>CM070569.1:1343313-2686627 GCA_036346355.1 Rhipidocladum racemiflorum | reverse complement strand
CCTAACCCTGGTCGTGCCGATATAGAATGCACGGAAATAACAAACCGCGATGAGCACAAAGCCACGGCGGTTTATACCACAAGCAACGGAACGGGTAGAAAGCACTAACCACTCGGATCGCACTGCAATTCGCGCACATTTAACCAAAATTTGCCTGGTCGCGAATTTCTAACCGTCAAAACTTCGAGCCCCACCTCGTTCGGGTAATCGAGCAACTGACTAGAATGAGTCGATCAGGCGGAACCACTAAGTTCGGGTTAAATATGATAGGCACGAACTGGATAAAATTTCGCATTTCATTTCATAATGTTAATAATTTACATCGCTAATTTTCTTTTCTCTTTTTCTCGCGCTAAAAAAAAAAAAAAACTACTCTTGGTCTTCTTTGGTGCACTCTTGGTCTTCTTTAGTCTTCTTCTTTGGTCTTTGTCTTTAGTCTTCTTTGATCTTGACGTCGCTGGGAGACCCGGAGGCGAGATCGCTGAAGTCAGTCGCGACCCACGCGACCCAAAGCCGCCAGAATCTCCTCGTCAACCACCCACAAGGGGGGTACAAGACGGACGAGGGCCCTGACGGCAAGGTCGTCGCGACGATCGCGACCAACCTTCTCAAGGATGATCTCCGCCACCTCGTGGAGCCCTGGGGCGATCTCCAACAAGGTGGCCACGGCGGCGGCGTCCCTCGCCGCTCCGTCCTCCGCCTCCGCCTCCAGGATGGCAAAGTCATGCTCCTCCCATGCTTCGGCTCCTCCCAGCTATACAAAAACCTAAAGAATCGCTGGCGAAAGAATGCCGCGTACGGGCCAACAAACTTCCTCATGTTAGACATGGAAGGAAACTGGAAGAGGAAGACGAAGGACAAGGCAAGAAGAAACGGGCGATCGCTCATTAGCGGTGACGCCCCATTTATAAGCCACCCCAGCCCCGAAAATCGGCGTCTCAAAGGCAATCAAATGCGCCACCCGCAATCAATGAAGCGCGAAAAACAAAGCGGCAGTGCGAATACCGAAAGAAGATCAGCACGATTGAACAAAATCAAGGAGAATTTCACCAGACACGTGTCGTAAGCAGTTCAAGCTCATTCGGCTTCCTCGCTTAATTATACCAAATTAAGCGCAAAAGCCCGGGGGCTGGAGAGCTAGCAAGTGATGCAAGCCTGGGGGCTAAACCACTCAGCCAGGTGGCCACAACGTAAGTCCCGACGCTCGAGAGCTGCACGCCAGCCTCTCGGAAAAGCGTGTCTGGGGCAAGAAAGCCACGGGCCAAGGCCCTGGCGTTTGGAAGCCATACCAGTCGGCTGAAGCCCATCCGGAAAGGCATAACGGGATCCAAAAGGCTGCGGGCATATATTCTAACAACTCAGCCAGAGAAGAAAGTGGAAGAGGTCTGCAGACCACTCAGCGGAAGACAATACAAGCGAATTATACTGAAGTAAGAACACAATATTTCAGACAAGGAGGGCGAGCACTCGGCATCAAGGCCCACATCAAAGTCAGAATTCCAGATTTTCCAACAGGGCCTGCGATGCATCGGACACCTCTTCGAGGAGCGCGTTGGCCTTGTCTTCATCACAGGCAAAGCCTTCTTTCACAGCTTCGAGGTCAACTCTCGGATAATGAGACTTGACCACCGCCAATGCCTGGTTCGCGCTCATCGCTGCGGACTCTTTGGCGTAAGCTCGATCTGTCGGCTCCTCCCGAGAGAAGTGGAACAGCATCGTCCCCTGCCCGGCGTGGCTCCTTCAATGCGCAGAAGGTGCGGGGTAGCTCGCGACGGCAGCGATTCGATCCGCCACCTTTCGGCGGCCGCCATCTTCTCCTTGCACTCTGCCACAAAGTCAAATAGCCATCAAGAGCACACCCGACGCCAAGTATGTTCAACCCAAGTCAAATAAATTTACCCTTCGGCTCCATTGCATCCTTTCGGTGACTCGAGCTTGAGGCCGAGAATTCTCTGAAGCCTCCAGTAGGGCCTCGGCTCGACAGCGGTCGAGTCGCGCTCTGAAACACAAGTGTGTCATCATCCTCTCCAACCACTATCCAAAAAGCATCCGAACCGTATTCAGGGGAGAATCTCACCTTCGAGCATATGCTCAAGCTTCGTTTTCTCCTCCCGGATCGTCATACACTCGCCCTGAAGCTCGTGGACTTCTTTCCACCTGTCCGCGCTGATCTCGTTGAGCTTGTCCTGGTACTGCTTCTGCTCTTTGAGCTTTGGGAGCACCTTCCGGAAAAACCGCGACCTTTGCTCCGAGCGCTCCCCCATGTCCTAAGTAACAGGGCAGAATCTCAGGGAGAAGTCAGCAGGCGACAGATTGAAGACAAGAAGCTCACCCTGACGAGCATGCTACACTTGACGGTGAGCTCATAAAGCTCCGTCCGAGCCGCTTTCTCCACCTCGTCGTCCTCTTCCATCCCCTTCCAGTCGGAACCCCCTTCCCACCATACGGTCCGATTCGGGGGCTTCGGCAGAGGACCGAGCGGCGGTGGCTTTCGAGGCACTTCCTCCACTCCGAGACGGCCGGTCGATCTCGTCGGCGGACGGACCACCGGATGGTTCGATCGTTGGACCGCTGCGCCGGTGGTAGCGCCCGGCGATTGGCGGCGGCAGCGACCTAGCCAGCGGCGAGGCTCCCCCTTGGGAAGCCCTGCACAGGACTCCTTTTCAGAGACCCCTCCACCGGACGTCCACAGCAGAGTCCCGACCAAGCAAAGGGAAGACACCTCGGCCTGACAGCAGAATAACAAAAGACAAGGATCGCCCAAAAGAATACCTCTTGGATTTCTTGAATTTCATCCTGTGTTTCATCCGAGGCCCAAGACCACTCGGAGGGAAGTTGGCGCTGTAGGCCAGAGGCTGCCAGACGACAAGGCTGTGGCCCAGCGCTTTGCGATCCGGGTCCACAGGTCGAAGGTCCGGTGACGAAGGGACCGGGCGACCTCCTCCGCCGACTCCGCAGCTCGTCGACCGAGGTGTTAGCCGCTCGCTTCGCCTGAGCGTGTCTCAGCCGAGAGAGGCCGACAACTGGAGAGTCAGAAAGGAAGGACGCGCGCTCCTGAAAAAAGGAACGATCGCACCCTGTTTGAATCACACATCAGTCAAAGAAATCATCGCCTGACCTTTCGAGAGAATAGTGTACTCACAGAGGAGGAGGCCTTGCCATCGAAAATTTACGAGGCAGCCCCTGTTGGTGATTATTGTGCCGACCACGAAGAAATCAACTACCGTGCAGCCAGCGCCTCCATCGACAGGTCCACGTCCGACTCCCGCGTGGGGTCCAGAGGCCCGTTGTATTGGAACCCCAAATGGACTCTCTCCTTCAAGGGCTGCACTCGGCGCTTCACAAAACTGACCGCGATCCCGGGGCCCGTCAGCCCTCGATTCTTCAGATCGTCAATCAACGCCAGAAGCTCGGGGACTTGCGCCAAACCTCCTCCGTCCGAGGTGTCGCTCCAGCATCGGGAAGCTTTAGGAGCACAGCGGCAAAGGGGGCGAGGAAAGGATCAACGTTGGCACAATAGAACCACTCCCGCCTCCAACCTTTGAGGGAGGTCTTGAGAGGAACGACAAAATCTGTTTCTTGAGCCCTCCTTGGTGGAGCCGGCGCCCCAACGACATTGGGAGCGGCCGGTTCGGATGAGGCTTCAAAGAAGAAGGAGCGGAACAAATCCAAATGAGGACGTATCCCAAGATACGCCTCGCAGAGCTGGACGAAGATGGCGATGTGAAGAATCGAGTTGGGGTTCAAATTGATCAACTCAATTTCGTAGAAATGGAGGAGCCCCCGGAAGAAGGCGCTCCCAGGAATGCTAAGTCCTCGCCAGAAGAAGGACTCAAACACCACAATCTCATTCTCTAGAGGTGTGGGGTAAGGGTCACCGCGGGGCGAGCGGATATCAACTCCAGCGGAGGGAGGACGCCGGCGGCAACCATCCCCTCCAAGCGGGACATCGTCGTGATGGAAGTCTCCCATCCTACCGTCGCAGGGTCGGTGCTACCCTCCGATGACGAGGAAGACGACATGGCGAAGAAGAAGACCTGGAGGAAAGAACCGCCGCAAGCCAAGGGCGCGAAATCAGAAACCCTAAATCGCCAAGGAAGATTTGAAGGTTTCGCCCGTGGTGGAGAAGGTGCGAGGAAGCCGTTGCTCCAACGAGGGTCCTTCCAACTTATAAGAAATGGGCCCCAATTTCCACCTACGGTGGGAAGAAGCGAGGGCCCTCTGTTCAGTCTGGGCGAGATCGGGGCACGTCCCATGACGGGCCAATAGCCGCGTCGCGCAAAGCAGCGGCAGGTGTCAAATCTGGTCCAAAGTTTGGGAAAAAGTCGCCCCATGGCGGGCTGAGCAGCCGGCCGCCACGGAAGCTTGGGGTGGGCACTTTCCGAACATCCTCTCGACGGCACACCCCATAATTTGGGGTCAATTGCTGGTCATTTGTCTCACAACGCGATTGGGTGTCGCGGGAGGATCTACAACCAACACGGTCTTGAGAATGCGCCCCATGAGGGTCTAAAGCGATGCCGCATAGCGCACAGGCATTACTCTGTATGACCAAGGTATGCCCCATGAGGGTCAACGGGCGACAAGCGGTTGCGCCAAGATCAGAACGGGCGCGGGTACCACTCGACCCCGAGCCAAAGACCAAGGTGCGCCCCATGAGGGTCAATCGAGCAACAGCCGGTGTTGCAAGACCGTAAGCGGGCGCTGGTACCACTCGACCTCGAGCCAAAAGACCAAAGGTACGCCCCATGAGGGTCAACGAAGCGACAGGCGGTTGCGCAAGACCGTAAACGCGCGGGTACCACTCGACCACGAGCCAAAAGAATAAGGTACGCCCCATGAGGGTCAACCGAGCGACAAGCCGGTTGCGCGCAAGATCAGAACGGCGCGGGTACCACTCGACCCGAGCCAAAAAGAACAAGGTATGCTCCATGAGGGTCACCAGCGACAAGCCGGTTGCAGCGCCGTGAGCAGGCGCGGGTACCACTCGACCACGAGCTAACTAACCACGGTGGCTTCATACTACAAGTTCTTTAAGATCTCTCTCCGTATAATCCTCATGACAGGGCAAGGGACGGAAGTCGATCCTAAAGCACTTGGGGCTGCGTGGGATGTCAAAACAGAGGCCCCACAAGAGGGCCTACACTGACTGGGCCTGACAGCGAGTGAGCAGAAGGCCCAAAGCCCGGAAAGCGCAACGGGCGGGCCCGAGAGGAGACCTTCGACTTGCTCCCCAAGACAACCCACGATCCTTCACGGAAGCTTAGTGCCCGCCTAACAACCCGCCAGGGACGAAGCATCGATGCGACCTTTGCGAGCTGCGAAGCCGGGACTGACAAGGCGGCAGCGTGGGTCGGAGAAAGCATAACCACCTCTCCAGGACGTAGAGCGTGAAGGCGGATAAGGACAAGGACATGTCGTTCAGGCCACCATGTTCAGGGCCCGGTGGCGCCCGACTATCATGTATTCTCCCCCCAGTATATAAGGGGAGGAGGGAGAAACCATAAAAAAGAGGACAATACATCCAAGAACACAGGACTAGGGTATTATCTCCTCCGAGAGAGCCCGAACCTGTCTAAAACAGATTGCCCTCGCATCCTGTGTTACCATCAAGCTCAGATCCCGCACAAATCCCCTAGAATCACAAATCTCATTGCCGGCGAAACAGATCGTCGACAGGTGGCCTTCGAAGACGAAGCCCTCAAGAGTGTGGCAGAAGTCGATAATAACGGAGAAACGTCTCGCTGAGCTGGAGGCAGACGGCTTCATTCCCCCTCGGGAGTTCTTCTATTGGAGGCCGTCAGTTGGTCAGCTGTATCCCTCCCCCAAAGATGAAGATGAGACTGTTATTTTTGAGGCCTTCTTCCACTATGATTTCAGTTTCCCCCCTTCCCCATTTTTGCTTGAAGCCTTGGATCTTTACCAAATCCAGGTTTTCAACCTTAGCTCCAATTCGATCACAATGCTCAGCATGTTCGTTCACCTTTGCGGGGCTTTTCTGGGTATCAAGCCCAGCCTCAACCTCTTTCTCCACTTCTATATCTTGAAGAGGGTAAAAAAGGATGCTGTAGGGGGTGCTAGACTCCATCTCCGCAGTGGAAGGTCGGGATCGTATATCCCAATTCCTGTTACTTCCTCCTACCAATCAGATTGGAAGAAGCGGTGGTTTTACATCACCTCTTCGAACACTGTGAATTGCCCTCTGGCCTACCGCACGCTCTTTATCAATCCAATCGACCTTTGGACAAAAGTCCCTCCTTCGACTGCCAGTAATGCACATTATATCCAGAAGATCGATGAGCTAAGGGAAATCGGACTGATCGAGGGGCATGTTGCCAGAGACTTCGTCACATGCCAGACAAGTCCGCTGAAGTGCCGAAATCATCTGGCCTGGGACTACTCCGAAGTCAGTGATGCTACCAGGGATAACTTTAAAGGTAAGCATTGGCAATACTGTTGTTCCTTTTGTTTTCGCCAATAAATAGTGAACTAAATTTCTTTTTGCCAGATCTATCGAGCTTAAACATCTCCTCTAGGCTGAGCAAGATGTTCCAAGGCTCAGAACCTGGTTGCGGCATTATGGTGTTGTTACCACCTAAAATTGGCCGACCGAAGCAGGCCGGTTGTGGCGTGTAAAGTGGTGCAAACCGGGTGGACCTTGGGTAACAAGGCGAGCCGGAACCAGGAGGGTGGAATTGAACGAAGGATAGAAGGAAGGAGGTCAAAACGGATACGGCAAGGATCCGACACGAGTGCTATCAGGAGAAAGGACGGAGACCGGTGCTGATAAGATTCAGGAGTCCATAACGGTCACGACCTAAGCCGTCCGGGCTATAAGAAGGGACGACATGCTACAGAGAAAAAAAAAACAATCAACACAAACAACCAACCAATCTACCAATACTTTATCTTTCCTGCACTAAGAGTAGTTTCGTAGCATTGTAATCTTTTCTCTGTAATACACTTTGATCAATACGAGTTGCGCATCGCCGGTTGTTGATCTTTGCTGCATTACGCTCTGCCAAGCTCTTGTTTCTTTCGATCTTGTTGCGCATCGCCTTTTTTGGAGAAGCCAGGCTTTTACCCCTTTTTTCCGATTGATTCGAAAGAGTCAATTGGACCCAGTTACCAGATCCAAGTTGTTTCGTCACCGAGCCGATAAGGATTACCTTACCACCAAGACTCAGATCGTTCTTCTAAGCGGTCACATCTGAAGACACGTCTCTTGCCGATTGCGGGATCAAATCGACTGGCACGCTCTCAACCCTTGAACCCGACGTTCTCGTGTGTTGGCGACGACCGACCCGACGCCACGTTTTTCGGCGCCAACACACCTTTGGCACGCCCGGTGGGACACGAAGAAGCATCAATGACGTCATCAGGGAAGTTTGTTGCTCCTACTGACGTCAGCACCGACGCAATAATCGTGCCAACTTTGGCCGATTTAACACCAGAACAACGCCAAGAGATCGAGGATCAGAAGGCGGCATTGGAGAAAATGTGCTAAGCTGCTTCCAAATGACCCGGCGCAGTGTCAACCGGAATACGGCACTGCCGACGGTCAATTCCCTTGGAGTCATTGCCCCAAGTACCAGCAATGAACCAGGTGTAAGATGATATATACATGCACAAGCAGAATTATCAGAGATGATTAATCAGTCTATCAACCACGCGTTGTTGAACCAGTCATCGGCTTTAGTTACCACACTCAGGCCGTGGATATCTAACAGCGTGAAAGAAGTAGCGCAGGAAATTGTAACGACCAAAACCCTATTTGATCCACCAGAAGCCCTGCCTACATACTCAGTCTACTCGATCGGCCCCTGTACTCAGGGTCTGAAGCCGATGGTTGAAAACACATCATTGGCCGCAATTACAACGCCTGCACCACCACAGCCGACCGTCACCTTGCCTAGGGATCCTGGGACAAGTGAAGTCAGGCAATACTATGGCCATACCAATGGCGCCAAGATAGGCGCCACGGTTAACTCGGTCCCAAACGTATAATACTCGCATCGAGGGGTTGCGTACACGGAACCTTCTGTACCGCAGCCAAATCTTGTGCGGCACCAAGTCATCGGTCAGGAAATCGGACATAATCACCGACAGCATAGGCCGATGGCACAACCCGAGTTTGCACTCGGGGGGCAGCGCCAGGTTCCTCCCGAGATCCCGCTCGAGGGGCATCGCCGCGTTATGCCCGAGTTTACACTCGGGGGGCAGCATCATGAAGCACCCGAGTTCACACTCGGTAGGCATCGGCACGGGGAAGGCCCGGTAGCACCCCACCACTAGTTGCGCCACCTAGAGAAGCCGATTGGGTGAATGCAATCACGAATGTCCCGCGAGACCAATTCGGCATCCAGCCGAGAGGACGGACTCTCGGCTACAGAAAACCTTACCCTGATAATATTGATAGGATAACGTATCCCAACGGGTATCGGATCCCTGACTTAACTAAGTTCTCAGGGGGATGACGTGACCACCACCATGGAACACATCGGCTGCTTCATAGTGCAATGCGGGGAAGCGGCACATTACGATGGACTCAAGATAAAACTATTCCCATTATCGTTGTCTGGAGTAGCATTCACATGGTTCACCACTCTGCCACCAAATTCGGTCAATACATGGACCGATTTGGAAAACCGATTCCATGAATACTTCTTCTGCGGAAGTTTGGAGTTACGGATCTCTGATCTAAGCTCCGTGCGGCAGAGGTTCGGGGAGTCAGTGGCTGAGTACATCAAAAGGTTCAGAGAAGTGCGGAACCGATGTTTTAGTGTTACTCTACCCGATAATCAGCTTGCCGATCTAGCCTTCCAGGGCTTAATTCCCTCTCTACGTACGGGAAAAGTTCGACGGACAAGAGTTCACTGATTTAAGCCACCTAGTGCACAGGGTATCGGCCCAAGAAGGCCGGTTTTACAAAAACAAGGGGTTTAAAGATAAGTTTAAGAGCAATAAAGAAAAAGAAAAGTCTAAAGTCAATTTGGTGGAGTATGAATCAAAAGATTCGTCCGATGATGAGGAATCTGATATAATGTAGCCGAATGGATCAGAGGTAACAAAAAACCTTTGGTATGTTCATGGCTAAAGCCGACTAAAACCAAGTCAAAAGTTAAATATTCGTTTGACGTGTCCAAGTGTGACCGCATCTTTGACTTGCTCTTGCAAGAAAAGTTGGTACGACTCCCAGAAGGACATGTTATACCATCAGCCGAGGAAGTGAAGAAACGAAGATATTGTAAGTGGCACAATTCTTTCTCACACAATACTAATGATTGTAATATCTTCCGTCAACAGGTACAGTCGGCCATAGAGGACGGACGACTAAAGTTTATGGAAGAGCAAGACCAGCAGATTGACAAGAATCCTTTCCCAGTCAACATGGTTAGTTGTTCGATCAAGGGGAAGGAAGTACGACAAGATGAAGGTAGCTGTTCGCGCTAAAAATGTGAAGCAAGATTCTTAGCCTCGAACACACAAGACAAACACCGGGTTTGCAGAGCGTGCCAGTCAATTTGACCTGAAATTGACAAGGTAGAGTTTGTAATTTGATCAAAGCCGATAAACAAGGATCTATCGGCTTTTCGCTAGTCGGCTAGAACCGATTAGGGGATAACTAGATCAACCGGTTATGATTGATCCGGATACAAGGTAAAAATCAGCTTCGGGAAGGCGATGCGCAACAAAACGAAGCAGATCAAACCTGGGTGAAATCGGCAAAAATCAACAATCGGCGATGCGCAACTATGTTGATTCCGTCGACTTGCAGAGGGATCTATGAAAGCTAAAACAATGTGAAAGAAAAGCTTGTAAAAAGTAGATGTGTGTGTTGTTGGATTAATTAATTTTTCTTTGCTTGACGCCCTCCTTCTTTTATAACACGCCTGACCGATCCGAATTGTACATAGATACGGTACATTTATCCGTATCAGCCTCTTATCTGATTTCCTCCCCTTTTAGAAACGGTTTCCTTCTCCGAGTCGTTTACCGATTCCTTATCATATGAATACTTCTTTCCCGATTCAGACCGATTTCAATGCACGCTGAATTTTGGTGCAAACATATGCCCCCCATTTTTGAAAGGTAGCTTGCTATCTTTCAAAAATCCTTCGCTTTTCTTCGTGATCGGCTTAACGTTTAAGATTTTCCTCGGTAACTCCCCCATTAATGGCGCCGTAATGCTCTCGGTGCGTTTTTAATGCAAAGAATCGTTCCCGCCTTTTCACCTTTTTCACCGAGGTATAAATATGAGGCCCCCCCTTGCGGTCATTTTCACCCTGGCGTGCTTTCGTTCATCCTAAAATCGGCTTTCCTCCGCTTCAACCCCTTCTTCTCATAGCATCGGCTGAAATGGATGCATCTCAGGTACTTGTTCCGATCCCAGATAGCGATCATCAAGATTTCCTAGGTCCAATAGGAACCATAGAAACCGAGCATCGTTATTGGAGATGAGATCCCTAGACTCCTTTTTCGGCTCCTGGTTACAACATCAATGAGTGGTCCAAAAGTTTTAGGGCTTGGCCGACTGGCTCTCAAGGGCTGGAGGTCCCGGTATATTAGAGTATCGGCCCAAAGAAGGCGGAGTGGGAAGGTATGGGTATTGCTGAGTGTATCCCCATGTCCTTAGCTGCTCCAGAGCCCAATGAATCTTTAGTAGCCGCCGCCTGCTATTTTTGGTCGGACTCTTTTAACGCCTTCTTTTTCCCAACCGGTCCCATCGGCCCAACCCTTCTAGACATGGCTGAATTATCTTTGCCTCAGGCCTGATGGAGACCAAATATCGGCTTTTAGTGGGAAACCTCAGTACAAATTGACCAGAAAAAAGGGAGAAGGTTGGTCCAGATATATCCAAAATAACAACAAAGTAACCGGCCCTGTATCGGATGAAGAACACGTAGCTTTCATCAACTTATGGTTAGACCGATTCCTCTTCTGTGGCGCTTCCCTAGGACCAACCCAGGTCTATCAATTTATGTCGGAGCAACTAGTTATGGGTCATCGGCTAGCTTTAGGGAAGTCCTTGTTGGGCGCCGTATACCATATGATGCATATCATCCGGAGTCGGCTTTTCACTGGCAATGGTTCCTATGTCGTAGGTAATGTTGGCGGCCCTCTTTGGTTTATCCAGATTTGGCTTTACTGCGTTTTTGGCCGCCTCATTATCCCGGACCCTTCGGAAGAATCAGCTTTCCCAACGGAAGACTTTCTGAGGCGCCATCCTCAGTATTTCAACCTAGCCGATCCCCAGGCGAAAAGTTCATCATGTGTTCGTCTGATGAACAAAAAATCTCTCCTGCCGGCTTCCATAAGTACTTGTCCTTTTTCCTGAATCTTAACCAAGCCTCTTTTAACCGTAGAGATTTCTTTTCGTATAGCCAATTAGCCGATCTCCCGTGGCCTTCTTTTCTGCGTTTAAATTCTGAGAGCTCTCTAATGCCCCAGTCCACTCTTGATCTGCTTCCCCTGCTGATTTCTCCTTGCATCCTGCACGTCGGCTTAAGTACTCGAAACAGAACATTTCAGCCGACCTATGAGTTCTATCATCCTTGATTTATGCACGCCACTGGTTTCGGACAAACCATTCCTTGCTTTCCTTTGCTTAGGATGATTAAGCCACGAAACAAAGTTACTAACATCAACTGCATGAGCTTATTATCGAGCTAGCCGATGAACTCCATGTGGTAGACTTGCCATTCCTCGTGTTAAACACACGTCGATCAGACCAATTTACCACATGGTGGGCTTCATAGTGAGGCACTCTTGCGGAGGCGTACTATTCCCGAGGTCCTGTCCTCTTTTCTTCCTGGCTTTCGAGAGCCGACGGAGACCGTTCTTTGGGTCTAGCTCGAGTTCGAGCGATGCTAACTCGTCTTTAGAGGTATTTTCATTTTGATGTTTTATTGGAATAAGATTTTCATTGGCTTAACCATATCTTTTACCCTTTTCAGACTAGCAAAAGATCAACCCCAGCGCAAGCCGCATCGGCCGACGATCGCTCAAAACGGCAAAGGTCATCGACCCCTCTTGCCGGTTTATCTTCTGGCACGTTGGGGGTCAATAGCCCATCACTGTCTGATCTTGCCGTCCAGCGCACCAAAAGTACGTCTAGTTCCATTTTCCACCAAATGAAGTTTTATGCTTGCTGTCGGCTAAACCCATGTTCGTCTTTTTAGAGAAGAAGAGCCGTAGAGTCGTCATTAAGCGATCCCCAAAACCTGCAGGCCGTGATGCAGCATCATCCCCAACCGGATCGGCTACTGCGGTTAGCTTCGACCCTTATTCTTGATTTATCTTTATCTTTCTTGATCTTACCGTGAAAATATTTTTCAGGAAACCCCCTCCGTCCAATTGCTAGAAGCTGATGCGAGAAAACCAGACGAGGCGTGCTTGTCTTGCCGGCTTTGGCTCTGCTCCGCCATCCGCCGTCACCTCCAAAACACGCTTACGCCCGGCTCCGTCGATGGACTTAGCCGATCTTTTAGGCTTTTCCTTGGACGAGCTTGACGACCCGGAGATTGTGGCCACCGATGATTACCCGGCCGATATCCAACGTATAATAGCGGCCTCTGCTCCGGCTTCATCATTTCTTTGTTACGCTAGCGGGTATGCAGGAGCGACTCAATCGCCTCCTAGATGAAGTGTTGCAACCGGAAGCGGCTCTCCTGGCCAATACTCAACCTTTGAGAAATGCGATGGCAGCCATGCAGGCCGATCTTCCTTCCGCAGCTATGGACGCATTGCTAGAGGTATGTCACTTGGACGCACGCCGGTTGGATGTGGAGTTGGCCAAAATAAGGGTTGATCAGAGGAAGGCCCAGCAAGCCGATCAACAGCTCTTGGATAAGCTTATAGCAGATGCCAAACATCGGAAGAGCATATTTGATCGAGGTCTTTGCTACACTCAAATCGGCCAAAAGCAGAGCTCAAGAGCTGGAGTCGACCAAAATTAAACTTGAAGAACAGCTGGCCTTGGTCACAAAAGAACTTGCAGACTGCCAGATTGGCATCACAGACTCTTCTTCCTCACTGGCCGTTCAGAGGCGGGAGATCGGCGATATTTTTGCGCAAGTCAAGACTCAATCGGCCAAAATAGTTCCAGTTCCGGGTGATGCAGTGGCCGATCAACAACTTATAGATGGTGTCCAAGCCACTATTGGCAAAGCGGCAGCGGCCCTATCGGCTTTGGGAGCCCATTTGCCCGGATCGGGACTACACTAGACTTTGATTTACTGATCAGTTGTGGCCAATCTTTGTAATATTGCTTTAAACTTGAGATGACGTCTTTTGAACTCTTGCTTGATCGGCTGTGCATCCGATTTTGTAAACTTTAATCTGTGGATGGTGTTTAAACTGACTCGGTCGGCTATATGACCGATTTTATATGCATGTGCTTTTGTCATTGATCCTGATGTCTTCCTTCCTGTAGTTAGGATCCGACCCATACGCTTGGGTGATATGCCTTCAGATATTTTCCATTGATCGCTTTAGGTAGGACGAACCCTTCTAAGGATTCCAGTATATATGAATTCCCGTCAACCGGCCGATTGATCTTATAAGGCCCTTCCCATGTTGGAGACCATTTGCCGAATCGATTATCCTTAGACCCAATCGGCAACACGGTTTTCCATACCAAATCGGCTTGATTGAATGATTTTAAAATCACTTTTTATTATGCGACCTGGCAACCATCTCTTTGTTCCTTTTAAGCCGATCTAACGTGATCGGCCTTAGTTCACTAAATCATCTAGATTGTCAAGCATCGCTGTTTGTATTCATCGGTGATACCTTATCTTGCTCGTGTAGCCTTATTGAGCCGATATTGATTTCAGCGGGCAAAAGCGGCTTCTTGTCCGTATACCAACCGAAAGGGTGACAATTTAGTTGATCCGTGATGAGATAGCCGATAAGCCCATAAAGCCTCCGATAGCGTTGAATGCCATCTCCTTGGCTCTTCCTCAATTTTTCTTTTATCGGCTTTATCAATGTCTTGTTTGACGACTCGGCTGTCCGTTGGCCTGGCGTAGTAAGGAAGAGTTGAGTAATTTTATCCCAAGACTTTCCGCAAAACCTTTGAAATCGTTGGACATGAACACAGTACCTGATCGGTAGTGATTGTTTGTGGAATCCCAAACCGATGGGCGATGTGTTCATTTACAAAGTCGATCGACTCTTTACTAGTAACCTTCTTGAGTGGTACAGCCTCAACCCATTTTGAGAAATAATCCGTGGTCGCAAGGATGAATTTATGTCCTTTCTTTGGATGACGGAAATATTTGGCCGATTACGTCTATACCCCATCCTCTAAATGGCCATGGCTTGACGATCGGATGCAAAGCCGATCTTTGGTCTTGTTGTATGTTACCAAACTTTTGGCACGTTTGGCATCCTTTATAATATTTGAAGCGATCTTCTAACATCGTCGGCCAAAAATATCCTGTTAGCCTCGAGATCCATTTCATCTTATGGGCGATTGATGTGATCCACAAATGCCTTCATGGACTTCACCCATCGCCACTTTGGCTTCTTCGGTTCCCGAGACATCTTAACAACAAACCTTCCATAGTCCGAAAGTATAATACATCTTCTAGTAGAACATATTTGAGTGCTTTGCGCTTTGACCTTACGCTCGGTCGGCTTGGCCGATCTCGACAAATAATCCCTTATCTACATTCTCCAGTCGACAGGGTGAACACATAAAATCGGCCAAACGTTTAGCTCGATTGGTCCCTGTTGACTTTCAATCTTGTACCCTGATGCACATTGTGCCAATCGGTTTGCTTTATTATTAGCTTCTCTGGGGATATGTTTTATAGAAAATGTAGTGAACATCTCGATGATCTGGAGACATTGATGCAAGTACTGAGTTAGCGCACCGTCATTGCATCGGTATTCTCCTCTGACTTCTTTGTCACGATTAACATCGAGTCTCCAAAAGCTTCGACGTCTTTCACTCCGATGCTTTCTAACAATTGTAGGCCCCTTAGTAATGCTTCGTATTCTGCTTGGTTATTTGAACATCGGCTATTTAACCGATACATGAAGTCATACTCCTGTTTCCTAGGTGAAACTAGTATCACACCGATGCCTTCGCCTTCTTGGCAAACAGACCCATCAAAATACAGCTGCCAAGGAGTTACACTAGTTGTTCCTACTAATGTTTCAGTTCCTGTGATAAAATCGGCCACAGCTTGTCCTTTCACAGATTTAGCCGACTCATAGGTTAACTCGAACTCTGTTAAGGCATATGCCCACTTACCAAGCTGACCCCGCAGGATTGGCGCCGATAATATGTACTTAACTACATCGGTTTTGCATATTATAATGCATTTGGAAGCCAGCATATAATGTCTCAATTTTGTACAAGCAAAATACAATGATAAGCATAATTTCTCTACTAGGGGATACCTGGTTTCTGCATCTACAAGACGTCGGCTTAAGTAAAATATTGCTCGTTCCTTCCTATCGGCTTCTTGTGTTAAAACTGCCCCAATCGAATCACCTTCAGCCGATATATACAGTCTAAAAGGTATACCGTGTTTTGGTGCGGTCAATACTGGCGGACTCATCAGATAACCTTTTATGTCGTCGAAGGCTTTTTGCTGATCGGCTCCCCATTTGAACTCTTGGTTATCTTTGATTTTCAGCGGTGTGAAGGCCCGAATCATGCGACAAGTTTGAGATAAAAGCGTCGCAAGTAGTTGATTTTCCCAATTAATACCGCAACTCCTTCTTGCTTGTCGGCGGTTTAGTATCGGCTATGGCTTTTCTTGTGGTTTGGTTTACTTCAATTCCTCCTTCATGCACCGTAAACCCAAGAAATTGTCAGTAGATACTCGAAAGCACATTTGAGAGGGTTCATTCTTAACCCATGTAACCTTGTGCTTTCGAACATCTTTTCCAGATCGGCTAAATGTTGCGATCTTCTTTGGATTTTACCACTAAATCGTCAATGTATATTTCTGATCGCCAATTAGATCATGGAAAATATGGTTCATGGTACGCTGATATGTAGCACCGGCATTTTTTAAACCGAAGGTCATAACTTTCCACTCATATAGCCCTAAAGCCCCCGGACATCTGAAAGCCGTTTTGGGTATATCGGCTTCGGCCATGAATATCTGATTGTATCCAGCGTTCCCGTCCAAAAAGCTTATAATTTTATTCCCAGATGCAGCATCGATAAGCATATCGGCTATGGGCATCGGGTACTCGTCTTTTGGTGTAGCTTTGTTTAAATCTCTAAAATCGACACATACCCTAAGTTTGCCATTTTTCTTCTTCACAGGGACGATGTTTGAGACCCACTCAGCGTATCGGCAAGGCCGGATAAACTTTGCCTCCAGCAATCGTCCTACTTCTTCCTTTATAGCGTCATACAACGTAGGATTAAACCGCCTAGAATCTTGTTTGAATGGCCGATACCCAGGTTTTATAGGTAGCCGATGTTCGACTAATTTGTCGGCTCAAACCTGGCATTTCATAATACTCCCATGCAAAGCAATCCTTGTATTTCTTGAGTATTTCGACCAACTTTGCTTTATAACTGGGTTCTAATTTAGCACTTACAAACGCTGGTCTTTTATTATCACCTTCATCACCTTCCCCAATGTTGACTTCTTGAGCAAATCGGCGGTAAATCCTAACCCTTTTCTTTCTTCTTCAAAATCCTCAACGACTTCTTCAGTATTCTTCTTGCCGATAGCTCCTGGCCTTTTCCTGCGACTTTGCTAGTGTCTTGTGCTCCATCTTCTTACTACTTAAATGCGTCCGATCAAGCGTGTTGGGTTTAATGATCGGCTTGAATCTGACTTCTCAACGCAGATAAAATCGCAATTGTCCAAGGCTTTCACGATATACATTCGGCTTCTTCGTGTGGCCAATTGGTGTCGGGGCTAGCCATGGCGATATGAGTGATGTGTCGGCCGCGACTTCTCTTGTATCATCGTTCCCTTTGCGCCAATTTTTGGTGCATAGTTGATGGTATCTGACAATTGGCATGGATCGATCCGCCCAAGGAGCATTGTAATTGCCTTTGGCTTCAATAACAAAAAATGCGATCGGCAAAGTTTTATTACCGATTGTCGGCTCTAACACCATTACGCCTTTAGCCTCGGTTGGGTCTCCGTGAAATCATTTAGCACCATATTGGTTTTGATCAAGTCTTCATCGGCTTTACCCAATTTTACGAAAGTACTTAATGGCATCAGTTATTTGTCGCCCGCCATCGACCAACATACGAGATATCGGTTGGCCATTAATATACCCTTTCGGATATAATGGTTTGAGATGCCGATGCATGTCTTGTGGTTTTTGAACCACGGCGTCACGGTGCTCCGAGGCATAATTGGGCGAATACTTCTTGGTAGATTCTTCGGTTTTGAACTCGGCAGGTAGAGCGAATACCATGTTTATATCCATCGGTGGCGTATCATCCCGTATCATTGGAGAACCGGATTCGATCGATTGGTCTAAATCACTATCGATCTGTTCCTTCTTTCTCCACTCCTTTTTCAAAATTGGTACCGGTCTTAACTTATTGAACATCCGATCCCTCTCGCTCTCCTTTTCGGCCTCCCTTTCTTCTTGTGTTTTCAATCATTTGAAGCCTTCTGCGTTGTGATTTCTTTGAGACACAGGGGCACCACCTAGGTTTAGGTTCTATCGGCTTCGTATTTTCCAGCTAAATTGCTCATCTCATTGTCGATTCCATTCTACTGTGTTAGCCGATAGTTCCTGATTTGGGAGGACTCGCCTTGCTCGATGTTGACAACCTTTCATGGATCGGCCCTCTGCTTCTCATATCCAGGATGATTGTATATCGGTCTAGACAACCTATCTTTTCTGAGGCCAGGTTTGGTCGATATCTGAGATGAGTGTTGCATAGGACAAGACATAAGCTGTTGGTAAGGTCATTCCTTTCTCCCAAAGAAAGCGCCAAAAGGGACATTGTCGATGTTTCTCTTCTTGATGGTTGGCCGACATGACATATCGGCCGCCAACGCTCGCCCTCTTTTGCCTTAGTCGATGAAGATTACGGTGGCGTTGAGGTCACACCTCCGACTTATCCTTTCATACTTCCCCAGGAGTTGTGAGAAGGTCGGCTTTGGTTTGAAATCGGCTTTTCTTGGAGCCCTCTCAGCCCGATACCATTTACCGACCTCCAAGTCCCCTCTTGGTTTTACCGTTCTTGAATTTTGTCCATTCTTATCGGCTTCTATTTGTATAGAACCGATAGTAATCTGCACTGTCTCATCTCGTGATACAATTCCTTTAGTCGGCTTATCTTCTTCTGCAGGCCTTTTTTCTTTTCGTGAACATTGAACCATGTTGACTTGAAAAGGGCTCATATCTATCTGCATAGCCGATTCTTCCGCAAATTTTAGCCTGCCATCAGTGATGGCCGATTGAATCTGTTGTCGAAAAATATTGCAGTCGTTAGTATTATGTGAAAACGAATGATGCCATTTGCAATACCTTCGCTTCTTAATTTCCTCGGTCGATGGTATGACGTGTCCCTCCGGCAACTTTATGAGTTTTCTTGCAGTAATAAATCAAATATCTTGTCACATTTTGACACGTCATATGAATACTTGATTTTCGCCCTATTTTTCGTCGGTTTGAGCAGAGAGCATACGAGTGGCTTTTTAGAACCCTTGGTCCACTCGGCTATGTTTATTTCTGCTTCGTCCTCGGAGGTGTCGCTCGAATCGTAATTCACCATGTTTACTTTGGCCTTTTCATTACCGTTTGGCTTAAATCTATCTTTAAATCCTTTATTATCTGCATATCGGCTTTCATGTGCCGATACGAGATGGAGTAAGTGGCCTAAGTCGGGGAACTCTTGGCCCGATAATTTCTCTTTCAATGGAGGGAT
The DNA here is from genome assembly GCA_036346355.1 of Rhipidocladum racemiflorum. Lineage (NCBI taxonomy): Eukaryota > Viridiplantae > Streptophyta > Magnoliopsida > Poales > Poaceae > Rhipidocladum > Rhipidocladum racemiflorum. Next base: position 2,667,744 of record CM070569.1, on the reverse strand, counting down.
TAATCCCTGGAACGCTAAATCGGCCAATTGGTCATCGGGTAATGTTACCTTTGTAGCACCTATTAAAATGCGCCGAAACCTCTTGATATAATCGAGACCGATTCGCCAGTATACATCAGATGAACTAAGATCAGAAATCCTAAGCTCCATAGTTCCCAAAAAGAAGTACTCATGGAATCGGCTTTCTAAATCGTTCCATATATGAACTGAATTAGGTGGTAGATTTGTGAACCAAGTGAATGCAGTGCCAGACAATGATAAAGGGAACAATCTAATTTTTAACCCATCGGATGTCTGACCTCCCCACATTGAGCCATGAACCGTCCGATATGCTCAATTGTGGTAATGAATCATCACTGAGAATTTAGCAAAGTCTGGTATCCTAAAGTTGTGGGGTATGGCATTCGGTCTATGTAATCGGGATACGGCTTCCTATAGCCGATTACCCTTCCTCCGGGTCACAAACCGAACTGTTCTCTCAAAACATTGGCGATTTGTTACGCCCAATTAACATTGTCGGCTTGTGGTGCGGTAGGACATTGCCAATTTTCATTGTTCGTGCTGCCCCGAGTGCAAACTCGGGTCTTTGTCCAAATCGCGCCTCGGGAGGTCTTGGCACGTGTCATAATCATGATTAAAACCTAATACATCGAATGCAGGCGCAAAGGTTCGACGTCACGGCACCACCCTATCTGGCGCTTGTTTCATGGTTGCGGTTCCCGTGATCGCGGAACGACCCTTTTCGATTGGCTGATAAGCCGATAATCCGATGCTATTGGAGGGCCCATTTGACTGATTTGATGTGTTTATCTTGGCCCCATCCGTGTGTCCATGGTAGTGTGTGAATCCATCTCTCTGTATGCTTGGTTTCAAAACCGTAGGTTGAGTTGGTACCATAATAGGCGCTTGAGGCGACACGTTCTTGTGTTGGTGTTAGGTGTTATGGAATATCTTGGAGTGCGTAGGGATGGTTTGTGGTGGATCTAGCGAGGCTTCCAGGCCGCAGCTAATTCCTGAGCAATTGTTTTCACACTATTTTCTATCATCGGCTTTAATGTGGATACTAGAGCCGATGACTGGTTAATCAATGCGTGATGGACAGATTGCTTGATCATACTTGATAAATCGGCTTGAGCGGGTGCGTATCGGCTTACCGATTCAGATGACGAATCTCCGATAGGATTAATGCTTGGGAGTGCAATCTTTTGAGTAACGCCACGGCGTGTTTTCTGGAAGCACCGTAGCATCATTTCCTCCAGAGCCGCCTTTCGGTCTTCGATTTCTTTCCGTTGCTCAGGGGTTAAATCGGCCATCTGAGGCGCGATTATGGCATCAGTGTTGATATCGGCGGTGATCGCGGGCTTGTCGGTTGACGACATTCTTTTTGTTTGTCCCACCGGGCGTGCCAAAATATGTTCGCGCTAAAAATGTGAAGCAAGATTCTTAGCCTCGAACACACAAGACAAACACCGGGTTTGCAGAGCGTGCCAGTCAATTTGACCTGAAATTGACAAGGTAGAGTTTGTAATTTGATCAAAGCCGATAAACAAGGATCTATCGGCTTTTCGCTAGTCGGCTAGAACCGATTAGGGGATAACTAGATCAACCGGTTATGATTGATCCGGATACAAGGTAAAAATCAGCTTCGGGAAGGCGATGCGCAACAAAACGAAGCATATCAAACCTGGGTGAAATCGGCAAAAATCAACAATCGGCGATGCGCAACTATGTTGATTCCGTCGACTTGCAGAGGGATCTATGAAAGCTAAAACAATGTGAAAGAAAAGCTTGTAAAAAGTAGATGTGTGTGTTGTTGGATTAATTAATTTTTCTTTGCTTGATGCCCTCCTTCTTTTATAACACGCCTGACCGATCCGAATTGTACATAGATACGGTACATTTATCCGTATCGGCCTCTTATCTGATTTCCTCCCCTTTTAGAAACGGTTTCCTTCTCCGAGTCGTTTACCGATTCCTTATCATATGAATACTTCTTTCCCGATTCAGACCGATTTCAATGCACGCTGAATTTTGGTGCAAACAGTAGCTCATTGGCGATATCGGCTACAAAGGCCGATAAGAAGACAATAAACAAAGAGAAAACAGTACAGATCACGATCGGCTCAATCCAAATAGAGGCCGATCCTGAAGGAAGATGGTCAAGAACAGTCAGAATAAGGGATAAGCCCGAAATCAATAAGTGGCAGAAGGCTGAAAGACAGATGCCACCGAAGAAATCAATAATGAAGGATGGACCAACTTTTGCTCAGTTGTTAGCTAAATACGAGAAAAAGGGACAGAAAACAGCCATTTTGTCCTGACGGCCGCCGATAAAAGAATATCGGACGATAGCCACCAAAAAGGCCCACGAGAGGTGTCCTTTCTGGCGTTTCTGCTGGGAGAGGAGATTGGCTCTGCCATCCCCTCATGCCTGTCCCATGCAGCACTACCTAGGGCAAGATCAAGAACATATCCGCTTTCCATCATGGACGAGGGTCTGAAGGCGAGGGGCTTGACGGGCGAGGTGGTCGTCCGCGCGTTCATGGAGAGGCGCGTCCAACCCTTCAAGGATCGGGTGCACCCCATGTTCAGGTACACCGGAGTGTCCGACCCCATGAGGTCGTCTGAGACGGAGCTCCCGGGGTCGGAGCTTTTGGCCCGCGTGTCAGCGGTCGTCCGCGTGGGTGACACCGAGGCGGTGGGTGAGGTCCCTACACCATTCTCGGCGCAGAATCCACCGAACCTGGTAGGTCGGGCGGTCTCTAACTTTCTGACTCTTTTTTCCCTTGCTCTTCTCTCCGCTTATCCGAGCGTGCTTTTGCAGGGACTTGACGGCATGATCTCCCGGGCCCTTCTGCCGGGAGAAAAAGAGGCGAGAGCCGCGGCGCGCGCCATCGCAGAGCAGCGTGACGCCGCCCGCCGAGCGCGGAAGGAGGAGAAGAAAGCCGTGGCGGCGCGGAAGAAAGAGGAGCGCGCGGCCCGGGCCGCGCAAGGCGAGGAGGTCTCCAACATGACCCTGGAAGATAGCGATGAGGAGTCGACCTCGAGCGAGGGTAGCGAGAGCGCCGGAGGTGACTCGGGCGGCTCTGACATGGGTTCCGACCAAGGGGTCGGCGGGCTCGAGCCACAGGAGGACGCCCCAAGCTCGGGGTTCCTTCTGAGAAGGCGGAGAGCCCCTATGCCCCCGCGCAGGGGTCCAGCAAAAAGGGCGCGTCAGGTGCTGCACATCCGCTCGACGCGGTAAGTGTCTCGTACGCCCTTCGACCGGTCCTTTGCTTAGGTTTCCTTGCGCGGTTCCCGACTGGTTGTCGCGTGCAGGGGCCGCTCGAGCATGGGGGTGGTGCTAAGCCCCACCTCGGGAGCGAGGATCCACGCTTCCTCGCCCCCGCCGGCGGTGCTCGCGCCAATGACTGTCCGGAGTGGGGCCCCATGGTCTGATCCCAGCGCGGGTCTCTTGGAGAGGAGGTGTTGCCGGCCGTGAGGACCGCGGTCCGACGCCCTCTGGTGGCCGGTCGAGGAGTCCCGGGTCTACTCCCCACCCCAGCCGCCGAGGAGCTCATTGGTCTGCTACCCTTCGCGACACCGGTCGAGGGGGTCGAGGAGGGCCTGCCACCTCCACCGCCGGGGGAACCGCCGGTTGGGGCAGGTCGGCCGTCGCAAGAGGCCCCACGACAGGTCGTCGGGGATGCTCCGGAAGGGCAGGATGCTGGGACAGCGCGCCCGGGGCTCGCCGTGCTGACCTGGCCGGGCAGCGACCCGTCCGAAGAACCGTCGTTCGTCTTGGACGATGAGGCGAAGCGCCGCGACTGGAATGCTCTGGAGGAGAGCGAGAGGAAGGTCGAGAACAAGATCGGTCGGATCCGCAAGGATCTCCTCCTTGCTCTCGAGTCTTCCTCCCGGGCGATGAATTATTTCATCCAGGAGACCCAGCCGGCCGGATCGGTAAGGCTAAAAGAGGCTTGTCCTTGGTATTTCTTGAGCGGAGCTGTGACTGATCGGGTAGGTAATTTCTTGCAGCGTCTGCAATCCCGGGCGTCGAGAAAGTTAGGCTTCCTCCATCATCTGCACAGTCAGGGGGATGCCGTGGAGGAAGAGCTGCGCGACGCCCACGGGGCGCTTATCGCCGAGCGTGAGAAGGCCACCGCCACCGGTCAGCGGCTGGGGGAAGTCACTGAAGCCCTGCGAGAGGCTCAGCGGCTAGCAGAGTTGTTGACCGGCGAGGTGGAGGAGGCCAGGTCGTCCCTGGCGGGAGCTGAGAGAGCCAAGGCTTCAGCAGTTAGCGCGGAGGAGTCCGCTCGGGCGAAGGCCGTCCGCTTCCGGGATGCAATTGAGTCAGCTCGGAGGGAGGCCGACCAACTGCGTGCCGAGCGAGACCTCGCTCGAGGGGAGCTTGCGTCGGCGAGGGCGCTCGCCGATCGTGCAGCGTCCGACCGGGAGGCGCGCGCTAAGGCTGAAGAGGATCTCCGCGCCAGGGAGGCTTCCTTGGCTGGTGAGTTGGCCAATCCTTTCGTGGGCATTGGGGGAGGCGTCCTTTGACGCGGTTCTTTCCTTGCAGAGCTGCGGGGGAACCTCGACGGTGTCCTGGAGTTGAAGCGGCAGGCGTCGGAGCAGCGGGACGAGGCGCTCACGTCGCGGGACTTCGCCTTGTCGGCCCAACAGAGAGCGGAGAGGGAGACGGCCGACGCGACGGCCGAGCTGTCGACCCTTCGGAGGGCCGGCCGGGCTATCTACGAGCGGCTGCTGGGGCTCTTCCCGGGCCCAAGTCCCCTCTCCGCCCTGCTGGAGGGGGTTCCAGAGCACGTCGAAGCCTCGGTGCGGGAGGCGGCGATGCTCGGCGCTTCCTCGGCTCTGGTTAATGCCGTCTCCTATTACGACGGCATCGACCTCGAGACGGTCGGGAGCGGCGTTGCCACGAACTAGAGCGACGAAGAAGTTGACGCGTTCGTGGCCCAGGTCGACCCGTACGCCCAGGAGATTGCCGATCGGATCTCGCCGCAGAGTATCCTCCGTCGAGAAGAAGGAGATGATTAGTTTTTTGTTTTTGTTTGAAGTAGATGTAATGAACGATGCATCGTTAATGAATCCGGCCTGCTGGGCCGCTTTAAGTTTCCGTTCGCTCATCTCGTGTTCCTTTTATGGGATGGACATTTTTACGACCGTAGCCACAGGACCCGCAGGGGCATCCCGAGAGCGTAGGTGTTGTGTCGATCACATCTGAGTGAAACGCGGGATGAGACTAGGACTTAAAGTGCTTACTTCGCAAAGAAGGGGTGCTTCCGACCGGTCGCTCGGTCGGGTAACTTCTTTCTCCCGCGAAGTGCCCAATCGTTCGGTCGGATTGCTGACCTGAGTCGAAATGCTCCCGACCAGCCTCGGCCTTCCTCGCTCGGGTGATTTCTTTGTTCCGCGAAGTGTTACTTCGAAGCCGGAGCCGCAGGGGCGTAGGCCGCAGCACTTGGGTCGAAGAGGTCACCACGAGGAAGTTCGTTCGGTCGGTCGGTCGGGCTGCTGACCTAAGTCGAAATGCCTCCGGTCGGCTTCTGCCTTCCTTGCTTGGGTAATTTCTTTCTTCCGCGGAGTGCTGCTTCGAAGCCGTAGCCGCAGGGGCGTAGGCCGCAGCACTTGGGTTGAAGAGTTTACCGCAAGGAAGACCATTTGGTTAGTCGGGTTTTCGACCTAGGTCGTCGACCCGTGTGGTCGTAAGTAGCCCCCGAGTGGTGCGCGGGGACTGGAGGTGCAGTCGCTGCGTACCACTTTGAGCTCGGGGTGAGGAGACGTGTGAAATAAAGAGTTTTCGGGATAAGGCCGTCTTAACTCTCTTGGAGGGCCGCGCCGCGGTTGGAACTGGTGTCGAACGCTTCAGCTCCCGCTCCCTGCCATTACTTGATGCGTTTTGTCTTCCGTGCGGCGGGGCATAAAAGGAGGTGCACCGGTGTCTTCGTGAGCTTTCACCAGAACTTGTTTTCTTTTACCAAGCTCCTCTTGCGCCACAATGTCGGATCGCCTTGCTCAGCTCCTTAGGCAATCCTCTTGTGCCGAGGAGGCTTGGCAGAGGATGGTGGCGGAAGTCGAGGCCGACGCTGTTGCTGGGGACGCGGGGCTGGTTGACGTCCTCATCGCGGGTGTCCCTCGCCTTCGGGAGGTAAGGGCGCCGCTGATCGAGGCGCTGACCGAGCGGCGCCACGCGTCGTTCGGCTGGATCGGCGCACACCTGGAGGAGTACCACCACGACTGACGGGAGACTCCGACCTGGGTGGGCGGCTTCCGCTGGAGGGTCCGGCGCCCTTCTTATGTAAAATGAAATAAATAAAGGAGTTTGTCGTTCTACTTCCTTCTTCTACTTGCTGGCTTTTTCTTCTATTTCACGGGCTTGCTCTCGCGAGATGCACGCTTCGACGACCGTAGCTTTTTAGGGACCGCAACGGGTCAAGCATAGGTCTGAGGCGGCATTAGCGCGAGCTTGCGCGGGAGAAGGGTTGCTTCGACCAACTGTTAGTCGTTTTTCGTACGCGCAGTTTCTGCGACCCGTAGGGCGCTATTTCGGGACCCCCGCTGTCGGGGCGGAGGTCATAGTGCTCGGGGTCAGCAGAAAAGGAAGGCGCAAAAGAGGAGAGAACGGTCACTCGGTCGGATGGCCGACCGCTATGATTTCTTGGTTCAGAGTTTTCTTGAGTGGTACAAGGAGAAGGGAGGTCTGCTAAGGATAAAACCTTCTCAGCTTCTCTATGTTCCACGCGTTCGCAATGAGGTTGCCTTCGGCGTCCTTGAGACGAAAGGTGCTGGGTCGGAGGACCTCCACGACGGTGAAAGGGCCCTCCAAGGGCGGGGAGAGCTTGTGCCTATCCTTCGCGGACTGGACTTGGCGTAGCACTAAGTCGCCGACTTCGAACGACCGGTCGCGAACCAGTCGACTGTGGTACCGGCGTAGTGTTTGTTGGTACTTGGCCGACCGTAGGACGGCGACGTCTCGTGCTTCGTCGAGTTGGTCAAGGTCGTCCTGTTGCGACTCCGACCCTCGCGCGCTGTCGTAGTTTTGCACTCTTGGGGCGCCGTACTCGAGGTTGGTCAGGAGGACGGCCTCTGCTCCGAACACCAGGAAAAAAGGCGTAAACCCGGTCGACCGTGTTGGCGTGGTCCGCAGGCTCCAGAGAACGTGGGGCAGCTCGGCCGCCCACCGTCCCGCGAATTTCTTCAGTCGACTAAAGATTCGCGGCTTGAGCCCTTGGAGAATCATGCCGTTGGCCCGCTCGGCCTGACCGTTGGCAAGGGGGTGTGCAACCGCCGCCCAGTCGACCCGGATGTTGAAGTCATCGCAGAATTCGAGGAACTCCTTCCCTGTGAACTGCGTTCCGTTGTCGGTGATGATGGAGTTCGGAACTCCGAAGCGGTAGACAATGTCGCGGAAGAAGTTTGCCGCCTGCGCGGAAGTAAGGGTCGCCAGCGGCTTGGCTTCTATCCACTTCGTGAACTTGTCCACGGCGATGAGCAAATGAGTGAAGCCTCCGGGCGCCTTTCTGAAGGGGCCGACCAGATCGAGCCCCCAGACCGCAAAGGGCCACATGATGGGGATCGTCTGCAGGACTTGTGCCGGGAGGTGCATTTGCCTGGAGAAGAATTGGCATCTTTCGCAAGTGCAGACCATTTGCGTCGCGTCCGCCACGGCGGTCGGCCAGTAGAAACCTTGTCGGAAGGCTTTCCCCACCAGGGACCATGGCGCGGCATGATGTCCGCAAACCCCGCCGTGGATGTCGACCAGCAGGTGTCTTCCTTGATCGGCCGGGATGCACTTTTGGAGGATCCCGGAGGGGCTCCTCTTGTAGAGGGCGTTGTCGACCAGGACAAAGGACTTGGCCCGTCGAGCGAGGCACCGAGCCTCGGTGGAGTCGGCGGGGAGTGATCCGTCATCATCAGCGGTCGATGAAGGGTTGCCTCGGTCGGACTCGGCGTTCGACACACTAGGTCGGACCAGGCGGTAGTGCGTCGGCCGAAGGTCGGTCGGAGCATCCGCTTTTAGGGGGTCGGCCGTGTCCACAGCGGGCGAATCCAATCGGATGGATGGCTTGTGGAGGTCGGAGATGAAGACTCCGGGAGGGACCGGCCCTTTGCTGGAGGCGAGGTTGGCGAGGGAGTCGGCTTCTCCATTGTAGCGTCGGTCGCTATGGTGAAGCTCGAATCCTTTGAACCTCTCCTCGAGCTTGCGAACCTCCAAGCAGTAGGCCGCCATACGGGTGTCGCGAGGCTTCGTGGCCTTCATAACTTGGTCAACTACCAGCTTGGACGTAGAGCCGCCGAGCGCCGAGGTTGGCGGCAATCCGAAGGCCGTTGACGACGCCTTGTATTCGGCGACATTGTTGGTGGCATCGAAAAGCAGTCGGATGACGTACAGAAGCTTGTTGCCGAGAGGGGAGACGATGACGACCCCCGCACCAGCCCCGTTCTTGGTGTAGGACCTGTCGAAGTACATTGTCCAGTACTCGGGGTCCTCGACCATCAGCGGGACTTGCGCTTCAGTCCACTCGACGACGAAGTCAACCAAGGCCTGCGACTTGATCGCCGTCCTAGGGACGTACGATATGTCGAGGCCATTAAGCTCGAGGGCCCACTTGGCGATCCTTCCAGTGGCGTCGCGGTTGTGGACGATTTCTCCGAGAGGTGACGAGGTCACCACGGAGATGGGATGTCGGTCGAAGTAGTGGACCAGCTTCCTCTTTGTGATGAGCACCGAGTACAACAGCTTCTGTACCTAAGGGTACCGAACCTTTGTTTCGGAGAGTACTTCGCTGACGAAGTAGACCGGCCTCTGCACCTTGAAGACGCGGCCTTCTTCCGCTCGCTCCATGACAAGTGCCGCACTGACGACCTGGGTCGTGGCGGTAATGTAGAGGAGCAACGGCTCTTGCGGTTCTGGGGCGACCAATACCGTAGGCGAAGTCAGGAACGCCTTCAGTCGACTGAGGGCTTCCTAAGCTTCTTGGGTCCAGCAGAAGCGGTCGGATTTCTTCATCAGCTTGTAGAGTGGTATCCCGCGCTCGCCGAGGCGGGACACAAAGCGGCTTAAAGCCGCGAGACACCCCATCAGCCTCTGAACCCCCTTTAGATCGTTGATTGGCCCCATCCTCATGATGGCAGAGATCTTCTCGCGGTTGGCTTCGATGCCGCGCTCGGAGACGATGAAGCCGAGCAACTTTCCCTTCGGGACCCCGAAGACGCACTTCTTGGGGTTGAGCTTTATGCAAAACCGCTGAAGGTTCGCAAAAGTTTCCTCCAGGTCGGTGACGAGGTCGTTGGCCTTCCTGGTCTTGACAACGATGTCGTCGACGTAGGCCTCGATGTTACGGCCTATTTGGTCGGAAAAACACGCTTGCATACATCGCTGGTATGTTGCGCCCGCGTTCTTCAGACCAAAGGGCATCGTGACGTAACAGTACGAGCCATACGGAGTGATGAAGGAGGTCGCGAGCTGGTCGGACTCCTTCATCGCGATCTGGTGGTAGCCCGAGTAGGCGTCCAGAAAGGAAAGGGATTCACACCTGGCGGTGGAATCCACGACTTGGTCGATGCGAGGCAATGGGAATGGGTCTTTTGGACAGGCCTTGTTGAGGCTCGTATAGTCAACACACATTCTCCATTGCCCTGACTTTTTCTTTACAAGAACGGGATTGGCGAGCCACTCGGGGTGACGTACCTCCCTTACAAAGCCAGCGGCCAAAAGTTTGGTGATCTCTTCCCCAATGGCCCTGCACTTTTCTTTGTCGAAGCGGCGCAGGCATTGGGCGACCGGTTTGGAACCCGGTCGGATATTGAGGGAGTGCTCGGCGGCTTCCTTCGGAACTTCCGGCATGTCCGAGGGTCTCTAGGCGAAGACGTCTCGGTTTGCTCGGAGGAAGTCGACGAGCACGCTTCCCTATTTGGCAGGGAGGGCGGCCCCGATCCGTACTGTCTTGGCGGGATCCTCGAGATCGACCGCGACATCTTTCGCGTCCTCCGCAGACTTGAAGGAACTCGGCCCCGACTTGCTAGAATCGGGGGCGGACTCGGGGGCCCTTTCCTGGAGACGGGCGAGCTCGGCGGAAGCGACGACCGCCGAGGCTAGCTCACAACTGCTTCGCTCGCAGTGGTAAGCGAGCTGAAAGGACGTGGCCACGGTGATGACGCCCTGTGGCCCCGGCATCTTCAGCTTGAGGTAGGTGTAGTTGGGGACCGCCATGAACTTCGCGTAGCACGGCCTCCCCAAGATGGCGTGGTAGGAGCCGGGAAAGTCCACGACCTCGAAAGTGAGGCTCTCGGTGCGGAAGTTGTCCGGGCTCCCAAAGGTAACGGGCAAGTCGACCTGCCCGAGCGGATGGGCCTGTTGGCCTGGGACGACGCCGTGGAAAGGCGCCTTGCTCGGCCGAAGGGCGGAGCGAGGGACCCCTAGGGCGTCCAGGGTCTCAACATACATGATGTTGAGACCACTGCCACCGTCCATGAGCACCTTAGTCAGGCGCTTCGTCCCCACGATGGGGTCGACGACGAGCGGGTAGCGTCCCGGGTGCGGGACGTGGTCCGGGTGGTCGGTCCGATCGAAGGCTAATGCCCCTTCCCACATGCACCAAGTTAACCATGCATAAGGCTAATGCCCCTTCATCAATAACGAGGATTCTAGCAACAGTATAAGTCTAGAATAACGAATTCAACCATCTGATGAGCTAAACGAAGCAAATGAGGGAAACAAGCACACAATTTAACCATGCACCAAGTTTCATGGCACTATTCTTATTATCATGACTCAAGCTGATAAATCTGCCTAAAGGTGTGGAGCTACGTGAAGATGTGTAGCTAATGCCCCTTCCCACATGCCGGTGTCATGGTACCTAAAACAACATAAAACACAAGCGTGAGTTCATCACTCAGCAAGTATATTGCAATGGACCATAAAGAACAATTCAACGTTAACATCACTACCATGCTCAACATCATGTACAAGCCATAATCTCATATACCACATCATTCTCATGTCTCAATATCATTGTATTCATTTCATCATCATCATCATCATCATCATCATCATCATCATCATCATCATGTATGCAATGCGATGCAATGCAAATGCTCATATCTCCTCGAAGCACATACCAGTATTGCCGAGTGCACACCCGTCGGCGTGCACCCCCTTCCCCCTTCCATCCCGTAGATGGAGGGTGCCTACTCTTACTGACTCGCTCCCATGCACACACGTGGATGGGACTATGAGGTAGGTCTTTCGTGTTCACTACGTGTGAACACAGAGGCCCGCATCAGCATGGGACGCCTCTTCCATTATGAATGCACATATGACATAAACATGTAAAGATTGGCATAAACATTTAATATCACGCAGTCATGATCAATATGAAATCATGTTCATCATGGCATAGGCAAACATCAATCTTAGCATCATATCATAAATCAATTTGCATCTACTCAAGTCTAGCAACATTCACAACGATACCCATTCCAATACACTTGCCTTAACCGTGGGCGACGGATTGGCGAGAGGTTGAGGGCACTGTCGGAGTCACACCACCTACACATACAAACCACACACTCAAAACGTGCCCCCAAAATAGTACACAAAAGCTCGTCTACCCCGACTTCACAAACTACTCCCAAAATCGAAAAACAGAGAATCTGTCCCGCCCGGACAGCAGACTTCAAACTACCATAACTTTAGTTCTAGGACTCCGAATCGATTAAACGAGTACATCATCGCGAAGCTTAGGAAATTTCCTAACTTTTTCTAAGTATTGGGAAAATCTGATTCGGACTCTAAAGTTGTCTAATCTACAAAACACTACGTTCTGTCACAACTACGTCACAGATTTGAACACGCTTGGTAAATCGAGTATAACTTTCAAACGGCTGGGCGGAATTGGACGTTCTTTATGTCCACTGAAAGGTATTGAAGTTACCTACAACTTTCTCAACAGGCAGCCGACCAAATTCCGAATCTAAGGTCGCGAAAACTCAAACCCTAGGTCGACTGCACAATCTGCCCGAAGCAGAGAACGTGGCAAACTCTAGTTTTCATCCAATCTACCCAATCACAGCACCACCTCTTGATCTAAAAGCATCCAAATACCCTCTAGCACAACACCTAAACCAACCCCAAGGATTCCCCTAGCCATACCTTCGCCCGACGAACGATGAACCGACGAATCTCCTCCCGGTTCACGCGATCTCCTTCCTCGCTCCAAATCCACCGGATCTCCTCGTCGCGGAGCTCTCCAATGGTGAAAACAGCGGGTTGGCGAGGTGGGGGGCTCCCCTAGGGCAGCAAGGATGGTGGAGAGGGGAGGGGTGGTGGTGCAATGGAGGGGAGGGAGGAGGGGGCGGCGCACAAGGGAGAGGGGGAGGCGCCACAAGGGGAGGTGGGGGAGGAGAGGGGCGGCTAGGGCATGAGGGGGGGCGCACAAGGGCAGGGTGGAGGCGCCCAAGCCAATAAATCTAGTCCCCCTTCCAACATGGGCCCAAACTCCTTCCCACTAAAGCCCATGACTCATCCCCTTGGGCCCAAACTCCCCTGGAGAGGCCCAAACTCCCGAAATCGGCCCAGAAACGCGATTAAACCTCATACCGTATAGTTTTAATCTCCAATTTCATATTTTATAATGTCACGACAATCCGTAGTGTCACACGGCCTTTACCGAGGCGGCCTCACGACCCATATCGGAAAGACGGGCCTCGGCTTCGGCTAATGCCTACTTCTGGCGAGCTATCTCATCGACTAGCTCTGCCCTTAACGGCACTAAAGCTTGAGCCGAAGCAACTGCAGCATCAAACGCGGCCTTCTTCGTTTTTACAGTAGCCGCCTGAAAAACAATCTCTGCACATTCTTGGGCAACCTCCTCCCTTTGCCGATGCTACTCCTGGGCCGCTCGGACGGCGTCTCTGTCTAAAAATAAACTGTGCAAACGGCCGAACCCATCTGTAGACGATGGTGGGAGACAAGAAACAACTTCGGCCAGCAAAGTGGAGACCGAGTGGTACGAGTCCAACACCATTGGCCCTGATCGCACCAACAGCCGATGAAGCTTCTTGAACTTGTCCCGTGTCGATGCGGATGAGGGATCCAACCCTGCTCGAATCGGTTGATCAACAACGAGTGTGTCATCAGAGGAAGAGCCAAGCCCTCCCAGAGTGAATCCAAGAAGGGTGCTCGTCAACAGTTGAAAAGCAAAATGACAGCCAAATGATTGGAACGCTTAGGATAAAGGCAACAAAAGCAACAAGCTGGGGGGATACCTCTCTACTGGAGGAGGGATTCAGAGGAAGGACAACACCCGAGGGTTCAATAATGGAAGGGGCATCGGCCGGTTTCGTTGGGTCGATCACATGGGGCTGGACTGCCACTACCGTAGAGACTCTCGCGGAAGTGATCACGTTGGTTTCCGCCGCTACCTCTTCCATAACAAGCTCCACAGAAGCAGTATTGGCACTCCTTCTTACATCAGCCATGACAGTGCCCTTATCGATGTCCGCCACAACGGCCGCTATGGTCTCCGAAGTGGTGTCCTCAGGAGCAATGTCAGCAGTAATTCCTCTCGGGGAACCCACAATTGAGACCATAAGCGCACCTGGGACTGTCGCAGAAGTCCCCGACAGAGTGTCTCTTCCAATCGACTGTGCAGAGACATAGAACTCAGAGACCATCAGAGCAGGAAGTTAAAAGCAAAATAGAAATACCTGAGGAACCGGCAAAGCAGGCGGAGAAGAGGTAGGACCTTCGCAAGTCTCTTACGGCCAGCAAGCCGCTTGTGCCGCACTGGAACCAAATAAGGAAACCAAGACCATGAGTGATACACAATCTCACAGATGGACAGGAAAAATGTGTACTCACCACGCTTGACAGAAGCCGCACCGATTTGAGAAGATGCCGGCTGCATTTTGTAGGATCGAAGTATACGAATATAGCAATCAGAGGGGGGGTGAATGATTGTGCGGAAGCTAAAACCAAATTCTTGATCTATTAAAAGTTCACCCCAAAACAGAACCAAATAATTGCCTCGTTTTCGACAAAAATAGAATGATAGAGATTCGGTAAAACGCGAATTCCCGGAGATCCAACCGTCGGCTCGATCTAAAATTTGGACACAAGAAACTAGATTCTAATACGCATCGAACCCAAAAAGAATCAGCTCAATCGGACTTACAGATCAAAAGTTATGAACCTCGCAAACTTGCTGTGACAGAAGATGACGAGAATTGATCTAACGTAAACTTGAAAGTTTAACAGAAACGACAAAAGTTTAATCAACTAAACTTAGAGAAACCCTAAATCAATTCTCTAGAAAGGTTTTGATGGATCAAATCAAGATAAAACTCAAGGAACAAAAACCAATCTAGAAAAGAACAAGCACGCAAACAAGAACCAAAAGCAGAAACACCAGCAACGCGATTCTTGTAACACGCAAGGATCTAGAAGAATTGATCTTTATTTCTTTTGTCTAAAGTACTCTCATCAAAAGAGTACAAACCCTAAAACTGAGCTTGAGGCTCTCAATGCGCTCAGCTCCAATTGATGCCCTTCAACAGGAGACACCCCTCCTATTTAAAGGAGCAAAACACAAGGAGTTCTGAATACAATTCCTAATCTAGAAGGAGTATGTATTCAACACAACTCCTCTTGGCCCAACCTGGCCGAGTACAACTCTTGCACGCGTATGGCAACCCTACCATACTCACGTGACTAACACTTTGCATGCGTATGGCCACCTGCCATATTCACGTGACTAACATTTTGCACGCGAATGACCTCCTGCCATTCTCACGTGACTAACCATTCTTCATGTGCACCATTCTCTTAGCCCGAACGTCCCGCATGACATCCTTGACCACCAAGACCTCAGTTCCTCCCTGAACCTAGTCCCGAACCTCAGCTCCTTCATGAACCTAGTTCCGGTCCCATCATCGACCACGTTCGTCTTCGAGCAATACCTGCACATGAACAAACCACAAAACAATTCCGAGCACAAGTCCACGACTTGACTCACATCAATCCATGCAAATACTCACACGAGCATTGCATAAAGTCCACTTCAAGCATCATGAAATTCTCACAAATTTCATAATCTCAAAAACAAATCAAACACAATTCCAATTTTGCTCAAAACCCTAATCGAGCAAAAACGCATTCACGACGGACCAAAAAATATGGTCCGGCGTACACATGAAAAAGTCACTCAAAAAACCATTCACAACGGACCAACAAAATCGGTCCGGTGTACAAGTGAAAGTCTCGGTTTCAAGAAGAAATCATTCCGGCGAAAACACGTTCACGAAAGACTAAAAGAAATCAGTCCGTCGTACATGCGAAATCAATCTTCAAAAAGCCGTTCACGACTGACCAAAGAAATTGGTCCGACGTACATGCAAAACTTACTGGTTTCTTGGAAAATTGAGTCCGGCTCATGATCTCAAAAGCACGTCCACGACAGACCCAAAAACTTGGTCCGTCGTACATGCGCTGACTGCTATTTTCTTGGAAAATTGAGTTTGGCACAAGAGCTCAAAAACATGTGCACGATAGACCCAAAAACTTGGTCCGTCGTACACAAAATCGGTTCGGCGCAAAAGGACTCAGATTCATGTTTACAACAGACCAAAAAAAACTTGGTTTGTCGTACATGGGAAAATGAGGTTGCCAAAGCATGTTTACGACAGACCAACAAATTTGGTCCGTCGTAGATGGGAAACTTACTATTTTCTTTAAGTTTGGTCCGGCGCCAAAGCGAAACTTACTGTTTCTTGTCAAATTGTCAAAACACATGAACAAACATATTTTGCAAATTCAATTCTAAGCCAATTTTTCAGCACATGATTTCACACATTTCACCAATCGTCCTAGTTCCTGGGGAAGATTGGTTCCTAGATGTATCGACCGGCTTCCTTTTCGGCCGAGCCGGGCCGGCGCCCATCCGCGTCCCTTTTTCTTGACATCCTTCAGAGTTGGGGAAGTAAGGCCAACATTTGTGCGACTGGCGATGTTGGCATAAAATTCAATAGCCTTGCCATTGACCGACAACGTCGGTCGCATGTCTGCAGCATCCTAAAAGTACGAGAACTGTGAAGGAAGATCAGCAATGGGCACTCAACGGAAGGAAGCAGTGCATCAGAGAATACCTAGGGCGAAGGGGGCAGTGGATGAGATTCATCAAAACGATGGAGCATCTCGTCCAGCGAAGCAAAGAACAGTTGATGACTCCATCCGTCCCACCAACGGTTGAAAGTCGCTCGAGATCGAGACGCCATAAGGATCCCAGAAGCGGAGTCAACCAACAACTCTCCGCTCTGGTCCAATGCAATGTTTACATTGAGAAGATCCCCCAGTGCTTCCCGTTCTCGAAGCCTGTCAAAGAGTACCAGCCGAGGGGGAACCTGTCCAAACCCCAATTGCCTAGCGCAGACCACCGGATGATAATATTCGTATGATGGCTTCTGGGTACGGCTTGAAGAACTAAGGCCGACCGAAAAGATGCCTGCGGAAATAAAATGCCGAAGGCACTCGGCGTCAGGACAGTCCGGTCACCAAAGGCCAGGACGCTCGTACTCCAAAGAGTCGATTTGCCGGTATGGAAGGAAATCCATAGTGGAGAGGCGCTCCGTGGAGTAGAAGTAAGTAAAGTACGCAGCAAAGGCCGCCATATCCAGCTTGCGGTCGCCCAGAAGGGTTTGGGACAGAGCCTCTCCGTATGATCGGCAGTGCCTGATAGGAGGTTCTGTGGTTGCCATATCCTCCTCCGATGCATCCTTACGCAGAAAATGAAGGTCTGGTGAAGGGGTGAATCCAAATTGGTGGTAGGTCCCACTGTGGTGCCGCAGAAGAGGAACTTCTCCAACCACATGGTCAAGAATGCAACATGCTCGCGAGGCTCCACCGGACCCGATGACTGGCTGAATTCATCGAGGTAGCGGAACCAATTGGTCTTGGTGGGCAGCCGATGGGAATGGGTCGCATCGAAGGCATGAAACTGCTGGCCCGTCGGCTTGAGACCAGTCAATAGCAACACATCTAAGAGAGTTGGACCAAGAAAGCCAGGCCGAAAAGAGAAAGCGTTGCAAGCGTCCGACCAATAATAAGAGGCGGCGGCAATTAAGGATTCGTCTCGGCACATACCCGATAAAGAAAGAGTGATGCAATCGGCTATCTCTCAAGTCTCCTAGTCCGCCTTCTTGCGAGCTACTACCGTCTACCCGGTTGTACCAATTTCTCCAGCCAGCAGTATCGGTAGGCCAAGCTCGGAAGCTATTCATCCACCCTGGGAGTTTGTGGCCGATGGCGTTCAGAGGGATCCGCTCGGAATTTTGTTTTGTGGATTGCTCATGTGCAGGTGTTGCTCGAGGGCGAACGTGGTCGATGACGAGACCGGAACTAGGTTCATGGAGGAACTAAGGTTCAGGACTAGGTTCAGGGAGGAATCGAGGTCCTAGTGGTCGAGGATGTTATGCGGGACGTTCGAAATAGAGAACGGTGCACATGGAGGCTAGTTAGTCACGTGAGTGCGGTAGGTGGGCCGTACGCGTGTAGTTGTAATCGTTTGGGGTAGCTTGCATGTATTGGGCCATGTTGGGCCAAGTGGACATGCATGCTAATTCCTTAGGGTTTACTTCTTATAAATAGGAGGGGTTATCTCCTGTTTATTGGTGTGCTTGATATTAGAGTTTGTACTCTTTTGTTTTGGAGTACTGTAATTAGACTACACAAGTAGAAATAAAAATCAATTTCTTTAGCAAACCGTGTCGGTGTTTCATGCACCGGCAATACGAATTTTTGGTTAGTGGGGATCGCGCGCTCCCTCTCCTCGAATGGTTGACTCTGGAAGCCAAGGGTTTATACTGGTTTGGGCTGGATGTCCCTACTCCTGTTCGTGCTATTGGGATGTATTGTTTCGCTAGGCGAACAAGGGGTTACAGATGTGGCCGGGGTTCGATCAATCGATCTCCCTTGTGCTCAATTAGTTTTTTGTTCTATTGCTCGATCCCCCCTTTCCCCCGAAGTCCTGCCTCTCCTTATAGACTCGGAGGTGGCAGGTTACATGGGAGTTTGGAGAGAAAAAAGAAGGGGTACGTACGTCTTGGAGTCTGGTCCTCTGTCTTGTCGTTCGACCGGGCTCCGCCTACCCTCACGCCGGGTTGGTAGTCCTGCGGCAGGGGGCCTTTGGCCGGGCTGACAGGGTGACGCACTGCTTCGTACGACCGTCAGCTCCGGCAATTAATTGTATTTGACTTCAGCTTGGCCTCGGGAGGGAGCGCTCTCCTCCGTGATGTGTCAGGATGACGGGATCGGGGCTTGACTTCTTGGCGAGTCCTCTGGCATCCTCGGGAAGGGGCCGCCTACCCTGGTACGGACGTCATGGGGCGCCGCGCACGCAGGCGCGCTTGGCCGAAGTCGCGCGTGGCTTGACTCGACCGCCGGGCGAGTCGACCGACTGCGGTTTCGACCTAAGAGGTCGGAGCCTGCCAACCGCCCGGAGCTGGTTCGAAACAAGGCCAGGTCCACTTTTTATGGCCCACGGGCCCTTCGCCAGAACTGGGCTTCTAAGGAGGTCAGCCCGTTCGTGGTTCCGGGCTGATGGGGGTACCCATGGTATGTGTACTCGTCAAACCGCAAAATAAAAAAAAAAGAGAGAAGAAATTACCAGCCAGCGCTAAGCGACGAATTCGCGTGCTACAGGTCTCGAAGCTACAGTGATTTGCAATTTTACTGTAGCTACAGTAAATCAGATTACCAGTGCCCGTGCCGCTATAGTGCCTACTGCTACAGTAATCCTGGTTTGCATTCTTCGTTTGTCGCTAGTTTTGCTTCTAGATTGATTCTATTAGAAATAAGGCCCAAGTGGCCCATTTATCTCTAATGCCAAAGCTACAAAGAATTGTACCATATTGTTAATTGAGAGAGGAGAATGGCAACTTAAAAGGGAGAGCTCCCACCATGCCTTGTAATGAGGCATATGGAGGGTGAGGAGCATGGCTAAAGTCACACGCACGCGCAAGCGTATTTCGCAAATTACCTCGTATTTTTGCGTGTTTTTCCGCGTGACTTGTCACTTGTGACGTCGCGAGTCGTCATGTCGTGAATTAATCTTCGGTTTCTCTTCAATACCATGGTCATTAACTAAGCATTCAAACATCGTTATGGCATCAGTTTCAATTGAAACAGTCCGTTTGAATGAATATTTGATGACAACAGTTACTAGCGTTTAATGGTGCTGTAATGATCAATTTATTGATCGTTACTGGTGCAAGGCTATAAAATCTGGAGACGTCCAGACTGAAAGGGGTCTTCCTCTGGCACTTGCGTCCATCCACTGTGACCTGTGTTGCATCTTCGTGCTACGCTCGTTCTTCACCGACCTTCCTCTCGGCGTGCACCGCGAGGCAAGGAGAGCGGGATCTCCGAACCGTTGCCGCAGCGAGAACCTGCACGGGGGCGGTAATAAGGTTTCTGGGCAGCGCAACTACATGACCGCTCGAGCTCTTTATCTTGCTATTGAACGATCCACAACGTCAACTACTTCCTCTACGGCCATTCGCTACTGCGCTGCATCCTTTTCGTCATCAAGCCCATCGTAAGAATTCTCCTATTTTCCCTCTGTTCATCAGTACACATCATTTCTAGATCTACTTTTCAGAAATATGTGGTATCTTCTGTCTAGCCTATTGTATTCGATTATTTTGGAATTATGTTTCATATTCAAATCTGAAATTAAAATAATACCTAGATTTTTAACAGTCCAGAAACCTTATTGGTATTATTTGTGTGATTTTGATTCAGCAATGGCTGGTGCAAGTGATGCCATGAAACCTGAGAGGTTCAATGGTCAGAACTTCCGTAGGTGGCAGACTAGAGCCATGTTTTGGCTCATGTCTCTGGGTATGTGGTAGGTGATTTTCCCCCAATACCTGCTTACGGATGAAGAGAATGCGCAGTATGAGAATGCGAATAACACCACATTGGGCTGCATTCTGACCATCTTGGCAGATCAGTTATATGATGTGTATATGAGTTACACATCTGCCACTGAGTTGTGGTTGGCTCTTGAACAAAAATATGCAGAAGATGAGGCTGGTCGCTGGTTGTATACGTGCGAGCAACTATTCGATTTTACCATGGATGAGTCTAAATCGATTGTTGCTCAAGCGCATGACTTTCAGCTACTAGTGGGCGAGATTGCACATTTGGGATGTGTTTTACCTGCAAAATTTGTGGCTGCGGGCATTGTGGCTAAACTTCCCCCATCTTGAAGGAATTTTGCCACTGGTCTAAAACACAAGAGGGAAGAGATTTCAATTGAAGATCTCATTGCAGCCCTCGACGTGGAAGAAAAAGCCAGAGCCAAAGATGCACCAAAAACTTCTTCTCAGGAACCAAACAATGCAAATGTGATTGAGTAGAAGGGTGGCAACAACAACAAAGGCTTGAAACCAAACAAAAATACTAGCTGTGGGATGCCCGAGACGGGGGTTCCGTAAGAGGGGCCTATGCCTAACTGGGCCGAGGACGGGGCAGTAGGCCCAGATCTTGGAAGCACTACGAAGAGCCCATAGCCATGGCCCGACTTCTTCCCCAAGGCAGCTGGTTGTCTCCTCGACGAAGCTTCGCGCCGCGTCAGGACAACCCCGCCAAAAGTAAAGCCTGCGACCTGGCGCATGCAGAGCCTGAAGCCACCAGAACCTGGCGGATCGGCAGGCGTGGGTCGGGAAAGAAACGACCAAATCCCCTGGACGTAGTGGGGCTCGGCAGATAGAGACAAACCACATACTCATGAGTTCACCTCGTCCAGGGCCAGGTGGCGCCCATTTGTAACGTGCCCTTCCCCCAGTATATAAGGGGGAGGGAACAACCCTGAAGGAGAGAGAGAGAAAAAAAACAGAAGAAGAAAAAGAGACCACATCCATATATCCAAGAACACAGGACTAGGGTATTATCTCCTCCGCGAGAGCCCGAACCTGTCTAAAAATGATCGCCCTCGCATCCTGTGTTACCATCTTGCTCTGATCACGCACGAATCCCCTAGAATCACAAATCTCATTGCCGGCGGAACCGATCGTCGACAGTTGGTGCGCCAGGTAGGGGCCTCGTGTCAAGATCCCCGTTGAGCTTGATGGCTCCAACCAGCGGAGTTTCCACAGTTTTCTCCCCGGGTCAGGTTTTCCGCTTCGGAAGCCTGGTCTTCATCGCCAACAGCCTTGGGAATCTTTCCCTCTTTGAGGAGGTCGCGTTCCAGCATGGCGAGGTCTCCGGGGAGCCATCGTCGCAACTTCCACACGGATCGGGAGGTCCCCCTGTCTCATGCTCAAAAGCACTGAGTAGGGGACTGAAGACCCGGTCCCGCCAGGGAGTCGGATCAACGGGTGATGAGTCGCGAATGGTAGGTGTCCTCACTGCTAAACCACTCGGCACCTCCAAGCGCCCGGGGCTATCCCCTCCGGGCTCGCCCAGCTCACCGGCCGAGTCAGAAGAGAGCCTGGAGAGTTGCTGGAATTTCCGCAGAGTCTACGTGATCGAAGGCTCGCGGGCGGATTCGCAACAACGCCTCGACACATCGGCCGCCGCCGACTTGGATGGCGGCTGAAGGACAGAGCTGGACGCACGGGCGCGTGCACTACGAGACCGCGCCCGCAGCGTCAATGAAGATATTCTGCAAGCCAGGATGGGGGACCAAGCGGTCTTCCATACTCCACAGCAGAATATCGTCGCCTCCAAGACACTCCTGGATACCTTGAGTCCCATGCTGGGGGCTGGCAATCCAGCCGCCCCGATCGTGGCCCAAGTAAAGGCCATGGTGACGGCGGCAGCGATCCAGCAAGCCCAGACCGACCAGCTGGCAAAGGCGCAGTCACGCACTCCGGCTAGGACCCAGACGGCCAGCAGTCGGCCGGGTCGTGAAGCCCCCCACCGGGGACGACTTGCGACACAGCCTCAACGGCGATCTCCGTTCCGACCTCGACGCCAGGCGTCGCGACCGAGAAAGGGAGGAGAAACACCGTCATGCCGACGAGTATGAACATTACGGCATCCTTCCACGAGATCGCGAAGCACATCAAGCCCGATCCCCTCCACGTCGATCACCGCCCGGGGGTTATCGCGGGGTCATTGAAGGGGTTCATGCGTTTACCCCTCACCTGCGCCGAGTGGTTTGGCCTGAGGGGTTTAACCCCAAGGGCATCACTAGGTTTGATGGTGAGAGGGACCCAGAGGCTTGGTTACAGGTGTACGCTCTAGCGGTCAGGGCTGCCGGGGGGGATCAGAAAGTAATGGCAAATTACTTGCCGGTTACTCTCTCGCCCCTGGGCCAAGCCTGGCTCACCGGACTCCCAGCGAACTCTATAGATTCCTGGGGAGACCTGTGTGAGCAGTTTATTTCAAATTTCCAAGGCACTTATGAGCGCCCTGGCACCCCCTGGGACCTGTATCAGCTGCACCAAAAGAGGAATGAGTCCCTGCGGGAGTTCATCAAGCGCTTCATGCACAGGAAAAGCACTGTTCGGGATGTCACGGATGCGGTCGTGATAGCTGCCTTCCAGAGGGGGTCAGCGACCCTGATCTCATCAAGAAGATGTCCCGGAAGCCGCCAACGTTGGTTCGTGAGCTGTTCGCTCTAGCGGACCGCTACGCTTCCGCCTCCGAGGCCTTGGCGGAACGGCACGACGAGAGGAAGGATCAGGCCGAGCCCTCCAGACGGAAGGAGAAGAAGAGCAAAGGTGAAGAGCTAGTGGCAGTCGCCGAGCATGCCCGCCCTCGTGCGCTCAAAGAGGATGGGTATGACAAGGTGAGGAACTCGCTTTGCCCCTTCCATCCGAAGGGAAGACATGCCACCAAGGACTGCTTCACTTTGAAGAGATTCGCTCGGGAGAGCAAGAAGCAGGCCTAACAAGGTCCGAGTGGACCCGCCGCCAAGCAACCTCCTCCCGAAGCTGAGGAAGACTATCAGGAAGTCGATCTCGAACTCAATTACATATTCGGGGGTTCGGCAGCGTACGAGTCCAAGCGGAAGCAAAAGCGTACCGCCCGGGACATCAACGTAATAGAGCCGGAGACCCCCCAGTATGTACGGTGGTCCGAGGTCACGATAACTTATGACCGCTCAGATCACCAGGATCGAGTCCCATTCCCCGGTAGATATCCGCTTGTCTTGGCACCGGTTGTCCGCGGCATCAAGCTCAAGAGGGTATTGATTGATGGTGGAAGTGGGCTCAATGTCCTCTTTGTGAAAACTCTCGACGACATGGGAATTCCACGGTCGGAGCTTAAACGCGGGTCGTCGCCCTTTCACGGCGTGATACCCGGAACGTCGGCGACACCACTCGGACAAATCACTCTGCCGGTCACTTTTGGCATAAGAGATAACTACCGGACAGAGAACCTTAGCTTCGAGGTGGCTGATTTCGCGACAGCGTATCATGCCATCTTGGGGAGACCAGCGCTAGCCAAGTTCATGGCGATTGCCCACTATGCGTACGACACTTTGAAAATGCCAGGGCCGAGTGGTATTATCGCTTTGCAGCGGTGATATCGTGCGATCTTTTTCTTGCGACAGGGAGAGCTGCGAGATGGCCGAGTCGCTGGAGGTGCGAGCGGGTCGGGAGAGGATTCGGCAAGAGGCGGATTCCGACAAGCCGGAAGGTAGCGTCCCTACCCGCAAAGCGCTGAACCCCGGAATTGGTCCCGAAGAAGGTACCAAGAGAATTATCCTCGACCCGTCCGATTATGCTCGAACGGCCTTGATCGGGACAGGGCTCGGAGAGAAATAGGAGGACGCGCTCGTCACCTTTCTGCGGGCAAACAAAGACGTCTTTGCCTGGAAGCCGTCAGACATTCTCGGAGTCCCTAGGGAGGTGATCGAGCATGCGCTGAACGTAAATGAATCGGCTAGGCCGGTCAAACAAAGGTTGCGACGGTTCACTCAAGACCGCCGAGAAGCCATCAGGGAGGAGATCACAAAGCTGTTAGCTGCAGGTTTTGTCAAAGAAGTGTATCATCCCGACTGGTTGGCGAACCCCGTACTCGTTCAAAAGAAGAATAAAAGTTGGCGCATGTGTGTTGATTATACCGACCTCAACAAGGCATGCCCAAAAGATCCCTTTGGTCTACCCCGCATCGATCAAGTGGTGGACTCCACTGCTGGATGTCAACTCAGTTTTCTGGACGCCTACTCAGGCTATCACCAAATCCGGCTTCGAGAGGAGGATTGCGAGAAGACTTCGTTCATCACTCCATTTGGAGCATATTGCTATGTCACGATGCCGTTTGGGCTGAAAAACGCTGGCGCAACTTATCAGCGCGCGATACAGCGGTGTTTTCACCATCAGCTCGGATGCAACGTGGAGGCATATGTGGATGATGTAGTGGTTAAAACGCAAGCCAAGGATAGTCTCACCTCCGATCTGGCCGAGACGTTCGAAAGTCTAAGGGCGTTCCAGATGAGGTTGAACCCTGAGAAGTGTGTTTTCGGAGTTTCTTCCGGGAAACTACTCGGATTCATTGTCTCTCATCGCGGGATCGAGCCAAATCCAGAGAAGATCGGGGCCATCATGAGGATGGCGCCACCTACCAGCCAGAAAGATGTTCAAAAGCTTCTTGGTGCATGGTAGCGCTTGGCGAGTTTATCTCCGGTTGGGGATTCGGGGATGCCTTTCTTCAAGCTCCTCAAGAAGCGGGACCGCTTTTGAGTGGGCGGTGAGGCACAGCAAGCCTTCGAAGAACTCAAGGCGTTCCTCTCCACCCCTCCAATCCTAGTCTCGCCGATGCCAGGTGAACTTCTCCTGCTTTACATAGCGGCAACAACTCATGTAGTCAGTGCCGCAATAGTTGTGGAGCGGGAGGAGTCAGGACACCGCTACGGTGTACAACGCCCGGTCTACTTTGTCAGCGAAGTACTGGGCGAATCTAAGGCGCGATATCTCAAGTTCAGAAGCTGCTGTACGCAATTTTGATCTCGTCGCGGAAGCTGAAGCATTATTTCCAAGGACACTCGATTTCAGTAGTGACTTCTTTCCCTGTGGGAGAGGTCCTCCATAATTGGGAAGCTACTGGGAGAATCTCAAAATGGGCGTCCGAGCTTGGAGCCTTCGACATCTCGTTCAAGCCGCGCACCGCCATCAAGTCCCAGGCCTTGGCCGACTTCACGGCCGAATGGACTGAATTCCAAGCTCCCCGCATCGAAGAAGAGCCGGAGTATTGGACCATGCACTTCGATGGATCTCTCATGCTTGGCGGGGCCGAGGGCGGGAATTCTCCTCATCTCGCCGAGAGGCGATAGACTCAAGTACATCCTTCGGATTCAGTTTCCGGCCTCGAATAACGCCGCAGAGTACGAGGCACTCATCCACGGGCTTCGCATCGCCATATCGCTCGGGATCCAACGATTGGCGGTCCGCAGAGATTCGCAGTTGGTGGTGAGCCAGGTACAGAAGGACTGGTTGTGTGTCGATCAAACTATGACGGCGTATTGTCAGCAGGTCCGAGAATTGGAGGGCAAGTTTGATGGACTGGAGCTGGTCCATGTCCTGCGCTGCAATAATGAAACAGCGGACGAGTTGGCCAAGATGGGAGCCACTCGGGCAGAGGTCCCGAGTGGAATCTTCGTCCAGGATCTTTACGAGCCAACAGTTACTAAACGAGGAGAGCCAAGTAAGAATCCTGAGACTGAAGTCCTGTCCATTAACCCCGACTGGACGGCCCCATATCTAGATTATCTCTTGAAAGACGAACTTCCTGAAACTCCCACTCTGGCCGAGTGCATTTCGCGACAAGCCAAGTCCTATGTGGTGATTGGGGGAGAGCTCTTTCGAAAGAGCGCCTCCGGCATTCTTAGGCGGTGCGTTCCGCAACAAGTGGGAAAGGACCTGCTCAGAGAAATCCACTCGGGAATGTGCGGCCATCACGCTGCATCAAGCGCCTTGATTGGGAAAGCCTACCGGCAGGGCTTCTTTTGGCCTACAGCGGTGACAGATGCAAAGGAGATCGTTCCAACTTGCGAGGGCTGCCAGTTCTATGCAAGGTAGACACATTTGCCGGCACAGGAGCTGCAAACTATCCCCATCTCTTGGCCCTTTGCGGTCTGGGGGCTCGACTTAGTCGGGTCGCTCAAGAAGGCACAAGGTGGTTTCGCCTACCTCTTCGTAGCCATTGACAAGTTCACAAAGTGGATCGAAGCTAAACCAGTCGCCACGATCACTGCGGTCAAAGCCAAGGAGTTCTTCCAGGATATCGTGGTCAGATTTGGAGTTCCCAACCGGATCATTACAGACAATGGTACCCAATTCAGGAGCGAAGAATTTCAAGAGTGGTGCAAAAGCGTTGGAATTAAGATTTGCTTCACCTCGGTAGGTCATCCACGGAGCAATGGGCAGGTTGAGCGGGCTAATGGCTTGGTCCTCCAGGGCCTCAAGGCCAGGATTTTCGATCGCCTCAAACCATATGCTGCTCGATGGGTGAAAGAGTTACCGTCAGTACTTTGGGGACTCAGAACCACTCCCAGCCGAGCAACTGGGCAAACTCCTTTTTTCCTAGTTTACGGTGCAGAGGCGGTTTTGCCAACCGAACTAGAATTTGAATCCTCGAGGGTTCAGAATTACAAGGAAGCCAAGTCCGAGGAAAGCCGAGTGGTAGAACTTGATCAACTCGAGGAGGCTCGAAACGTTGCAGCCATCCAGTCGGCTAAGTACCTCTAGGGACTTCGACGCTACCATTCTCGCAATGTCCGAAGTCGAGCCTTCTCAAAAGGAGATTTGGTCCTCAGAAGGAACCAGAAAAGTGAGCACAAGCTCTCTCCGATTTGGGAAGGCCCGTACATTATGGAGGAGACGGTTCGACCGGGTGCCTATCGACTCAGACGTGGAGATGGCGCGGTTTTGGCGAATACTTGGAACGCCGAACAGCTGCGTCGCTTCTACGCATAAGTTATGTACCCGACTCTCACGCGTTAAATAAAATTACGAGCTGTTTCATTTTCTGAATTCCTACTGTGTAATGCTAGTCCCGAGTGGTTATTATCCGACTAGTGTAGCGCCTAATCCCAGTCGCGCCGGTACAAAACGCATGGAAACAAAGACCGCGATGAGCGGATAAATCCGGCATTTTATACCGGTGCGCGAAGCGGGAAAAACAAAGCCAGAAAATACTAACCACTCGTGGACTACGATTCGCAGCACCAGAATTTTTCCGAGAAGGCACCTAGTCGCGAGTTTCTAACTGTCAAAAGCTCGAGCCTTAACGCCTCGTTGCTGGCGCTGGAGCAACTGACTAGGACGGTTGACTAGGCAGAACCTTAAACTCGGAATAATTAAGATGGCGAAGATTGGGCAAAAGTTTACGCTCTGTTCCATAATAAACTTTTTTACATCGCTGATCTTTTCTTTTTACACCATTTTCTCGCATTAAAAAAAAGGGGGAACGCAGGTGTCTGCTGTTGGTGCTGCTACTGGTGTTTGCTGCTGGTGCTGGTGCGACCACTGGGACAGCTGGGGTCAGGATCGCCGAGGTCAGGCACGGCGCGCGTGACCCAGAGCCGCGAGGATCTCGTCCTCAACCACCCAAAGGGGTGGTACAAGGCGGACGAGGGCCGTGACGGCTAGGTTGTCGGGACGCTCTCGCCCTACCATCTCCATAATGACCTCGGCCACCTCAAAGAGCCCCGGCGCCACCTCCAATAAGGCGGCCACGGCGGCGGCGTCCCTGGCGGCCCCAGCCTCCTCCTCTGCCTCCAGTATGGTGAAGTCATGGTCTTCCCAGAACTCCGCCTCCTCCAAGCTGAAGAGCAGGCCGAAGAAGCGCTGGCGAAAAAATGCCGCGTAAGGGCTGACAAACCTCCTCATGTTAGACATGGCGGGAAGCTTGGAGAAAGAAGGAGAAGAAGAATCGAAGAAGAGGGCGATCGCTCAAGAGCGGTAACGCCCCATTTATAGGCCATGCATGGCCCCGAAGCCGAGACGACACCATTTAAAGACACGGAAGACGAAGCGACGTTACGACACTGCTGATATTCTCAAAGTACAAAGAAAATCAACACGTTGAATAGAATGAAGGGATATTTCGCCAGACACGTGTCAGGCGTAGTTCAAATTAATTTGACCTTCCCGCTCAGTTGGCCCAGTTAAGTGAGAAGTCCGGGGGCCGGGAGGCAATGACGTAAACTTGTGGGCTGAACCACTCAGCCAGGAGGCCACAATGTAAGTCCCGACGCTCGAGAGCTGCACGCCAGCCACTCGAAAAAGTGTGCCTAAGGCGAGAAGGCCACGAGCCAAGGTCCCGGCGCTTGGGAGCCATACCAGTCGGCTGAAGGCCACCCAGAAAGGCGTAACGGGGACCAAAAGGCCGCGGGCCTATGTGTTGGCAACTCAGACGAGCGGAAAAGAGCGAAAGAAGTTGTGAGCTCGCTTACCGGAGAACAAAGCAGACAAATCATATTCAAGTAAGAAATACAATGCTCCAAACAAGGAGGGCCAGCATTCGGCATGAAGATTCATACCAAATTCAGAATTCAAGATTCTCCAACAAGGCTTGTGATGTACCGGAAACCTCTTCAAGAAGTGCGTTGGCCTTGTCTTCGTCACAGGCAAAACCCTCTTTAACAACTTCAAGGTCAACTCTCGGGTAGTGAGATTTGACCACTGCCAACACCTGATTAGCACTCATGGTCGCTGACTCCATTGCGTAAGACTTGATCCTGTCAGCTCCTCCCGAGAGAAGCGGAACGGCATCGTCCCCCTGGCTTGGTTCGGCTCCCTCGATACGTAGAAGGTGCAGAACTGGCTCGCAGGCGAAGCGGAGCTCGGTGCTGCTCCGTTCGGCAGCGGTCATCTTTTCCTTGCATTCTGCATCAAAGCCAAGCCGTCATCAGAAAGCGCACCCAGCATGAGGCACGTTTAATTCGAATCAAGAAGTCTACCCTCCAACTCTTGCTGTGTCTTCTCCAAGCTGGCTCGAGTTTCGAGGTTAGAACTTTTTGAAGCCTCCAGCTGAGCCCTCAGCTCAGTGATTGTCAAATCGCGCTCTAAAAACATGGAAAGTCAGACTCATCTCTGACCACTCAAGAGGAAGGCACCCGCCCCAGGCCCGCGGAAGTTCATACCTTGCAGTGATCACTCAAGTTCCGCCCTTTCTTCGCGGAGGGCCATGCATTGAGCCTCAAGCGCATGGACTTCCTTCCATCGCGTCTGACTGAGCTCCTTTAGCTCGTCTTCTTATTTTTGGTGGTCTTTAACCTTGGGCAACGCCTTCCGGAAGAATTCAGACCTCTTTTCGGAGCGAGTTCCCATATCCTAGGCATCACAGCAGAACACCAGCAAGGGGTCAACGCTTCAAAGATATACTGAAGGGGGAAGATGGAAGGACTCACCCGGACCAGTCGGCTACACTTCACCGTGAGCTCATACAGCTCCATCCGGGCTGCTATCTCCGCTTTTTCATCCTCCTCCATCCCATCCCAGTCGGAACCTCCCCACCACATTGTCCGAGTCGGTGGCTCCGGGAGAAAACTGAGCAGTGGGGGTTCTCGATGAATCTCCTCCACGTCGGGGGCTGACGGACCGGCAGCATCTTCGTGATCAGGACCTCCGAACGGCCCAGCGGTCGAACGCGTCTCCTCCGCCGGTGAGGCAGCGCGCGAAGCAGCCCTCCCGGGAGAAGCAGACGCTGGAGCCTCCCTCTAAGAAGATGCCACCACCGGGACGTCCGTGGAGGGAGCCCTGACTCACCAAAGGGCCAGTATGTTGGCACACATTCAAAGAGACAAGAACAAGAGTCAAGGGGTAAAAAACCGGTTGGACTTCTTGAATTTCATCCCTAGCTTCCTACGGACCCCAGCTCCACCCGGAGGAGAGCCTAAGTTCACATCAGCGTCCGGGGCAGGTGCTGGCTCGAAAGATGGAGCTCCTGAACCTTCTTCCTTGGGGCTAACAGCAGTGAACGGCCCAGTCGAGCAAGGGGCAGGAACCTCCTCCACCGACGTCTTTTCTCTCTTAGAAGACCCTGGTCCGTCAGCCGAAGAATCCGCCGGACGCTTGCTCGAAACATTCCCCAGCCGAGAGACGCCGACGACCGGAGCATCAGAAACGAAAGCTTCACGCTCCTGAAAAGTGAACAATCACATATCATCAGAGCCTCAAGTCAGGTGAAAACAACCAAGCAATGTCTCGAAGGTGAAGGATACCCACGCGAGGAGGCGCTCTCTTCACCGAAAACTTGCTCGAACAGCCTCTGTTGGTTATCTCGGCGCCCGGAGTGAAGAGATCTATCAACCGCGCCCCCAGGACGTCTCTTGGCAGCGGCGCATTCGACTCCCAGGTGGGATCCTGAGTCCCGCCATACCGGAAACCCAGATGGATTCGTTCCTTCAAGGGCTGTATCCGCCGCTTAGCAAAGCAGACGGCGATCCCAATGCCGGTCAAGCCGCGGTTTTTCAGATCATCAATCAGCGTCAGAAGTTCAGCGACTTGATCCAATCCGGGCCCTTGCGGGGGATCGCTCCAGCACTGAAGAACCACAGGGGTGCGGCCGATAAAGGGAGCGAGGAAAGGGTCTACATTGGCGCAATAGAACCATTCCCGCTTCCAACCTTTGTGGGAGGTTTTGAAAGGGATAGAGAAGTAACGCTTCTTCCGGCCCTCTCACGATTGGTACCCAGCTCCCCCAATGGCACTGGGAGAATTTCGATTCGGATGGGCTTTGAGCAAGAAGAGGGAGCGAAACAGATTGAAGTGAGGACGCATCCCAAGATACGCCTCACAGAGTTGAACAAATATGGCGATTTGAAGAACAGAGTTGGGGTTCAGATTAATCAATTCAATCCCGTAAAAATGAAGAAGTCCCTGAAAGAAGGTGCTCCCCGGGACACTAAACCCCCGCCAAAAGAAGGACTCGAACACTACAATTTCGTTGGCTCGAGGAGTGGGGTAGGGTTCACCTGCCGCCGGCCGGGTGGAAATCAATTCCAGAGGAGGAAGAACGCCGCCGGCGACCATCTCCTCCAGGCGAGCCCCCGTCGACATGGAGGCCTCCCACCCTGCTGCCGCTAGGTCTCTGCTCGCTTCCGGCGATGAAGAAGAGGACATCCTGACGAAGCGAGGTCTCTGGGGAGAAATGCCGGGCGCGAAACCGGAAACCCTAAGCCACCAAGGTCGCCCGAGAAGTTTTGGGGGTTTCGCGACTGTGGGGATAAAAGGGCAAAGACGACTTTCCCCCAACAAGAGTTCCCTCACTCATAGGAAGTGAGTCTCAGTCTTCGCCTTACGGCAGGAAAAAAGTAAGAGCTCCCGTACTTAATCCTGAGCTAGATCTAGGGCATGCCCCATGTTGGGCCGTTCGCTGTGTCACGCAAGCCGCGACCAGATGTCAAGTCTGGCTCAAGGTTTGGGATAGAGTGCGCCCCACGATGGGCCTGAACGCTGGTCGCCATGGAAGATTGAGACCAGGCACTCTCCGAACATCCTCCGGCGATACACCCCATAATTTGGGGTCCAAAGCTGGTCACCGCCGTACGGCGTGATTGGGTACCGCAGGAGGATTTAACCAAAAAGGCCACGAGCCAACCAACTATGGTACGCCCCATGAGGGTCAATTGAGCTCTACGAGCCAATTGCCGCACACCGTAAACGGGTGCGAGTACCACTCGGCCACGAGCCAACCAACTATGGTACGCCCCATGAGGGTCAATTGAGCTCGACGAGCCAATTGCCGCACACCGTAAATGGGTGCTGGTACCACTCGGCCACGAGCCAACCAACTATGGTACGCCCCCTGAGGGTCAATTGAGCTCTACGAGCCAGTTGCCGCACAGCGTAAACGGGTGCGGGTACCACTCGGCCACGAGCCAACCAACCACGGTGACCTTAATTAATAAGTCCTTTACGATCTTTTTTCCCACAAAATCTTTTTAACAGGACAAGAGGGGGAAATCCGATCCTAAAGCACTTGGGGGCTGCTGTGGGATGCCCGAGGCGTGGGTCCCGCAAGAGGAGCCTATGCCCGACTGGGCCGAGGACGGTGCAGTAGGCCCAGAGCCTAGAAGCACTACGAAGAGCCCATAGCCATGGCCCGACTTCCTCCCCAAGGCAGCTGGTTGTCCCCTCGACGAAGCTTCACGCCGCGTCAGGACAACCCCGTCGAAAGTAAAGCCTGCGACCTGGCGCCGGCAGAGCCTGTTGGCACCAGAACCTGGCGGATCGGCAAGCGTGGGTCGGGAAAAGAACGACCAAATCCCCTAGACGTAGTGGGGCTCGGCAGACAGAGACAAACCACATACTCATGAATCCACCTGGTCCAGGGCCAGGTGGCGCCCATTTGTAACGTACCCTTCTCCCAGTATATAAGGGGGAGGGAACAACCCTGAAAAGGGAGAGGAGAAAAAAGGAGACCACATCCAGATATCCAAGAACACAGGACTAGGGTATTATCTCCTCCGCGAGAGCCCGAACCTGTCTAAAAAGATCGCCCTCGCATCCTGTGTTACCATCTTGCTCTGATCTCGCACGAATCCCCTAGAATCACGAATCTCATTGCCGGCGGAACCAATCGTCGACAAGCGGGCTAATGGCTTTGTCCTCCAGGGCCTCAAGGCCAGGATTTTCGATCGCCTCAAACCATACGCTGCCCGATGGGTGAAAGAGTTACCGTCAGTACTTTGGGGACTCAGAACCACTCCTAGCAGAGCAACCGGGCAAACTCCCTTCTTCCTAGTTTACGGTGCAGAGGCGGTTTTGCCAACCGAGCTAGAATTTGAATCCTCGAGGGTTCAGAATTACAAGGAAGCCGAGTCCGAGGAAAGCCGAGTGGTAGAGCTTGATCAACTCTAGGATGCTCGAAATGTTGCAGCCATCCAGTCGGCTAAGTACCTCCAGGGACTTCGGCGCTACCATTCTCGCAATGTCCGAAGTCGAGCCTTCTCAAAAGGAGATTTGGTCCTCAGAAGGAACCAGAAAAGTGAGCACAAGCTCTCTCCGATTTGGGAAGGCCCGTACATTGTGGAGGAGGCGGTTCGACCGGGTGCCTATCGACTCAGACGTGGAGATGGCGCGGTTTTGGCGAATACTTGGAACGCCGAACAGCTGCGTCGCTTCTACGCTTAAGTTATGTATCCCGCCCCCGTGCATTAAATAAAGTTACCGACTATCTAGTTCTTTGATCTGTCTTACTATGCTGTGACCAAGTCGGTCCCGAGTGGTTATCACCCTACTAGCGTAGCGTCTAATCCAAATGGTGCCGATACAAATTAGGCGGAAACGCATGTTCGGGGTAAGGCCGCGACAAGCGGCAAGATCCGGACGTTTGTATTAGCGCACAAAGAAGGAAAGACGAAGCTAGAAGAAGGCACTAACCGCTCAAGAACGGCGATCTGTTGTTCATGAACACTTCCGGACACAGAAGTCGGAGCCACTAGTCCCTAATCGGTAGAAATTCGGCCCTCCAGCACCTCGCTGTAGGGGCTGGAGCTATCGACTAGGACAAACAATCTACAGAAAGACGATCAAACTTAGAAAGATATAAATGGCACCGTTCTCATACTTTATTTCACGGTATTAGTAATTTACATTGCTAATCTTTTTTTTTCATTTTCTCGCGCTAAAAAAGGGGGGGAGGGGCGGCGGCTGCTGCCGCTGGTGTCTGCCGCTGGTGCTGCTGCTAGGTGCTGCTGCTGGTGCTGCTGCTGGTGCGACCACTAGGACGGCCGGCGTCGGGATCGCCGAGGTCAAGCGCGGCGCGCACGACCCAGAGCCGCTAGGATCTCATCCTCAACCACCCAAAGGGGTGGTACAAGGTGGACGAGGGCCGTCACGGCTAGGGTGTCGCGACGCTCGCGCCCTACCATCTCCAAATTGACCTCAGCCACCTCAGAGAGCCCTGGCGCCACCTCCAATAAGGCGGCCACGGCGGCGGCGTCTCTGGCGGCCCCAGCCTCCTCCTCCGCCTCCAGTATGGCGAAGTCATGGTCTTCCCAGAACTCCGCCTCCTCCAAGCTGAAGAGCAGGCCGAAGAAGCGCTGCCGGAAAAATGCCGCGTAAGGGCCGAACAATCTCCTCATGTTAGACATGGCGGGAAGCTTGGGGGAAGAAGGAGAAGAAGACTCGAAGAAGAGGGCAATCGCTCAAGAGCGGTAACGCCCCATTTATAGGCCATACATGGCCCGGAAGCTGAGATGACACCATTTAAAAACACGAAAGGCGAAGCGGCGCTGCGACGCTGCTGATATTTTCAAAGTACAAAGAAGATCAACACGTTGAACAGAATGAAGGGATATTTCGCCAGACACGTGTCAGGTGTAGTATAACTTGATTTGACCCTCCCGCTCAGTTGGCCCAATTAAGCGAGAAGTCCGGGGGCCGGGAGGCAACGACGTAAGCTTGGGGGCTGAACCACTCAGCCAGGAGGCAACAACGTAAGTCCCGACGCTCGAGAGCTGCATGCCAACCACTCAGAAAAGCGTGTCTGGGGCGAGAAGGCCACAAGCCAAGGTCCCGGCACTTGGGGGCCATACCAGTCGGCTGAAGGCCACCCAGAAAGGCGTAACGGGGGCCAAAAGGCCGCGGACCTATGTGTTAGCAACTCAGACGAGCGGAAAAGAGCGAAAGAAGTTGTGAGCCCGCTTAGCGGAGAACAAAGCAGACAAATTATATTCAAGTAAGAAATACAATGCTTCAAACAAGGAGGGTCAGCATTCGGCATGAAAATTCACATCAAATTCAGAATTCAAGATTCTCCAACAAGGCCTGTGATGTACCAGAAACCTCTTCAAGGAGTGCGTTGGCCTTGTCTTCGTCACAGGCAAAACCCTCTTTAACAGATTCAAGGTCAACTCTTGGATAGTGAGATTTGACCACTGCCAACGCCTGATTAGCACTCATGGTCGCCGACTCCATCGCGTAAGCCTTGATTCTGTCAGCTCCTCCCGAGAGAAGCGGAACGACATCGTCTCCCTGGCTTGGTTCGGCTCCCTCGATACGCAGAAGGTGCAGAACTGGCTCGCAGGCGAAGCGGAGCTCGGTGCGGCTCCGTTCGGCAGCGGCCATCTTTTCCTTGCATTCTGCATCAAAGCCAAGCTGTCATCAGAAAGCGTACCCAACGCGAGGCACGTCTAATTCGAATCAAGATGTAACACCCCGGCATTTAATATGCCCGAATGCTACCAAACATAAGCTAAACAACATCCAAATATCATATTTAACATAAAATTCCAGCAAAGGCGCATAGGCTAAAAACCGAGATTTCGGCAGCACCTCCTTTGTTTTATCATGAATTTAAGGAGCAACAACGATATAGCATTATATGGCAATAAGGGAAACATCTAAAACAGCAATAAATAGAGTCTTAACGATAATATAAGACTAACATCAAGCACTTAATGTCTCCAAGTGTCAAAAGAACAAATAAGCTCTCAAATAGTAAAGCTAAACACTAAAGCAATGATCATCACACGCAATTTATTATCAAACTAATAGAATGACTTGTGGAATCATTAAGGTGAAGCTACGTGTGGGCGTGTGACTATTTCCCTTCCCCGCATGTCGATCTCAAAGTACCTAAAAAAAACAACATAAAACACAAGCGTGAGTTCAAACTCGCAAGTATATTGTAATGGACAACAAGAACAATATCATGGCAATAACATCACCCATCATATATATCATCTCATTCATGAACACTTAACAATATCATCATCATTATGTATGCAATGTAATGCAATGCTCATGTCTCCTTGGAAACTCATACCTGTATGGTTGAGTACACACCCGTCGGTGTGCACCCTCTCCCCTTCCATCCCGAAGATGGAGGGTGCCTACTCCTCGCCTCCGTTCACCACGGTGAATGGAATCACGATGTAGGACTTACTCATTGGCTTTCCGGATTAGTCATAACTTTCTCACCGACCTTCCCGGACTAGTTATGACTTTCTCACCGCCCGAGCCATGTAACATGTCATGTATGCAAATATGCCATCATCATCATAAACTTGTATATTTAACACATGGCATCATAGCATACTCATCATATCATAGGAAAACATTAAAGCATGGCAATTGATCATATCATGAAATCCATCTTTCATCTAGTCTCAACAAGCAACATAACATTCGTTATTCATTACAACACACTTGCCTCAACCACGGGCAACGGAAAGGCGGGAAGTAGAAGGCACTCCCGGGGTCGCACCACCTGCACATAGGTATCACACACTCACAATCATGCCCACAAAACAGTACGCAAACCCCCATCTAACCCGACATTGCCCACTACTCGCAAAACCTAAAAACAGAGGTTCTGTCCCGACGGGACAGCAGCCTTGCAAAAAGTATAACTTGAGTTCTGGGACTCCGAATCAATTAAACGAGTACATCTTTGCGTAGATTAGGTAATTTCCCAACTTTCTCTAGGTATATGGAAAGACTGATTCGGACTCTAAAGTCGTCTAATCTACAGATTACCGTGATCTGTTCCAATTACGTCACAGATTTTAACACGCTCGGTAAAATAGACATAACTTTCAAACGGCTGATCGGATTTTAACGTGCTTTATGTCCACGGAAAGATAATTAAATTATCTACAACTTATTTTAAGTCCGTACGGACAGATTCAGATTCTAAATCGACGAAAACTCGAACCCTAGCCCGACTGCTCAATCTGCCCGAAAACAGAAACGTGGCAACGTCTAGATCTAACCCAAAGAACTCCAACCCAGCACCACCAATTGATCTAAAAACTTCATAAACACCCTAAGAACAGTACCTAGATCAAACCCAAGGATCCCCATGATCATACCTTTGCCCGACGAACGAAAACTCCAATCGATCTCCTCGCGGATCGCTCCTCGCTCCACGCTCCTCGCTCCTCGCTCCAACGGATGGATCCACAAGGTGCAGAGGTGTGGAGACCACCCTAGGGCAGCAAGGGGGTGGAGGAGAGGTGGTGGAGAGGTGGGGCATTGGAGGAGAGCAAGGGGGAGGCGCAAGGCTCAAAGGGAAGGGGCGGCTAGGGCTTGGCAAGTGGGGGGAGGTGAGGGGGGCGCACCAAGGCCTCAAGGGGCGCAAAGGCAGCAGGGTGGACGCCCCAAAGGGGCAGGAAAACCCCCTTTACCAGCCCCCACACCCAATTCTAGTCCGTTACGGAGACCTAATCCATC
Organism: Rhipidocladum racemiflorum; assembly: GCA_036346355.1. Taxonomy (NCBI): domain Eukaryota; kingdom Viridiplantae; phylum Streptophyta; class Magnoliopsida; order Poales; family Poaceae; genus Rhipidocladum; species Rhipidocladum racemiflorum. The sequence goes on along the minus strand of CM070569.1, from coordinate 2,630,610 downwards.
CCACCAAAGCCCACCAAGGCCCAAAACTCCACCGGGAAGGCCCAAAACCCCGAAAACGGCCCGGAAAAGCTATTAACCTCCATACCTTATGGTTTTAACCTGCCATACCATATTTCATAAAGTTTTTGACCTTAACATGCACCATTTAAAAGGTTACGACACTCCGTGGTGACACATCACTTCAAACGGCCCAAAAACGCGAGTAAACCTCAAGCCGAAAGGTTTTATTCTCTAATTTCACATTCTATAATGTCACACCATACCGTAGTGTCACACAAGAAGTCTACCCTCCAGCTCTCGCTGTGTCTACTCCAAGCTAGCCCGAGTTTCGAGGTTAGAACTTTTTGAAGCCTCCAGCTGTGTCCTCAGCTCAGTGATTGTCAAATCGCGCTCTGAAAACATGGAAAGTCAGACTCATCTCTGACCACTCAAGAGGAAGGCACCCGCCCCAGGCCCGCGGAAGTTCATACCTTGCAGTGACCACTCAAGTTCCGCCTTTTCCTCGTGGAGGGCCATGCATTGAGCCTCAAGCGCATGGACTTCCTTCCATCGCGTCTGACTGAGCTCCTTTTGCTCGTCTTCGTACTTTTGGTGGTCTTTAAGCTTGGGTAACGCCTTCCGGAAGAATTCAGACCTCTTTTCGGAGCGAGTTCCCATATCCTGGGCATCACAGCAAAACACCGGCAAGGGGTCAGCGCTTCAAAGATATACTGAGGGAGGGAAGATTGAAGGACTCACCCAGACCAGTTGGCTACACTTCACCCTGAGCTCATACAGCTCAATCCGGGCTGCTATCTCCGCTTTTTAATCCTCCTCTATCCCATCCCAGTCAGAACCTCCCCACCAGATTGTCCGAGTCGTTGGTTCCGGGAGAGGACCGAGCGGTGGGGGTTCTCGATGAATCTCCTCTACGTCGGGGGCTGACGGACCGGCAGCATCTTCGCGATCAGGGCCTTCGAACGGCCCAGCAGTTGAACGCGTCTCCTCCGCCGGTGAGGCAGCGCGCAAAGCAGCCCTCCCGGGAGAAGCCGACGCTGGAGCCTCCTTCTCAGAAGATGCCTCCACTGGGACGTCCGTGGAGGGAACCCTGACTCACCAAAGGGCCAGTATGTTGTCACACATTCAAAGAGACAAGAACAAGAGTCAAGGGGTAATATACCTTTTGGACTTCTTGAATTTCATCCCTGGCTTCCTACGGACCCCAGCACCACCCGGAGGAGAGCCTAAGTTCACGTCAACGTCCGGGGCAGGTGCTGGCTCGGAAGATGGAGCTCCTGAACCTTCCTCCTCGGGGCTAACGGCAGTGAATGGCCCAGTCGAGGAAGGAGAAGGAACCTCCTCCACCGACGTCCTTTCTCTCTTAGAAGACCCTGGTCCTGTAACACCCCGGCATATAATATGCCTGAATGCTACCAAACATAAGCTAAACAACATCTAAATACCATGAATTAAGGTAAATTACAGCAAAGGAGTAAATGCTAAAACCCGAGATTTCGGCAGCATCTCCTTTGTTTTAACATGATTTGAAGGAGCAACAACAGTATAGCAATATAAGGCAATATGAGAGACAACTAAAGCAGCAATAATTAAAGACTTAACGACAAAATAAGTCCATTTTCAAGCATTTAATGTCTCCAAGAATCAAACGAACCATAAGACTTTCATATAGCAAAGCTAAACCTTAAAGCGATAACCATCACACGCAGTTTATTATCAAAAACTAATTGAATGACTTGTGGAATCAAATGAGTGAAGCTACGTGCGGAAGTGTGACTATTTCCCTTCCCCGCATGCCGGTCTCATGGTACCTAAAACAACAAGAAAACACAAGCGTGAGTTCGAAACTCAGCAAGCATATTGCAATGGACAACAAGAATAATTACATGGCAATAATATCTCACATCATGTATATCATCTCATTCATCAACACATAACATTATCTTCATCATTATGTATGCAATGCAATGCGATGCTCATGTCTCCTTGGAAACTCATACCGGTATGGTTGAGTACACACCCGTCGGTGTGCACCCTCTCCCCCCTTCCATCCCGAAGATGGAGGGTGCCTACTCCTCGTTTCCGTTCACCGCAGTGAATGGAATCACGATGTAGGACTTACTCATTAGCTCTCCGGAATAGTCATAACTTTCTCACCGACCTTCCCCGGACTAGTTATGACTTTCTCACCGTCCGGGCCATGTAACATGCCATGTATGCAAATATGCCAACAACATAATTAACTTGTACATTAACACATGGCATCATAACATGGTAAACATGCTCATTATAACATTGGCAATCATTAAAGCATGGCAAGTGATCATATCATATAATCAATTTCATCTATTATCAACAAGCAACCTACAAACCGCTATCCATTACAATACACTTGCCTCAACCACGAGCAACGGATTGGCAGGAAGTAGAAGGCACTCCCGGGGTCACACCACCTGCACATAGGTACCACACACTCACAATCATGTCCACAAAACAGTATGCAAACCCTCATCTACCCCGACATTGCCAACTACTCGCAAAACCCAAAAACAGAGGTTCTGTCCCGTCGGGACAGCAGCCTTCCCAAAGGCATAACTCGGGTTCTAAAACTCCGAATCAATTAAACGAGTACATCCTCGCGTAGCTTAGGAAATTTCCCAACATTTTATAGGTATAGGGAAAGACTGATTCGGACTCTAAAGTTGTTTAATCTACAAAATACCGTGATCTGTTCCAATCACGTCACATATTTTAACACGCTCGGTAAAATAGCCATAACTTTCAAACGGCTGATCGGAATTTCACGTTGTTTATACCCATTGAAAGGTATTGAAATTACCTACAACTTCTTCAACAGGCGGTCGACCAAATTCGGACTCTAAATTGGCGAAAAACTAAACCCTAGGTCGACTGCTCATGCTGTCCAAAACAGAGAACGTGACAACATCTAGATCTAATCCAATCTACTAAATTCCAGCACCACAAATTGATCTAAAAAAATGATAATCACCCTTATAACAGTACCTAGACCAATCCCAAGGATTCTCATGGCCATATCTTTGCCCGACGCACGAAAACCCAATAGATCTCCCGGTTCGCGCGATCTCCTTCCCCGCTCCAATCCCGCCTGATCTCCTCGTCGTGGAGCGCTCCAACGGATTGATCTTCGAGGTGTTGAGGTGGGGATCTCCCCTAGGGGCAGCAAGGGAGGTGGAGAGGTGGTGGAGGAGGTGGTGGAGCAATGGGGAGCAATGGGGGAGGTGGAGGCGCCACAAGGAGGAGGTGGGCAGGTGTGGGAGGCGGCTAGGGCACTTGGGGGCGCAAGGGGCAGGGGTGGATGCCTAAAGGGGCTAGGGGAGGCCCCCAACCAGGTCTCCTACTCCTATTTGGACTCAAACTCCATTCCACCAAAGCCCACGACCCTTTCCTTTAGGCCCAAACTCCCCCAGAAAGGCCCAATCTCCCGGAAACGGCCCGAAAACGCAAATAAACCTCAAACCGTATGGTTTTAACCTCCAATTCCATATTTCATAATGTTTTTGACCTCAACATTCGCACTATATAAGGTTACAATACTCCGTGGTGTCACAGGTCCCTCAGCCGAAGAATCCGCCGGACGCTTGCTCGGAATATTCCTCAGCCGAGAGACGCCGACGACCGGAGCATCAGAAACGAAAGCTTCACGCTCCTGAAAAGTGAACAATCACATATCGTCAGAGCCTCAAGTCAGGTGAAAACAACCAAGCAATGTTTCGAAGGTGAGGGATACTAACGCGAGGAGGAGCTCTCTTCGTCGAAAACTTGCCCGGACAGCCTCTGTTGGTTATCTCGGCGCCCGGAGTGAAGAGATCTATCAACCGCGCCCCCATGACGTCTCTTGGCAGCGGCGCATTTGACTCCTAGGTGGGATCCTGAGTCCCGCCATACCGGAAACCCAGATGGATTCGTTCCTTCAAGGGCTGTACCCGCCGCTTAGCAAAGCTGACGGCGACCCCAATGCCGGTCAAGCTGCGGTTTTTCAGATCATCGATCAGCGTCAGAAGTTCAGCGACTTGATCCAATCCGGGCCCCTGCGGGGGATCGCTCCAGCACTGGAGAACTACAGGGGCGCGGCCGGTAAAGGGAGCGAGGAAAGGGTCTACATTGGCGCAATAGAACCATTCCCGCTTCCAACCTTTGAGGGAGGTTTTGAAAGGGATAGAGAAGTAGCGCTTCTTCAGGCCCTCTCGCTATTGGAACCCAGCTCCCCCAATGGCACTGGGAGAATTTCGATTCGGATGGGGTTTGAGCAAGAAGAGGGAGCGAAACAGATTGAAGTGAGGACGGTCCCAAGATACGCCTCACAGATTTGAACAAATATGGCGATTTGAAGAATGGAGTTGGGGTTCAGCTTAATCAATTCAATCCCGTAGAAATGAAGAAGCCCCGAAAGAAGGCGCTCCCCGGGACACTAAACCCCTGCCAAAAGAAGAACTCGAAGACTACAATTTCGTTGGCTCGAGGAGTGGGGTAGGGTTCACCTGCCGCCGGCCGGGCGGAAATCAATTCCAGAGGAGGAAGAACGCCGCCGGCGACCATCTCCTCCAGGCGAGCCCCCGTCGACACGGAGGCCTCCCACCCTGCTGCCGCCAGGTCGGTGCTCGCTTCCGGCGATGAAGAAGAGGACATCCTGACAAAGCGAGGTCTCTGGGGAGAAGTGCTGGGCGCGAAACTGGAAACCCTAAGCTATCAAGGTCGCCCGAGAAGTTTGGGAGATTTCGCGACTGTGGGGATAAAGGGGGCAAAGATGTCTTTCCCCCAACAAGAGTTCCCTCGCTTATAGGAAGTGAGTCTCAGCCTTCGCCTCACGGCGGGAAAAAAGCAAGAGCTCCCGTACTTAATCCTGAGCCAGATCTAGGGCATGCCCCATGTTGGGCCGTTCGCTGTGTCGCGCAAGACGCGACAAGATTTCAAGTATGGCTCGAGGTTCGGGATAGAGTGTGCCCCATGATGGGCCTGAACGCTGGTCGCCACGGAAGATTGGGACCAGGCACTCTCCGAACATCCTCCAGCGATACACCCCATAATTTGGGGTCAAAAGCTGGTCACCGCCGTACGGCGTGATTGGGTACCGCAGGAGGATTCAACCAAAAAGGCCACGAGCCAACCAACTATGGTACGCCCCATGAGGGTCAATTGAGCTCTATGAGCCAGTTGCCGCGCACCGTAAACGGGTGCGGGTACCACTCGGCCACGAGCCAACCAACTATGGTACACCCCATGAGGGTCAATTGAGCTCCGCGAGCCAATTGCCGCACACCGTAAACGGGTGCGGGTACCACTCGGCCACGAGCCGACCCACTATGGTACGCCCCATGAGGGTCAATTGAGCTCTATGAGCCAATTGTCGTACACCGTAAACGGGTGCGGGTACCACTCGGCCACGAGCCAACCAACTATGGTACGCCCCATGAGGGTCAATTGAGCTCTACGAGCCAGTTGCTGCGCACCGTAAATGGGTGCGGGTACCACTCGGCCACGAGCCAACCAACTATGGTACGCCCCATGAGGGTCAATTGAGCTCCGCGAGCCAGTTGCCGCGCATCGTAAACGGGTGCGGGAACCACTCGGCCACGAGCCAAGCAACCACGGTGACCTATCCCTCTATGCCCTGAAAAGATCGACGACGAGCGTGAGCGCTACTCGGACATCGAGTTGGGAAAACATTGGTAACAATCCCGGCAATTAATAAGTCCTTTACGATCTTTTTTCCCATAAAATCTTTCCGACAGGACAAGAGGGGGAAATCCGATCTTAAAGCACTTGGGGGCTACTATGGGATGCCCGAGACGGGGGTTCCGCAAGAGGGGCCTATGCCTAACTGGGCCGAGGACGGGGCAATAGGCCCAGAGCTTGGAAGCACTACGAAGAGCCCATTGCCATGGCCCGACTTCTTCCCCAAGGCAGCTGGTTGTCTCCTCGACGAAGCTTCGCGCCGCGTCAGGACAACCTCGCCAAAAGTAAAGCCTGCGACCTGGCGCATGCAGAGCCTGAAGCCACCAGAACCTGGCGGATCGGCAGGCGTGGGTCGGGAAAGGAACGACCAAATCCCCTGGAGGTAGTGGGGCTCGGCAGACAGAGACAAACCACATACTCATGAGTTCACCTCGTCCAGGGCCAGGTGGCGCCCATTTGTAACGTGCCCTTCCCCCAGTATATAAGGGGGAGGGAACAACCCTGAAGGAAAGAGAGAGAGAAAAAAACAGAAGAAGAAAAAGAGACCACATCCATATATCCAAGAACACAGGACTAGGGTATTATCTCCTCCGCGAGAGCCCGAACCTGTCTAAAAAATATCGCCCTCGCATCTTGTGTTACCATCTTGCTCTGATCACGCACGAATCCCCTAGAATCACAAATCTCATTGCCGGCGGAACCGATCGTCGACACTAGCTTCAAGAAGAAGTTTGAGAAGAAAAATATGAAGAACATTACCTGTTATGTGTGCGGAAAAGAAGGTCACATGGCTAAAGACTGTCGTTTCCGTAAGAACAGGCCAAATGAGAAAGGCAAGAAAATTGCCAACGTGACTATAAGTGAGGGAACTACTTCAGCAGGGTACGGTAATTCTCCTATTGTTTTTTCAGCATGTCAATCCACTGATTGGTGGGTTGATACTGGTGCAAATGTTCACGTATGTTCTGACATATCTCTATTTTCTTCTTACCAGGCAGCAGGGGCTTCCTCCATCCTAATGGGGAACGGGTCGCATGCTTTTGTGCGTGGTGTTGGCATGGTAGAACTGAAGCTCACTTCAGGGAAGAATGTCCGTTTGAGAAACATGCAGCGTGTGCCAACAATAAACAAGAATCTTGTCAGTGGTTCCCTATTATGTCGAGATGGCTATAAGCTAGTATTTGAGTCTAATAAAGTTGTAATGTACAAGTTTGGAAACTTTATTGGAAAAGGTTATGAAAGCGGAGGCCTGTTCCTCTTAAGTGTACTAGAGTCTTGTTTAAATTTAAATGTTGCTTCTCAAGTTAATAATTGTGAATCCAATGTTTAGCATTCTCGTTTATGTCATATTGGTTGTGATACCATTGCTCGAATGTCCAGATTTGAAATAATTCCAAAATGTGACATTTCAAAGAATCAAAGTGCCAATCTTGCGTGCAAGCAAAACAACCTCGGAAACCATTTAAGGGGTTGGAGGAAGAAAGGAATTTGGCACCATTAGATCTCATCCATTCTGACCTGTGTGAGATGAATGGATTGTTGACAAAAGGTGGCAAAAGATATTTTCTAACTTTTATAGACGATGCAACACGTTATTGTTATGTGTATTTGCTAAAAACAAAGGATGAAGTTTTAAACTACATCAAAATTTATAAGGTCAAGGTTGAGAACCAACTAGAAAAGAAAATTAAAAGGTTAAAGTCTGACCGTGGAGGAGAATATATCTCTCAGGAATTCTCCCAATATTGTGCTAAGCATGGTGTAATCCATGAAGTGACACCACCATACTCGCCTCAATCTAATGAGGTGGCTGAGAGAAAAAACCGGACACTAATAGACTTGGTGAATGCCATGTTGGAGAGTGCTGGTATGTCTAAGTCATGGTGAGGGGAAGCTATCTTAACAGCAGCATTTGTCCTCAACAGAGTAATTACTAAAAGAAGTGAGATTACTCCGTATGAGGGATGGAAGGGGAGAAAACCAAATATCAATTTTCTGCGAACATGGGGGTGTTTGGCTAAAGTTAATATATCATTGCAGAAAAAGAGAAAGCTTGAACCTAAAACAGTCGATTGCATTTTCCTGGTATATGGACATAACAGTACGGCCTATAGATTTTTAGTAGTAAAATCAGATTCCCCTGAGATTATTACAAACACAATAATGGAATCTAGAGATGCTTCTTTCTTTGAGAATATTTATCCAATGAGAGTAGCAGTCTTTAATGAAAATTCTAAAACTTCTGATCTTCCATCTACTTCTGAGTTACCAAATATTGTTGAACCAGCTTGTGATATCACTGAGAAGGATAACAATATTGTTACAAATGAGGCTCCTCGCAGGAGCAAAAGACAAAGGGTTGAGAAAACCTTTGGTGATGACTTTATTGTATATCTTGTGGATGATGTGCCAAAAACTCTTTCAGAGGCTTATGCATCACCTGATGTAGAGTATTGGAAAGAGGCTGTCCGTAGCGAGATGGATTCCATCATAGCTAATGGAACATGGGAGATCACTGAACTTCCTACTGGGTGTAAACCAGTTGGATGTAAGTGGATCTTTAAAAGGAAAATGAGGCCTTATGGTACTATTGATAAGTATAAGGCAAGGCTTGTAGCTAAGGGTTATACCCAGAAAGAAGGAGAAGATTATTTTGATACTTATTCTTCTGTTGCCAGATTAACTACCATTAGAGTGCTCATTGCATTAGTAGCTTCCTATGGTCTACATGTCCATCAAATGGATGTAAAGACAGCTTTCCTTAATGGAGAGTTAGAGCAAGAAATATATATGGAGCAACCAGATAGTTATGCGATTACTGGACAGGAAAATAAATTGTGCAACTTATGAAAATCCTTGTATGGCTTAAAGCAAGCACCTAAACAATGGCACGAAAAGTTTGATAAAACTTTGACATCTGCTGGTTTTGATGTGAATGAGGCGGATAAATGTGTTTATTATCGCTATGGTGGGGGTCAAGGAGTAATCTTGTGTTTGTATGTTGATGACATACACTACAACATGGAAAGCCTGCTGGGGCATCTATATATGCCCTCAAAAGCTGGTAAATGCCCCCAAAATAGTTTTCCACGGCACTTATTGGCCGTCAAGAGATATGCCATCGGGGAAAGGTATTTCTCGGCATTTAGCTATCCCGGCACTTATATATGCCGCATTTTCCTTTTTCTCGGCATATATTAAATGTCGGCGTTGCTCTAACTCGGCACATGATAATCGCCGTAGTTGGTTAACCAGGGGCATAAAATAAACGCCGTGGATTCATTTCACTGGCATATTGTAAACGCCCTGGATTTCGTTCACTAGCATATTACAAGTGCCGTGGATACTCTTCAGGGGCAAAATATATATGCTATGTTTGACCTACGCAGGCATAAAATAAACGCCGTGGATACCCCTCACTGGCACATTATAAATGCTGTGGATGCCTTCGCTGGCATATTGTAAGCGCCATGGATGCCCTTTAGGGGCACAATATATATGCCATGCATCTATGCACCTAGAATACCAATGCATTGATAGCTTTAATCGATCATCTCAAACTGCCAAGACAAATCATCTCAATCATCCAGAGCAAATAATCCATTCCAATCATCTCCAAATCAAAATTGTAATTTAACACAAACAACAACATAACATGCCCTCTCTCACCAGAGTAAGGCAAATTTGCATTCAATATATATATAGAGTTGCCATGCCCAAGTGATCTCAATTACATGCATGTCACATTAAGTTTCATATATGCCAATATATACTATTGTCTCTAGCTGACAGGTGTAGGTAGCAAAAGACACAAAATACACCTTCTGCTACTTGGCTATTTAGAACTATATATAGTCATTGACATTTTCGCATCATCATATATACACATCTAGCCATATCACATCCATCATCCACAAAAGTCAAACAAAGCCATTACTAACTCCATAATCCTCCCATAGCAAAAGACTTTAACACATCCAACACATCCAGCATCACTTGAGGACATCTGCAAATATAAGGAAAGTAGTATGAATACTAGGTGAAATTTTGGCAAAAGGACAAAATGCATCCATCTGTAATGATGATTAATTACCTAATGTCCGCTTGGACATATTTAGAGATGTTCCATCTTTTCGAATAATCTGTAAATAAAAAATAGATCACATATAATTAAGAAATAGTTATGCACATGTAATATAATTGGTTTAACCATAATGTGAAATCCATACATTCTGTAAAGGCCAAGGAATGCAACGGCCAATAGCAGCACCCAACTTGGAAACCTGCCCTTGGACTCGTGGAAGTAAGACATTTTTATCGAGCACCACATCAATTAAAACCTCATAGTAATCTCCTAAGGGCAGTCCATCCAAGCATTTAGCTTTCTTGTCAGTACATCTAAGTCTACCATATGCCACAATCTTGGAGCAAGATAGTGAACGCAGAGCAACTTCCTTGCCATCCTACAAATGAATGCCAATACATAATTGTGAAGTCTTTAGTTTATACATGTACAAACTTAATTATGAAAGTATGCATACCCCATCTTGTACTTGTGCAAGCTTCCTGACCCTTGATTGATTAGAACCATCCACATGCAGCCCCTTCAAGTTCCTTGCTTGATTCACACCATGTACATGCAGCCCCTTTATGATCCTTACGTCATTCACACCATCCACATGCAACCCATTATTAGATGATGATTGCAAATTTGTGCCCTTTGCTGCAATCTTAAGCTACATAAAAAGAGAATATTCCATTTACATTAACATAAAAATGTAGAACAATGATATACATTGATAAATGAAAATTGAATGCATTCACAAAAAAATTTACTATCACCTTGTTTTGTCTAACTGCAGCTAAACTTTTTTCAGTAGCACTAACTAATCTTGATCCTTGCTCGACAGCAATGGGTTGTGCTATTTTATCAACAACAGGAACTTCTACCTCATCAGTACCACCTACACAATTATTTGCCCCATCAGACCCATCTCCATTGTGATCACTATTAGATCCTATTCTTTGTGATTCTACCCCTGGGGACCTTGCTCCTTGTAACGCTACTACCATAGACTTTAGTTCATTATAATTCTGCTCATTTAGTGTGTTCTTTCGCTCGGCAATCTCCATCCTCTCTCTAAGTTCTGCATTTTCCAACTCCATTTGTCTCAAAGCTGCTGTAGTTCTTGCTAAAGTAATAGACTTGGATCCACCTGGTAACAAACCCAATCCACGTATTCTTCCCTTTTGCTCCTTTGGAAACACATCAGCATATAAATCGCCATCTTCAATAGATTTTGTAGCAAGACCTTCATCATTCTTAATCCTTTCCCTTATGTCATCCTACAAGTATTTCATTTTAACAAACAAACCTACATATATGAAATGAATGTCACATTGCTATATATAATACTTACAATTTTTTGTTGACAATCTTCATTAAGGGATTGTCCATTTGCTTTTGTGTGTGTCACAATGTATAGTTCAGCCCGAGAGAGTTCACGACCAAGTTCTTTTTCCTAATTGAGATTATTGATATAAAGGAAAGATTATTTCTACAACTCTTGCAATAAAAAAGCAATAAAAACCAAAAAGAAATTATGCTCACCAGTTGATCAGATACTACAGCATAGCTTCTTGAACCACATGTATGTAGTGCATTAAATTGATTATGACGAACAACTTTGTTCCTTTGAGCTTTAGTCTACAGTATATATAAATATATACATCCTTTTAGTAGCATAATAGTACATAAGAATGTTAAATGTATTTTAAATAGCAGTTGTGTATGAAAAGTAGAAACCTTTGTCTCTTCCTTAGACCAATGCTCCACAAGCCATGCCCATTCTGGATTTGGAATCCTATTATTACAGCCATTAGCAATATTCTCTTCCTCAGAAAGGTTCTCATCAAAGTATGTTTTCTTCAATGTATTTTTAAAATCACGCCATTTCTTTGCAGCAGATGCCATTACCCATTGTTCACATATGGGATCAATTGTAAAATATTTCTGCAATTTTTAGAACAAGTGCATTAAGTCCATCATTTAACAAACATGTATTAAACATATATAGAAGGATAGGAGAAATCACATTTACTAAAGTCCAAATCTTCTTTTTGTCGTCAGCTGGAACCATCCTCCAATCTTTGTGCTTCAAAGATATATCATCACCTTTGACTAATACAGCAATGAAATTTGTGAAGTTGCAAGTTTTCAACCCACATGGCTGACCATACCGATTAATCTTCACATACATTTTTATCTTTCCCTGAGTTGCAATAATTGACCTCATCTTTGTAGGACCCCTCACAATTCTTTTCTTTGTTGATTGTGCTGCAATTTTCATCTAATGTTTCAGAACACAAGGTAATTATGCTTGTTAAGGTGGATTTGGTTGTAATTGAACTAAAATGAATAGGACACAATCCATACATTCAAGATAGCACTTTAGAATACAAGTAAATATACATATCATGTGTTTCTTCCACAGGTTCATAGCACACTCCATCTTGCTCATTAGCCCCGTCATCCACATTGATATCATCATCGTCCTCATCATCCATTTCTTCATTTTCCACAACATAGTTTGGATCTACAACATCTTCCAAATCAGAAATGAAACCCCTTTTAGGACGGGCAGCCTACATCAGAAATATTTACCAAGTTAGATTTCACACAAAACACTTATCACTTTCATATTTAATATGCTTAGTATTTTACCAAGCGATTTGTGAACTCTTGAGGCTGAGGTGTGCTTTCACTAGGAATCGGTGTTGTAATTAGATTTAGTTTCTTAAGGATGGAATTATTATTATTGATATTATTGTCACGTTCAATCTCATAAATGGTTTTATCATTAGTTTGTCCTTTTATGGCCATCTTTCCTCCTGCAGTATCAACAATTAAAGTATCATATTAGCGACATATATATACAGAAATGTAGCACAACAAATTAATAATAGAAAGGTAAACCATAGATTATCAATAGGAAGTTTTACCGTTTTGAATTAATTGCTTCACATAATGGTTCATCAAGAGTTACCCCATTACTGTCTACCCTAGCATAACTACCATCGTCAAAAATATGAATAGGTATGTCATCAAATGATGGGCCAGTAGGTTCGGTACATAGGTATATGTCTTCATCTTCATCCTTGTTTGTTGAGTCTAGGTCAAAAACATCTCTTGGATTTATAAATAGTACAGCATGCCAATCTTTGTCAATGGGATCATGCACATAATATACTTGTGAGGCTTGTCTTGCTAGAACAAATGGCTCTTCACAAATGTTGTCACCATTATATAGCAAGTGGTTGAAATTCACAAGTGTAATCCCATATTTGTCCTTTTTAATACCTTTACGTTGAACTACGTCAACCCAATCGCACTTAAACAAAACAATTGAACCCTTGTCCGAGTAATTAAGTTCAATAATTTCTTTGATGACACCATAGTATGTAATTTCTCCTGTTATTTGATTCTGATCGTTAGCACTAGATGAACTTGATGCTTGTGCAACCACAGATACACCAAAATTTTGTGTGGTTTTTCCTTCACCGTGACACTTAGTTTGAAATTTATAACCATTTATAGCATAACTGGTATAATGTGTGACAATTTTATAAGGCTTGTTAGCTAGGACTTGTAATTCTTCTGGAACTTCGTAGCCTTCACTAACCAATTGTTTGACCTGTAAGATCATAAAAATATATAGTACATCACAACAACAAATCATATAATCCTCTCATATAATCAGTAATTAATGTTAATTATAATACTTACATATTTTGCTAACCATATGTGGAATGTTTCATGATGAATACGTTGTATATCTCGCTTTCTGAGCTTTTTATTAGCTGAGAGAGAATGAATATGCTTTCTGCATATATTTTGAACAGATGAGCAATAGTAAAGAAAAATAATAAATATGTAATTCAAATAAGGATAACATACTTGAGATATGGCCCAATGTGCTCATAGTTGATTAAAACATTATAATGAGCTTGAACCCAAGATATATTGTCCAAATCGGCATTGTAGCTACCAGCCAAATACTTGCCTACTCTTTTAAGATATGGAAACAGAGTAGTGCAGTTATCATTATTGTCATAATTATGACATGCACGAGTGAACCTAGTTTCACAACCATGTAGGTAACGTGAGCAAAAGGTGATGCTTTCATCTAGCACATAGCCTTCAGCTATGGATCCTTCTGGGTGACTTCGTGTCCTAACCATTGATTTTAATTTCTTAAGGTACCTACAATTAAAATTTACACCTTTAGGCTATAAAAACTAAAAGGCAGCATATTTGGTGCAAACTCCCTCTACCGTGAAAACTCCGTGAAAATCACGTGTAAAATTTTTGAAAAATTCTCAAAAAATTACCATACATAGGGGAGGTGTGGTTCTACAACCCTGTAAAATTTGAAGATAAAACTCAATTGCATTTGAAAGATATGAAGAAGACAAATTGCAAAATGAATAGTGCTAAACAGTGAAAAAACACTATTCATACTGAATTTGTTTTTTTCATATCTTCAAATTTTACAGGGTTGTGGAACTACACCTTCCCTATGCTTGGTAATTTTTTGAGAATTTTTCAAAAATTTTACACGTGGTTTTCACGGAGTTTTCACGGTAAAGGGGGTTTGCACCAAATATGCTGCCAAACTAAAAAGGTATCTAATATATGTCATTGTGATTTAATTAACCCACCTCTCAATAGGATACATATTTCGATAATGTAGTACTGGACCTGCTAGCCTTGCTTCAGTTGGAAGATGAATGCACAGATGAACCATAATGTCAAAAAATGAAGACAGAAAAATCTTCTCAAGGAGACATAGTGTTTCGGCAATTTCAAATTCTAGCCTTTCCATGTCACTGACATTGATAACTTTGGAATATATTTTCTTGAAAAAGTTGCTTAGACGAACCAATGCTGCGTAGACATTTTGTGGTAAAATTCTTCTTATGGCAAGAGGAAGCAATTGCATTATAACATGACAGTCATGAGTCTTAAGACCAACTAGTTTTTTTTATCAACCAAAACCTTGTTGTGTAGACTAGATGCATAGCCATCTGGAAACTTGACATCTTTTAGGACTTGACAAAACATTTTTTTTCTGATGGGCTCATTGTGTAGATAGCTGGTGGTAAATAAGTCTTGTTTCCTTTTGCAACTGGATGCAGCTCTGGCCTTATACCCATTGCTTGGAGATCAAGTCGAGAATTTAGATTGTCCTTTGACTTTTTATCAACATTTAAAAAAGTATTTATAATGTTGTCAAACACATTCTTCTCGATATGCATTGGATCAAGATTATGTCGTATCAGAAGGGTCTTCCAATAAGGTAGCTGAAAGAAACAAGATCTTTTGTGCCACATGGGTTGTACGTCCTCATCCCCACGCCGACGCTTCTTTGCACGTTTCTTCTCTTCTAGCTTTCCGAACACTATGTGTAAATCTTTTGTTTGCTCAGAGACATCATACCCAGAAATCGGGATAGGGGCCTCCCTCAACTCTTTTGTACCATCAAATGCCTTTGCATCATGTCTAGACTTGTCATTCAAAGGTAAGAATCTACGATGCCCCATGTAACATGCCTTATGCCCATGTTTTAATTTTATTGAACAAGTTTCAGTGTGGCAAGTAGCACAAGCAACATCTCTATTTGTTTTCCTTCCGGAGAGGTATGCATTACCTGGGTAGTCACTTATGGTCCATAGTAATGCAGCCCGTAGTGTAAACCACTCCGAACAAGATGCATCAAATGTTCTCACACCCACACCAAACAAATAATCTAGTTCTTCAATTAATAGTTGCAGGTAGACATCAATATTATTTCCAGGGGATTTTGGGCCAGATATCAGTAAAGAGAGAATAAAATTTGATTGCTTCATGCATACCCACGGTGGAAAATTATAAGGAATCAAAATAACTGGCCATGTGCTATGGGACACACTACATGTTCCGAATGGATTGAAACCATCTGTTGCTAAACCAAGTCTAAGATTGCGACATTCGGAACCAAACTCAGGATGATTGAAATCAAAGTCCTTCCATGTTGTAGAATCGGCTGGATGTCTCAACAAGCCATCTTTTGTGCGACCTTCACTATGCCATCTCGCGTCAGATGCTGTCTTTGGAGACATGAATATTCTTTGCAATCTTCTTTTTAGTGGAAAATGACGAACAACTTTATTTGGAACCCTATGGACACGCTTTCCACCTATACCAACCTTTTCACACTTCCACCTATAAGTGCCACAAGTAGGACATGTAGATGCATTTGCATATTCTTTCCTATATAATATGCAATCATTTACACAAGCATCAATGCAGACATATCCAATCCCAACATATTTGACAAACTTTCTAGCCTCATGATAGTTTTTGGGCAATTTTTCACCTTCTGGAAGTGCTTCCTTTAGAAGTTCAATTAGCTCATCAAAACATGCATTACTAATTCCCCATAAATTTTTTAAGTTAAGAAGCCTAACAATGAACTGAAGCTTTGAAAATCTCTGACATCCTGGATATAATTCTTTACTAGCTTCATTGGGTAACCTATAATATGTTTCTGTGTCTATATCTTTCTCACCGATGTCCTCAATATTGTTTACATCTCTAGCATTGTCACCAAAAAACCCAAGTCCTTCCCTAAGCATAGCATCAATTTCATCGTCCATACAATTCTCTTCTTGAGGATTGGAGCTAGGAACATACTGAGAAGGCCAAGTTTCACCATGAAAAACCCATTCACTATATCCTCCCAGAAAACCATTGCAGATCAAGTGATTATACACGGCAGTCTTGTCTAACCAATACAAATTAGCACAACTATTGCAGGGGCAACGAATTGTATCAGCTCTTGCTGACTTCGAAAATGCAAATTCCAGAAATAAATTTACTCCATTGTTGTACTCAACCGTATGTCTAGGCAAATGCATCCATTTCTTGTCCATGTTTCTGCTTCTAGTAAATAATTATACTTGAGAATTAGAATAACAAGCTTATAATAATAGGAAATCCCTACTTATGTATATAAATCACAAGATATTATGATTGCAATTAACCAATGTGAGTAAAGCATTTTGAATCTCAACTCACCAGGTCACAATCAGCAAGACTAATGTCACAAGTTTTCACAACCAACACCTTGAATATGGCCTCATCTTCAATTTGCTCCTCTAGCTGGGGCATCATATAAATCCAGTTTCAGTGTGGCAAGTAGCACAAGCAAGTACTTAATTAAGGCATCTTGATGACAAGCACATATAACAAAAACTGAATAGAATGATATAGAATGGAAAAGAAATATGCTCCAAACATTTTCTATGTTTTCAGCTTTTCAGGAAGAGGGGTTGGAAGTCACCTAGGGTTAGAGAAAGGGGGTTCTCCAAGTGTAGCTGATCCTTTGGCAAGAACTCCTGCGAGTGGGTATTCGATTGCTCCTGTTGGACATAACCAAGGGTGAGTACTCTCCTCACTTCACCAGTCACAGTTTACCCCTCTAGCCATAGAGCGACAATGACAATTCCGGGATAGATGCAGTATGGAAATACTAATTGGACTCCAATTAATGGGATCAATATCTTAATAGTAACAACATTGACACAAGCAGTATCACATGGCTTAATAGTAACAATATTGACACAAGCAGTATCACATGGTCTCAGTTTTGCAATATGGTGTGTAAAAGATTTGCTGCAAAAAACAAAATTGATATTGTTGATACATTCAGAAGTCTCCAACAAAGTGGGTATGTTGATGTTTACATTGATAAGTTTGAAGAGGTCATGGCATCAGTAAAGAGGAGATGACCTTAGAGCCACCGGAGGGGGACAAAGGGGCAGCATCGCAACGGCCGGAACACGACGACGAGGTGAAGGGGAAGGGCAGCGAGGTGCTTCAGACCCGGGCGCTGCCACTCCAATCCTCTTCACCACCGGATTTGAAGGAGCCGTCCGGCGGGTGAAGTTTGCTGAGGGCAGGGTGGCGGCGGGACGAGCTGAGGTGTAGGGGTAGAGGGTGGCCGTGGGATGAGCTAAGGTAGGGGCAGATGGCGGCGGAGCGACCGGGGCGTGGTCGATCGAAGGCGGCGGGGCGGGGGTGGCGCTGTGGTGAGGAAGATTGGGAGGGGAGGCGGCGGCGCTGTGGTGAGCAAGATGGAGAGGGTATATGCGGCGGCGCTGTGGTGCGGAAGATGGGGAGGCTAGGGTAGGCGGCGGCGCTGTGGTGCGGAGATGGGGAGGGGAGGCGGCGACGGCGGCGGTGCTGTGGAGGAGGAGATCGGAGGGGGCGCGGCTCTATGGAGGGGATCGAGTGCATGGGGTGGTTTAGGGATTAGGCGTGCGGGAGAGAGGGGATGGTGAGGAGTGAGAGAGGTGTTGGGAGTTGGGAGAGCAAGGCACAAGAAGAGACTTTTCCCTTCTGTCCCGCCTAAATTTCATCCTGCGCGCCAGAACGGAGTTTAGCTGACATTTACTTTCTCCGACACATAACAAACGCCGTTCTTATTATACCTTGGCAATTACTATGTGCCCTAATATACTATAATTGGTGGCAAATATCATATGCCAAACATTAGTCAAATCCGGCATTAGTAAATGCCTAGCTTCTTAAATAATATGGCGGCACATAATTTCTGCCCTATAAAAGTTTTCTTGGCATAATATATGTGCCATGCAAGTATGTGCCTCTAAATATAGAAAAATGCCCAAGATTCATTAAGCCATGGCATTTAAACGAAGTGCCAGCTATAACTAAATGCCCTAAAATGCATATCCGTGTTGTAGTGATACTTATATTTGGGACCAACACTGCTATCATTGACGAGGTCAAGTCTTTCTTATCTAGTTGTTTTGATATGAAAGACATGGGTGAGGCAGATGTAATTCTAAATATTAAATTGGTCAGAACCGAGAATGGGATTACTTTGAGTCAGTCCCATTATGCAGAAAAATTATTGAGCTGCTTTGGCTTTGAGAACTGCAAAGTAGCCCCAACTCACTATGATGCAAGTGTAAAATTTCGCAAAAATAATGAATTAGGGAAAGATCAATTAAAATATTCACAAATAATAGGGTCCCTTATGTATTTATCTGGTGCAACGAGACCTGACATCTCATTTGTTGTGAGCAAATTAAGCCGGTTTACATCGAATCCGAGAGATGATCATTGGGAGGCTCTTGAGAGAGTGTTGCACTATTTGAGTGGCACTACCTCTTATGAAATTCACTATACTGGATACCCTTCGGTATTAGAAGGATATAGTGATTCATATTGGATCTCTGATGCAGATGATATCAAAGCTACAAGTGGCTATGTGTTTACACTAGCGGGTGCTGCAGTTTCATGGAGGTCATGTAAACAGACTATATTGACGCGGTCAACCATGGAAGCTGAGCTTGTAGCACTAGACACAGCCGCTTTTGAGGCTGAATGGCTGAGAGCTTCTGTTGGACTTGCCATTGGTTGAGAAACCAATCCCGGCGATCTTAATGTACTGCGATAACCAAACAGTGTTGATCAAGGTTATGAGTGCTAAGGATAATATGATGTCCTCCAGACATGTGAAACGCTGGCTTAAATCTGTCAGAAAATTGAGATGCTTCGGAGTGATAGCTGTCAATTATATACACACTGAGAAAAATCTAGTAGACCCTTTTACAAAGGGTTAACAAGAAATGCGATTTCTATTGGGTCGAAGGACATGGGAATGAGGCCCATATGAGTTACTTCACAATTGTAACCCATCCTTTTAATCGGAGATCCCGTGAATTAGGTAATGAGAAAAACAAGTTGTGGTTGTAATAAGAGAGTACACTAAATCTACCCATGTTCTAAGTACTATAATTTGTATGGAAGGCTGGTTTAAAATCTTAATGTATTCTAGTGTCCTAATGAGAGGAAAAGGTACCGACCTACATGATACCTAAAATGAATACACCTACTTGAGCCTAACTGTGAGGTCGTAGTTCACGAGAAAGGGGCATTATCTAGAAAGCTCATGAGAAGATTAGGGAGCATGACCATTTAACGCTCCGTCGAGGTGAAGTTCTTTGGCAGCCTAGTATCAGTTAAGATTTCGGGTGAAATCTAACCATACAAAGCTGTGAATTCAAGGCTGAGTCCATTCATTAGCTGTGGGAGGATGGATCTCATTATTCTAGGTGAAAGTTCAATCCGTATAGGACTTACACCGAAACACTGATATATTAAACAAAGATTTAGCACAGTGATCAAACTTTTGAGTCTTTGTCTGCTTCGGCATTGGTGAGGAATTGTTAGAAATAAGGCCCAAGTGGCCCATTTATCTCTAATGCCAAAGCTACAAAGAATTGTACTATATTGCTAATTGAGAGAGGAGAATGCAACTTAAAAGGGAGAGCTCCCGCCATGCCTTGTAATGAGGCATATGGAGGGTGAGGAGCACGGCTAAAGTCACATGCACGCGCGCACGTATTTCGCCAATTACCGCGTATTTTTGCGTGTTTTTCCGCGCGACTTGTCACTTGTGACGTGGCGGGTCGTTATGCCATGAATTAATCTTCGGTTTCTCTTCAATACCATGGTCATTAACTAAGCATTCAAACAGCGTTATGGGACAAAACCGAAGATTAATTCACTGCACGACGACCCGCGACGTCGCAAGTGACAAGTCATGCGGAAAAACACGCGAAAATACGCGGTAATTCGCGAAATACGCGCGCACGTGCTTGTGACTTTAGCCATGCTCCTCACCCTCCATATGCCTCATTACAAGGCATGGTGGGAGCTCTCCCTTTTAAGTTGGCATTCTCCTCTCAATTAGCAATATGGTACAATTTTTTGTAGCTTTGGCATTAGAGATAAATGGGTGACTTGGGCCTTATTTCTAACAATCAACGTTTCACGTGATAATTTTGATTTGATCCATCCAAAACCTTCCTAGGGCATTAATTTAGTGTTCCTCAAAGTTTTGTTGGTTAATCTTTTGTAGATTTTCTTTAATCACAAAATTAGGGTTTAATCAATTCTCGTCATTATTGATGCATTCAACTTGCAAAGCTTATAACTTTTCATCCGTAGATCCGATTGAGTTGATTATTGTTCTGTTAGTTTCTAAATTGAATCTAGTTTCTATATTTAAAATTTTACTTTAATCCGACGATTAGATTTTCAGGAATTAAGGTTATATCTATTCTTGGTATAATCTGTCACAGTAAGATTGCAGAGCTCATAACTTTTAATCCGTAAGTCCGATCGTGCTGATTATTTTTTGTTAGATGCTTATTGGAATCTAATTTCGTGTGTTCAAATTCCAGTTCAATCCAATGGCTGGATCTCCGAGAATTTGTGATTTACCGAATATTTGTCAATCTGTTTTTGCGTGAAACCGAAGCAGTTATTTGATTCCGAATTAGGGTGAATTTTTAGTAGATCGAAATTTTGATTTTAACTTCCGCGCAATCATTCACCCCCTCTGATTGCTATAGTAGTATATATCGATCGTACAAAATCATATTTTTTGTATTAAGCTAAACATTACCTTATTAGAAATTGTAATTAAGAGTTACCATAGTAGAATACTCAAGGTTATTGTGGTCTAGCTTTTGGACGTGCTAAAGATTGGCTAGTTCAAGCGGTGTGAGTGTGACAGAGAACACACACACCTCGATTGTTTAGGTAAAGGCTATGAGTTTAGCTCACTTGTAAGTTGTAGCTATGTGGTCGTAGTTGAGTTATTTTTTTACGAGTTTATTGAGATGTAATCCTATGATTTTGGGTTGTTTAAATCGTAAGCTAGCTACGCTAACCAATAACTTTGATATGAAACCGGATGAGTATGCACTTACGTACGCAGTTACACACATCTTTGTTTAATTGACACGATAGGTATTTACTCTCTGTTTGGTAATTTGGAACCGGGTCGTTTCTACTAGATTCTGAAAGAAACCCAACTAAACGGACTAAAATTCGAAACAATTCTCTTCGGATCGTTTCTTCTTTTTTCACTCCGTAGTTGAATCGGTCTCAACCCAGTTCCACCCGATTCACAGAATCCAACCTGAAACGTTTCTACCAAGAATCTGTTGAGTAATTAGACAATTTTCAGATTAAATTCCGAATATAAATCATGAACAACATCATAGAAACTAGCATGTATTTCTCTACCATACTAGACAGCACGAACAACATGACCATCTTGTTAAACATGATTAACCACGAGATTATGATAGATCGAACGTACTGAGCAGAAGAAGATGCAGATGCGGCGGCTGGTGCAGTCGCGACGTTGACGTGGACGACGTTATTGACGACACGTCGCAGGAGCCGTTCACTGCGACGCATAGCAGCAGGAACAGGAAGACGACCTGTGGTGAAGATCTTGAGTAGTCGCGCGAAGCGCTTCCCAAAAACCTTATTCGCCCTCTCCCTGTGCAGGATTTCGAAGGCGAAGGGTTCCGGAGACCTGCTCTCCCGATCGCAGGTGCACGCCGGCGCTCGGAATGGAGAAGGCTACGGTGGTAGCGCAACAGCGAGAGGTGGCAAAACTCTAACCCCTCTCAAGCCTCAAGCACACTCCTGATGGTGGCCGATAGGTAGTTTATATAGAGAGTCATAGGTGTTCCTCCCCTTTCACTTACAAGGTGGGACTAAAGGATTTCACCATCCTCTTGCTCCCACATGAGCCTTTGAGATTTTCTCTAGGAATTAGTTGATCTGGGTCAAACCCACTTTATTCCAACAGAATCTGGAACCGTTTCTATTTTTACTAGAATCTGAAATTGTACCAAACAGGATCTTAATCAAGGGTCCAATTGGTCAGAGTGCTTGTGTTTTCCGTGAAGCTTACCCTAGTAGGCGTAGATGCGTAAGGATAAATTCAAAAGCAATCTGTTTAATTAATTTATCCATTGGACAAATTAAGGTCAGGGGTTGCTTCATGCTGTTCTGTTAAGCAACTTGATTTGATGTCTTTTGGTCTAGTGACTTGTTCGTGCCGACTCACCCTCATCATCGATCCCTGAAAGAAACATATAGGAGTACTAACTTGTAGAGATATTCGTGTGATTTAGTTTTGTTTGTCCAATAGATGGTTTGCGGTATTTGTCTGCGCTGGCGCTACATTATTCAACACTTCACTGTTAGGGAGGGGTATAAATAGGAAGATGCAGTGCAGGAAGATGATCCGTCGGGACTTTTGTTGTTAATAATTTCATCTCTCTCTCTCTCTCTCTCTCTCTCTCTCTCTACAGGTCAATCAACTTTCACCCCAAAATCATTGATGAAAAGTAGTCGACATGTATGTGATGTGAGATTGAATGATGAAAGCACGCGTTACCTAGTACTCTCGGACAAAGTTAGAAGAGTGGACGTGGATTAAAATCCTGGTGAAATTTCTACGAAATTTTGGATTTTAGATCTTTCAAGTTTTGCAATCCAGATAAAATTAAAAAAAAATTAAAGTGTTACAGTAACTTAAATTTTGGCAAAATTACAATAAATTTCACCAAAAATTTGTTTTTTACCGGATTAGATTCTTCACATCGTTTTCTACGTGGGACATTCGGTAGATCATCCATAGGGGTGAAAACGGATCGGATACAGATGGATAATGGTTTTACCATATTTGTTTTCATATTTTTTTCTCGGATGCAGATATGGATATGGATAGTACGGATATGAATACAAATACGGATAATATCGAATACAGATACAGATCAAATACGATTACGAATATTTATCAGAATATGATAACCCCTTAGATTGTACATAAAAAATCAACCAAAACACGTAACTAGTTGATTTGATCAAAACATTATTGAAAATTGAAAAATATTAGCATTTTCATTTACTAAGACAATAATTAGATACCATGTTGCAAACAAAATTATGTAAGACTTAGTTCATCAGCACATACGATTAGTTCATCATACATGTATATCAAAATACAAAATAAAGGTGATCCTTGCTCAGAGATACAAATAGAAGCAAATATAGAATACACTAACAGTTTGATAAAACATAACTACCATGTCTCGAGAAAACATATATAACACTTACATATAATGACCCAAAATTTGTACTCTTTGTTAAATTATATTTAAAATAATACATTATATATTTTATGAGTTTTTATGCATTTTAGCTACTTATTTAAAATATTTTCCTATTAAGGACAACAATTTTTGAATTTTTTAGAAAATTTAAAATCAGATAAAATCTTGAAAATAATTTTTTTTTAATTATTGACTATATCAGGAATTTTTTCAAAAAATTTCATAATTTTTAGAGCTAGTTTGACAATTTTAATAATTAAAAATTGATTTATGGATTAATTAAATTAGAAAATAATTTAAAATTTTAGAAACCTTTTTGGGCAAAAAGAGTAGCTTGGCCCAGCTCAGATGTATCTCCGGATATCCGGCCCATCACTATCCGTATTATCTGAATCTGCATCCGTATCCGATGGATAGTGAGCTACGAATCCGTATCCGTATCCGACAAAAAAAATCCATATCCGTATCCGATCCGATACTATCCGACAAAATCCATATCCGAAAATTATTCGGATCGGTCGGAAACTATCCGATCCATTTTCACCCCTAATCATCCAGTTAGCCCATGCACATTAATTATCACAGTCATAAATTAAGGACCTCGGTTGTCTTCATTGCAACTGCTAGATCATCCATTTAGCACATAACACAATTACAATCTATGTCCCTACCATATTCATATGCTTCACATAAATATTAAGGCATGAATGAAGGTTATTATTTATCCTTTCGTTTGCTTCAAAATTTACGCAACTTGTATTTAGGGTGATGCGTAGAAGTATTACTCAACTCTTCTATAAAAAACTGTATAGTTTTTGCAATTTTTCTATGATGCGTGTCTCTTTTAGCATGATCACGCCAGACAAGTGAATTTCCTCCATAGTTTCATACGTAATGGACCTCCATAGTATCAAGATCACCACAAAAGTTTTCAAAAGTTTCTAACGTGGTTTGAACCATTTTTTATACAATTGAAATTTGCCCGTCAGCCTTTTATCATGGTAGTAGCACTGTTAGAATTTTTAAAAAATTTTCAAGATTGATCATCATCTAAAAATTTTACAAGAACATTAGTGATGCATCAGGACCATCTAAAAAATTTCAAAAATTTTTAATGTGATTTCAACTATTTTTCATTTAGTTGAAAATTGTCAGTCAGTCTTCAGTAGCACTGTTTGAATGTTTGAAATTTTCTCAAAATTGATCATTATCTGAAAATTTTATGAGAATATTATGGATGTGTTAGGACTATCCACAAAATTTTTTAAAAGTTTTCAACGTGGTTTGCACCATTTTCTATTCGGTTAAAATTTGCTAGTGAGCCTTTTATTATGACAGTAGCATTGTTAGATTTTGTAAAAATTCTTCAAGATTTATCATCATATGAAATTTTTATGAAAACATTAGTGATATGTCAGGACTATTCAAAAAAAGTTTCAAATGTTTTTGATGTTGTTTAAACTAATTTCTGTTCAGTTAAAATTTACCGAGATTTCGGTAATTTCGAACGAAATTTCAGTTTTTTCGACAAAATTTTGGTCCAGAAAATTTCGGATTTGAATCTTGTTTTTTAAATTTTGTCTGAAATAACAAGATTTTATCAAAATTTCGGATTTCAGAGGGTGACGAGATATGAACTGAGAATAAAATTTGGAACATTGAGTAGGATGTCTTAGCAAAAAGAATTGGTCAGCACAGTGCAAAGATCAAAGTCGGATGATATGGTCCAATGTGTAACTTATGTAGCCTAGTCCTTACACGGGCGTAAGATTTTGATTGGTAAAATTATTTTTAGCAGTTGATATGATTTTAAGGAAAGATCAGGCTTTGCAAAAAAAAAATGAAATTAAGCATCGACAACGGTAAGAAACATCAGAAAATGCCGACTAAGGAAAGGTAGATACAAGAAAGAAAGTCGTCAATAGGAGAATGGAAACGAGCAGTTTTGAAAACGGACAGGGACTATCCACGAAAAGATTGAGCCGACACAAAGGAGACTTGAAGCACAATCCAAGCTTAAGTCAGTTGTTTTTGTTAGACAACCTCGCTATCGAATAGTCCGGGGTTGCCTAATAGATCTAAACTGGAGAACAGAGAGAGAGGAAGAGAGACATAATATCTGGAGGGACGGCTCTGCTTTATTATTCTGATTGCATGTCTGTACACGGGGTAACCCCCTACCTCCTATTTATAACCTACAACTAGGGTTTCGGGAGAGTCCACATGGGCCACGACGGGCCGGTTTCCTAACACTCCCCCTTGGACTCTTCACCGCGAGATGTATATGCCTCATCAAAACTCCCGAAAAATCCAGTAGGAAAAATACTTGGAGAAAGAGTACATAGCATACGCTTGCTGTGTTGCATATATTGCCTCATCAAAAACCTTATGTAAAAAAACTTCAATGAAAAACTTACTTAAGGAAAAGAGTACAATCCACCCAAACTTCAATGTTAATCTTCAAGATTTACGTTGGGTACCCAAACTTCATGTTCGAGATTTATGTAGGAGTATGTGAAAATTCTCCCCCTGAAATCTGCACTTCTCTAAGCCTCATCATCCCAATTCCTCTAACACATCTTTCAAAGGAAAATGCCGGGAGTGACTTAGTGAATAAATCTGCGAGATTTTCACACAACTTAGTATGCAGTATCTTTATCTCGTTCATCTTATGCAATTCATGAGCATAAAAGAACTTGGGGTTGATATGCTTTGTGAGGTTACTCTTCACATATCCCATTTGCACTTGAGCAACACAAGCTGCATTATCTTCGTAGATAATAGTGGGGGTTTGTTCCATATTCAAACCACATGACTTCTGAATGTGGTGAACCATTCTTCGAAGCCATGCATATTCTCGAGAGGCTTCATACAAGGCAATTATTTCTGAGTGGTTTGTCGACGTCGAGACAAGAGTCTGCTTAGACGACTTCCACGAAATTGCTGTTCCACCGCAAAGGAAAACATACCCGGTTTGTGACTTGCCAGTATGCGGTTCCGATAAGTACCCAGCATCGGCATAGCCAACCAAATTCAATTCATTGTTTCTTCTATAGAACAAGCCGAGATCTTTGCTTCCTTGGAGGTAACGGAAGATGTCCTTCACCCCTTTCCAATGCCTTTTGGTGGGTTCTGCACTGTACCGTGCTAGCAAATTTACGGCGAACGCAATGTCCGGCCTAGTGCTATTCGCAAGGTACATGAGCGCTCTAATTGTACTCAAATATGGGAATTCCGCTCTCAGGACTTTCTCCCCCTCTTCTATAGGCCTGTATGGGTCTAGGTCTGCTTGGAGTGACCTTCCGACCATTGGAGTCTTTGCAGGGTATGCCTTTTCAAAACCAAATCTCTCCAACACTTTCTGCGTGTAGGAAGATTGTTGTACCAAGATTCCGCCTTGGACATGTTCAAGCTGCAAGCCTAAACTGAACTTGGTTTTACCTAAGTCTTTTATTTCAAACTCAGACTTCAAATATGAGCATGCTTCTTCAATTTCTTCATCCGTCCCAATGATGTTCAAGTCATCTACATAGACGGAGATTATACAAAATCCATTCGTGAATCGTTGTATAAATACACACGGACAATCTTCGCTGTTCGTGTAGCCTTTCTTGAAAAGAAAGTCACTCAAGCGATTGTACCACATTCTTCCTGACTGCTTCAGTCCATAAAGTGATTTCTCCAATTTCACACTGTATAGGTTTCTGTTTACTCTGTCTTGGTTCGGGATAGGGATACCTTCCGGTACTTTCATGTATATCTCCGAATCCAAGTTTCCATACAAATATGCTGTAACAACATCTATTAGCTTCATCCTCAACTTCAAGTTGACTGCCATTGAGATCAAGTATCTAAAGGTAATTCCACCCATGACCGGAGAATAGGTTTTCTTCATAATTAACCCCATAACGTTGAGTGAAACCTTGAGCGACAAGCCTTGCCTTGTACCTTACCACTTCATTGTTTTCATTTCTCTTCCGAACCAAAACCCATTTGTGACCCACGGGGTTTATATGGGGGAGGCGTGCGGCACACAAGCCCAAACACCTCTCTTTTGTTCAAAGAGACTAACTCTGCGGTGATTGCCTTCTTCCAATCTTCCCAATCGAGCCTTTTCTTGCACTCTACGAGAGATGCAGGCTCGGGATCATGATCAATGATCATGGCAATCTTCTTTGCAAAGTATGAATCGACATTGGCTGTTGCTCTATTCATCGATTCTCCTGTTATTACAAAATTTATGGCCATTTCGTCATGGTGTGCTTCATGCACTTCTACTTGCTCTTCATTGCTATTTCCCATTTCAGGAGCAAGTTCCTTTAGTTTTTATCCGCCAATGTGTGCGCACACATTATTTCTGGCGGCTTCTTCCAATGGAAGGTTCAGATCTGGAATTGCCTTTTCCACAGGCTTCTTTCCAGTGCCAAGTCTCAATTGGCTCCCCTTCTTGCTTTGGGGCACTTTTGTGATTGGCGTGGTAAGTCCTCTTGCCTAGTTTTCCCTAGATGTCTCCAGGTATTTTGGGTTTGAGAAGCTAGATTTCCTGTTCCTTTTCTTTGAGGCCTCTAAACAGGATGAGGGATACTTTCTGCTTCCTTTGGTATTTTCACCCTCTCTGGTGCATTTCTTGCTGATACATGCGACTTAACCACGCTCTTCAGATCACAAAAATGATCAGGCAGTTCATTTGCTAAATTCTGCAAATAAATTATTTTCTGGACTTCTTGATTTGCTTCATTAGTGCGAGGGTCATGCGCGGGGATCCCAGTGGAATGCCATATTATTTCTCGGTATTTTTCATCCAATGGTTGATTCTCCCCCCTAATGACGGGAAACGGTCATCGTCAAAAATACAGTCAGCGAATCTGGTTGTATGCAAGTCTCCAGTCATGGGTGCCAAATACCTGATTATGGATGCACTCTCATAACCAACGTATATCCCAGACTTGCGGAGAGGGCCCATTGCAGTTCGCTGTGGAGGTGGTATAGGTACATATACATGCAACCAAATTTTCTAAGATGGGAAATCTTCGGGATGACCCCTTGCACTAGTTGGATAGGTGAATGGATGTTGTAGGCCGATGGTCTATAATTGATGAGTGCTGCTGCGTGCAAGATTGCGTGTCCCCAACAATTGTTGGGCATGTTACAACTATGCAAGAGCGGTCTGGCAATGAACTTAATCCTCTTTATTAGTGCTTCAGCTAGCCCATTTTGCGTATGGACATGCGGTACAGAGTGCTCAACAGTTATTCCAGTCGCTGTGCAATAATCATCAAATGCCTTGGAAGTAAATTCGCCAGCATTGTCCAATCGAATGGACTTCACGCGATGATCAGGAAAGGCATTCTTAATTCTGATGATCTGCGAGATCAGCTTTGCGAATGCATGATTCCTTGTTGACAGCAAACATACATGCGACCATTTCGAGGAAGCATCAATGAGCACCATGAAGTGCCGAAATGGCCCCGACAAGGGCTGAATCGGGCCGCAAATATCCCTCTGAATGCGTTCCAGGAATGCATGGATTTCATGTTGCACTTTCATAACAGAGGGTCTAGTTATTAATTTCCCGGTGGCACATGCATGGCACACAAAATCTTCATGATTCAGGAAATTTTTAACATTAATGCCATGACCTTGTGAGTTGTTAACTATGTTTCTCATCAATCTAAGACCAGGATGACCTAATCTACAATGGCATAAAGAAAATAATTCGGAGCTTCTAAAGGCAATCTTCAAAGAAGTATACACTGCGGGTGCATTGATTCTCGTGTAGTACAGCCCAGATTCATATGGGGGACATTTTTCTAGTACCATTTTTCCATACTCCGCGTGCTTCACAATGCACAAGTGCTCTTTGCCATTTTCTTCATTGGTTTCTACGTGAAACCCATTGGCGCGGATATCTTTGAAACTTAAGAGAGTGCGTGTTGCTTCAGGGTACAAGAGGGCTTCTTCAATTACCAAAGTTGTACCCATTGGCAATATAATTGTGGCTCTTCCTGAGCCTATTATATGCGTATCGCTTCCTGCGATTGTCGTAATCCTTCCAGCGTTCTTCGTGATCGTTTGGAAATATTTTGACTCTCTTAAGATGGTATTTGTTGTGCCACTATCAATTATGCATATTTCCTCCATTGGGCGCTACACGATTTCTAGATGAAAAGAAATATAATTCTAATCAGATAGTGGCAAAGTAATATAAACATTGCTTGCGAATAAAGAATACTGGAATAAAGAATAAACTGCATTTTCATTCATGAGAAAAATTGCTCTTCTAGAGCTTGCAATTCATTATGCAATCTGATGTCTATGTGAGATAGTTTTGACCATTCGGGCCAGTTCTTCAAAACTCACGTTTGAGAATGCTAGCTAGACCTTTGCACATTCATAAGGTTCTTCCATTAGATTACTGCATGCAATCTAATAGAAAGTGGCTGCTAGATTCAATAAAATGCATAATTGAATTCTCATGAATTTCCAGCAAACTAAAAGAAAACAATAATTTTAAGATTCATAAATACAAGATTCATAAATACATGATTCATAAATGCGAGATTCATAAATGCAGGATTCATAAGTACAAAATTCATAAATACATGATTCATAACTGCAAGATTCATATATACACAGATTCATAAATATTCATAAATACAGCTTCGTGCATGTAGTTGTTCGGCTTCGTGCAAGCGATCAGATTTATGCGAGCGATCAGCTTCATGCGATCGTCTTCATGCATGCGATCGGATTCATATGCATGATCGACTTCGTGCGATCTGCTTTATGTGCGCGATCAGCTTCGTGCATGCGATCGGATTCATGCGCGCGATCGACTTCGTGCAATCGGTTTAGCGCAGCGCATTCAGTTCCATACGCGTCGGCCTTCCTGGCACGACGGTGGCCGCTTCGTGCGGCGTGCCTGGATTTCCAATGAACTATATTAAAGCAATAAATACAATGCATGGAACAGAACAATAATTGAATAATTTATGAATTCATAAATGCGAAAAATAAATTCTCATGAATTTCCGGTATTCTAAACAGGGCAATTATTGCAAAAATTCATGAAAAAATTCATAAATGCAAAAAATAAGGCTAAGTACAAATTAAAACAGAGCCAATAAATTTTCTTGATTTTTCTAGATATTTTTCATAATTTTATTCAATTTTTTGAATTACTGCTTGATTTCCGGAAAGAAATAAGGAAAATAAAATTTGGTGAGGGCAAAAATAATAAAATAAAATCCCTCCCCTTCCCGTGCGTGATTCTGTTGGGCCCGCATGGTTCCTTTTCTGAATTGAATAAGGACTCATGTCCATTCTTTTGCAACTAGGACCTTTTGCGACTAGGACTTCATGTGCATCGGCCAGACTGGGGGGTAAAAGTGTAATTTCGCGTCCCGCGTATTCAACTCGGTTTCTCAAACCGATTGGAGTCTATAGACTTTGACTTCATGTCTGGTTGGAATTAGAGGGGGGGCGGCCGGGCTTCTGGGTGGAATCGGCGCGGGCGGGCCTGGCGCGCAGGCGGGCCGGGCATTGCAGACGCGCGGCGGGCGAGTAATGCTTTGGTGACAAGGCCGAGCCGGGCAATGACGGGAGCAAGGCCGGGCTGCGGCAGCTACACGGCGGGGAGACCGACCGGCGGCGGTGCTTGACAAGCTGGCCGGCCGAGTACGGGCGCTACGGCAGGCGGCTTTGAGCCGCCCGGTTGGTGCAGCGTGATCCGCGTATGGCGGCGTCTGCGACTCGCGACGGCGGCAGCTTCAGGCCGGTGGTCATGGGTGCGTCCGGTTGGTCGTGTTGGCTGGTGACTTCAGGCCTGGCCAAACCGAGTTACTGTGGGGTGGCCAGTCGCGCTACATGCGCATGAGGGCGAGGTTCCAGTGGCGGCTAGTGGATTCACGCGCGGGGCCAGCGCATGCACGGCTTCGAGCCGAGCTGTGGTTGGGACTCCGGCGCGGAGCTACTACTGGCGGGGAGTAGTGCTCGGCGGCCCGGCCGGGCGCCAGTGACCGTCAAAACCAATGAAGCGGTCGCGGATTCCGTCGGCATGCGCCACCGCGGCTTCGTGCTTCTGCCATAGCTTCGTGCTTCGGACAGAGGGCATGTACTTTAAATTAGAGCATAGCTCCATACCACGTGACTTCATGCCACAAACTGCAGAATCGCTTCATATCGTAGCTTAGTGCCACATAGATGCGTAGTTTAGAAGCAGAATAGATTCAAAACGAGCGATTAGATCAATCCTTGTTCTCACATTTTCTCCGGTAGAGCTTCGTGCTGACAACGTGTTAGACAACCTTGCTATCGAATAGTCCGGGGTTGCCTAATAGATCTAAACTGGAGAACAGAGAGAGAGGAAGAGAGACACAATATGCGGAGGGACGGCTCTGTTTTATTATTCTGATTGCATGTCTGTACACGGGGTGACCCCCTACCTCCTATTTATAACCTACAACTAGGGTTTCGGGAGAGTTCACATGGGCCACGACGGGCCGGTTTCCTAACAGTTTTAGGATATAAATCTTACAGCCATTACAATCCAGAGGAAAGCCGCCCGGTGAGGCCCCCTACGTGTCCCACCCCCTCTCTCTCTCCTCTTTTTGCAAAAAAACCCTCCGGTTTTTGAAATTATGGATATGTCCTTTTAATTTGCGTAGGGGGCCTTTGCGATTTACTGTGAGGGGGAAATTTTTTTCCCCAGTTCGCGTTTAGGTCCCTCGTTTGCCATTTTGCAGAAAAAACATCCAGTTAAATACAAATCGCGGACGAGCCCTTTTATAGTTTTTCAAAATAGCGAACAGGTCTAAAATCATAACAAATAGGTCCCTGCACTTTACGTTCAGGTCCTTTCTCCGTTTTGCTCGGAAAAAATATTTTTGTGGTCCATTTTTTCTCCAGAGCATGGGAAAATGTTTTCGTTATCCGCTTTTTCCTAAAAAAATGTAAATTAGTTTTCCGTTCGACATTTCTCCGTTTTTGTTGGAAAAAATATTTTCGTTGTTCGCTTTTTCTCCGGAGCATACGAAAAACAACACAAAATTTTTTTTCGTTCACGTGCGCGGCGTGCCCCTCTCTCTCCTCTTTTTGCAAAAAAAAACCTTCGGTTTTTGAAATTACAAATATGTCCTTTTAATTTGCGTAGGGGCCCTTTACGATTTACTGTGAGGGGGAAATTTTTTTCCCCAGTTCGCGTTTAGGTCCCTTGTTCCCCGTTTTGCAGAAAAAACCTCTAGTTAAATACGAATCGCGGACGCGCCCTTTTATAGTTTTTTTAAAATAGCGAACAGGTCTAAAATCATAACAAATAGGTCCATGCACTTTACGTTCAGGTCCTTTCTCCGTTTTGCCCGGAAAAAATATTTTTGTGGTCCGTATTTTCTTCGGAGCATGGGAAAAATGTTTTCGTTATCCGCTTTTTCCTAAAAAAAATGTAAATTCGTTTTCCGTTCGACGTTTCTCCGTTTTTGTTGGAAAGAATATTTTCGTTGTTCGCCTTTTCTCCGGAGCATGCGAAAAATAACACAAAATTTTTTTCGTTCACGTGCACGGCGTGCCGCCGCGCTCACTTTCCTAGTATACTATACCAGTTGACGGATTGCCGCCCGGTGAGACCCCCCACGTGTCCGATCCCCCCTCTCTCTCTCCTCTTTTTGCAAAAAAACCTCCGATTTTTGAAATTACGGATGTCCTTTTAATTTGCGTAGGGGCCCTTTGTGATTTACTGTGAGGGGGAAATTCTTTTTACCCGGTTCGTGTTTAGGTCCCTCTTTCACCGTTTTGCAGAAAAAACCTCCAGTTAAATACGAATCGCGGACGAGCCCTTTTATAGTTTTTCAAAGTAGCGAACATGTCCAAAATCATAACAAATAGGTCCCTGCACTTTACGTTCAGGTCCTTTCTCCGTTTTGCCCGGAAAAAATGTTTTTGTGGTCCGTTGTTTCTCCGGAACATGGAAAAAATGTTTTCGCTATCCGCTTTTTCCTCAAAAAATGT
Organism: Rhipidocladum racemiflorum; assembly: GCA_036346355.1. Lineage (NCBI taxonomy): Eukaryota > Viridiplantae > Streptophyta > Magnoliopsida > Poales > Poaceae > Rhipidocladum > Rhipidocladum racemiflorum. Next base: position 2,596,839 of record CM070569.1, on the reverse strand, counting down.
AAATTCGTTTTCCGTTCGACGTTTCTCCGTTGTTGTTGGAAAGAATATTTTCGTTGTTCGCTTTTTCTCCGGAGCATGCGAAAAACAACACAAAATTTTTTTAACATGTCCAAAATCATAACAAATAGGTCCCTGCACTTTACGTTCAGGTCCTTTATCCGTTTTGCCCGGAAAAAATGTTTTTGTGGTCCGTTGTTTCTCCGGAACATGGGAAAAATGTTTTCGTTATCCGCTTTTTCCTAAAAAAAAATGTAAATTCGTTTTCCGTTCGACGTTTCTCCGTTGTTGTTGGAAAGAATATTTTTGTTGTTCGCTTTTTCTCCAGAGCATGCGAAAAACAACACAAAATTTTTTTTCGTTCACATGCGCGGCGTGCCGCCGCGCTCACTTTCCTAGTATACTATACCATTGACGGAAAAGCGCATTCACACCAACCTTTACTACCTTTTGCATTTACTTTTCCTGTACCTACACTACTACAGATCTGGCCATTGGTACTGGTTTGCAACTGCCATCAGTACCGGTTTTTGAACCGGGACTGATGCTCATTGGGCATCAGTATCGGTTCCACCAACCGGTACTGATGGCACTAGAAATGTTTCAAAATATGTCGAGGATGCATGGGAGAAGCGGGACTCGAACCCGCAGCCTCGTGACTTCAGCCTCACCCTTCTAACCAACCCACCCACCATCGCATACTGATATACATAGAATATGCATTCCTTTTGAACTTTCCTGAAACGAGGCATTAGTATCGGTTGGTAACACGAATCGGTACTGTTGCACTCTCATTAATACCGGTTCGTGTTACCAACCGGTACTGATGCCCCGTGCTTTCAGTACCAGTTCGTGTCATGAACCGGTACTAATGTGAAGGCATTAATACCGGTTCGTGTTACCAACCGGTACTGAAAGTCCACTACAGCCCTGTAGCCAATGAACCAGTACTGATCAGTTCAAATCCAATCGGTATTGATGGGCCGGTATGGAAGGCCAGATCTGTAGTAGTGCTAGGGAGTAGGCCGTAGCTAGTAGAATCTTACCTTCATAATTTGACTTTGATCAATAGTATATCAAATGGACGTATTGATCAATTTATGAGTTACACCTATCTTCTGTTTCAAGATATCGATCATGTTCGTTATTTCTTCGCATTGACGTTTCTTCTAGGATCAACTTTCATTCGGGTTTACTTATCGTCAATTTTGCTGATTTGCTGGAAAACTAGCTGGCACATCGCATATGCTACTAGAGAACACTCTTCATAGGGACACGGTGCTGTTGCCAGGAATTTTTCAGCCACAACACGTGTAGGGCTGCAAAAAATAGCTTAAGGGGGTGTTTGGATGAGGGGTATTTCCTTGGAAGGTTTTGGGATTTAGTTCAAATTTGATCTAAATCCCAAAAAATTCCAATATGGAATACCTCTAATCCAAACAGGGCCTAAGGGGGTACTTGGATTAGGGGTAATTCATTGGAATGTTTTAGAATTTAGTTCAAATTTGAACTAAATCCCAAAACCTCCCAAGAAATTACCACTCATCCAAGCAGGCCCTAAGGCTCACGAGTTACTCGAGCTCGGCTCACTCTAAGTTCGATTCGTTCAGACTCCAAATGAGCTAAGCTCGAGCTTGTTCCTGAGCTTCAATTAGCCGAGCTCCAATAGCTTGCGAGCCTCAGTAAATTTATGTATCACATATTAAATATTACTACATGTTAACTCTTATCAAGTTTACTAGAGCTGAGCTCGGATTTGAGATTTTCTTATTGTTAAACATTAGTGCATGTTGAATTGATGATTGTTATCGAGCTTACTCGAGTCGAGCTTTAGCATACTCGTATTTGGATTGAGCCAAGCTGAAGTCCATATTTAAGCTCAGACCCTAATTCAAATTCGCTACAGCTCAACTAAGTTTTTACCGACCCTGAGCTTAGAAATCCAGACTTACTCGACCTCATCCCGTTTACAGCCCTAAACACGTCCCATTTCCTCATTGGATGATAGCTACTGATCTAATCCCTTCACTATCTTCAATATCCCCCCCCCCCCCCCAATTTTTTTTAATTTATACAACTTTAAGTGGTAAAGTATATTTTGCATGAGGTGCCAAACCTTTCTTTAATTTAATTAGCAAGGGGATTACATGAACACGCACGGCAAACTGGCAGCAAAGAAACTTCAAACCCAACTTGAATTGAGGAATCAGGTTTTTTGGTGAATGGATTTGACAGCCGAAGAGGGTATGATGAGAACACGAATCCATGCAGTCTCTGTAAGGGACTACAACTTAACCAGCTGTTTGCGTGCTGTTGTATCGAGAAACGACAGTTTAGATCAACCTGAGCACTGTAGCAAAGATAAAGTAGCAATTTTGTACTGTAGCATCACTAGCATATGGATTTAGTAGATCTGAACTGTTTGTTTGTTTGCTCGATCGGACGTAGCAACTTAAGAAGTTCCCACGTGAACTGCATAGGATCCTTATCCGTACGACAATCAAGGTTCAAAATTTTGTTTTGGTAGAAATCTTGGAGGTGGTCGAAATCCGAAATCTCGGCGAGATCTTGGAATTTCAAACAAAATCTAAAAATCAAATTTTAAATTCGGTTTTTTTTCAACCGAAAAATCCGAGATTTTGGTCAAATTGTTTTCACCAAAAAAAGGTAAAAAAACACGTCAAAATTTTTTGTGGATGATCTTGACCCTAAATGCAATCAAATCTAGCCAAAAAAAAAGTCCGATAACAAACATTGGAATTTCAGTCGAAATCACCGATATCTCACCGATCTTTGAGTGGGTACTATAGCATTTTGATTTTTTAAAATTATTTTACCTAGCCGAAATTTAAGATCTTGGGGAGGTCTAAAATCCGAAATCTCGATCGAGATTTCTGATGGGATTTGGATCCAAGGGGATAATCACTCATGTGGGACTCCGGATCGGCTACCCGGAATCTCCTGTGTATTTCTGTGCTAGTCCCAGATCAACGCTAGCACACATAATCACAGTATTGTATCATAACTGAACAGAACGAAGTAATAGCATAAACATAAAGTACCAGCCACATGGCTATTTATTACATCTCGCGGTCACATGACCTGAGTTCACAGCAGCGGAAAGAAACAACAAAAAGATAAAGCCCAAGCAACTCCACAGGCAAACGACTTGGAACGCGCGCCTAGTTATCCTGTTGGTCTTCAACGAACTCCTCGTCATAGAACTCACCGTCTTCGACTGCATCTTGAAAGTTTTCTGATGACAAATTTTTGTGTAGCACATGAGTACAAAAGTACTCAGCAAGTCTGAGAAATTATGCAACATGTAGGGCTTTCCAAGGAAGGCTTATTAGGGTTCTTTTGCACAAAGCCAGGTTTCAAAAAACTATACTTGTTAATAATTTTCACAAAGCACATTTTAGCAATTATTTTAACAAGTGAAATTATTTATTACTCTAGCGAAGGTTCTATCTACCATCGCTAGTATACAGGCTCTATCCGCCACATTTTAAAAGATTAAGGTACACCACGCATGACTCCATCCGTCATGATTTAAAACAGGTTCTATCTACTTGGTTGGCTCAATCCGCCACATAATCACCCGAGAGTTCTAACCACTCCCGAGTCCCAAAACAAAATGTCAGTTATTTTTAAAACTAAAACCAAGTCTACCAGTATGAGAGCATTCTTCACTTTGCCCTTGACCGTACGCACGGCTATTCGAATAGTTTTACACTCTACAGAGGTGTACAGCTTTACCCACAAGACATGATCATCTCTTTAGTGCCATGCGCAATTATCACACTTCCTTTGGTGTGTCGGCAGAGACATCATGACAAGGCCTTTACAATGTATCCATCTAACCCACATCCTACCATCTGGTGAGTCTAAGTTAGACTTCTACAAATAATTTAGCCAGGTCGTACCCATTATAGACTTGTGGTTGTACGGTTATGCTTAGAATGAACAGTCATAAGCGTCGGCCCTTAATTGACTTGGGGTGGTACTTGCACAATGAAAACTAGTGCTCCATCCGCACCCGCCCGACATTCCATTCCGCCCAAGTCCAAACTATTTTTTATTTTATTTTTATTTTGCAAAAATAGTAGCAAATACATTGCTATAATTCTTTAAAACACACTTTAAACCGTAGTTTCGATGAAATCCCACCCATAGGCATTTTAATCAATCTTTGCAACTAAGCACATCTAACATTCTAATCATCAAATGTCATGTAATATCCCGAGTATTTCTATACTCAAGCCACTGTACATTTGTACTCAAACGCTGTTCAATAATACACTGTGCTTGTGTATTTCCGTATCTTGAGTGAACATACTTGCTTGGGATCAGAAAGAACCCTTCAACTTAAGTAATTTCGCTCATAAGTAAATTCGAATTAGGTTGGGCAAGTGCTTGTGACCCTATTAACTTCCAAATACTTTGGAACAATTAGTAATCAACCCTGGAAGCTTTAGCCGTCAAGGCCCAAGTTCAAAAGTTCTGGGATGTCCGGAGTATCCGGATCCACACTCGAGTATCGGATCCAACCTGAATGTCCGACAAAGTCCGAGTATCCGGATTGGGCTGGCCGAGCGCTCAACCCGGAGTGTCCGACCAATGTCCGAGTGTCCGGTTAGTGTTATCGAAGACCCCAACCCGAGTCTCCGGTTGAGTCCGAGAGTCCGTATTGGCGTGGGGTTTTGTATAAAAGTCCCATTTCGTGGCTCCCTTCCATTCTTTCTTCTTCTACTTTGGTTTCCCACTTCCTTGGTGTTCTCTCCACCACCCCGAGCTCCTTCTCCAATGAGCCACTCCACGGTGACCCTCCCTATGACTCCTCCATCTCGGTGTGCTCCTCCCCCAGCCGTCATTCCCCATCCTCCACCCGGCGGTGCTCCTCCTCCATCTTCCTTGGAGGTAAGCTTTTCTCTTAGGGTTTGATTCAGGATTCTTGGGTTCTAGAGTCGTTCATGGTGGGATTAGGACTTAGGTTTGGATTTGGGAGGCTAGGGTTGAACTTGGATTCTAGGGTTTTGGGTGTAGTGGTTCTAGGGTTGAAAATGGGATTGGGATTAGTGAATGTGGTATGCTAGAGTGGTAGATCGGGTAGTAGTAATGTCGATTTAAGGAGTTGTTAGTGTGAGTTAGAGATTTGGCGGGTTAGCGACGTTTTCGTAGAATCGGCTAGCTCGGAGCTCCTTCCGGTTCGCTAGGTGTACGAAAGTCGTAGATCGGGTCGCGTGAAGTTGTAGGGAGTGGTAAGGTCTCCGTCTCCTCGCCGAGTTGGACCAAATGCCCTAGGACCGGAGTATCCGGCATATGGTCCGGAGTGTCCGGATTGTCCGAGTATCCGGACGAAACGGTCCGAGTGTCCGGCCTATCCGGATCGTCTGGATGCAAAACCCGACTATCCGGTTAGGCCGCTCGTCCGGCCGTGTTGTGTTGTCCGAGTGCGTTGTTTCTTCAGGGTTTCTTGGTTGTACTTCATTCTTGTGTATTGCATGCACTTCATGGTGCATTTAAAACTTTCTTTTGCTAAGTTGTATTTCTTTCGCTGCTTTTGTTGCTTTGACCGATTAGAGGCTAGCGAAGTCAAGCCACGAACAACCCGAGCATCATCCCTGACATCACCGAAGTGCAACAACAAGGCAAGCACCTCCTTTGACCATCTTGAAACCTATATTTCACGATGTCTACTTTGATTTCTCAAACCATATGCATTGTTTATATTCAAGAAATTGCTAGTTTGTGGGAATGGTAGATATACCCTGATTTGGTGGTTTTCAATTTAATTCCCGAGATCATTGATAACCTTAGTAGGGTTAGACAATTTAATAAAATGTCACTTGGGTATAAACGATTTAGTAATTGCATACGCTTAGACACTGCAATAGAGGTGAGCAAAGTCAGTCCTTACCAAATGCTCAAAATTATGATAAATGTAATTGGTTTTGGAAAAGTTTTGGAAATGTGAATCGTAAAGGTATATTGGTAAAAATGTGAAGTGTCTAGTTGGTAATTAGACTTGGCGGGAGGTATAATATGTGCTAGTTAAACATGGTGGTGATTGGTTGGCGAGTTAAGTGGAGTTCCCGCTTGAGTCACTAGGCAAAAATATAAGGACCGAACTTGTGACGGTTTTTGAATTGAACACCGTGCAACCGCGCAAGAATGCCGGGATGGGGCAGCCTATTCTAGTACTTGAAGTGTGAGGGATAGCCATGCCTGTTGGTAGGTCGAAGAGTGGACCTTTTCCTGTGTTGAGCAAATAAGCGCGTGTGTGTGTCCTCACGACCCGCCGTATGCGCCTTCGTGTGCGCTTGTACTTTTGCAGCAGGAATCGCCTCCGGTTCATGTTTGTTGATACAACGGTGTACGCCTTGCTATGGGGTAATGCCGCTGCCAACAATTCGCCGTCGTCACGATGAGTATTCCGTGGCCGCCTGAGTGGTGGTTGGCCTCTTATCGCCATAGTAGTGGATTTGTCGTCACCGGTCGGGTGTGGCTATAACCTCAACGATGGGAAAGAATAGATCATTCTTGTATATCGGATACCTCGTGTATCGCGTGTACCTGGATGACAGGATGCAAGTCCGAGTTGTGTTTGGGTAAAGTGCGCAAACTCGCAGAGTATCAAATAATTCTAATCGATTAGCCGTGCTCACGGTTATGAGCAATCTTCTCTAATCATATCAAGTATAGAGATTTGGTTTGGTTTTGAAAACGAAAATCTATTTCGAGTCGGTATAAAGTATGTGGTGGAATGGTACTTGATGGGATTGTGGATATGTGTATATGATTCTCGATGGGATTATGTATGGATGTCGATTCGTATCGATTCGCGACCATGGATGGTGGCAAATGGAGCTCGCTTGTTACATACATCAGAAATATGTTTTATTCAAACCATTGTCTTTCAAATTATGTATTACTTTTCGATGAACTGCTTTAAATCCAAATTTTCGCAATTAACCCAAGGTAGAAGCTTTATCCCGATGAATCAGCCTGCATTTATTTATATTTCCATACACTAAAGTCTTGCGAGTACATACGTGTACTCATCGTTGTCGCTTAACCCTTTTTCCACAGAGGAAGGTAATGATGATGTCCCTGATGATGGCGAGCCCCTTTTCTCGTGAGTGTTGCGGCCAGAGTCCCTCCCTCCAACAAGAGCCTGTGGGGTGGTCGCCACCGCTACCGGTTGTCTTTCTTTTGTTTCACTGCCGCTTTACTTCTTTTGGTTTCGTAATACTCTTGTTCAAGGTTTACACCCAGTTATGTAATTACCTTAGTTTATCTTTTCGTGCATTGATACTCGGGTTGTGGGTACGCTGATATCGGGCTACCGATCCAGGGATCCAAGATCGATGCGCATGCACCGGTCCGGTTAAGGGTTCGATCCCGTCGATCGAATTTTTAGGTTCAGATCTTCTGTCGAGGCTTCCTGTTGTTATACGGTGCTATACGCTACAAGAGACGGCGTCACAAGACGGTATAGGAAGAGGGTCCTCACAGCCGTTGGTATCGAGCCATTGACCGCAGGAGGACTTAGTTAGCCTCGGACGTTAGACTTAGGGACAGATTTTTCTTCTCAAAATTTATTTTGAAGTACAAAACTCTATTTTCAAAGTGTAGAATGCTATTCTTGTCCATTCTATAGCTTTTCGCTTATCTACTCTTCAAAATGAATCGATCTTAATCCAAATTTCAAAATTTGTTTCCTTCTTCTATCTTGTTCAAAAGGATTAAGAGGAATGCGGTTTTAGCTAAGAATGGGTTAAGGATAGATGTTTGTGGTTGTAATTAGGACTATTTGTTGTTTCCTGAGTTAGTTTTTGAATTGGTTCTTATGCTTCTTTGAATGAATGCTTGTAGTGTGTTTGTGTTTATGAGTGCATCTTTTAGGATCAATCATTCTCGCACTTGATTTGCACAGCTTAGTTGACTCAACTGCATTTCGTGATGCCTCCTCAAGGAGAATAGCCAGGCGCTTCCAGAAATTGATGATGCCGGGAGCGTGGCAAAGGCAAAGGGGAGCGGGGCCAAACAACGCGGATCCCTACCGTGGGTCACTGGGTTCGATCTCACTACATGCCCAGAGTGAGGAGCTCCTCCACCTCCTCCTCGCTCCCGACATGGCTGCACTCATGTTGCGGCAGACTCACTCATGGAGCCGATGGTCCAGCTGTCCAGGGCGAATACAGAATAGCCTCCTCGGTTGTCGGAGTTCCAGCCGAACTCGACCGCCGAGCTTTTCTTCAGCTACAGATCCGATGGAGGCAGAGGATTGGCTTAGCGACATGGAGGGGAAGTTGGAGTTAGTCGGTTGCGCCGATGCGGAGAAGGTTCAGTACACCGCCTACTACCTCCAGGGACCAGCAGCTTCGTGGTGGAGCAGCTTCAAGGCTGTTCGCCCTGCAGATCAGGTCACCACATGGGCAGAGTTCAAGTCCGCCTTCGCTCCTTCCATGTTCCAAATGGCTTGATCGAGATCAAGAAGCGGAGTTCTACGACCTTCGCCAGGGTCTATGACAAAGATGGACTACCTCCACCGCTTCAACCATTTGTCACGCTATGTTGTCGATGAGGTGACCACCGAGGCTAGGAGAGTGACATTGTTCAAGGAGCACCTCACCGAGGAGATCCGTTTCCAGCTCGACGGTCATGACATTCCTAGCCTGCAGGTCTTGGTGGGCAAGGCCATTAGCAGTGAGGATGGCGACAAGTCGCTTATGGAGAGCAGCAAGCGCAAGTGGGCAGCTCAGCGGCCAGTCAGTGGCGGACCTTCCAAGACTCGCACCTTCACTCGATCGGCCTCCGGCCTTCGGGCCGCCGATTCAGAGGTCCTGTGGCTTACCTCCTCGCCGCCTGCAGTTCGGTGCACACCAAGCCGCCAGGCAGCAGCTTGGGGTCCCGAACCCATTTGACCATATCACTTGCTTCGCTGCGGCCGTAAGGCCACTGCCGCTGATGCTCGTCCGAGCAGCAGCAAAGAATGACAGCTCGAGGTGCACCACCGCCCCGTGGTCGATCTGGTGGGCGTGGGAGTGGGCAACAGACGCCTGCCTCCCGAGCAGCCAGCTCGGGCCATGGCCGCCTGAATGTGGCCACCGCAGAGGAGGCAGCAGCAGCTCCAGATGTGGTGTTGGGTACGTTGTCTGTTCATTCCGTACCCGCCTTGGTATTATTTGACTCTGGAGCGTCGCATTCCTTTATTTCTTCACAGTTTGTTGTTCAAAGATGAGGTCTGCTCTTCGCACTCGAGAAGTACTTGTTGATCCGTTCGCCTGGATCTGTTTTGACTGCCGAGCTCGTGAGTCCAGGGGTTAGAATTGAGATCAACGGGGTAAATTTTCGGGGTGATCTTATCAACATTGAGACATCAGGTCTTGATGTGATTCTGGGTATGGACTGGTTGTCCAAGCATCAAGGGCATATTGATTGTGCCAGGAGATCCATTTCATTAGTCAACCCTGATGGCATTGCTGTCACCTTTTCTTCCGTTCCAGCAGTGCAGCAGCCTTTGCTCAGTGCTCTTTCCGTTACTGGACCAAAAGTGCGGTGATATGTGAGTACCCGATGTGTTCCTCGATGAGCTGCCAGGTTTGCCACCGATCGCGATTTGGAGTTCATCATCGATCTCTTACCTGGCACTTCTCCAATTTCTAAGCGTCCAGACAGATGCCTGCCGATGAGCCGATTGAGTTGAAGACTCACCAAGGAGCAGCTTAGAGAAGGGGTTCATTCGTCCCAGCTTCTTCTCCCTGGGCGCCCAGCTTTGTTTGTGAAGAAGAAAGACGGCACTCTTCGCATGTGCGTTGATTACCGGTCTTTGAATGAGGTCATCACAAGAACAAGTATCCTCTCCCTCGGATCGACGATTTGTTTGACCAATTAGGCGGAGCTCGAGTCTTCTCCAAGATAGACCTGAGATCCGGCTATTTTCAGCTCAAGATCCGTCCGGAGGATATCGTGAAGACCGCAATCACCACTCGCTACGGTCTGTACGAGTACACAGTTGTTTCATTCGGTCTCACTAACGCACCAGCCACCTTCATGAATCTGATGAACAAAGTCTTCATGGAGTTCCTTGATAGATTTGTGGTCGTGTTCATTGACGACATCCTCATATACTCTAAGGATGATGGTGAGCACGCACTTCACTTACATATGGTGCTTAGCAAGCTTCGCGAGCATCAGTTGTATGCCAAATTCAGTAAGTGTGAGTTCTGGCTCAAGCAAGTGGAGTTTCTGGGGCATGTCCTGTCAGAAGGTGGGGTAGCAGTTGATCCACGTAAGATACAAGACGTACTCAATTGGGAGCAGCCCCGCAATGTCCCTGAGATTCGGAGTTTTCTCGGTCTTGCCGGATACTATCGCCGGTTTATCGAGAATTTCTCCAAAATTGCTAAACCAATGACAGCGCTACTCAAGAAGGAGAAGAGATATGAGTGGTCGCCTGGTTGTGAGTCCAGCTTCAAGAGTCAAGGATAGACTCACCATCGCACTGGCTTTGGTCCTTCCCGACATTCACAAGAACTTTGATGTCTATTGTGATGCATCCCGCCTTGGACTTGGATGTGTGTTGATGCAGAGGGCAAAGTGGTTGCTTATGCTTCTCGACAGCTAAAGCCTCATGAAGCCAATTACCCGACGCATGATTTGGAGCTTGCAGCTGTTGTTCATGCTCTCAAGCTGTGGCGACATTATCTCATAGGAAACAGATGTGAGATCTACACCGACCACAAAAGCTTAAAGTACTTCTTTTCGCAGCCAGATCTAAATTTGAGACAGCGTCGATGGCTAGAGCTGATCAAAGACTATGATCTGGGTATTCATTACCATCCTGGCAAGGCAAATGTGGTTGCAGATGCCCTCGCCGCAAGCCGCACACAAAGGAATGCCTTGGGTGTCATTGGCCGCCTCACCGGTTGAAGAGTTTTAAGCTCAATCTAGAAGTGGTTGAGTATGGTTACGCTTCGCTTTAGCCGCACAACCCACTCTAGAGTCTCGATTCAGCAGCTCAACTACAAGATGATGTCGTGATTGAGATTAGACGCCGCTTGACTCAAAATGGCGCATCTCCGTGTTTTTCTCGTGAAGTCCAATGGGCTGATCTTGCATGGGCAGCAGTGTATGTCCCTGATAATGTTGAGATCAAGGGGTTGATCCTGTCAGAAGCTCATGATACTCCTCTCTCTGTCCATCCTGGCAGCACCAAGATGTACCAGGACCTTCGCAGGCAATTCTGGTGGCCAGGTATGAAGAAGGAGATTGCAGCTCATGTGGCGCATTGTGATGTGTGCCAGCGTGTCAAGGCTGAACATCAAAGGCCAGCCGGATTACTTCAGCCATTGCAGATCCCTGAGTGGAAGTGGGAAGAGATTGGGATGGATTTTATTACCGGTCTACCGAGGTCCTCCACCGGTCACGACTCTATTTGGGTGATCATTGACCGTCTGACCAAGGTAGCTCATTTCATCCCAGTTCATACCACCTATTCTGGAGCCAAACTAGCGGAACTCTATTTGCAGAACATTGTTCGGCTCCATGGAGTTCCAAAAGTCATAGTCTCTGACCGTGGTTCGCAGTTCACCTCCAGATTTTGGGAGAGTTTGCAGTCCATTCTTGGCACTAAGCTATCCTTCAGTACTGCTTACCATCCCCAAACTGACGGACAGACGGAAAGGGCAAACCAAATCCTTGAAGACATGCTAAGGGCTTGTGTGTCGTGCTACAAAGAAGTCGTGGGAGAAATGCTTGCCATTTGCCGAAGTTCTCCTACAACAACAGCTATCAAGTCAGTCTTGAGATGTCGCCGAGGCTCTTTATGGCAAGAAGTGCGTACACCACCTGCTTTTGGTCCGAGGTTGGTGAGAGGCAATTCTTCGCCAGCCATGATTGAAGAGGCCGAAAGGCAAGTTAGCTTGATTCGAGACCTACCGAGAGAAGCTCGCCTCGTCGAAGAGCTATCTTGTCGATCGCCGTCGCCGCGAAGTTGAGCTTTGAGGTGGGTGACTTTGTCTACCTCAAGGTCTCACCACTCCGCGGTACTCGCAGATTTCAAGTCCGCGGGAAGCTAGCCCCGCGATACATCGGTCCGTTCCGGATTTTTGAGAAGGTTGGTGTTGTGGCTTATCGGCTTGAGCTATCGCCACATCTTTCGGACATTCACGATGTGTTCCACGTGTCCCAATTGAAGAAGAGTCTTCGGGTTCCATCGGAAGTTACCCAATTGGACCATCTTGATTTGCACCGATCTTTCAGACGAGAGTATCCAGTCCGTATTCTCGAGACAGCTGAGCGTCACACTCGCAGTCAGGTTATCAAGATGCTCAAGGTCCAGTGGAGCAACCATTCGGAAGATGAAGCCACGTGGGAGCGTGAAGACCATATTCAGGCAGAATACCCCGACTTTCTTCGAGAGGATTAGCAATCTCGAGGACGAGATTTTTGTAAGGGGGGTAGACTGTAATATCCCGAGTATTTCTATACTCAAGCCACTGTACATTTGTACTCAAACGCTGTTCAATAATACACTGTGCTTGTGTATTTCCGTATCTTGAGTGAACATACTTGCTTGGGATCAGAAAGAACCCTTCAACTTAAGTAATTTCGCTCATAAGTAAATTCGAATTAGGTTGGGCAAGTGCTTGTGACCCTATTAACTTCCAAATACTTTGGAACAATTAGTAATCAACCCTGGAAGCTTTAGCCGTCAAGGCCCAAGTTCAAAAGTTCTCGATGTCCGAGTATCCGGATCCACACTCGAGTATCCGGATCCAACCGGAATGTCCGACAAAGTCCGAGTATCCGGATTGGGCTGGCCGAAGCGCTTCCAACTCGAGTGTCCGACCAATGTCCGAGTGTCCGGTTAGTGTTACTGAAGACCCCAACCCGAGTCTCCGGTTGAGTCCGAGAGTCCCATTGGCGTGGGGTTTTGTATAAAAGTCCCATTTCGTGGCTCCCTTCCATTCTTTCTTCTTCTACTTTGGTTTCCCACTTCCTTGGTGTTCTCTCCACCACCCCGAGCCTCTTCCAATGAGCCACCGCCGGTGACCCTCCCTGACTCCTCCATCTCGGTGTGCTCCTCCCTGCCGTCATTCCCCATCCTCCACCGGCGTTGCTCCTCCTCCATCTTCCTTGGAGGTAAGCTTTTCTCTTAGGGTTTGATTCAAGGGATTCTTGGGTTCTAGAGTCGCTCATGGTGGGATTAGGACTTAGGTTTGGATTTGGGAGGCTAGGGTTGAACTTGGATTCTAGGGTTTTGGGTGTAGTGGTTCTAGGGTTGAAAATGGGATTGGGATTAGTGAATGTGGTATGCTAGAGTGGTAGATCGGGTAGTAGTAATGTCGATTTAAGGAGTTGTTAGTGTGAGTTAGAGATTTGGCGGGTTAGCGACGTTTTCTCGTAGAATCGGCTAGCTCGGAGCTCCTTCCGGTTCGCTAGGTGTACGAAAGTCGTAGATCGGGTCGCGTGAAGTTGTAGGGAGTGGTAAGGTCTCCGTCTCCTCGTCGAAGTTGGACCAAATGCCCTAGGACCGGAGTATCCGGCATATGGTCCGGAGTGTCCGGATTGTCCGAGTATCCGGACGAAACGGTCCGGAGTGTCCGCCTATCCGGATCGTCCGGATGCAAAACCCGACTATCCGGTTAGGCCGCTCGTCCGGCCGTGTTGTGTTGTCCGAGTGCGTTGTTTCTTCAGGGTTTCTTGGTTGTACTTCATTCTTGTGTATTGCATGCACTTCATGGTGCATTTAAAACTTTCTTTTGCTAAGTTGTATTTCTTTCGCTGCTTTTGTTGCTTTGACCGATTAGAGGCTAGCGAGTCGGGCTTCGCCTCGAACAACCCGAGCATCATCCCGACATCACCGAAGTGCAACAACAAGGCAAGCACCTCCTTTGACCATCTTGAAACCTATATTTCCACGATGTCTACTTTGATTTCTCAAACCATATGCATTGTTTATATTCAAGAAATTGCTAGTTTGTGGGAATGGTAGATATACCCTGATTTGGTGGTTTCCCTCAATTTAATTCCTCGAGATCATTGATAACCTTAGTAGGGTTAGACAATTTAATAAAATGTCACTTGGGTATAAACGATTTAGTAATTGCATACGCTAGACACTGCAATAGAGGTGAGCAAAGTCAGTCCTTACCAAATGCTCAAAATTATGATAAATGTAATTGGTTTTGGAAAAGTTTTGGAAATGTGAATCGTAAAGGTATATTGGTAAAAATGTGAAGTGTCTAGTTGGTAATTAGACTTGGCGGGAGGTATAATATGTGCTAGTTAAACATGGTGGTGATTGGTTGGCGAGTTAAGTGGAGTTCCCCGCTTGAGTCACTAGGCAAAAATATAAGGACCGAACTTGTGACGGTTTTTGAATTGAACACCGTGCAACCGCGCAATGCTGGGATGGGGCAGCCTATTCTAGTACTTGAAGTGTGAGGATAGCCATGCCTGTTGGTAGGTCAAGAGTGGACCTTTTCCTGTGTTGAGCAAATAAGCGCGGTGTGTGTGTCCTCACGACCCGCCGTATGCGCCTTCGTGTGCGCTTGTACTTTTGCAGCGAGGAATCGCTCCAGTTCATGTTTGTTGATACAACGGTGTACGCCTTGCTATGGGGTAATGCCGCGGCCAACAATTCGCCGTCGTCACGATGAGTATTCCGTGGCCGCCTGAGTGGTGGTTGGCCTCTTATCGCCATAGTAGTGGATTTGTCGTCACCGGTGCCGGGTGTGGCTATAACCTCAACGATGGGAAAGAATAGATCATTCTTGTATATCGGATACCTCGTGTATCGCTGCGGTACCCTGGATGACAGGGATGCAAGTCCGAGTTGTGTTTGGGTAAAGTGCGCAAACTCGCAGAGTATCAAATAATTCTAATCGATTAGCCGTGCTCACGTTATGAGCAATCTTCTCTAATCATATCAAGTATAGAGATTTGGTTTGGTTTTGAAAACGAAAATCTATTTTAGTCGGTATAAAGTATGTGGTGGAATGGTACTTGATGGGATTGTGGATATGTGTATATGATTCTCGATGGGATTATGTATGGATGTCGATTCGTATCCCGCCAAGTACCATGGATGGTGGCAATTGTGGAGCTCGATTGTTACATACATCAAATATGTTTTATTCAAACTGCTGTCTTTCAAATTATGTATTACTTTTCGATGAACTGTTTTAAATCCAAATTTTCTGCAATTAACCCAGTAGAAGCTTTATCCCGATGAATCAGCCTGCATTTATTTATATTTCCATACACTAAAGTCTTGCGAGTACATACGTGTACTCATCGTTGTCGCTAACCCTTTTCCACAGAGGAAGGTAATGATGATGTCCTCGATGATGGCGAGCCCCTTTTCTCGTGAGTGTTGCGGCCAGAGTCCCTCCCTCGGTCGGTAGCCTGTGGGGTGGTCAGGCCAAGCTTGGTTGTCTTTCTTTTGTTTCACTGCCGCTTTACTTCTTTTGGTTTCTGTAATACTCTTGTTCAAGGTTTACACCCAGTTATGTAATTACCTTAGTTTATCTTTTCGTGCATTGATACTCGGGTTGTGGGTACGCGATACTGGGCTACTGATCCAGGGATCCAAGATCGATGCATGTGCACCGGTCCGGTTAAGGGTTCGATCCCGTCGATCGAATTTTTAGGTTCAGATCTTCGGTGTCGAGGCTTCCTGTTGCTATACGGTGCTATACGCTACAGTAGACGGCGTACAGTACGGTATAGGAAGAGGGGGTCCTCACATGTCACAATATAATGTAAACATGACATATTTTAATATCCTAAGGTTACAAGTAAACATGGATATCAATAACATGGAGATGACAACAAATTTGGAATAACTAACAATCTACATTTAACATAGCATGTATAAAGATAGCAATGCATGTTGTAAATCGTTGTAAAACATGGGAACAACATGCATCAAGGAGACTTGCATTCGATCGCGGCGGAAGTCTCAAAATCCTGGGGTTCGACGAAGGCGACGACAGCTCCGGTGAGTTCTTCGGCTACGCGCAAAACGGAGCGCCAAATCAATAAAATAAAATAAATAAAATCTAAAAATTATAAAAAATACTGGAAGATAGAGGGTGATTTTAGATGAATTTAGGAATTTGAATCACTCGATTCGGAGTTCCGACGAAAGAGAACGAGCGTTTCGAACCTCCTGCCGGACTTGAAGAAGAAATGGCTGCCGGCGGAGCTCCGGCAATCAATTTAAAAATATGATTTTACTGGAGGTAGAGGACTCTAAGAGGGAGCTCCAGTAAAAATTTGAAGCTGAACGGAGGTCGGGAGTGACCGGGAGAGCTCACCGAAAGTACGTCGAATTTCAAAAATAACGGCTTCTACAGGGAGATCTGTATGTTGGATTGGAGAAATTCCAATTGGGTTGTGTGGGGAATGAGGGAAGGATTCTCGGGATCAATTTATAGGACGATCGGACTAGCGGATCGCCAGGAAATACTCATCGGAGTTATGACCGGAAGCGCGCGCAGCGGCGCTCGGGGCGGCGGGCGCACGCACGCACACGTGGGGAGGTCGGCACGGCAGCGGCTGAAGGTGGTCGAGAGCGGGGTGAGGTGTGGCCGGGCATGGAGGTGGTGGTGCTCGCGTTGGCCGGCGGTGAAGATGGCCGGAGATAACGATGCACCGAGGATGCCGGCGGCAGGGACGGCCGAAATGATAATAAAAATTTCGGAGCATGCAATAGCAAAGAGGAAGTGAGCACCACGTAGAACGCGATGATACAAACCTAGCGGTGTTACCGGATTTCGAAGGGGATGAACGGTTTGAGAGAAATCGACGACGAACAGCACTCCAATCGGAAACTTCAACCGCGAAATTCGTTGCCGTCCTGCAACGAAACCCGAAATTAGTTGAGGGCTTTTGATCGTGGCGATGACGCGCACACGGTGATGCGAACGGAATTGCAATCGCCTTACCGGATCAAAAGTTGCCACGATGATGTCGACAGAGGACAACCGGCGCCGGTTTCTTCGATATTCCGGAAGATTGAAGAGGGGTGGCCGTGAGAGGAAGTGAGCACGGGAAAGAGGACACTGGGACGAAGATTTGAGAAGTGGAAGCTCGCAGATTGGAGGTGTAATGGCCGAGTTTATTGCTATATTAGTGCATTTCAGTTTCTTCCCAAACGTAGCCGTTTCAATGAGATTTGGAGTGATTGGAGACCGAGAATGGAATCCCCTCGCCGATATCTTTCCAACGGATCCGGCCGTACGTGATTTGGGGCATTATTGGAGGAGTTATGGCAATTGAAAAGGAATACACAATTAAAGGAATCGTAACGTCACGGAAGATGAACAGTGATGCCACGTATCCATAGGTCAATAAATAGTGAATGTACAATAGCGCGTGAGATAAAATAGCAAAAAGGGTCTAAAAATCTCGAAAAAATTCCTAAAAATACTAGGGAATATTTGGAACCCAATAAAATTGTTTCACTGATTTTGGATGAATCTTGGAATTTAGATAATTCCGAGACGAATATAATGAATTTGAAGGAAAAGCGCGAGAGATAAAATACCAAAGGGATTCTATAAATCTTGAAAAAAATTCTCAAAATCATTTTAGAATATTTGGAACCTAATGCAATAGGTTTCGGGATTTTTTTGGAGTATTTTCAAACTCGGGTGGAATTTCGAATAAGGACCGGAATTTGAAAATTTGACTTTGCGGACGGTGAAGGGTTGAACTCCAATTTCGAAAGGATAAGGATGCCAGGTTAAATAAAACACTGAAGAAAATTCAAATTTTGAGTTAAATTAATTTAAATTAGTTTTTGACAGAAGACCAAAATTGGGATGTTACAACTCAGCTGTCGGGCAAATCCTCACAAGAGCACGTAGAGTTCTGCACAATAACCAAAATGCCCTTGCTGTCATTAAACCAATTGTGAGTTCATAGTTCGTGACTCAACATTCAGCAACTTGTAGTCCTAAGGTATGTTTCAGCATGGACTATTGGACCAACGACCAAGGGTTAGTAAAGGGAATTATGGCGTATAAACTAATTTTGATAATGGTTTCAACTCGTATTTTTACCTATGTATAAACTCTTTCAATTGACCAAACCATCCTTACTTACATATAGACATGGGATTTTCCAGGGCTAGGCAAGGGCTTGTATCTACTTTCAGGAATCGTAGTGTGGCTAGGGTTGGGACCGACCACCCCATTTTGTCAGCTATGCGGTTCGAATGTTCAAGCTAGCTCTATTGACTAGCTCCAATTTCCTGTATCAATACATTTTTATTATCTACTAGAACAGCAAGCGCGGCGCACGCCGCGCGTGTGAACAGAAAACAGAAAAATATTAGAGGCTGAGTTGGGGAAAAAAGTTTAGAGATAGAGATGTACACTTATTTCTGTTCACGAAAATATTTTTTTCCGGAAAAAACGGAGAAATGATCTAGACGTAAGGAGCGGGGACCTATTTGTTATATTTTTGGACCTGACCACTATCCCAAAAAATAGAAAAGGCTCGTTCGCGATTCGTATTTAACGAGAGTTTCTTTCCGTAAAGTAACAAACGGGGAACCTAAACGCAATCTGGGAAAATTTTTCTTCCCCTCACAAAAAATCGCAAAGAACCTTTTCGTAAATTCGCAGAGACCTACCCGTGATTTGAAGGAATGGAGGAGGTTTTCCGAGAAATGACGGAGAGCCACGCGGCTGGGCTCGTTGAGCTCGGAAACTCCCCGAAGTAATGCAGGTATATTTTGGAACGCATGAACTGTGAAAGGTTTCCGAAAAAATAGTTCAATTCATGCAGGAATATAGAAAATTTTCCACCACGTTCGAATCTGAGAATGTTTCCTAGCATGTGAAATGTCATTCACAACTTGGCCTGAACAGTCCCTTAGTGGGCTTAATTAGAAACACCTAAAGAGTGGAGCATAATAGGAAGCGTCAAAAGTAACATCTCAGGGAAGAAAAGAAAAGGCAATGGTTACTTTGATTGAAGTCATGACATGAATGATTAGTATTAGGCCTATTTGGTACCCGGTCAAGTCGCAGGTCATAATAGGAAGCGTCAAAAGTAACATCTCATTATTTGCACGACATAGACCGAGCAAAATATCTCGCCTAGTCCCTAAGAAACAGAATTGTACTAGGACATGTCCTGGACCAACCGGATAAAGCAGGGAAGGACGGGAGAGACGTAAGAAAATCATAGAAAAGTCACTACTGATTGGGAAGCAATTCGTGCTTGTAGTAGAGCTGTTCATGTAATTTTTTCCTCGAGAAGACAGGACGCAACCGGGGTTTTAAATATGGATGATTACAGTGAAATCGTGAGTTTTAAATGTATCCGTGGGATATGATAACTAAAATCGGTTGATAAATCGGTTAAATTTAATAAAAAAATAAAAAAATTTGAAAGAATTTATGTGACATAAATATCACGATAATTGGTGAAAATTGAGAGGAAATCGCTCACAAAATCGGCTTTGAGAAACATTCAATTGGCCGGTCAAAATCAAGAGAAAATAGGTTGATTTTTGATTTTTTTTTTCAAAAATTTGGATTTCAAAACCATGGGTTTTCTAGCGATTTTCAACGGCTAGGACGATTTCTGAGGTGATTTCGGTAATATGAACCCTGGGGGCAGCACTGCGAAGCATGGGCCATCACATCGGGGAATCACCTGCTGATCTTTACCGTCGGCCAATTATCGATATCCGAATATACAAATTCGGATCCTATGTGTATACTGTACAAGTATCAAATCATACTAGTGCGCATATTGATAACATAAATATAATATTATTGTCATACACAGCGGGAATATAATAAAAAAAACTATATTTGTTGAATAAATATTGTTCAAAATACCTTAAGGTCAACTTTACACTTATTAGGCCTCACGTGGCTTGACTCTAAATAAAACAGTAGCATAACAGAAAATTTTGATGAATTCCATCAACATACCACATGCATCTCACAAGGTTCAACTCCTAAACACTCGCCTCTTCATAGTACTCCTCAAAAGCAGGTGTAGAACTCCAAATCGATGTAGGTTGCGTGGAGCAGCAGATCTGCAGGGGTCGATGTAGGTGGTGGGGAGGCTACATCTAGTGGTCACGACGTCGATTTGGTTGGATGCGATGTCGATTGGTAACTGGAGCAATTGGTGGCACTGATTTGGATCACCCTTGACCTCGCTAGTCGTCGCATGGAGCCGCCTTAAACTGTTGTTGACCGCCTAGGCGAGTCGAGCTCCTAGCCCACAAATTATCACCAAATCATGGCGGTGGGGGTGCGCCTAGCACCTAGACGCCGCCTAGGGGAACACTGGTTGACACTTGCTTGATTAGTCATATTCTGCACTTACTGCATCATTTGTATGCATCAACTGAGTCTGAGCAGCCATGAATGCTCGAAAATTCTACATATCCACTTGAGATGATGGTTGAGGATCTGATCCTTCACTGTGATTCTCATAGAATCGGGTACCATTTCCACTAGCTCCATGAGTCTAAACCATCTGTTGATCGCTCCATAGGATTAGGTAAGAGGGAAATAGCATAAATAAGATAACAAAGAGACTAATGCGGGGGAAACAGATTTAACTCAACAACCAAACTAGCAACCTTTATTAATAACTTGGTATAATTGCTTACAAGTGCATAAGAGCCTTTTGTAACATATACTGGACACACAATAAAACAAGAAAACCAATCACAAACTAAGCACACAAATTTAATGTCTAAAGGGCAACACTCCTATTCTTAAGTGGACACGACTCTCACACTTGAGTCTTAACTGACTAAGCTGTTCTATTAATCGCTAAGCTAACCAGGTTAATGCTCTCCTGGTGCATAGACTGGCGAATGGACATGCATCGGCACAAACTAATCCCGATGACCAAGAACTTTGGGGGTAGACCGCTCAGGTGCCTCCTGAGATGAAGACACCTGCTCCTCAAGTCCTGGCTCCTCTTCTTCTCGATCTTCATCTTCTTCTAGCTCTTCTTCATCTTCCACTCCTACATCATATAAAGCATCTTCAAGTTTTGCAATCATTTCCACAGCAAACATCTGGGTTGTGCGAATATTCTCTTTCGCAACCTCCAAATCTTTATATATGTTGTTCAGCTCTTGAATGGTGTCTTACATGACTTCTTCTTGAAAAGCCACAAATATTGCAAGATGAATGACCATTGCATCTTTTCACCTTTGGGACTGTACCATTCACGTCACAGATTGGATAGCGTTTGGTAAAACGACCATAACTTTTAAACGGCTGAACAGAATTTAGCGTTTTCAGTGCCCAATTAAAGGTAATTCGATTACCTACAACTTATGCAACAACTGGGCCCCCAGGAAACCCTTATAAAATTATCTAATTCGCATCCAAATGTCGACGACCTAATCTGCCCGAGGACAGAACGCATGACAGAATGGCAATCACCCTAAATCCATCTAACCACAGCACCTAAACACCAATTTTAAGCATGATATTCCCATCTAACCACCCTAAATAACATTTTAGTTGTATCCTATAGTATGACACTAAAAATACACATTCCAAGGACCTACAGCCCGCTCTGATACCAACTGTAACACCCCGGCATCTAATATGTCTAAATGTCAACAAACAAAGACTAAACCACATCTAGATACCACAAATTAAAGTAAATTACAGCAAAGGCACAAATGCTAAAACCGAAAATTTTGGCAGCATCTCCTTTGTTTTATCATGAATTGAAGCAATAGCCATAGCAGGGCAAGTATTATCATAACATAAGACATCTAAAACAGCAATATAATGGATATAGCACCAACATAAGACCAAATATCAAGTTCAACCACTCCTTAAACTAATATGAAGCAAATAAAGATCACAAGCGCACCATTTAATCCATACACCAAATTTCATGGTACTATTATTATAATCATGACTCAAATTGATAAAATTGCCTATAGGTGTGGAGCTACGTGAAGATGTGTAGCTAATGCCCCCTTTCCACATGCCGATTTCATGGTACCTAAAAACAACATAAACACAAACGTGAGTTCAACACTCAGCAAGCATATCGCAATAGGTCATAAAGAATAAAACAAGGCCAACAACAATACATACCATACTTTAACATCATGATCAAATCATAATTTCATCCACAGCATCATAGCCATGACAAAGCACATTGTTCACAACTCATTTTCATCATCATGTATGCAATGCAATACGATGCACATGTCTCTTGGAAGCATATACCGGTATTGCTGAGTGCACACCCGTTGGCGTGCACCCTCTTCCCCCTTCCATCCCGTAGATGGAGGGTGCCTACGCATTGCTTCCACTCACCACGTGGGTGGAATCACGAGGTAGGTCTTACAACCATGGCGCTCCTGATTAGTCATAACTTTCTCACCGACCTTACCGGACTAGTTATGACGTTCTCACCAACCAGGCCAGCTTTCATGCCATGTATGAAACATATGACATAAACATAAACAACTTTCATCAAACTGAACTAAACATGGCATAGCATCATACTAGTCCATTTTCATCATAACATTGGCAAGTACTAATCATGGCAAGATATCACAACATATAAGCAATTTGCATCTAGTCACAATTAGCAACATACATTACACTACCCATTACAATACACTTGCCTTAACCTCGGGCGACGGATTGGCGAGAGGTTGAGGGAACTCCCAGGGTCACACCACCTACACAAACATACCACACACTCAAAACGTGCCCCCAAAACAGTACGCAAAAGCTCGTCTACCCCGACTTCACAAACTACTCCCAAAACCTAAAAACAGAGAATCTGTCCCTCCCGGACAGCAGACTTCAAACTATCATATCTTGAGTTCTAGTACTCCGAATCAATTAAACGAGTACATCATCGAGAAGCTTAGGAAATTTCCTAGATTTTTCTAAGTATTTGGAAAATTTGATTCTGCCTCTAAAATTGTTTAATCTACAAAACACTACGTTCTGTCCCAATTACGTCACAGTTTTGAACACATTCGGTAAAACGACCATAACTTTCAAACGGCTGGGCGGAATTGGACGTTCTTTATGTACAATTAAAGGTATTGAAGTTACCTACAACTTTCTCAACAGGCGGCCGACCAAATTCCGAATCTAAAATCGCGAAAACTCAAACCCTAGGTCGACTGCACAATCTGCCCGAAACAGAGAATTAAGAAACATCTAGATTTCCTCCAATCTACCCAATCACAGCACCACCCCTTGATCTAAAAGCATCAAATAAACCTCTAGAATAGTACCTAGACCATCCCCAAGGATCACCCATGCCATACCTCAGCCCGATGAACGACGAACGCCGAATTCCTTCCTCCCGGGCTCCATGATCGCCTTCCTCGCGCCGGAACCGCCGGATCTCCTCGTCGCGGAGCTTTCTGAGGGGAAGATCAGAGGGATGGCGAGGTGAGGGGCTCCCCAAGGGCAGCAAGGAGGGTGGGGAGGTGGTGGAGGGGGTGGTGGCGCAAGTGGATGGGAGGGGAGGCGCACGGCTAGGGGCAAGGGGGGGCGGCGGCTAGGTTGGGAGAGGAGGTAGAGGGGGCGGCTAGGGCAGGGGTGGGGCGCACAAAAGGGCAGGGAGGCGCCCAATCTGGTCTCCCACTCCCACATGGGCCCAAACACCTTCCCACTAAAGCCCGCGATTCTTTCCCTTGGGCCCAATCTTCCCCGGAAAGGCCCAAACTCCCGAAATTGGCCCGGAAACGCAATTAAACGGCATAACGTAAAGTTTTAACCTCCATTTTCACATTTTATAATGTTTTGACCTTCCGTAGTGTCACATGCCCTCCCAATATCATGTAAATTAATGGTATGTCTACTGAAGTAAGGTGCCATTAACTTCCCTTGATTAGATGGGTTTGTGTCAGACACTCACATGCGTAGCATTAGTTACACTTGATAAGGTCATCATAATAGTTATAAACCTTAGGACATATGATTGGGGCTGGGGAATAGAGATACCACCTAACAATAAGAGTTATATAGGGTTATGATTAGCAAAGGGTTGCTTACTAAATTCATTAGCCTTTTAGTATTGACACTAAATCTCACTAGAAGACTTATTAATTGTCGGTCTTGAATCACTAAGTATCATAAGAGGGATATGGAATTTAGTGGGAGTATCTTTATTAAATTGTGTAATACAAGTTATTTTTCATGAATGTTTGTAATAGTTCTCTTGCATATATTTTCTGTTTTAGATCATGGCACCACCTGCTGCAACACCCACTTCCAGTTTTGCTTTGCATTCGATGATTGAAAAGGAAAAACTTAATGGAATAAACTTTGCATATTGGTCCCACAACCTAAGAATTTTTATAAGATAAGATAAAAAGTAACACAGTCTAGAGCAACCAATTACAGATGACCCTGATGAAAATGCTATTAAAGCCACTTACAAAAAGGTGTGTGATGAGTCCTTTGATGTTTGTTTGAGAACATAGAGGCATACAAAATTATCATGGCGCTCAAATAAATATTTGAGAGTTAGGCTAGGACTGAGAGATATGAGATCTGAAAGTCTTATTTGGATGTAATCTGGCCGAGGGAAGTTCGATGAGCCCTCATGAAAAAACTTGATTTTCCCCTTAGCCAAGAGTTGGGTACTGATTTGTTCTTGCATCACTCACTTCGAGCTTTGAGTAATTCATTATGACTTCATATTATTGGCATGGACAAGAATCTCACCGAGCTACATGTGATACTCAATACAGTAGAGTACAATATTAAGAAAAGCACTAGTCATGTGATGATAGTGCAGAAAAATACTAGCTTTAAGAAGAAGCTAAGTATAAAGGAAAGGGCAAAGGCTAAAGCTTTGGATAAGATCTCCAGCAATAAGCCTAAGCCTAAGCCCAAGTCTGGCCCTACTTCATAGAGTGAATACTTCTACTGCAATGAGTTAGACCATTGGAAAAGGAATTGCAAAAGGTACCTGGCAGATTTGCAAAAGAATGGTGGAGCTAAGCCATACACTTTAGTTATTAATGTTATAGATGTATTTCTTGTAGATTCTCCAATTAACTCTTGGGTATTTGATACCAGATTGGTGCTCATATTTGTAATTCGATGCAAGGGTTAATAAGGAGTATGAGCATTGCAAGAGGCAAGGTTGATCTCCCAGTTAGGAATAAAGCAAGGGTTGCTGCATTGGCCATTGAGACGTTGCCACTACATTCACCTTAAGGATTTATTATGGAATTAAATAATTGTTATTGTGTTACAACTTTAAATAGAAACATTATCTCTGCCTCATGTTTGTTGGCAAAGGGTTATAAATTCATTATTGAGGACAATGGTTGTTCTATAATTTTGAATAAGGTATTTTATGGCTATGTTTCCATCATGAGTGGGTAGTTTATTTTACATCTTTATGATTCTCCTATCTATAATATTGATGCTAAGTGGCTTCGGCCTAATGATTTGAAACCTACTTACTTCTGACATTGTTGCTTGGGTCATATTAGTTGGAAACACATGATGAAGCTCCATGGAGATGGTCTTCTAAAATCATTTGATTTTGAATCATTTGAAACGTGTGAGTCTCTTCTAATTGGTAAGATGACTAAGAGACCTTTCACTGGGCGTTGTGAAAGGGAATCTAACTTATTGGAACTCGTACAACTAATGTATGTGGACCAATGTACACAATAGTTAGAGGTGGTTTTCAGTACTTCAATACTTTTTTTGATGAATATAGTAGATACGGTTTTGTTACTTAACAAGGCACAAGTCAAAAACATTCGAACAGTTCAAGCAATTCCAGAATGGAATACAAAATCAATGTGGTAAGAAAATCATGTTTCTATGATCTGATAGTGGAGGCAAATATTTCAGTCATGAGTTTAATGGTCATCTAAAGAGTTGCGGAATTGTTTCACAACTTACACCTCCGGGCACGCCTTAAAGGAATGGGATGTTCGAGTGGCATAATCAGACCTTGTTAGACATGGTTTGATCAATGATAGGCCACTCAGATCTACCACTATCTTTCTAGAGTTGCACTCTAGAAACTGCAGCAATCACACTAAACAGGGAACCATCTAAATCTGTAGATAAGACACCATATGAGATATGGACTGGGAAGAGTATCAGTTTATCTTTTCTGAAAATTTGGGGTTGTCATGTTTATGTTAAATGTCAGACGTCCGAAAAACTCACACCCAAATCAGATAAATGCTTTTTTATGGGATATCCCAGGGAAACATTAGGGTATTACTTCTACAATCGAGAAGAGAGAAAAATATTTGTCACTCGGAATACTTGTAGGATCAAGGATAACCGACTAGAGGGGTTGAATAGGAGGTTTTAAAATTCTCGGCTCTAATTGCAATAATTTAAACAAGTAATGTTAGAATTGAGAATTTTAACAATTAAGGCCTAAAAATACTATGTTTTGCTAAGTGCACCAATAACCTAAGACTAAGCAAATTACACAGTCCTAGGTGGAGAAGCAAATATTAGAAAATACTAGGAATGTAAAATTACACAAATGAACAAATGAGAGCAAACCATAATAAATTGACAAGTTGATTTTTCCCGTGGTCTTGGAGACTCGCCGGTCTCCCCTAATCCAAGTTGAGGAAGCTTGACCCAATCAAGCTAGCTCCTTGTGAAAATGAGCCTCTCTCGATCAATATTGGTAGCTCTTCCTCACTTCGGGTAGGCGAGCTCCAGCCTTCACAAACCACCAGGCCATCTCGCAAACTCTTTTGAGAAGATCACTGGTGTCGAATATCTAAATATGGGATAGGTACGCGCAACAGAAAGTCAAAGATTATATCGTATACTTCAAGCATCTAGAGCCCTATTCCCGTGGGACGAGATGATAGCGGAAGGCATATCTCTATATCTGGAAGGACTCGATCATACTCCCGGGACGAGGAGATCAGCTCGAGTACGACAGATAACAAGGAAGGATAGTTACTATACATGGATCCCGGGAACAAGGATCCCCTAATTGGGTATGACTTGGAGTCCTCAACCGGCGACGTTTCCAGAAGATGGTGCACCCAGCTATAAAAATAGAGGGAGGCGCATGAAGGAAAGGGGAGGAAAAGAAAAACAGAAAGCCAAGGATGGACACACCAAGGAGGTCAAGAGGAGAGCACCTGCTAGGACATAGCCAAGATATTAGATCTAGCTATAGTTTCCCATCTTGATTGTAACTAGAACTAGGCACCCTTGATCTGTATTCCACCTCAATCGATTTGATAGTGCAAACCACAGGAGTAGGGTATTACTCGATCGCGAGGCCTGAACCTGTCTAAATTGTGCATTGCCTGTTATATTGATCTTGCAATCCCCGAAGGTACCCGTTTACAAATTTACCATCAATTTCATAACCTTCGACAGTTGGCGCACCAGGTAGAGGCCTTTAACTGTTTTTTGCAGATCAATCATGACTTCAGCAAGCACTCTCCATGAGATTGCCAACGATGACTTTGGCGGCGTCATCAACTTGAGACTTTCCATCGACCAAGTCCGAGCCATCGGATCCCAAATCGCGTTCAGAACAATGCTTTACCAGTGGGGACCCAAAGGCAAGCTCGAGCACGTTGGCTTCATCGAATCCCGCTCTTGGGATCCAAGCCAAGTAGTGTCCTTTCGCGAATTCGATCCTATGGGAGACAATCTATTAAAGTGCATCAAAATAGATAGCGATAGCTCTAGCAGCAGCGATGACACCAGCAGCCATGATAGTAGCAATCGAACCGATCACTACGTGTATGTGGCTAGAAACAATAATATCGCTTCTGCAGAGAATTTCCATGGTACGACAGACCATCGGCGAGATGCTAACGCCATGATTGCGACCGGGATAATGGTAAATCTGGCAAAGCGTTTTGATCAGGTCAATCTGACAACGCCTCACCCAAAGGTAGTGGCCCCCCATAGGGCGCATGACCTCCAAGGGTGCGACCACCCCAGCAGGTCCAATCGTGTCACAGGGTCAGCTTCCCAGCAACACCGCAGCAATGATGTCTTCATCACTCCTAAAGCGAACATACAGTGTGCTCACATGCTGCTAAAGTCACTCCCCCATCGGGTCCAGATAACCCAATGACTCCTGTGCTCGACCAGATGAGAGATACTCGATGCGGCACAGGCCCAAACCGCTCGAGTGACCAACTCGAGGCCTGGACGCTCCCATCAGCAGGGCGCATCAAGTCGAATGCCACGACCTTCGCATTACGGTCGACCAGCATCGAGATCAGCGGTGGCCGTGTTGAGTCACCACACATCCCGGATGTCCCGATCCAATGATTGCCAAAGGCGCCCAGCAGATCTCTGAGACTGCACCCCCCATGATCGACGGGATTTACACCTTGTGCTGCTTGATCGGCGGGAAGAGCAAGCCCACGAGCAACAAGAGACGAGGAGCCCTTCTCCAAGAGGTTCAGTCCTCGCACACCGTGATCGACGAGGCGGATCCCCCTGACCGGCTTGCCAACCTGAAGGGGAGCATTGCCTGCGATAGACGGCACCCGATGACATTGATGAGGGATGTCAGGCCTTCACCACTAAACTACGAGCCGTCAGATGGCCAGACAAGTTCAAGCCGAGCCCCATTGAGAAATATTCAGGTAAGATTAACTCCGTTGAATGGCTGCAGATTTACACCACAGTCATGAGGGCAACCGATGGAAACGAGAAGGTGATGGCCAACTATCTACTCACTACACTAGATGGTGCGGCACGATCGTGGATACTCAATCTCCTACCTCAGTCCATATCCTCGTGGGCTGAATTGCAGGCTCAGTTCATCGCCAACTTCCAGGGCACATACGAGCGCCCCGGAACCCGCAGTGACTTGCACCGAGTAATCCAAGAGCCAACCGAGTCGCTGCGTGATTTCATCGAGCGCTTCAGCAATAAGCGCAATCTGATACCCGATATCTCCGATGAGGCTGTGATAATGGCCTTCGAGAATGGGGTCAAAGATCGTGAGCTTAAAGGGAGGCTCGCCACCTGAAGGATCCGGACCACTCGAGAGCTGTTCGAGTTGGCAGACAAATATGCCATCCGTGCTGAGGCTCGAGACATCCTCGACAACCCCAAGCCGGACAATGACAAACCCGAGTCATCTAAGCAAGAGGCCAAGAAGAACAAGAATCACGGCGAAAAGCAGAAGAGTGACTCTACCATCACCATGGTCGAAAGGAGCAAGACATGGAATACTGGCGACAACAAAGGTCAAAGCCGTGGAAGTAAGATATACTGCCCGGTCCACCACACGAACAAGCATGACTTCGACGAGTGCCAAGTGATCGATAAGAAAGTCGAAGAAAAACTCAAGGCTGCCCTAGCCGAATGCGACATCGAGCAAGCCAAGGAGAAGATCGACGACGACGAACCCGAGTACCACAGGGCCGAACACAAGCTGGCTCATATCTTCGGAGGATCAGCCACGTACGAGTCCAAGCAATAGTACAAGGCAGTCGAAAGAGAGGTTAGTCTAATTACTCCACCCCTTCCCCAGTTTCTTAAATGGTCAAAGGTACCAGTTACCTTCGACCAGCGAGATCACCCAGCTGTGATCCCCAAGCCAGGTTGATACCATGTGGTGGTCGAGCCCACCATACTCAATATTCGGGTGCCCAGAGCCCTAGTCGATGGGGGCAGCTCGTTAAACCTCATCTTCGCCAAGATATTGGACAAGATGGATGTTTCTCGAACAGAAATAAAAGCCAGAGCAGAAACTTTTCAAGGCATAACTCCGCATTACTCATCAATGCCACTTGGCCAGATCGAGTTACCCGTCACATTCGTCACGCCAAAGAATTTTCGCACCGAAAAGATTCTTTTCGATGTGGCGGATTTTGAAACTGCATACAACGTGTTCCTTGGTCGACCAATGCTAGCCAAGTTCATGGCGGTAGTGCACTACGCCTACCAAACCATCAAGATGCCAGCGTCCAAGGGAATCCTTACCGTGAAAGGTGACCCGCGCTTCGCGGTTAGGTGTGACAAGAAAAGCCTGGAGATGGTCGAGGAAGTTCGCACCGACGGTCTCATCAGCCAGGTCAAGCGTCGGAAGCCCCAGAGCCCCGTGGACACCTCGACGACTAGCGTCATCTCTAATAATTCGACCATCAGCGACCAGCCAGGCAGGAAGGTTGACAGAGAGGTCAAGACCTTACCGTTGGAAGCGTCAGAGCCGTCCAAAACGATCAAGGTGGGCACCAACCTCGACCCTAAATAGGAACTCGAGCTCGTCACCTTCATGGGCAATAGCTCTGGCCACCCAAAATCATCGCAAGAGGTGCCTTTCTAGAAAAAAAACTTCTGGTAACACCAATCCCACATGGGTGGTAGTACCGTCCTCTCAGACTTCAGAAAAATACCCCTTCTGGAATAAACCTACTGCACTAGAGGTCGGTGCTACCAGAGCTCGGTAGCACCTCTCTTACATGGGCGGTAGGACCGATCATGTAGACTCTTATCCATAGATCAAATATGAGCTAGATTTTGAGCCAAGACACTTATCCAAAATCAAGCCAATAGCCAGAAAATTTCCATCTTAATAGTACGTCACCTAATCTAACAACCCAATCTTTTCTCCAAACACCGAGATTGGAAAAAGCTATAAAAGGTCCTTAAAACAATTATACATTGGCCTTGAGCTTGAACACTTAGTACTCTTTGATTTTTATCCTCATGTTTTCATCTTTTCACGTGCATCCACATGGACCAACCTATTCTCATACTTAGTTGAAAATTGTTAGTCCATTAAACATGATTATCATTAATTACCAAACCTTAATCAAAATTTGGGGCTTAAATGCTTCAATAGTGTCTTTCTAGAGAAAGAGTTGCTCTCACAGAAGGCGTGGAAGAACTGCAACTCAAAGAAGTTTGAGAGACTCCACTCAGGGAAGACTTGGTGAGAGACAGACAATGCTGTTGGGGAGAATCTGGTAGAGGAACCCATGGTCGAGAAAACTCCACGGATTTGGTGGAGCTGGAGCTCTGCCAAATACCTCCTTAGATTGCATGGCTCCAAGCCATTTCTCAGAGTCTGAGCTCATTATTGCTTCCTTATAAGTCGTAGGCTCATCGTCAGATTCGTGGAGCTAGAGCTATAAGTATATTAATAGTGTTTAGGTGGGTCATCTTGTTTATATTTTAGAACAAAATTGTAAACTTAAGTGATTTTATTTCAGTCTGCAAGTTTCAGCTCTGAGGTGGAGCTAGGATCTGGAGCTCTGCCAAACAGGGCCTAAGATAAACTATGGGAGACAACCAGGTTTGGAATCTAGTCGATCAAGAACATAGAACATAGAAGAACCTTTTGTTTACAAGAAGGTTAGTATGAGCGCACTTGTAATTTTGATCTTGTATGTGGATGATATATTATTGATTGGGAATGGCATTCCTGTGTTGAAATCCGTTAAGGCCTCACTGAAAAATATTTTTTTTCTATTAATGACTTAGGAGAGGCAGCATATATCTTGGGCATAAAGATCTATAGAGATAGAGAGAAAGTGTTGATTGGATTAAGCCAGAGTACTTACATTGATAAGGTGTTGAATCGGTCCGACATGCAGGATGCCAAGAAGGGGTTCTTGACTATGTAGCATGGCATAAGTCTTAGCAAGACTTAGTGTTCTTTGACTATTGATGAGCGAGACCATATTAGTAAGATTCCATATGCTTTGTCCGTTGGATGTATCATGTATGTCATGTTATGTACTCGACAAGATGTATCACTAGACAACAATTAAAAACATTCTTAAGTACTTGAGAAGGACTAAGGATGTGCTCCTAGTTTATGGAGTTGAGGAAGAGCTTGTCGTAAATAGTTACACCAATGCAAACTTTCAAACCGACAAGGATGATTGTCATTCGCAATTTGGATTTGTATACATTTTAAATGGAGGGGCAGTGAGTTGGAAAAGTTCCAAACAAGGTAGGGTTGCTGATTCTACGATATCAGCTGAGTACATTGCGACTTCTGAAGCTACAAAGGAGTGCGTTTGAATAAAGAAATTTATTTCTGAACTGGGTGTGGTTTCAAATGCCTCAAGCCCAATGAATATCTATTGTGATTATAGTGGAGCCATGCGCAGGCTAAGGAGCCAAGGTCCCATCAAAAGTCCAAGCACGTACTCAGGCGCTATCATCTTATTCATGAGATTGTGGATAGAGAAGATGTAAATATATACAAAGTGCACACAGATTCAAATGTTGTTGATCCAAAGCCTCTCACATAACCAAAGCATGAGGCACACACAAGAGTGATGGGTATTAGATTCCTAAATGATTGACTCTAGTACAAGTTGGAGACTATTGGAGATATGCCCTAGAGGCAATCATAGAGATGATTATATTTTCTTATGTTCATGATTTATTATATTGTTTCTTGAATAATATCATTATTATTTATTAGCAAATATGTGACTTCTTTATGAAACTTTATATATGACTTTGTGATGATTATTCTAAAGTGACCCCTAGTCGATAAACATATGAGAACATATACGAATAGACTAGTATATGTATTAGTTGATGACCATGTTTCATGGGTCATGGATATGGAGATATCAAACCAATAATATGAACATATATTAGAGAATGTGGAGTTGGATCAACCCACTTTGAGACATTGCGAGAACATTGTAATCTTACTTATCATCAGTTAGCCTCATATACAATGTATATGTTATATCCTTAGATTTGAGGTTGACACATGTACTCAAGATATGTGGTTGCCAAATGCTACTTCGTAACTGGGTAGTTATAAAGGTGGCTTTCAAGTTTATCGTGAAGCATGCTACGAGGCATGGTCGATCAAGATAGAATTTGCCCATCTATACAATAGGAGAGATATCTCTAGTCATCTCAAGTGATCGAATTTTAGAAATGCATGGTCATGCTACTCACGGTTAAAGAGTTAACCGTAGTCAGGGATTTCGAGTCACGTAGTCAAGAAAGAGTGGTTGAGCTAACTAAACAAGGATGTCATAGACTCACCTTGAGTTTGACCGATATCATGAGGCAAAGGTAAATACATATAACTAAGCATTGTCAAGGTTCATCCGATGTGATCTTTACATATACTCGGGAGCCTTCATGTTCTGCTAGGGATCGCTACCAATTAATGATCGAGTAAGAGTACTCGGGCCATATTAAAGTATACGTGAACTTTTAGGGTCGCATGATTAAAAGGAATGATTAAAAGGTTGGGACTTAATTTTGAATGGTGATCCGAATTCTAATGGGCTTCGAGTTCCTAATGGGCCTCTAATATAGAGACCCATTATGGAGCGTCTATATAAAGGGAGAGGGGAGAGGGTGCTGGCTTTAGGGTTTAGAGACATAGTAGAAATTTGGAATTTCTGAAACCCTAGTTGTCACCCCTCCTTCACCGAAGATCGTGCAACTAGCGCTAGCACTCCGACGTGTGGTATTTTTGCCTTGTATGTGTAGATACTTTGGAGGCATTGCTGTGAGGCTCCAACTCTAAGATGAATCACAACCTATGACATTCACAAGGAGCTATTGGAGGAGGGCCGAGACTAGCAAGGCTACAACCGCACTAGAGTGCTACATTGACTTTACTTTCACTACAGGTTTGTGCGTCTAGTGGTAATTTTGTGATCTATAATTTACAGTAGTCCTCGATTACGTGGTAGAAAATTTTAAATTTATACTAGAGTAACCTACCTATTCTCATCACTTAAGGCGTGCCTGGGGCTCGAGCTAGTTGGGGCCGGGAGGGCGGTGCACGGATAAGTGGAAGGAGGGCCTAGGGGAATGCGTGTACGTATTGAGGAGCAGCGAGGCAGATGGTGCGATGAAGGTGTTCGATGCAGTGCTGGAGAAGACCATGGTGAAATAGAACTCGATACTGATGGAGGATTGACGAGGGTGTGGAGTTGTTCTATGACAAAACATGCCCAAATCTACTCACATGGAGCCTGCCTATTGAAAAGTGGCTTGTCTCAAAATGGTATGCATCGCCATGAAATGAATCAATGTTGCAAGATGTAGGAAGTAGAAATAGCACCAAGTCCAGCATTTTTTCCCACAGCATTTATTATTGTTAAAACAGCAGCTTCAGTACAATTTGTAAGGTGTCCGTACATTACAACTGGATTCTAAAAGGTTGTAAAATATATCATCTAACATGATCCAAATCGTACAATAAACATTAAAATTCTCATACACATATATCAAGTAAAGTAGACATTCAGTAGTTGATATCATTTATTGTCCAACATGAATACAAATAGAGGTGGGCACTTGGGTCGTGCCTTTGTGTGCCAGCTCAAGGCACGAACGTGAGGCCCGACCAAAAGCACAGCCCGGCATGAGGTGGGCCGTGCCGAGTAGGCCCGTCACTGTTCCTTGGGCTGTGTTTGGCCGAGGATCTGGGCATGATGGGTGGCATGACCCGGCACGGGGGCGGCACGGACGGCACGCAGGCACACCGCGGCATGGCAGCCCGTGGTAGGGCCACGGTGGCCCTCGTCAGGGAGAGGAGTAGGGTGCGGCCACCACTTCAGAGGTCGCCGAGCTCCATGCACTGCAGTGGTCACCGAGCTTCATGCGCCACCGAGGTTGCCGACGATCGCCCACCGCACATCCGCACCCGCCATGCGCCCATCGTGGAGGGAGGCGGCGGGGAAGCTGAAGGGGAGGAGGGAGGCGGCTGTGAGGCCGGAGGGGAGGAGGGAGGCAATGGGGAGGCCAGAGGGGAGGAGGGGAGGTGGTGCTTGGGGAGGGAGAGGGACTGAGGGAGGGGTGCGGCCGCACGGGGAGGGAGATGCTGACAAGAAGGGGTGCAGGAGTGCGGGGATGCTGGGGAGGGAGAGGCCGAGAGGGAGGGCGCAAGATGGCCGAGAGGGAGGGAGAGACCGGAGAGGGAGTGGGGCAGTGGGCATCAGGACTCGAGCGAGTGGCACTTCAATTCCCAAAGGGGTGACACGAGAATCGAAGTGTTAGGGTTAGGAGCGGGAGGGGGAAAAAGAGAGGAGAGAAAAAAAGGAGAGGAAGCCGGGAGTGGGAGGGGGAAAAAGAGAGGGAGAGAGATAAAAAAGAGAGCGAAAAGGCAGTGAATGATTGAAATGATAGTGATGTGATGCGCGAAAAGAAATAAATTTGATTTTAACGATAATCCCATGCGATCGCAACTGACTTCAACAGTCATTTGTTGATTTTAACGTTATAATCAGCCAACATCTCTCCTGATGGCTATAAAATTCTCTCCTCTCCTGAGCTCAAGTTCTCAATGCACACATTCTCAAAATACACATTTGTATTCAAAACTCGCTCTTTCTCTGCTGAGCTCAATGCACCTAAAACACATTCTCTCATTTGTTCTCTTTGTTAACTCTCTATTATCTCTCTTTTTGCTCTTCCTCCACGAAACCAGATGTTTTGCGAAAGCAAGAGTAGGAGAGCACATCCTCACTCTCCATATCCCCCTCGCCGGGATAAAGAGATCGATCCATGCCAACTCTCCCCCAGCATGGGAAACTATGGAATGGATGACCGTCATCTGGATGGTACACATGGCATCGAATATGCCTCGTACATTTCGGATGCACCGAGTTTTGATGTCACCGCATCGGTGTATCCATGATGGGCATCAGTATCGACACCAAGCTCGGATGCCGCTACATCAATGCAACCAAGACGGGCGTCCATATCGACACTCGACGGGCGTGGTGCTAGCAACACATGGATAAAACCGTCAAAATTGTGGATGGATGTGAGGTAGTCTATGCTATTTGCAAATACTATCAAGCTAAATTGTCGACATGTGCATGTGGTGGAACAAGTCATCTGAAGAGACACGCGGAGACATGCTTGAAGAAGATATCAACAGGATGGAGGCTGGTCGAGGGCATCCAGACACAGTCCAACTTCAACACCGACAGTTTGGTAAGTATGTGGGTATACAACGCTAATGTAGCTAGAGATGAAATTGCATGTTACATAGTTATGGAGGATCTTCTACTTAGAATGGGTGAGAGCTCTAATTTTGAAAGAATGGTGCAACATGGTTTTCGCCCCCAATACCAACATGTTAGTAGAAGAATAACTATAGGTGACATTTATAAAATGTTTACAAATAAACTAGAAATGTTAAAATAGACTTTCATGGCAGCTAGTTTTTCCTTTGCCTTAGCATCAGATATATAGACTTCCTCACATCATAGAGTAGCTTATATTAGTGTTGTTGTGCATTACTTAGATGACAACTACATACTAAACAAAAGGGTCATAGGGTTTAGGCCAATCTCTGAGTTACACACCGGAGAGGCTATTGCTAACCATGTATTTGATATTATTACTGACTTTAAAATAGAAAGTATAATTATTTCCATCACTCATGATAATGCATTAGCTAACACAACGGCTATGAATTATCTCTCACTGCATCTAGAGACTTATGTTGGAGGTTTTGTACTCCACCAGAGATGCGTATGCCATATTATTAATCTTATTGTGCAGGCAGGTTTGAGTGTAATGAAAAATAGTTTGGATAACATACGCAAAGCTATCCAGTTTATTAACGATTCATCTATAAGGTTTGTACAGTTCTCAAAGCACTATAGGGCGAACAATAAGGTACCAAGAAGATTCAACCTTGACATAAAGGTTAGATGGAACTCGATGTATATTATACTAAAGCGGTGCAAGGACTACGAGCATATTATCACTGTCTTCATCAACTGCAATAATGGTGAGCCATTGGTTACTAAAGTGGATTGGCAAATTACCGATCATTTTTGTAATTTTTTAGAAATTTTTTACAATGCAACTAAAGATTTATCCGGTATGTACAACCCAACATCTTCCTTAGTCATCGAGTAGCTTTGGACTATTTCTAATGTTTTTAAAGAAAATAGAGATAACTATATTTTACATCCCATTATAGAACCAGCAGAGCAAAATTTTTTTAAATATTTTCAAGCTATTCCACATCTTTACTATTTTTTTACTATTTTGGATTCTCGGAGAAAATTATCTGACTTGCAGTGTGCCTTTCAAGGAATGAGTGAGGCATTTGATCTTGATTTCTCTGAGGCCTATACTCATGTTTATAATGAGTTTTTTAGAGTTAAATATTATGACAGGTTTGGCATCAGAAGTGAAGCAAGAAGATCCACCTCAACAACGCAACAAGCACAAGGTAGTTCAACCGCTTCAAACATATGGAAAAAGCTGAAAGGCAAAGTGCCTGGCTCGTCTTCCCAATCGCCAAGTAGGTCAATATGGAATCCACGAGTAGATCTCAACCACTACCTCGACACGCCTTTTGTGGAGACCTAATTTAACATGGATGAGGAAAATCAACTCAACTTGCTCTTGTGCTGGAAGAATAACCAACATTTTACCCTGTGCTCTCCCATTTTGCACAAGATGTACTTACGATTACAGTGTCCACTGTCTCATCGGAAGCCACTTTCAGTTTGGCGGGGAGGGTACTTGAGCCGAGGAGGTCATCTCTTAGACCTGAGATGGTTGAGGCAATTACATACCTAAAAGACTGGGAGTGTGCAGAAGACAGGACACAACATCAGCTAGAGGATCCGGAGATTACGGACGCGGTAGATGATTTTGACAATCTCAACCTCGGGTAGTCTATGTATTAATGCATATATATATGTAGTTACTGTACTCTTTTCTTTACCAGGGGTACCCATACCGGGGTGTAAGGTTTTTAACGAGGTAGCAACTATGTACATGTTCAAAATTGAATAAAATATACTTCTTTTTTCCCAATATTTGTGTTCATTGCCTTAGCTCCTTGCGCCTCCGCATTCTTTCCTCTCGTTACAATAGTACAAATGGGCCAGGCCTGGGCTGGCAAGGCACGAAGCAGGCATGAAGCGCAAATGGATCTTGCTTGGGCTCGCTAAGGGCGAGCCAGGCCAGCATCGCGGGCACAACGGGCCATCGCCGCCCAACACGGTTCAGGCTAAAGCACGATGGGCTCGTGCTGGGCCGGCCTGGCCCGGCACGATGCCCACCTCTAAATATGAACACAACATCCCAGTTAGCGCATAATACATCTAGAACGCACGAACATCTTTATAGCCGAATGCATGTGTTATGACAACACATATGAACATCATAGCACATAAAAAATGTCCTCACTTCTCTCTCTCCAGCGGCCGCTCCCTCTATCTCCTCTCCATCAATGTGTAATGCAGTGGTTCCAGTGGCATGTGAAATTCACATCGCATTAAATAAAAATAGTGAAAACATAAAATACACTTGTATCAATATTACATTAAAAAATCTTAAATTAATTTTTCTCAAAACTCGTGTCCAACCCTATTTACGCATGTGATCGAACATAATCTTTTTTATAATAAATTGTAGGATCGAAAGACACGAATATAGCAATCAGAGGGGGGGTGAATGATTATGCGGAAGCTAAAACAAAATTTTTGATCTACTAGAAGAACACCCCAACTCGGATTGAAAAGATTGCCTTGTAATCAACAAAAACAGATTGACAGACGCTTGGTAAAAAGAGAATTCCTGGAGATCCAACCGTCGAAATAATCTGAAATTTAGACACAAGAAACTAGATTCCAATACGAATCAAACCCAAAAAGAATCAGCTCAATCGGGCTTATGGATCAAAAGTTATGAGCTTCGCAAGCTTGCTGATCCAGAACTTGACGAGAATTGATCTAACGTAAACTTGAAAGTTTTAACAGAACTGACAAAAGTTTAATCAACTAGACTTTGAGGAACTCTAAATCAATACCCTAGAAAGATTTTTGATGGATCAAATCAAGATGACACTCAAGGATCAAAAACCAATCTAGATTTAGAGCAAGCATGCAAACAAGAACCAAGACAGAAAAATACTGTAGCAACGTGGTTACTGTAGCACGCAAAAATCTTGAAAGAATTGATCTTTATTTCTTTTGTCTAAAGTACTCTCATCAAAAAAGTACAAACCCTAAAACTTGCTCAAGGCTTGATGCCCTTCAACAGGAGACAACCCCTCCTATTTAAAGGGCCAAACCACAAGTAGTCCTGAATACGATTCCTATTCCCCAGAAGGAATCTGTATCCAACACAACTCTACTTAGCCTAACCTAACCAAGTACAACACTTGCACGCGTATGGCAACCCTACCATACTCACGTGACTAACACTTTGCACGCGTATGGCCACCTGCCATACTCACGTGACTAACCATTCTTCATGTGCACCATTCTCTTAGCCCGAACGTCCCGCATGACATCTTTGACCACCAAGACCTCAGTTCCTCCTGAACCTAGTCCCGAACCTCAGTTCCTCCACGAACCTAGTTCTGGTCCCGTCAACGACCACATTCGCCCTCGAGCAATACCTGCACATGATCAAACCGCAAAAACAAATCCGAGCACAAGTCCACGACTTGACTCAATATTAGTCCATGCAAATACTCACACGAGCATTGCATAAAGTCCACATTAGCTCAAAACCCTTAACCGTGCACAAAAACATCCAGCACAGACCAAAAACCAGTCCAACGCAGAAATGAAAAACTTACTGTTTTTAAGAACTTGGTCCCGCGCAAAAACCTCAAAATCACGTTTATGACGGACCAAAAATTTTGGTCCGTTATACATGGGAAAATCGAGGTCGCCAAAATCATGTGTATGACAGACCAAAAAATTTGGTCCGTCATACATGGGAAAAACGAGGTCGCCAAATGTATGACAGACCAAAAAATTTGGTTCGTCATACATGGGAAAAACGAGGTCGCCAAAATCATGTGTATGACAGACCAAAAAATTTGGTCCGTTATACATGGGAAAAACGCGATTTCTTGAACATGAGTAAAAGCATCAAAATCACGTTTATGACAGACCAAAACGTTTGGTCCGTCATATATGCGAGACTCACTGTTTTTGGATGTTTGGTCTGGCGCAAATGCAAAGTCTCTGTGTTTGGATGTTTGAATGTTTGGTCCTTCATGCAAGCAATTTTGCAAGATTAATCCTAACCAATTTTTCAGCACAAGATCAAGCCAATTTTTCATCACATGATTCACATAAACAATTTAATAATTTCAATTGGTGAGAAAAAAAAAGATACCTCATGTTAACTTCTACAATCACTACTACAGAATGACACATCACTATCGCTTCATCTATGTCGGTTCTAAACTTTTGACTAAAAAACCGATTGTGATAAGTATGTCATTTGGAAATCTTGGTAACAGGTTATCACAATCGGTTCTGAGAAGTAACCGATTGTGATACGAATAATAATCCCAATCGGTTCTAGATGAGAACCGATTGTGATAATCATTTTGTTATCACAATCGGTTTTTGTAATGTACCGATTGTAATGAGTAGGTATTATCACAATCGGTTTTGGGAAGAAACCGATTGTGATGAGCACACGGGTTATCACAATCAGTTCTTTTCCAGAACCGATTGTGATGATGGACCTCATCACAACCAGTGTTCTTGCTAAGAATGCAAGTACTCTCCAGTTCTTGCTAAGAACGTACTCTCCTCTCTGTTCGTGGGTTCTAGAGAAAAAAAACCGCTGCCACATCAAAAAAACAAAACATACTCACATGCATTATAATGAAAGCCCATATGGCTATCACCACACACACACACACACACACACACACACATATATATATATATATATATTGTTCACAGTTCACATATGCATGCATTTTACTGCTTATAAATTACAAATAGAATGAAAGGCCATGGCTATCACCGCTACTGCCGTCGAAGAAGGGCTGCTGATCATCGTCACTGCCGATGGCACATGGCTCATCCCACTCCTCCGACGATGACCCAGAAGAGGCACCGGTACCCCAATGGGTGACGGTGACCTCCTCCTCCTCGTCCTCCTCCTCCTTCTCGTCCTCCTCGTCATGCTCCTCCTCCTCCTCCTCTGGGGGCTGAGGTGGCGCTGCCGGCGGCGGTGATGGCGGTAACGGAACATACTTTGACTCCACAGTGGCGTCAGAGCTGGGAGAAGGAGGACAAGGCTGCGGTGATGCCATAATGGATGAGATCTAGGCACGAGAAGCTGATATTGCGCGTGAGGCTGAGAGATGATGTCGGTTTTATACCGCGCGTGAGCAAGAGACCGATTGGTTTAAAATGTGGGAAACACGAAGAGTCGCGTTCTTATCGGTTATTTGGCAGGGTAGACGAAGGGGTTTGAATATTATCTGTGTCGGTTCTATATAAAAATTGACTGTGATTATATTATCACAGTTAGTTTTTATATAGAACCGACACAGATAATATTTTTATCTGTGTCGGTTTCAGTTAAAACCGACGGTGATAAATATTATCACAATCGGTTCTTGCTTAGAACCGATTGTGATTAAGTATTTTATACGTAATGATTCGATTAAAACCGACA
The DNA here is from genome assembly GCA_036346355.1 of Rhipidocladum racemiflorum. Lineage (NCBI taxonomy): Eukaryota > Viridiplantae > Streptophyta > Magnoliopsida > Poales > Poaceae > Rhipidocladum > Rhipidocladum racemiflorum. Next base: position 2,555,428 of record CM070569.1, on the reverse strand, counting down.
GTGATAAATATTATCACAATCGGTTCTTGCTTAGAACCGATTGTGATTAAGTATTTTTATCTGTGTCGGTTCTAGTTAAAACCGACTGTGATAAATATTATCATAATCGGTTCTTGCTTAGAACCGATTGTGATTAAGTAGCTCATATGACAATCGCTTTTTTCTCAGAATCGATTGTGATAAGCATCGCTAGGTTTTATATATATTCCCTCAGGATGAACTCTCCTCTGTTTTAGTTCTGTTGCCAAAAAAACCGCCGCCACCCCGAAAAACAGAACATACTCTTATTTAAACTTAGACTTGGGGGAGAAAATCTGAAATCCTTGAGGTTGTGTGTTAAGAGGGTAAGTTGAAGCCCTAGCTTGAAGAGATTTTCCCCTCTATTTCCCCTCATTTTATGTTTGCTTCAAATGGTGAGCATTCCTTCAAATCCTTTCAAATGCATGTGTTGTATGTCATTAATGCTATTATATATGGTTGAAACGTACCAATATTATTGCAAAAATTATAAATTAAATCCTCGAGGAGATCGGTTTGAGTCTAAAGTTGAAACCCTAGCTTGAGTATATTTCCCCTCATTTGTGGTTAATTTCCTTCGAAAGGTGAGCATGTGAATGGGTTACATGTCATTATATTGTTGCTATAATATGATCAATGCTAGAGTTTAGGTTGCGTCACCTAGGCGTCTCCCGTTCGAGGGGGTTTGTTTATAAATATGCTAAAATGACATATTTATAAATAAGCAGTCTCGAATTGTCCATGTTTTTTGGACAGTTCGAGGATGTGTGGTTCGGGCAAGTTGCTGAGCTGTTGTACAACTCTAGAGAAAGTTTCGGCAGCATGCATCTCCCTGGTGTTATCGAAATACACACCCTCTTGACCTGTTGTCGAGACGTGTATTTGGAGAACAGCGGGGAGATGCTGCCGAAATTTTCTTTGGAGTTGTATAACAGCTTAGGAACTTATCCGAACCGCATATCCTCGAATGGGATTAGGAGCTGACCTAATTAGAAATTAGGGGTCATCGTTGGTAGTTACGTATTTCAAATGTTGATGTTTTAAATATGCAAGTCGCCTCTATTGTGCGAAGGTAATTAAATAATTTATCGGTATTTGAAATAGCTAGTTGTCGCTCGTTGGCATTATTAATTTATTGTTTGTGGTTTAATTGTAGATGGACTATGAAGAATGGATGTATCAAAAAAGTCGTGTGAGTGCTGAATTTCGGAGGGGAGTTAAGGAGTTCATAAGAATTGCATAAGTAGATATGGTTATGAGGGGTGTAAAGTTCATATATTGTCCTTATATTGATTGCACCAATCTCAGGAGATTTAACAACTCAGCTCAAATTGAAGGCCATTTGATTCGACGTGGCTTCGTGAGGAATTACACGTGTTCAATCCATCATGGGGAGACAGGTAGTACCCCTGTGATATGCAACGAAGACATGCTGGAAGCCAATCACGAGTTGGAGCGTGATATGTTTGATGAGGATAATTTAGATCAAATGTTGCGGGATGTGGAGGGAAATTGCACGAAAAGAGAGATCGAAAAATTTAAAAGCTTGATGGATGACGATGCCAAACCGTTGTTTTCGAGTTGCAAAGGGGAATACACCAAGTTGGGTTCGGTCCTTGCATTGTTTGAACTGAAGGCAAAACACCGTTGGACAGATACAAGTTTCAATGCACTTTTAGTACTTCTATCGGATATGCTTCCAGAGGGAAATGAGTTGCCAACAAGTATTTATGAAGCGAAGAAGCTATTATGTCCCATGGGAATGGAAATAGAAAGGATACATGCATGTCCAAATGATTGCATACTATACCGCAATATCCATAAGGAACTGCGCATTTGTCTAGTTTGTGGTGTACCCCGGTGCAAACAAAATGAGAAGCGTAATGACAAGAAGCGTAAGAGCCGAACTGATGACGGTGAAGATGTGAAAAAAGGGGCACCTGCCAAGGTGTTGTGGTATTTGCCCATCATTCCGCGTTTAGAGCGGTTCTTTGCAAATCCAAAAGAGGCAAAATTGTTGCATTGGCATTATGAATCTCGAAAGGAAGATGGCAAGTTGAGACACCCCGCTGATTCAGCTCAATGGAGAAACATTGATTGGCAACATGAGGATTTTGGTGGCGAGATAAGGAACATAAGATTTGGATTGAGTACAGATGGAATGAATCCGTTTGGTAATATGAGCAGTCGACACAGTACGTGGCTAGTTTTGTTGTGTATCTACAATTTTCTTCCTTGGTTATGCATGAAGCGGAAGTATATCATGATGTCGTTGCTAATCTCAGGACCCAAATAGCCGGGTAATGATATTGATGTGTACCTAGCACCACTAATTGAAGATTTGGTAAAATTGTGGAATGAGGGGGTCGAGGTGTGGGATGCATACAAAAGAGAGAACTTCACCCTACGGGCTATGATATTTTGCACCATAAATGATTTCCCAACCCTTGGTAATTTGGCGGGCTACAGCACGAAGGGAGCCAAAGCTTATCCAATTTGTGAGGAGGACACTGATAGCTTGTGGCTGCCGAATTCGAAGAAAACGATGTACATGGGTCACCGTAGGTTTTTACCTCGAAGTCATCGATATCATAAGATGGATGACAAATTTGATGGAAAGAGGGAAGTTCGTGCGGCCGCGCAGCCTATGAGTGGAACGCAAGTATATTCACGCGTAGAGGATATCGATGTTCAGTATGGTAAGAGCCGTAAATCTGTTCGTCCCAGGACTATTTGGAAGAAGAGGTTGATATTTTGGGACTTACCATATTGGAAGGAGTTAGATGTCCGTCAATGTATTGATGCCATGCACGTTGAGAAAATATTTGTGATATTTTGGTAGGCATCCTGCTGAACATACCTAGGAAGACCAAGGATGGTGTGAATGCTCGCTGCGATATGACCTACATGGGAATTAGGCCCAAGCTTGCAGTGATGGAGGAGGATGGAAAAGGGCCGTACATCCCCGCTGCATGCTACACCTTATCCAAGAAGGAGAAAGAAGACCTCTGCAAGTGTCTCCACGATATTAAAGTTCCATCGGGCTACTCCGCAAACATTAAGAAGCTTGTGTCTATGGATGATTTGAAGTTGCTTGGTATGAAGTCCCACGACTGTCATGTCTTGATGACCCAAATGCTCCCTGTTGCAATCAGAAATATTCTACCAGATGATGTTAGGTTGGCAATCACGAAGCTATGCTATTTCTTCAATGCGATTTCATGCAAGGTTATTGATCCCGATATACTGGACAACTTACAGAGTGAGGTGGTGCAGACTCTTTGTCAGCTTGAGATGCATTTCCCCCATCGTTCTTCGACATCATGGTCCACCTTGTTGTTCACCTTATTAGAGAGATTAAGATTTGTGGACCTGCATTCCTGCGTTACATGTATCCGTTCGAGAGGTACATGGGTATATTAAAGTCATACGTGAGGAACAGGTCGAAGCCTGAGGGTAGTATTATTGAAGGTTATGGGACTAAAGAGGTTATTGAGTTTTGCATGGACTATCTAGGTAAGACAACCGATTGGTGTTCCTATATCTCGTCATGAGGGCAGACTTGGTGGCAAAGGAACCATTGGATCAAATCTAATGAGTCCATAGTTTGATATCTACTGTAAAGCGCATTTTACAGTCTTGCAACACAGCGCAGAAGTTCATCCATACATCCAGCATCACAAGTTGATATTACGGGAAGAGAATCCACATATGGATGAGCTTTCCATCACACGAGAACACAACGATCGATTCCTCACATGGTTCAAAGAAAAGGTGAAGGTCTCCGTTAGTGCTGAGGCTGTCAAATGGTTGGCTGACGGACCAAGATTTAATGTACAGACATGGCAAGTTTACGATATTAATGGCTACATATTTTATACTGAAAGTCAAGATGCAAAGAGTACAGTGCAAAACAGTGGTGTGAGCATAGATGCTTTGTCCGATGATCACTCGAAAAGAGGATCCTCAACTGCAATGAACTGTTACTACGGGATGATCGAAGAAATATGGGAGCTCGACTACAGAATATACCAAGTTCCATTGTTCCGATGTAAGTGGGTGAGACTTCCTCACAGAGTTAAGGTCGACAAGATACGTTTTACTCTTGTTGATCTGAATAGACTGGCCTACATAGATGAACCGTTTGTCCTCGCGAAGCAAGCAACTCAAGTTTTCTACGTGCATGATCCGACCAATCCGAGGTTGCACGTCGTACTTCATGGCAAGAGGAGGATTGTTGGAGTTGAAAATGTCGTAGATGAAGAAGAGTACAACCAATTTGATGAAACACCTCCGTTTGCAGATGGGGCATGTCTTAGCGATGACGACGGCACACATGGAACAAATTACATGCATGTAGATCATCAAGAAGGGTTGTATTATAAATAAAGTTGTAAGATTTCCATGTAGCTAGATAATGTAGCATTTTGTAAATAAAGTTGTAAGATTTCCATGTCAAATGGATCTTATAGTATAGCAAATTTGAAAAAGATTTGACTTTTTGACTCTTTTGAATGAAGACTCTGTTTTAAAAAAATTGATAGAAATTGGATCCCAAAATATGTTTCTACAAAATTAGTGCAATGGTTTCACAATTGGTTCCTTTAGGAAACTGACACAGATAGTTTATATATTGCGATCAGTTTTTTGGGTGAACCAATACAGATATGAAATTAGTGCAATCGGTCTCTTTGGTTAACCGACCGTGATAAAACCCCACATGGCGGGCATTACATACATTTCGGCGCGCACACTCAATTCATTTCGATGCGCACTGATTTCGTTTCGTCCTCATTCCACAACCTTAGCTCGATCACCTCCTCCACTGGTGCCTCCCCACCAGCTCCTCCCCCCCGGCACCTCCCCCATCGGCGCCTCCCCCCATCGGTGCCTCCCCCTCCGGCCAGCTCCTCCCCCATCGGCGCGTCCCCCTCCGGCTCCTCCCCCATCGGCGGCCCCCTTGGGGTCCTCCCCCATTGTCGACTCGGTTCGGCGCACTATAAGAACGATCTCGGACTGTAGGCTTTAATTGATTGTAAATAGCTCGATGATGATTGCTTAAAATTGAGGCTTGATTAATTTGATCATTAAAGGAACATTCTAGACCTAGATAAGTACTGCTCTTAGCTGACAATTTGGTTGCACTTGCTCTTAATGCATTGTTCTAGGGTTAGAGCAGTGTTGTGCTTATTCCTTTCTGCTCTTAGCTGACAATTTGGTGGCACTTGCTCTTAATGCATTGTTCTAGGGTTAGAGCAGTGCTGTGCTTATTCCTTCTGTGCTGTGCTGTACTTATTCCTTCTGTGCTAGAGCAGTGCTGTTCTAGGGTTGTAATCCTGAAATTTTCAGATGTAATAACCTGTGATATATTGGCCATCTAGAAGTTGGACGGCTAATTAATTTAGCAACCCTTCTATAGCAATCTGAGAGCGATCCATCTCGGTTAAAATATGCTAATTAATTTGAGAATATAATTAAATTAGCATATTTAGCAATCTGAGAGAGTGAGAGCAATCAATCTTGGTTAAAATATGCTAATCCATCTCGGCTAATTAATTTAGCAACCCTTCTATAGCAATATGTGCATATTATATTCTCATTGCAATTTGAAACTTGTAAAATCTGCTATATTATCACACTTTATTATCGAGTTTAGTTGTGTAACCTATGCGTCTCCCGTTCGAGGGTGCTTGTTTATAAATATGCTAAAATGGCATATTTATAAGCAAACAGTCTCGAATTGTCCATATTTTTGGACAGTTCGAGGATATGTGGTCCGGGAAAGTTCTTAAGCCGTTGTACAAACTCTAGAGAAAGTTTCGGCAGCATCTCCCTGGTGTTCTCCGAATACACACCCTCTTGACCTGTTGTTGAGACGTGTATTTGGAGAACAGCGGGGAGATGCTGTCGAAATTTTCTCTGGAGTTGTACAACAGCTTAGGAACTTGCTCGAACCACATATCCTTGAATGAGATTAGGGCCTAACCTAATTAGATATTAGGAGTCATCGTTGGTACGTATGTACTTAGTTGGTCTACAGATAGACATTTCTTAAAGATCATAATATGCTTTCACTTAATTTGTTAATTTTCTATAATATGCTTTCGCTTATGTGTAATATAATCATGTCAGATATTTGAATTGCTTTCTCTCATGAAGTTTAGGTTTGACATATACGTATTTAGTTCAAAATGTCGCAAAGAGAGCACCGGCTCAACGCCAGAGAGAGAAGAAGGTCCTGCTACCCCATCGAGGAAGGTCAGAAAGGGCAGAGGACCGAATAAAGGGGCCATAGGGAGAACGTCGCAAGTGCTCCACTTCAATGCCACGGGGGTTTGCACGGGTCCTAGCAAGTTTAAGGGGCGCTACTCCTCTTTTCTCGGCAAATTGGTGAGGGAGAGAGTGTCGATCACAGTTAAGGACTGGAGGAAGGAAGTAAGCGACGAGCAGAAGAACCGACTGTGGGACGAAGTTAAGGGGAAATGGATTATACCACAGGAAGATGAAATCAATGCGAGACGGTACGCCTTGAAGAGAATGGGTGTGGCTTTGAGGCATTTCAGGGTTAGCATGCATGCCGAGTTCATATTGAAAAGTCGTACTCCCTTCCAAAGGTATCCATTTGTTACTCTCGTGGTTTGGGAGGAGTTCACAAGGATGAGGAATACGCCCGAGGCAGAGGAGCTGAGAGAGAAGAATATTGCTATACAGAGGCGTAACACACACGCGCACCACCTCGGTTCCGGTGGGTATGTAGGGAAGAAGGCAGAGTGGGCGCGACTAGCCGAGGAGTGTGCAACCTCTGGGACAACGATGCCTTTCTCCCATATATGCGAGGAGCGGGCACGCGACTGGGTATTAGCGTGGACGAAGAAAACTTCTGACGGTCAGATTGTCGTTCCAAACCCCGTGACCGCAAAGATCGTCGATTCTGCCCCTACTTCACAACCTACACCTAGGCCTGCAGCTGCACCTCCTGCACCTACGCCTGCAGCTACAAATGCTGGTGCACAGGTGGTGCACAAAAGGACTTCTACCACGCTGACGAAAGATCCAAAGCAGAGTTCAGAGAGTCCCTCCGTGAAGAAGGCAAAGTTGTCAAAGGACACAGAGCACCCTGATGATCACAAGCGGTACATACATGGAAAGCCCTTTCTCGCAAGCAATGAATTGAATTCTTTAGGCTTGTTCACTCGCTTGCTACATGGATGGTACATCGATAAGTCACATGAGGCCGAGCCTCGCCACGATTTCATAGTGAAGTATCGAGAGGGACAATTCCACCGCAAAGAGGATGGGACCTTCCCAGTCGGTTTTGAGGATCTGTACTTTATGTACAGCTTGAAAGTCGTCGATATTTCTACCATACGATCCTAGACGCTGTGAGTATCGCACCATACTCATTCCTATGACTCTTTACTGATTTTGTATTATATTTTTTAACAATTGACATGAATTGCAGGATCATGAGGCAGCAAGCCGTGACGGGTCGACACCCTGTCGGGTTTGTCGACCCCGAGATGGTGTCTGCAACCATGGCTAGGTATCAATCGGAGTTCCTTGCAGGATACATCAAGCAGTCATTGCATGAAGAGGCGAAAAAGGACTTCATTCTCTTCCCGTACCAGCAGGAGTATGTACTACTATACAATTCAATTACATGTACACACTTCAACCGTATATGAACTTATTTTCTTGCACTGTGTACCTTTTAATAAGCAACCATTGGGTTCTACTTGCGGTTGTTCCGAGTCAAAACAAAGTCTACACGTTGAACTCACTCGAAAATAGACCGATGGACTATGCGATCGAGCCTGTTTTGCAGAAGTAAGTACATTCCTCTAACCTAACACTTTACATATTAAACTACGTTAGATATTTTTTTACCTCAATGGCATCTCTCCAATGTATGTAGGGCTTTCTTGTCTTACGTTGCTGAACGTGGCCGACACAATGATAAACAAGGTACCAAACTGGAGTGGAAGCGCTTCAAGGTACGAGTGTCTATCATAGGATTTTTTTCTGGCACTTATTATTAATTCGTCTCCTAATTTAAGTTTCTTTGTTCATAGTGTCATCAACAAGGGTGCGATGATCTGTGTGACTTTTACGTGATGCAGCACATGCTGATTTTGGTTGGTCGAGCAGATCGTTTCCCTAAGGTATAGAGCTGATTATTTGCACTACTGTCAATGTGATATTTGTTTACAAGCATAATACTATCAACCTTTTACAATCAAAATTTAAGACTTAAATATATTAGTGCACTACTATCTATTTTGCAGGACGTTGATATCCTCCGGAAGAGCCTAACCAACATTGATCTCAAGAGATTACGAGATCATATATGCTAGTGGTACTGGACAGAAGTTATAACAGAGGATAGTAGATATAGAGACCAGTCAAGCAAATACTAGTCCATAAATGTAAACAAAATTAATGTGAATGTGATGTGTAAGCTATGCTTGGATGTTTATGTGAATGTGATCTGTTGCAGATTGTAATCAATATTAATGAGAATGTAATGTGTGTGGTTTTGTGAATGTATATGTTATGTGATATTGTGGATTATGATGAATATCATGTTGTGAATGCGAGGCTAATTTCGGACGATGGACAGTAACATCATCACAATCGGTTCTTTGTAGGAACCGATTGGGATGTGTACAGTATCACAATCGGTTCTTGTTGGAACCGATTGGGATAGGTATAGTGTCACAATCGGTTCTTTGTTCGAACCGATTGGGATAATATCCTCATCCTAATCAGTTTTTTATTGGTACCGATTGTGATACTGTAATCATTTCAATCGGTTCTAAAATAGAACCGATTGTGATATTATGCTTATCTCAATCGATTCTAAGAGAGAACCGATTGTGATAACATTATTATCACAGTCAGTTCGGACAAAGAACCGATAGTGATGAGAGATTATTACTATTGGGTTAAAATCGACTGTGATATATCTATCTTATCACTGTCGTTGGACTTTCTATCGCCACCAAAACCGACTGTGATGACAAAAAAGAATCAATTGTGGTGTATGAATCTGTAGTAGTGAATATAGAAACCTCACAAACCAAAATAGCCAAGTATGAATGTGAAAAACATTTAGACAAAAGAAATTGGCTTTTTTTTTGTCTCGATAGCACTTGGGTGACCTAATGTGAGCTTCTAATCCCCGTCATGGCTGCATGCGCTACCCTTGGATCCAGGCATGACAAAGCCCTCCGCCGCTAGATCCTGTGTCACCGTGATCAGAACCGTCGAAACCGACGTCCCAAAGGTCACCACCACCGAATCCTGCGTCTCCAAGGCTAGCACATCCAGATTGGCCATCCGCAAGGTTGACGCCGCTGGATTCACTGCTCTAGAAGCCACTGCTGTCGAATCTGCCATGCCTGAGCTCGCCGCTCTAGGTCTGCTGTCCCCAACCCTATTGGCGTCGCCATTCTTCCTCAACCCCGGCGATGTACACCTCGTTCGTGCCGTGTATGCCACACACCTCCTTCTTATGCAGCAACTCCTACCTTCTCCTTATTGTCTACACCCGCCTCCTGCGATGTGGCCACTGGTTAGGTGCTAACATGGTGGGACATGGTGGCCATCACTACAGGAAAATGATTTGTTTTCCACAGCCACACATGTTTTCATCGGCTCAAAGCAAGCCGACGAAATAACATATATTTTTTCGTCGGTCTGCACGTAGCCGACGAAATAAAGGTTATTTTCATCGGCTAAGCCGACGTTAATATCCCGGGCAATTATTTTCGTCGGCTTAGCCGACGCCAATACCTGGCCCAGCTCCCTGCGCAATTTTTCAAATTTCCCACTGATTATTTTCGTCGGCTTGGTCGACGTTAATAACTGGGGGACTCATTTTCGTCGGCCTGGTCGACGGTAATAAGGGTGCGTTGTTTTTTCGTCGGCTTGGCCGACGTTAGTAGTCTCAAACCTATATTCGCGTGGACAGCGCCGCCCCTGTCCACAACACAACACGCCGCCATCGATCGCGCCGCCGCTTATTGATGACCGCGCTCCTCGCTCGACCACGCCGGGCGCCGGCCTCGCTGCCCCACGCCTGGCCGCCGTGCCGCCGCTTCACGCCCGCCCGGCCGAGCCGCGCCGCCGGACCGGCCGCGTCACCGGCCTCGATGCCCCTGCCCTGTCCGCGCCGCCCCGGCAGGGCCGGCCGTGCCACGCCGCCCATCGCCCAGCCGCGTCGCGCCCCAGCAGTGGCGCGCTGACCGGCAGCACCGGCTCGGACGAGCCGCCCCCTGCCCGGCCGCTGCACACCCACGCCCGCACCTGTCCGCGCCACGCCCGCGCCCTGTCCGCGTCGCGCCGAGCGACATTAAGGTATGTCGGTGAAAAATCTTGGTGATGTCGTATTATATATCAAACTGATTCTCCTGCATTGAAGCTTTGTAGTGCCTAGAATATGCTACAGCCGAAAGTGATTTTGATGCCAGGATCAATATGTAGCAAATTAAATCTTTATTATGGCACAGAACCAATCCCACGTTCCCAATGCACCAGCCACCAGAAACTAACGGACTATTCTAAGCCACAAACGGTTTGATCGACATTAGCGAAGTTGCCGAGTTGGGGCTCTGAGACAACTGAGAAATTAAATAGAATTACAAGAAGAACTAATTAAATAGAATTGCAAGCGCTTCTTGTCTATTAGGCTATGTACAATGTAGATGTTTAAAAAGATGCTTAGTAATAAAAAATTAATTTTTCTTCCAACCCGTGATAGATAAGGTGTTTATTTTAAAGCATCGATGCTTAATTAAATGCTCGTGCTTAGCAGGTGCTTAATTTTTCTTGTCTATTAGGCTATGTACATATATAGTGATGCTAGTGTGCCATGAAGTCATAATTGTGGTAAATCTTTTGTATTCAATTAGGATAAGTCTTTTAGATGCTAGTATGCAATGAAGTTATAAAGGTAGTATGTCATGAATCTGGTACAGGAATGATAAGTTAAATGGAGATTATATTTGCAGCATGTTGAATTAAATGGCATTGATATTTGCATCATTGTATGTTAATATGCTTATTGTTGAAGTTTAATATAATTATTGTTTATTTTATTTATGTTATGTTATTTCATTTGACAAGGGTTTATTTAACTTTTGATACCATAAACATTTAATCATTTAATACACACAAGTGATATATATCGAATTTAATTATTTTATACACACAAATCACCCAACATATACGTCACCCGTTCGGGAGCGACACGGTTCACATTAAGTTGTGTGCTTTGTCGTTCCGGAATTGTCCACGATTTTGGACAGCCTAGGAATAGACAGTTAAGCTTAGTTTTTATGACATGTCATATAATTCGCACGGGAATTTCGGCAGCGTAACCCAGTTGTTCTCCGATGCACATCAACCGGTCATGCATTCGGGGAACAGCGGGGTTATGCTGCAGAAATTTCGTTCGAATTGTACGTCATGTCATAAAAATCAGGCTTAACCGTCTATTCCTAGGTGGGTTTAGGACCTATCCTTACCTAGACCTCTTGTTAGGATGTGTACCTCACTTTCACAATTATTCATGCATTCAGTATAGCATACAAAATGGGAGATGACCGTAGATGGATGTACAATGGTTGGACAAGCACTGGGGCACACACACAAGAATGGATGGTTAAGACACAAGGTTTTGTGGATCACGTTTATTCCTCGTCTCCCGGTGGCGGATTGGCGAAATATCCATGTTCTAGGTGCCGGAACTTTGCTCGACAGTCCAAGCCTAGTATGGAGCATCACCTATGTAAATACGGTTTCATGCCGGATTATCTCACGTGGTTTGAGCATGGTGAGTCACAAATAGGAGCAACGTCGAATTATGTCGATCAATCAAATGAGCCTGAGGATAGAATGGCTGAGCTGGTCAATGATATTGCTCATCAGTTTGAGGATGTCCCTGGACCGGAGGTCGAGAAATTCTTTAGGCTACTTTCTGCTTCAGAAGATTCTTTAGGCTACTTATTTTCGTCGGCTACCTAGGCCGTGGAAAATAATTATTTTCGTCGGCCAAGCCGTGGAAAATAATCTATTTTCGTCGGCCAGGCCGTGGAAAATAAGTTGCCACGCCGGCTGTCGACGGGTCTTTGGCCGCCGACGCGATAATTTAAATCGGCTGCCGGCCGTCAAAAATAGAGTAATGTCGTCGGCCGCCGACGAAAATAGTTGTATTTTCGTCTACTTATTTTCATCGGTATAGTTTCGTCGGCAGGCCGACGAATATAGCTATTTTCATCGGTTTTTCGCTTATTTACGTCGGCTAATACATCGGATTCCTGTAGTGAATGTCCTAGTGTGGTTTTTTGGATGTTTTGGGAGCCGATTTCCCATGGGATCGTGAGATGGCTGGAACGAGCTCGGTGCACGCGTGAGGATAAACTCTCCTTTTATATTAGTAGTAGATATATAGAAAGGCAATGCATGCATGCATTGTTAAAAAGGACCTATTATTGTCTAAATCCATGATACTGCTAAACATGTATGATAGATTCAATGACAAAGGCACAGTGGACAGTTTACTAAGAGTCTATTTATTTTTACTTATGATTCTGGATTCTGACCTCAAAAGATGAATAAAAAATAAACAACCCGATTATAGAAATCGATTATTATAATTCAGTCTATCCATATACACTAGAATTCACACTCCACTTCATATATACGTGCTTTTCGATTTCAGCTTTTGGAGAATTAGCTTCTCTACAACCACAATCCAGAATCAACTTTTAGATAATCTAAAGCAAAAACAAACAGGCCCTAAGATTGCTTGTTGCTATGCAATAAATAATACAGTACGTCAAGAATGTGGTGCCAGTAAAATAGGACATACAGCAGTACATAGTTACATAGCATATGCACATACACTACTACAGAATGGTACAATACTATCACTTCATTTGTGTCTGTTCCTAACTTTTCAGAAAAAAATCGATTACGATATGTGCACTGTAATCTATATTTTTGAAAAATGAACAATACAATCGATTCTAATTCAGAACTGATTGTGATGACCCCCCTCATCACAATCAGTTCTAACACAGAGCTTATTGTGATGAGGGTCCCCTATCACAATCGATTCTAATCTAAAACTGATTGTGATGAGGGAGTTCATCACAATCAGTTCGCTTAAGGAACCAACACAAATAGTCTTGCTCATTGCAATCGGTTCTAATGAAAAACTGACACAAATGTGATTGCTTATTTAAATCAGTTCCATTACAAAACTGAGACAAATAGTCGATAGTATTATTGCAATTGATTCCATTAAAGAACTGATATAAATGCTCTATTAATTTCAATTGGTTCCCTCTAAAAACCGACATAGATATTGTGACTACTATGAGCCCTAACTACCGCAATCTCCTCCCTCCTCCCCTCGGTCTTCTCCCTGCCGACGCCTCCTGCCTGCTCGGGCCTCCTCCTCACCCACACCTCCTCCCTCGGCCCCACGCTGCCAATGCCCTCCACTCCCCCCACACCATCGGCGCCCTCCTCCCTCAGGCCCCCGCGTCGCCCTCACGCTGTCCTTGCCCCTGACCACCTGCCCCCGCACCACCCTTGTCCTCCCCTCGCCCCCGAAGCCACCCTTGTCCTTGTTGGAATTGGCCCGTGAGTATGGCCTATTTCCTTTAATTCCAAATATTGCATGGTTTAGTACCATATTGCTTAGCTAATTGGAAGGAAGACAATTTATAAGGTAGAGTCCTTACCAGTCCTTGAATTATCAGAAGCATGACATAGGGATGACATGAGGACTTTGGAGAAACACACACGCGCACGTACGTACGTACGCACGAGCGCACACGCATTCACGTATTTTCGTATGAATAATCGCGTAACTTGTGACTTACGACGAGCGACCGCGCCGCGCCTAGCTCGTCTCTAGGCACTCAAATTGCACATTTTATTTTGCCGAATTATGCAACTGTTTAGCTTTTTGTACTGGTCAGAAGACTGCATAATTACCATTATTTTTGTTTGAATTAGTAGTTACCAGTGCATTAAGTCTGTTTAAATTCGATCAATTACCAGTGCTTAATGCTATCAGTTACTAGTGAGTAATAGAGACAGTTATTGGTTAGAGACTATATAAGATCTGGAGACGTCCAGGCCAAATGACTGAATTTTCTGATTCCACTCTTTCTTTTTCCTCCTGCGAGACATGTAGTGAGGTGTTGAGCAGCTGGACCATGCCAGCCTTCCTACTCGGCATACACCATAAAGGAGGGTGAGCAGTATCTCCGAGCCGTTGTCGCGGAGTTCATCTGCACGGGACGGCAATAAGATTTCTGGACAACGCATCTGGGAGACCACTTCTGCGCATCGTTCTGTTCTTCATCAAGGCCAACTGTAAGTCGTTCGTGATATTTGGAAGTATAATGTGTAGCCTGTTGTTAGATTTACTGCATGCATCACTATTTATCTGTGATATTTATCTTCTGGTAAAATTTAGAATTAAAATATTGTGCAAATTTCGAACAGTCCTCCGCCTCGGGCTCGGCCTCCGCAAACTCACTGCAAATCTCCCCCCTACAGTCATCGCCGTTGTTCGTCAGCTGTGCTCATGAGATCTGGCGGCGGGGTCATCGTCGTTGATGATGAGATTGATCCGTTCGGCGGGCTTCTCCCCCAAATTTGTCTAGATCCAACCATCCTGGCTGTCACCACTAATCTAGCCATCCCCGATCCTACCAACTTCGGGTCCCGGCCATTCTCGGAAACACTCTGTCGTGAGAGGGTCCTGTATAGCCGCCTCTTCCTCGACGTCCCCAGCTGCAAGGTTGGTCACTCCGATCTGTCCTCCATTTTCACTTCTGTAGAGTTCTCTTTGTGTTTTTTGCTGATAGAGCATATTCTGACCCATATAAAATAGATCCTATATTTAAAAAAATTTGTTTGTTGTCAGGTAGATTTCGTTTTTCCCCCTATCGCTATCCATTTTTTTAGTGTTCATTGGCTATGTATGCATCCCAAACTCCTTTCGATTTCAGGTGCCTAACTGCTCATGCCTTACTCTAAAGAAAGTGTGTCCAGTTTCAAACTTGAAGATTTGTGTCAAGGTCAGGCATTTCATGTATATTCAGATTAACCTTAATCAGAGTGACAGTTCGACCATACTCCTTACGGTACTGGTTTTGGTTTTTTGTTACTACTTTTAGAATTTTTGGTGTATATTGCTCTTAAGCACCAGGCTACTCAACGACCTTTCGATCAAAGAAACCCATTGATTTGTGCTAAATATTAAATCTTGTGTTGCGGGACAAGTTTAGCAATTGATTACTAGACCATATATCGCTGCTAGAGAGGAGCCAGACAACATTGATGAGGACGCTGAAGAACAAAAGGTCTAATCAGCATTGATTGAGAAGAAATCCTTTCATGCATGTAAAGCCATAGCTAACCACTCTCTCGCTAAAATCAGTGAAGTATATGTTTGCTATAATTTGCTATTGAAGGTAATTGCTCTTGCTTGACTTGCATTAAATGTTGACAGTAATAACTACAAATAGATAGTATATGTAAAGTTTGAGGAAATAATAGAAACTGGCATATATACCAACATGACTTAAAAGACATACTGTCAGACGATAAGAACTTGGTCTATTATGACGAGAGTTGATTGTTTACTTTATGCTGGTAAATGAAGTACAGTTGATTATGGCACATGCGAGCTGGCAAATAGGTATATGCATAAACAAAAACTGTTTAGATATGAATCTACTTCGCCATAAACGGTATCCTAAATTACTCCACTTTGATCTGCTTTGTATCCTGCTTCTGTTGCCATCTGCATGATTGCATTTGCCGCTTTATACATTAACAGATTTGAGAACAAAATGCTGAACTAATATCGACATAGCTATACTATACCAGCTGGCTACTGATAGTTCAAATTGAAGTATAAGATCTCATCACTCGCATTCTGAATTCTTTTACTCTGTTTTGATTAACTCACATCTTACTAACAAGTTACACAATATCTATTTCCATGGCTGATTTCTTAGGTGGCCTACCGATCCATGGCTTATATTATCAGCTGTGGATGTCTCTATGCCTTACCTATAGCTCCACCGAGTGGGACTGGGGCTTTATAATTTTGGTGTGTTAGCTAGGCATAGACCCTGAAAGAATTATCTGCATAACTTGTAGGACCGAATATAGCAATCAGAGGGGGGGTGAATGATTGTGCGGAAGCTAAAACCAAATTCATGATCTATTAAAAGTTTACCCCAAAATAGAACCAAATAATTGCCTCGTTTTCGAAAAAACAGAATGATAGAGGTTTGGTAAAACGCGAATTCCCGGAGATCCAACCGTCCGATCGATCTGAAATTTGGACACAAGAAACTAGATTCCAATACAAATCAAACCCAAAAAGAATCAGCTCAATTGGACTTACGGATCAAAAGTTATGACCTTCGCAAGCTTACTGTTCCAGAAGATGGCGAGAATAAATCTAACTAGAATTGTAGCTCGCCGAAAGATTTGATGAACTTGATCTTTATTTCTCCTTTCTTTTGTCTAAAATACTCCAAACAAAAGAGTACAACCCTAAAGCTTGCTCAAAGCTTGATTGCCTTCAACAGAGGCAACCCTCTATTTAAAGAAGGCAAACACACCTAATCCTAGAAGGAGTCCTAATCCTAGAAGGATTCCTAATCCTAAAAGGATTCCCACTCCTAATCCTAGAAAGAGCATGTATTCAACACAACTCCACTTGGCCCAACCTGGCCGAGTACAACTCTTGCACGCGTATGGCAACCCTACCATACTCACGTGACTAACACTTTGCATGCGAATGACCTCATGCCATTCTCACGTGACTAACCATTCTTCATGTGCACCATTCTCTTAGCCCGAACGTCCCGCATGACATCCTTGACCACCAAGACCTCGGTTCCCCTCGAACCTAGTCCCGAATCTCGGTTCCTCCATGAACCTAGTTCCACTCCGTCATCGACCACATTCGCCCTCGAGCAATACCGCACATGAACAAACCACAAAACGATTCCGAGCACAAGTCCGCGACTTGACTCACATTAAACCATGCAACCACTCACAGGAGTGCATTGCATTAAATATTCTAAGAACACGATTTCAAAACACGAACAAAAACCTTTGCAAAAATCAAAAAGCTTTTCAAATAATCAAACTGATTTCAGATCTTTTCAAATAAAGAAACCAAAAAATAAATCTTGTCGAAATGTCAAACTGGTTTCAAATCTTTTTCAAATACTCATCATCAAAATCAACTGGATCAAAAATAACGATCCTTCAATCTCCCCCTTGATGAGTAATTTGACAAAACACAATATAAGATTTGACAAGAGATTGAGCAAGAACCAAAAGACTAAATCAGTTGATTTTGATGATGAGTATTTGAAAAAGATTTGACAAGAGATTGAGCAAGAACCAAAAGACTAAATAATCCCAATTCAAAAACCTCCTTGACTTGTTCTCCCCCTTTTTGACAAAATAGTCATCAAGATCTCAAAACTCCCCCTTAATGAATGCAGTATCTCAAGCTTTGAAGTATATTCAAGGTATATAATCAAAGTAAAGCATTTGAAGAGTTTTTAGGAGAACTTTCTCATTTTGTATCAAATTATCCAATGAGAAAGCAAATTGTGAGAATATGGAGGCTCTAACACATAGAATAGTTATTGCATAAGCAAATTAGAGCAAACAAGTAAAATGTCATAAACAGATTTTGCCAAAGCGAAAAAGAAATCTATCATGAGCATAGAGAGACTTTCAAATTCACTAATATTTGTCTCAAGCCTTTTTCAACCATTTGAATTTCCTTTTTCTCTTTTAGCAAGTTTGACAATTTTGCTTTGTGATCAACAGGGATGACAAGTAATCAGACACTAGCCCATACTTGTGTATGAGTAGGTAGTTCTTTCATGTATCTTTCTCAGTTTAAATTGGCAAGTGGCTTCACATTGTTCTGAACTTTTGTTTAGACAAGTAGCCTTTTCTTGCATCTTTTGCATTTAAATCCCTGGCAAGGAAGCTGCACATTGTACTAAACTTGTGTTTAGCCAAGTAGCTTTTGCTTGCATCTTTTTCAACTTGCTTTTAACATTAAAACACTGATTTTACTTGAGACTCATAATGATCATTTGAAGTCCAACAAAAAACTCACACATAGTTTCTAATCAGCTCTAGCCTTTCAACAGATGACAAGAAACTTTTAAGCCTATTTCACAAATGCAATACCATAATGAGCAAGAGCCAAAATATTCTCGAAAAGCATATCAAATTGAATTATTTTAGCCTTTTAGTGATAAGTAAAGCATTGAGCATTAACTTGGCTATATACACAAGAATAATCACCAAAGCTTTGTACTACATGATGCAATGTAAACAGGGGTTTTTACTTGAGATGTAAAGTCAAAATACCACTTATAAAAAAAATCACTTCTAGGAACCAAAGTCAAGTAACCCAAAAAGAGATAAACTCAAGACTCCTCAAATCAACCCATGGGGATGAATGATCCCAAGTTCACCGCGTAAGAAAGCAAAACGAGAAAAATCAAGCGGTTTAGTGAAAATATCGACAAAGTCGAGTACCCGAATCAACAAATTTCAGTTCAATAGCTCTTTTCAACATTATCTCTAAGAAAATGAAATCGATGTCAATGTGTCCAAGAAAGAGAATTACTCAAGAAGTGGCATGAACCGGATGTACTTTTTCTATCAATTCCACATCCTCCAAATTCAGCATCGAGAAAGGTCTTAAACTAATGCGTGAAGGAGCGAAGCCAAATGCCAAAATCTTGAGTACCACGGAGATACCTTAAAATCCTCTTGATAGCTTGTCGATGTGAAGCACGCGGGAAGCTTGAAAACGAGCACACAAGCACACATCAAACTCCAATTATCTCATCCTCAACAAAGATCATCATCATCTTCATCAACAAAGATACTCTCCCCGAACATATGCACTGCACTGCACTATTTGGACTAGTGCCTTTAAGTAAAACAGAGGTGGAGGAAGCATCTTGAAAAATAACACTTTTAGCACGAGATGCACAAGTGAAGGAGGAGAACCAATTCTTATCATCGGACATGTGGCGTGAGCATCCTAATCCACTAGCCATATGTTCTCCTTCCTCGTGAGAAGCCTACATAGAAGCGAGAAAGTGTCGATGTCTCTGCATCGGGGTTAGAAATAAGATGTTTAGGAATCCAGTACTGAGACACACGACGCACAACAGTTGGCACAACACGAGCATTCTTATGCATAAAAGAAGATTTGTCTTTTCTCGTGTTCTTAGCAACAAGAGGTATTTGCATCACCCTAGGCACATAATGAGAAATGAAACGTGCCTGTCTGAAATTAGACATAGCATTAAACCTTTCTCTCTTTTGTTGTTTAGCTAGTCTAAAGCAAAACTGAACTAAATGGCCATCTTTACCACAGTGAGTGCAAGTGTATTTAATATGATGTTTAGCTTTAGAAGTAGAAGCAACATTTGCACTCATCATAGTAGAAGATAAAATTCCAGCAGATTTAAAAACAGTTTTCTCAGGCTTTTTGACAATTTCAAACTTTCCACTTTCAATAGCTTTAACAACAGTAGGAGCATGTGATTTGTGATGAGCATAAAGATCAAAACCTAAACCTTTGTGATGAGTGCTGACTTTTGATTGATCCAAAATCATATTTAGGTTTTTCTTTCCTTTAGTAAAACGCTCTAAAGACTTTTCCAAGTAATCCACTTTTCGAGAGAGCACAAGACAATTATTGCAAGGAATATCAACCTTCTCTTTCTGTTTGCGACAAGTAGAGCATGAAAGAACCTCATGAGTGAGCATGTTATTAGTCATATGAGAAACTCTAGCATTTACATCTTTCAATTTCAATTCAAGAATCGAGCATTTAGGACAAGAGATTGAACCATGCAAATCATCAGTGGAACAGCTAGCATGTTTAACATGTTTCTCATTTTGATGCAATAGGGAAGCATGAACACTCCTTAAAGCAATAACTTCAGATTGTAGCACATCACAAGATTTGCAAGAATCATCATCAGGAATTAAAGATCTAAGCCTTGCAATTTCAGAATTGGAACTATCAATTTCTAGATCTTTTTCTTTAAGAGCCTTCTTAGACTTTTTTAGTTCTGAAGCTAATTTAACCATGGCATACTCAAGCTCATCATAAGAAGGCCTCACCTCTTCAAAATCGGAGTCGTTGTCGCTATCCCTTCTAGTCATGAAACACATCCCTGAAGTCATCATCGAATCTCCTTCTTGTCCTTCTTCTTATCATGTGGCTCATTATCACTCTCAAAGTCCACATCGCTAAGATCACACTCCTCTATGGCGGCTAAGACTTTCTTAGCAACTTTCCGAAAATTGGGGCGCCTAGAAGTAGTGTGTCTTGAGCTGCGTTGTGCCGATTCCTGTTCTTCTTTCTTCTTCAACTTGGGACAGTTTGCTTTAACATGCTCGGGAATGTCACACTCAAAGCAGTTGAAGGACTCCGAAGTTGTGCCTCCACGCCTCCTCATCCTCACATTGTTGAGTGCTTTAAAAGCACGTGAGGAGATGAGCACAAGATCTTCTTCAGGAAGCATCTCAAACTGTTCATCTGAAAAAGAAGCCAATGCAGACAAGGAAACAAAAGATGGTAGTCCAGACGAAGTGCTGGGGTTAGCAACAAGTGCATGTGTAGAGGACTTATCATCTCTAGGTGACAAGGAATCCATCTCATAAGTTTTTAGTCTAGAATAAAGATCATCCATGGTCAAAGTATCCAAATCAACAGTTTGATTAATCGCAGAACAACCATGCGCCATTCAGGACTAAGAGATCTCAAAATTTTACTAGCGTTATCCTCAACTGAATTAGTTACTCCAACACCACGCAAATTACACAAGATTTTCTCAAATCGAGAGAAAAGATCATCAATTGATTCACCTGGTCTCATAGCAAAATCGAGAAAAGTCCTTTTGATAAATATTTTTGCGCACTTTCTTAATCTTAGTAGAACCTTCATGATAGTCACATAATGTCTTCCAAACAGAATAAGCGAGCGTAGATGAGAAACTCGATCAAATTCTTTTCGTAAATTCCTTGAAAAATCAAGTTTCTAGCTTTAGCATTCATATCAACGTCTACTTTATTATCATTGGTGACTATATCAGAACATCAAAAACAGTAGAAACTTTGCACCAAACATCATTACCTTGAGCCTCAATATAGGATTGCATACAACTCTTCCAATAAGAAAAATTCGAATCATCAAGCATAGGAGGACGATTAACATACCTGTCTGGCGCCATACCTTAACCCCGCTCGATACCACTTGTAGGACCGAATATAGCAATCGAGGGGGTGAATGATTGTGCGGAAGCTAAAACCAAATTCTTGATCTATTAAAAGTTTACCCCAAAATAGAACCAAATAATTGCCTCGTTTTCAAAAAACAGAATGATAGAGGTTTGGTAAAACGCGAATTCCTCGAGATCCAACCGTCCGATCGATCTGAAATTTGGACACAAGAAACTAGATTCCAGTACGAATCAAACCCAAAAGAATCAGCTCAATTGGACTTACGGATCAAAAGTTATGACCTTCGCAAGCTTACTGTTCCGTGAAGATGGCGAGAATAAATCTAACTAGAATTGTAGCTCATGAAAGATTTGATGAACTTGATCTTTATTTCTCCTTTCTTTTGTCTAAAATACTCCAAACAAAAGAGTACAACCCTAAAGCTTGCTCAAAGCTTGATTACCTTCAACAGGAGGCAACCCTCTATTTAAAGAAGGCAAACACACCTAATCCTAGAAGGAGTCCTAATCCTAGAAGGATTCCTAATCCTAAAAGGATTCCCACTCCTAATCCTAGAAAGAGCATGTATTCAACACAACTCCACTTGGCCCAACCTGGCCGAGTACAACTCTTGCACGCGTATGGCAACCCTACCATACTCACGTGACTAACACTTTGCACGCGAATGACCTCATGCCATTCTCACGTGACTAACCATTCTTCATGTGCACCATTCTCTTAGCCCGAGCGTCCCGCATGACATCCTTGACCACCAAGACCTCAGTTCCCCTGAACCTAGTCCCGAACCTCGGTTCCTCCATGAACCTAGTTCCATCCGTCATCGACCACATTCGCCCTCGAGCAATACCGCACATGAACAAACCACAAAACGATTCCGAGCACAAGTCCGCGACTTGACTCACATTAAACCATGCAACCACTCACAGGAGTGCATTGCATTAAATATTCTAAGAACACGATTTCAAAACACGAACAAAAACCTTTGCAAAAATCAAAAAGCTTTTCAAATAATCAAACTGATTTCAGATCTTTTCAAATAAAGAAACCAAAAAATAAATCTTGTCGAAATGTCAAACTGGTTTCAAATCTTTTTCAAATACTCATCATCAAAATCAACTGGATCAAAAATAACGATCCTTCATAACTTACTTCCTTTTTGCACCTAATATATAACTTATTATTTATTTCTACTTTAGAATTTTCTGTTATGGTTAACGATGATGATCCTTTATTGTTCCAATTTTAGTATTTTGGCTATAATGGAAGCTACTTCATAGAGCTTTTACATCTATCGTGAAGGACTATGTGGAGGTCCATCCATATTTGTGATGAGTATTTGATTTTATTTGAGCAATGTGTGCTCAGGTTTGAGTTTGATTTAACTTGGAATTGCATGTTTCAATTTATAATAAATGTGGACTAACATGCAGGAATAAAAAGGTAAAAGTGTATTTTAAAATGTGCAAAATGGTTTGGTCCTTATGGTATAGGTTATTGAGGAAACTATGGCCATTAGTGAGTACCGAGACTAGGTTGGGAGAACCGAGGTCTAGAGCGGTTGAGGATGCCGACGAGATGGTTGGGCTCAAACCGGGATCACTTGGACGTTATGGGAATGGACTTGAAGTGGCTCAAGGTTTCCGGTTCGGGTTGGAGGCTCGAAGAGGCGGAAACGGAGCGGTCAAGTCCGGCGGATGAAAGCCCGTTGCATCGGGTTGATCGGGTTTTGTTTAAAACCCATGTATGGCCTATGTGACCCATGTAAAGCCCATGTGTGAGGGTGGAGTGAGTGGGTCAATCTTAGTCTTTGGTAGAGTGCCCTAGAGTTTGGGACTAATCCAAGGGTGGTAGGTGGCCATAGAGTAGTATAAATAGAGGGGGAGGGGTGCTATCCCTCATTTGAAGGTTTGAGTTACTACTTTGAGCTTTGCCCACATGAAGTGAGGCTTTGTAAACCTTCCAACCAGAAAATACAAAGATTTTCTTTACATTTTTGTGAATTTAAATTCCGTATTTACATTATGTCTTTACTTTACGCAATTTAAATTCAGCATTTACTTTCCCGCGTGTAAATTCTCGCAATTTGGATTTGCCTCATCTCCTTCTAAATGCTGTTGATTAAGGATGTCTTGAGGGTGCTCATTTGGTTTTACATTTTTCTTGCACCCTAGGATAGACTAGAGATCAAGTTTCTATCAAGATTGCAAATCTGTCGTGAACTTTTTCTTC
Source organism: Rhipidocladum racemiflorum (assembly GCA_036346355.1). Classification (NCBI taxonomy): domain Eukaryota; kingdom Viridiplantae; phylum Streptophyta; class Magnoliopsida; order Poales; family Poaceae; genus Rhipidocladum; species Rhipidocladum racemiflorum. The sequence continues at coordinate 2,531,830 of CM070569.1, read as the reverse complement.
GTGCAGCAGTCATTCTTCGATTTTTAGAAAAATATAGAAAACTCCTTTTTTAGTGATTCTTATTGGAGAAGGTGCATGACTCATATACCAATATGTGAAAAAAATTTAGAGTCCACTGGTTGCACCAATTGGGAGCTATGAGGTGAAAATCGAGCTCCAAATTTCCTGATCGAAGTTCCTGACTGTCCGTAGTACTTGATTTTTTCTGATTTTTCTAAAAACTTTTGGAGGTGATTTTTGGTGTAGTATTTCACGACTCATCTTCTCATAGGGTGAAAAATTTTCAAAAATTTTGGAGCAACAGAAGTCCACCAACCATCTGCTCCAAATAAGGATAATTTCTGAAAAAATCTGCTTTTGCTTTTCTAAAAAGGCTTTTGTGATTTGGCTTGATCTCTTTTAGAAAAGAAGTATTTGAATTGATTCCTCTTTACTTTTGATACTTGACAACCAGGATTGTAATTTAAAAATCCCTCACATGATTCATGGTTCTCTTCCATGTAAACTAGGGATACACATAGTTGTCTAGTCGTTGTCGTTCTTGCAGGTTTTACGATTTTGAGGAGCACTGGTTTTCTTGCGGAATTGTTCGGAGTACGTTGAGTAGGGGACGATTTTATTTAGGATCATTCACCCCCCTTCTGATCGCCATCTCGATCCTTCATATCATTTGTCTTATAGTTCTGGAGAGAAATTTGAGGCCTTGCTGATCTAATTGCTTGTAGGTTAAAGCTTTTTCTTTACATTAGTCTCTTTTATTGGAACAATATTTTATTTGGATTTCCTGTAAATTATGCTACTACATATGGTTAAGAAAGAAAAAAGGTAGTAGAGGTGAAAAAGGCCATAGATACATTTGCGGTTCTTTACTTCCTGCCACGAAATATGCGATTCATCAATGCTAAAAAAACGAACTTCAATCAGAATTTAAGCAATAGAGGTCTCCAGATTTGAATTTAGATTCAAATATCTTTACGGCTACTCATACCTTTTGATCGTATTCACAGTATTTCTAGAATATTCCTTTCAGGTTACTCATACCTTTTCATAATTTAGTATCTTAGTGAAGGAAGTGCGGGGTTGTGATAGTGCTTATGTATACCAGATCTCAGTGTACCAGCGTTAGTATTACACTAATTGTTAAAATTCAAGGATTCTCATACCTTTTGATCTTATGCTTTTCTTTTTGTAGCTTGGAGCAAACTCACTGCAATGAAAGGAGCAAGGCACTAAGAAAAAGGTAATTTCTATGATAACATATTTTATGTAAAATAGGGCTTCTAAGATCTAATGATAACATGAAATTATGTAGTATTACTTGGATATTTCTTCTCACTATGTATATTCCACAAAGGTATAATCTATATTCTTTTACTTCACTTCACCATCACTTTGTCTTGAGCCCTTGGTTGGTTGCTAACTAGGTAGTTCTTGTGCCATCAAGGATAATAAATTAAGATGAAGAATGTAGGGGGTCATCACAATCGGTTCTTATAAAAAATCGATTGTAATAACTCCCTCATTACAATTGATTCTAGTTCAGAACTGATTGTTATGACCGTTTATCACAATCGGGTGAAAACCGATTGTGATAGCGTTTCCTCATCACTATCTAAAGACTTTTTATCGCCATCAAAACTAACTGTGATAATGAAAATGAACCGATTGTAATGTATATTCCTGTAGTAGTGATATCAACTTGTTCATATTCATTGTCTTATGGCTATTCTAGGAGTGAAATTTGGACTCAATTAGTATGGTTGTGAAGTAAGAGCACTGCTTCTATACTTTTCCTCCCAATACAAATTGCACAAATCTTAAAAGCAAACGAATGAATAATTTATTTTTAATTTAGACTTTAATATTTATGTAATTAAAAAAGAAAAACATTGAAGCACCTCTCGTGAAGTAAATATCCCGTGTGGTTAATGTTGAGAAATTAGACAATTTCCAGATTTAATCCCGAATATAAATCATGAACAACATCACAGAAACTAGCATGTATTTCTCTACTATACTAGACAGCACGAACAACATGACCATCTGGCTAAACATGATTAACCACGAGAATAGGACAGATTGAACGCGTCGATCGTAAGAAGATGCAGATGCCGCGGTTGGTGCAGTCGCGACATTGACGTTGACGACGTTATTGCCGGCACGACGCAGGAGCCGTTCACTGCGACGCCTGGCAGCAAGAAGAGGAAGGCGACCCGTGATGAAGATCTTGAGCAAGCCGCGAGCGCTTCCAAAAACCTTATTCGCCCTCTCCCTGCCAGATCTCGAAGGCGAAGGGTTAGGAGACTGCTCTCCCGATCGCTGGTGCACGCCGGCGCTCGGAATGGAGAAGGCTACGGTGGTAGCGCAACAGCGAGAGGTGGCAAAACTCTAACCCCTCTCAAGCCTCAAGCACCAAGCACTTTTTTTTTCACTCCTAGTGGTGGCCTTTAGGTGGTTTATATAGAGAGCCAAAGGTGTTCCTCCCCTTTCCCCTAGCAATATGGGACTAAAGGATTCCATCATCCTCATGCTCCCACATGGGCCTTTGAGATTTTCTTTAGGAATTAGTTCATTTGGGCCAAGCCCACTTATTCCAACAATCCCCCACCAGATCTCAAATGCCCATTTAGAGATTTGCCAATACTCACTACTGTTTGATATACCAGCGTTTCAAATAGAGACTAAGTTGAACTTCGCCTAGAGCTCCAAGTTACACCTATTCACAACTTGAACAATGGACTACGCCTTGAATTGCAAGTTTTGTGTGAATAGGTTTCACTCAAAGTCATAATCGATACACTGCTGCCAAGAGCCTCCTCCGCGGGTGGAGCATATGCGTCGTACTCCATGGTCTCTTCATGAGCTTACTAGAGATCACCCAGGTCTCATAGATCGCGACGTTAGGCAGTCGGGCTCATATAGGTGTGTTCTTTCAAGAATGCTCAGAGGACGACATCTTCGCTAGTTAAAGCCAACAGAAACACATTAAGGCATATCGCCATCCTCGCCTTACAGCCTTCTGAGAGTATTGCATCTTTACTTGGAGAGGGCAACAGATTACTCTCCTCAGTTCGCCAATTGCTTGTTTTACCCAGGACCTAATTCACGGGATCTCCGATCACAAAGGTTGAGTTACCACAATGGCAACTTATATGGGTCTCATACCCATCTCCCTAGATGCACCTTCTATCACATTCCGTGATAGTCCCTTTGTAAAGGATCTCGCCAGGTTTTTGTCTGCTTGAATATAAGTCACACTTATAACTCCTGAGTTTCTCAATTTCTGACGCATTTCAATCGCCTTTTAACGTGTCTTGATGACTTCGCATTATCCTTAGCATCTGTTCACTTTAGCAATCACAGATTGATTATCACAGTTCATAAGGATAGCGGTATTGGTCTTTCAACCACCGCAAGTCCATCAAGAGCTCACGCAGCCAATCTGCCTCTCTGATGGGTGTATCTAAAGCGATGAGCTCTGCCTCCATGGTTGACCTTGTCAAAATGGTCTGCTTGCAAGACCTCCATGACACAGCACAACCACCAATGTAAAATACATATCCACCGGTAGCATAGAGCTCATCAACATCGTAAATCCGATTCGAGACACTATATCCCTCAAGCACTGCAGGGTGCCCTGAATAGTGAATCCCATAACTCGTAGTACCTTTCAAATAGCGCATTACCCTTTCAAGTGCATGCCAATGATCAGAACCCGGGTTTGACATGAACCTACTCAATTTGCTCACAGCAAATGATATATCAGGTCTCGTTGCACCAGTAAGATACATCAGTGAACCGATAATCTGAGAATATATTAATTGGTTTAAGCCAATTTTCTTATTCTTTCTCAGTGTCACACTGGGATCATAAGGAGTGGGAGAGGGCTTGTTGTCCATAAAGCCAAACCGGCTCAAGATCTTCTCCACATAGTGGGATTGCGAAAGAGTAATCCCACTCTCATCCTTAATAAGCTTGATGTTAAGAATTACATCAGCTTCTCCCAGATCTTTCATATCAATTTTCTCTGATAGGAAAGACTTGACCTCTTTGATCACATCAATATTTGTGCCAAAGATCAGTATATCGTCCATATAAAGGCACAATATAACTCCTTCACCCCCACCATAGCGATAGTATACACATCTATCAGCCTCATTAATGGCAAAGCTCGCAGACGTCAAAGTGGTGTCGAACTTCTCATGCCATTGCTTAGGTGCTTGTTTCAAGCCATACAAAGATTTCAATAATTTACACACCTTGCTCTCTTGACCATTTACTACAAACCCATCAGGCTGTTCCATGTAAATTTCCTCATCTAACTCTCCATTAAGGAAAGCTGTCTTCACGTCCATCTGATGAACGAGAAGACCATACGAGGCAGCCAGAGAAAGTAATACTCGAATGGTGGTCATTCTAGCAACAGGTGAATAAGTATCAAAGAAATCTTCGTCTTCCTTTTGGGTGTAACCCTTAGCCACAAGCCGAGCCTTGTACTTCTCAATAGTACCATCAGGCCTAAGCTTCTTCTTGAACACCCACTTACAACCCACAGGTTTACAACCATAGGGCCGTTCAGTTACCTCCCAAGTCCCATTGGCGAGAATCGAGTCCATCTCATTCTGGACAGCTTCTTTCCAATTGTCTGCATCTGGAGATGCATATGCCTCTGCAATGGACATAGGAGTATCATCCACGAGGTATACAATGAAATCATTGCCAAAGGATTTTTCAATCCTATGTCTCTTGCTCTTTCTAAGAGCTTCATTGTCATCCTCCTCTAGGACTTTCTCAGATGGTTGCTCAGAAGACTCAGTAGGTATAATAGTTTCAGGAATTATCTCAGAAGAAAATCTAGAAGTGCTATGCATATCTTTCATCGAAAATATATTCTCAAAAAATGTAGCATCGCGAGACTCCATAATAGCATCAACATACATATCAGGCACATCAGATTTAACTACTAAAAATCTATAAGCGATGCTCCATCGAGCATATCCTGGAAAGACACAATCCACCTGCCTTAGGCCCGAGCTTACGCTTTTTGTTAATCGGTACATTGACTTTCGCCAAGCATCCCCACGTGCGTAAGTAAGAAAGTGATGGTTTTCTCCCAACCCACTTCTCGTAAGGGTCTTCTCCATGTTTCGTTAGGAACTCTATTCAGACATGACATGAAGTCAACACAGCTTCCCCACCATGCCTTAGATAAACCAACCGTGTCTAACATGGCGTTCACCAAGTCGAACAGGCGGTTTTTTCCTCTCGGCAATCCCGTTTGATTCGAGTGAGTAGGGAGGTGTCCTCTCATTAAAATACCATGTTCCGCACATAAGTCATCAAAGATTTTGGGAAAATATTCGCCATCACGATCCGACCTAAGGCGTTTGATCTTTCTCTCTAGTTGGTTTTCACCTTCAGCTTTATAGATCTTAAAGTAGTGTAGCGTCCCATCCTTAGCTTTCAACAAGTAAACATAGCAAAATCTAGTCGCGTCATCAATCAATGTCATGAAGTATCTCTTTCCACCCTTTGTCAACACACCATTCATCTTGCACAGATCAGAATGTATGAGTTCTAGAGGTGCCAAGTTCCTCTCCTCAGCCGCCTTGTGAGGCTTTCAAGGTTGCTTTGATTGCACACAACTATGGCACTTAGAACCTTTGACAATAGTGAAATTCGGAATTAAACTCATGCTGGAAAGCCGATTCATAAGACCAAAGTTAATGTGGCATAAAGAAGGGAGCCACTAACGAGATTCTTGCTTATAGAAGGGACATGCTGCACGTTCTTTAGCTGCACGATCTTTCCCGAAGTAAACTTCAGATCCACTGTGCCAGAGCCATGAACAGAAGCATGTGACCCGTTCCCATTAGGACAGAAGAATCCCGAGTGACCCAATAAGAAGAGAACATATTAATGTCAGAACACACATGAACATTAGCACCCGTATCAATCCACCAACTGGAAGACTGAAATACTGTGAACACAGAAGGTAAATTACCATACCCTGTGTCTCCAGTGTTGCTAGCGGTCACCGTGTTGACAGCCTTGGACGCCTGTCCATTGTTGGCCTTTTTCCCTCGACGGTCTGCCCGATCTGGGCATTCCTTGGAAAAATGCCCGACTTCACCACATGCAAAGCAGGGCATCTCAGCCTTGTTCATCTTCTTCTTGAAATTGGTAGTCTTATTAGGCTTGTTCTTCCCTTTGTTCTTGCCGTAGTTCTTCTGAACTATATTGGTGCTGGACTAGCCCTCGGCTCCATTACCACTGAAGTCTTTAGCCCGAGCCTTCTCTTCAACATCAAGGGACGCTATCAGATTTTCGACTGATATCTTTGTCCTCTTATGTTTTAGAGTAGTGCCGAAACTCCTCCACGAGGAGGCGGTTTGCAATGATGCAATCGCCACAAAAGGATCGGGTAAGACGATTCCAGGAGTTCAAGTTTCTTGACAATGCATCAGATCTCATGGGCTTGCTCTACAACAGAGCGATTATCAGCCATCTTATAGTCATGAAAGTTTTCCATGACATACAGTTCACTGCCCGCATCCGATGCACCGAATTTGGCGTTCAGTGTATCCCACAGCACCTTCGCATCTGTTATGTGCATGTACACATCACACAGACGGTCGGCAAGAACGCTAAGAATGCATCCCACGAAGATAGTATTGGCATCCGTGAAACTTTTCTGCTGCTCAGCAGAGAGATCACCTTCAGGCTTGCCTTTACTAACCCAGAATACATTCATAGCTATAAGTCTGAGCGTGACCTTGACTTGCCACCTCTTAAAGTGCACACCAGAGAATTTAATCTCCGGCCTCAGTGCTTCGGCAAAACCAGCCATTGTTAATTCAGGAAGTTGTCTATAATAAGGTTTTTGGATTGTTGAAAAATTAGACAATTTCCAGATTTAATCCCGAATATAAATCATGAATAACATCACAGAAACTAGCATGTATTTCTCTACTATACTAGACAGCACGAACAACATGACCATCTGGCTAAACATGATTAACCACGAGAATATGACAGATTGAACGTACTGATCAGAAGAAGATGCAGATGCCGCGGTTGGTGCAGTCGCGACATTGACGTTGACGACGTTATTGCCGGCACGACGCAGGAGCCGTTCACTGCGACGCCTGGCAGCAAGAAGAGGAAGGCGACCCGTGATGAAGATCTTGAGCGCCGCGCCAAGCGCTTCCCAAAACCTTATTCGCCTCTCCCGTGCAGATCTCGAAGGCGAAGGGTTCCTGAGACTGCTCTCCCGATCGGTGCACGCCGGCCGCTCGGAATGGAGAAGGCTACGGTGGTAGCGCAATGTAGAGGTGGCAAAACTCTAACCCCTCTCAAGCCTCAAGCACCAAGCACTTTTTTTTCACTCCTAGTGGTGGCCTTTAGGTGGTTTATATAGAGAGCCAAAGGTGTTCCTCCCCTTTCCCCTAGCAATATGGGACTAAAGGATTCCACCATCCTCCTGCTCCCACATGGGCCTTTGAGATGGTCTTTAGGAATTAGTTCATTTGGGCCAAGCCCACTTATTCCAACAATCCCCACCGATCTCAAATGCCCATTTAGAGATTTGCCAATACTCACTCTTGTTTGATATACCAGCTTTCAAGCAGAGATCGTTAAGTTGAACTTCGCCTAGAGCTCCAAGTTACACCTATTCACAACTTGAACAATGGACTACGCCTTGAATTGCAAGTTTTGTGTGAATAGGTTTCACTCAAAGTCATAATCGATACACTGGCTGCCGCAGCCTCCTCCGCGGGTGGAGCATATGCGTCGTACTCCATGGTCTCTTCATGAGCTTACTAGAGATCACCAGTGTCTCATAGATCGCGACGTTAGACAGTCGGGCTCATATAGGTGTGTTCTTTCAAGAATGCTCAGAGGACAAAGATCTTCGCTAGTTAAAGCCAACAGAAACACATTAAGGCATATCGCCATCCTGCCTTACAGCCTTCTGAGAGTATTGCATCTTTACTTGGAGAGGGCAACAGATTACTCTCCTCAGTTCGCCAATTGCTTGTTTTACCCAGGACCTAATTCACGGGATCTCCGATCACAAAGGTTGAGTTACCACAATGGCAACTTATATGGGTCTCATACCCATCTCCCTAGATGCACCTTCTATCACATTCCGTGATAGTCCCTTTGTAAAGGGATCTGCCAGGTTTTTGTCTGTTTGAATATAAGTCACACTTATAACTCCGGAGTTTCTCAATTTCCTGACAGACTTCAATCGCCTTTTAACGTGTCTTGATGACTTCGCATTATCCTTAGCACTGTTCACTTTAGCAATCACAGATTGATTATCACAGTTCATAAGGATAGCCGGTATTGGTCTTTCAACCACCGGCAAGTCCATCAAGAGCTCACGCAGCCAATCTGCCTCTCTGATTTGTATCTAAAGCGATGAGCTCTGCCTCCATGGTTGACCTTGTCAAAATGGTCTGTTTGCAAGACCTCCATGACACTGCACCACCACCAATGGTAAATACATATCCACTGGTAGCATAGAGCTCATCAACATCAGAAATCCAGTTCGAGACACTATATCCCTCAAGCACTGCAGGGTGCCCTGAATAGTGAATCCCATAACTCGTAGTACCTTTCAAATAGCGCATTACCCTTTCAAGTGCATGCCAATGATCGTAACCGGGTTTGACATGAACCTACTCAATTTGCTCACAGCAAATGATATATCAGGTCTCGTTGCACCAGTAAGATACATCAGTGAACCGATAATCTGAGAATATATTAATTGGTTTAAGCCAATTTTCTTATTCTTTCTCAGTGTCACACTGGGATCATAAGGAGTGGGAGAGGGCTTGTTGTCCATAAAGCCAAACCGGCTCAAGATCTTCTCCACATAGTGGGATTGCGAAAGAGTAATCCCACTCTCATCCTTAATAAGCTTGATGTTAAGAATTACATCAGCTTCTCCCAGATCTTTCATATCAATTTTCTCTGATAGGAAAGACTTGACCTCTTTGATCACATCAATATTTGTGCCAAAGATCAGTATATCGTCCATATAAAGGCACAATATAACTCCTTCACCCCCACCATAGCGATAGTATACACATCTATCAGCCTCATTAATGGCAAAGCTCGCAGACGTCAAAGTGGTGTCGAACTTCTCATGCCATTGCTTAGGTGCTTGTTTCAAGCCATACAAAGATTTCAATAATTTACACACCTTGCTCTCTTGACCATTTACTACAAACCCATCAGGCTGTTCCATGTAAATTTCCTCATCTAACTCTCCATTAAGGAAAGCTGTCTTCACGTCCATCTGATGAACGAGAAGACCATACGAGGCAGCCAGAGAAAGTAATACTCGAATGGTGGTCATTCTAGCAACAGGTGAATAAGTATCAAAGAAATCTTCGCCTTCCTTTTGGGTGTAACCCTTAGCCACAAGCCGAGCCTTGTACTTCTCAATAGTACCATCAGGCCTAAGCTTCTTCTTGAACACCCACTTACAACCCACAGGTTTACAACCATAGGGCCGTTCAGTTACCTCCCAAGTCCCATTGGCGAGAATCGAGTCCATCTCATTCTGGACAGCTTCTTTCCAATTGTCTGCATCTGGACATGCATATGCCTCTGCAATGGACATAGGAGTATCATCCACGAGGTATACAATGAAATCATTGCCAAAGGATTTTTCAATCCTATGTCTCTTGCTCTTTCTAAGAGCTTCATTGTCATCCTCCTCTAGGACTTTCTCAGATGGTTGCTCAGAAGACTCAGTAGGTATAATAGTTTCAGGAATTATCTCAGAAGAAAATCTAGAAGTGCTATGCATATCTTTCATCGAAAATATATTCTCAAAAAATGTAGCATCGCGAGACTCCATAATAGCATCAACATACATATCAGGCACATCAGATTTAACTACTAAAAATCTATAAGCGATGCTCCACTGAGCATATCCCAGAAAGACACAATCCACTGTCTTAGGCCCGAGCTTACGCTTTTTGTTAATCGGTACATTGACTTTCGCCAAGCATCCCCACGTGCGTAAGTAAGAAAGTGATGGTTTTCTCCCAACCCACTTCTCGTAAGGGGTCTTCTCCATGTTTCTGTTAGGAACTCTATTCAGGACATGACATGAAGTCAACACAGCTTCCCCCCACCATGCCTTAGATAAACCAACCGTGTCTAACATGGCGTTCACCAAGTCAGTCAGCGTGCGGTTTTTTTCCTCTCGGCAATCCCGTTTGATTCGAGTGAGTAGGGAGGTGTCCTCTCATTAAAATACCATGTTCCGCACATAAGTCATCAAAGATTTTGGGAAAATATTCGCCATCACGATCCGACCTAAGGCGTTTGATCTTTCTCTCTAGTTGGTTTTCACCTTCAGCTTTATAGATCTTAAAGTAGTGTAGCGTCCCATCCTTAGCTTTCAACAAGTAAACATAGCAAAATCTAGTCGCGTCATCAATCAATGTCATGAAGTATCTCTTTCCACCCTTTGTCAACACACCATTCATCTTGCACAGATCAGAATGTATGAGTTCTAGAGGTGCCAAGTTCCTCTCCTCAGCCGCCTTGTGAGGCTTTCAAGGTTGCTTTGATTGCACACAACTATGGCACTTAGAACCTTTGACAATAGTGAAATTCGGAATTAAACTCATGCTGAAAAGCCGATTCATAAGACCAAAGTTAATGTGGCATAAAGAAGGGAGCCACTAACGAGATTCTTGCTTATAGAAGGGACATGCTGCACGTTCTTTAGCTGCACGATCTTTCCCGAAGTAAATTTCAGATCCACTGTGCCAGAGCCATGAACAGAAGCATGTGACCCGTTCCCATTAGGACAGAAGAATCCCGAGTGACCCAATAAGAAGAGAACATATTAATGTCAGAACACACATGAACATTAGCACCCGTATCAATCCACCAACTGGAAGACTGAAATACTGTGAACACAGAAGGTAAATTACCATACCCTGTGTCTCCAGTGTTGCTAGCGGTCACCGTGTTGACAGCCTTGGACGCCTGTCCATTGTTAGCCTTTTTCCCTCGACGGTCTGCCCGATCTGGGCATTCCTTGGAAAAATGCCCGACTTCACCACATGCAAAGCAGGGCATCTCAGCCTTGTTCATCTTCTTCTTGAAATTGGTAGTCTTATTAGGCTTGTTCTTCCCTTTGTTCTTGCCGTAGTTCTTCTGAACTATATTGGTGCTGGACTAGCCCTCGGCTCCATTACCACTGAAGTCTTTAGCCCGAGCCTTCTCTTCAACATCAAGGGACGCTATCAGATTTTCGACTGATATCTTTGTCCTCTTATGTTTTAGAGTAGTGCCGAAACTCCTCCACGAGGGAGGCAGTTTTGCAATGATGCAACTGGCCACAAAAGGATCAGGTAAGACGCATTCCAGGAGTTCAAGTTTCTTGACAATGCACTGTATCTCATGGGCTTGCTCTACAACAGAGCGATTATCAGCCATCTTATAGTCATGAAAGTTTTCCATGACATACAGTTCACTGCCCGCATCCGATGCACCGAATTTGGCGTTCAGTGTATCCCACAGCACCTTCGCATCTGTTATGTGCATGTACACATCACACAGACGGTCGACAAGAACGCTAAGAATGCATCCCACGAAGATAGTATTGGCATCCGTGAAACTTTTCTGCTGCTCAGCAGAGAGATCACCTTCAGGCTTGCCTTTACTAACCCAGAATACATTCATAGCTATAAGTCTGAGCGTGACCTTGACTTGCCACCTCTTAAAGTGCACACCAGAGAATTTAATCTCCGGCCTCAGTGCGTCGGCAAAACCAGCCATTGTTAATTCAGGAAGTTGTCTATAATAAGGTTTTTGGATTGTTGAAAAATTAGACAATTTCCAGATTTAATCCCGAATATAAATCATGAATAACATCACAGAAACTAGCATGTATTTCTCTACTATACTAGACAGCACGAACAACATGACCATCTGGCTAAACATGATTAACCACGAGAATATGACATATTGAACGTACTGATCAGAAGAAGATGCAGATGCCGCGGTTGGTGCAGTCGCGACATTGACGTTGACGACGTTATTGCCGGCACGACGCAGGAGCCGTTCACTGCGACGCCTGGCAGCAAGAAGAGGAAGGCGACCCGTGATGAAGATCTTGAGCAGTCGCGCGAAGCGCTTCCCAAAAACCTTATTCGCCCTCTCCCGGTGCAGGATCTCGAAGGCGAAGGGTTCCGGAGACCTGCTCTCCCGATCGCTGGTGCACGCCGGCGCTCGGAATGGAGAAGGCTACGGTGGTAGCGCAACAGCGAGAGGTGGCAAAACTCTAACCCCTCTCAAGCCTCAAGCACCAAGCACTTTTTTTCACTCCTAGTGGTGGCCTTTAGGTGGTTTATATAGAGAGCCAAAGGTGTTCCTCCCCTTTCCCCTAGCAATATGGGACTAAAGGATTCCACCATCCTCATGCTCCCACATGGGCCTTTGAGATTTTCTTTAGGAATTAGTTCATTTGGGCCAAGCCCACTTATTCCAACAATCCCCCACCAGATCTCAAATGCCCATTTAGAGATTTGCCAATACTCACTACTGTTTGATATACCAGCGTTTCAGCAGAGACTGTTAAGTTGAACTTCTGCCTAGAGCTCCAAGTTACACCTATTCACAACTTGAACAATGGACTACGCCTTGAATTGCAAGTTTTGTGTGAACAGGTTTCACTCAAAGTCATAACTGATACCTGGCTGCCAGTAGCCTCCTCCGCGGGTGGAGCATATGCGTCGTACTCCATGGTCTCTTCATGAGCTTACTAGAGATCACCCAGGTCTCATAGACTGCGACGTTAGACAGTCGGGCTCATATAGGTGTGTTCTTTCAAGAATGCTCTGTAGGACAGCATCTTCGCTAGTTAAAGCCAACAGAAACACATTAAGGCATATCGCCATCCTGCCTTACAGCCTTCTGAGAGTATTGCATCTTTACTTGGAGAGGGCAACAGATTACTCTCCTCAGTTCGCCAATTGCTTGTTTTACCCAGGACCTAATTCACGGGATCTCCGATCACAAAGGCTGGGTTACCACAATGGCAACTTATATGGGTCTCATACCCATCTCCCTAGATGCACCTTCTATCACATTCCGTGATAGTCCCTTTGTAAAGGGATCTGCCAGGTTTTTGTCTGTTTGAATATAAGTCACACTTATAACTCCTGAGTTTCTCAATTTCTGTGCACTTCAATCGCCTTTTAACGTGTCTTAATGACTTCGCATTATCCTTAGCAATGTTCACTTTAGCAATCATAGATTGATTATCACAGTTCATAAGGATAGCCGGTATTGGTCTTTCAACCACCGGCAAGTCCATCAAGAGCTCACGCAGCCAATCTGCCTCTACAGTGGCTGTATCTAAAGCAGTGAGCTCTGCCTCCATGGTTGACCTTGTCAAAATGGTCTGTTTGCAAGACCTCCATGACACTGCACCACCACCAATGGTAAATACATATCCACTGGTAGCATAGAGCTCATCAACATCAGAAATCCAGTTCGAGACACTATATCCCTCAAGCACTGCAGGGTGCCCTGAATAGTGAATCCCATAACTCGTAGTACCTTTCAAATAGCGCATTACCCTTTCAAGTGCATGCCAATGATCAGAACCCGGGTTTGACATGAACCTACTCAATTTGCTCACAAAGAAATGATATATCAGGTCTCGTTGCACCAGTAAGATACATCAGTGAACCGATAATCTGAGAATATATTAATTGGTTTAAGCCAATTTTCTTATTCTTTCTCAGTGTCACACTGGGATCATAAGGAGTGGGAGAGGGCTTGTTGTCCATAAAGCCAAACCGGCTCAAGATCTTCTCCACATAGTGGGATTGCGAAAGAGTAATCCCACTCTCATCCTTAATAAGCTTGATGTTAAGAATTACATCAGCTTCTCCCAGATCTTTCATATCAAATTTCTCTGATAGGAAAGACTTGACCTCATTGATCACATCAATATTTGTGCCAAAGATCAGTATATCGTCCATATAAAGGCACAATATAACTCCTTCACCCCCACCATAGCGATAGTATACACATCTATCAGCCTCATTAATGGCAAAGCTCGCAGACGTCAAAGTGGTGTCGAACTTCTCATGCCATTGCTTAGGTGCTTGTTTCAAGCCATACAAAGATTTCAATAATTTACACACCTTGCTACTAAACATAAGCTCAATAAATATGTTAGCCTCATTAAAAAGTAGATTTGTCAATGATCACCAATCATCCTTGATGAGACGAAACCAATGGATTTGTCATTAATCACCAAAACCAACTTAATGGATCAACCTAATGGAGGTTGTACTTACAAGCACTCTGCAAACTCTCCAAGAATTTTGAGACAAATTTCGCACCCCGATCAGAGATAATCGTCTTGGGTACACCATGCAGTCTCACAATTTCCCGCACATAAATGGGATCCAACTCGTTCGCTGAATTGTTAGTGCGGATAGGAATGAAGTGAGCGGACATACTAAGACAGTCCACCACAACCCAAACAGCATCCTTCCCTCATGGAGTACGAGGTAGGGCAACCACAAAGTCCATAGAGATGTCGTCCCAAGGACAGACAGGAATCTCCAGTGGCTGCAACTGACCGGCAGGACGCTTGTGTTCAGCCTTAACCTTCTGACAAACCCCACAACATGCCACGTACTTAGCAATATCAAACCTCATCCTTTTCCACCAGAAATTCTTTTTCGAATCCCTGTACATATTGGTCTCCCTAGGACGGACCGTGTACGGGGTCCGATGAGCCTCTTTCAAGATATCATCTTTGACTTGGGATTTCTGAGGTAAGCAAAGGCGACCCTGAAACCTCAGAGCTCCCGCATCATCAATGGAAAAGTCTCCAGTCTTACCACCCTCAAGACATTTCCTCACCTGCTGGAGCAATCGATCATGCTGTTGTGCTTCCCGCACACGCTCTGAGATTGTTGACTCAAGAATCAATAGAGTTTCAACTTGCACGGTCCCCGCAAAACAATAAGAGACTCCCAGCCGCTCAAAATTAGCAACAAGACAATCAATGATAGGGGGCATTGTCTTGCGACTGAGGGCGTCAGCCACCACATTTGCCTTACCTTGATGATACTGGATTGTGAGGTCATAATCCTTTATCAACTCTAGCCACCTCATCTGCCACAAATTCAAATCTTTCTGGGTAAAGATGTACTTGAGGCTCTTGTGATCAGTGAAGATATCACAAGACTCGCCATACAAATAATGCCTCCAAATTTTCAATGCGAAAACCACAGCGGCTAGCTCAAGATCATGGGTGGGATAATTCTGCTTATGCTTTTTCAATTGCCTCGATGCATAAGCAATCACCATGCCATCTTGCATGAACACACAACCAAGTCCCATTCGAGAGGCATCAGAATAGACTGTGAAGCACCTCCTAGGCTCGGGGAGGGTAAGAACAGGAGCAGTCACTAACTTCTCCTTCAAAGTGCAAAAACTGTGCTCACACTCAGCAGTCCACTGAAATTTCATCCCCTTCTGGGTCAATTGCGAAAGCGGATTAGCAACGATGGAGAAGTCCTGCACAAAACGCCGGTAATACCCAGCCAACCCGAGGAAGCTACGCACCTCTTTAACACTAGAAGGTCTCTTCCAATCAAAAACTGCTGAAACTTTACTAGGATCAACAGAAATGCCCTCCGGATTGATGATATGGCCAAGAAAACCCACCTCTGAAATCCAGAACTCACACTTCTTTAATTTAGCATAGAACTGGTTCTCCCTCAATGTACTCAGCATAAGTCTCAGGTGCTGCTCATGCTCTTCTTCTGATTTGGAGTAAACCAGAAAGTCATCAATAAAAACTACGACAAAATCATCAAGATACTTGTGTAGCATACTGTTCAATGCTTCCAATTGTGTCAAATTTTAGATTAGTTATTCAACTTACACAAGTTTTAATGTTGCTATCCTATAGAGAAATTTTAAGTATAACTGAAGCCATGTTTCTAGGTTATCCCACATCACATTTTAGTTAAACCTATGGTATGATACTAAATACATGTTCCACGAACCTAATGCCCGCTCTGATACCAACTGTAACACCCCGGCACCTAGTATGCCGCGAATGCCACCCGAACGATGCTAGAAACAACCAAAACACATATTTAAACATAAATTACAGCAACTACGCTAATTACTTAACTGAAAAATTCAGCAGTATATCTTTTGTTTTTCCATGGTTTGAAGCAGCAATAATAATATCATAACACAATAATATAACGGATGACATCTAAAACATGAATAACAGGAGTTATAGCATTATTTCAATCCCTGAATATAACCTCAAACGTTTCATGAACCAATACGAAGTGAACAATAAAACCAAGCACACAAAATAGCATAATCCAAGTTTAGCGCAACAAAACGAATCATCACAACTACGAATGAGAGTGTGTAGTTGTATAGATGAGTTAAAACTAGGTGAAGACGTGGCGCTAACTCCCTTTCCCATATGCCGAGTTCATGGTACCTAAAAACATCATAAAACAACAAGCGTGAGTTCATCACTCAGCAAAGTGTATTGCAATGGACTAAAACAATAACAATACTCATTATCAACATCATTAACACCTCATAATGCATCATCATACGTATCTCATAAACATCTTCATAAACATTTTGTAAACTTTTTCATTCATGCAAGGCAATGCACATGTCTATTTGCTTAGCACATACCGGTATTGCCGAGTGCACACCCATCGGTGTGCACCCTCTTTCCCCTCCATCCCGTGGAGCGTGCCTACTTTTACTGACTCGCTCCCATTCATAACCATGGATGGGACAACGAGGTAGGTCATTCGTCTTCACTACGTGTGAACGCAGAGGCCCACAGCAGAATGGGTCGCCTCTTCCATTATGAATGCACATATGCCATATCATGATATAACTTGCATAAAACTCAATATAACAACGGCATAACCATTAAACTAATCATGATCATCCTATCACATGCAAGGATCAACATGGCAAATTAGCTCATCATATAGTATTATAGCAAAGCTACAATTCTAGTTGGTCAATTAAACCCAAAACCATCCCAATACACTTGCCTTCAACCACGTGCGACGCAGTGGCGAGATATGAAAGGCACTCCCGGAGTCACACCACCTGCACATAGGTATAATACACTCAACAACATTCCCACAAAACAACACAAAAACTATCGGCTACATCGACTCCACAACCCACTCCTAAAACCCGAAAAATAGAGAATCTGTCCAACGGGAGAGCAGGCTTCCAACAAGCATATCTTGAGTTCTAAAACTCCAAATCAGGTAAACGGGTACATTTTCTCGAACCTTAGGAAATTTCCCACCTTTTTTAAGTATACACGAAAACTAATTCGGCCTCTAAAATCCTCTAATCTACAGTTGAACACAATCTATCCCAATCACATCATAGATTGGACAGCGCTCGGTAAATCGACCATAACTTTTAAACGGCTTAACGTAATTTAGTGTTTTCATTGCCTAATTAAAGCTATTTCGATTACCTACAACTTTTGTAACATCCGTCCGACCATATGATGACTCTAAAATCCTCTAAAATGTGTCCCAACATCGACTGTCAAACCTGGCCGAGAGCCACTCGCGAGATAGATCTAGAATCCAACTTAACCCATCTAATCACAGTACCCAAAAGAGAGTTCTAGACATGGATTCTCCCATCAAGAAGCACCTAGACCACCACAAAAGAACCGCAATTCTTTAACTCTTCTTAGAGAATCGAACGATGATGAAATCCTTTCTTCCTTCCGGCCGCTCCTTCCTCCAGAATAGCAGCGAATCGCCGTAGATCTCCGGACCGACGATCCACCAAGCAAGGAAATGAAGAACACCGGGGAAGGAGAGGTGAGGGGCTGCTAGGGGAGGGGAGGGTGGCGGCTAGGGAGGGGAAACCCTAGGGGGGCGCACGGCACAAGGAGGGGGCGGCTAGGTGTGGGAGGGGAGGAGGTGGGGGACGCACTAGGGTTAGGGGGTGCATGGGGCAGAATTTCCTGCCCCCCACTCCCCTACATGGACCAAGAGCCTCCACCAAAGGCCCAATTATTTCTCCCAAGACCCAAACTAGCTCCCGCAAGGCCCAAACTTCCCCAGAGAGGCACAAACACCCGAAAAAGCCCAAAAATACGGTATAAAGTCGTACCGTATTGCCAAATTCTATATTGTCACATTCCATAATGTCATTATTAAAAGAATTGGCATTATGCATAGAATTAAGGGAGGACTATTTTGCTCTTTTGGCTTGGAGGAGGCAGTGTTAAGCCAAGGGTAAAAGAGTCTTTGTAGATCAGTAAAATGGATAAGATCATTGCTACATTCCCCAGCTAGGTTAAAAACCAAGAGCCAGCCGAATAGCACACACATTTCACTTCACTCCACTGCCATTGCCAAACCGAGAGGCGAAGAGAGAGTAGTTAGAGCATTCCAGTGCCGAGCCAAGGGCAAGAAGGGAGCAACCGGAGCCCCCAAGCCGGAGCCAAGGAGGAGAAGGCCAGCCACCCCAGCCAAACCAAACCGAACCAAGCCAAGAGAAGAAGAGGAGGATCTAACAGGAGGCCAAGCAAGGAGCTCAAGGCCTGCTACCTCTTCCCCATCCTCTTCTTCATCTCAGAACTTCACCGACCAAACCAGGTGCACAAGTAACAGTATCAAGTATCAAATGGTAAATAGAGTAGAATGTAGTTTGTAGATCGAGTAGATCCAGTAAAAAAAATAGTAGATCAGGCCCCAAACCCTTGGTCTCAGACCTTGGCAGTAGGGGGGGTGGTCGCATGTGTGTACCTAGCAGTTCATCCCTTCGGATGAACGCCGACCTCACTGCATGCACCATCCCGCGGTAGAGCTCTTGCCAGTAGTCATCATCGACCCCACTTACCTTGAATAGCAGCTTAAACCGAACTTCAGAGCAACCAACCGAGCTCAAGCAACTAAGGGAAAAGTCAGAGAACCGAAACCCCCAAAAATCCCATAAGCAACCAAGAACCCTAGAGCTGAAGCATAGAAAAAGAGGGAGAGAGCCTGTAGGGGCCTGGCTAGCCAAGGGCTAGCCAGAGTCGGTGGATTACGGTCGGTGAGCTCCAGCGCAAGGTCACCCGACAAAGGGGAGGGAGGAGCCAAGGAGGAGCTAGGAGAGAGAGAGAGAGAGAGAGAGAGAGGTAGAGAGAGAGGGAGAGAGGCAGTAGAGGGTGGAGTAGAGAGGGAGTTGGAGAGGAGGCATAGTTGGTGAGAAGCCGAGGCGACGGCGCGTGGAGGCCGAGGCCAGCGGCGCACGGAGGCCGAGAGGATGGGAAGCCGAGAGATCGCTAGAGAGGAGCGACCAAGAGAAGACCCAGCCGAGAGGCTTCGGCCGAATGGAGGAAAGGGAAGGAGAGGGGATGGGCCGAAGGGCCATTTGGCTGAAGAAAAGAAAAAAAAAAGAAAAGAGAGAAAAGAAAGAAAAGAGAGAGGAAAGAAGAAAAAAGAAAAGAGAAAAAGGGAAAAGATGGGGGGAAATTGGGAAAGTGGTTTACTGCTGCTGAACACGATTAGTTTAATTAACCATTAGCTGATTAGCTTAAAATAATAATTAACACCCTTCTTTAATTAATATTTCTACTATTAAAAGTGGTTGGACGCCATAAATCATATTCAAAATTAATATGTTATAATTTCAGGACAAGAACTAAACCAATCAGACCACAATCTCCAGCTTTCGAGCGAGGATGATTATATCAATCTTAGTTCATGCAAGTTCCATTGATCATGTCTTATTAAATGTTTCCAAGGTTTTCATTAAATACTTTACTACATGGGAAATTTATGTTGCTACTAAAACCTTAAATCGGATGTGAATGGACAGTATGGTTGAAAAATGGATGGATAGATGGATTGGTAATTGATTTGGTATTGGGATGGCTTATTGAGTGAATGGATGAGTTGGCGTATGTTATTATGGTGAATAGAGGGCGCCGATGAATTGGGAGTAGTCGGTGGGGTCCTCTACATATGGTTATGATATAAGGATGAATAACTAACACTTGGGTAATGAGCTGTATTACAGTACCAACCATAGTGTGTGGAATCGGTCAAAAAAGGCTATCCTGGGAAGGTATTATGATCTCCACATTGGTGGTTAAGTAATTAACTAGGAGTATGAAGTTGGGTATGCCGGGAGTCCGAGTGATGGACATGATATCAGTTGCGATTGATCGGGAGCTATATTTAAAGCCCAGGGGAGTATCAGTGTTGTTGTGGTAGCATGATACAACTGATACGCTAAGGGTAGTGGGGAACAGTCGAGGACACCACTACTCGTTGGCTATCAGGGTGGGAGATCAAATATTGGACTAGTGATAAACATGCTGGGGCCTCATGGGATAGGGTCACTATGAGTAAAGTGGTACAAACCTGTGTAGGGTCAAAATCATGAATTCATGCCTGTCTCCTAGATTGGAGGCTACGAAAGCTAAGTCTGCCTCTTATACGAGTGCTAGTGGAGTTTTTGGATAATTAAAATGACACAACTTTCTTAATAAATCTCTATTTTGAGAGAGAAAGTGAACTTGGATGGTCACGAGTGAAATGATGTGAGGAAACATTCATCTACTGCATTTTCTAATAATGCTTGATGAGTACATTTGTACTCACTCTTGCTAAATCTCCCATTGCTAGATAATGGCTCTGGTGCTCATGCGTCTGGTTGGTTTGACGAGGCGGCTGAGTGCTACCAGGAGGGATAGACGGACGAGTAACCGTGCATCGGCTTCGTTAGGCTTTTGGTGTATTTAGTATCTATGTAATATCCTTTTATTGTACTTGGATCTGATGTACAACTAAAGTACCGGACATGTAGCCTTGCGTGCCTTGGTTTGTAATATATTTACATTCAGTCTCTAATTATTATTCTGTTGCAACACTCTGAACATGGTGTACTAATTGATAAAATATCGGGTGCGCTCAATGTTTTGATTAGTTAGTATACCGAGATTTGTGTAATTAACTCAGTGTAATGACAGTGAAGCTGTTAATTACCTGGGATAATTGCGCGGGTCATCACAGGATTCAACCAATGACACAAGATGGACAGGGACCATGTAAGGCATAAGTGGTGATGGGCATGTGATGCATCAAGTGACTTGGCTTGTTTGCAAGTGAGCACGGTTTGGCGGATTCGGGCGCGTGAGAAGCTTAGTGAGGAGTCGTTGAGGCCACATGGAAGGTGATGTTTCGAAGCGAAGGAAATGGGAGAGAAGTTGGTTGAGGGGTAAATCGTTAATTTCTTTGAACTGCTAAAGTGGGCGGTTTGCAAAACCGTAGCACTAGATTAAGTGGTTTAGGTCAAGGAAACTTTACGGATGACAAGATGGTGGATTCGATCTCATGGAGTTTGTGTTGAAGACACTATTTTGAGAAGCGTGCATGTGTGAGAAAACCCCATGTGTATCAGGTTTTGCCCAAGAGAGAGTGGATGGAATCCACTTTGTATCTTATTTAGGGTTTTCTACAGACTTGGAATGGATATAAGGAAAAGATGGGGAGAATGGAAAGTTAAGCACCATAGCTCAAGAGAGAAAATCTAGGGTTTGTAGAGAGAATCAAGTGTTGTTCCATTGAGGTTTTGTCCTCCAATTGTAATGGCTATAATCCTTCCTCGTTAAGTGAAAATCCAAATTCAAATCGCTCCACTATGTCTTGATTGAGTTATTGTTTGGTTTTCTTGCTCTCTTGAATTGATCTTGATGGTTTGAGTTTACTTCGTGTTCTATTCGAGTCCATGACATGGGATAGAGTGCTAGGACTTGTAAGATCATTTCCAACAACATATCTACAGGAGATGTCTCACATTTTAGGGTAGATTTAGTTTTTGCTCTTTTGCCTGGTTACTGAGCCATCTTCTTGAAAATGGATGAAGGTTGAAATATTGACAACGATTCTTGAAATCGTTGGGTGGTATAGGTTCTATACATCCACAAGAAGTTGTGTTCGAGATTTCAGGTGCTTTGGTTGACTAGACCAAAAGTTAGACAAGTTTTAGGGTTGAGTTTGAGCTGTTCTTGATCTGTCAGCAGAGTAGTTAGACCGCAATTCCTCTGCCGGTCAAACTGGCCTCTAGCTGGCTGTCGGACTGGCCTAGATCTGACAGTTAGACCGGCCTGGAGTCTACAGTCATATCAGTCTCACAGTAGGCTTGGATTTCTTTCACCACTACAACAGAAAGGGTTATATTAGACTTTTATCATAGACGGTTTTCAAAAACCGTCTATGTTAAATATAATCATTGACGCCTTTCAAAGAACCGTCTGTGATGAGTGAACATCAGAGATGGTTTTAACCAAAAAAAATATCTATGATAATGGCAATGAACAGCACAGATGATTTTTTGGCTAAAACTGTATGTGATACTTCCTGTTAAATATATAAAATAGAGCCCCGACTTACTTAGTATTTTTAGAGTTTCCTGTCTAAACCCACAATCCCGTTCTCCAAATATCCAAGGCGACGCAGTCTTCAGCGAGGCCACGGTTCTGCTAGAGAAGGGGAAGGGTGCGCTCCTCACGTCGCCGTCATTAGGGGGGAGCAGATCGGTGAGGAATGCTTTGTCTTTTGTGGTGAGATGCTCAATTCTTACTCGCCTTTGTGCTAAAGTTTGGATCCTTGTGTTCGCGTTTGTTCTGTACTTCTTCAAGGGGAGGAAGGAGAGGATGTGCTTCGCATTCATGCTGTACTACAAGACTAAAGTGGAGGAAGGATGAGGACTCCGAAGTCCGGCTATGCGAGATCTTGAAGGGTTGCAAGCTCAAGTGGGTGATGCTTTGTTACAATGGTTTTAATTGTGGTCTAGTAATTTTTATTTTTTGTCTAGAACTTTTTTACAAACTTCTAAATGCCATATATCATCAAGATGTCCCGTTGGCTTGTATTTGTTTGTCTTGACTGTTCTGCGTCCATCTTGAGTAACTATGAGCATGAGTCTGTCACTTTGTCCTTGGACATCATGACAATGTGTTTGGCTTATTTCTGACAAGCAGGTAAAAAGGAAGTCTGAATACTAGGCTCATTGTATTTGAAGGCCATTAGGTCAATCTTTAGTGTGTTGGCTTCATTTCATAATTGGTTCAATTTCCATGTTTTATGTGTTGGCTTCATTGGTAACAAGCATACTGTGGGTATAACAAATCTAGTTCCTACCATTTTAATAGTGATAAATTCAAGCTAGGATTGATGGTAGAATTGCCAAGTATAATAATTTAGCTAGCCTTGATGATTATAATGTGTTAATATTTTGAAATAGCATAATATGTGTTACTATTGAAAACTCACATATAATTCCTTTAGTATAGGATACTATGTTGTCATTTTCATGGCTTCCTACAACAATTATCCAGGTGGCCATGCTCTAAGTTTCCAAATTTATCATGACTTAGATGCCCTAAATTTTAGCTAAGTCTCCAAATTTGCCATGACTTGAATGCTTCAAATTCAGCAAAGTTGGTGTTCCATACCCAAAACTTAGAGCATCCAAGTTATGGCAAATTTAGAGACTTAGCCAAAATATGAAGCATCCAAGTTATGTCAAATTTGGAGACTTAGCCAAAATTTGGAGTATGCAAATCATGTCAAATTTGGAGACTTAGCCAAAATTTGGAGTATGCAAGTCATGGTAAATTTAGAGACTTAGCTAAAATTTGGAGCATCCAAGTCATGGCAAATTTAAAAATCTGGAGGATGTACCATATGTTTTATAGTGCTGAACATGTGTTGGTTTTAAGCATATGACAGACAGTTTTTGGTTAGAATCGTATGTGGTGTGTATTTCACAGATAATTCATAAACCGTCTATGATGTGTAGCGATTATCACTAACACATGGTTACAGACGGTTCGGAAAACCATATGTAATATCCTTTTCTGTAGTAGTGCACTGATGTTGGTGCTCTTGTGTTGCTGATTGCTGTACGAAACTTCTATCTTGATCTTCCTAGCTTCTCATAGCTATCAGAGTAAAAAGATATTTGAATAGTACCGTTCACCCCCCTCGATATTGGATGGCCCGATCTTGCGATGACAATGATTATATGAATATCTGTGATAACTTAAAGATAGTAACACGATCCGAAGATGAGGCAACTTGGCGTTAAGCACATGACCACAACAGCAGCAATCGCACCACAACCCTCACAATAATCAAATCCACACAATCAAAATGGAGGCGAGCGCACGGAGAAGTTGACCATGACCGATCAATCCAAGCAATCTCAAAGAAATCGCAAGAACAATAGAGGCAATAACACTCGATTATACATTGGCTTATAGCCCTCCTAAGATATCTAAAAATAGAATTGAACTCAAGAGATAGAAAAAGATCACAACTTTAAACTAAATTCGGCCAATCAAAAGCCTGAATCTTATTGACCCAATTAAAAATAAAAAGAAGCAAAATTAGAAACTAACGCAACGGAAATATATGAAGATAATCTTCTCGGCCTTCAAGAGAGTTCAAGAACGTTACGATCAATTATGATATTTTTAATTCCAATTGGTCTGTCAATCTAAGTTGTACTCTTTTGCTCTCTAAATCCAATTCGACCTTATCTTTTTATTTCCTTCCTTGTCTAAGCCGAATTAGGTTCGGATCTTATCTCCTATGCACCTTGGTCAAATGGGCTTGCTTCTCACTTGGATCCATGTACATCCCACCTTTGGCCAAGTGGGTTTGGCCCATCTTTCTTGCAGCATGGTGAATAAGGCCATTGCACCTCCCATTTAGCCCTCTTTGGTCCAGCCGCATGGGATAACTTGGCTTGGCCATATGGTATGGCTTCCAAGTGGCCATGTTGTCTTATAATGATTCTTCGTGACGCCCTTCCTTTCACTTCTCTTGTTGGACACCGTTCTCTCTATAATCCTTGTAAACAATCCAAATCAATGCGCTTAGCCGTAAAGATATCGTCATCACCCCTCTGACTGCCTCCTCGGTCCTACAGCATGATTGACTGTAATTGCTGGCTTCTGTACATGATCCAAAGAAGAAGCACCCAAACTTCTCTACAGGTATTCCCAAGTGAGTCGCTCCTCAGTAACTGACCATGATTAAGCTGCCAACTCGCATCCATTTTCACCTTGGCCCAACACGCTCGATGCTCCCTACGAGACAGAGCTCGATCCTCCAAGCTGTCGAGGCGCGGCCATGGCGGAAAGGCGGGGGCGACACGGTCGAGCTTTAGCAAGGCAGGCACGTGAGAAGTGGGCACGCTCCAAGGCTCAACAAATGATGGAGCCCCCATGTGTCTTCAGAAACAGAGAGAAAAAAAAAAGCACATGCTTCTATCACCCTTCTTTCCCTTCCCTACCTATGTCACTGTGAGTGATTGACTGACTACTACTACTCCTCGATCTGCTTGCATGTTTCGATATGCTTTTGTTCTGTTTTGCTGGGGAAGAATATAACTGGAGTAGATCAGATCTTGCATACTTCGTCTAAATAAAAAGTTCTTGCATATTCCCTTGTTGACGTGTGTAGCGACCAGTGGTAGTGCCAGTGAGTGAGCCCAGTCGTTCGTGCATGATGGGCCACGGCTCCTGTGCGTTTCTGATCAGAATGGCAAATCATGCCACCCATGCGCGCACAAGATTTACACACAGGAAGGGTATATGCGATCTGGGGATCGCACCTGAATAATATGGCATGGCAATGGTCCATTCCATTCCATCAGAATCACTGTTCAGCGGAGCGCAGTTCTTGAGGCCTCTCTACAGGAGCACAGCGAGCTCCTGGTCTACGGCATGTACCAGGTGTCTAGGTGACTTCTATCTAGGCTTATGATCGATCTTTCTGTTGGATGGTCCAGTCCTTGACTGGTAGGTGCAGATATTTTCGATCTTTCCTTAGTGATTTCTTTCAGAGAAGACAGAACACTGTCCCGAAGTGTTAGTATCCTCAGTTCTATAAACGACGGCTCAGTCCTTGATTGGCATGTGCAGATATTTTCTATCTTGCCATTGTGGTTTCTTTCAGAGAAGACAGAACACTGTCTCGACTCTCGAAGTGTCTCGACTCTCGAAGTGTTAGTATCATCCGGTCTATAAACCAACCGAGCTCGGGCGAACCAAGCCTCTAAACTTGAGCGAGGTAAAAGCTCGAGCTTGCAGTTGGAGTTTGAGCCCAGCTCAGCCCGTCCCAAGCTCGAATAAATTCGAACTTGGCTCGAATAAGCCCGGCACTAATTTTCAACAATAAAAAAAGCTCAAGCTCGACTCGAGAAAGCTCAGTAAGAGTTAAATACATTAATATTTAAAAAATCTCACGAGCTATGCTAATTCTATTTGAAATTTATACGTGTGATGATTAATTTGATAACAATATTTGTGATGGAATAATTTATTTATAAAAAAAAAAAAAGGTATTGTGTTGGGTTTGTTTTTGTTGTAATAGGAGATGTAGCGCAGGCGTGCACGACACACGCA
This sequence comes from Rhipidocladum racemiflorum, assembly GCA_036346355.1. Taxonomy (NCBI): domain Eukaryota; kingdom Viridiplantae; phylum Streptophyta; class Magnoliopsida; order Poales; family Poaceae; genus Rhipidocladum; species Rhipidocladum racemiflorum. Next base: position 2,505,318 of record CM070569.1, on the reverse strand, counting down.
AATTGCAGGTCAGGGAGAAGACACGTAGCCGGAAGCAGCACGTGAGTCACACGAGTGCAGTGAGGCGGGACGCGAAAATATCCACACCGATATACGATGCAGTATAGCGTCCAATGGGCCGTACAGGTGAACAAGCTGTGCGCGTGTATGTGTGAGTACTAGGCTCTGTATGCATATATTGAAACCAGCCGTGTGTGCTTGGGCGAGGTTTGTATACATACATATATGTGACAAGACAAAAATTAGAGCAGGTGTGTATAATGTATGAATGTGATTAGGATCAAAATTAGGGGTTAAGAGCGGGGCACTCCCACGCATGGTTCAAAATTCTAAGCGAAATTTTGGATTTCGCACACCCCCCTCTCCCCGACGATATTCCAAATGCCGAAGGGATATTTTTTTTAAAAAAAAAAATCAAATTGCTATAGTAAATTCGGTGAATTTCGGCCTTTTGGACCGATTTTGAAGTTTTTTTTTACCGAATGGGCTTTTTTTTTTACCTTATTTGCTCACCGGATCGATGGGCAAATGGGTTGGTGGGTCGACCGACACATTTGCACCCTAGCCAAGAAAACCTAGAAACGTTGCCTCCCTGATCCCTGAGCTGCCACTCCCGCGCATCTCCTTGCTTCCTCACCTCCGAGCTACGCCTCTCTCACCTCTCCTTGCTCCTTCGCTTCCAAGCTACGGTGCAGGCCTCGCCTCCTAGTTGCCTTCAACCCAGTCGGAGTCACACGCCCCCCCCTCGCGCCAGTCAGATCCAGTGCCCTCTCCCCCGCACCGGCCCCTCTCCCACGCCGCAGCCTCACTCCCCCCTCACCGCCCGTCCCCTTGCCGGCTACCTATTCAACCGAGATGCGCACTTCAACGAGCTCCGGGGCTTGCCGCCGCCATCGGCAAGCTGGCAACGCTCGAGTTGCTCAACCTGAGCAGTAACTTCACCGACATGCACGACTTGTTGGCCTCATTCGGGGATCTTTCTCAGACTGCCCGAGCTCGACCTCAGCAACAACCAGATCCATGTGCTGCCGGACTGCTTTGGCTAACTGCACCACCTAGAGCAGCTCTGCCTGGACAAGAACCCGCTCGTCGTGCCGCCCATGGAGGTGGTGGCCGGGGTCGTCGCACGCGGCATGGCTGTCCCCAGCGTATCGTTGCTGAGCACCTAGGTGTCGAATGCCACCGGGTACGTGGCTGTCGCTTGCATGATTTTTTCACGTTTTTCTTAAATTTTTCTAGCTTAGGGAGACCATTTCAAAGGGATTGAAAATCAACAAAAATTCGGTTTACGGTTCCTCAAATATACGGGATTTAAAATTTAATTTTTGAATTTCCGCTAGAGTTTGACTGAAGTTCTAAAAGTTTACCGATATTTCAAATTTCGACTGCCTAAGATATGATCTGAAAATGAAATTTGAAATCTTCGTGCGCGGCAGTATAAGAGTCGTCCCAAGTGCTACAACAGGAGCCACTCGACACTCGTCAGCAGGTGCATGTGGAGGCGGCGTCCGGGAGCGCGAGCAGTGTGACACTCGGCAGCAGAGCTTGTGGTGGCGGCTATGCAAAAAAGGAGGTGCTGTGCGGCTGCAGTACAAAAAGTAAACGTCAAAGCAAGAGAGAGAAAAGAGAATGAGAGAAGAAAAATTGAAGGGTCATTGGAGAGCTGTGTTTTATGTAAAGGAATTCTTGTACATATTTTGTATTTCTAATTTAAGGAATAAATCAATAAGTATGGATTTCGATCACTAATTCTCGTTTTTTATGTTTTCGTACAATTACTTTCTAGTTTGATTGTTTAATCTAGTTTTCTTTTATGTTATTAGATCATTTATCCAAGATTAGTTCTTTCGGTTTAATTATTATTTTATTATTTTACACAATTAATAAAAATAGAAAAATTAGGTTTATGTGTTAATTTGCACCGATTCACTCTCTCTTAGTGCGCCTCGATCATTCAAGCTCAATTTGTTGAAGCTTACGAGTTCAGAATCAAACTAGAACTCGGCTGATTTTAAGCTTAAACCAAACTTAGAGCAGTTAAGCTCCAGCAACCCGCGAGTCTCAATTTTTTTTTTAATGCCCTAATTATCATGCATGTTCATTTGCGCAGAATACACTCAGATAGAGAGAGAGAGAGAGAGAGAGAGAGAGAGAGAGAGATGGTAGCCAAGACAAGGACGGGACTACGCAGAGATGCCAAGGCCGCAGGTAAAGACGCGCCCGGCCAGCCTGCAGGGCCTTGTCAGCTTGTCTGCGTGTAACCTCTTCCTTCCTCCAGCCCCATGCCCCATTGCGTCGTGTGCACTGGTTGCCCGACTTGGCCTTGCGCGGTTGTGCCTGTCGAAAGATTACCGCTGCAAGCAAACAAGCTTACAACTGTTCAGCTCTGCGCTCTCACAATTCACAGCGTAAGAATTTCGTAGGACTCACATGAAAATTATACTGGTACCGTTTTCTGTAAAATACCTGCTTTCTAAGACCATCTCCAACCATATTCCCTTATTTCATTCACTTTCCTGTTCTCTTTTCTCATTTCCATTCCCTTTATTTCTCCTCATCTCCAACAGATTCCTTTTAAAGAGAATTGTATAGGGAAAAAGAGAGAGAATCCCTTGCTAGAGGGAATGGGAGAGAGAATCCCTTCACAAAGGGAATGCTGAAAGGAATTCGTTGGAGCGCTGAAAGGAATGAGAATCTCTTTGCGGAGGAAAAGGAAGAGAGGAAGAGACATGGTTGGAGATGGTGAGACTGCAAAATTGAGCGGCATGGTTCACTACGCAACATCCGCACATTTACCGTTTACTCGTTGATGGTTTAATCCGAACCGTAGAGTACAAGATGCGGCGAGCCACGTTCCGGGGCCTTCAGTTCCAGTGGGTCCCCGCCCATGCCGGTAGAGCAGAATCACGGACAAGTTTCTGCATGTGCTGATCGCTCAGGTGAGGTCTTCGAGCATGCATGAAATGTACTACTGTAGTACTGTGCACTCGGGTCACACACAAATCCAAGAGATTGTGCGCTTCTGTTTGACCCGACTGCAATCTTTGCTCTGCGACAGAATTGGCACAAGAAAATCTTATCCACAGCGCTTTTAGCTTCACACATAATTTGTCCAAAAATCATGAAAACCAATGTAGCTCTGCTGTTGCATCGACGTGTAAAAGTGTACGTAGCCTTGACAGGTGAGCAACACCGAAATAGTTTCGAGTAAGCTAAGAGAGCCCCTGCAAATGATCAATTTTGGAATTCCTTTTGCTCCCAGCTCAACATGTGATTACTCACTCCAGAACAACGAACGAAATGAGGACGAGAGAGCGTCGATCACAAAGGGGGCAGACGATAAGAAAAAAATTACATTTACTTGGAAGAATGAAGCCCGAGACAGAGAACAGTGCCCCAGGAAAAGAAATTGAAAAAAAAAAAAATAGGCAAAGAACATGTCAACATGAAATACAGGCACCAAGAACCTATGCAATTTTTACCTTGGATGTCCGTCGGCGTCACGGCGTCGGGGCGGCCGGAGGCGTGCCCCTCGATCGCTCCTCCTCCGACGTTGCCCGCAAGCCCTCCTCGCTCTCCTCCGTCGTCGTCCGGCCGTGGCCGCCCCCGATCTCCTCGATCATCCTGACCACGTCAGGGGCGTCCGGCCGCGCATCCGGCACGGTGGCCACGCACCCCATGGCCACCTGCAGCAGCGCCACCATCTCCTCCTCGGCGCTCGCGCCGAGCCGCACCAGCTCGACGTCGAACACCTCCGCGGTCCACTCCTCGCGCACCACGGACTGCACCCACCGCGGGAGGTCCAGCGTGCCGTCGCCCTCGAGGGACGCGTGCGTCGGGGACTTGCCGGTGAGGAGCTCGAGCAGGAGCACGCCGAGGGAGTACACGTCGGCCTTGGACGTGGGCCGACGAGTGTCCACAACCTCCGGCGCGAGGTACCCGGCCCCGCCGGCGCGGGTCGACGACGGGGCGAAGATCGGATGGAGGCAGAAGTCGGAGAGCGCTGCCGCGTCGAGGTCTGGCCGGAGCAGGACGTTGGATGACTTGACATTGCCGTGCACGAGGTTGTGCACCGAGTGCAAGTGCGCCAGGCCGCGAGCGGCGGACAGCGCGGAGCGCATGCGCGCGTCCCAGTCCAGCGGCGTCCGGCCGGAGCCCCGGCTCCCTGCAGGTGGACGGATAAATTCCGGTGAGAAATCCTTTTTTGATGACGGCAAACACTAGCGAACTTGCAATAAAATAAAATGCAAGGAACAATACAGCATTTTATTTTCCCTATTGTTGCTCACGCTCGACAAACTTATCAAGTGAAGCATCTTAGTTGCACAGATTTCAAAACAAGCAAAGGGTAAATAGTTACCATCTTCTATTTCCTCGTACTTTAATATTTATGTAATTTTTAAAATGAAAAGTATAAAAGCATCTCTCCCAATGCAATACTCTTTTTGAAACTTTAGCATTTCTAACTCCTGGTACTTTTTTTTCTTGTAAATCTAGCTCCTGCCGGAACTCAATCGTAGAATTAGCCCACCCTCCCCCCTCTGAGGCCCCGTTTGGCAACTTGGAACCGAGCTGTTTCTACTAGAATCTGGGAGAAACCCATTCAAACGGGCTAAGACTCGGAACAATTCTCCTCGGAACGTTTCTCCTTTTTTCACACCATGGTTGAATCACCCTCAACCCCGTTTCACTAGTTTCTACTAGAATCTGGAATCACCTTTTCGTTTTGCACTCCCACACACAGGGTTCACCTTTTCGTTTTGCCGATTTTCGAATGAATAGTGAAATTTGATAATCGCTAAAATCGAGCTGAAAATCATAAAAATCGCATAAATTTAAAAACCAGATTTTTTTGAAAAAAAATTCAAAAATCATGGAAAATCGATGATTTCGACGGAAAATCGACAACCATGTTGAACTTTTTGTGCGGTCGACTTTTGGTAACGATTTTTGACGAAAATCGACCGATTTCCACCGATTTTCGACCGTTTTTTGACACGTAATTTATTTATTTTTTTTGAATCGGACCGGTTTATCGACCGGTTTTTTATGTCGAACCCTAGCGGTACGGTCGATTTTCGACGAATTTCGACGAAAAGGTGAACCCTGCTCCCACAAAAGTATATCTACAAAAGACTATATTACTTATTTTTATTATATCTTTAGATGATATCTCTTACTCTAATCTATGTTAGTAAATAACATTGGAAACAGCTAAAGGGAAAAAGTATAAAAAGAAAAAATGATAAAGAATTATCTTAAAATTATATAATAATATGTATTTATCAATAAAATTTGGAAGATAGAATGACCTGTATACAGGACGGAGGGGGTTTTTCTTAAACAAAACGTAGTACTAGCGTGCAGAGTGGACAATACATCTCCATTGGTCAAGTACAGTTGGAGAGCAACAAGCAGCACAAAACCAACGAACCAGCGCCGTAGTGGGTTGAATAGGTCTACTAAGAAACGAATTTAAGAAGAGACTAAAAATATCAAATACTAGAGTAGTGCATTACACAGAGCAAGTAAAGTATTCAATGGCGACTCATTTGGCTACTAAACAAGCACATCTAGTAAATCATGACAGACCAGCAAACAGGGGCAAAGCCAGCCCATAACCTTTAGGCCGGATCAGCTGGTTCACCGGAAGCAATAGAGAGAGAAGAGATTGGTGGCCCATGGGTCACGGCTCCTATGTCTCGGGCCATGGCTCGAGGCCCGGGGCCTGGATCCGCCACTGTCACAAACACGCCGAACTAATAGTAGGTGGTACAAGCTCACCTTGAACTGTGCTACTAGTCATATTTTAACTAAAAAAATCGACCAACTTCATTTCAAATTTGAGCACCGAACTTCTTGCTACTACAAAAAAATTTCTGAACACTTAACATTAATACATTAGGTTTCTGCGGTTAGACAAACTGAGCAGATGAGCAAGTGCGCATAGCCACTGGCGAGTATCCAAATTCGAAAAGCAAGCTTGCGGTTTTTGTCAAGTAGTGGAGAAATTGACCAGCAGTGGACCCACATGGCAGAAGCAGCACTGACTTCTGCTAACTGCTATGGACTGTCGGATACAAATATCATGTATATGAATGGCAGCAAAGCATTGACTGGGGCCATGGACCCATTGGCCATTAGCTACCACGATGGGGACCAGGCAACAAGAATATGCAAGTGTATTGCCGTTGCCACCCTAAATTACTTGCGGGATAATGCAAAGTTGCCTCCTACAACAGTACGATCCCAGCTCAGTCCAAAAACCACATTCCCTCAGCTTTGACATTTGGGGCATTCTTGAGCCTCTACACTCAAGATAAGAGTGTATGGTTCAAGATAAGAGTGTATGGTGTGCTAGCTGCTGCCACTTCAGACTAATTAAACACACGGGTCTTTGCAAGAATATAAACTACTGATGTATGGTGACATATCCATGATGGATAACCGGCAACAACCTGGCTGTTCATTCACCTCTTTATCAATCCTTTTCCAGCGAGTTGAGGCGTTGAACGCAAGCAATTAAGATACCGCGAGGCTTGATCCGGTGAGGCAAAAATACAGATACGGCGTCAATGCCGCCTTTGTTCAGTTGCTCTAGTGTCTATCAACTAAGCCTATACTACTCGGCAGTGGGTTAGTGAGTTGCATGCACGGTTGGGCAAGCAAGCCCTTCAGCGCGAGACCACTGTCTATATCAGTCGCCGCATTTGGCGAGGGACGCGCAACCATGGGCCATTTGGACAGTGGACGCGCAGGTGAAACTACGCCGCGCACACAGTCGTCTCGTCCACGAGCCATGAGGTGAGGCAGCGGCGGACTGCTACGAGGATGCGAGGGACTGGAACACCGGCTCGGCTCGTCACATTCTCGATACCCTTCTACTTATCTGTGATTACGTGTATCAGTGCAATACTAATTTAGTTAAGGGAGGTGTTTCTATACATTTCTATTTACGTCCACGTATTTTCGAACTTTTGTGATGTACCATTTATTGTTAAGATAGTATTTTTAATTATTTGCTATTTTAATTTGGCTGCTTATTCATATATGTATTAATTTAGATTGTACACGACATTTAAATATGCTTTTTCTATGCTGATCTTGATAATGGCTTTGCACTAAGGTGACGTGAACTCCCACCCACTCACCGGCACGTATCCGAGCAACACGCCCAGAGGCCCCCACCATGACAACTCACACCACACTTCATTGTTCCAAGTAACTATGGACCTTGGTACATTTCGCTACTACCACTGAAGACACTAGGACCTTGTTGCACACTGCAGGATTTTACACAAGGCTCGACAGTACACCCAATATCTTTTCTTTTGCGGGCAAGATTTGCAGGTGCACACCTTTAAACCCGGTAGTTTACCCATTTTCACCGTTGTCCCTACAGTAAGTGGTCCAGCCCCACACACACACACACAAACAAAAGCAGCACACCACATTTCATTACTTCCTATATGAAATATACTGCGGTACAGTACTCCATTCAGATATGGCGCGAAGACTAAATTTCCCTCGCTGCTAGTACAAAGCCAATGCACCAATGCAATTTTCCCGTAACAAATTGCACTTGTATCTATGGATTGTTCTCGGACTCGTTCGAAACAATACTACTCCGAGAGATGTAAGACATTTTTTTTTTTTGACTTCGCATGAGTATTAAAATTACAGTAAAATTGAGAAAGATGCGATATAAAATGATTTAAAAACCTCACTTAATTGTTTTGAAAAACGAGAGATAATATTTTATATAAGTGATCATGAATAAATACATACGGTTAAAGAGAATAAATAGAAATATAGTAAAAAATCTTGTTAAAATCATACAAAACTTATATTTTTAAATAAGATTATTTAAAATATAGATATTATATTTCTTAACGGAGCGAGTAGTAATTCTACCAGCTATGGCGTGCAGCCAATACCTATCCAGCGTGACCATGAGCAGCGAGGACCATCGCTTTACAGCCCAAACCTCGCAGTCATCACTCCCACAGTCCCACGCACACGCACGCAGCAACCGCCACACCACTACGAGTCCATCCACACATCCGCATCAAAGAAAAGCGAAGGGAAGGAATCATGAAGGCTTAAAAGAATAAATAAAGAGAAAAAAGAGCAGCGCAGAAAGGAGCAAGCGGGGAAAAGCGCTCAACAAGAACCACCACCGTCCACGCCGGGCTGCCGGCGTCATGCCGCGAGAGCCATTTAATCCTTTTCCGCGATGGATTGGGAACTAAAAAGGAATGAGAGGGAATTTTCGGAGTGAATCGCTACGCCTCTACCTACCTGCGATCGATCAATCATCAATGTCAGCCAATTTCGGCGTTCACGCGCGCGGCCGCGGCCGATGCGACGCGCACCGCACCGATGCGACGCGCTGTGCGTCTGCCATCGTCCGAAGCGTGAAAGATCACTGCTTGGTGAGTTTCCCGTGCAATGCCGGCCCGGATTTTGGGCGAATGCGGCCAATTCGTGACGATCTCGATCCCGACGCGCAATGCCATCCAGAGAAAGACAAGTCCTCGAGTTTTCGGCTACGCGCAACCAAGCTAGAGTAGAGATAGCAATCGAGCCAGCCAAGCAAGTAGCAGGCAATGCAGTAACCCCGCGAGCGCGACCTCGACGACGACGACTAGTACGGCGTGATACGGTAAAGATCGAATGATGCGATGCGATGCAAGTTGGATGTGCGGTGGTTGGTATTGTACTGACCGTGGAGCATGGCGGAGAGGCTGCCGTTGGGGAGGTAGTCGTAGACGAGGAGCTTCTCGTCCTTGGAGAAGTAGTAGGCGCGGACGGGGAGGACGTTGCGGTGCTCCACCTTGCCGAGCGCGTCCATGTGCGCGTCGAACTCGCGCCGCGCCACCGCCACGTCCTTGAGCCGCTTCACCACCACCGTCGTCCCCTCCTCCAGCACTGCCTTGTACGACGTCCCCACGCTACCCTTCCCCAGCACCTCCGCCGACGCGCGCAGCAGGTCCTCCAGGTCGAAGCTGTACCCCGCGCCCTTCCCCACGAACACCAGACGGCTCGGCTCTCCCGCGCTGGCGGCGGCGGCGGTGGCGGCGGCCGACCCGGACGCGCCGCCCCCCATGTCATCCTTTGATGACGACGTCATGCCGGTGCCCTCGGCGGAAGCAGGCGGGGCCACCCCTCTCCCTGCCGCCGCTGCCGTCGCTGTCGTGCCCTTTGGCCCCTCGCGGGTGCCTCTGCGTCGCCGGGACACCGCGCAGAGCACGATGGCGGCGAGGAGGAGCAGCGCCACAACCACGGCGCCCACGACGATGCCCACGAGTGCCGCGCCGGAGAGCTTCCGCTTCTTGGAGGAGACCGGCCCGGGGAGGGCGCCCGGGCTCATCCCGGGCGCCGGCGACGGGGACGGGAAGAACGGGCTGCAGGGCGGCAGCGGTTTACCGCAGAGCTGGAGGTTGCCGGCGAAGGAGTCCGCCGGGAAGTGTGCGAGGGGCTGCGGGATGGAGCCGTTGAGGTTGTTGTCGGAGACGTTGAAGGCGCTGAGCCCCGGGATGCTGATGCTGGGGATGTTCCCGGAGAGGTGGTTGCCGTCGAGCCGCAGCGCGCGCAGCGCGGTGAGGTTGTTGAGCGAGAAAGGAATGGGGCCCGATAGGTTGTTGTGCGAGAGTACCAGCCTCTCGAGGGAGCCGAGCTTGCTGACCCCCGTGGGGATGGCGCCGGAAAGCAGGTTTTTCTGCAGGAAGAGCGAGCGGAGGCTGGACAGCTGGAGCACGTCGTCGGGGATGCTCCCGAGGATACGGTTGGAGCGGAGGGAGAGCACCTGTAGGTTGGGGAGCCGGCCCAGCGTCGCCGGCGGGATGGCGCCGATGAGCCCGATCCCCGGGAGCCGCACCTCGAGGACGGTGGAGTTTGCGGCGTCGCACGTCACCCCGACCCAGCCGCAGGCGGGAGTGGAGGAGTTCCACCCGACGCGGCGCTCGTGCGGCGTGGCCGTGAGGAACGCCAGCAGCGCAGACCGCTCGCTCGGCGGCGGCTCCGCGGCAGCGCGGCAGGCGAGCGAGGCGACGACGGACAGCACCGCCACCAGCATCGCGGCGACGGCCATTGCGACGGGCGGGCGGACGGGGGAGCTGGGCGCGCGGCTACGGACGAGGCATTGGAGAGGAGGGAAGCTGAAGCGGCTGCTGTTCCTTGCCTGTAGCTTTCCTTGAGCTGTAACTTCTCGTGGGTCGGGTCCTGGTGGGAAATTTCGGGACGAAGAGGTGGGAATGTGCGTGTGCGAGTGTGTTTTATGTACAGCCGCTGGCACTGGATGACAGGACATACAGTGGCCGCGCCCGTGACGGCGTCGGGTCGGGTTTGGCGACGACACGGTTCGCCGGTGTACACGCGGATCAGTACTGGTGGGAGGTCGAAATGTTGGAGACTTTTTACGGTAAAAATTTTACCTGCCAGCTGCCAAAATTTACGTGAGTTAGTAGCAGTTACTCTTAGTACCATTTTCAAATCTTTAAAGAAAATAAAAAATATTCTAAATGTTATTATGTATTTTACTTGTGGTTTAAAATCACAGCAAAATTTCAGAAATCTCGGTCGAGACCACGGATTTTTGACCCTCCCCCCGAAATATAAAAAAATTTCAAAATACTACAGTAATCTCAAAAATCTCGGCCAGATTTCAGCCAAAATATCGGATATTTTGAATGGATTTCAATTTTTGTGGGATAGATTTGATTGAATTTAGGGTCAAGACTATCTACAAAAAAATGTTGAGTGTTGACGTGTTTTTGACCATTTTTTGGTCGGTTCAAGTTGACCGAGATCTTGGTGATTTTGGCCGAAATATCATAATCCCGATTGAAAATATCGGATTTGATATTTGGCTTTCGGATTTCATCCGAATTTTATCAAAATTCTGAGATCTCATCGAAACTTTTAACTTTAGTTATCTCCAATATATATACCTGTTGGCACCCAAAATTGAGCGACCAGAACAGGTGCGATCATGGCGCGAGTCTGAAAATATCGACGCGAACCAGGTTGGCAAAAGATGGTGAACAGATAAGTTAGAAGGTTGCGATCATATGGTAGTACATGAATCGGAAGGAAAGATCGGAGCAAATACGATCAGAACTAGATACAATCGTGCCCAAGATGGAAAGAAGAGTTCAAAGCCGGTACGAGCAGATGATGAGACCGAGGCAGATACGATCAGACTCAAGAGCTATAAAATGAGGACAATGGACTGCGTCAAGACACACACATCAAACCAACCAATCAATACCTTTCTTTTCCTTTGCATTAGGAGTGGATACTTAGCTTGTAATCTTTTTTTTATAATACACGTTGATCAATACAAGTTGTTATTGATCTTTGCTGCATTATGCCCTACCAGGTCCTACTTCCTCTCCGATCTTGTTGCGTATCGCCTTTTTCGGGAGAAGTAGCCTTTACCCCCGTCTGATCGGCTCGTAGAGTTGATCAGGTTTACCAGTTACCCCGATCTGTATTGGTTTGCCTCAGAACAGGCTAAGATCAAACCGTTACCAGGCCCCAGATCAGTTCCTTGATCGATTCTCTTGGGGAACACGTCTCTCTTGCCGATTGCTAGATCAAATCGGCCGGCACACTCGTGAACCAAAAACTGAACCCAGAGTTCTAGTGTGTTGGTGGCAACACGCCTGGTGGGACCCGAAGAAGCCAAGATGATGTCAACAGGAAAGTCTACAGCGGCCATTGACATCAACTCTAACGCAATAATCGCGCCGACTATGTCTGATTTGACGCCAGAACAGCGCAAGGAGATTGAGGACCAGAAGGTAGTGTTCGAGCAGATGATGCTAAGATGTTATCGGAAGACGCGACGTGGCGTCACGCAGAAGACGGCGCTGCCAACAATCAATCCCTTCGGCGTAGACACCTCCAACGAAGCCACGATAAGCCGATATTTACCCGCACAAGCGGAATTATCGAATATGATTAATCAATCTATCAATTGCGCGTTGTTGAATCAACCATCGGCCCTAGTAACTACGCTCAAAACCGTTGATATCGAATAGCGTGAAAGAGGTAGCACAAGAGATTATCACGGCCGGATCTCTGTTCGAGCCGCTGCAGCCTCTTCCCACGTATCCGGTCTTTTTGATCGGACAGAGTACTCAGGGCATAAAGCCGGTGGTTGAGAGCAAACCACTGGCTACAATCGTGTGAAATCATGTGCTAAAAAAATGGCTTAGAATTGAATTTGCAAAATGTGGTTGTGCTTGTGTTGTCATATTTGATCAATTGACATGCTTGTGATATGCTTCAGTTAAATGGTTCGAAAAACAGTGTTTGCCTTTGTGCGTCGGGCTGTTTTTTCGCATATGCGCCGAACCAAATTTTCAGTCCGTCGTGAATGTGTTTTTGCCAGGTCAAATTCTCAAGAAACGGTAAGTTTCACATGTACGCCGGACCAAATTTTTTGGTCCATCGTGAATGGTGTTTTGAAGCTTGTTTTCGCATTTGCGCCGGACCAATTTCTTCGGTCCGCCGTGAATGTGTTTTTGAGGGTATTGCACCGGACTAAATTTCTCAAGAAACAGTAAGTGTCGCATGTACGCTGGACCAAAATTTTTGGTCCGTCGTGAACGGTGTTTTGAGTTGTGATTTCACATGTACGCCGGACCAAACTTTTTGGTCCGCCGTGAACATGATTTTGAGACCTTTTTGCCGGAACAAATTCTTCTTTTAACCGAGAGTTTGACGTGTACACCAGACCAATTTTTTGGTCCGGCGTGAACGGCTTTTTGAAGGGTGATTCCCTGTGTGCGCCGGACTAATTTCTTTGATCCGGCGTGAATGGTTTTTTTAGGGTTTAATTCTTTTGAGTTGCATCAATTCGGTTTTTGGTTCTGATTGATAATTATGAAATTCATATGGATGTTATAATGCATGTTTTGATGCAATGCTCGTGTGAGTAATTGCATGGACTAATTGAGCCAAGTTGGGAAGAACTTGTGTTCAGAAATTTTGTTTTGTGGTTTGTTCATGTGCAGGTGTTGCTCGAGGCGAACGTGGTCGATGATGGGACCGGAACTAGGTTCATTGAGGAATTGAGGTTCGAGACTAGGTTTCGGAGGAATCGAGGTCTTGGTGGTCAAGGATGTCATGCAGGACGTTCGGGCTAGAGAACAGTGCATATGGAGGCTTGTTAGTCACGTGAGTATGGCAGGTGAGCCATACGCGTGCAGAGTTGTAATCATTTGGGGTAACTTGTATGTATTGGGCCATGTTGGACCAAGTGGACATGCATGCGTACTCTGTTAGGGTTGCTCATTATAAATAGGGGGAGGTGTCCCCTGTTTATGCGTGTGTTAGAGAGAGATAGGCTGGGCGTCAGTTTCAGGGTTTGTACTCTTTTGATGGGAGTATTTTAGACAAAGAGAAATAAAGATCAATTCCTTCCAGATCCTTTGCGTGCTACAGTAATCTCGAAGCTACAGTGCACATGCTCCTACAGTACTCTCTGTGTTGGTTTTTGCATCTGTTTTGGTTCTAGATTGGTTCTTTGTTGACTTTGATTCTTTGAGTTCTGTCTTGATTTGATCCATCCAAAACCCTTCTAGGGCATTGATTTAGAGTTCCTCAAAGTTTTGTTGGTTAATCTTTTGAAGATCTTGCTTAATCACGAAATTGATATTAGATCAATTCTTATCATATTTTGTCACAGCAAGCTTTCGAGGTTCATAACTTTTGATCCGTAAGTCCGATCGAGCTGATTCATTTTCTGTTAGATTCGTATTGGAATCTAGTTTCTTGTGTTCAAATTTTAGATCGATTTGATGGTTGGATCTATGGGAATTCGCGTTTTACCAAATATTTATCAATCTATTTTTGTTGAATACGAGGCAATTATTTGAATCCGAGTTGGGGTGTGCTTCCAGTAGATCGAAAATTTGGTTTTAGCTTCCGCACAATCATTCACCTCCCATCTGATTGCTATATTCGTATATATCGATCCTACAAGTGGTATGAGAGCAAGGTTTTTCTAATCTATCTTAACCGTGATTAGATTAATGGATCGTTATTCGATAAAACCGTGTGTTTTCGATGGTGTTGATTTTCAGTTTTGGAAAGCAAAGATGGAGGCGTTCTACTGGGAACATGGGTTGGCATTGCCATCTCCTTAATCTGCCCAATGCAGCATTACCTAGGACGGAGCATAGAACACGTGACCATTCCCGCGAAACCAACGCCACGACTGCACTTCGTTCAACATCTGAAGAGCTATAGGAGGCCGATCCATAAAAGGATCTCCAGGCCAGCCCAAACACAAGAGCGGCCAGACGAGAAACACAAGGCCGAAGGGTCAGAATCAGTCGCCCAGGAGGGTCACAGAAAGTCGGTCCACGAGAGGATTTCCCTGCCAAACCAAGTGCAAAGGCAAACAGAAGAAGAGTGCAAGGCCGACCAACCAGAATCGGCTAACCCGAAGGATCCAAAAGGACCAACTCAGAAAGAAACCTTCGAAGAAACCAGTAAGCAGGAAAAAGGTGAGAAGGCTGATACGGTGGGATTGATTGGGAAAATCCGCCAACCAAAAGAGCCAAAGCCACGATGGTGTCCCTCTAGATTGACGAAGTCCCAGAGACGTCGGCTCTAGCGCCTCAGGACGCAAGAGCTGCGGGAAGCTGAGGAAGAAGAGCAGAGGGACAAGACCTTCAACAAACTGCGCCCCATAAAGATGGTAAAAAAGGAGTGACAAAAAAAGGAAGTCATCCCGAAAGAGCCATCCATAGCAAACAGCATATCCTTGCTGGCAGTACAAAGGGGCAAACCTCCCCCGATGGACGTCAAAATGGTGTTCGCTCTACCAGCCGAGTTCAGAGCTCAGGCTACAACGACCTTGGAATCCTATGCACAACTATGTCTGGGATCTCAGGAAGCTATTTTCAAGAAACCTCAAGAGGAACATCGTCACCTGAAGCCACTGTATCTAAAAGGGCACATCAATGGCAAGCCAATATCCAGGATACTGGTGGACGGAGGCACAACGGTCAACTTGATGCCATACTCAACATACAAAAAGTTGGGTAAGTCTGATGAGAATCTCATTAAGACCAACATGGTTCTAAATGACTTTACAGGAGATCCTCTAGAGGCTAAGGGTGTCATGGTGATCGAATTGACAGTCGGCAGCAAGACTTTGCCGACTGCCTTTTTCGTGGTGGACGCCAAAGGGAGCTACAACGTACTGTTGGGAAGAGATTGGATACATGCCAATTGTTGCATCCTGTCCACCATGCATCAACAATTGATACGGTGGAACGGTGATGCAATTGAAATAGTAGAAGCCGATACATCGGCTCACATCGCCATGGCCAATCGGGAGGTAAATTGGCCACATGAGGAAGCCAGATGTATCTCGAGCGAAGTTCTGGAAGATTGTGATTTTGTCTGCATCAATGATGCTAGAACCAACCCGATCAGCGTAATACCCAGCACGATCGATCGGATGGGTGAAATTATGCGACGATGGAAACCAATCCAATCGTGAAGCTACTACAAGAAAGAATAAGAAGTTATCAGCAGACAGCCGATAGTCTTGAAGCTATCGAAGACTTCGAAGATGATGAGAGGCTCGGGCAAAGGTTTACATCGGCTGATCCCCAAGAGGAAGTAGATATAGGCAATGGTGATCAGAAAAGGCCGACTTTCATCAATTCTAGGTTGCATTCTCGGTATAAGGAACAAGTTGTAAAATTATGAAAAGAATATAAGGATTGCTTTGCTTGGGAGTATCATGAGATGCTAGGGCTAAACCGACAACTTGTCGAGCATAGGTTGCTAAGAAAACCAGGATATAAATCGTTCAAATAGCCCCCTAGGCATTTTAACACGGTGATATACGATAAGATTAAAGAAGAAATAGAACGATTATTAGGGGCCAAGTTCATCAAACCTTGTCGGTATGCTGAATGGGTTTCCAATATCGTTTCGGTAACAAAGAAAAATGGTAAGCTTAGGGTGTGCGTTGATTTCAGAGACATAAACAAAGCTACCCCTAAGAACGAGTACCCGATGCCTATAGCCGTGTGAAATCATGTGATGAAAAATTGACTTAATGATGCATTTGGCATTGCAAAGTGGTTGTGCTCATGGCATGTGTGGTGCATGTGCATGTGCAGTTTCATTTGATCAATCGATATGCTTGTGATATGCCTTGATTAAGTGTTTCAAAAAATTGAGTGTTTTCCATTTTACGCCGGACTGTTTTTGAATAAACCGAGAACTGGATGTTTGCACCGGACCAAATTCTTGGTCCAGCGTGAACATGCTTTTGAGTCTTTATGCGCTAGACCAAGTTTCCTCAAAAACAGTAAGTTTCGCATGTACGCTGGACCAAATTCTTTGGTCTGTCGTGAATGGCGTTTTGATGTCTGTTTTCGCATGTACGTCGGACCACTTTTCTTCGGTCCGCTGTGAACATGTTTTTGAGCCTTTATGCGCCGGACCAAGTTTCCTCAAAAATAGTAAGTTTTACATGTACGCCGGACCAAATTCTTTGGTCCGTCGTGAACGGTATTTTGAGCTTTGTTTTCACATGTACGCCGAACCGCTTTTCTTCGGCCCGTCGTGAACGTGATTTTGAACGTTGTTGTGCCGAACCAAATTGGCATGTAACCGAGACTTCAACGTGTACGCCGGACCAATTTTTGGTCCGTCGTGAGCGACGCCGGACCAAAATTTCGGTCCAGCGTGAATGTGATTTTCTGATGATTGAATTCATGTGTGCGCCGGACCGTTGCTTTGGTCCGCCTTGAATGTGGCTTTTTTTAGGGTTAAGCTTTTTGTGCAGTGGACCAAATTGAGTTTGGTTCGGTTTCTTGATTATGAATTTCGTGTGGACTTCATAATGTGTGTTTGATCTTATGCAATGCTCGTGTGAGTGGTTACATAAACTAATATTGAGTCAAGTCGCGGACTTGTGCTCGGAATCGTTTTGTGTCTTGTTCATGTGCAGGTGTTGCTCGAGGGTGAACGTGGTCGATGACAGGACCGGAACTAGGTTCATGGAGGAACTGAGATTCGAGACTAGGTTCAGAGAGGAATTGAGGTCTTGGTGGTCAAGGATGTCATGCGGGACGTTCGGGCTAGAGAACGGTGCACATGAAGAGTTGCCAGTCACGTGAGTGCAGCAAGTGGGCCGTACGCGTGCAAGAGTTGTAATAATTTGGGGTAGTGTGCATGTATTGGGCCAGGTTTGACCAAGTGGATATGCATACGTACTCTTTAGGTTTACTTCTTATAAATAGGGGGAGGTGTTCCCTATTTATGCGTGACAGAGCAGGGCACAATAGAGCTAGGCGCAAGGGCAGAGCTTTGTGTGCTTTGGGTTTTAGGGTTTGTACTCTTTTGATGGGAGTACTTTAGACGAAAAGAAATAAAGATCAATTTATTCCAGATCCTCTGCGTGCTACAGTAACCTCGAAGTTACAGTGCACGCGTTGCTACAGCAATCTCTGTTTTAGGTTTTTCTCTTGCACGTCTTCTGGTTCTAGATTGGATCTTTGTCTACCTTGATTATTTAAGTTTCTTCTTGATTTGATTCATCCAAAATCTTTCTAGGGCATCAATTTTGTGGTCCTCAAAGTTTCATTGGTTAATTCTTTGTAGATTTTGTTTAATCTCGAAATTAGGGTTTGATCAATTCTCGTCATATTCTGTCACAGCAAGCTTACGAGATTCATAACTTTTGATCCGTAAGTCCGATCAAGTTGATTCTTTTTGGGTTCGATTTGTATTCAAATCTAGTTTCGTGTGTTAAAATTTCAGATCAATCCAATGGTTGGATCTCCGGTAATCTGCATTTTATCGAACATATGTCAATCTATTTTTATTGATTACGAAGCAGTTTTTGAATCCGAATTGGGTGAAGTTTTAGTAAATCAAAATTTTGGTTTTAGTTTCCGCACAATCATTCACCCCCATCTGATTGCTATATCCGTATATATCAATCCTACAAGTGGTATCAGAGCAACGTTTTTCTAATTTATCTTAATTGGTGATTAGATTAATGGATCATTATTCGACAAAACCATGTGTGTTCGATGGTGTTGACTTTCAGTTTTGGAAGGCCAAGATGGAGGCGTTCATCCAGGCGCAAGGCTTCGCAATTTGGGAGAAGGTCTACAAGCCATATTAAGTTCTTAAGAATGACAACATCAACGACGCCAATCGCGCACATGTTGAAGCAAATAGCAAGGCGTGCAACTTGATCATCCAAGGATTGGGTAGAAGTGACTTTGACCGGGTGATCTATCTCAAGTCCGCATGTGAGGTATGAAAATCTCTTTGTGATTACCATGAGGGTTCTAACACTATCAAAGAGGTTCGTCAAGATATTTATAAAAAAGAATATATGCGATTTAAGATGAAACCTGGTGAGTCGCTAGATGACTTCTTGGCACGTTTTAATAAAATTCTTAGCAATCTACGTGCTGTTGCAGTTAGCTACACTGATGCGGCTAATGCTAGACAATTGCTTGGTGCTTTAGACATGTCAATTTGGGAGATAAAAGTAACATCCATTAGAGAATCAACTGTGATGAGTACACTTACTTTAGATGTTCTTTATTCTAAGTTGAAAACTCATGAGTTGGATGTTCTTGCTAGGAAGAATGATAATAAATCAATTGTTTTATCCTCTCAAACTAGCATGTCCCATAACAATACTTCTTCAAGCTTTGCACTGTCTTCTTTGTCTTCACTAACCGATGAACAGATTGAAGAATTTCCCGAAGAAGACTTGGCACTACTCTCTTCTCGTTTTAACAAAGCTTTGCAGAATGTGAGAATGAGGAAGAGAGGTGATGGTGGTCCTCTAAGATGCTATGAGTGAGGTGACCTCAACCATATTCGCACAAATTGTCCTCTTGCAGGTAAAGCATCAAGGGAGGAAAAAGACAATGACAGAAGAAAAGAGAAGAAGAAGTTCCATTCGAGTGATAGAAAGAAGAAGAGCTTCATCAACCGCAAAGTTGTCCACCGAGTACTTTCCGCTCTTGAATAAGTCAATTTGAGCGATGTGGATTCGGAGAGCAACGAGAATGATGCAACTTCAAGCAAGCATGATTTGATGGGGTTATGTCTCATGGCGAGCAGTAAGAATAGCTTCACCAAGGATGATCATGAAAGCGACTTCAATGAGGTAGATCCTTCATATGATGAATTAGCTATTGCTGTTGCTCGACTTGGTAAATTGCTTGATAAACCCGACAAGAAAATTAAGAAACATGATTTTATTGTTGAATCATTGAATGCCGAAATTGCTAGACTTAAAACTTTGATTCCTGATGATGATACTTGCAAATCATGTGACTTAATTTACAATGAGTTCACCTTGCTTAGGAAAGAATATGCTCTTCTATTACATCAAAATGAGAAAAATGAGAAACATGTTAAACATGCTAGCTATTCTACCTTTGATTTGCATGATACAACTCCATATTCTAAATGCTTCATACTAGAATTGAAGTTGAATGATGCAAATGCTAGGGTTTCTCAAATGACAGATGCTTTGCTTAGACATGAGGTTCTTTCATGCTCAACTTATCGCAAGCAAAAAGAAAAAGTGGACGTTCCCTGTAATAATTGCTTAAATCTCTCTCGAAAAGTTGATTACTTGGAAAAGTCATTAGAACGTTTCACTAAAGGAAAGAAAAACCTAAACATGATCTTGAATCAATAAAAAATCAGCACTCATAACAAAGGTTTAAGTTTTGATTCTTATGCTCATCATAAAACACATGCTCCCACTGTTGTTAAAGCACTTGAAAGTGGAAAATTTGAAATTATCAATGAGCCTAAGAATACTGTTTTTAAGTCTGCTAGAGTTTTATCTTCTACTATGATGAATGTAAATGTTGCTTCTACTTCTAAAGCTAAACATCCTGTTAAGTACACTTGCACTCATTGTGGTAGAGATGGACAATTAGTAGACTTTTGCTTTAGACTAGCTAAACAACAAAAGAGAGAAAGATTTAATGCTAGGTCTAATTTCAGAAAGGCACACTCTACTTCTTATTATGTGCATAGGGTGAAATAAACACCTTTTGTTGCTAGAAACACGGGAAAGGGAAAATCTATTTTTGTGCATAAGAATGATCGTGTTATGCCTACTATTGTGCGTCGTGTGTCTCAGTACTGGATTCCCAAAAATTTCATTTCTAACCCTAGTACTGATACCTCGACATGTTTTGTTGCTATGTAGGCTTCTCGCGTAAGGATGGAGAACATATGGTTAGTGGATTTCGGATGTTCACGCCACATGTCGGTGATAAAAATTAGTTCTCCTCACTCACTCGTGCATCTCATGCTGAAAGTGTTACTTTTGGAGATGCCTCTTCCTCTTCTGTGGTGGCAAAAGGTACAGTGAAGGTAAATGACAAGTTTATGTTGAAAGATGTGGCTCTTGTTGAAAAATTGAAATATAACTTGCTTTCTGTCTCACAAATGATTGATGAAGATCTTGAAATAAGCTTTAAGAAAAATGAATGCAAAGTGTTAGATGCTTCAGGTGATCTTGTTTTCAAGATTTCACGTTTTGGAAGAGTGCTTAAAGCTGATTTTGACGCATCATCTTCTTCTAAGCATAGGTGTCTAGTTGCCAGTGTTTCTAAAGATTTATTCTTTTGGCACCGTAGACTTGGTCATGTTGGTTTTGATCATCTTACTTCGTGTAAATGGTTTAGATCTCATACGTGGCTTGCTTGCTTAAATATGATAGCGATCTAGTATGCTCTTTTTATAGAAATGGTAAGATGATTGCAGGTTCACATCCTCCTCTTACCATGGTGATGACAAATGCTCCAGGACAGCTACTACATCTTGACACGGTTGGACCTTCTCGAGTTCAATCCTTTGGAGGCAAATGGTATGTGTTTGTTATTGTTGATGATTTTTCAAGATACTCTTGGGTGTACTTTATGGCATCTAAGGATGAGGCTTTTAGTCATTTTAGAAGTCTTATTTTTAGGCTTTTTGTTGATCATCCAGGAGCTCTCAGAGCTATTCGAAGTGATAATGGAATTGAGTTTAAAAATTCTTCTTTTGATCACTTCTGTGCTGAAAAAGGAATCGATCATCCATTTTCATCACCTAGAGTGCCTTAACAGAATGGTGTAGTTGAAAGGAAAAAATAGAACTTTTGTTGAGATGGCTAGAACTATGCTAGATGAACATCACACTCCTAGGAAATTTTGGGCTGAAGCTATTTCAACTGCTTGTTATGTTTCAAACCGTGTGTTTTTGAGATCAAAATTGGGTAAAACTCCTTATGAACTTCGGTTTGGACATAGACCTACTCTTTCTCACTTCAGAGTTTTTGGGTGCAAATGCTTTGTCTTGAAATATGGAAATCTTGATAAATTTGAAGCTAGATTAATTGATGGCATTTTCCTTGGATATCCTACTCATACTCGTGGCTATCGTGTGCTTGTTTTGGAAACTAACAAAATTCTAGAAACCTGTGAAGTTACTTTTGATTAGGCTAGTCCAGGCACTAGTCTAAGTGATGCAGGTACAAGCACATATGTTCAGGGGGGAAATTTTTTGAAGACAATGATGATGATGTTGAGGATAATGTGTTGACTCTTCCTAATGCACAACCATTTGTAGCACCTTTTGCACCTACTACTACATCACCTACGGCTGAACATCCTCAAGCTACAACATCTTATGTACATGCTGAAAATGAAGAAGGAGAAGAACAAGTTTCTGAAGCAACAGTTCCCTCGCACATTCAGAAAATGCATCCACCTGAACAAATAATTGGAGACTTGAATGAGAGAATCACCCGATCCAGGTTTATTCATTCTGATACTCATGCTCATTCTGCTTTAGTTGCTTCTTTTGAACCCAAAGATATATCTTATGCATTATCTGACGAATCTTGGATCAATGCCATGCATGAAGAATTAGAGAATTTTGAACGAAATAAAGTCTGGAAGCTAGTTTCACCACCTCCTGATTTTAATGTCATTGGAACTAGATGGGTTTACAAAAATAAACAAAGTGAGGATGGTGTTGTTGTTAGAAACAAGGCTAGACTGGTCGCTCAAGGTTTTACTCAAGTTGCAGGCTTAGAGTTTGATGAAACCTTTGCTCCTGTTGCTAGAATTGAAGCCATTAGAATTCTTTTAGCATTTGCTGCATCTAAAGGTTTTAGATTGTATCAAATGGATATAAAAAGTGCTTTTCTAAATGGCTATATTAATCAGGAGGTGTATGTTAAGCAACCACCTGGTTTTGAAAATCCCAAGTTTCCAGATCATGTGTTCAAACTGTCAAAAGCTTTGTATGGTTTAAAGCAAGCCCTTAGAGCATGGTATGATAGGCTAAAAACATTTTTACTAGAAGGGGTTTACAATGGGAAAAGTTGACAAAACTTTTTTTTTACTCAAGCAAGGCAATGATCAACTATTCGTTCAGATTTATGTTGATGATATTATCTTTGGTTGTTCCTCTCATGCTTTAGTGTTCAAGTTTTCAGAAACCATGAAGGAGGAATTTGAGACGAGTATTGATGAGACCGCGCTCATCATGGACAGAACTAACAATGCATACATATGGTCATCACCAAGTGTTGCCGCAATTATATCAACTGCATGGCTTCATCGGCCTCCACCTTGGCCATCCTTCCACATCTTCGTCGGTTCAAGGACCATTGACTTGAGCTCGAGCCCGTCAACTCAATTATCATATTTAAAGCCATACTTGGGAGAAGATGATGAACTTGAGTCGAGGATAACTCAAATGCAAGAAGGGGAGGATGATGAGGACATCACTACCATGAATATGGTCATGTCTACAAACCCAATTGAAACCAACAATGTAATACAAGAGCCCATTACTCAAGCTCGCGCACGTCAATTCAATTGCCAGGTGAATGCGTTCCTCGGGTTGCATACAAATAATTTAATGAATGGAATGCTATTTAATCCTTGTGATGATTTTATTGTCCTTAGGAACCAAGGAGAAGGACTCCCAAACGTCAAGCACGAAGCCAATTCTTCCGGTGCACAAGTTCAACTCGGATTCGGCCTCTGGGACGGCACCAACTTAAAATGACCATACCTTTTGATCCACAAGGGTGTTTGGGGTCTATGAGTACTGGTTTGAAAGGTTTTGTCGTCCTCTTTCCAACGGATCCAGTCTCATGTCCAAATTCCTTACGAGTCAACGGGAATCTGCAAAACAAGTTTGGTCATCTTTCCAAATCCGAGTCAAACTAGGAATAGGAGTCCTACTCGGCCATGGATGTGTTTTGGATGCCCCTAACACGGTTTTGGCCTCCCATTTCTCCTATATATAGCTAGAGAGTCCCCCAAAATAACTTGGGTTTTGGTTATTTGATAGTTTAGCCTTTTGCTACAATTTTGAGTCTTTTAGACGTGCTCAATGGCCGCCTAACAAGCTCCTTGTATCGGAACCCCAACTTTTTCTATACTTCATCAATATTTGCAATTTTAGATTGCTTTTGCCTTGTTCTTGCTTGTTGTTCGATTGCTTGCAGGAATTGATCTTCGTGATCAGGTTGATCGTGCCCATAGCAGGGTCAATAACCCTCTGGAGTTGGTTAGCGATTGCTAAGGCGCATCGTCGTTGTACGTTGTAGTCGGATCGTCAAAGTCGTCTCCACCTAAATCGAAGGTTATCATTCTCATTGAAAGATCGAGATACCCAATGTTACATCAAGTGGTATCAGAGCAAGGTCCCGAAACAAGGGGGTGAGAATGATAGTACCACCTTGCTTGTGGAGGGGAGAGAATACCACCTTAAAAGGGAGACAACCCTCCCCCCATCAGGCTAGTCTTTTGGGGGCCACATGGGCTCTTATGGCCTAGCTATGGCAACCAAGGTGTGTATTTCTCTCGTGGTCCAAGGCCCACACCCCTGGGCCAGTTGGGCAATCCGCTCGCCAGGCGAGGCACGTGCGCCATACGGCTGGGCCGCGAAGGGCACGGTGCGCACCCAGGAGGGATGCATCAGTGATAGTACCACCTTGCTTGTGGAGGGGAGAGAATACCACCTTAAAAGGGAGAGCAACCCTCCCCCATCAGGCTAGTCTTTTGGGGGCTACATGGGACTCTTATGGCCTGCTATGGCAGCCAAGGTGTGTATTTCTCTCGTGGTCCAAGGCCCACACCCCTGGACCAGTTGGGCAGTCCGCTCGCCGGGCGAGGCACGTGCGCCATACGGCTGGGCTGCGAAGGGCACGGTGCGCACCCGGGAGGGATGCATCAAGTATGATGGGTGAGTTGACTTTTTTGGGACTTCAAATCAGGCAAACAAAGGATGGTACTTTTGTGCATCAAAGCAAATACACGAAAGACTTGCTACATCGTTTTGGGATGGAAAACAGCAAGCCAATCATGACACCTATAGAAAGCACTTACACACTTGATCCGGATGAAGATGGTGAACCCATTGATCAAAAGGAATATAGAAGCATGATAGGTTCACTTCTGTACCTCACTGCATCAAGGTCGGATATACAATTTGCTGTGTGCTTGTGTGCTCGTTTTCAAGCTTCCCCACGTGCTTCACATCGACAAGTTGTCAAGCGAATTTTCAGGTATCTCCATGGTACTCAAGATTTTGGCATTTGGCTTTCTACTTCCTTATGCATTATTTTAAGAGCTTTCTCTGATGCTGATTTTGGAGGATGTAGAATTGATAGAAAAAACACATCTGGTTCATTCACTTCTTGGGTAATTCTTTTATTGCATGGTCATCTAGAAAACAATCTTCTGTTGCACAATCAACTGCTGAATCTGAATATGTGGCTGCTGCTAGTTGTTGTTCTCAAATTCTTTGGATAGTAGCTACACTTAAAGATTATGGGGTCAATCTGGATAGTGTTCCCCTTTTATGTGATAACACTAGTGAAAAATGGTAAGCTTAGGGTGTGCGTCGATTTCAGAGACATAAACAAAGCTACCCCTAAGAACGAGTACCCGATGCCTATAGCCGTGTGAAATCATGTGACGAAAAATTAGCTTAATGATGCATTTAGCATTGCAAAGTGGTTGTGCTCATGGCATGTGTGGTGCATGTGCATGTGCTGTTTCATTTGATCAATCGACATGCTTGTGATATGCCTTGATTAAGTGTTTCGAAAAATTGAGTGGTTTCCCTTTTGCACCGGACTGTTTTTGAATAAACCGAGAACTGGACGTTTGCACCGGACCAAATTCTTGTTACGGCGTGAACATGCTTTTGAGTCTTTATGCGCCGGACCAAGTTTCCTCAAAAACAGTAAGTTTCGCATGTACGCCGGACCAAATTCTTTGGTCCATCGTGAACTGCGTTTTGAGGTCTGTTTTCGCATGTACGCCGGACCACTTTTCTTCGGTCCGCCGTGAACATGTTTTTGAGCACTTATCCGCCGGACCAAGTTTCCTCAAAAACAGTAAGTTTTACATGTATGACGGACCAAATTCTTTGGTCCATCGTGAACGGCATTTTGAGGTTTGTTTTCGCATGTACGCCGGACCGCTTTTCCTCGGTCCGCCGTGAACGTGATTTTGAATGTTGTTGTGCCGGACCAAATTGGCATGTAACCGAGACTTCAACGTGTACGCCGGACCAATTTTTTGGTCCGTCGTGAGTGACGCCGGACCAAAGTTTTGGTCCGACGTGAATGTGATTTTCTGATGATTGAATTCGTATGTGCGCCGGACCGTTGCTTTGGTCTGCCATGAATGTGGCTTTTTTTAGGGTTAAGCTTTTTGTGCAGTGGACCAAATTGAGTTTGGTTCGGTTTTTTGATTATGAATTTCGTGTGGACTTCATAATGCGTGTTTGATCTTATGCAATGCTCGTGTGAGTGGTTACATGAACTAATGTTGAGTCAAGTCGCGGACTTGTGCTTGGAATCGTTTTGTGTCTTGTTCATGTGCAGGTGTTGCTCGAGGGCAAGCGTGGTCGATGACGGGACCGGAACTAGGTTCATGGAGGAATTGAGGTTCGAGACTAGGTTCAGAGAGGAATCGAGGTCTTGGTGGTTAAGGATCTCATGCGGGACGTTCGGGCTAGAGAATAGTGCACATGAAGAGTTGTCAGTCACGTGAGTGCAGCAAGTGGGTCGTACGCGTGCAAGAGTTGTAATTATTTAGGGTAGTGTGCATGTATTGGGCCAGGTTTGACCAAGTGGATATGCATACGTACTCTTTAGGTTTACTTCTTATAAATAGGGGGAGGTGTCCCCTGTTTATACGTGACAGAGTAGAGCACAATAGAGCTAGGCGCAAGGGAAGAGCTTTGTGTGCTTTGGGTTTTAGGGTTTGTACTCTTTTGATGGGAGTACTGTAGACAAAAAGAAACAAAGATCAATTTCTTCCAGATCCTCTGCGTGCTACAGTAACCTCGAAGTTACAGTGCACGCGTTGCTACAGTAATCTTTGTTTTGGGTTTTTTTCTTGCACGTCTTCTGGTTCTAGATTGGATCTTTGTCTACCTTGATTCTTTGAGTTTCTTCTTGGTTTGATCCATCCAAAATCTTTCTAGGGCATCAATTTAGTGTTTATTAAAGTTTCGTTGGTTAATTCTTTGTAGGTTTTGTTTAATCTCGAAATTAGGGTTTGATCAATTCTCGTTATATTCTGTCACAGCAAGCTTGCAATGTTCATAACTTTTGATCCGTAAGTCCGATCGAGCTGATTCTTTTTTGGTTGGATTTGTATTGATCTCTAGTTTCTTTTGTTCAAATTTTAGATCAATCCGACGGTTGGATAGCTGGAAATCTACATTTTACCAAACATCTGTCAATATGTTTTTGTTGATTAAAGAGTAGTTTTTTGAATCCGAATTGGGGTGGAGTTTTAGTAGATCAGAAATTTGGTTTTAGCTTCCACACAATCATTCACCCCCCCTCTAATTGCTATATCCGTATATATCGATCCTACAAGCCGATATGCTTATCGATGCTGCATTAGGGCATAAGGTCATCAGCTTCCTCGACGGGAACGCTGGATACATCCAGATATTCATGGCCGAAGTCGATATTCATATGACAGCCTTCTGATGCCCTAGAGCACTAGGGCTATTCGAGTGGGTTGTCATGACGTTCGGGTTGAAGAATGTTGGAGCCACTTATCTGAGAGCCATGAACCTGATGTTCCACGAATTAATCGACTGCATTGTAGAGATATACATCGACGATGTGGTGGTAAAATCAACAGGAAATCAACAACATCTAGCCAACCTGGAGGAAGTATTCAAGAAGACACAGCTGCATGGTTTAAAGATGAATCCCCTGAAGTGTGTGTTTGGGGTATCGGTTGGACAATTCCTCGGGTTCATGATGCATAAGAGAGGAATAGAAGTAAACCAAGAACGAGTTAGAGCCATAACCGATACGCATGCACCAAGGAGCAAGAAGGACTTGTAGAAGTTGACTGGTAAGATCAATTATTTAAGGTGTTTTATTTCAAACTTATCTGGTCGGATCAACGCGTTCACCATGCTGTTAAGGATAAAAGAAAACCAAGAATTCTTGTGGGGAGAGGACCAGCAAAATGCATTTGATGATATCAAGAGGTATGTGTCAAAACCTCCAATGCTCATAGCGCCACAGAAAGGAGTGTCGCTTAGATTATACTTATCGGCAGAGGAAATAGCAATTGGGGGAGTTCTGATGCAGGAAGTTGATGGCAAAGAACAGCCAATATTCTACCTAAGCTGGTGGCTGATGGACGCAAAAACCAGGTATCCTCCAATCGAGAAACTTTGTTTGTCTCTCTATTTCGCCTGCACGAAACTAAGACATTACATATTGGCATCCACATGCATGGTCGTGTGTAAGACTGACATTATAAAATATATGTTGTCTGACCCTATAATGAAAGGTCGACTCGGGAAGTGGGCCTACAGACTGACGGAGTTCGACCTAATATTCGAATCGGCTAAAGCCGTGAAAGGGCAATTGATAGCCGATTTCATCACATATCACACTACCACTTGCGAGCTCGTAAGTGTCGCCCCTTGGCAACTTTATTTCGATGGGTCAGTATGCCAAGATGGAGATGGTATCAGAGTAGTACTGGTATCTCCCAAGGGGTGTAGTTTTGAATTCGCTTTCAGACTCATTACCCACAACTGGTACAATAGCCCGGGTCTTGGCCTCAACAAGTTTGAAGGTTGCAGAGATGTCATTATGACGCGTTCGTAGATTTGTCTTGGTCGAGTCAATGGCGCGGTCTACATTGGAGAGGCAAACTTCAGCTTCATCCAAGGCTTGTCTCAAACGAGCAAATTCATCGGCAAGAGATGCTCTTGATGGCTTTAAGGCCTTGGCCGATGATACTGCAGTATCAAAGTCAGCTTTCTTCTGTTTGCTGGTAGTCACCAAGATGTCAAGTTCGGCACGCTCCCTTGAGATCTCTTCTCGTCGGTGCTGACGTCCCAACACCATCTTGGCAACGTCCTTCTTCGGGAAGAGGCTGTGGAGATCACTGAATTTCTCCATGTTCGCCGCGGAAAGGCAGGAGCCCACCTCAGCAAGAAGAGCGGCTATCGGCTGGTAAACCTCCAAGACATCCGGCCCCGACCGAACCAGCATTCAATGAAGTTGCTTCAGCTTGTCCCGCTGGTACGGGGGCGTAGGTAGGAGGCCTTGGTTCATTCATGATGGCTGATGAACTACAGGCGCCAAAGGAGTCACATCGGCTATCAGGTCATCATCAAAGGAAAAATCGAGCTCTTCTGGAGTAAACCCAAGTAGAGCACTAGCCGATAACTGAAAAACAATGTTGATAAGCGCAGAAATTCCAAAAAGGAATAATGTAAAAAGAGTTTGCCAGAACATACCTCAACTCCTACAGGTGAACTTGGAGGAAGAGCAACATTAGAGAACTCTTGGAGAGAGGGGTTACTCGTCGGATTCGATGGACCCGCCGTCGTGTCCATGACGGAAGATGGCGATTCCTTCGCAACGGCAACTCCGGCCACTTCACTGGCAGTAATTCCAACCACCTCCGCGATGGCGTGTTCAGTTGCCTCCGCGACAGCAATTTCAGCCACCCCCGCATAAGCGGTTGCGGCTTCCTCCACACCAGCAACTGTGGAAACTTCTGCGACGACATCTCCAACATCTGCGATTTTAGCCACCTCCACGGTAGCATCCTCGACCATCTCCTCAACGATGTCTCCGACTGAAGGATTGGCAGCCGTGCCCGCAAGAGGGGTACCAGGTTCCACATCCCCTACAATCGGCTATACCAAAACATGGGAATTAATAATGTTGTAGAAAAAGGAAAAAGAATCGGCATGCCAATAAACCAGTCACCTGGGGAGTTGGTTTAGGGGGCACATCGGCTACCGGAGATACAGGCAAGATGGCTGTGGCAAGTTTTTTACGCCCAGCGAGCCGCTTCCTTGAAGCTGAAACATGCAAATAAGAAAGGCTGTCGGCAAAGCCACCTCACAAACCAGTGGAGAAACATAGCACTTACCAGGCTTAACAAGATCCACAGGTTCTGGCTGCCTTGGTCCTTAATAAAGAGTCACCCCCTGGTGTATCGGTTGATTTCCTTTTTTGTCGGGTTTGAGCCGATACCCGCGTGTGACCCTATTTTTTGATGTCCTGCAGAGAAGGGGAATGGAGGCCGATATTGGTGCGCCCAATAACTGTGGCAAGAAATTTGATTGCTTTACCACTGATAGAAAAAACTGGTCGAGTGTCTTCTATATCCTGAATAAAAGGACAACCAAAGGATCAATGAAGGATACGTTGGAGCATGCAGAAGAAAAGGTGAACCTACAAAGTACCTCTGCAAATGGAGGAAGAGGGCGAGAGTCATCAAAGCGATGGAGCATCACGTCCAGGGGATTAACGAAAAAGTGACGACTCTATTCCTGCCACCATCGAGTAAAGGCCGCAGTGGTTTGGTCAACAAGGGCGATCCGAGGAACAGAGTCAATCAGCAGCTCTTCGCCCAAGTCAAGCGCAATACCCACATCGATAGGGCACTTGAGTTCCTCTCGCTCGCGAAGCCGATTGAACAACACCAATCGAGGGGGAAGCAACCCAAGTTGCAGCTGTCTAGTGCAAACAGACGGGTGGTAGTATTCATACGAGGGCTTCTGGGTACGGCTCGAAAGACTCAGGCCGACTGAGAAGATCCCGGGCGAGATGATGTGCTTGAAGCATTCATCATCAGGACTGCCCGGTCAGTAATAGCCTGGGTGCTCATACTCCAAATCATCAATGTGCCAATATGGGAGGAGATCAGAAGGAGGCATATTCTCAGTCTCATAAAAATAAGAAAAGAATACGACAAAAGACTCTATGTCAAGCTTCGAATCTCTCATCAAGATATGAGAGAATGCTTCTCCATACGATCGGCAGCGCCTAAAAGTTTGTTCTTCCTCCTCCGGTGAGTCTTCGCGAGGGAATTTAAGATCTGAAGAAGGAATGGTGTGGAAAGGATGCTGAAATTGAGCCATCAACCAAAGCTGGATGAACCAGAGGGGTTCTCCTTGATTACCGACAGCATGGGAATTGGCCACACCTCTCAGTTTCAAAGTAATGATATGCATCGTCCGGTAGACCGCGCCCAAGAAGAGTTTACCCATGGCAATATCCTTGCCTGCCACCAAAGCCTCAGCAAGAGCCTGATAATTGTTGGTAGGACCCAGAGTAGCGCCATAGAATAAGAACATGTCCAGCCACATGTTCAGAAACGCGGTGTGTTGGCAAGGTTTCATGTGGCCCGATGATCGACTGTACTCTCTAAGATATTGAGACCAGCCGATCTTGGTTGACAGTTGATGAGTGGTGGCTGCTTCGAAAGCATGGAATTGATGCCCTGTTGGCTTGAGCCCGGTAAGAACCACCACGTCCATCAGGGTTGGACTGAAGAATCCAGAACGGAAGGAGAAAGCGTTGAAAGCGTTTGACCAAAAATAGGAAACCGAAGCTATCATTGATTCATCTCTACACATGCCGACAATGAGAGGCTGATGCAATCGGCTATTTCCCATGTTTCCCAATCCGCTCTCTTGCCGTTGGCTACTCGGTTATACCAGATCCTCCAACCTTTGAGTTCAACAGGCCAAGCTCTGAAGCTGTCTTTTCTGCCCTTCAGGTTATAGCCAGCAGAGTTCAGGGAGATCCGCATGATTTCTTTGTTAATAAAATCAGTCGGATCTTCGCTACCCTTAGGACCAAGCAGAAACTGATCGGCCGCACCAGGGACCGGAACTAAAATTTGCGAACGGTATTCATCCATCTACAAGGAAGGGAGACAAGATAAGGCGCAAAGAAAAATACTAATGGGCGATGAACGGTGCAGACCACACAAATTCCCCAAAAGGAACCCAAGGAGACTTACAATTGCAAGAGTCAAATGTGGATTGTTGAAGATAACTAGAAACAGCAAAGACATTGGACAATGAAGGAGGCTGAGCTGGCGGATGATCCTTGAACAGGCGGAAGTTCAATGTGTGTCATCGGCCAAAGAAGTTAGTGTCGGAAGAGAAGGGATGCGAGAAAGGAGTTGCTAAAAGAACTATATAAAGCAAAGGACTCCTTGTCCAAGACGGTTCCGAGCCTCACGCCCCAAGTTTCGCGCCCACTAAGTGAGCAGTTGGCGGGACACTACGTGCCGAAGAAAAGGCTGCAGGGCAGTTAATGAGGAGAGATAAATATGCAGCATGCTCGTTAATTGGTGCACATCGAAAAGAACGACTAGCAGTGTGTTGGTCAGTTTAGGTCATATCGATCGGCGGGCAATATCTTCACCCGGTATGCAACGAGGTCGATCGATTCTTCGTATCATGCCAAGTCGTCAGTATTATTAGTGTTATCAGGAAGCCGATACTGAGAAATGATGAAAACCGTAAAGCAAGTATAAATACAGATGAAAGTCGATGGTTGAGAAAGGATTAACACCGGTCAAATATCGACACTTTGTATTGAAAGTCGGTTACATCATCGGCTAAAGAGCAGGTAAAGCATTTACATTATCGGTTATAGAGAGTATGCAACCACGATTGAAGGAGAAGGAAGATCCCTGAGTTCGGGGAGGTGCCATCCGTACATAAGAAATGAAAGACACAACACCTAATAGAGCCGCTACACTGGAGCTGCTGCTGGAGTTTGATGATTCTTGGGGGGCGCGAGCAATAGCTTAATCGTCGGCCACTTCTTCTTCGGCGTGAACTTTGACCGACAACTCTTTCTGAAGAAACGCGGTAATGGCGGAGTCATCATTCGACGAAGAAGACGCAGAAGGAGAGCCGAAGAAAGAAGAAAAAGAGGAAGGCATGGCATAAATAGTAAAGATTACTTCGAGGCGGTGCGGTAAACTACGGTTCATCTGGTATTTATAGGGCAAAATGAGCAACTGAACCGTCGTGGCGTGAAGAACGAAGCGTCCTTCGAGTAAATGCTGGTGAAATATGAAGCGATTCGACGCGGGAATATCATGGTATGGCATCTCGAGGAGATAACCACCAGGGAGAAGAAACGATGAAGATGACGACCTGCTGAGGCGTTAACGGTTGATTTTTGGGACATGTCCATACATATCCCAAAAAGGGAAGGCATATGTTGGCACCCAAAATTGAGCGACCGGGACGTGTGCGGTCATGGTGCGAATTTGAAAGGACCAATGCGAACCAGGTTGGCAAAAGGTGGTGACCAGATACAATCGTGCCCGAGATGGAAAGAAGAGTTCAAAGCCGGAACGAGCGGATAACGAGACCGAGGCAGATACAATCAGGCTCGAGAGCTATAAAAGGAGGATGACGGACTGCGTCAAGACACACACATCAAACCAACCAATCAATACCTTTCTTTTCCTTTGCATTATGAGTAGACACTTAG
The DNA here is from genome assembly GCA_036346355.1 of Rhipidocladum racemiflorum. Lineage (NCBI taxonomy): Eukaryota > Viridiplantae > Streptophyta > Magnoliopsida > Poales > Poaceae > Rhipidocladum > Rhipidocladum racemiflorum. The sequence continues at coordinate 2,472,455 of CM070569.1, read as the reverse complement.
CTTGTAATATTTTTCTTGTAATACACGATGATCAATACAAGTTGCGCATCGCCAGTTATTGATCTTTGCTACATTACGCCCTACCAGGTCCTACTTCCTATCCGATTTTGTTGCGCATCGCCTTTTTCGAAAGAAGTAGCATTTACCCCTTTCTGATCGGCTCGTAGAGTTGATCAGGTTTACCAGTTACCCTGATCTGTGTTGGTTTGCCTCAGAACCGGCTAAGATCAAACCGTTACCAGGCCCAGATCGGTTCCTTGATCGATTCTCTTGGGGAACACGTCTCTCTTGCTGATTGCGGGATCAAATCGGCTGGCACGCTCGCGAACCAAAAACTGAACCCGGCGTTCTCGTGTATTGATGGCAATCAACCCTTCGTCAAATTTTTTACGCCAACAATACCGAAAACGAAATTTGAAACCTTAAATTTTTACTTTTTCTGGGTATTACTCCGTTTCACCAGATCGATCCAGACTACAAACCGAATTGTTTCCAATGGTAAGGAGGGATCACTTCTGCACTTGAGTTTCATATCAGTGTATGCATTTGGAGCGTTGAGACGCGCACTTCTCTAATAGCTTGGCGCTGCAGCAAAGTGAAAAATTTCGAGTCACAAACTATACCATCAACTAACCGCTCAAGAGAAAACAAGTGCAGGCAGCAAACTCAAACGGATAAACCTCGACAGCCATCGCCTGCCAGCAAGCCGTACGCCGCCGACGGTTAGCCGTTGGTTACGCCAAGAAAGATCACGGGGAATCTCGCCGGTCGCCGTCGCTGGCCGGATTAGGCGAACAACCAAGGGCACATTAGCGATCAAGCCACGCACGCACGCACGCACGCACTGAAACATCGGCGACGTGTTAATCCAAACAGCAAGCACCAAAACCAACCGTGTCGCGCGGTTTCGATCGGTCGAACGGACGGTCGCGAGGCTTGGATCGGAAGCGAGCACGACGGCTGGGCGCTTTATTACGCCAGAAGCTAGCTAGCGGCGAGGCGAGGGGGAAGACATACGTTGTTTTCAAGCCATCCATTAATCGGCGTCTTGTCCTGGGTTTGTTGGCCTTTATTCACTGGATGGTGCTGGTCGACGGTACTGCCCTTCAAGGCTGACAGCGAGATTAGATTCGCTCTAATTAACGCATCCAACTGGAGAGCAGCCGGATCTTAGGGCATGTTTGGATCCATTAGCACTAATAGTTAGCTGGTTAATTATTAGCTGAGGCTATTTGGATATACTAGCTAATAGGTGGTTAGAAATTTAGTTGTGAGTGGAAATGTCCATTGTATCATTGCATTAATTAGCTAATGGGTGAAGCCGAGCACATTGTAAAAGGGCTTGCGGTTGAGGGGCAAATTAGTCTTTTAACCATCTATTAGCTGGAATTAGCAGGGGAGAACTAGCTAATGAGATAGCTATTAGCTGAATTGTTAGCTAACTATTAGTTGGACTTTAGCTGGTCTGTTTTAATCAACTTTAGCTAATTTTAGCAGCTAACTGTTAGTGCTAATGAATCCATGTCCTTAATCTAATCCGTTAGGCCATCGTAACATAACATAAAACCCGGCCCGGAGTGATCGACTCTCCCCCTCTTCGTGTGGGGGCCAGAGTCCAGACAACTAGCCATGCCCATGCCACTAGGTAATTACTCGGGTCCTTTGCTTGTCACCTATCGCAGGGACATAGCATTGTTAACCAAACCAAAATCAAAAGAATTGCTGAAAAATAAAAATCGAGTGAAAAATCGCTCAAAAATCGTTAAAAACCAAAAGGTTATGAATTCAAAATTTTGTTAAAAAAAATCAGAAAAATAAAAAACCAGCCGATTTGACTGGTTTTAACCATCCAATTGAACACCGTAACGTTGCGATATGATTTCAACCTAAAATCGATCGGTTTTTACCAAAAATCGATCGGCTTTACGTCGTAAATTTTTTTTTCGAATTTTTTAATTTTTTATTGTAACGGCTTATCGACCGGTTTTAGAAGATAAACCGGCTCGATACAATCGAAACCGTGATTTTTGAACGGTTATCGACGGTTTTGTGAACCCTGGGCCATAGTATATCTACCCTCCTCCTGCACTTTCTTTTTAAATATAGCCTCTCTTTGAAATTATCTATAGATTTGGTCCTCTCTCGGACAGCAGTAGGCGATATATGTCACATATTGCACACGTAGAGCTTGATAGATTGCCTGCGCCTTGACAGCCTGCCCGATTGCGGTTGCAACGGCTGGCCCACCGTGGCAGCAAAGTTGTCGAGCACTCCTGGCTCTCGGTAGGCTGCACTTTCATTAATTAATTAGCGAATAGCGATTAGTTAACCAAGTGATTAATTAAGCAAAGTTATTAATCAGCTATTTAATTAAGTGATTAATTAAGTAAGCTTGTTTAATTAGTGTATTTGATCGATAATTTCCTGTCGAAGAAGGGAAGTGCTCGATTTGTCGAGGTATGTGCCGCTACACACTACATGTGGCTTGCCACGGTACTGAAGCCACAGTACATTTATACAAACCTAGTTCTAACATTTTTCTTTTTATTTTTTCATTTTCTCATAAATAGTTTTTTTTTCAGTGTCATTGGAAAAAGAGTAAAGAAAGCCTCTTTAGGCAAAATAGGTGCGCAAGAAAAAAAAGTTAATCCGTTAAAGGTATACACGTATCACATATCGCAGTCAAGGAGGAGACTAAATCTTAGAATAATCTCAGATGAGGACTATATTTGAAAAAAAAATACGACCAGTCGGCCAGATATGCCATGACATCAGCGGGGTATCCCTCGTAAAAAAAAGATGACAGGGGATCGTTGTTTGTAAGAAAATTTTGAGATTACCTTTCGTCCCTTGAGAAATTCTAGCCGCCTTTTAGAAAAGATGGCTGGAAAAAATGAAGTTTTGTTACAAGGTCATAATTCCTAATTGGCTGGGCTGATGACACTCAAGTGCTATGGTGCTAACTTCCCCGTGTCCTTGGAATTGATTGGTTACTGCTAAATCTCTCCGTTCTAATTACCTTGTTCGTGTTTGCATGTACGTGTGTTGGTTGAAACTTGCATCCACATTAAAAAAGAACCATATGTAGTATGGGAATAGACGTGCAAATATCACCTTGAAATACTAAAATGTCACTTAAAAAAGAACACTTGTTAATGTAAAACGTTACTTAAAAAAAACACATTTTCTCTACTATTCTAAAGCAACACTTGGTGGCAGTGGTCCGTTCTTCCCACGTCATTAATTGCCGTTTAATTGCCCTGCTTAATTGCCCTACGCAAGAAACGAAGCATTGCTTTAATTAGCCAGCTTTCGCAAGAAACGAAACGTTAAAGATAGGTGTTTGATTTTGTGAAATAATTTTTTTATTTTTTAATCTTTATTTTTCGTTATCAATTTTGTTTTTCGTAGCAACGCACGGGCATGTAACTAGTAACAGCTAAAATGTTGCTTATTTTAGAACGGAGTGACCGAGGGAGTAGCACCCATCAATTAGGGCTTACGGTTTTTGGCAATTTCCTGATTCGTGTATCACCTCTCTTTTTACCATTAGGAACTATGTCGTCTAATGTTGAGCTAAAACTAAACCTAGGCGTATACAGTGAAATGACCCAAAATTTCAAAAGTCATTTAAATATCGATTTGGAGTTAATTCATAATTGAAACTTATTTGCATTTTATTTGAATTTGGATTTGTTTTTCGATTTGAATTCGTTTGAATCCTTGTCGGGCCAAATCTTGTTCTTGGGCCTCCCGGCCCATCTCCCTTCAACCTGCTCGGCCAGTGCCGCTTGCACCTGCTTGGCTTGGCCGACCGCGCCTGCTCCACGCCGCCTCGGCTTCCGCCACGCCTCCGCGCCCGTGCTCCACCGCCACCTATGCCCCCACACTGCCACCCATTTGCGCCCTGGTCGTCGACCGTGTGCCCGCCGCAGCCGCCTCCTCTCAACTCCGCACCACTCGCCTCACTGGTGAGCTCCTCTCCCCCGCGCCCTCCTTCCCCTCCCGCTCCGGCCGCCGCCGCTGTGATTCCGCCGCCGCCGCGCCGTTGCCACCATGCCCTGGAAACCCTAGCCGCCTCTTCTGGTCATTGATTGCATGGCCCATCGCGTCGGCCGACCGGCCAGGTCGGCCAATTTACGCTGCGGTGCGTCGCCTGTGGGCCGTTTTGGCCCAGTACTATGTGACATGCTTCTTTTTTTATTCCCTTTTCTTTTTTTGATTTTTAATTCGTTGTAATTCCAGAAAATCCAGAAAAAATCCGTTGTAATTCCAGAAAATCCAGAAAAAGCCTAGAAAATTCCAAGAAACCCCAAAAATCCCAAGAATACGTATTCCAAACCGTCTCGCGCCACTGATTCCTAAAATGACCTCCGCTCCGCAATCCGAAGCTCCCAAAATTCCCAGAATGCCCATTTTGCCCTCCGACTCTCTCCCAGCCCGGTTTCGGTTTCTATTTTCAGTTTTCGTTTTGTTTTTTGTTTGTTTATTGTCGTTCGTCCTTTTTTGCGCTAGATCTAGCCATTGAGCAGTTCGAGGAGCAGCAGCAGTATCCGGAGCAAGAGCCAGACCCGATTGAAGCCAAGTACGGCTACATCCGCTTCGATTCAGCCGTTCCTACCGCCAAGCAAGGCAAGCCACACTCCATTGATCATATTGAACCCGAATCATGTCTGTTATAATTAGTAATTAATTTATATGGTATTATTTTACTGTATGTTGAAATATTGAAACTCGTTATTTAGAATGACATGATGCCTAGATAATGCAGAACTGTTCATTAAACCTCCTTGAAATATTGAACCCTACTAAATCCTTGTTAACCCTAGACTTTAATATTGCCATGTTAGTTAATTACTATTTCTGTTAGCTTTAAATGTTTTAAAATAAAAATAAATGATGTCGAGTCGCTGGCTCGAAGTTTGTGAAGAGTGCTACAGTCAAGGGGACAGTATTGGATAAATCCACGAGGTGGAATTGAGTCCGATCCCCAGCTGATGATTAATGCCATGGTTGGTTTGGTGGCTGGTACGTGTAGGTATCAGATTGGTTTGTGGTTGTATGGCTTGATCTTTGGCAAATTAATGTTGAAACCCCCTTGAGCAAAGTAAATAACTTAAGTTCCTGCTCAACCACGACTCGGACTGGTTGGTTGAACTGTCTTCCGACATAGCTCAGTAACATTGTTCGTCCCCTGGGAATACTTACACTTGGTGGATACCATTCTCAGTGAGGAGAATGGGGAGCGGCATTCCCGGAGTGTAATGACCGAAGGGTTTGGTGGAACAGGAATGAGGTGTCATTCGTTGGTTCTCACAACGTAGGTTGCCCACTCAGTCTTAGAACACAGCTCTTGCATTGGCCAGTGGGGTCCCAAGGACGGTGGGCTCGAGTACCTATCGGGTAGGAGCTACCATGGGGATGTTCAATCAAAAGGCTGTGATGGTCTCGGCTCGACCGCATGCATTTAAGTTGCATGTAACTTAGCGCTTGGCATTAACGGCCATAGATATATTGTGGGTAAAGCTGAGCAGCTCTGCAGAGTCTCTATTTCAAATGGTAATCGATTACGCCGTGCTTCTGGTTAATGAAGCTAAGTTTGAACTGGGGTGATACCCATAACCAAGCTCAAGTATTTTGGAATTATTTGAATATGGCTAAGTTTGAAATGATGTTACAAATAAAACTGCATCCACAATACTTAAACCTGTGCCATCCGTTGAAATTCCTTGCATATAGTATTCAGTATTTTCCCGTGCGACTTGTTGAGTACTGTCGTACTCACCCTTGCAAATCCCACCCGTTTCAGAGTCTCAGGAAGTTGGAGCCTTTCAAGAAATCATAGATGGCGATTTGGTTTGGTTTTGAGGTCTTAGTCTTTTGCTCAGGCCCTGCCTGTGTGGTGTTTTGGTTTCAATATATTCGGGCCCTACTGCGCCCTCTTTTGTAAAAACTTGGCCGTTAGGCTTTATATTCAATAAAAAGAGTTGATGTTCATTATTTGTCTGGCAATGAATACTTGGTTACCGACAGCTAATCTTCCTGGGTAGCTATCGAGATATTTAGACGTTCCCCTGAAAAGGCGGTCTGTCACACACAGTATGTTCTACATGATACGGCAAGTCTAGTGTTTACGGATGCGCCAAGCATCGTAAGGCAGGTCTGCGAATCACTCGAGACCTACGTAAAAACTGGAAGCTCGAAACTAAACTGAGGTCCCTTATGTGAGATCCTCTAAACCTCTTCTGTAACATATAAACACTAATAATATCAGAAGTTGTCGTAGGGGATGCCCACAACTTGTCTCCACTGCAATATGGTAAGCTTGTGGGGGCATTTATATTTGCCACGCTATGTTCTAAATGCCCCAGAATATCTTTTAAGAACGCTTATCAGCCGTCAAGAAAAACGCCATCGGAGAAAACTAATCCTTGATGTTTAGCTATCCCAGCATTTCTTTTGTGTCAACTTTTATGAAATACGGTGCATACTAGGTGCCCCTATTTCAGCAGTATTGGCACATGTTAAACACCCTAGTTAACTAACATTGGCATATGTTAAATGCCGTGTAATTTGCGTTAGCTTGGCATTTAGTATGTGGCGGGGTTGTGCAAGTCCGGCATATTTGAAGTGCCATAGTTGGATAACATGGCATACATCAAACGTTGTTTTTCCTTTAGTATGTCATAACCTAAATGCCATGGTTATGCAGATCTGGTATATGTGCAATGTCGTGGTTGATCATATGTCCCGACATAAGTTAAATGCCATGTTTGGTCCTCCCCGGTGTGGGCCAAATACCATAATAAGTTTTCCTGTCACATGCACATTTCATTGGCAATATTGACAGCACACGTTTGTATCAACGTAGACAAAACCATGTTATAACCATAGATCTCACATATCCATTTCTATAACCTCCAAAATTCAATACACAAAAATCTCAAATCATCTCAAATATCATTTATAGCAGAAATAAAATTCAGTACACATAGATCAGAAGCATTCACTTTGCACTACAAAATCTGTCCATCAGACATGCCCAAATTATATTACATGCCACATAACTTTCATATAGATCAACAGGATGTTTCTTTCACATTGAAGAACTTTAGGTAGCAAAAGGCACATAGTTCACATACCTTCCTAGCTTCTACTCATCATTAGGCCCAAAATATAAAGTTAATAGCTTTGGATTACATATTGTCTATCACAAAAATATTGGCAGCACTGCACCATTGCTATTACCCTCCTGTAGCAAAGTACTAACTGCATCCATCGTCTTAACATTTGCGAAAATCTGCAAAAGAAGAGTATGGAAGGCTAAGTGGTATACTTTCAAATTTATAATTATTTTTAATGTTGTACATGACCTTGTAATAATTACCTATTGCACGCTTGGTCATATTTAGTGGTGAGCCATCTTTTTGAACAACCTATAGGTAAAAAGAGATTTGTAAGCAAGAATTATGCACAAGAATTTTTTTTAAAGACACATGCACAAGAAATTTAATTGTTGAACCATCCTCTCTTTGGATGGCTAGTAGCATATTTTTTAGTTCACTATAGTTCTGTTCAGATCTTTCAAACCTTCGTTCGGCATTCTCCATCCTCTCTCTTAATTTTGCATTTTCGACATCCATTTGCCTCACTGCTGCAGTAGCTCTTGCTAGAGCAATAGACTTTGATCCACCCGGTAACAAGCCTAACCCACATATTCTTCCTTTTTGCTCCTTTGGAAACACATCAGCATATGTCACCATCTTCTATTGATTTTACTCTAAGGCTTTCATCATTTTCAATCCTTTCTCATATCACGTCCTACAAATATTTCATTTATGAGAACAGCTAAACCTACATATATGATATGTATTAGCCACATTGCTTTGAAACACTTACGATTTTTTGTTGACACGCTTCATTAAGGGATTGTCCATTTGCTTTGTGTGTGTAACAATATACAATTCAGCCCGGGAAGGTTCACGACCAAGTTCATTTTCCTGATCAAGATTGGTAACCAACAGAAAGATTAATACTATAGTTTACAAGTATGAGAAATCTAGTAAATAAAAGGCCACATGGTAACTATACTCACCAATTGGTGAGATACTACGGCATAACTTCTTGATCCACATGTATGAAATGCATTAACTTGGTTTTGACGTACGTCTTTATTCTTCTGAGCTTTAGCTTATAATAAAAATGCATAGTTTTATTAGTAGCATAACAGTTATAATGCTTCCACATATATTTAAAGGTTTTCATTGTATATGAAAATATAGAAACCTTTGTATCTTCCTTGGACCAATGCTCCACAAGCCATGCCCATTCTGAATTAGAATCCTATTCTTACAACCATTTGCAATATTCTTCTCTTCAGAAAGATCCTCATCAAAATATGTTTTCTTCAATGTATTTTTAAAGTCATGCCATTTCTTTGAAGCCGATGCCATCACCCACTCTTTGCATATTGGATCAATTGTAAAATATTTCTACAATTTATATAAAATGGTGGGAATAAGTACATTAAAGTGAACATGCACCAAAACATGTACGTAATAAAAAATAGAAGAATTGGGAGAGACTGCATTGACCAAAGTCCAAATCTTCTTCTTGTCTTCAGCTGAAACCATCCTCCAATCTTTGTGTTTTAAAGATATATCTCCTCCTTTGACTAGGATAGCAATGAAGTTTGTGAAATTGCGTGTCTTTATTCCACATGGTTGACCATACCGATTGATTTTCACATACATTTGCACCTTTCCTTGAGTTGCAATGATTGATTTCATCTTTGTAGGGCCCCTTACATTTCTTTCCTTTGTTAGTTGTGCTACAAATTTTCAAAGCTTAGAGCATAAGCTAATTATAGCGAGAAAGATTTATTTCGATGGAGCTAAGCAATTGAAACATACCATGTGTCTCTTCTATAGGTTCATAACACACTCCAACTTGCTCATCAGTGCCATCACCCACATCTTCTTCATCATTCTCATCATCTGTTTCTTCATTTTCCGCTACATAGTTTGGATTAGCAACATCATCCATATTAGGGACATATTTCTTAGGAAGAAACACCTGCATAAAAATTGTTTACCAAATTAAATCAAATGAGAATAAATCCGTTACAGTTAGATGTGTAAATAAGCTCAGTATTTTTACCATGCTGTTCAAGATTTCTTGATGCTGAGATGGGGTTTCACCAGGAAAAGGTGTAGTTATGAGGTTCAGTTTCTTAAGAAAGGCATTGTTACTTCTAATATTATTGTCACGCTTCATATCATAAGATGTTTTACTACTGGTTTGTTCATTTCCTGGTATTATTTTAGAAATAACATGGTGCACTAAAATTAATGATAGGAAAATTGAATAACATATAAAAGAAGAAAATAGGTGTTATCAATAGAGCTTATACCATTTTGAATTAATTGCTTTGTTCAGTAGGTCATCAACGATTAGCCCATTAATATCTACCCTAGCACAATTATCATCATCGCCGAAGTCAATTGGTATGCCATCAATTGAAGGCTCTCTAGGTCTGTTATAGAAGTACAAGTCATTCTCGCCATCCTTGTCGCTTGAGTCCAAATCGTAAACATCTCTTGGATTTGCAAATACTACAACATGCCACGCTATGTCTATAGGATCTTGCACATAGTATACTTGGCCATCTTGTCTTGTAAGAATAAATGGATCATCATAAATGTTGTTGCCTTTGTTTAGCAAGTGGTTGAAATTCACAGGTGTAACTCCATATTTGTCCTTTTGAATACATCTACCTCGAACTGTATCAACCCAATCACATTGAATAACACAATTGATCCCCTGTCTGAGTAATTAAGTTTAATTATTTCTTGGATGATACCATAGTATGTAACTTCTGCTGTTACTGGGTTTTGATATTTAGCACTAGATAAACTTGACGTTTGTGCAACCATAGCAACACCAAAATTTTGGGTGGCCTTTTCCCCACCATAAGACTTTGTATGAAACTTATGACCATTTATAGCATAGCTGCTATATTTGGTCACAATTTTATAAGGCTTGTTAGCTAGGACTTGTAATTCTTTTGGAACTTTGTTACCTTCACTAAGCAATAGATTGACCTATCATAACACGATAACATCACATTTCAACAAAATAAAATACCTCCTATATGTGTCATCAAGCTAAATTATATGCTTACATATTTAGCTAACCATGTGTGAAATGTTTCATGATGAATATGCTTTATATCTCGCTTTTTAAGATGTTTGTCTGCTGAGAGAGAATCAATGTGCTTTCTGCATATATTTTCAACAATTGAGCAATAGTAAAAAACAATAATAGACATATAACTCAAACGAGAATAACATACTTGACATATGGCCCAATGTGTTGATAATTGATAAAAACATATCTATGTGTTTGAACCCATGATGTATTGTCCAAATTGGTACTATAACTACCAACCAAAGGATGACCTGCTCTTATAAGATATGGCAGTTCAAATGTGCAACTATTATTGTTTTCATCATTACGACCCCTACGAGTGAACTTGGTTTCACAACCATGTAGGTCACGTGAGCAAAATGTAATGCTTTCATCTAACACATAGCCTTCGGCTATGGATCCTTCTGGGTGACTCCGTGTCCTAACCATTGATTTTAATTTCTTTAGGTACCTACAATTTAAATTTACACCTTTAGTTTGCCAAAATGATATATACATATAAATATATGAGTATGATTCAGTGAACACACCTCTCAATAGGATACATATTTTGATAGTGTACAGGTCCAGCTACCCTAACTTCTGTTGGAAGATGCACGCACAAATGAACCATGTTGTCAAAAAATGATGGTGGAAAAATAATCTCAAGGAGACAAAGTGTTTCAGCAACTTCTATCTCTAACTTCTCCATATCTCTCACATTGATAACTTTGGAGTATATTTACTTGAAAAAGATGCTTAAATGAATCAATACTGTGCAAACCTTTTGTGGCAAAATTCTTCTTATGGCTAGAGGAAGCAAGTGTTGCACTATAACATGACAATCATGACTCTTAAGACCTACTAGTTTCCTTTGATAAACCAAAACCTTGTTATGTAGATTAGATAAATAGCCATCTGGAAATTTGACTTGCTTTAGTACTTGGCAGAACATTCTTTTCTCCGATGGTTTCATTGTATAGATTGCTGGAGGTAAATAAGTCTTGTTTCGTTCTGCACTTGGATGGAGGTCTGATCTTATGCCCATTTCTTGGAGATTAAGACGAGAGCTTAAACTATCCTTCGACTTTTTATCGACATTTAAAAGAGTATTCACAATGTTGTCATACACGTTTTTCTCGATATGCATTGCATCAAGGTTATGTCGAATTAAAAGGGTCTCCCAATAGGGTAACCGAAAGAAACAAGATCTCTTGTGCCACTTAAGTTGTATCTCCTCATCCCCACGACGTCTCTTCTTTGCACGTTTCTTCTCTTCTAGCTTTCCAAAGACTATGTGTAAATCTTTTGTTTCCTCAGATACATCATACCCAGAAATCGAGATAGGGGCTTCTCTCAACTCTCTATTACCATCAAATCATTTTGCATCATTCCTAAACTTGTGGTTCAAAGGTACGAACCTACGGTGCCCCATGTAACATGCCTTGTGCCCATGTTTTAATTTTAGTGAACAAGTTCCAGAGTGGCAAGTAGCATAAGCTACTTCTATATTAGTTCTTCTTCCAGACAAGTATGCATTGCCTAGATAATCACTAATGGTCCATAGTAATGCAGCACGTAGCGTGAACCATTCTGAACAAGATGCATCAAAGGTCTGTACACCTTCATGAAAGAAATGATCAAGTTCTTCAACTAATAGTTGCAAATAAACATCTATATTATTTCCAGGGGATTTCGGCCCAGAGATCAGCAACGAGAGAATGAAATTTGATTGCTTCATGCATATCCATGGTGGAAAATTGTATGGAATCAAAATAACAGGCCATGTGCTATAGGACACACTACAAGTACCAAATGGATTGAAACCATCTGTTGCCAAAGCAAGACGAATATTGCGACAGTCAGAACTGAACTCAGGATGGTTGAAGTCAAAGTCCTTCCATGCAGTAGAGTCAGCCAGATGCCTCAACAAGCCATCCTTTGTACGACCTTCGCTATGCCATCTTGCATCAATTGCTGTCTTGGGAGACCTGAATATTCTTTGAAGTCTTCTTTTAAGCGGAAAATGGTGAACAACTTTTACCAGAACTCTATGCACATGCTTTCCATCTAGACCAACTTTTTCGCATTTCCATCTAGAAGTGCCGCATGTTGGGCATGAAGAGGCATATGCATAATCTTTCCTATATAATATGCAATCATTTATGCATGCATCAATAGTGACATATCCAATACCAACATCTTTGACAAATTTTATAGCCTCATGATAGTTTTTGGGCAAATTTTCACCTTCAGGAAGTGCTTCTTTTAATAGTGCAACAAGTTCATCAAAACATGCATTACTTACTCCCCATAAATTTTTTATGTTAAGGAGCCTAACAATGAACTGCAGCTTTGAAAACCTTTCACAACCTAGGTATAACTCTTTGCTAGCTTCACTGGCCAACCTATAGTATGTTTCCGTGTCTACATCTTTTTCTCCCATGTCTTCATTATTGTTTACATCTTTAGCATTGTCACCAAAAAAAACCCAAGTCTTTCTCTAAGCATGGCATCTATTTCATCATCCATATCGGTTTTTTTCTTGCGGATCTGAGTTATGAACAGGTTGAGCACACAAATCCTCACCATGGAATATCCATTCAATGTACCCTCCCAAAAAAACCATTGTGGATCAAGTGATTATAACCATTACTCTTGTCTAACCAATATAAACTAGCACAACTACTACAAGGGCAACGGATGGTGTTAGCTCTTGCTGACTTGGAAAATGCAAACTCCAAAAACCGATTGACACCATTTTCGTACTCAATTGTGTGCCTAGGTAAATGCATCCATTTCTTGTCCATGTTTGTGCTGTAAGAAACAACAATTCATGTGGACATTCCAAATGAAAGCTAAGCAATCAATTCAAAAGGTAACCTCGCACACTGAAGTCTTATCAAAGAATTACCAATGATGGTTAAAGAAATAACTAATGCAAGTATACTGACCTCTTGAATACAAATTAATATAATTCAATGGTATAGGATGGTAAGAGGCTGAACATTTGATTAGACCGTGCAGAGACTAAACTTGTAACACCCCGGCATTTAATATGCCCGAATGCTACCAAACATAAGCTAAACAACAACTAAATTTCACATTTAAACATAAATTCCAGCAAAGGTACATATGCTAAAAACCGATATTTCGGCAGCATCTCCTTTGTTTTTCAATGAATTAACACAATATCAATATCATGGCAAGATATATCATAGCACACGACATCTAAAACATCAACATAAAAGGATGTATCATCAAACCACGCCAATAATACCACGCTCAACCACTTCATAAACTATAACGAAGCAAATAAGGGATCACAAGCATGCTAGATTAAACCATACATTAACTTTATGGCACAACTCTTAAAATCATGTCTCCAAGTGATTAATCATAGACTATGATGGTGGAGCTACGTGTAGAAGTGTAGCTAAACCCCTTTTTCCCGCATGCCGATCTCAAAGTACCTAAAAACAACATAAAACACAAGCGTGAGTTCGAAAACTTCAGCAAGCATATTGTAATGGACAACAAGATCGATTACAAAACAATAATATCCCACATCACATATAACATCTCATACTTGAACACATAACACTCTCATCATCATTAATTATGTAATGCAGTGCAATGCTCATGTCTCCTTGGAAACTCATACCGGTATGGTTGAGTACACACCCGTCGGTGTGCACCCTTTTTCCCCCTTCCATCCCGAAGATGGAGGGTGCCTACTCCTCGCTTCCATTCACCACGTGGATGGAATCATGATGTAGGTCTTACTCAATGGCGTTCCGGACTAGTCATAACTTCCTCACCGACCTTGCCGGACTAGTTATGACTTTCTCACCGCCCTCGCCCTATCTCATGCCATGCATGCAAATATGCCAATTATCATATCTCATTTGTACATAAACATATGGCATCATATCATGGTACACATAAACACATGGCATCGTATCATGATAAACATACTCCACATATCATTGGAAATCAACAAGCATGGCAAGTGATCATAGTAAGTATTCAATCATTCATCCAATCTCAACAAGCAACCTACAATCCGCTATTCATTACAACACACTTGCCTTCAACCACGGGCAACGGAGTGACGAGAGGTTGAGGGCACTCCTGGAGGCACACCACCTGCAAACACGTGCCATACACTCAAATCGAGTCCACAAAACAGCACACATAAATCCCACTACCCCGACTTAAACACAACTCCTAAAATCAGAAAACGGCAAATCTGTCCCTTCGGGACAGTAGCCTTCCAATGGGCATAACTTCTGTTCTAGGACCCCAAATTGAATAAACGAGTACACCCTCGCGTAGCTTAGGAAATTTCCCAATTTTTTCTAGTTATAGGGAAAGACTGATTCGGACTCTAATGTTATTTAATCTAACGTTGAACACGAACTGTCACAATCTCGTCACAGATTTGACAGCGCTCGGTAAAACGGCCGTAACTTCCAAACGGCTGGGCGGAATTTCAATTTCTTTATATGCACTGAAAGGTATTGAAATTATCTACAACTTCCTAGCAGTCCGTATGGTCAGATTCGAAGTCTAAATTAGTTTAATCTAATGTTGAACACAGACTTTCCCAACCTCGACACAGATTGGACAGCGCCCACCAAAACGGCCATAACTTTCAGACCGTAACTCCAAAAATTCTAAAAAAAATAAAAAAAATAGGTATTGAAGATACCTACAACTTCTTCAACAGGAGGTCGGCCAAAATCCGAATCTAAAATTGCGAAATCGCACGCCCTAACATGGACTCCAAATCTGCCCGAAACTGAGTACAATACGAACTCTAGTTCTTTTCAGATCTACTCCATGGCAGCACGTCCTCTTGATCTAAAAACTCCAAATCTACCATGAGAACAGCACCTAGACCTTCCCCAAGGTTTCCCCATGGACATACCTTAGTCCGACGAACGACGAACACGAAGAATGTCTCTCGATCACCCGATCTCGCTCCCACGCGCCAAATCCTTCGGGATCCCTCGTCGCGGTTCTTCCAAACAGCGAGGGCAGCACGTAGACGTGTCGTGGCAGTGAGGGGGCGTCCTTGGGGGCGCAAGGAGGAGGGGGGGTGGCGCGGCTTGAGGTGGAGGTGGAGGAAGAGGACTAGAGGGAGGAGGGAATTGGTGGAGGCGCAAGGGGGAGGTGGAGGCGCAAGGGGAGGCGGCTAGGGCAGGGAGGAGGCACCCTAGCCCCTTTACCCACGTTCTCCCCCCTCCATGGGCCAATCTCTCTCCACAAAAGCCCACGGTTCTTCCCCCCTTGGGCCCAAACTCCCCCGGAAAGGCCCAATCTCCCAAAATCGGCCCGGAAACGCGATTAAACGGCATAACGTAAAGTTTTAACCTCCAATTTCATATTTTATAAAGTTTTTGACCTCATCAAGCAAATTAAATAAGGTTACGACACTCCGTGGTGTCATATCACTTAATCCCCCCCAAGACCCGAAAACGCAAATAAACCTCGAGCCGTAAGGTTTTATCCTCTAAACTCACATTTTATAATGTCACACCAATCCGTAGTGTCACATTCTTCCCCCCTTCAACAGGATTCGACCTCGAATCCGAGACACGCCATTTCGCAAACAACCAAATCAAAGGGAGCGATGGTTCACGCCTCAGAACCCACTTAAAAGCCCCTACGATTTGCACCACCTTTCGCCGTAACAAGGAGCTAAGGTTCAAGACTGACGGCTCTAAAGACAACTTCACATTCAAAACTTGCCAGAATTCTTACTCAATCATTGAAACACAAATGCACTCACATACGGCCTCAGCATGACCCAAGCGGTAGGGTAAAGTCCCAATCAGAACACGAAATAAAACAATCTCACACTCCTCATGCCATGCATTCCTTGGCACTAAAGTGCCCGATCCCTTTAACTAATGCTACTCTCCAGAAGAACACGGTACCAACCTCCCTTCTGAGGTTCCTTGTACTCAAGACGACGCGAAACAGGAGAGACATAACGCTCTAAGATTACCACCAGAAGGAACAACCTACTTTATATCCAGGATCCTTAAGACTCGCTCAACAGAAAAGACCGAATGTTCCTCTGCGGTTGACACAACTCGCTCCTTGCCCAACGACAAAAGATCCAATACACTTCAAAAGGAAAAGCGATCACTAGCAACCACCAAGTGGTCCCCTAATAATTTAATCAACCCTACCGAGGAACATCTCAACCACACAATTCTCCAAGAAAGTTTGAATTGGGCCATACCCAACCTTCCTTAACTCTTCACTTCCAAACTAGTCACGATCAACCACTAGCAACGCCACAAACCATGAACCCAAATGATCCCCATGCACAACTTTGAATCCCAATGCACTACAATCACTTTGGAAAGGATTCGACAACAACCAAAGAGTATTCAGTTTAACTTCCTAAACCAAGATGCAAAGGAAACACAAATCCCCTTCATCACAACCAACATACCAGAAATCCTTTATTCTTTCTTTTCATACTAGAAAGAAATGGACATCTCGATTCATAACATGAATGCAACTTTTCAAGAGCACTCCGGATTAGTCATATATCCTTATATGACTTTCTCACCGACCTGGCTCGTCGACTCCTTTATCATTTAACATCTAAAAACGATGTCAAGTTTACTTTTCACCATACCTTCATCATTTAACAACACTACCGAATAGTCATTCACATGATGACTTCTTCCTCGGTATCACAAGAATAAATCTCGAATAACATCGAGAGTCGCACTAATGACTATAAACTATGACGGCAGCATAGTTAATAGTAAGGCACCACATCATATCAAAACCCACCAACGGTAGATAGCTAAACTCGCAAAACGTCGCGTTTTAACCAAAATCAACATTTTGGAAAAGAACATTGACTCCAAAGTTAGACATCTGCATAAACAACTGCCATAAATTTTATCAAAAGAGAGGGAAACTCAATCCCAAAAGAAAACTCTTCTCTGACCAAATTCACCTGTAAAACATTCAAAAAAAAAATCCAGACTTGTGAAACACCCACACACCAGACACAATTTCCAAATGACTCCAACTCTAGCCAAATAGAGTTACACATCAAGGGCTTAACTCAAAAGTTTCCAACACAGCCCTTCAACCAAAATGGCAAGCAACCAAACTAGTCCAAAAGCTTTTAAACACAAGCTCAGCATAAAAAGAACCATCTCTAGTACTCCACTACGCTTTACATTAAAAGACTTCAATAATTACTATCTACTTCCTGAGAAGCCCCAACACAAATAAATCAGAAACTTCACAACAAATTCTTCCTCTAGTTACCAAACCCAACACTTTTAATTAGGGTTTAAGGTGCTTATCGAAAAAGGCACCCAACCAAAACTATATTGACATGACCCTCACGGGTCACCGAATCATAATACATCTTATTCCAAGTTGAAAACATAGTATTTCAATAAATCTTTCAGCAAGATCAGCATATAAATTTCATGCCACCTATATATTCACATCTCGACAACCGAACCTTATTCAGTTAAGCAACGACTTCAACATGTAGATATTTTCTCTACAAGACAAAGTTCATAACTAGGATTCCAAGGCATACATTCATTAAGGATGAAATTGTACATCATGTTAATTATCCAAAGCTCACTCCATCGCAACATGTTAAAATTTTCCTCTATTTTAACCATGGTTTTCCAACGAATAATCTAAACAGTTACCACAACTACTTAGTCATCAATAACAACAAATGGGCATAATCATCAACTAACAACATTACTTTTAGCTACCCTATACAAAGGTGATAACAAAATTACCACCACACAACATACTCCCACTATTTAAAATAGACTGAATACTAGCATTAACACTACCATTAACAACATCATTAACAATAAGTCTATGTCTTCCCCATTGATATCAATACTAGCATTGTAGCGACACAACTGCATACTTCCAAAGATACTAGTAGTTTGCAACAACATAAATAGCAACTCTAATCAACATCCAAATTAAAGTCACTAGTCAACACGATTAAATTTCTCTATTAATCCATTAGATTAGAACATCTTTAACAACCAAAGAAAGTTTCTTTTACAATAACAGCAGTCTACATCATCTTAATGTTTTAACTATGCATCAAAGTTTTAAACTTTTAACATTAACAAGGATCATAAGCACTTTTAAAGCAAGGCAACAGATTCTAAGCATGTACATTAACACATTTAATCATTCTCGCTAAGAGTAAACTGCAACACTAGTAGTCTATTTATTCTCAAGCTAGAGATATTAATCACATTGAATTGATTCAACTCAAAATTTAACTTAGCAACACATCAATCCATAAACCACATTGTTACCTACTACATAACATGCTTAAACATCAATTTTTACTAGGGACAAACGATTTCAGTCAAAAGATTACTTACTTTGTTTGCAGCATTTAGTTTTAAAACTCATCCCAAATTCATAACGAAACTTGACTCTCAAAATTGCAATGAGACAAACCCAAACTTGGTCATGCAAAGGAATTCTCCAAAACACTTTTTAAATCTCAAAGACTCCTACTGGAGGGAACCAATCGATCAAATAAACCTTTGCAAATAAACCCTAACTCCAAACATTCACAAAACAGGAAGGGTTCTTCAAAGATGATTTTCTTAAACCAGCAAAATAATGAATCAAACACCACTTACTTCTACAAAGACACAGAACTTCAGCCCTGACAACCAGTGCGGCATAACTCATAATAACTCCGTTAACCTCGGAGAAAGACAAACACAGGGATAAATTTGAATGCTTCTTCCCCATAAAGCCATCAACAAACTAATCATTAAAACTGGAAAGGCGCCCAAAAGAAGCGCAACACTAGACTCCTCTTCTTCGTCTTCAACCAAGGAAGACAACCCACACACCGCATACAGAACGATCCGCGAAAAACCAACACTTTTCATTTGATTCAAATCAACTAAAGCCAAGAAAAGCAACGAAAACCGACCGTTAGAACGGCAAAGAACATACGAAGGAATCCACCACCAAACTCTTCTATTTGACTCCAGTCAACTACCCGATCTACAACAGAAAGGGTAAGCACTCTTCTCCTCTGAGGGTTAATAGTTCTTCGGTGATGGCGCTAACCGGCCACACCGTCAAACCTCGCCTTTACTATGAACAAAAAGAGGTGATCGAAACCCTTCGGTACCACAATTCCACTCTATCACAACAACAAGAGCAATTCAGTCATTTATCTCATAGACATAGCAACATGCTTTATCAAAGGAAGCATTCAACATCATAGCTTAAATACAACATTTAAGCATAAAGAAAGCGATACACATACCCTTTCCTCATTGCATCCATTGTGTGTCAAATTTTAGATTAGTTATACCACTTTTGCAAGTTTTAATGTTGCTATCCTATAACAAAATTTTAGTTAAGACCTAAGCCATGTTTCTAAGTTATTCCACATCACATTTTAATTGTACCCTATAGCATGTCACTAGAAATTCACATTCCAAGGACCTCTGACCCGCTCGATACCAAGCTGTAACACCCCGGCATTTAATATGCCCGAATGCTACCAAACATAAGCTAAACAACAACTAAATTTCACATTTAAACATAAATTCCAGCAAAGGTACATATGCTAAAAACCGATATTTCGACAGCATCTCCTTTGTTTTTCAATGAATTAACACAATATCAATATCATGGCAAGATATATCATAGCACACGACATCTAAAACATCAACATAAAAGGATGTATCATCAAACCACGCCAATAATACCACGCTCAACCACTTCATAAACTATAACGAAGCAAATAAGGGATCACAAGCATGCTAGATTAAACCATACATTAACTTTATGGCACAACTCTTAAAATCATGTCTCCAAGTGATTAATCATAGACTATGATGGTGGAGCTACGTGTAGAAGTGTAGCTAAACCCCTTTTTCCCGCATGCCGATCTCAAAGTACCTAAAAACAACATAAAACACAAGCGTGAGTTCGAAAACTCAGCAAGCATATTGTAATGGACAACAAGATCGATTACAAAACAATAATATCCCACATCACATATAACATCTCATACTTGAACACATAACACTCTCATCATCATTAATTATGTAATGCAGTGCAATGCTCATGTCTCCTTGGAAACTCATACCGGTATGGTTGAGTACACACCCGTCGGTGTGCACCCTTTTTCCCCCTTCCATCCCGAAGATGGAGGGTGCCTACTCCTCGCTTCCATTCACCACGTGGATGGAATCACGATATAGGTCTTACTCAATGGCGTTCTGGACTAGTCATAACTTCCTCACCGACCTTGCCGGACTAGTTATGACTTTCTCACCGCCCTCGCCCTATCTCATGCCATGCATGCAAATATGCCAATTATCATATCTCATTTGTACATAAACATATGGCATCATATCATGGTACACATAAACACATGGCATCGTATCATGATAAACATACTCCACATATCATTGGAAATCAACAAGCATGGCAAGTGATCATAGTAAGTATTCAATCATTCATCCAATCTCAACAAGCAACCTACAATCCGCTATTCATTACAACACACTTGCCTTCAACCACGGGCAACGGAGTGACGAGAGGTTGAGGGCACTCCTGGAGGCACACCACCTGCAAACACGTGCCATACACTCAAATCGAGTCCACAAAACAGCACACATAAATCCCACTACCCCGACTTAAACACAACTCCTAAAATCAGAAAACGGCAAATCTGTCCCTTCGGGACAGCAGCCTTCCAATGGGCATAACTTCTGTTCTAGGACCCCAAATTGAATAATCGAGTACACCCTCGTGTAGCTTAGGAAATTTCCCAATTTTTTCTAGTTATAGGGAAAGACTGATTCGGAATCTAATGTTATTTAATCTAACGTTGAACACGAACTGTCACAATCTCATCACAGATTTGACAGCGCTCGGTAAAACGGCCGTAACTTCCAAACGGCTGGGCGGAATTTCAATTTCTTTATATGCACTGAAAGGTATTGAAATTATCTACAACTTCCTAGGAGTCCGTACGGTCAGATTCGAACTCTAAATTAGTTTAATCTAATGTTGAACACAGACTGTCCCAACCTCGACACAGATTGGACAGCGCCCACCAAAACGGCCATAACTTTCAGACCGTAACTCCAAAAATTCTCAAAAAAATACACAAAATAGGTATTGAAGATACCTACAACTTCTTCAACAGGAGGTCGGCCAAAATCCGATTCTAAAATTGCGAAATTGCACGCCCTAACATGGACTCCAAATCTGCCCGAAACTGAGTACAATACGAACTCTAGTTCTTTTCAGATCTACTCCATGGCAGCACGTCCTCTTGATCTAAAAACTCCAAATCTACCATGAGAACAGAACCTAGACCTTCCCCAAGGTTTCCCCATGGACATACCTTAGTCCGACGAACGACGAACACGAAGAATGTCTCTCGATCACCCGATCTCGCTCCCACGTGCCAAATCCTTCGGGATCCCTCGTCGCGGTTCTTCCAAACAGCGAGGGCAGCACGTAGACGTGTCGTGGCAGCGAGGGGGCGTCCTTGGGGGCGCAAGGAGGAGGGGGGGTGGCGCGGCTTGAGGTGGAGGTGGAGGAAGAGGACTAGAGGGAGGAGGGAATTGGTGGAGGCGCAAGGGGGAGGTGGAGGCGCAAGGGGAGGCGGCTAGGGCAGGGAGGAGGCACCCTAGCCCCTTTACCCACGTTCTCCCCCCTCCATGGGCCAATCTCTCTCCACAAAAGCCCACGGTTCTTCCCCCCTTGGGCCCAAACTCCCCCGGAAAGGCCCAATCTCCCAAAATCGGCCCGAACGCGATTAAAGCGGCATAACGTAAAGTTTTAACCTCCAATTTCATATTTTATAAAGTTTTGACCTCATCAAGCAAATTAAATAAGGTTACGACACTCCGTGGTGTCATATCACTTAATCCCCCCCAAGACCCGAAAACGCAAATAAACCTCGAGCCGTAAGGTTTTATCCTCTAAACTCACATTTTATAATGTCACACCAATCCGTAGTGTCACATTCTTCCCCCCTTCAACAGGATTCGACCTCGAATCCGAGACACGCCATTTCGCAAACAACCAAATCAAAGGGAGCGATGGTTCACGCCTCAGAACCCGCTTAAAAGCCCCTACGATTTGCACCACCAACGCTCGTAACAAGGAGCTAAGGTTCAAGATCGACGGCTCTAAAGACAACTTCACATTCAAAACTTGCCAGAATTCTTACTCAATCATTGAAACACAAATGCACTCACATACGGCCTCAGCATGACCCAAGCGGTAGGGTAAAGTCCCAATCAGAACACGAAATAAAACAATCTCACACTCCTCATGCCATGCATTCCTTGGCACTAAAGTGCCCGATCCCTTTAACTAATGCTACTCTCGGAAGAACACGGTACCAACCTCCCTTACGAGGTTCCTTGTACTCAAGGCGACAGAAAGCAGGAGAGACATAACGCTCTAAGATTACCACCGGAAGGAACAACCTACTTTATATCCAGGATCCTTAAGACTCGCTCAGCATAAAAGACCGAATGTTCCTCTGCGGTTGACACAACTCGCTCCTTGCCCAACGACAAAAGATCCAATACACTTCAAAAGGAAAAGCGATCACTAGCAACCACCAAGTGGTCCCCTAATAATTTAATCAACCCTACCGAGGAACATCTCAACCACACAATTCTCCAAGAAAGTTTGAATTGGGCCATACCCAACCTTCCTTAACTCTTCACTTCCAAACTAGTCACGATCAACCACTAGCAACGCCACAAACCATGAACCCAAATGATCCCCATGCACAACTTTGAATCCCAATGCACTACAATCACTTTGGAAAGGATTAAACAACAACCAAAGAGTATTCAGTTTAACTTCCTAAACCAAGATGCAAAGGAAACACAAATCCCTTCATCACAACCAACATACCAGAAATCCTTTATTCTTTCTTTTCATACTAGAAAGAAATGGACATCTCGATTCATAACATGAATGCAACTTTTCAAGAGCACTCCGGATTAGTCATATATCCTTATATGACTTTCTCACCGACCTGGCTCAAATCGACTCCTTTATCATTTAACATCTAAAAGCGATGTCAAGTTTACTTTTCACCATACCTTCATCATTTAACAACACTACCGAATAGTCATTCACATGATGACTTCTTCCTCGGTATCACAAGAATAAATCTCGAATAACATCGAGAGTCGCACTAATGACTATAAACTATGACGGCAGCATAGTTAATAGTAAGGCACCACATCATATCAAAACCCACCAACGGTAGATAGCTAAACTCGCAAAACGTCGCGTTTTAACCAAAATCAACATTTTGGAAAAGAACATTGACTCCAAAGTTAGACATCTGCATAAACAACTGCCATAAATTTTATCAAAAGAGAGGGAAACTCAATCCCAAAAGAAAACTCTTCTCTAACCAAATTCACCTGTAAAACATTCAAAAAAAATCCAGACTTGTGAAACACCCGCACACCAGACACAATTTCCAAATGACTCCAACTCTAGCCAAATAGAGTTACACATCAAGGGCTTAACTCAAAAGTTTCCAACACAACCCTTCAACCAAAATGGCAAGCAACCAAACTAGTCCAAAAGCTTTTAAACACAAGCTCAGCATAAAAAGAACCATCTCTAGTACTCCACTACGCTTTACATTAAAAGACTTCAATAATTACTATCTACTTCCTGAGAAGCCCCAACACAAATAAATCAGAAACTTCACAACAAATTCTTCCTCTAGTTACCAAACCCAACACTTTTAATTAGGGTTTAAGGTGCTTATCGAAAAAGGCACCCAACCAAAACTATATTGACATGACCCTCACGGGTCACCGAATCATAATACATCTTATTCCAAGTTGAAAACATAGTATTTCAATAAATCTTTCAGCAAGATCAGCATATAAATTTCATGCCACCTATATATTCACGTCTCGACAACCGAACCTTATTCAGTTAAGCAACGACTTCAACATGTAGATATTTTCTCTACAAGACAAAGTTCATAACTAGGATTCCAAGGCATACATTCATTAAGGATGAAATTGTACATCATGTTAATTATCCAAAGCTCACTCCATCGCAACATGTTAAAATTTTCCTCTATTTTAACCATGGTTTTCCAACGAATAATCTAAACAGTTACCACAACTACTTAGTCATCAATAACAACAAATGGGCATAATCATCAACTAACAACATTACTTTTAGCTACCCTATACAAAGGTGATAACAAAATTACCACCACACAACATACTCCCACTATTTAAAATAGACTGAATACTAGCATTAACACTACCATTAACAACATCATTAACAATAAGTCTTATGTCTTCCCCATTGATATCAATACTAGCATTGTAGCGACACAACTGCATACTTCCAAAGATACTAGTAGTTTGCAACAACATAAATAGCAACTCTAATCAACATCCAAATTAAAGTCACTAGTCAACACGATTAAATTTCTCTATTAATCCATTAGATTAGAACATCTTTAACAACCAGCAAAGTTTCTTTTACAATAACAGCAGTCTACATCATCTTAATGTTTTAACTATGCATCAAAGTTTTAAACTTTTAACATTAACAAGGATCATAAGCACTTTTAAAGCAAGGCAACAGATTCTAAGCATGTACATTAACACATTTAATCATTCTCGCTAAGAGTAAACTGCAACACTAGTAGTCTATTTATTCTCAAGCTAGAGATATTAATCACATTGAATTGATTCAACTCAAAATTTAACTTAGCAACACATCAATCCATAAACCACATTGTTACCTACTACATAACATGCTTAAACATCAATTTTTACTAGGGACAAACGATTTCAGTCAAAAGTGTAGGACCGAATATAGCAATCAGAGGGGGGTTAATGATTGTGCGGAAGCTAAAACCAAATTCTTGATCTATTAAAAGTTTACCCCAAAATAGAACCAAATAATTGCCTCGTTTTCGAAAAAAACAGAATGATAGAGGTTTGGTAAAACGCGAATTCCCGGAGATCCAACCGTCCGATTGATCTGAAATTTGGACACAAGAAACTAGATTCCCATACGAATCAAACCCAAAAAGAATCAGCTCAATCGGACTTACGGATCAAAAGTTATGACCTTTGCAAGCTTACTGTTCCAGAAGATGGCGAGAATAAATCTAACTAGAATTGTAGCTCGCCGAAAGATTTGATGAACTTGATCTTTATTTCTCCTTTCTTTTGTCTAAAATACTCCAAACAAAAGAGTACAACCCTAAAGCTTGCTCAAAGCTTGATTGCCTTCAACAGGAGGCAACCCCTCTATTTAAAGAAGGCAAACACACCTAATCCTAGAAGGAGTCCTAATCCTAGAAGGATTCCTAATCCTAAAAGGATTCCCACTCCTAATCCTAGAAAGAGCATGTATTCAACACAACTCCACTTGGCCCAACCTGGCCGAGTACAACTCTTGCACGCGTATGGCAACCCTACCATACTCACGTGACTAACACTTTGCACGCGAATGACCTCATGCCATTCTCACGTGACTAACCATTCTTCATGTGCACCATTCTCTTAGCCCGAACGTCCCGCATGACATCCTTGACCACCAAGACCTCAGTTCCCCCTGAACCTAGTCCCGAACCTCAGTTCCTCCATGAACCTAGTTCCAGTCCCGTCATCGACCACATTCGCCCTCGAGCAATACCTGCACATGAACAAACCACCAAACGATTCCGAGCACAAGTCCGCGACTTGACTCACATTAAACCATGCAACCACTCACAGGAGTGCATTGCATTAAATATTCTAAGAACCACGATTTCAAAACACGAACAAAAACCTTTGCAAAAATCAAAAGCTTTTAAATTATTCAATCTGATTTCATTTCTTTTAAAATAAAGTAACTATAAATAAATCTTGTCTAAATATCAAACTGGTTTCAAATCTTTTTCAAATACTCATCATCAAAATCAACTGGATCAAAAATAGCGATCCTTCAATCTCCCCCTTGATGAGTAATTTGACAAAACACAATATAAGATTTGACAAGAGATTGAGCAAGAACCAAAAGACCAAATAATCCCAATTCAAAAACCTCCTTGACTTGTTCTCCCCTTTTGACAAAATAGTCATCAAGATCTCAAAACTCCCCTTAATGAATGCAGTATCTCAAGCTTTGAAGTATATTCAAGGTATATAATCAAAGTAAAGCATTTGAAGAGTTTTTAGGAGAACTTTCTCATTTTGTATCAAATTATCCAATGAGAAAGCAAATTGTGAGAATATGGAGGCTTTAACACATAGAATAGTTATTGCATAAGCAAATTAGAGCAAACAAGTAAAATGTCATAAACAGATTTTGCCAAAGCGAAAAAGAAATCTATCATGAGCATAGAGAGACTTTCAAATTCACTAATATTTGTCTCAAGCCTTTTTCAATCATTTGAATTTCCTTTTTCTCTTTTAGCAAGTTTGACAATTTTGCTTTGTGATCAACAGGGATGACAAGTAACTGCACACTAGCCCATACTTGTGTATGAGTAGGTAGTTCTTTCTTGTATCTTTCTCAGTTTAAATTGGCAAGTGGCTTCACATTGTTCTGAACTTTTGTTTAGACAAGTAGCCTTTTCTTGCATCTTTTGCATTTAAATCCCTAGCAAGGAAGCTGCACATTGTACTAAACTTGTGTTTAGCCAAGTAGCTTTTGCTTGCATCTTTTTCAACTTGCTTTTAACATTAAAACACTGATCTTGCTTGAGACTCATAATAATCATTTGAAGTCCAACAAAAAACTCACACATAGTTTCTAATCAGCTCTAGCCTTTCAACAGATGACAAGAAACTTTTAAGCCTATTTCACAAATGCAATACCATAATGAGCAAGAGCCAAAATATTCTCGAAAAGCATCTCAAATTGAATTATTTTAGCCTTTTAGTGATAAGTAAAGCATTGAGTATTAACTTGGCTATATACACAAGAATAATCACCAAAGCTTTGTACTACATGATGCAATGTAAACAGGGGTTTTTACTTGAGGTGTAAAGTCAAAAAACCACTTATAAAAAAATCACTTCTAGGAACCAAAGTCAAGTAACCCAAAAGAGATAAACTCAAGACTCCCCCTCAAATCAACCCATGGGGATGAATGATCCCAAGTTCACCGCGTAAGAATGCAAAACGAGAAAAATCAAGCGGTTTAGTGAAAATATCAGCAAGCTGAGCACCCGAATCTACAAATTTCAGTTCAATAGCTCTTTTTTCAACATGATCTCTAAGAAAATGAAATCTGATGTCAATGTGTCCAAGAAAGAGAATTACTCAAGAAGTGGCATGAACCAGATGTACTTTTTCTATCAATTCCACATCCTCCAAATTCAGCATTAGAGAAAGGTCTTAAACTAATGCGTGAAGAAGCAGAAAGTGTCGATGTCTCGGTACTGGGGTTAGAAATAAGATGTTTAGGAATCCAAAGATCGAGACACACGACGCACAACGATTGGCACAACACGAGCATTCTTATGCATAAAAGAAGATTTGTCTTTTCTCGTGTTCTTAGCAACAAGAGGTATTTGCATCACCCTAGGCACATAATGAAAAATGAAAGCGTGCACATGCAGAAATTAGACCTAGCATTAAACATTTCTCTCTTTTGTTGTTTAGCTAGTCTAAAGCAAAAGTCTACTAGATGTCCATCTCTACCACAATGAGTGCAAGTGTACTTAACATGATGTTTTGCTTTAACAGTAGAAGCACATTTTGCATTCATCATAGTAGAAGATAAAAGACCACCAGATTTAAAGACAGTTTTCTTAGGCTCATTGACAATTTCAAATTTTCCACTTTCAAGTGTTTTGACAACAGTGGGAGCATGTGATTTATGATGAGCATAAGAATCAAAACCTAAACCTTTGTTTTGAGTGCTGACTTTTGATTGATCCAAAATCATGTTTAGGTTTTTCTTGCCATCAGTGAAACGTTCCAAAGAATTTTGTAAGTAATCAACTTTCTTAGCAAGAGTTAAACAATTATCACAAGGAGTGTCAATTTTAGCTTTCTGTTTCTGGCAATTTGAACACGAGTTAATTTCATGAGTGAACATGTCATTTGTTAATTGGGTAACTCTACAATTTGCATCTTTTAATTTCAACTCAAGAAAAGAACATTTAGAGCAAGCAATTTGATCATGTAAACTATCAGTAGAGCAACCAATATTTTTCACAAGTTTTTCATTTTTTAATTGTTCGGCATAAACTTGTTCTAGTTTAATCACATGTTCCTCTTTTAGTGACTTAATTTCAAATTTGAGATCTAAGCAAGTATCACAAATATTTTCAGAATTTGAATTTCTAAGATCAAAGTTTTCAGATTTTAGCATGGATAGATCTTTTTCTAAGATTTTATTTTTGAGTGAAGATTTTCTTAAAGATTTTCTCAATATGACTAAAACTTCACAAAGCTCATTATACGAAGGCATTACCTCATCACCGTCGCTGGAGGTGCTGTTGTTGTCACTAGAATCACTAGTGTTCCCTTTTGCCATGAAGCATAGTCCGGTGAGATCTTTCTCATTCAGCTTCGTTTGCTTCGCTTCCTTCTCATCTTCAGTTGAGTCATCAATGTCGCTTAAGTCTAAGCGACCAATTGCCTCGAAGACTTTGTTGAGCATCTTCTTCGTCCGTTGCTTATTTTTATCCTTGCTCTCTCTTGGCCGGAAGGACTTGGAGGAGTTGCTTTGCTCCTTCTCCTCTCTATCTTTGTTCTTGAAACATTTAGCACGGATATGCCCTGCCTTGCCGCAGTTGTAGCAGTGGATGGAGGCTCCTTTTCTTTCCCTTGATCTCATGTAAGCTGCATTGACACGCTTGGAAAGAAGAGCAAGTGTATCTTCTGGTATTTTTTCTAGCTGTTCATCACTAAGAGCACTCAAAGCAGTAATGGAATATGATGATGAAGAACTAGTAGCATTATCATATGAAGAGGAATTAGCATTAAGAGCCATAGAGTTATCATTGGATGTTCTTGAAACAATGTCTATCTCAAAAGTCTTGAGACTAGAATATAGTTTATCCAAAGTCATTTCACTCATCTTGTGAGCTTCCCTAAAAGCAGTAACTTTCATTTGCCAGATTTTAAGATCAAGAGATGATAGGAAATGTCTAGCATTTTCAGAGTCAGTGTACTTTACATCTACAGCTCTAAGATTGTTTAAGATTCTGTTAAAGCGAGCAAAACAATCATCTAGAGATTCTCCAGAGTTCATTTCAAATCTAGTGTATTCCTTTTAAATTGATCTTGCCTAGCTTCTTTTACAGAGTCAGTGCCCTCATGATAATCTTGAAGAGATTTCCAAATTTCATGAGCAGTGAGTAAATGAGCCAGACTCTATCGAATTCTTTTCTAGCAAGTCCTTGAAGCAATATGTTTCTAGCTCTATTATTGTTTTCAACATCTTTTTCAAACTCGATTTTATCAATATCATCATTTGAAGGAAGCTCGTATGGAATCTTTACCTTGCGCCAAATAAGCGTTACCTTGAGCTTGAAGGTATGCGATCATCCGAATCCGCCTTGATGGGGAAAGTCTGTACCACATGAAGATTGGCGGCTTGTTCGAGTATATCTCTGTTGCCATAACTTACCGTTTTACTAATCACTGTTAAGATGGATTAGTAGAGCCAAGCTCTGATACCACTTGTAGGACCGAATATAGCAATCAGAGGGGGGGTGAATGATTGTGCGGAAGCTAAAACCAAATTCTTGATCTATTAAAAGTTTACCCCAAAATAGAACCAAATAATTGCCTCGTTTTCGAAAAAAACAGAATGATAGAGGTTTGGTAAAACGCGAATTCCCGGAGATCCAACCGTCCGATCGATCTGAAATTTGGACACAAGAAACTAGATTCCAATACGAATCAAACCCAAAAAGAATCAGCTCAATCAGACTTACGGATCAAAAGTTATGACCTTCGCAAGCTTACTGTTCCAGAAGATGGCGAGAATAAATCTAACTAGAATTGTAGCTCGCCGAAAGATTTGATGAACTTGATCTTTATTTCTCCTTTCTTTTGTCTAAAATACTCCAAACAAAAGAGTACAACCCTAAAGCTTGCTCAAAGCTTGATTGCCTTCAACAGGAGGCAACCCCTCTATTTAAAGAAGGCAAACACACCTAATCCTAGAAGGAGTCCTAATCCTAGAAGGATTCCTAATCCTAAAAGGATTCCCACTCCTAATCCTAGAAAGAGCATGTATTCAACACAACTCCACTTGGCCCAACCTGGCCGAGTACAACTCTTGCACGCGTATGGCAACCCTACCATACTCACGTGACTAACACTTTGCACGCGAATGACCTCATGCCATTCTCACGTGACTAACCATTCTTCATGTGCACCATTCTCTTAGCCCGAACGTCCCGCATGACATCCTTGACCACCAAGACCTCGCCTTCCTGAACCTAGTCCGAACCTCAGTTCCTCCATGAACCTAGTTCCAGTCCCGTCATCGACCACATTCGCCCTCGAGCAATACCTGCACATGAACAAACCACAAAACGATTCCGAGCACAAGTCCGCGACTTGACTCACATTAAACCATGCAACCACTCACAGGAGTGCATTGCATTAAATATTCTAAGAACACGATTTCAAAACACGAACAAAAACCTTTGCAAAAATCAAAAGCTTTTCAAATAATCAAACTGATTTCAGATCTTTTCAAATAAAGAAACCAAAAAATAAATCTTGTCGAAATATCAAACTGGTTTCAAATCTTTTTCAAATACTCATCATCAAAATCAACTGGATCAAAAATAGCGATCCTTCAATCTCCCCCTTGATGAGTAATTTGACAAAACACAATATAAGATTTGACAAGAGATTGAGCAAGAACCAAAAGACCAAATAATCCCAATTCAAAAACCTCCTTGACTTGTTCTCCCCCTTTTTGACAAAATAGTCATCAAGATCTCAAAACTCCCCCTTAATGAATGCAGTATCTCAAGCTTTGAAGTATATTCAAGGTATATAATCAAAGTAAAGCATTTGAAGAGTTTTTAGGAGAACTTTCTCATTTTGTATCAAATTATCCAATGAGAAAGCAAATTGTGAGAATATGGAGGCTTTAACACATAGAATAGTTATTGCATAAGCAAATTAGAGCAAACAAGTAAAATGTCATAAACAGATTTTGCCAAAGCGAAAAAGAAATCTATCATGAGCATAGAGAGACTTTCAAATTCACTAATATTTGTCTCAAGCCTTTTTCAATCATTTGAATTTCCTTTTTCTCTTTTAGCAAGTTTGACAATTTTGCTTTGTGATCAACAAGGATGACAAGTAACTGCACACTAGCCCATACTTGTGTATGAGTAGGTAGTTCTTTCTTGTATCTTTCTCAGTTTAAATTGGCAAGTGGCTTCACATTGTTCTGAACTTTTGTTTAGACAAGTAGCCTTTTCTTGCATCTTTTGCATTTAAATCCCTGGCAAGGAAGCTGCACATTGTACTAAACTTGTGTTTAGCCAAGTAGCTTTTGCTTGCATCTTTTTCAACTTGCTTTTAACATTAAAACACTGATCTTGCTTGAGACTCATAATAATCATTTGAAGTCCAACAAAAAACTCACACATAGTTTCTAATCAGCTCTAGCCTTTCAACAGATGACAAGAAACTTTTAAGCCTATTTCACAAATGCAATACCATAATGAGCAAGAGCCAAAATATTCTCGAAAAGCATCTCAAATTGAATTATTTTAGCCTTTTAGTGATAAGTAAAGCATTGAGTATTAACTTGGCTATATACACAAGAATAATCACCAAAGCTTTGTACTACATGATGCAATGTAAACAGGGGTTTTTACTTGAGGTGTAAAGTCAAAAAACCACTTATAAAAAAATCACTTCTAGGAACCAAAGTCAAGTAACCCAAAAAGAGATAAACTCAAAAAAAATCACTTCTAGGAACCAAAGTCAAGTAACCCAAAAAGAGATAAACTCAAGACTCCCCCTCAAATCAACCCATGGGGATGAATGATCCCAAGTTCACCGCGTAAGAATGCAAAACGAGAAAAATCAAGCGGTTTAGTGAAAATATCGACAAAGTGAGCACCGAATCTACAAATTTCAGTTCAATAGCTCTTTTTCAACATGATCTCTAAGAAAATGAAATCTGATGTCAATGTGTCCAAGAAAGAGAATTACTCAAGAAGTGGCATGAACCAGATGTACTTTTTCTATCAATTCCACATCCTCCAAATTCAGCATTAGAGAAAGGTCTTAAACTAATGCGTGAAGAAGCAGAAAGTGTCGATGTCTCGATCAAGGGTTAGAAATAAGATGTTTAGGAATCCGATCTTGAGACACACGACGCACAACAGTTGGCACAACACGAGCATTCTTATGCATAAAAGAAGATTTGTCTTTTCTCGTGTTCTTAGCAACAAGAGGTATTTGCATCACCCTAGGCACATAATGAAAAATGAAAGCGTGCTGTCTGAAATTAGACCTAGCATTAAACATTTCTCTCTTTTGTTGTTTAGCTAGTCTAAAGCAAAAGTCTACTAGATGTCCATCTCTACCACAATGAGTGCAAGTGTACTTAACATGATGTTTTGCTTTAACAAAGAGAAGCACATTTTGCATTCATCATAGTAGAAGATAAAAGACCACCAGATTTAAAGACAGTTTTCTTAGGCTCATTGACAATTTCAAATTTTCCACTTTCAAGTGTTTTGACAACAGTGGGAGCATGTGATTTATGATGAGCATAAGAATCAAAACCTAAACCTTTGTTTTGAGTGCTGACTTTTGATTGATCCAAAATCATGTTTAGGTTTTTCTTGCCATCAGTGAAACGTTCCAAAGAATTTTGTAAGTAATCAACTTTCTTAGCAAGAGTTAAACAATTATCACAAGGAGTGTCAATTTTAGCTTTACATTCTCGGCAATTTGAACACGAGTTAATTTCATGAGTGAACATGTCATTTGTTAATTGGGTAACTCTACAATTTGCATCTTTTAATTTCAACTCAAGAAAAGAACATTTAGAGCAAGCAATTTGATCATGTAAACTATCAGTAGAGCAACCAATATTTTTCACAAGTTTTTCATTTTTTAATTGTTCGGCATAAACTTGTTCTAGTTTAATCACATGTTCCTCTTTTAGTGACTTAATTTCAAATTTGAGATCTAAGCAAGTA
The DNA here is from genome assembly GCA_036346355.1 of Rhipidocladum racemiflorum. Taxonomy (NCBI): domain Eukaryota; kingdom Viridiplantae; phylum Streptophyta; class Magnoliopsida; order Poales; family Poaceae; genus Rhipidocladum; species Rhipidocladum racemiflorum. Next base: position 2,439,024 of record CM070569.1, on the reverse strand, counting down.
TCACAAATATTTTCAGAATTTGAATTTCTAAGATCAAAGTTTTCAGATTTTAGCATGGATAGATCTTTTTCTAAGATTTTATTTTTGAGTGAAGATTTTCTTAAAGATTTTCTCAATATGACTAAAACTTCACAAAGCTCATTATACGAAGGCATTACCTCATCACCGTCATTTGGAGGTCTTTGTTGTTGTCACTAGAATCACTAGTGTTCCCTTTTGCCATGAAGCATAGTCCGGTGAGATCTTTCTCATTCAGCTTCGTTTGCTTCGCTTCCTTCTCATCTTCAGTTGAGTCATCAATGTCGCTTAAGTCTAAGCGACCAATTGCCTCGAAGACTTTGTTGAGCATCTTCTTCGTCCGTTGCTTATTTTTATCCTTGCTCTCTCTTGGCCGGAAGGACTTGGAGGAGTTGCTTTGCTCCTTCTCCTCTCTATCTTTGTTCTTGAAACAGTTAGCACGGATATGCCCTGCCTTGCCGCAGTTGTAGCAGTGGATGGAGGCTCCTTTTCTTTCCCTTGATCTCATGTAAGCTGCATTGACACGCTTGGAAAGAAGAGCAAGTGTATCTTCTGGTATTTTTTCTAGCTGTTCATCACTAAGAGCACTCAAAGCAGTAATGGAATATGATGATGAAGAACTAGTAGCATTATCATATGAAGAGGAATTAGCATTAAGAGCCATAGAGTTATCATTGGATGTTCTTGAAACAATGTCTATCTCAAAAGTCTTGAGACTAGAATATAGTTTATCCAAAGTCATTTCACTCATCTTGTGAGCTTCCTAAAAGCGATAACTTTCATTTGCCAGATTTTAAGATCAAGAGATGATAGGAAATGTCTAGCATTTTCAGAGTCAGTGTACTTTACATCTACACTCTAAGATTGTTTAAGATTACATTAAAGCGAGCAAAACAATCATCTAGAGATTCTCGAGTTCATTTCAAATCTAGTGTATTCCTTTTAAATTGATCTTGCCTAGCTTCTTTTACAGAGTCGATTGCCCTCATGATAATCTTGAAGAGATTTCCAAATTTCATGAGCAGTGAGTAAATGACAGACTCTATCGAATTCTTTTCTAGCAAGTCCTTGAAGCAATATGTTTCTAGCTCTATTATTGTTTTCAACATCTTTTTCAAACTCGATTTTATCAATATCATCATTTGAAGGAAGCTCGTATGGAATCTTTACCTTGCGCCAAATAGCGTTACCTTGAGCTTGAAGGTATGCAGTCATCCGAATCCGCCAGTGGGGAAAGTCTGTGCCACTGAAGATTGGCGGCTTGTTCGAGTATATCTCTGTTGCCATAACTTACCGTTTACTAATCACCTGTTAAGATGGATTAGTAGAGCCAAGCTCTGATACCACTTGTAGGACCGAATATAGCAATCAGAGGGGGGGTGAATGATTGTGCGGAAGCTAAAACCAAATTCTTGATCTATTAAAAGTTTACCCCAAAATAGAACCAAATAATTGCCTCGTTTTCGAAAAAAACAGAATGATAGAGGTTTGGTAAAACGCGAATTCCTAGAGATCCAACCGTCCGATCGATCTGAAATTTGGACACAAGAAACTAGATTCCAATACGAATCAAACCCAAAAAGAATCAGCTCAATCAGACTTACGGATCAAAAGTTATGACCTTCGCAAGCTTACTGTTCCAGAAGATGGCGAGAATAAATCTAACTAGAATTGTAGCTCGCCGAAAGATTTGATGAACTTGATCTTTATTTCTCCTTTCTTTTGTCTAAAATACTCCAAACAAAAGAGTACAACCCTAAAGCTTGCTCAAAGCTTGATTGCCTTCAACAGGAGGCAACCCCTCTATTTAAAGAAGGCAAACACACCTAATCCTAGAAGGAGTCCTAATCCTAGAAGGATTCCTAATCCTAAAAGGATTCCCACTCCTAATCCTAGAAAGAGCATGTATTCAACACAACTCCACTTGGCCCAACCTGGCCGAGTACAACTCTTGCACGCGTATGGCAACCCTACCATACTCACGTGACTAACACTTTGCACGCGAATGACCTCATGCCATTCTCACGTGACTAACCATTCTTCATGTGCACCATTCTCTTAACCCGAACGTCCCGCATGACATCCTTGACCACCAAGACCTCGGTTCCCCTGAACCTAGTCCGAACCTCGGTTCCTCCATGAACCTAGTTCCAGTCCGTCATCGACCACATTAAGCCCTCGAGCAATACCTGCACATGAACAAACCACAAAACGATTCCGAGCACAAGTCCGCGACTTGACTCACATTAAACCATGCAACCACTCACAGGAGTGCATTGCATTAAATATTCTAAGAACACGATTTCAAAACACGAACAAAAACCTTTGCAAAAATCAAAAAGCTTTTCAAATAATCAAACTGATTTCAGATCTTTTCAAATAAAGAAACCAAAAAATAAATCTTGTCGAAATATCAAACTGGTTTCAAATCTTTTTCAAATACTCATCATCAAAATCAACTGGATCAAAAATAACGATCCTTCAAAAAGACTACTTACTTTGTTTGCAGCATTTAGTTTTAAAACTCATCCCAAATTCATAACGAAACTTGACTCCCAAAATTGCAATGAGACAAACCCAAACTTGGTCATGCAAAGGAATTCTCCAAAACACTTTTTAAATCTCAAAGACTCCTACTGGAGGGAACCAATCGATCAAATAAACCTTTGCAAATAAACCCTAACTCCAAACATTCACAAAACAGGAAGGGTTCTTCAAAGATGATTTTCTTAAACCAGCAAAATAATGAATCAAACACCACTTACTTCTACAAAGACACAGAACTTCAGCCACGACAGCAGTGCGGCATAACTCCATAATAACTCCGTTAACCTCGGAGAAAGACAAACACAGGATAAATTTGAATGCTTCTTCCCCATAAAGCCATCAACAAACTAATCATTAAAACTGGAAAGGCGCCCAAAAGAAGCGCAACACTAGACTCCTCTTCTTCGTCTTCAACCAAGGAAGACAACCCACACACCGCATACAGAACGATCCGCGAAAAACCAACACTTTTCATTTGATTCAAATCAACTAAAGCCAAGAAAAGCAACGAAAACCGACCGTTAGAACGGCAAAGAACATACGAAGGAATCCACCACCAAACTCTTCTATTTGACTCCAGTCAACTACCCGATCTACAACAGAAAGGGTAAGCACTCTTCTCCTACAGGGGTTAATAGTTCTTCGGTGATGGCGCTAACCGGCCACACCGTCAAACCTCGCCTTTACTATGAACAAAAAGAGGTGATCGAAACCCTTCGGTACCACAATTCCACTCTATCACAACAACAAGAGCAATTCAGTCATTTATCTCATAGACATAGCAACATGCTTTATCAAAGGAAGCATTCAACATCATAGCTTAAATACAACATTTAAGCATAAAGAAACGATACACATACCCTTTCCTACTGTGCATCCATTGTGTGTCAAATTTTAGATTAGTTATACCACTTTTGCAAGTTTTAATGTTGCTATCCTATAACAAAATTTTAGTTAAGACCTAAGCCATGTTTCTAAGTTATTCCACATCACATTTTAATTGTACCCTATAGCATGTCACTAGAAATTCACATTCCAAGGACCTACAGCCCGCTCTGATACCAACTGTAACACCCCGGCATTTAATATGCCCGAATGCTACCAAACATAAGCTAAACAACAACTAAATTTCACATTTAAACATAAATTCCAGCAAAGGTACATATGCTAAAAACCGATATTTCGGCAGCATCTCCTTTGTTTTTCAATGAATTAACACAATATCAATATCATGGCAAGATATATCATAGCACACGACATCTAAAACATCAACATAAAAGGATGTATCATCAAACCACGCCAATAATACCACGCTCAACCACTTCATAAACTATAACGAAGCAAATAAGGGATCACAAGCATGCTAGATTAAACCATACATTAACTTTATGGCACAACTCTTAAAATCATGTCTCCAAGTGATTAATCATAGACTATGATGGTGGAGCTACGTGTAGAAGTGTAGCTAAACCCCTTTTTCCGCATGCCGATCTCAAAGTACCTAAAAACAACATAAAACACAAGCGTGAGTTCGAAAACTCAGCAAGCATATTGTAATGGACAACAAGATCGATTACAAAACAATAATATCCCACATCACATATAACATCTCATACTTGAACACATAACACTCTCATCATCATTAATTATGTAATGCGATTGCAATGCTCATGTCTCCTTGGAAACTCATACCGGTATGGTTGAGTACACACCCGTCGGTGTGCACCCTTTTTCCCCCTTCCATCCCGAAGATGGAGGGTGCCTACTCCTCGCTTCCATTCACCACGTGGATGGAATCACGATATAGGTCTTACTCAATGGCGTTCCGGACTAGTCATAACTTCCTCACCGACCTTGCCGGACTAGTTATGACTTTCTCACCGCCCTCGCCCTATCTCATGCCATGCATGCAAATATGCCAATTATCATATCTCATTTGTACATAAACATATGGCATCATATCATGGTACACATAAACACATGGCATCGTATCATGATAAACATACTCCACATATCATTGGAAATCAACAAGCATGGCAAGTGATCATAGTAAGTATTCAATCATTCATCCAATCTCAACAAGCAACCTACAATCCGCTATTCATTACAACACACTTGCCTTCAACCACGGGCAACGGAGTGACGAGAGGTTGAGGGCACTCCTGGAGGCACACCACCTGCAAACACGTGCCATACACTCAAATCGAGTCCACAAAACAGCACACATAAATCCCACTACCCGACTTAAACACAACTCCTAAAATCAGAAAACGGCAAATCTGTCCCTTCGGGACAGCAGCCTTCCAATGGGCATAACTTCTGTTCTAGGACCCCAAATTGAATAAACGAGTACACCCTCGCGTAGCTTAGGAAATTTCCCAATTTTTTCTAGTTATAGGGAAAGACTGATTCGGAATCTAATGTTATTTAATCTAACGTTGAACACGAACTGTCACAATCTCGTCACAGATTTGACAGCGCTCGGTAAAACGGCTGTAACTTCCAAACGGCTGGGCGGAATTTCAATTTCTTTATATTCACTGAAAGGTATTGAAATTATCTACAACTTCCTAGGAGTCCGTACGGTCAGATTCGAACTCTAAATTAGTTTAATCTAATGTTGAACACAGACTGTCCCAACCTCGACACAGATTGGACAGCGCCCACCAAAACGGCCATAACTTTCAGACCGTAACTCCAAAAATTCTCAAAAAAATACACAAAATAGGTATTGAAGATACCTACAACTTATTCAACAGGAGGTCGGCCAAAATCCGAATCGAAAATTGCGAAATCGCATGCGCTAACACGGACTCCAAATCTGCCCGAAACTGAGTACAATACGAACTCTAGTTCTTTTCAGATCTACTCCATGGCAGCACGTCCTCTTGATCTAAAAACTCCAAATCTACCATGAGAACAGCACCTAGACCTTCCCCAAGGTTTCCCCATGGACATACCTTAGTCCGACGAACGACGAACACGAAGAATGTCTCTCGATCACCCGATCTCGCTCCCACGCGCCAAATCCTTCGGGATCCCTCGTCGCGGTTCTTCCAAACAGCGAGGGCAGCACATAGACGTGTCGTGGCAGCGAGGGGGCGTCCTTGGGGGTGCAAGGAGGAGGGGGGGTGGCGCGGCTTGAGGTGGAGGTGGAGGAAGAGGACTAGAGGGAGGAGGGAATTGGTGGAGGCGCAAGGGGGAGGTGGAGGCGCAAGGGGGAGGTGGAGGCGTGTGGGGAGGCGGCTAGGGCAGGGAGGAGGCACCCCTAGCCCCTTTACCCACGTTCTCCCCCCTCCATGGGCCAATCTCTCTCCACAAAAGCCCACGGTTCTTCCCCCCTTGGGCCCAAACTCCCCCGGAAAGGCCCAATCTCCCAAAATCAGCCCGGAAACGCGATTAAACGGCATAACGTAAAGTTTTAACCTCCAATTTCATATTTTATAAAGTTTTTGACCTCATCAAGCAAATTAAATAAGGTTACGACACTCCGTGGTGTCATATCACTTAATCCCCCCCAAGACCCGAAAACGCAAATAAACCTCGAGCCGTAAGGTTTTATCATCTAAACTCACATTTTATAATGTCACACCAATCCGTAGTGTCACAAAACTAAAAAGAGGCACACTTACTTAATTATGAATGGGAACAATTTTTCTGTAGAACCACAATGCAATTATGCAGCTACTAATTGAGTCCTTTCCAATACAATCAGACAAAGATACATGTATTTTCCTAGCTCCAAACCAAAGTAAACTTCATTAACAATTCCTAGCTGTACAAAAAGAAAACTTGATGAACACCCCCCCATTACCATGAAAATTTTTAAAACAAATCCAGAGAATAGTCCATCAAGAAATCATATAAAATGCAAGTTCCAACAAATATTTAGATGAACCTAGAACTAATATACTCACTGGAGCTAATTATAGCTACCATGGATGTTTGGAATTTAGGGATTTCAAGATGTACGAAGTGAATCAAGGATAGAACAAGAATCATCGAGCCACGATTCTTGCATATATATAACTGTGATTGCAGTGTGTATCTCACTTGAAACTTGAAATAGCTTGTGGATTAGCCAAAGAGGGTCGTGGTGAACTGCAGCCAACAAAGGATAGATAAAAATTCCAAGAGAGAGCAATCCATTCAAATAAAGCACTCGTTGTGCCTAGGGATTACGGTGGCTCAAGAGAAGAAGAGTAAATCAAACCCGAATATATATATACCATCAAGAAATCATCTAAAAATACAAGTTTAACCAAAATGTAGATTAATCTAAAGCAAATATACTTACCATAGATCATTATAGCCACCGCAAGAGTTGAAATTTCAGACTATCATTGTAGTATGAACTTGGTTCAAGATAATAATTTTTTTTTTAAAAAGGAAAATATACATTGCCTCCTCACCTGACCTGAGGGGTTAAATTGGAGTTGGAATTGGGCAGCCGACCCTAGTTACATCAGCACCTCCAATTGTTGTCTGCCTTCTTACTCCTGCAATTTGTCAAGAAAACATGAAGCAAACATAATAAAAAAGATGATAAATATTTGATGAAGAGCTAGGATAGGAACGAGCTATGGAGGAGGAGCAGGGCACCGGCCAAATGGAGTAGGGCGGGATGGAGCCGACCGAATGGAGCAGGGCAGCGACCGAATGGAGCAGGGATGGCGCGCGTTAGGGATTTGAGGGAAGACACCGCAGGGAGGGTTAGGGATTTGGGGATCAAAGACGGCGCAGGGAGAAAGTGCTGTGCAGCGTGCGTAGAGGAGATTTGTGGGAGATTGTGACTGGAGGGGTGGAGGAGGAGAAGGGCGCCGGTCAGATGGAGCAGGGCGGATGGAGCCGGCCGGACGGAGTAGGGCGACGGCCGGATTGAGCAGGGTTGATGGAGCCGGCTGGATGGAGTAGGGCGGCGATCGAATGGAGCAGGGTGGATGATGCTGACCGGATGGAGAAGGGCGATAGCCGAATGGAGCAGGGTGGATTATGCCGACCGGATGGAGAAGGGCTAGGCCGAATGGAGTAGGGCGTCGGTGGCCGAATGGAGTAGGAGTGATTGCGTTAGGGCGACGGTCGGATGGAGTAGGAGTGCTCGCGTTAGGGATTTGGGGGAAGACGGCATAGGGATTTGGGGGATCTCGAAGACTCCAGGCATGGAGGAAGTGATGTTCGACGCCCGTATAGAGGAGGAAGTGAAGTGATTTGATCGGCCATGAAAAAATTCGCGCCTATATTATTTTGGTTCCCGCTCATTTCATCCAAATGCTAAGGTTGAGTTTCTCCGACGTATATAACCGGGTTAAATCTAAACGCCATTAAATCCAAGATATCTTATCTTATAGCTCCCATCTAAAAAAAACTTGTCTCCTTTTAAAACCCGTTGGTTTTCGATCAAATTTCATGAAAACCGACCATACCAAGCTAGTTTGACAATAGAAACCGATCGGTAAACCGGTCCAATTCAAATTCAAATTCAAAATTTTGCAAAAATTTATTGTAATTTTTTAAAAAATGAGTATGAATAGATTTATGATGTTTGACATCAAAATGATTCGAAAAACCAAAATTTTGAGATGTTTTTGACGCAAAACCGAATTTATATAATTGAAAAGGATCAAAAATAGAAAACAAAACAGACCTATTAGGCCCGTTCTAGCCCACTTAAAGTTCACATGATATACGCCCCATTCTGTGAAGCTTCGGATATATTCATTGCACTTCTGACACTCCTCATGCTGAGCTCTTGCAGTCGTCGATGTCTCCGTCCAGATCCGCCCACCGTCGGCCATCCTCATGCATGATATTACATAAATATTAGATGATAATTTAGGCAAGGATTGTGAAAATTTTTATTTATATCATTCACTGATATAATACCTTTTATTAACCAAAATTTGGAATAAAAAACCCAAGTTATAACTGCTTATATTAAAAGAAAGAGTCAATATCAAGTACAATCTAAATTATGAAATTCAAAATAGACAATTAAGAAAAATTAGCAAATTGACTTTCATACTATTTCAAAAGTAAATTCATAAATAACTAAAATTTATAATAATAATTAAATATAAATTACTTGATTAAAGCAAATAGTCCATGCAATTATAAGCCAAATTAAATAAAATTCAGAATAAAAAAATGCCTGAGTTATAACGGTTTTGATTAAAAGAAAGAGTATATTAAAATGCTAAATTGTAAAAATATTAAAATTCATAACAATACATATTACTTGTATCAATTATAAACTACAAAAAAAATTTCAATTAATCGAGAAAAGAAAAAGATTTGGCGTCCATCTAACATCTAACAGAACCAAGTTATAGTATCTATCACGTACAATCAAGTTATGGTATTAAAATAAATGTTATTGAATTGTGAACTTGTTGAATTGAGTTGTCAACGGTATTCAAATGAAATATGATTTGTTGATATATTATTGCCAAATTCCTACTTTACAATTTCACATTATCTAAAATATAGCAAAGGTCATGCTGAAATTTTCCATATTTATCATAGTTGTGCTATTATTGCTAAATATGTACTTTATAGCTTTTTACAGTTTTTTTCACTTTTTTTGCAATGTTCTCATTTTTTCTTTTATTCTTTATTCTATCACCGGTTTTCATGATAAAAAGTAAAAAACCAATCGATATTTGAACAAAACTGGTCGATTTTTGACCATTTCGAACGGTTTTTTTAGATTTTTTCGCTATATTTAACCGACTTGTTTGACTTTACAAACTGTTCGATTTTTAACGTTTTTTGGTTGATTTTTACGGTCAGAACTTTAATTTTTAATTTTAAATCGGTGTGATTAATCCCACTCCCATCTCCGTGGAACGGCCCACACGCTGTACTGCTGTGCGTGAGGTGTTGAACATACCCTTCGTTCCAAACTCAGAAGAAAATATGAATCGATCTCTCTCTGCACGTACAGTTTCGTGGAGCAAAACGCGGAGACACATGGGACATCATCACATGGAAAATCCGCGGAACAACCGGACAATTTGCCTTCGGGCTGAGGCATGCCTTTAACATATAGACGTGCAGTTTAATATAGGGATTTTTTTTTTGATATTTGCCATTCTAAAGAATGGCGCTCTATATATGATTTGCGTCCTAGAGAGTGTAATTGATTTCGTGCCATTCCAAAGACATGCTAATCCAATATTTGCCACTTTCACCATTTTATACCAACTAGCAGAATTTTTCGTGTAGTTACGTACGTGGCTAGCTATTCCAATATACCTTTAAAATATTGTTTTATTTATTATCCAACTCCAATACTTATGTATGGCCGAAAATGTTGAATAATTTAAGAATAATTATGTGTTGTTCTACATGTTCCCCACATTCTTTATTTATATTATCAACAATCTGACTAACACGGCTCGCAGATGCCACGACATGCAAACAACTTAAGACTCCTATCTAACTCTCCAACACCCCCTTCAAGATAGGCATGAGATAACAATCATGATCATCTTATTATATATTGCAATACGATTACTAGAATATAATATTGTATTAAACCTACCATCAACTCCGTTGTTAATATATTATGAAGACCAAAAAATTGCCCTAATATCAGCACATATACTACTAGCAACGACACCAAAACCATTTCCACCATCTACTGATTGCCCCTAGTCTCAACCTCTTCCTCCTCTACCCACACACCCCAGTCACCCCTGTCCTCCACCTCCTCTGCCAGCACACCCCCAACCTCGGCCTCCACCACTTTATCTCTACCATAGCCAATTACGCTTGACTCCAGTCCCAATCTTCTTCCAAGTTCTCTTCTCCCTTTTGCTACTTTTTGATTGTGCAGTCTCTTTTCTTTTTGTTATGGTTGCATTGGTCTGGGCCTCATCTTCCTCTACCTTCACCTTGACCTCCCTCAACAGATCTATTATTCCCACCACCACCTCCACTAGGGCGCGATGCTCCACACTTGTCACACTAGGTCCTTGTAAAGTTCAAGTTGGCGCATCTCGCATCATGGCAAATCTAATCACCCTCGCGCCTTCTAGTTCGCGAGAGAGGATACACCACACTTAGGTGTCCAGTTGTAGCACTCATTGTTATCATCTATATATGGTGTATGCTAACCTTATACAGTTGGTGCCCACCAACACTCTCTATCGTTCCTCTAGAACCGTCACTAAGATAGCCTCTCCATAGTTGATAACATCACCTGATAACATATGCCAACCCTTCTGGTCTCAAACTCAGGGTTCAAACCTTTCAGGAAATAAGTCACCCTCCTACGTTGAAGCCACTCGTTACTGAGCTCAATATCACTAGCACATGTTAGCTGTAGTGGATTATATTGATCCAAGTATGCTCACAACTGCTGCAGCTCATTATCATACTTCTGAACGGCCTTCTCCCCCTATTTCAGAGCATCTATCTTGTCTTAAACAATACTTACTGTTATCACATTGCTTGCCCCAGAGTACATGTTTCCAGCGTCTTCCACATCATCGCTACACTCGGGATTGCCTCCACCATCCTAGCAATAGAAGGGGACACCAAAGTCAATAAACCATGGCACCCCTATAGAGTTGGTGGTGTTCCACACCCTCCAAATCATGCTTGCCATATCTATATGCTCAACATAAGTCTCCTACAGGTGGTGTTGCACCCACTTAGTCCTTAGAATTAGCTATACTCTTTTAGGCCAACTCAAGTAATTCTTCCTCCCTTCTAACTTCACATCATTCGACATCTGCTCTAGCTTCAATTTTAATGACCCTGTACCAGCCCTTGGACCAATCATACATGTCTTTAAGAGATCCTGTAATATGCTTCTCATATTAACCCATGTGACCAGTAAGGAAGTCGACTCAACAATCACCCTCCTCCTCTCTCTGGCCGCCTTTATCATGGCTTCCTCTTCCCGCTTCCTCACGGCCTCAATCTCCTCTAGTCATCTTGTCCGAATTGGAGCAGTGTCAACCACAAACCTCCTACTAGCACATATCTCCGCGACCATAGCAAATCTTTAAGTATCAATGTCAACACAAATCATAGACGTAACACCTCGAGTATACATACGTATGCACTTGCCAAACAGCAAAACATCTTTCTCCTATTTCCCCCTCTCTTTCTATTTCTCTCAGCCGAAGCTAACTTCTGGCTTCTCTCTTTTTTCTCTCCTCTCAACCGTGGCTGAGCCGGCCTCTTCTCTCCCCTCTCTCCACCGATTCATGCAGCCCAGTGATCCTCTCCATGAGCATGAGACCGGTGACCTTGGTCACCTCCTACACCTAGGCCAAACCTGAGCAGACCAGATCTAGATCCTAAGCAGAGGTGGTGGCGACCTGATGTCTAGTGAGGCGGCCTGGCGCCCCCAAGCGCGGCGGTGGTGTGAAGATCCTTGACAACATCAGTGAAGCGCGTGCTAACAACTACAGGTCTGAATTGGGACAGCGGTGGCTCAGAAGTATAAATTAAGGTTAGGCTCTGATACCATATTGAATAATTTTGGAATAATTATGTCGACGATTGGGGAACAGGCCCCCGCCGAGCTTACTTAGTTGATTGGAGGACCAACTCTTTCCCCTTCTTATGTGAAGGGATACTTCTGGAGGATACTCGGTTTCGCGGGACAGAGGACACTCAGAGAATGACACAGTGGTTTTATCTTGGTTCGAGCCTCTCACTGGGGAGATAATAACCCTACTCCAGCACGGCGAGCTTATACTCTATGTATTGCCAATATTCCTCTCTCAAATGCCTAAAGAATCTCCTCTCTCTCGTACATGCACGAGAGGTATTTATAGGTTACAAGGATATTCTCTTAATTGCAGTCCAAGTAACGGATCGTTTAACTGTGGCTAACATTTGTTGTAATCGAACCTTAATTTACGCCACATTCTCATCGTGGTCGTAACGGCTCCACATCATGGCGTCATTATCGCTACTCGGGCGCAACCGCCGATCACGACCATCCGACCATGCGCCTTGCGGACAAGCTAAGACGGAGCAAGTATGCTCGGACCTCGTGCTCGGGCACTGGAACCGAGCATCGGGCCCATCCCAACTGGTCGACTCGAGCAATGGAACTAGATGCCCGTGGGCCATTCTCGGGAACGTCCTCCGAGGGTAGTATGATCTGGTCGGAACTAACTGTTGGGGTACTATGGTAATTTATGGAAACTATCCAATCCCCGACAGCTAGCCCCCGAGGGTCAAGCAGGGAACTACCCGAAGGGACTCTCCCCTTGAGCCAAGTAACTCACTGGAGGCATTGGGGTCTTGCAGTGAACCAGTACCGCAACATCCGAGCAAGCCTCGTCGACGGACGGGCAAAACAGCTCGGTCCACGACCAAGGTAAGCTCGGGTAAGAAAATGTGAAGAGTTGTTGCGGTTCCTTCTTGGAGAAGCCTGGCGGTGGTGGTGCAGGCTGTTTTTTTGGGAACCGCTTTATTACGGGACAGCTTTGGAAGCTGTACGTCCATGCATTGATTTGGGAGTGACGAACTCTTCACTTGCGCTCATGCCTTTAGGGCTTCTCGAGCGCAACGGCGGGAAAACTTTTCGCTTACCCCTCAAACCGTATATTTAAGCAGCAGCAAGAGTTCTTTTTATTCACCTTCTTCATCCATAATTTACAAAATTTCCCATCCCTTGCCTTCATCTTTCCTTTCGATCTTTTCCTTTGCTCCAATGGCGAAGTTCGGTGCGAGCAAGACTAGCCAACGAAAACTCAAGCTGCTCGTAGAGCTCGGATACCTCGACGAGGGATCGTGAAGGGTCGTGGGCGACGTGCAAGAGCCGCAGCCGTAGGAGGGAGAGATCATCTCCTGCGAGCTGTATTCCATCAACGGGCTTCGAATGCCCGAGAGCGAATTCCTTGAGTCGGTACTCGCTCACTGCGAATGCGAGGTCACCAATCTCAACCCTAACTCCATCCTTATTCTTTCCCTCTTCTCACACCTTTGCAAGGGGTTCGTGGGCATCTTGCCCACGGTCAGCCTCTTCTTTTATTTCTACTCTTTGTTCCGCACCGGCACAGCTTCGCCGGTCGGCTGTGTTTATTTCCACCTCCAGTCCAACCGACCAAACAAGTTCCTGAGCTTCACGCTCAAGGACTCGGTGGCAGGGTGGACAGGAGGGTTGCCGAGATGTTCAGCACCCCAAGGGCAAGGAGCTTGAGGTCGGCCGTCAGGTCTCGAGCAACGTGCTCGATCGAGGCGAGGCGGTAAGCATTAACATGATCGTGCTTGGGGTACTTCATCCCGAGGATACCGTGCTCGGAAACAATCTCCGAGCGCTCTTCTAATTCGTTTGTTTGTTCTTATTTGACAGGAGGTCGCCCTCGAGGCCGCAGCGGCTGTGATCAAGCCACTGTCAGGTGACCTCGGGGCCCCCACCCATGGCATCAGGACCAAGAGGTTGGCAGGCTGCAAGCGACATGGCCGGTCACTGTCCCCGTCCCCTCCCAGGCGCCCGAAGAGGCAGGCCAGCTCGAGCAAGACTCCCCCTCAGCGACACTTGGAATATGCTGACCGGAGGGAGGTAAGCGAGCTAAATCTATGGTTGGCTGAGCATATTAGAAAAAACCCGGCGCTGATGGCTCGTTTGCACCAGCTCGCTAATAGGGCGAAGAAGGAGGCGATGGCTGCGGCGAAGGGACCTACATGGAAGGAGGAACTGGAGGGCCAGATCACCGCCCTCTAGGCTGAGCTTGCGCGCGTGGCCTCGGGCTCGGTGCTCGAGCCCGAGAATGAGGAGGAGGAAGAGTTGGTGCCTCTGACCGTGAGGCATAAAAGGTCGTCGGGCGCAGCGCAAGGGCGCTCGGCGGTGACCTTGACGGAGGTCGACCTGGAGGAGGTTGACCACAGAGTGGCGAGGGCCAGCCAGGCGACCGAAGACATGGCCAAGCTCCTTGCTACGGCCCAAGCCATCGTGGCAGAGTCCAAGGACCCCGCAGACGAGAGGCCCGAGCAAGGTAAACTTCCACTCTCTTCCTTCTTGGTCTCTTTTCTTTTAGATGCTATGCTAATCCCACATTGTTATTGTGGACGCAATAGCTAGTAGGGAAATATAGGATTTCGAGGCCATGGTTGATGACGTACTCAATTCTGTAATAGAGAAAGAGCTTGCTCGGGTTGCCGAAGTCGTGGCGTCCGAGGAGACCGTGTCCGAGCATGGCGCTGCTGAGGATGCCCAAGCGACTGAAATGAGGATCCCCCACATTATCATCGAGGTTGACTCGGTCGATGATGTAGAGGTTGAGGAGGCCAAGCCCGAGGAACTCGAGGAAGCCAAGGCCGACAACATCATCGCCGAGACGCTTCACGCTCTGGAGGAGGATTCTCTGGCCAGCCGCTCGCGGTCCCAGACCCGAGCTCGATAGGCAACCAGGCCCGATCCCTGAGTAAGGAAAGAGCATCCCCAGGAGGACATTCCGGAAGGCCAGCCGCTCGTGGTCCTAGACCCGAGCTCGGCTGGCGAGCAGGCCCTATCCCCGAGCATGGATACAGCTCTGGGATCGGGACCTGATGCCCCGGGGGATGAGCATCCCCAGGAGGATCTTGCTCTGGCAGAAGTTGTTCTGCCAGAGTGGGCTCTTGCGCTACCGGGCATCGAGGAAGCCCGGGACCAATAGGAGGAGAAGGAGCCCCCGAGCAAAGCACCTGCTCGGGGGGAAGACGCGGAGCCTGACCCTCGCTTGGAGGATCCGGCCAAGATTTTCCAGGAAGGCCTGTAGGAGCGCCTTCGCTGCGTAAGATGGAAAATGTAGTTTAGCTTTTCCTCACGAATCGAGCAAGTTCTAATGCATTTCTTCATGCAGGTGTTCGAAGTAACCATGATAGACTTTCGGGATGCGACAGTCCCCCCGAAGTCTTGGCCAAACACAGTGCCAAGCAGGACGCGAAAATCGCGGAACTCGAGCAAAAGTTGACCGAGCTGAAGTCTTCGAACGCGGAGATTCGGCGCAAGAACCGAGGAAGCTATCTTGGTCTACAAGGAGCTCTTGGGGTAGAGCGAGCGAGCAAGGGCTGCCCTAGAGGAGACGGTGAAGGAGCTGGGCCAATCTGTGCTCAACGCCAGCGAATCAGTCGAGCATGAGCAAATCAACTAAGTTCCGGGACCGTCTAAGAGGGTGTCCATGTGCGATTATGACTTGCAGCGGAGTACTACTGTAGAAGATAATGGGCTTATGTAGACCGGGACCTCTAGGGGGGAGCTTAGTGATTCGGCATTGGTCGTTGTGTTCGGTCGCTCATGCACATGCTAGCCGGTCCTTAGAAAAGAATGTAATTAGAGCGAATGTTCTTGCCCTTTTTGCGCTCATCCTGTCGTCAAGATTGTGAGGAGAAAAGTATGCCCTTGAGCGAGACTAAGTCGGCTTACCAGAGGGCAGGGACTTTGGAGCCATTCATAAGATCTTGGGAAGAATGGGAGTCACAGGGTGGGCGAAAGAACCAAATTTTATTGAAAGGAAATCGTTGGAAACTGCGAAGGGAAAACATGTAATGAAAGAAACTAGACAAAGAGTTTACATAGTTGGTCGATGTTCCAGGTGCTGGTGAGCTCTCGACCATCTTCCATCGCTAGGCGAATAGCCCCCGGGCGTTTTGCTAAAACGACAGTGTAAGGGCCCTCCCACCTGGGGGTTAGCTTGTTAGCCTTCGACAAATCTTGAACTTGACGTAGGACGAGGTCGCCGACTTGCAGGGTCCTTGGTTGAACCGATTTAGCCGCATGCCTATGAAGAGCCTACAGGTAAACCGCGGATCGGAGCAAAGCTCATTCGTGTGTTGCTTTTACGAGGTCGAGGTCTAGGAGACGCTCGCTTTCCTGGTCGACCTTGTCGATCCGGTGCACCCTCGGGGAACCCAGTACGATCTCAGCAGGCAAGATGGCCTTCGCACCGTAGACGAGCTGGAAAGGAGTTTCTCCCGTAGCTCGACTGGTCGTGGTGCGAATCGACCATAGGACGGAAGGAAGCTCGTCCACCCAGGCTTGCCCGCGCTGGTCGAGATTTTTGAAAACCCTTTTCTTGATGCCTTGTATGATTTGTCCGTTTGCCCTCTCGGCTGCTCCGTTGCTCTGTTGGTGAGCCACAGATGCGAAGCATACCTTGGTCCCAATGTCTTCGCAATAGGCCTGAAATTGTTTGCTGGTGAACTGGGTGCCATTATCCGTGATGAGATGGTTCGGAATCCCAAATCACGTCACCACGTTATTGCAAAAAACCATCTTGGCCACTTGGGCCGAGATGGTCGACACGGGCTCCGCCTCGGTCCACTTGGTGAAAGTGTTGACAGCCACGAGCAAGTACTTGCAACCCTTCTGGCCTCGGGGAAAAGGTCCGAGTATATCGACCCCCCAGACCGAGAATGGCCACGTTAATGGAATGGTCTGGAGCGTGTATGCCGGCTGATGAACCTTGTAGGTATGGAACTGGCATGCTCGACAAGTGGTTACTATCAAGCAAGCATCGGCTAAGGCCGTTGGCCAATAATAACCCAATCGGAATGCTTTGCTTACCAATGTCCTAAAGGACGAATGAGCTCCGTAAATTCCTTCATGGATGTCTCTGAGAAGGTATTGTCCTTCCTGGGAGATGCACTTGGAGAGGACTCCTAGTGCTCCCTTACGGTACAAGACGCCCTCGATCAGTTTGTACAGAGAGGATCGTCTTATGAGCCGGGACGGCTTCTTCCTCGGGCAGTGTCCCATGTGCAAGATATTGGACGAATGGCGTCATCCAATTCGCACCGTGCTCGAGGAGAGAGACATTACCGCACGCCTCAGGTGCCTCCTCTACAGAGGGAATAGAGGGCTTGTGTAAGTGCTCGATGAGCACTCCTGCTGGGGCAGGGGTTTGAGAGGAACTGACTTTTCAGAGATGGTCAGCCAGGGAATTGTCCTTCCTGGGGATGTAGAGTACCTCGAAATTCCTGAAGTACTTCTCTATTTTCCTAACTTCAACCAGATGCTCGTGGGACCATAGGAATGCTCGACACAGCCAAGGCTGAACCGAGTATTCTTCCTCAGGCCGCTCCCCCTTACGCTGACCTCGAGAAGTTTTCTCTCGGCTTGGTTCGCAAGTTGGGGGCCCGAGCAGTGGCAATCGCTATGATCATCGTGACCGAAGGGACCGCCGTGATACTCC
Organism: Rhipidocladum racemiflorum; assembly: GCA_036346355.1. Lineage (NCBI taxonomy): Eukaryota > Viridiplantae > Streptophyta > Magnoliopsida > Poales > Poaceae > Rhipidocladum > Rhipidocladum racemiflorum. The sequence continues at coordinate 2,421,316 of CM070569.1, read as the reverse complement.
CGTCTTCTGGTGTCGGGCCTTCGCAGTGCCCCTCCGGCACGTGACGTGGCTGAGCAAATTCAAGCCAGGACATATTGAAAGGCTCAATGGGACTCAGAACCCAAACGACTTCCTTTCTATTTACACCACCGCCATCTTAGCCGCGGGTGGTAACGAGGGAGTCATGGCTAACTTCCTGCCTACAGTTCTGGATGGAGCAGCCCGGACATGGCTCTTCAATCAAAAGGAGGGGTCCGTTCGATCTTGGGGACAACTGAGTAGCTCCCTCAGGGCAAACTTCCAGAGTTGCTACGTCCGTCCTGGTAAAGAGCGCGATCTCGAGCGCCTGATCCAGACAGAAGGAGAAGCTATGCGTTAGTTTGTCCAACGATTCATCCAGGTGTGAAACTCGATCCCGAGCATTTCGGATGAAGAAGTGGTCCAAGCTTTTAAGTTCGGAGTCCAAGACGTTCGCTTCACACATGATCTTGAGATCCATCCAGATCTCACGGCCAACGAGCTATTCCGTATGGCCAATCGATATGCCAACGCCGATGAGGCAGTCCAGTGGAAGAAAATGCTGGATGAGGGCAAACTCCCGCCTCAGCCCGGCTTGGAAGGCTCCATGAGTAGGAAGAGTGCAAGATCGGTCGAAAAGAAGATTAAGAAAAAGAAGGAGAAGCCTTCTGTGCTAAATATGGTCGCGGCTGTCGAGCAAACTCAGCAACAGGCTCCACAAATGCAGGCACGCAAAGGTTTCGGCACAAGGGGCAGGGGCCGACCGCCTCAACATCGCAACAACCAAGGTCGAGGTGACCAGAGTCATGGCGATCAGCGTGGTCGGTCGAACAACCAATTCTGCCCACTCCACCAGGCATATGGGCACGACCTTCGCAATTGCTAGACTTAGACCTTCCGTCTGGAACAGTTCTACAACGACAAGGGTCCTATGCCTACGCTCCCTGAGCATGTAGAAAACAGCAAGCGCAAGCAGCCCATTGATGAAGATCAGGATATGGAGTATTAGGAGCCTCAGAACCACATTGCAGTAATATTCGGGGGCTCCTCTGCTTACAGGTCTCGTCGCGAGTTGCGCGAGAAGTGCATCATGTCACTCAAGGCAAGCCTCTCGTGCAGCAGCTCAAGTGGTTCGAGCTACCGCTTACCTTCTCCAAGGATGATCGTCCCCTTGGGATGACCAAACCCCATAGGCTCCCCATGGTTGTGAGCCCCACGATCAACAATACTGTGGTAGGTCGGGTGCTCGTCGACTGTGGGAGTTCTTTGGATCTCATATCCGCCAAGGTCTTGAACGAGATGCAAATTCCTAGGTCCAAGATCAAGAGCATAGTGGTCCCTTTTTATGGGATAGTACTGGGTACCTCGACCAAGCCACTTGGCCAGATCATTCTACCTATGACGTTTGGGGGTCCGAGCAACTTTCGAACCGAGCTGATCACCTTCGAGGTGGTCGATTTTGAATCGGTCTACAATGCCATTCTCGACAGGCCAGCCCTCGCTAAGTTCATGGCCGCCACTCACCATGGGTACCATTGCTTAAAGATCCCTAGTCCTAGTGGCTTGATCACCGTAAAAGGAAGTCAAAAAGCGGCCTTAAACTGCGAGGAAAGGGCGCTAGACATGGTCGGACAACTGCCTAAGCGAGGGCCCGACCTAGAGCCAAAGAATTCCCGGCCAAAGACTACCCTCCAGCCTGGAGGAGAAACCAAGGCGGTTCCACTAAGCGACGTGGATCCGACCAAGGTCATACATTTAGGATCTTCCCTAGACCCTAAATAGGAACTCGAGCTCGTAACCTTCCTCCGGAGAAATGCGGATGTATTCGCCTGGGAACCATCTGACATGCCCGGAGTCCCAAGCGATGTCATCAAGCACAGGCTAGCGGTTCGGCTTGATAAAAAGCCTGTGCGGCAAAAGCTTAGGTGTTTTTCCCCAGAAAAGCATGCCATTATCCGGGAAGAACTTGACAAGCTCCTCAAGGCCGGCTTTATTCGAAAAGTCGACCACTCAGAATGGCTAGCTAATCCGGTCATCATGAAGAAAAAGGGGGCAAATGGCGCATGTGCGTTGACCATACGGGCTTGAACGCTACATTCCCTAAGGACAATTTCCCGCTACCTCGCATAGACCGGTTGGCCGATGCAACGACGGAGTCCCAGGTGATGAGCTTTTTGGACGCCTATTCAAGCTACCACCAAATTGGCATATCGTCTGAAGACAAGGAGAAAACCTCCTTCATCACACCGTTCGGTACTTTCTGCTATACAACCATGTCCTTCGGTCTTAGGAATGCTAGAGCAACTTTCCAGCATCTTATGTAGAAAAACTTCTTGGGTCAGATAGGCCGAAATCTGGAGGTCTATGTAGATGACATAGTGGTCAAGAGCAAGCTCGCCTTGGGTCATGTTTCCGACCTAGAGGAGACCTTCTATAATCTCAATAAACATTAAATAAAACTCAAGCTGGAGAAGTGTGTGTTTGGTGTGAGGGCAGGGAAAGTGTATGGCTACATGATCGGGCCACAAGGCATCGGGGCGAACCCAGAAAAAATCGAAGCCATCGAAAGCATGCGACCACCCACTTGTGTGCGAGAGGTCCAGGCATTGACAGGAAGAATGGCAGCTCTTAGCCATTTCATTTCCTGGCTTGGCGAGCGAGGATTACCTTTCTTCAAGGCACTTTGCAAGCACAATGGATTCATTTGGACAGAAGAAGCAGACAAGTCTTTTGAAGAACTGAAGCAGTATCTGTCCAAGCCACCGATCCTAACCACACCGAAAATAAGAGAAGTCATATTACTGTATTTGGCTGCGACGCCACAGGCAGTAAGCCCCATTTTGACGGTAGAAAGGGATGGAATGCAGCGACCAATCTACTAGGTTAGCGAGGTCTTGCGCGGACCAAAGGAGCGCTACCCCGAAGTCCAAAAACTCTTGTATTCACTACTCGTAGCTTCTAGGAAGTTACGGCACTATTTTCAGGCCCATAAAATTCAGGTTTCGACCAACTTTTCACTTAGAGAAATCCTAAGGAATCAAGACGCTAGTGGCCGAATAGCGAAATGGGCCATGGAGCTCGCCGAGTTCGAGATCGAGTTCTCGGCTCGCACAGCGATCAAATCCCAAGTCTTAGCGGATTTCCTGGCAGAGTGGACGAATCCCGTGCCACCTGACACGGAGCCCGACCAACCTGGGGAAGGTCGTTGGACCATGTACTTCGATGGGTCCTGAGCTTACGAACGCTCGACGGCTGAAGTCATCTTAATCTCTCCGCAAGGAGAACAACCCTAGTACCCCCTCCAATTACATTTCGCTGCAACAAACAATGCAACAGAATATGAAGTCCGAGCGTCCTCGCAGTACCGATCATGTTCCCTACGGTCCTCTCAAGCATGGCTCCGAGAATCACTGCGATGGGAATGGATAGGGGTGTGATGGTGGTGCTCCTGGGAAGCACTCTGGGTCCTTCTGTCACGGGATGCCTCTGTTGCTTTTATATCGGCAGCAATCTTTTCAAGATCGTCTGCCACGACTGCTCCCATAGCTTCCAGATCCACTTGCTCGGGAAATTCCCTACGGTTGCGCACGACCGTGGCCAAAGCTTGAAGACGTTCCCTGCTCGGGAGAGTGAGAGGAGACGGGTTGGGATGACGATCGTGCATGTGCTCCGGGGTGCCATACTCGTGGGAACTCTCACATGCATTGGCTCCGGCCCTCGTGCCAGGATTTCCACGGCTTGGCGACGTACGCTCGCCAAGGTCATGTTCAAGGATGCTTCCAGGTGGTTCTTGGCTGCTTCGTATCGTTGAAGACGGGCGTCTCCCGAGGGTTCGTCCTTGGGGTTTCCCTCTTCTCCTGCCATGTTGACGTTGCGAGTGCGAAGATCGTGAGGGTGACATAACGGTATCCCCTTGTGATGCGGTTTCTTGGTCGGGCTCGAAATAATCTGGGATATCCAAACCATCGTAGAGCCCATCATAGTCATCATCATCCGTGAGGGCATCACGTTGAGAGCAAAGGAACTGCTCTCGCGCAGCGGCTACCGGAGAAAAGCTCCTGGGCTCGGTATGCCCTTCGGGATCAGTAATGCCGGCGACATCTCCGTTAGTGTAGTACAAGTCTTCATCTTCAGCATCGCTGAAAGTGCAGAGGTCCCGAAAATCTTGAGAATTAGGCATCTCCAGGGATTCTTCACAAAAGGAAATGTCAGTCCCTACGGATGGCGCCAGCTGTCAACGATTGAGGAACAGGCCCTCACCGAGCTTACTTAGTTGATTGGAGGACCAACTCTTTCCCCTTCTTACGTGAAGGGATGCTTTCGGAGGATGCTCGGTTTTGCGGGACAGAGGACACTCAGAGAATGACACAGTGGTTTTGTCCTGGTTCGGGCCTCTCACTAGGGAGATAATAACCCTATTCCAGCACGACGAGCTTATACTCTGTGTATTGCCAATATTCCTCTCTTAAGTGCCTAAAGAATCTCCTCTCTCTCTCGTACATGCACGAGAGGTATTTATAGGTTACAAGGATATTCTCTTAATTGCAGTCTAAGTAACGGATCGTTTGACTGTGGCTAACGTTTGTTGTAACAGAACCTTAATTTACGCCACGTTCTTATCGTGGTCGTAATGGCTCCACATCATGGCGTCATTATCGCTACTCGGGCGTAATCGCCGATCACGACCATCCGACCATGCGCCTTGCGGACGAGCTAAGACAGAGCAAGTATGCTCGGACCCCGTGCTCGAGCGCTGGAACCGAGAATCGGGCCCATCCCAACTGGTCGACTCAAGCAATGGAACTGGATGCCCGTGGGCCATCCTTGGGAACGTCCTCCGAGGGTACGTATGGTCTGGTCGGAACTAACTGCTGGGGTACTATGGTAATTTATGGAAACTATCCAATCCCCGACAAATTATGTGTTATCCCACGGGGCCCACACCCTTTAATTATAGTATCAATAATTACAATCCTACTCTAATACACCGACTCTAACACCACTGAACATGGCATGACATGCAAATAACTTAGATTCTTATCTAACTCTCCAACAAAAAAATACAACTATAACTTCTCATACTACTTTAATGACTCCATATACTGCACCCTTATAATCCGGCCCACTACAATTGATTGTGTAGATCTTTTTTTGATTAACATGGTAATTTATAGCCATTGAAAGTAAAGGTGGTGCCTTTTTTTTCTTTGCTTTAATAATACATGCCCTATCAATGACATTCATGCCACTTCCCCTTCTTCCTCCCCCACGCTCTCTTCCCTCACCGGCCATGCATGGCGACACCACCCGTGGCATTGACACAAAGGGAGAAGAAGAAACGATCAATCAAATCAGTGCATAGTTCATACCTGTGTATTTACGCATTGCAAACTTCGTGCCTACTATCTCATGTGTAAGGTGTTACACGTACACGCAGGAGTCGAAGGCATTGGTGTGAACTACTATGGGATGATTGGCAACCTCCCGTCCCAGGGACGATGCCGCGCACGTCCTCTCAGCCATGCAAAACCTTCAGTCTGTGCTGCGGGCCGACGGACTCAGCGCATCGGTCACGACGGCCGTGGTGACGTTGATGCTCGGGTCCTCAAACCCAACGTCGCAGGACGCATTTTCCGAGGCGGCATTGCCGGTGATCGGGCCAGTCATCTCCTTCCTGGCATCATGGGGTGGGGCACGCCGCTGCTGGCGAACGTGTAACGTACTTCGCGTGACCCGCCGACCCGTCGTCGTTGCCGCTCGACTACGAGCTAGTGTCGTTAACAGCGGGCTGGCCTACACAAACATTTTCGACGCTATATTGGACGTGGTGTACGAGGCCATGGAGAAGGCCGGCGAGCAGATTCGGACATAGAAGAAGGGCAAAAATGACATTTTAGGTTATGGTACCGGGAGAAATTTTTACTCCTCTAATTTTTTTTTGAAGATAGTGGTGAATGGTGATGGTTCATCACCCCTCTAGTGGTTTATCTGCAATCCCATGATCCTTCACAGGAAATTGTCGCCGGCAGGTGGGCCTTGCTACTATCGGGAGAACGCGATTCCTATCTTGTTAGAAACAAACTTTGAAACCCACATCTATGGCAAAATTGAATTCCGTCGACTCGATCGCTTCTCAGAAACAAACTCCGAAACCCACTCTCATGGCAAAATTGAATTCCGTCGACTCGCTCATTTTCTCTCTCAAATTTGTTGATCTCTCTTGAATAAGAGGGGAGTGCGGTAGCACGCGATACTAACAAATTAACGTACCCGAAGGAGAGGAGTTGGTGCTTCCAGTGTTGTGAAAGACGCACCAGGTGGTGGAGATGGGTAAGAAGACACCCGCAACGAATGCATGCTGACTGAGGAGTATGCCCGAAGCAGAGGGGAAGGGTAAGCGGCTGGAGTTGGTGCCGTCACTGAGTAGCAGTCGTCTACGGAGAAACCATCGTCCACCGCTGCCGTCGCATCTTCTCTACCTACGATGGGATGTCGCACTAGATTTGATATTGCACAGCCACGCAGTCTACACTGCACTTGATCTCTTCCTTGAATTCATCGTTGTTGCCACCGATGTCATCAACGTACAAATCAGGGTGAGATAGAAAGCCGTCTACTGACGCCGCTACTCACCGCTATCGTCGCACGCGCCTTCGCGGGTGTCGCTGGGACGGAAGGGCGCTGCTACACTGTTGCATCGCCTCGTTATCGCAACCGACCGTACCGCCCAAAACCGAAATTTGCTCAAATTCAAATTTAAATTCAAAAGAAAATAAAAAATTTGAAAAAAAATTATCAAAAATTTCTCTATAATTAGTATAAATAGCCTTGTGACCACTGGTGTGAAAATTTTATGAAAATCCAAAGTTTGAAGATGTATTTGAGCAATTGAAAATGTAGATAATAGAAAAAAGCAAAACAAAATGAAAAACTCGGCCTGCAGGCTTGAGGCCCACATGCCACAGCCGTCTTTGTGCCGACAGCCCACCCCAGCAACCTACTCACCAATATAGCCCACGATCGGTCACGCCTAGCAAGACAACACTCCGGCCGGCAATAATTGGACTAGCTAGCAATAATTGGAGAATTGTGTTCTAGCTGGAGGAGAGCTCCTGCTTGCGCTCGTCGCCGGCGACGGATCGCGGTGTTTCCGCCGTCGCCAGTGCGAAAGCCGAGCGGTAAGTGCCGATTTCAATTGCTTGAGTGAATTTCTTTGATCATGTGTAACGAATTTCGCGAATTATGTTCGAATTTCGTTCGAATTCGTGCGGTTTTCGTGAAATGACAGTAGGTAATTTCGAGCAATAAAGTGGGAAATGTTGTACTAACGATCTCCCTCAAGTTGCACTGAAATCTGTTTGCATCTTTTCCTCACCATGGGGAACATGATTTTTGAGCTTCATATTCACTGAAACAAGAGCTTTCATGGGCATTCCATCAAGTCCATCCAAAGCAATGATGACACAGGCACAACAAGGCTAATAGAATCATATCGATGGTAATATGGATTTTTCAAAATTTTGGACAACTAATTCATGATATCTTCATTATCCAACTTGGCCAAGTAATTTGGAAGATGGTCATTTATGATTCTTTTCATTGAAACTACACTTATTATGGCTGATGATACTAGCCACTGATTGAAGTGCTTCATTGCTTAAATTGCTGATTGTGCAATGCATTATATTCAAACTTTTTGGACTGTCTAGCTGCCGAATCACTTTTTACAAGTTAGTAAGACGAAGACCATCCTGAATAGTCACTGCACTGTGAACTAAAACATTTTTGAACACTAGCATGACCGGAGACACACTGGTTATTTGTCCAAGTATGTCAAGTAGCAATATTTTTTGCAGATGGCAGACCATGTCGACGCGGTTTGGGAGAACGGCGAGAAGTTGGGCGGTGGATTTCGATGCAAGCATTGTCTGAAAGAGAAGAAAGGAGGTGGTTCAACCCGACTGAAGTAGCATTTGGCAGGGCGTGGTACAAGTGTCGTACATTGTAATAAAGTTCCAGTGGAAGTTCGCGAGTACTTTCAGTGTGACATAGATAGGATGAAGGATAAGAAGAAGGACAAGAGAGAGGAGAGGCTGAGGAAAGAACTAGCAGCTGGAGATTCCCCGCCGAGGAGAAGTGTATATTCAGAGTGCACAGGTGATGCTGATGAGGAGGCCCAACTCGAGCATGCCATTGCTGCCTCCAAAGCGGAGGTACAATTTAGGAGCCGAGCAGGTGGCAAGTATAAGCATGGTGGTGGTAGTGGCTCCTCTAAGGGGGTTGGAGGAGATCGTGGTGGTCTGTTGTCAAAGATGTTTCAGAGTTCCTTGGAACGAGAAAGACCTATGGGGTGAGGGATTACAACGTTGGTACGGCCCGTGGCCCCGTGTAACCAAGGATTGATAGCCATCAGTGGACACAAAAGGGAAAGAGTGCGAAGCAGGCCGTTGGCTCGGCATGGGCCAAATTTTTTCACACCGCTGGTATCGCGGGACGGAAAGCAGATAATCCATACTTTGTTAGCGCCGTGAAGGAAACGTTAAAATACAATAAGTGAGCTTTAAAATGTTCGTTCAATTCTACACCAATTCATAGCTAACATTTTTTTACGATGTTACATTTACAGGCGAGGGTGTCCCGTCTCCGAGTGGGCGAGATATAGATGGAAAATATTTAGATGCCAATGAAGCAGATATAAAAGAGAAGTTCACAAAATTCAAGCAGGAATGGCCTACGTACGAAGTAACAATCATGTGCGATTCTTGGACAGGGCCGACACGCATGAGCATAATAAACTTCATGATTTATTGCAATGGTACCATGTTTTTTCACAAGTCTGTAGATGCTACAGGCCTATCTCAGGATGCCTCGTACTTACGCAAGGTACTTTGTTTTGTTGGTCCATCTTCTAAAATATGATTGACATACACATCACATAATGGAGGTACTTAGTTCTATTTATGGTGCACATCACACAGGAAATATATTCAGTGGTCGATGAGGTGGGTCCGACAAATGTGGTGCAGATTATCACGGATAATGGTGCTAACTACAAGAAGGCGTGCAAGCTCATCGCACGACAGCACCGCAACATCGTGTGGCAGCCTTGTGTGGTCAACACCATTAATTTGATGCTAAAGGAGATTGAAGAGTTCCCTGATCACGCATCAGTCATTGAGAGTGCAAGAAAGATCTCTCGATGGATATACAACCATTCCAAGATTCATGCAATGATGAAGAAGTATATTGGAGGCGAGTTGATCAAATCGAATGCAACTTGTTTTGGCACTAACTACATGTTTTTGGACAGTTTGTTTTGTCGTAAGGACAAGTTCATTCAATGGATGGCTGCCGAGGAATTTATAAGCTCTCGCTTTGTTGATACCACCGAGGGGAGGTACGCATACGGCTGCCTCTCGAGTTTGGACTGGTGGGATAATCTTCAATCTATTGTCAAGTCGGTTGAACCATTGTATGCCTTTCTGTGATTCGCTGATCAAGACAAGGTGCCTACATTGAGTGAGACGATCCTACGGTACACCATATTGTGACAGGAGTATGATAGTTTATTCCAAGACTCTCCAGCAACAAAGGACATATACATGAACATGGTGGACTGAAGAATGGACAACTTAACGCACAACACTTATATGAACGCCGGTAATACATACTTTTATGGAACTATACTGACATGTTTTGATTCATTTGTAGTAACATGTTTCAATTCATTTGTACTCCATGCAGCTACCGCCTTAAACTCCCAGACTGCCTATGCATATTGCACGAACAACACCTTCTTACCAAATCTGCGGGATGCCTTTGAAGCGCTTGCTGATGATACTGATAGCGCTGCACAAGCTCTTCATGACGCCGATATATTCAGAAGGAAGGGTGGATCATTCTCAGGTGCTCTAACTGCAAAGATGGCACAAGATGGCAAAATATCCCCTGGTATTTTCTTATACCACCTTAAATGTAATGGTACTCTTGTTGGTACTTACTGATCTATTCGTTAACTTGCAGCACATTGGTGGGATGTGTTCGGTTCGGAAACACCCATCCTTTAGTCGTTTGCCATACGTCTCGTGTCGCAATGCGCATATTCTAGTGGATGTGAGCGTAATTGGAGTACATTTGCGTTCGTTCACACAAAAATTCGCAACCGCCTATCATACAAGAAGCTACATAAGCTAGTGTACGTCAACTACAATCTTCGGCTTCGAATTCAAGTTGCAGAAAATCAAAGGCGCTCAGATGAAGATGATCCTTTCCAGCGTCTTATGGAGCATACACTATGTGATGATGCAAATCCCATCCGACAGTGGATGAAAAAAGGAAGGTCTAATGGTGATCCATTACTTGATGAGGAGGATACAGTGAGTGACACCCCTCTCCCATAACAGCTTGTGACAGACCCGATTCACCCTTCGGTGTTAAGAAAGGATACTAGGACTGCAAGCATCCCCGAATGGGCAGACAAAATGGTCGGGGACACTCATACAGGGAAGAGAAAGCATCAAGCAGTGCCGAGAAGGGATACGGGAAAACGGAGAGTATCCTCTAAAGGAAAGGGGAAGCATACCGCAGATGAGCCGCATTATGTAGGGAGTGACGACTCCACTGAGAGCGGGCAATATAAAGAGTGCAATGATAGCAGCTCCAAGACGGCTACCGATGGCGGTGAGTCAGGTGGCTATACCTCCATACCTCCTACTCATCAATCAGAAGAGCAGCGTGCCGTCGAATTTACAGGGGAGTCGCAGTTCACTCATGCAACACAGGACAGAGACCATGGTGCTCCCCAATCACAGAGGACGACTTCTAGAGGGAAGGGAAACGATGCACAACAGGATAGCTGTAGCTCTTATGGCATCGTCGAGACGCAAGGGAGCTATGTCTCATATGAAAGCTATGACTACACCATACCCGATGCTCATGCACAGCCTCCCCCCCAATGGGTCTATGAGTGGCACGACCTTGAGTTTTATGCCATGTTGTACCAACAATGGTAAACGACAAGTACATGGACGGGGCAAAGCTGGTACGTGTAGGCCCCCGGATCGGCTATCTGGAGTCCTCTGTGTATTTCTGTACTAGTCCCAGATCAGTAGCTAGTACACACAGTCAAAAGGGATGAATCAACAACCATATCACGAATACAAATAACTAAATAAGAATAATACCAAATGAAAGCAAAGACCTTATGGTCAAGGTTTACCATTACGGCCTGAACAGGCTGAACAACTTGAACAACCGCAGCGGAAGACGAAAACACCAAAGCGACCCATCCAAATGCCCACAGGCAATCGAGTGGGGAGCGCGCCCTAGTCGTTGGAATTCTTTGACAGCTTCTTTCACTCCTGAGATAGGATTAGAATGTAGCACGTGAGTACATAAAGTATTCAGCAAGTCGGGGAAATTATGCACAATGTAGGCTATCCAAAGATGGCTTAATATGGTTCTTTTGCATAAAGCCAAGTTTCATCAAATCATACTTGTTAATAATTTTCACAAAGCACATTTGAGCAATTCTTTTTAATAATTGAATTATGTAATATTGTAGTGAAGGTTCTAACCACCACTCACTAATATACAGGCTCTATCCGCCACAGCTCAACAAAATCAGGGTTCAATCCAATCACATGGCTCTGTCCGCCATGGTTCACAAAATCAGGTTCTTTCCACCTACCTGGCTTTAACCGCCAGAAGCACACCCGAGAGTTCTAACCGCTCCCGGATCCCAAAACAAAACATTGTTTAGTTTGAAATCAAAACCCAAAGTCTACCAGTATGAAAGCATTCAGGAAGCTTTGCCTTTGACCGTAGGCACGGCTATTCGAATAGTTTTAACTCTGCAGAGGTGTACAACTTTACCCACAAGACATGATATTCCCTTGATGCCATGCAATTAGCACACTTCCTTGGGTGTGCCGGCAGGGATATCATGACAAGGCCTTTACAATGTATACACCTAACCCGACCCACCCGCTGAGGTTTCACCGCTGTTAGGGTTCTTTCCACCCAAGATGTAAGCCCTCTTGCGCCGTGTGAGGAAAACAACAACAACAACAACAATGCCTCTTTCCTGGCTCTCACACAACCACCGAGTGGTGAGTCTAAGTTAGGTTTCTACAAATTATTCACCAGTCGTGCCCACTTTGACATGTGGTTGTACGGTTATGCTTAGAATGGAGACAGTCATAAGCGTCGGTCCTTAATTGACTTGGGGCGGTACTTGCACAAAAGAACCAAGGCTTGGTCCGCTTCCACCCGACATTCCATGCCGCCCAAGTCGAAATTATTTTTCATTTTATTTTTATTTTGTAAACCATTGGCAATACTCCTTGCCTATAACTTCCAATACAAGTTTTCAAGAGATAATTGAAAGTCCCACCCATAGGTGAATATTGATCGATGGCGAGGCTAAGCATTTCTACCGTACTATTCTATTCCACCAATAGTTTATTTTATAAAATACAAAACTCAGTGTTTGATAAAAATTATGATAATCCGTTCTATCATCTCCAAAATTCATGAGACCACCAAGACTCCCCATTATTATCATGGCACTATATAATCCAATCCAATTTAGTACTCCAACAAGTAAAATCTATACCATGTGCCATCATAACTCCAAAATCATGCTAAGCTACTGACATCATTGTATATGAAACAATCTCCTCAAAATATAAGTCTTCTTAGGGGTTACCCATCATCTATACATCGCTAAATCTTGTAATCTACTTGATCCACCGAGAATAATTCATAACCTCATCCCCTAGCATATTTCATGAAAGATTCTACAAATCCAAGATTTCATTGATTCATTGCCTATAGCTGTTTCCCTAAACAATGACACCAAGTTGGCTAAACAAATCACATACAATCCTCATTATTCATAATCCCACCTAGATGGTTATCGCAACACCATACTTCACAAAATCATCTACTAAACCACCGAGTACGATTCTCAATATTATTCACTGAATCCATCGAGTATATTTGATCATATCATTGACTGAATCATCGAGAATACTTCACGATATCGACTCTAATCATTTAGGCTACAATCCACCGATAGCACTTCATATCGTCATGAATTTAATCCTTCATATTATCACCTCTAAATCATCTACTTTAATCCACCAAGAATACGTAATATTATCATCCACTAAACCACCAAACATTCTGGATCATTCACAATCTCCATAAAGGATTATCATATAATATTCTTGTTAAAATCCACCGAAATATAATTCACCACTTATTCTATTTGATCCACAAGTATGCCTCCCAATATTATTATTTACTTCTACCGACTATTACTCTGGATACATCTTCCAATATTCTCCGAATCCACACAAGTTATATGGCGAACCACTATCACAATCCAACTCCCTAGTAATTCAACTAATCACCAATCATAGATCAATTGCATAACTACTACACCCACATCATCACTAATAGTAATCTAACTCCAATTTGCGTTCAATCCCATTTGATTTATCTAAAATGTCTGTCAAATAGTCTTTTCCCTTAATTAAAGAATACCTTTCCAAAAATATTTATATTGGTGGAGTACTTATACTAGGGCGACAAAGGGTCAGGGATAACAATATCAAGGAGGTATGGACAACAGGTATAACTAATAGTCTAACGTTAACATCATCATTTTAGATAAATAGCAATGCAGTTTATAAAACATTGGAAAGCATTTATAAATCATGGGATCAACGTGCGTCAAGGAGACTTGCCTCGGTCACAGCGAGAAGGTTGAACTCTCTGAAGTCCGGCGGCGGGGTCGGCGGACTCGGCGGAAGCGTCGACTACGCGCAAAACGAGGCAATAAATAAATAAATAAAATCCAAAAATTACAAAAGTAGTACTGCCAGGAAGATCTTGATTTTAGATGAATTTAGAAATTTGAATAGAGTCAAACGGAGTTCGGACGCAAAAGTTATAAGCGTTCGAAGTTGGAAAATGATGGAAAATCAAGAAAAAGAGAAAAGTTACTATTTGCTACAGTAACTTGCGAGAATTTTGTTCCAGAACAGACCCAAAGCTACAGAGCCCCCCTCTTCTTCCAAAAACAGATTTTTGCCCCATTTTCGCACGGATTTGGAACAAACAAAAACCTAGAACCTTTAGATAACATCCTTAGGAATATCTAGGAGGAAGGGATTGAACCAAAACTTACCGGAATCGGAGAAATCGACGAAGAACGGAGGTTCGGTCGAATGCACAAAAGCTCCAAATTCGTCGCCCACGGTTGAGAAATCCTAAAATTGATGATTGGGTTAGAAGCTAGACTCATCCACGGTCACAAAGAACCAAGTGGCATGAAGAATGGCTCACCGGAGAAGAATCTACAAGCATGAACTTGAAGAACACCGAAAAAAGTGTGACACACCGTCGGTTTTCTCGATCTCACGGGCAAATGGATGGAGTAGAGGGAAAGGGGAGCACACTCCCGGAACCGGGATACTTATACGAAGAGGATGGAGGTTGTGGTGCGCCGTTTGGACGAGAAACGGATGAGTTATTGGCAATTGAGTGGAAATCAGTTTTTGCTCGGTTGTTCAACTTCCGGCGAGCGTTGGGATTAAAGATGGTGGGGAATTGGAAGAGGACGCCGCTACGAATTCAACGGAACCGGCGCTTTGCGATTTGGAGTTGAAATGAGGGAGTTATGAGCGTTTGAACACAAGCCCTAGCCATTGGAGCACTTGCAAGCTCTCTGTTACGTTGAGTTGGCTGGAGGTTGAAGAAAGGTGACTATTCACTTGACACGTGGCAAGCCTCCATTGGTCCTCCTTTACGCAAACGATTCGCCCTAAAGAAAAATAAGGAAAAATGGTCTAAAAATTCCGGAAAAATTCCTAGAGCCATTTTAGAATATTTGGGACCCAACAAAATTGGTTTGGTTGAATTTGGATGATTTTTTATGGAATTAAATATTCGGGCGCGGATCGTAGGCACTAAACAAAAGCCGTGCGAGATAAAATAGGAGCGGAGGTCCAAAAATCCGGGGAATGATTTCTAAAATCATTTTAGAATATTTGGAACCTTTTAGAAGTGGTTCGGGGATTTTTGGAGCACTTTTGGACTTGGGTGAAATTTCGGGTACCGGCGGGAATCTGGAAAATCGATTTTTCAACCAGAGGGGAATTAAATCCCGATTTTGGAGGGGAACAGATGCCAGGTTAATATAAACACCAAACAAACTCCAACTTTTGAATTTACTTTATTTAAATTAGGTTTTTCTCCAGAAAGCGAAAACTAGGGTGTTACAAACCTACCCCCCTTAGAAAGAATCTCGTCCCTGAGATTCAGACGGAGAAAGAAAGAGATTGGGAAACTCTGCTCGAAGATCTTCTTCACGCTCCCAGGTAGATTCCTTCTCAGAACGATTGCTCCACTGAACCTTGCAGAACTTGATCACACGACTTCGAGTTCAGCGCTTAGCTTCATCCACAATCCTGGCGGGATACTCCAGACATGATAGGTCTCTTTTTGGTTCCATATCTTTAAACAGCCTCGGATGTTCAGGCACTACGCTACACTTGACCCTTGACAACAGTTATCAGCATAGCTCGTCTATCTCGACTGGGCAGTCTTCAGATTTACACGGATCTGTCTGACCTGCTCTTCGGCTTCTTTCAGAATATCAGGTCTACTGATTTGTTCATTATCGGTCTCTTTCCAATACCAGGGCATTTCGCCTTTTCTTGCATCCAGAACTTCAAAAGGCGCCGTCTTCAACTTCGTCGGAGACTGTTGTTATTCTGATCCCACGAACCTTGAACTGTCAGCGCACATGCTCCCAACGCATCTTCTAGGATTTGATTGATTCTTTCCGTCTGGCCATCGGTTGGGGAGGGTAAGCAACACTGGAATTCACATTTGTACCCCAAACTTTATACCACTTCTGTCCAAACCTCGAGGGGAACTGAGAACCTCGATCTTACACGATCTCCTTGGGCACACAATGAACATGCATTGTTTTAGCCACGCAAAGTTCCACGTGTTTATCACCAAATAGGGGTTATCTTCCATGGAACCAAGTGTGCAACTTTTGTCAATCTGTCCACACTACCCCCCTTAGAAAAAATCATACCCGGACTTAGTTCCAAGGGGTTCAATGGTGCCATTCATTTTTTTCTTCCTTCCCATGGTTCGGACGAGAACTATGGCTCTTCGGCCATCCTTTACTTATCACGTGACGGGTGCCCAACCACAATTTTGTTTCAAGAACTATCAACAGAAATCCACTTCCACAATTATAATTCTTCCAAACCTTTATTGATGACAATACTGACGATTACATCTTACAGACTGAATCAGTACATAAACTCTTTTATTTTATTCCTTAAAAGAGGTAGGGTACTACTGAAAGTACCATCTACTAACATTCATTGATAACATCAAGTTTCAGTTGTCTCTTCTTCAACTTCAGGGACCATAGGCAGACGTGATGTCCTATATCGCAGAACCTGTGATAGAAGTTTCCGATTGCGTCTCCCTCCTGCTGCTGGGGTTATGGTTAGAAGAAGAACTGCATCTGGAATGCAAGCGTTTGAAGTAGCTGCTTGGCGTCCTTGCATTACTGGTTGCACTTCTGATCCTGGGGTCTTGATTAAGGCTCCTTCTTGTGCTCGGTGGAGTTGAACTGGGTTCACACGAAGCCGGGACTTAGTGGCAACACCTTGCTCTTGACTTACTACCTTCCTTTTGCGGAAATCCGGTTGACGACAGTTGTCTTCCAGGGAAAGTGCTTTGCCTTTGCCAGATTGAGGAATCTTTGCTACTTGATGCAGCTGAGAAGGTACTTCCACACAGACTTCGGATGCTGGAACTGTTGGTGGTGCTGCAACCTTTTGTTTTCCCAAGGGACATTGTTTCACATAATGCCCTTCCTGGCCACAAAAGTTGCAACCCTTGTACTGAATCTTCTTCCTTCGAGGGCACCTGCGGAATTGGTGTCCATTTCTGTTGCAGTGCCTACAATGGGTATCTTCTTTGGCCTTACCCTTTTGAGGACATTCAGAGGCAACATGTCCTTTTTCACCACATCGATAACAGATGACAAATTCCCCTAAGTGAAGGTCTACCAGAGGGGTATTCCTAATGCCATCATCACCACATAATACTGCTGGAGGGTTGGTCTTCAGTAACTCATCAAAAGGGTACTGCTGAGGAGTTGTAGGTGAAATGACCATCGGGGCTTGGTTGATCAGTTGTTGTATCATCAATTGCATGAGCTGAGTCTGAGTCACCATGAACTGATTCATATTCTGAAGAAATGTTGTTATCACCTCGGATGGTTGCTGGTTGAGCTCGGTAGCAGCCCTGACGTTAACAGCCGGAACTTCCCTGGTGGTAGCATTGTTGTTGGCCATAGCATTGGGATTGGACGACTGGGCTTCTTGGTTGAGGTTAGCACTGCAGTTCTTCTCCATCTGACGGTAGAACAAGGCTTCCAGATGAGAGGGAACAGCACAGACGAGCGAGAAAGGGGAGGTTCTAACAACACCAGAAACCAACTACCCCAGCAAAGGACAACACCACACACGAAAAGCAAAACATTTTTAACACCAAGCAAATCAACTCGTCTACTCGATCAAACTACGCACTCTAACAGAACAAGGCGACTCCAACACAGAACGAATCTTGGCCACTTAACCTACAGGGTTAGTCTAAGGTCAACTTTGCTTCTTTTGTCTTCATCGGTCAACGGTTGGATCCTCCCCATGAAGACGTACACTTCAGTAGCAACTTTTGCAGGATTGCACCTCTTGAGTCATCAAGCCTTGAAATCGAAAGCGGGAACTCGATTACCTTAACACAGAAGGTTTAAGAGAGGGATAGTCCAATTTTCATTCCCAAAAAGGTGAAGAAGCAATTGATTCGAGGAAAATAAAAATAGAACGAGAGAGAAAAGACGAGATTAGCACTTTATTTGATTTTTCTTTTTAGAAAATAAGTTTTGAAGCTTCCTAAAACGACCATTCTAACTAAGGGCACGTCCTACAGTCGATATGTCTCTGATACCACCTTTGTGGGCCTCCGGATAGCCGATCCGGGGGCTCACAGTACGATTACAAGGCAGAGTTGCTCGCTACACGATGATTGGCCTTGATGTCCACGGAGGAATACAACATGGCAAACCAAATGTACACGCAACAATAGTACCCATAGCCCCAAGGTAATGTTTCATTTGCATATTTTATTTCATTGTAACTTTATTTTTTACTAACATAGAATCCATGTAAGTCCATCATGACATTTGTGTGCGAAGGATAAAGAAAATATGCGTAATTTACAACCTCAAATGAAAGGTATCGAAATGTGATATGTGAACGCTATTTTTTTTGCACTTAATGGATTGATATGTGAATGCTATTGTGATATGTGAAAATATGCTTACGTTAAAACTTCAGATACTCTAAAATATAGCAAAGGTCATGTCAAAATTTTGTTTTATTACATTGCAACTCAATTTTTTTACTAATATTCTGTTCATGTAGGTCGAATATTAGGAGAACGACAAAGCTATGCCTACTTCACAATTTCAAATAAAATGTATTGAAATGTAAATGATGTTAAAATGTGAATGATATTACTACGACATTATGTGAATGCCTATCCTTGTTGTTGGATTGATATGTGAGTAGTATTTGTTCACATATTATTGCTAAATGCCTACTTTACAATTTACAATTGTCCAAAATATAGCAAAGGTCAGGTCAAAATTGTTCCATATTTAGGAAAGATCACACCATAGTTTTTTTCGTAGTTTTCTATACTTTTTTTTACATTTATTACATTTTCCAAAAAAAAATTGTCTTTACTGGGTTTTTACAAATTTTACAACATTTTTTTCAATTTTTCCGATTTTTTTTACATTCTTTTCTATTTTTCCACATTCCCATCGGTTTTCATCACATTTCGAACGATTTCGCTTAATTCCGAGCGGTTTTCGATACTTTTTCGCGAATTTCGCTACCTCATTTGACCAGATTTCAATTGCGTTTGATTTTCCATTTCGAGCGGTTTTAGACAAAATTCGAGCGGTTTTTTGCGAAATTCGGTACCGCTGGGACCTCGAAAACTTGACTCGAAACGAAAATGTGAACCCTGGCCACCACCTTGTGCATGCACGCGTGGGTTTCTCTGCCGCCAAAAACGGATTAGAGCTAGGGTTGCCAACTCTAGCCACATGATAAATAGGCTGGGTTGGGAGCACGCCGTGGTGGACGGAGGAAGCGTGGATCTGACTGGGTCCCTTGACCTGAGTTCATGGCTGCCTTGACTGGCCCGTTAATCCGGATCTTCCACCTCGTCGCTCGCGACGCCCCACACATGCCCGACACCGCGCCCTCTGCCACATGTGCTCGCCGACGTGCAACGGCCATGAGACCCCATCGGCGCTCAACCGTGATGGAGATCATCGCCGCAACAGCGCACGAAGAGCCTCTCGACGGTCGACCTGCAGCCGAGTGGTCAAAGGCGGCTAGGCTATAACCCTAACCACCTCTTAAACTACTCAGTTGGGCCGAGTAGGCCTCATGGTCCGTACCACCCATGCAAAGGTGACGCCCATGGCCAGACGACCCAATTTAGCATTTTGACCTAAAGAATTTATTTTTATTTAATATTTATTTTATTTTATTTTTCAAAAATAATCGACGGATAAAAAATATTACGAAAATAGGTCCCCGTCGTCCGGATATGGGGCGATAGGGATCTGCATGCAAAAAACGCAATTACAAAAACAGACACATGAAGGAGTTGATTTATTAACATTTTTTGCATCCAGGTACCTATTGCCTCATATTCGGGCGACGGGTACCTATTTTTGCAAAAAAAAAAATCGTTGATTATTTTCGAAAAAAAGATTTTAAAAAAATCGTTGATTATTTTCGCACCGATCAAGATGCATGGACGCGCACTATCTCGCAACAATCATCGTGCTAAAATGTAAATGATCTTTTAACGAATATATGTTGTTTTGATATATATATATATATATATATATATATATATATATATATATATATATATATATAAAATTTTGAAACTTTGGTTGTAGATATCTTTTTGAATATTTATATTCGATATATAAAAATCGTACGTATAGATTTATCTCGAAAAATACTTCAATAACATTATAGTTTTATTAGAGTTTATAAATATATTACAATAGAAATTAATAGTCAAAGGGGCGTTTTGAGAACTATGTTAACATTCAAAACAATATATATTTATGATCAGACGGAGTGTATGAATACAAACAACTAATAAGATTTAAGACTCCTCGTTGAGGGCAACAAAATCCCACGATATAATCTTATAAGAACAATACAAATTAATCAAATATAGATATTCTCTTATTAATCAAGAGAAAAGGAGAAAGATCTATATTGTTTATTTTTGTGGGGCTAGATCACAACGATGCAAATTAATCATATATATATATTAGAGTTGTGTAATAAAAATAATTTCATTTACAACAATAGGCATTATAATTGTATAACAAAGACGAATGTGTCATAATATCTAGCCGCACATTTGGCAGGCATGTTGACGCTAAAAAACGTGACGAATGGTCGATCGACACCAATACACGCAAACACCGGGTTTAACTTTGGGTGTGAGCGTGCCAGCTGATTTGATCCTACAATCGTCAAGAGGATAATATATAATTTAATCGCTGTCAAGCCGATCTAATCTTTCAATGATATTGATATAATCAACTTTGTTTAAGCCAATTGATATCAAAGTAACCGATAGATCTAATCAACTTGATTGGATTGATTAGATGAGAGTAAAGGTTGTTTTTCTTGAAGAAGGCGATGCGCAATAAAATTGAAAAAAAAATGAACCTTGATTGGTGCAAGTCGATGAAATCAATAATCTGCGATACACAACTTTATTTATTAAGCGAATTACAAAGAAGGATTACAAAGCTAAAAACTACCCCTAGTCGACGAAAAGTAAAGTAAGAAGTAAGCAAGTTATTTGATTTGTTGGTTTTTTTCCAACACCGCCCATCGTCCCCTTTTACAGCATCTGGTCCGATCATGTCCTCCTTGAACTTTTCATGTAATTATCTGTATTGTCTTTGGCTTTCTCTAATATTTTCCTTTTAAGATTAACATCGGCTACAATCCGATAAACCCATATCGGCTTATGATTTTCCAAACCTGATACTTTCCTTAATAAGCCAACCATACCAAACCAATTCTTACAAAATCAACCACGCACCAAATTCTAGTGTCAATATATGCCCCCCTATTTTTGGGAGATTGCATGAATCTCACAAAAATCACTGATATCGGCTCAAACAAAAAATACCAACCGACTTCGCTAAGATTTACCATTCAACTTTCTCCAAATTTTCGTGCCATCCACGGTAATTTTCCCACGCAACCGTGTGAAGGCACAATCTCATGCATTAACTACAGCAAAAGTTTGCAAGAATTACCTATCAATGCCACCGAGTTTAACCCCCTATAAGCATGAGGTCCATTCATCCATCATTTTCACATGCTTGAGCTCTTCTCTCCTCCTTCATTGGCTTTGAACTTCCTTCCTGTTCCCATCTCATCGGCTCAACCAAACCTAATGGACCCGATCCAAGTATTTTTCCTTGTTACT
Organism: Rhipidocladum racemiflorum; assembly: GCA_036346355.1. NCBI lineage: Eukaryota > Viridiplantae > Streptophyta > Magnoliopsida > Poales > Poaceae > Rhipidocladum > Rhipidocladum racemiflorum. The sequence goes on along the minus strand of CM070569.1, from coordinate 2,399,659 downwards.
GACTGTGATACTCAATTCTATCTAGGTCCACTAGGAAACCTTGACTCATCGGCCATCATAGAAAAAGAACTCGCCAGACTTCCTCTGAACACCCCGGGGTTCAACTAAGTCGGGTGGAATAAAAGTTAGCTGAGTGACGTAATTGGTTCAATCGGGTAGCAGCTCAGAAACTTCTAGTTTGGGAGCAAATGGGAATAGTCGGATGCCTCCCACTATCCTTAGCCAACTCTTCCCCCAATGAATCTTTAGTAGCTATGTCTTGTTGCTTGTGGTATGATACCTTCAATGCTGTTATTTTTAGAACCGGGCCCATCGGCCCAACTCTATTAGATGTCTATCAGTGCGAAACCCAGCATAAGTTTGTATCGGCTAAGGGGGAAGGGTGGAGTAGGTATATAGAAGACAACATAGGAGTCAGCCCAGTCTCCGATTGGGAGCATATAACTTTTTTAACATGTGGTGTGACCGATTCCTATTCTGCGGCGCTTCTCATGGCCCAACCCATATTTACCAAACCTTAGCTGAGCAATTGGTAGGGGGCCATCGGCTTGTATTTAGAAAATTGTTTTTGGGGGCAGTTTTCCAGATGATGCATGAAATCCGTAGTCGGCTCTATACCGCTATGGGATCATACACAGTAGGAAATATTGGAGGTCCTTTATGGTTCATCCAATTGTTTCTCTATTGTGTATTTAGTCGATCTTTCAAGATTGACTTATCTGAGATGACCCCATTTCCCTGCGAGGAAACTCCAGAAAGCTGACCGGTAGAATTTTAGAATAGTCGTCTTTCGGTGAAAGGCATTTCCTTTGCTTAGGGGGCGAGACAAAAATCACTCCAGTCAGAGCTAGAAAATACCTATCTTTTTCTGTCAGCTTGACCAAAATTCCCTACCTAATCCCAATTTCTTTAGCTATCGTGAAGCCGACAACTACCCTTACCCTTCCTTTTTCAACCTCGCAGCCGATTGCGAAGACATGCTTGACAAAACTTTAGAACTTTACAAGATCTTTCTTTCTCCAAGCATCCTTTCTGTCGACTTACACACCAAGAGTAGAACCTTTCAGCCATCCTATGAATTTTTACCACCCATCGGTTTATGCCAGACAACTTGGCTTCGACCAAATCATTCCAAAATTCATCCTATTTGATTGTCTTCAACTTTGATAAAGACTACGCCGTGCCGCCTCAGCTAACTTAGTTCCACGACGCCTCAGCTAACTTAGTTCTTCATATAGCCGATGACCTCCTCCTTAAAACTCCCTCACTTTATTCTCCACACGAGGAGAGCGTGAGGCTACATCTCGTGCGTAACATCCTCAAATTTATAAAAGTTTAAAATAAAATATTAAAATTGTGAAAACACTTTCTTGTTGCATTTCTTGATTTTATGTGCTTTATTGAATTCTTTGTTGATTGGAATGATTATTGGAAACCAGAAAAGAAGAAAAAGCGAAATGGTAAAATGGTAAAAAGATGAAAAAATTATCCTAGTAACTTTTACCTGATCACCCCTGGCTGATCAAAAGATCATGTGAAAACATTTAAACATTGAAATGACAATTTAATTAATAAACCCTATCCTTGACCAAATCATTGTCAGAATTTTGGAGAAATTCTTAGAGCCTTCAAGTATTTTTATAATATGATCTCAGTTACTTTACCCTCACCTAAAAAAATTTACAAAAATTAATCCTTACGTTTACTATTTATTCTCATTTTATCTTTCCAAAACTGAAAATCTGTAAAACATAGTAAAAGAATTTTTAGGAAATAAATATTTAGGTTATGATCCTGAAATATTTATGATAGAACCCTGGCATAGATATAAAACTTTATTAAAAGTTTAAAAAATTAATATGTTAAGTTAAACCATAAAATAAATCAATTACCGAATTATAATTTTTGTACAGTCCACATTGTCAGAATTTTAATAAAATAATGGTTGCGAGTTTATGTCCCAAAATTAAGTAGGTGTATATATCTGGCCCAGGCAGCCTAGCAAAAAGTTTTGAAAAATCTTGAACATTTTTATTGCCTGACATAAATCCCCTAAGTCGACTCAATCGGATTAGATCAAAAAAATTGAATCTTCTTTCCACACCGACACGTGGGCCCCACGTGCGCCAGGCACTATCGGCTGGGTCCAGTGGATTCCAGACGTTGCCAGGTGGAGCCCTTTCTTTGCCGGACCCACGCGATAGCATCCCACTCCTTTCTCTCTCTCCCTCCACCGACACGTGGGCCCTCAACCCCACATGTTAGATTCATCCTCTCCAGCTCACCCTCACCCAGCTCTCTCTCTCTTTCTCTTGCGACCGCACTGGAAATGCCCGCACTGCCTCACTCCGGCCCTTATCCCGCCGCATTTTGCGCTCACTCGAGTCTCTTTGCCACGCCTAGCTCACACTCGTACCCAGCACAACAACGCGCCACCCTGGCTCAAGGAAAACCGAGCTTCACCACCGCCCTTGCTTTCCAGCGTTCAAACACTGCATAGCCGCCCCGTTGCTCCTATTTAAGGACCGGTAGAGAGCATGGAGACCACCGCAACTCAAACCACACCATCATTCCTTGCCCCGAACCCTAAATCGCCCAATTCAAGCTCTTCTTCCTCGGCTCCGGCGAGAGCCCGAAAGGGGGAAACCTCAAATTCCCGTAGCTCGGTAAGGGAAAGTTCAAATTGATCACTTCTAGAGCATCTGTGGGGCACTAACGAATCTTTTGCACACACTCATTAAGCCCGAAGTTCCCTGGAGAACCCCTGCACCGTGCGACCCCCTTCCGCCATTGCTGCGCACGGTGAGAACTTCGCTCGTCCACTCTTCCTTTTTGGTTAGCATGTGCAATAGCTTCCTTAGACCGCGCTGATGCTTGTGCATATGACCATTAGGCCTAAAACATCTTGTAACACCACCGCACCATTCTTCACCGTAAAGTGCCGCCGGCCACCGCCGCGCACAAAATCCCCGAACACCACCCTAGACCGATTGGTCCCCTAGACACGCCTAGATCCCCTGGAGCTGTAGGAGCCGGCCAATACCCTTTGACATCGCCGGAGAATCGCCGGCAAGGCCATCGGCCACCTTCCCTACACTAGCTCTATGCCATGTGGGCCAAGCTTGTCAGTCGGGCGCGCGCTCGCAACTCGCTGGTAGGCCGGACCCACAGGTCGGGCTTAGATGGCTGCGCGTACGCTCGAGTGTGAGTCACCGACATGCGGGGCCCGGTCGTCAGTGACCGTGGGCCAAATTGGAAATCAACGCGCGCAAAAGAGGGAAGAATACGCTTCCTAGTGGTGAAAGCGTATTTTTCATTTTCCCGTATTTAAATGAACCAAACCAATTCAAATTGCTATAACTTTTAAACCGTAGATCCAAATCAAGTGAAACCACTTTCTAAATTCATGATAAATCCTCTAGTTTCATAATCTGCAAAAAAATATTTGACACTTGTTTAGCAATTTAAATTTGAAGGACGATGTGGAGGTCCATCCATATTTGTGATGAGTATTTGACTTTATTTGAGCAAGGTGTTCTCATGTTTGAGTTTGACTTGAATCAGAATTCAAAAGGAAGCAATTTGGGTTGTGTTGGTCTCTTGTGGTATTACCGGCCTTTGGCTGGCGGTAGAACCGACTGATGAATGAGACATGATTAATTGTGAGCATTTGTGATGTTTATTACATATTATTGGACAATGCTATGTGATGGTTTTCCTTGTCTTTGATGGTTACAGGACGACGGTGCTAGCTCATAGTGAGGCGGATGATGACCGGGACTAGGCGAGGTGCGTCGGAGCTCCAGACGGTTGGAGATCGCCGAAAGATGATAAGAGACGGAGTTCGGGCAAGTCAAAGAAGATAAGGAAAGGGGATGATACTATCTAGATGCCGCGAGGATCGATGAGGGCCGTTGGATCATGGTCTAGTTGATAGGTTAGCGGGTATAGGTAGTATGCTTTGAAAAACGTGCAAGAAAACCCATTATGCGTGTAGGATTTTGGGTTGCCCTTGCATGGTGGAGTGAGTGGGTTAATCCTAGCCCTTGGTGGAGTGCTCTAGGGTTTGGGACTCATCCAAGGGTGGTAGGTCGCCCAAGAGTAGTATAAATAGAGGGGTGGAGGGAGGCCTCCATGCCCATTCATTCTTGGAGTTGTTGTGTTGCTCATTTGAGCTTTGCCCACATGAAGTGAGGATTTGTAATCACACATCTCTGAATGAAATAGAAGTTCCAAGAGCCAAATTTATTTTCTCGCAATTTAATTCTTGCAATTTACATTATGTCTTTACTTTCGGCATTTACTTTCATGTATTAAATTCAGCATTTACATTCCCGTATTTACATTTACGATTGCTGGATCTTGTTCTTGACTTGAGCGATTCGCATTCACCACCTTCTATATTCTATTTGGATCTTCGCTCAAGATCAAGTCCATTTGCCAAAGTTTGTATGCCGCAAGAGTTTATTTGTCAAGTTTCTATCAAGATTACAAATCTGTTCTGAGATTGTTCTTTGCATAGCAGTCAGTCTTCGATTTTTAGAAACATTTAGGTAAATCCTTTTGGAGTGTTTCTTGTTGTAGAATGTGTGTGACTCATATATCCATCTGTGGAAAAATTTTGGAGTCCATTGGTTGCACCGTTTGGGAGCTATGAGGTGAAAACCGAGCCCAAAATTTTCTGATCGAAGTTACTGACTATCTGTAGTCCGTGATTTTTCTTGTTTTTTCTACAAGGCTTTTGGGGTTGATTTTTGGTGGACTGTTTCATGACTCATCTCCTCATCGGGTGAAAAATTTCCAAAAATTTTGGAGCCACAGAAGTCCACCAACCATCTGCTCCAAGTGGGGACAATTCCTAAAAAAATTTGCTTTTCCTTTTCTAAAAGAGGCTTTTGTGATTTTGCTTGATCTCTTTTAGAAAAGAAGTCTTTGAATTGATTCCTCTTTATTTTGGACACTTAACAATGTCGGGACCCGAATTTGCAAATCCGGACCCTCTTTGTATTCAGCACTAGTCCAGGAACGCGCTAGTGCACACAGTCTCAACATTGGTAAATATCACAATCATACTCAACGAAATAATAGGATACTTTAATTAGTTAACCAAGCTGGTTGCTCGACCTTAAGGTCAAGTTACAAATATAAGCCACGCAGGGCGAAAACTTAATAAAAGAGAAATAACAGCAGCGGAAAATAAGATAACTTCGTGGCGCCATCCAGTATACCACAGGCAACTGACTGGGCTCGCTCCCTAGTTAGACGTTTCCTCTTGGAACTCCTCCTCCAAAGCTGGTGCATACTCTTCTTCAACTGGTGTTGTTTTGTGGCAAGGGTGAGTACTTGGTACTTAGCAAGTCATGCACAGAATGCAAACTAATATACTACATGCATGGCTTAGTACAAAGGAGTAGCTCAGGGCATAATTGCAGTAAAACAGCATTTGACAAGTAACATAAGTAGATTCGAAAGCAGTAGAAACCAGTATAAGATCCATAACTTTTCCAGGAGTTAAATATACATCTTTCCCATTCCTAATCCACATTTCCATCAACATCATTATTAACCAAACCAAACCATCCAAGTCCAAGTTATTTTCAAGAAAGTCTAACTCTTGACTGTAATTCCCGAGCAATGTCCAATGCCGCGGACACGGCTATTCGAATAGATTTTACACTCAACAGAGGTTATGCACTTTACCCACAAGATAATGCCAAACACCACAAAGGCGAGTGTCTGTAACAAAGTCTTTCGGAAACTTCTAACAGCACACGTGGGCCTCCCCGGTTATTGCACACTAACCCTTCCCTTAGCTAATGCGAAGTTTAGGCCAATCAACCGTTAGATGGGTACCTGTCCGCAGCCCCGGTACACTCCCCCGTATAACTACAGAAAAGGTATAGTTGACACCCCGTGGTCCCACAGGTATGTTATTAGCAACTTAATCAACTAGGTCCGTCCCATTACAGACATGTGGTTGCACGTTTGACTCAGTTCAAAGGCTTGCAAGGTTAAGTCCTTAGGGTGACCAGGGCAAGACTACCCGAAGAACCAAAACAACGTTCCCGGTGCCACAACTGGCCCACCCGATCATTCTTGCCACATGCCCCGGTCAAAATCTATTTATCCAACCCCCAGTTGATTACCATGCACCACGTGCCATCAACAATCATAACACATGATACTTCCTTCAAAACAGGTTCAATATCTCATTAAGTCAATATTAGCTTTTGATTGTCCAAAGTATTTCACGTGGCAAGGCTAAGCATACTACATCGGTCTAACTACCCATGTTGGCAATTTTAATAATGTCCAACTAATAACTCACAACTAGGGTGACAAGGGTCATGGCACATATTTAATTAACCAAGGTGTCATACAACAATTTGGCATTTATCTATTTTCCCATAATTAAGTAAAGCATTTTCTAATCAAACTAGCATGCAATAATTTAAACCAAATTAATTTGAAAATGGGATCAACATGGTCAAAGCACAACTTGCCTTCAAAGAGTACTCGTTCTTGGTCTTGAGCTGCCTCCTGGGTCAACACTTCACCTTCGAAGCCATCGGGCACTTCAACGTCTACTCGTAAAGCGTGCAATTAGCAATAAATAAATAAACAGTAGACAAAAAGTGTCCAAACATCCAAATAAAGTTCATAAACAGAGAGAGCATAATTTTATGAATTTTTAGAAACTGGAATCGTCAAATTCGGAGTTTAAATGCAAAAGTTATAACCGTTTAAAGTTTAAAGAAAACATTAATTAAATATAAACAGAGAACTATTCATAATTAAAAATTAATTAAAATTCATATTTGAGTAGGTCTCATTTTTATGAAAATTTAAAAATTTGAATCACTCAAATCGGAGTTGAAACGTAAAAGTTATAAGCGTTTGAAGTTTGAATCCAATTTTGAAATCAATAATTCGAATTAATAAATCATTTTCTTTTTCGGAAATTAATTTATTGCATCAGCATGACACGTGGACCAATCAGAGGCCGCCAAGTCACCTCGGGTCCATGGACCCGCCGCACGGTTTGGCTCGGTCCGCCGTGGACCCGGTCCACGGCTCGTGTCTCTGACATGTGGGCCACTCTGGTGACGTCAGCACACGGCCCAGCCGAGTGGGCTGACACGCGGGCCCCACCATGACGTCAGCGTGACGTCATGGTGCGGTTTGGCTCACATCGACACGCCGGCCCGCGTGGCGCCACGGCTAACGTCGGCAGCCGGTGTGGCAGCGGCCGATCGCGACGGTCGATCTCGACCACGTGGCTGGATCTCGGGCGTTGATTTGAAAATCAACGGCCCAGATCAGATCTGGCTTAACGCAATAGGAAAACTACTCGGCTGATCTGGACCGTTCGATCTTGATCGGACGGTCAAGATCCAATCTAGAGTTTACAACGTGGCTAACCCTAGCCGTTCGATCTAGATCTAACGGCTGAGGTTGGATCTAGTACGGTGCAGTTAAGGCTACGTGGCGCGATCTAAACCGTTGGATCTAAATCCAACGGTTAGAAATAGATCTGGAGATTAGCACGTGGGATCTCACCGGGGGTGACGTGGACGAAACTGGGCCCTTGGATCTGGATCGGACGGTGGAGGGAGCTCGAACGACGGCGATGGCGCGCGGCGGAGCTGGCTCACCGGAGACGAGGACGGTGACACGTCCGACGGCGTTTGGGCGCGATTCCGGCGAAGTGAAAGGTCCCCTCCGACGCGGCTGGTCCTTGCGGTTCCGGATCTGAGCTCAACGGCGCGACGGCGCATGAACGGTGATTAATCATGGCGGCGAACACCAAACCAACTACGGCGAGCTCGCGCGGGCAAACGGCGGCGGCTCGGGCGACGTTGTCTAGGGCTACGGGTGCGCACGGAAGTCGGCAACACGTTGGCGGTGGCGGCACATTAAATAGGCCCCTCGGCGTCCGTGAAAACCGCGGAAACCGAGGCCCACACGGCTGCGACGGCAGAATCTGAATTGGATTCGGATTGAGGTGACGTGGCTCAACGTGAGCCGTTGGATCAAGATCCAACGGTACAGGGGTTTGAGCTCGGGTCCGGCTCGGGCGACCTGGCTGGTCCGGTCGGGCTCGGGTTCGGCGACGTGGCGCGATCGTGGCCGTTGGATCTCGATCTAACGGTCACACGCGTTAGGGTTTGGCGACTGGGTTCAACCGGAACGGCTGGCTCGGGTCGGACTCGGGTCCGGTTGGATGAACAGTGAAACCGAGTAGGTTTTTCCAGCGATTAAATAATCCAATTAATTCCCAGAAATTCATTTAATTCATTAAAAATAGCAAATCACTCAGAAAAATTCCAGAAAAATTCTAAAAAATATTTTGGAACATTTTGGACTCATATAAAATATTTCCAACAAAACTTTATTTGTAAAGTCAAATTCTTTAATTACTTCAAATGGGAATAAATTCAAATAAATTCCAAATAAATCCAAATAAATTCCAGAAAATTCCAAAAATTCACCAAAGTGCTAAATTCCCTTTAAATTCATGAAAAGCAAAAATTGGGGTGTTACAAACAACCAGGATTGTGATTTACAAATCCCTCACATTATTCATGGTTCTCATCTATGCACACTAGGGATACACATAGTTGTCGAGTCGTTTCAGTTTTTGCAGGTTTCGCAAATTTGAGGAGCACCGGTTTCCTTGCGGGATTGTTTTGAGTACTTTGAGTGGGGAAATTTTATTTGGGATCATTCACCCCCCTCTTATCACCATCTCGGTCTTTCAATTAGTATCAGAGGTGGTTTTGCTCTTTTATAGATCTTGACCGGTATCAAGACCCATGGCGACGGACAAGTACTCCTCTAAGCCTCCAATTTTTGCTGGAGTTGATTAACCATTCTGGAAGGTTCGAATGGAGACATACATCACTGCCCAAGGCTTTTCTATATGACAGAAGGTGAAGCTCCTGTATAAGGTTCCGGCCGATGAGAACGTCACCGCCGCAAACATGGCTGACGTTGAGGCAAATGCTAAGGCCAATAACCTCCTCATACAAGGACTTAGCTGTAGTGAGTATGATCGTATCTCTCACCTACGATCGGCTCATGAGATCTGGGTGACCCTCAACACTTACCATGAGGGCACCACTCAGATCAAGTCCGTGAGACAGGATCAATTCAAGTGTGACTACAACAAGTTTGAGCAGCATGCTGGTGAGAGCCTTGACAAGTTCTTTGCTCATTTTGCCAAGATCCTCAGCAATCTTCGATCAGTTGGTTGCTCATACACTGATTCGAAGAATGTGAGGTATTTTTTTAGAGCACTCGATCTGAGGATTTGGGAGATGAAGGTAACCACCATCACGGACCACACGGATTTGTCGACTTTGACTCTTGATGGGTTGTATTCCCGTCTCAAGACCCATGAGCTCGATATCGTCGCTCATAGGACGAAATCCCAATCGATGGCTTTGGTTACTGATCCCATCGGGTCTTCCTCTTCAGGACCCTCACTTGACTTCTCTTCTGGTTTTTCTCTCTCCGCTCTTTGCGACGTAAGCGATGACGTTCTGGAACAATTTTCAGAAAATGAGCTTGCTCTTGTCGCTCAAAATTTTTTGAACATTTACAAGAGGGTGAGAGATAGGAAGAAGAGCGGAATGATCAGTTGCTTTGAGTGTGGTGGCCCCAACCACATTCGGGCAAACTGCCCCAAGCTAGAGAAGGGCAAGTTCGCCAAGAGCAAGAAGCTCTTTCACCGTGTACTCGCTGCTTTTGACGATGTGGACCTCTCCGACACGGAGACATGGAGCGATGAGGATGAGGATGAACCACAAGAGAAGGCGAAGGGCAGCGATGACTTCTCCGGCATGTGCTTCATGGCCTCCAATGCCTTGGAAGTACCCGACACCGAGCTGTACAGTGACACGGAGGAGGTACCTTCTTATGACCAGCTCAATGATGCTTTTGTCAAACTAGGAAAAATTCATTCCAAGTCTAGAGTTAGGTGTTTGGATCTAGAGAAGGAAGTAGGTAACTTATCTCGAGAGTTAGCTTCACTTAGATCTTGTTCCTCCCGAGACTCTGATAGCTGTACTCTTTGCGATGCTTTGCTTGTGGAGTTGGAGAACCGAAGGACCCTACATGATAGAGTGGTTTCTGATCTTTAGGATCTTAGGTTGAAGGATGCTAGCACATGTTCTGTTGATCCTATTCATGCTGATGCTAGTTTTCTTCATGCTGACACGACTGCATCTTGTGATAATTGCCTTAAGTTGATTGCTGAAATTGATGCCATGAGCTCAAACCTTAGGAAGTTTTCTGCTAGAAATGATGAAGTTGAATCATATACTTCTAAGGACCCAATCAGCTCATGTGAGGGTTGTAAGCAACTAAAACTTGACAATGATGCTTTGACTGTCAAGTGTGCTACATTTGCTAAGGACTTACAAGTTAAGTCACCAACTGGTTGCTTGCTATCTGTTGGGTTTAAGGAGGATGTGGATAGAGTCCACACAGATCTTAGGAAGAAGCTTGAGGCCCAAATCGGTAGAATTAGAGATGCTCCTTGTGTTTCTTGCGTGTCCCTCAAGATTGAGGCAGCTCATTATAGGGATAAATGTTCACGCCTTGCTCGATCTTCTCAATCTGGCTCTTCTTCTTCTTCTCCTTCCCCCTACTCTTCTTGTGCCTCACTTTTTCGAGAGTGCCAGTACCTTATGAGCACCCTCAAGAAATTTGTAGGAGGCAAAAAGAAGCTCAATCTCATCTTAGACCAATCCAAAATTAGCAGATTCGGTCAAGGTCTAGAATTTGATTCCTTGGAGCACGCACGGGCCCATCCGCCTACTGTTGTGAGCGCCTCCAAGGGTGGAGAGATCGTGGTTGCTCCACAGACAAGCACCACTATTTTTAGGTCAGTATGTCTAGTCCACGGGATCTCTAACGAGAAGGATGCTTCTCCCGCTACTTCGGCCTCCAAGGCGAAGTATACATGCACCTTCTGTCAGAAGGATGGACATCTAGTTGACTTCTGTTTCAGACGCGCCAAGATCACTCGGCGTGAGCGTGTTAGTGCCCTTAGGGGTATTCAGGGTCATCCCCAGACTCTGAGTGCTTCTAAGGCACACACGGCTTCTAGGCAGGTTTCACGATACTGCTTTTGAACAAATGTATGAGGCTTGGTTTTCGTGCTTCTTCTTGGTTTTGCCCCCAGTCGCTCCGAGTCAATCTTTCCACTGTCCTTATGATATTCCTCATTTTTTCCATCAAGGTGGATATCAGCGGCGTGAGCTTGCTTCCTCAAGTAGGAGGTCTGAGCAGCATGTTGTGGGTGGTCTGGCCTTTGCACGCCGACAGACCAACCTGGCACCTGCTCCCAGATATTCTACTAGAGCTGTCTCTGAGTTCGTGAGAGTTGAGTCTAGGAGAGGCGCTAGATTGCATTCTACTGCTCCTTTGACTACTTCTACTTCTGCTCAGGTGACTCAGTATTGGGTTCCTAGATCAGCCTTGATCTGTCCTGGTTCTGAGACATCTACCTTTCGCTCTCATTGATTCAGGTTCATGGGACAGGGAAGGGGGAGGTTTGGATCGTAGACTCCGGATGTTCACGTCATATGACCGGAGACTCCCGTTGGTTTTCTTCCCTAGTCCGAGCTCCCAGTGATGAGGTGATCACTTTTGGGGATGCTGCGTCAGGTAGAGTCATCGCTAAAGGTACCATTTGCATTAATGATTAGTTTGTTTTTAAGGATGTTGCATTAGTGAGTAAGCTGCATTTTAATCTGCTTTTTGTTACTCAGCTTATCGATGACGATTTCGAGGTAAGCTTTAATTTTAGTGGCTATAGGATCCTCGATTCTTCTGGGGGGTTGGTTTGCGGGATTTCTCGTTTTGGGGGAGTCTTTCATGCTGATTTTTCTTCCTCTTCTAGAGACTCTCTCCATTGCCTTATTGCTTCAGAGTCCCGTGATCTCTCATTTTGGCATAGGAGACTCGGTCACATTGTCTTTGATCATTTGACCCGAGTTAGCAGCCAAGATCTCATTTGTGGTTTGCCCAAACTCAAGATGGTCAAAGATGTTGTATGTTCTCCTTGCTGACATGGCAAGATGGTTGCGGCTTCTGTGAGGAGTTAGGCATAGAGTTCACGAACTCCTACTTTAGTAGCTTCTGTGAGGAGTTAGACATAGAGCATCAGTTCTCGTCTCCATACGTCCCTCAGCAAAATGGTGTAGTGGAGAGGAAGAACAGGACCCTGGTTGAGATGGCCAGGACGATGCTAGATGAGTACAATATTCCTAAGAAGTTTTGGGCTGAGGCTGTAGCTACGGCTTGCCATGTTGCCAATAGAGTCTTTCTTAGGGCACACTTGCACTGCACATCTTATGAGTTGAGAAATGGCCGAAAGCCTAGTGTATCTCATTTTCATGTTTTTGGTTGCAAGTGTTTCTTCTTGAAGTCTGGAAACCTAGATAAGTTTGAGTCACACTCTGCTGATAGGATATTTCTGGGTTACTCGACTTCTGCTCGTAGCTACATGATTTGGGCTATAGATTTGGGTAGGATCATAGAGACCTGTGAGGTGACTGTGGAATATACAGTCCCCGGGTATCCACAAGAAAGGGAAGAGATAGAGTTCCATATCGATAAGGAAAGCATGATTGTAATCCCGTAGTACTCGGCATGACCGGATATGAGAACCAACCTTATAACCGACTAGGATTGCCTCCTTGTATCAGACTAGGACTCCTCCATGTAACCCAACCCCCTGATTATATAAAGGGGGGCAGGAGCCTTAGCCGAGTCATCCAATCACGGGATATCTCATCCAATCTCGTGATCTACACCCATCAATACATACCACCGAACACAGGACGTAAGGTATTACCTCTCCTTAAGGGCCTGAACCTGTATAAATCCTTGTCTTGTGTTACCATCGAGCTTCTAATCTAGCGCCTCGCCCCATAGATTCACACCCCCAAAGATTATTGCCGACACCCAACATCGACAATTGGCGCGCCAGGTAGGGGCAGCGTCAAGATCAACCTCGTCGAGTTCGATGGCAGTGATCAACGGCATCATCGCCACCTTCACTCCCGGACATGCTTTCTATTTCGGGAGCTTCAACCTCGACAAACTTGCCCCTAAAGAATCGGATTAGATCCGATCGGAAGACAACTTCATCCGCGAAGCAACGCGAAGAGAAGAAGCGATCTATTTGCATCCAGAATCTGGGCGGAACTTGTGTTGCAATTTCTCGTTAACTCAGAAGGAATTTCGGAGCTCAACGTGGATTTCACGCAGTACCTCGGCGATCCTTAGCGCACCTGAGCAAGGCCATGGCGGACCTCGACCACAAGACGGAGCTCATCCCGGAGATCGCGGCAAAGCTCGGCGACTACCGTACGACTACATGCAGATTCATGAATTATCTTTATCGACTATGGGAACGACCACACTGACTTACGGTTCCGACGATGATGACGACCGCTGCGCCAACTCACAGCTTCAGCAACGACGAGGAGGACCACACCTATTTGCTGCTCCAACAGCGTCGAGGATAGCCACGCCGACTTCTCACATTGTCTTCTCGCGCGCACGATGCCGAGGATAGTCGCACCGACTTATTACGGGGGTTCTCGCGCGCACGATGCCGAGGATAGCCGCACTGACTTATTACGCTGGCCTCTCGCACGCACGATGCTGAGGATAGCTGCGCCGATTTCTCACGCCGACTCCTCGTGCGCACGACATCGAGGACAGCCATGCTGACTTTTTAGGCCAGCTTCTTGCGCACGACGTCGAGGACAGCCATGCCAACTTCTTACGCCGGCTTGTCGACACGTCATGGCACATAAAGTAGCTAAGTTGTCATCATCTCGATCTTTTTAATCATCAATTTTGTGTTTTGACTTGCTCCTTAGTTGTTTCTCGACTAAGCAGTAAGTCGGGGGCTACACATAACTGTGTGCGCTTGCGTGCATCCATCTTTTTCATAGTTGTTTTTTGCTTCTGTTACTTAGTGATTTAAGTGAAATCCGAGTGCGCCATAATTCTGAGTAGTGAAGCTCTGAACCCACAACACGGCGAACTCTAAGTCACCCAAATGTGTGTCTGGGATAAACAGCCATGAGCTAACTCCCTACGCTTGGGGGCTAGATTAGTCGGGCAGAGTGCATAACAAAAAAAGAAAAAGAAAAAACCACTCGGACTAACAAAAATCAATGAGTTAAAAGGCTAGGTCACATGCAAAGATAGTTGGACTTTACATCTAACCAAATGTTTTTATATCCAGATACTGCCATAATCCTACACGTTGCAGGGATTTGCATCTCGGAGAGCTCGCCAAGGGCGGCCAGGGGATGGCGTAAGGTCATGAACCTTTATGTTGGCACACCCGTTACGCGCCATCATGCACCATCCGTCGAGAGCGACAACTCATGGGACACAAACAAGCTAAGAAGCGGCGCTACATTTCGCCTGGAGCAAGAATGGTGTTTCAGCTTCTGCAAAAAGTTCGGACCCAGATTTAGGTTTCGAGGGTATACACCTAAAAGGTGTGCCAGCTGTGCTCCGCGCCAGCTGGGCTCAAGTACCACTTGGATAAACCTGATTTGGGCAAAGGCACGCCTCATGACGGGCCGACTGCCCGTTACTGTTTTCAAACAAAACCTGGGTGTCTATTGGACGAAAAATCAAAAGTTCCTCTTGTGATATGCCTCATGCTAGGCCTATTGCTGGTTGCCGCATGACGGAATCAGATATTGCAAGTTGGTTTAAAGGTTCCGGAGGTATACACCTAGAAGGTGTACCAGCTGAGCTCCGTGCCAGCTTGGTTCGTAGCACTCGGGTAAAACCTATTTAGGATAAGGCACGCGTCAAGCTAGGCCTACTGCTGGTTACCACTTTTAGTGGGACACTGGGTGCCTAACATCCAAAACTTCTCTGATATGCCTCACGTCAGGCCAACAGCTGGTTACCGCAAGTCGGAATCAGGTATCATGATAAGTCAAGTCCGAAGGGTATGCTCCATGAGGGTTGAAAGTTGTGCACCGCAATAGACGGGTACGGATACCACTCGGCAAATCCTTTCCAGGTATAAGGTACGCTCCAAGCTGGGCCAACTGCCAGTTTTCAACCAAGTTGAGTTGGGTACCACTCGGGTAATTCAATGAGGGGCTTTAGAGTTCTTCACAGTCTCCTTGCATGCAACGGAGCACTCGGCATCAAATGTCAATACTCACAAATGCAAAGAAGAATAAATCAAGCACTCGCAGAGCATGACTCGGCGAAAGGCGACCAGAGCAATAGCAACTCGACTGTAAAGCACTCGGGGGATACTATGGAATATACAGTCCCCGGGTATCCACAAGAAAGGGAAGAGATAGAGTTCCATATCGATAAGGAAAGCACGATTGTAATCCCGTAGTACTCGGCATGACCGGATATGGGAACCAACCTTGTAACCGACTAGGATTGCCTCCTTGTATCGGACTAGGACTCGTCCATGTAACCCAACCCCCCTGATTATATAAAGGGGGGCGGGAGCCTTAGACGAGTCATCCAATCACAGGATATCTCATCCAATCTCATGATCTACACCCATCAATACATACCATCGAACACAGGACGTAAGGTATTACCTCTCCTTGAGGGCCTGAACCAGTATAAATCCTTGTCTTGTGTTATCATCGAGTTTCTGATCCAGCGCCTTGCCCCATAGATTCACACCCCCCCTAAGATTATTGCCGACACCCAACGTCGACAGTGACCTTTGATGAGGCTAGCCCTGGTGCTAGACCAGACATTTCAGGCTCTTCTCCTCTTTTCCAGTCTATTTTCTCTAAGGAAGTTGATGATGGAGATGAAGGCGCCATGCCTGATCCAGTCACCATTCCTGCTCCCGAGGTGCCTCCCATTTCCAGTTCTGCACCTCAGGGAGATTAGCCCTTACCCTTAGACTCTTCGGTAGCTAGTGACTCTGTTCCTACTTCTCCCACGAGAGGAATAGAGGTCACTTCTGTTCTGGACCTCCCCGCCACATTCAGCAGGCTGATCCACCTGACCAGATCATTGGAGATCTATTTGAGTGAGCCACTCGCTCTAAGTTAGGTATGTCCACTTTCTGCCTTCACTCTGCCTTTGTTGCCTCTTTTGAGCCGAAGGATGTTTCTCATGCATTATCTGATGAATCTTGGATTAATGCCATGCATGAGGAACTTGAAAACTTTGAGAGGAACAAAGTTTGGAAGCTTGTCGAGCCCCCTGCTGGTCACAACATCATTGGGACCAAATGGGTGTTCAAAAACAAGCAGAGTGAGGATGGGGTTGTAGTTCGAAACAAGGCTAGGCTAGTCGCTCAGGGTTTTACTCAGGTCGAGGGCCTCAACTTCGAGGAGACTTTTGCCCCTATAGCTAGACTAGAAGCCTTCAGGATCCTGCTCGCATTCGCGGCGTCCAAGGGCTTCAAGCTTTATCAAATGGATGTCAAGAGTGCATTCCTCAATGGCTTCATTGAGGAAGAGGTGTATGCCAGACAGCCTCCAGGATTTGAGAACCCCAAGTACCCAAACCATGTCTTCAAGCTTTCCAAAGCTTTGTATGGACTTAAGCAATCCCCATGAGCTTGGTATGAGAGGCTTAAGTCCTACCTCTTGAGTCATGGTTTTCATATGGGTCAAGTGGACAAGGCTTTTTTCGTCAGACATTCCGATTCGTACTTTCTCCTAGTCCAAATCTATGTCGACGACATCATTTTCGGTGGTTTCTTGCATTCACTCGTTACTCAGTTCTCAGATGTGATGAGTACTGAGTTCGAGATGAGCATGATGGGCGAGTTGAGATACTTCCTTGGCTTCCAGATTAAGCAGACTCGGGAGGGTACATTCTTGCATCAAGGCAAGTACACTCGAGACCTTCTGAAGCGCTTTGATATGTCTGATGGGAAGCCAATCATGTCTCCTATGGCCACCACTGCTGTCCTCGGGCCTGACGAGGATGGTGAGCCAGTTGATCAAAAGGAGTTCCGGAGCATGATCGGCTCTCTCTTATATCTCACTACCTCGAGAGTTGACATACACTTCTCTGTATGTCTTTGTGCTCGATTTCAGGCTTCTCCTCGTACCTCTCACCGCCAGGCGGTGAAGTGCATTTTTAGGTACCTTCGAGCTACCATTGATTATGGTATCTGGTACTCTTCCTCCTCTTGTCTGTCCCTTCAAGCCTTTTTCGATGCAGACTTTGCTGGCTGTAGGATAGATAGGAAGAGCACTTCTGGCACTTGCCAATTTATTGGCACTTCTCTTGTTTCTTGGTCCTCTAGGAAGCAGTCTGGAGTTGCTCAGTCCACTGCAGAGGCCGAGTATGTCGCTGCAGCCAGTTAGGTGCTCTGGATGAGATCGACCCTGCGGGACTGTGGGTTATCAGCAGAGTGTGTTCCACTCTTTTGTGATAGCACATCTGCCATTCACATTGCTAAGAACGTAGTGCAACACTCTCGGACCAAGCACATTGATATTCGATATCACTTCCTTAGAGACCATGTGGAGAAGGGTGATATAGTGCTTCAGTTTGTGGAGAGTGACCACCAGTTGGCTGACATCTTTACCAAGCCTTTAGATAGCTCTAGGTTTGTTGCCTTGAGAGGGGAGCTTGGGATTATGAGCCCATATGGCATATCTTGAGAGGGAGCTGATGTGTATTATATGTTTATATGTGTATATTCAGCATTTCTTTCTGTTCCTTCTGGGTATCTTTGGGCTTCTTTTCATTTTGTTGAGGTCACTTCACCTAGGCTTTTGGCATGCTTCGGCATGGACCTATCATCTTATATTTTAGGATGCTATTCTCTTCCTCTTCTCGGTAGAGCTCACTCGCAGACTTGTAGGTCTAGCAGGTGTTGGGCCCCCTGGGTAGATAGGGTATGTGTTTGCTCCCGAGCTGGAGTTTCAGAGTTAGTTTTCCTTTGTAAGTCATATGGGGAAGGTGAGAGCGAGTCTGAGCTTAGTGGTCTTTACCATCTTTTCTATGCTCTTAGATCACCCAGTTGTCAGTTTCTCCTTTTCCTCTTCTCACTTTTTGTCTTTTTTATTTCAGTTGAATTCTTTTTATTTCTTGGAATCAAAATTGCTAATCACTCAATTTGAATCAGATTTGTGCTTAAAATTGACTCACATGATGAGGGGGAGTTCTTGAAACTGATTTTCTTGCATTGCATATAGACTTGTTTTTATTTTTTGAGCTTTGTCTTTTATGCAATTGATAAAATTTAAGATATGTTGCACCTAGCTACATTCATGAAGATCCTTGCTAGTCTAGGTCATATCTAATTTGGTGTATCATGTTTAAACTAGCCATCATTTAAATTGAGCTTTCTTGAAAACTTGATGAAACGTAGCTTTTACTTGCTATATTTCTTTACTAGATGCTTATGCCATGCTTAGTGAAATAGTGGGATTCTACTAGAGTCCCTAGAGTAACTTTGGTTAGCTATATTGTTCCATTCCAGCATCCTCACCATGCTCATGAATCTATGTGCTACAATGCTAAAAATTGACTTGTTTTCACTAAAATTGATCTCAACACTCTACATTCTCGAGACTGCTTCCCATTGCACTTGGGATGAACTTGGAGTGTATCGTGTATGACCAAGACCACTCTTTTAAGCCTCGTGCTTGAGATGGTCGAATAGGGCTTGAGTCAATAAATTGAAAAATGCAAAATAAACTAGAGGAAGAGAGTGACGCCTAGGAGACTTATGTCGATGGCTCCTAGTCGAGGTTGTGTTTCACTAGTATAAGCTCTCTACACCTCAAAGGTTTGCGAAGGAGAGTGAAGCTTACGAAGCCTTTATCGATGGCTCCTAGTCGAGGATGTGCTTCACTAAGCCTAACTCTTTGAACCGCTTTGTGAGCATTAATCTAAAAATTTGCATTTGAAGAGATGGTTGAGCATGAGGGTTCTCTAATGGTCTTGTAGCTTCCCAAAGTGTTGACTAGGTTGAACTCTAGTATATCCATTTGCTCGTTTGGTTGGCTTTGCTTCTAGTATTGAAGTTATGCTACTGTTGCAATCATGCAAAATTAGTATAATTTCTTTTGAGCTAGTTAGTAAAAAAATTAAAATATGCCTTTGGATATGACTTAGAATGACATATTCTGAACTTCAGTAGCTTGGTGTCATACTTTATCTAAAAGGGCACTTGCATAATCATCAAAGCTCTTCTAGGTTGCATTTCATTAAAAAAATTGCCCTCTTGATGCCTATATTGCCAAAAGGGGGAGAAAACGTAGAAAAGGCATCTTAGAGGGAAGAAATTTAAAAAAAAATACTTTCTCATGATCATGTTGAACAATTGTTCTTGCATTTGGATCATGAGTAATATTGAGCTTTTTGGAGGATTTCTTAGTTTTTGGAGCTTTTATCGAAAAATTATTCTTTCTTGTGTTGAGCTCTGAAAATCTTTTCGTCTATTTGGTCATGAGCTTGCTTTCTCTTTTAGTTGGACCAAATATGATTTTTGCAATCAAATTGCTTTTCTTCTTTTATTTTCAAACTCAAATTATGCCTTTTGTGTGGTTTGTCAATATATTCATCAAGGGGGAGATTGAAGGACCATGTGGAGGTCCATCCATATTTGTGATGAGTATTTGACTTTATTTGAGCAAGGTGTGCTCATGTTTGAGTTTGATTTGAATCAGAATTCAAAAGGAAGCAATTTGGGTTGTGTTGGTCTCTTGTGGTACTACTGGCCTTTGGCTAGCGGTAGAACCAACTGATGAATGAGACATGATTAATTGTGAGCATTTATTATGTTTATTGCATATTATTGGACAATGCTATGTGATGGTTTTCCTTGTCTTTGATGGTTGCAGGATGACGGTGCTAGGTCATGGTGAGGCGGATGATGACCGGGACTAGGCGAGGTGCGTCGGAGGTCCAGACGGTTGGAGATCGCCGAAACATGATCAGAGACGAAGTCCGAGCAAGTCAAAGAAGATAAGGAAAGGGGATGATACTAGCTAGATGCTGCGAGGATCGATGAGGGTCGTTCGATCGCGGTCTAGTTGATAGGTTAGCGGGTATAGGTAGTATGCTTTGAAAAACGTGCAAGAAAACCCATTATGTGTGTAGGGTTTTGGGTTGACCTTGCATGGTGGAGTGAGTGGGTTTATCCTAACCCTTGGTGGAGTGCTCTAGGGTTTGGGACTCATCCAAGGGTGGTAGGTGGCCCAAGAGTAGTATAAATAGAGGGGTGGAGGGAGGCCTCTATGCCCATTCATTCTTGGAGTTGTTGTGTTGCTCATTTGAGCTTTGCCCACATGAAGTGAGGCTTTGTAATCACATATCTCTGAATAAAATAGAAGTTCCAATAGCCAAATTTATTTTCTCGCAATTTAATTCTTGCAATTTACATTATGTCTTTACTTTCGGCATTTACTTTCATGTATTAAATTCAGCATTTACATTCCCGTATTTACATTTATGATTGCTGGATTTTGTTCTTGACTTGAGCAATTCGCATTCACCACTTTCTATATTCTATTTGGATCTTCGCTCAAGATCATGTCCATTTGCCAAAGTTTGTATGCCGCAAGAGTTTATTTGTCAAGTTTCTATCAAGATTGCAAATATGTCTTGAACTTGTTCTTCGTGCAGCAGTCAGTCTTCGATTTTTAGAAAAATCTAGAAAAATCATTTTTGAGTGTTTCTTGTTGGAGAATGTGCGTGACTCATATATACATCTTTGGAAAAATTTGGAGTCCATTGGTTGCACCGTTTGGGAGCTATGAGGTGAAAACCGAGCCCCAAATTTTCTGATCGAAGTTCCTGACTATCTGTAGTACATGATTTTTCCTGTTTTTTCTACAAGGCTTTTGGGATTGATTTTTCGTATACTATTTCAAGACTCATCTCCTCATAAGTTTAAAAATTCTCACAAATTTTGGAGTAACAGAAGTACACCAACCACCTGCTCCAATTGGGGATAATTCCTGAAAAATCTGCTTTTCCTTTTCTAAAAGAGGATTTTTGTGATTTTGCTTGATCTCTTTTTGAAAAGAAGTCTTTGAATTGATTCCTATTTATTTTTGACACTTAACAACCAGGATTGTGATTTACAAATCCCTCACATGATTCATGGTTCTCATCCATGCAAACTAGGGATACACATAGTTGTCGAGTCGTTCCGGTTTTTGCAGGTTTCGCGAATTTGAGGAGCACCGGTTTCCTTGCGGGATTATTTTGAGTACTTTGAGTGGAGAAATTTTATTTGGGATCATTCACACCCCCCCTCTGATCGCCATCTCGGTCTTTCAAAATTTGAATTTGAAATTAAAGAGAAGATTTCAAATATGCTCCATACAGAAATTTTGCAAATTAAGTCTAAATTGAGTGAAACCAACTTTGTTAGAATCCTCAGGTCAAATTCTATGTGAATACGTGATTAGATTTGAATTTGGAGCTAGTTTGTGTGAATTTCCTATTAGGGTTAAATTCAATGCATTGAATTATTAAAATTTCTATAACTTACTCATAAATCATCCAAATTAGGTGAAATCAATTTTATTAGGATCATTATGCTAAATACTATCTGAATGTGCAATTAGATTTGAATTTAGAATTGATTGGTAACAATTTCCTATTAAGGTTAAATTCAATACAATGAATCTTTAAATTACTATAACTTCTTCATAAAGCATCCAAATTAAGTGAAACTTGGTTTAATATACTAGTTATACCATAGAAAATAAGATTATGAAATAATAGTTAGGGTGTACCATGCAACTTTTTATCAAAAATAATTAGGCTGCTTTATGTACTAATTAGTATTAGTACAAGTAGCATAGCAACTTGAAAATGAATTTTAGTATGTTTAGTCTCACAATCTTAGCTTCTTGAATTCATAAATTAAAATAAAATAATACACAAAGAAAAATGGTTAAGTGCTACGTAATCTTGAACTACTACCATTAGAATGGAACTATACGACTTGACTGCCATATGAACTGATAAAGTCACGATTATTGCTTCGTTTGCATGTGTGATGATTTTATTTGGCTCTTCCATTTGTTTCTTTTGCCGTTATTGAAATTTGTTATTTGCTATGTCCTATTAACGACGAGTATACGTTGACGCTACCGACACCGCCGTTGACGACGTCGATCCCGCATACGCTACCGACGAGCAAGGCAAGCACCCCTTTGACCATCTTGAACCCAGATTTCATAATCAACTAAAATGTGATTAAGAATCTTCCTGCATGCTTATATTCTAATAAACCTTTATGTTGTGTTATCTGGTAATTACAACCCATATTGGTGGATTATCTTAATTGTGTTGACATGTGCTCCATGACAACCCTAGGAATGGTTAATTTCGTGTTACTAGATGGGATATAATCGTTATTAATTGCATATGCTTAGTGTTGTTTAGAGAATGTTAACGACATACACACCCACACCCGCCATTCTTTATGAAATTTTCTAATGATTTATTTAAGCAGTAAAGGATACTGGTAGTTTAATAAAAATGAAAATAAAAATTATGTTTTGACATGGGTGATTAATGGCAATAGCCGGATGTACGAGTATTAACTTGTACGTCAGTAGGGGGGATTATTGCCCATGTCACAATAAGGACCGATCGTAGTGTTGCATGATCCAAGTATAACCATACATCCACAAGTGCTGGAATGGGACAGCCTTAACTCATTAAATTATTTAGAACTGGCTTTGCACATTGGTAGGCAGAAGTAGCAAAAGCAGTAAACCCTTTCGTGTATGCTTATAACGGGCTGCCACAAATGAGTTGTGGGTAAATGCATATTCAGTGCAACGGTGTACACCTGGCTATGGATTGGGAACTGTTTTGTTTGATCCGCGGGCTCCTGGTCAATATTGCTTCATATAAATATTTGTTCCCATCATAGCTAGGGGTTAACATCACCGGGCTGGTGCAAAGCTAGGTTCAGGTAATTGAATGGTTTCGTTATGAACTCCCCGCGGACATACCAAAGGAAGTGTGTCATATAAGCTTTGCAAAAAGGGAGAATGTATCTTGTGGGTAAAGCTGTACAACTCTGCAGAGTCAAAAACTAATTGATTAGCCATATTCATGGTCATGGATAACTTGGAAAACTGACACTAGTTAGTTGTTTTCTATTTTCTGAAAGTTTGGTCAAATGTCTTGGAGAATGATGCACTCTTGTTAATTATCACTTATCGTTACATTTGCTCGCATGAGACCATGGATGGTCTTCTATTACTTTTACTCACAAAGGGCCATGAGTATCATGTTAATATTCAGTTTTGATACTTGTTATTTTAATTACTCATCAAATTGTTTCAATTTCAGTTTATGCTTTCAATTACTATTCAGTATTATATCATTCAAATATCAGCTTTGCGCAAAAATTCACCTTTTAGCCATCTGCTTGAATCAGCTTGCATATAAATAGGTTTGTAAAAGTCTTGCGAGTACCAATGTACTCAACTTGCTCTAACGTGGTTTTTAGGTGAAGAACAAGATTATCCTGTCAACGAAAATGATAGCGAATAACTCGTTTTATATGGTGACGACTGCTTCTAGGTTCATCTCGTCTGTTACCTATGGTATTTTGGGCGTAGATGGCAAACAATGAGATGTGGAGTTTCTACTACTAATACTTTTGGTTGTGTAATGATATGAACATCTGATGTAATATAAGTAATGAACTTGTGTGTGGCTGTAATTCCAAATTGTGTTAAGTGCGTGCCAGCCACTGATCATGGGAATGGCACAGAAAGCGCTTCAGAACCTCTCTTTTATGTTGCCCTGTAGCATAAAAGGAAGGGTCTCACAATTTGGTATCAGAGCCATGCAGACTGTAGGCGAACGTTAGTTAGAATGGTTGTTAGTCAAATAATTAAAATTTTGAAATAGACATTTTATATTTAGGAATATAAAATTGCTATATCTGTTATTAATCCTTTTCAATTATATCGTCTATTCTTTTCTTATATGTGTTATCGTTGCATCTTACATTTGATCTAGAATGCTAATTCCTTATTCAATGTGCAGATGGAAGGATATACGCCATGCTATGTCACCTCTTAACGGGAATTCTCCGGCATGATGGGAGTACTAGTACAGTAACTGGAGTTTGCGAGATTCAAGACTCCCCGATACATTGTCTTTCAGGCGATGGTTAGCCCAGTGTCAGTGGAGTTCATCGCCAGAGTGGAGATACCTACTAGGATCGCGTACGGGGAGACTGGGCATACTTTTGATGGACCAGGAGCTACGGTGTATGCTGCGATGCACGAGGCCGCTTATGTGGCTGTCGTTCGCCTGCGACGTGCACTCCCCGAGCTTGCTGCAGTTGACAGGGGATACCTGCCGTGCTACCTACAGGAGACATCAGTTATGCAGACTCTAGCACTATTCAGGATGGGCGACAGCGAGTTTTAGTCGGATTCCTTAGCACCGCTGATCAGTACCATCGGCAGGCGGTGATAGAGTTTTTCGAGGCTCGTCGTCGAGTAGCCTTCTTAGAGGATACCATAGCGCCCTTTGTCGCTATGGGTCTATTTTCATAGTCAGTTTTAGGAGACGGCACTTCTCTTTTACCAGTCCAGGAGATGCCAGACACTCCTACTCCTAGGGCTACTAGAGCTGCTAGACGTTCGAGGCAGGCTAGGATGTCAGTAGGAGGTAGTCATCCCCACCTCTTGAGAGTTAGGGTTGAGCAGGGACTCATTTGTATACCTTGTCCCCGTGTGAGATAGGTATACCATTGTCGTGGCACTTTCCCCGCCACGGTGACCGATTCCACCTCCACTGTCCCTGTCAGGCCTACTACCGATGAGGATGCAGTCGTACATCAATATCATATACGGTTGTAGTATAAAATCATCTGTGATATCTATAGGAGTCATAACAAAAGGTTTTATAATAAATCATCTGTGACATTCATGTACATCACAGACGGTTTATTAATATTACCGTATGTGATGTTGTCACTGACGGTTGCAATATAGAACCGTCAGTGATATTCGTCATTATAGACAGTTTTTAAAACCGTCTGTGACGAGGTGTCTAATATAAGCCTTTTGTGTAGTAGTGCAAGCAAAAATAGAAAGAGTTTACAACTCTCCCTGAGGGGAGAAATTATCATAAGGACTCTAGTCACTAAAAAACCTAATTTTTTAGCTCTTCTCTCACTCTACACATTCCTGTTTAAATATGATTTTCTATGTATCAAATCATTTTTTTTTATTATTGTAATGCTTGTTTATACTACATACTCATAACACACGTCACAGAGTTTATACCGGTATAACCAAGGAAAACACTCATCAATGTATCACCCTCTCAATCCTTCCATCCTGTCATAGTCCATCAAATAAAGGGTAAGAGTGTTTTACTTTTTTGAGATTTTTTAGTATAACATATTTTTTCTTAGACCACATGTCATTGATTTTTATTGTATAATTGATTTTGACTTCTTGTTTATTTATATACAAATCAAATTCCATACCTTATCTAATTTTTTTTATTGAATTAGCATATTTCTAGAATTTTACAAAACCAAACTTTCAACTTCTATTCGTTTGTAATTAAAAAACAATCGCCAACCAGCTTTGATTTTGATTCTAAATTTGCAATTTTTTGGTTTGTAATTTTTATAGACTTCCTTTTTCAGCTTTAGGTTGGAATTCGTACATAAGTTCAGCTGCTAATTTTTATTTTATTTTATTTTATTTTATTTTATTTTATTTACTCTATTTGACATGGATTCTTTATTTTAGTATAAGTTTTATTTTTACTAGATTTAGGATTTAAGTTTTAGGTCAGAATTCGTATACAAATACAACTAATAATTTTCATCCATTTTTATTCTGAATTTTAGCTATGTAGGGGTTTTCATCTAGATTTGTATGAAAATTAAATAGCTAATTTCTTTATTTTTGTTATAAATCATTGTTATTTTTTATTTAATTTTTAATCTTAGTTTTAGGTTACAATCCATATGCAAATACAACAAGTAATTTTCATCTAATTTTTATTCTAAATTTAAGGTATGCAGGGTTTTTGATTTGGAGATAGTATGCAAAACAAATTGCTAGTTTCCTTTTATTTTCATTCCAAAATTCTATTATTTATGTTGTTATTTTTATTTAATATTGAATTTTGGTTTATTATTAGAATTCATGTACAAATCGAACTACTAATTTTTATTCTAAATTTTAGCTATGTAGGAGTATATTTTTAGAGTTCGTACGAAAATCACATTGCTGATTTTCTTTAATTTTTATTTCTAAAATTTTGTTAAATCTCATTGTTAATTATTATTTGATTGCAAATCTTAGTTTTAGGTTAGCATTTGTATAGAAATACAATTGCTAGTTTTTAGCCCAAATTTTATCTATGTAGCGGTTTTAATTTAGAGTTCGTATGAAAATTAAATTGCTAATTTTATTTTATTTTTTATTCCTAATCTTTTTATTTTTTTTATTATAATCTTAATTTCCTTTTTAAGTTATAATTTGTATACAAATCTAACTAATAATTTTCATCTAAATTATATTCCAAATTTCAACTATATAGGGGTTTAAATTTGGAGTTCATATGAAAATCAATTGTTAATTTTCTTTTATTTTTCATTCCAAAATTTTGTGATTTTTTATTTTATATTTAATTTCAAATCTTGATTTTATGTTAGAATGCATATACAAATCCAACGGCTAATTTTTATCTAATTTTTATTCCAAATTTCATTTATGTATGGTTTTAATTTGGAGTTCATATGAAAATCAAATGGCTAATTTTCTTTTTCTTCATGAATTTTTGTTAATTTTTATTGTACTTGAATGGTTAGATATTTTTCTTTAAATAATAACGCCCAATTGCTATGATAGTTCAACTTAGTTTGGGTTTATGGGATGGAGGGATAGATGTTTTCTATTTTTTTTTCAGAATTTCTAACGTATTTTTGTTTTGTCCCTAGCTAGCAGCTCTAAAAGTCCGGTCAAGGGCTTTTTAATATGTAATAGATTAACCTTCAACGTGCACGAAGTACTTTACGTCAATTCCACCTGGCTGATTAAATTGTTTGTTGATTAATCAGCTGCTGTACATTTCAAAGATATCAGGAGTATTACCCGGTGTATCTCAGTTCCTAAAGTAAATCAAACGTGCAGCTGTCAATGGCTTCTGTAGAGCTAACGTGGTCTAGGATCGACCCTCCCTTCCCATGGAAAATCTCTTAATTATAGAAGTACCTAATTTTAATCAAGTACTTAATTTACCATTCAACTCTAAACCAAAATACTAAACCAATCAACACCTCTTAATTTCTAAGGCCCTTAAGCATAACATGTTAGATTGAACGTGCCTCTCTTACAAATGCACACACATTAGTATTTAGCTAGCCATTATTGATTATTGTCATGAGTCCTGCGTTGGCTTCAAGTTTTCATTATTTCAAGCTGAGTGATCGAGCGAGGCAGACCTCTCGAGAACACAAACTGGAAGTTCGCCTACAATTTGGATGGATGACTCCACGCGACCATACAAACCAATACTCGGAGAAAAGACAAAGGATAGTTAGGTGGTTAATTTGTACTACCTAGCTTCTACATTACACATGACACATCACAAATCAAGCCTAGCCAGCCATTGAATCCGCCAGCCAATATGGAGCTAGCGTATGATGAACAACCAAACCAAACACCTGGATGTGACCATCGAGCTAAATCGCCACTGACATGGGCGGTACAATGATTGAGAGCAGATTTCCACACTGAAATTGCTGGAGGTATATATCCTGGTCCTACTAGACTACTACTAGGAGGACCACAGCCAGTAGTCAAAACCAATCAAAATTTACAAAATTTAAAAAAATCAGAAAAATTTGTACGACGTAAGCCATCGAAAATCAATGAATCAATTGGCCTAGTTGAAAACCGATCAATTTTTAATTTTTTTTTCAAAAAGTTTGATTTTAAAACCATTTAGTTTTAACGATTTTGGTTCGATTTTTGTGATAAATAGATCCGTCGGATCGTCGATTTTTAACCTTAATTCAGTTTTGTAAAGCCTAGCCTGAACACAGCCACCGCGTAAGAAGCTATGCTAGCTCCCGCTGCTGGATGCGGCATGCCCCATGTATTGATGCGTACCATCTTTCATAGTAGTATCTTTGATCGTCTCCTCGTGATAGCTCTCAAAGTGAAAATTTTCCATCTTTTTTCCCCCAGATCTCGCCGCACATTTGCACTGATTGGACAAAATCCCCCAATTCATGAGCCCCAAAAATACGCTCGGACTGATCACAAATAGTTATGATTTTATATATTAACACTGTCTCTAAATCACAACTTTAATTTCTAATTTTTATTATAATATATTTGTAAAACCTAATTAAATTATAATATTATGAAAATAATTTTTGAGAGAAATCTATATATATGATTTTTATGCATCCAATTTAAATATTTAAAAAGATATTAACAGTCAAGCTGTGAAAGTTTGACTATACATATATCTAAAACAATAATTATATATGATGGGAGGGAGCAGGATTATTGTCCATGGCAGCATCGATGAGCATGGTTTAGCTAGGTTTGCAAGTTACAGCCAGCCCCCCAACCCCCAACCGCCACTGGCCACTTCCAGCTTCTCCGTCTGGCCAGTGCAACAGTTCCTTCCAGGAGGAGTACCAGCCAGCCAAATTTTGTGCGAGCAATTAGGGCGCCTTTGACCTTAACCACCGCCGGCGGGGGGGCAAGCGTTTCGGCGGCAGGCTCGTCGCTGGCACGGTGACGCTCGCCGGCTCCGATTCGATCCGGTGGTTGGCCGGTCGCGCGATCGGTCGGTGCATGCGTGCCCCCCCGTGGCCGTTCGATCCCATATCGGACGCGGGCCCGAGATCGATCGCAACGGCAGCTCGGTGCACGATGGCGGTAGATACCCACACGACAATTCTACGAGCATTTTGCTGTACATTTATCTAACGCTAGCTGCACGGAGGATATATAGATGTAATATCGACGAATTTTGCAATGAACACGCTCCCGTAAGTTCAGAGATGCGTTCGATCAGTTCCTAGTATCCAAGAAATATGTATGCGTTCGATCATTTTTCGCTGGACAGCTAGCTAGCTGGACACGGCCGGAGAGGAGGCTAAGCTTAATTGGACCAGCTGCGTATGTTTGCCGCTGTCAGCAGAAGGCATCAAGCCGGCCAATTTATTTATGCTACGAGAGCAACATCCATTAATTGCTGGGTTTCTTAAACTCGATGACAATTAAGTTGGACCTAAACCGTACTATTCAAATTTATATGATGTATTTTGTTTTCGGTGCATAGATCAAATATATATTAAAAATGACTAGACTACCTTTTTTTTGAAAGGAGCCGGAGCTTATATTAAATAGAGGAAGTGCGAAAACAAAGTGCAGGAGACTGCACTAGAGAAAAAAAGAGGAGAGAAAAAAGGAAAAATAAAAGAGAAAAGGACGAGAAGCTAGAAGACTCTTGTTAAACTAGTCGAAGTAGCAGCTCTTTGATCCCTTGTGCTCCGGCGTCAAGACTAGCATGTAGCGTTGTCCTTAATATCTTGAAGTAATTCGGCGTTTGATTTGCACGTGTGTTGGAATATTCTGTTGTTCCGCTCTCTCCACCACCGCCAGCAAGTAAGAATAATCAGGCTTTTAACCCCCTTTCGGCAACCGAAGTGGTTGTTAACATGTTGTAGAGTCCACTGTTCCAGATTAGACGTTGATTCCGAATGTTCAGGCCTAAGCGATAGTAGGCGTGTCCATTTCGCAATGGTTGCCCACAACCCTCGGAACTGTGGACAGTCTACGAAAAGATGAAAGTTCGTTTCCAGGCTTCAATAGCACATTTGGCAAAAATGTTGGTTTGGCCATTCCCGGACCTGAAGACGCTGGGCTGTCCACAGGCGGTTTTGCTGCGTAAGCCAAAAGAAGATTTTGGAACTCATCGGCGCCCAGGCTGACCAGATTGTTGTGCTATACGATTTGTGCAAGCTACCCACGAACTGCATGCGGTATGCCGAAGCGGTTGTGTAGTCGCCATTGTTCATCTTCGACTTCTGGCCTCAGATTTACCTGAAGAAGTTCGATCCATAGTTTTACATACTCTGAGATGAGATGAGCAATGAGGCTATGGTGGATGTCACGGATCCAGTTGTTGTTTTGTAGAGCATTTGCCACAGATCTAGTCTTTCGTCTGGAAATCTTGAAGAGGCTTGGCACTAGTTGAGCTAGCGCTTTGCCCTGCATCCATCTTGAGCTCCAAAAAAAATCACCTTTTGGCCATTGCCAATTGTTATTTTTGTGGCCACATAGAACAGCATGTGGTCAATTCGGTCGCAAGGTGTTTGTATTCCCCTCCATGGTCTTTCTGTGGAAGTCCACTCTTGCCATAGCCATCGGAGTCGGAGTGCTCTGGAGAATCTATGTAACTCCAGAATGCTTAATCCTCCTAGCTCGAAAGGTCGACAGACAGCTGTCCATCCCACTTTGCACTTGCTTCCCTTGCAGTCATCATTCCCTGCCCAAAAAACTTCCACCTTAGCTTGTCCAGACCAGCGATGGATTTTTTTGGCGCCTTGATTGCTGTCAGTAGGTATATAGGAATTGAGGATAGGACTGATTTAACCAAAGTGAGATGACCCTCCATGGTCAGGTGGTGTGCTTGCCAGCTCGCCAAACGCTGTGCCACTTTGTCTTGGATGTGTTGGAGGTGAACACGACGTACCCAACCAACTGTTAGCGGTAGGCCCAGGTATTATATCGGGAAACACGAAGTGGCCCTAGGAAAGGATCCAAGGATGTTTTGGAGATCAAGTCCTTGGCATTGGATTATAGTTATTGAGCTCTTCTGCAAGTTGACTCAAAGTCCGGAGGCCTCCCCAAAGGCGTGAAGAATGGCTAGAATTGCTTCCAGCTCTTCCTTGGCTGGGTTTAGAAAGACTACATCGTCATCAGCATATAGGGATATACGAAATGAAGATGTACATCCTTTGAGGGGGGAGAGGACGTCGTTGACCGTAGCTTTGTTAAAGATGTGGTGCAAAGGGTCAATGGCCAGGATAAAGAGATAGGGCGATAGGGGGTCACCTTGCCTTAGCTCACGTTGTTGTCTAACCTGAGGTCCTGGCACCCCGTTAAGTAGGGTCGTCGAGGTAGAGGATGCAAGGGAGATGGATAGCCAGTCCCACCACCACATTTCAAAACCGCGCGCTTGCAAGAGGTCCAAAAGGTATTCCCAAGAAACCGAATCGAAAGCTTTCTCTATGTCTAGCTTTAACATCAAGGCAGGTGTACGAGCACGGTGTAAGGATCTCACTCGGTTTTGGACGTATAAGAAATTATCCTGGATACATCGTCCTTTGATGAAAGCACTTTGAGAATTTGAGATGAGAGAATCGATGTGCCTCGAAAGGTGCAAGGATAAGACCTTGGACAAAAGCTATGCGAAAGAGTGAATGAGACTTATCGGTCGGTAGTTTCCCACCCTTGCCACTCCTTCCTTTTGGGGATTAAAGAAATAAAAGCTATATTGAGCGGTCCGAAAGGCCCTACTGAGCAATTACGCAAACCGCTAAAGGTTTCCATGACATCATGTTTAATGGTATTCCAGCATAGCTTGTAGAAAACGACAGTGTATCCATCTGGCCCCGGGGCTTTCTACGTGGGTAGCTGTGTGACTGCTTGCAGAACCTCATACTCTATGAATTGCGCTTCAATATTGGATACATCATGAGTAGCCATGTTTAGGCATTGCCAGTTGATAGCTTTTGCACCATTTGCTTTGTTCCCGAAAAGTGCTGAAAAATGTCAGAACAACAACCGTTCCTTATCTTCATGAAGGATGGCGGTAGCCTGATCAGGTTGGAGGGACTGGATGAAATTTTTTTGTCGACGACCATTAGCCCGTAGGTGGAAAAAGCGTGTGTTTGCATCACCTTCTTTTAGCCATACTATCCGAGATGACTAGACTACCTTAATTATTATTACCTCTAGCCACTATATTAATGCATGCATACAAGCATATCAAGTAAATATGGATATTTATTAAAGGGTATAAAAAAACATCATAGTACTAATTTTCATTGAAATATGAAATACATCCTATACATATGTACAGGATCTTTCGAAAAATACGTCGGGGAGCAAGCACTTAGGGTATGTTTGGTTGCTTGTATCAAATGGTATATGCATGGAATGGTTCAAGAAAAAAGTAATCTATGTATTTGATTGCTTGAATAGAACCATCCTATTCTAGACAAGTGATACAGATTTGAAGAATATTCTCTATAAATGATGAACCATTTCATTCATCTAAAATAGTAAAACCAAATGGTGGACTATGTTATCTCATTCAACCTTATCCCATTAACCAAACACACTATTAGATTATTCGGCTGTGCTGCAAAGAGTAGCATGCATGTCTTTAGTGGCGCAATGATGGGGGTACAGAGCACGCCGAGTATTTTTAATGGGCCAGCGTTTGGAAGGGTCATGTGAAATTCTTGTGTTGCATCTGTTTGCTTGCTTCTCCGCTTGCACTTTGCAGTGAAGTGTATCGTTTCGGTCTTTCAACTTTAGATGTGGTTCTAAAAATTAATTAGGAGCTAACCCTCTAACGGCTCTACATGCTTCCGGTGTACTTTAGTTACCCTATATTCATCATATCGACGGGTTTGGATATCTGACATGAATCGACATGAGTACACAAATTCGAGATACTTTTCGAATCATCTGATAATAAAAATATTAAAAAATTAACATTATGAAATTGTTTTTGATAATGAAACTAATAATACTATCTGTGTGTGTATATATATATATATATATATCATAAATATGTATGTTTTTTACCCATATTTACCGGTGAGCAAAGTTTTAGACATTGATAAGCCTTGAAAAAGAGAATATATATATATATATATATATATATATATATATATATATATATATATGTGTGTGTGTATATATATGTATGTATATGTGTGTGTGTGAAGACTTTTCTGTATTCCTGGGAGTACATACTTCACCTCCAGTATACCACTTAAACGAATGTGCTATACTCCTTTATCGCTTTCATTATACTTCCATAATAATTCTAAGATACTACAATACGACATTGTTCAAAAAATTCATCGAAACCCTTTATGTTTTTCATTATATACCTTTTTCATATGTAAAAAGAGTTGTCGACGATTGGGGAACAGGCCCCCGCCGAGCTTACTTGTTGGTGGAGGGACCAACTGTAACCCCTTCTTGCGTGAGGGAATACTCAAGGAACGGCTCACCAGATTTCAACGAGCGTGGACACAGCAGTTTACCCTGGTTCGGGCCTCTCAGGAAAGAGATAATAGCCCTACTCCAGCTCTTGTATGCTCTAGCAACGTATCTGAGTGTATGACTCTTGTCTTACAGTCTGTGTCCTATCCCCCTCATGATGGGGACGCTTTTATAGCTTACAAAGGATTGAACTCCATCGGCCCCACTATCCCACGTTTGGACCTCGTCCAAACGTGGCAACCGGTGGATCCTACAACTTCGCCACGCTCCCGCGGGGAACGTAACGGGC
The DNA here is from genome assembly GCA_036346355.1 of Rhipidocladum racemiflorum. Lineage (NCBI taxonomy): Eukaryota > Viridiplantae > Streptophyta > Magnoliopsida > Poales > Poaceae > Rhipidocladum > Rhipidocladum racemiflorum. Next base: position 2,366,071 of record CM070569.1, on the reverse strand, counting down.
TAGCGGAAGTTACGCTCGGGCGGTTGCTTCCACTCCCGCCGACCTCGAGATCACGTTAGGTCGGCCGATAGCCGGCCCCGAGCTCGGACATCTTACCCGAACTCGAGCCCGAATCGATCGAATGCGTGGCATCCCAGGTCCCCGAGCCCGAGCTCGGAACAGGCCGAAATACGTAGCCTTCCAGGTTCTAACTAACCCGTCCAGGGTAACGACCTCCTGGTGGCTCGGGCGGGAGCGAGCTTGGTCGTTGGTGGCACCCGAGGTAATTTATGGGAATTACCCGACCCCCCGACAGCTAGCCCCCGAGGTTCGAGTGGGAAAAAGGTCTAAGGAAGGCCTTCCCCTTGGGCCTATCTTTCTACGAGCATATCGGTTCCGCCGCGGCGAACAACTGCCGCGACCAACGAGCTATTAACCTTCTCCGGGAACGAGCTTGTTGCTCCAGCTCGTCGCGTTTCGAGCGAACAGAAGTGGGCCCCTCTCAACGGTTCCTTCTCCCGGAAGCCTCATTCGGGGAGTTCGAACCGTCTTCTCTGGCAGGACGGTTTCGATTTGCGTGCCCACGTGTCATTTCCCGGATGGCGAATGCCTCAACTGCCCTCTGCGCTTCTAGGGTTTCCTCGATCATAACGGCGGGAAGTCCTTTTACTTTCCCGTTCCCTGGAGGAGTTTTAAAACACTCGAAGAGAATCTTTTAGACTCACTTGGCCATTTTGCGATTGCTGCGCCTCATACTCTTCTGCTTCGGCGCTCATCCTCCTCTTTGATCGTCTTCCTCATCCTCATGGCAAAGTTCGGCGTCAGCAAGCTCGACGGGCGCAGGCTGGAGATCCTTGAGCGGGCGAAGTACCTCGACGCCGGCACATGGAGAGCCGCCGGCGCCGAGGAGAGCCCGCAGCCGGAGGAGGGGGAGATCGTCTCCACCGAGCTCTACACCATGAACGGGCTCCGGATGCCCGAAAGCGAGTTCGTCGAGGCCGTACTCGCCTTCTGCGAGTGCGAGATCGTTCACCTCCACCCCAACTCTATTCTTATCATGGCCATCTTCTCCCATCTGTGTGAAGGGTTCGTGGGCGTCGAGCCCACTCCCAGCCTCTTTTTCCACTTCTACACCCTCTCGCGTACCGGCACGCCTTCGCAGGCCGGCTGCCTCTACTTCCGCCTTCGACCCACCCGCCCATACGAGTATCCGAGCTTCACGCTCAAGGACTCGGTGTCGGGGTGGGCCGACTCTTGGTTCTACCTGAGGAAAGCAGAGGGCGGCTCGCTTTCCTACTCCGGTGCCAGAGGTCGCGCCGTCGAGACACCCCGACCGCCCGTGGAGCCCGAGGAGGAGAAGGTCCTCATGCTAATCAACGAGCTTACGTGCTTGGGGCTGACCGGCCGGGACGTCACCCGGGACTACGTCAGGAACCGGATATCACCCCTTAGGAGGAGGGAGCATCCCTTCTTCAAGGTCGAGGGGTGGCAGGACATCACCCGCGAGTCGCGTTCAGGTATGTCATCACCCCCGATCTTCTTTTCAGAGCAGAGGATGCCCGTTCTCACGACCTCTTCTTTGGCTGGTACGCAGCTCCACCAGAGGACTGGGTGGACGTGAGGGTGTCCGAGATGTTCGGCACCCCTAAAGGCAAGGAAATCATTGAGGGCCGCCAGATCCCGAACAACGTCCTTAACCGGACCGAGGCGGTAAGTCTCTGATTCGGACTTCTTTCGGAGCTTTTGTCCGGACAGGTTTTGCCGGGGGCCTTCCGACCTCATTCGAGTTTTACCCCCCCTTTTTTCTTCTTCTTTTTTAACAGGAGAAGGTTGCCCTCGAAGTCGCCGTGTCCCAGCTGGGATCGCAGTTGGCGGGACGGGGTCGAAAGACCAAGGGACAGGCGGGTCGCAAGCGCCGCGCTCGATCCCCGTCGGCCACGCCGTCCCCGCCTAGGCGCACACGCAGCGCCCCGCCGACCGCTCACCCCGCCAGCACTTGGAGTATGCAGACCGGCAGGAGGTGAGTGAACTAAAATTGTGGATGGATGAGTACACCAGGGACAACCCCGAGCTGATGGCTCGTTTGCGCCAGCTTGCCGCGCGGGCGAAGAAGGAGGCCGCTGCCGCGGCTGGTCCGGCGCGAAAGGTTGAACTGGAGGGCCAGATCGCAGCCCTTCAGGCGGAGCTCGCGCGGGTGAGCTCGAGCCCGGCTCCCGGGGACCGCGAGGAGGAGAAGGACGAGCTGGACCCCGCCCCCTTGGTCCCGAGGTCCCGCAGGTCGGCTGCTGCGCCTCAACCGCGCCCAGCGTTGACCATCTCCGAAGCCGGCTTGGGGGAGGTCGACCCCTCGGTCGCCAGGGCCGACAAGGCGCGCGAGGACATGGCCGCCCTCCTTGTCCGCGCCCGAGCTCAGCAAGCAGACGCCGAGCGAGGTCAGTCTCCTATTCCCCTTTCGTCTCTCTTTCCCCTCCGGCACCACACTAACCCCACATCGTCTATAGTGGGGGTGGCGGCTGGTGCGGAGTTATGGGATTTCGAAGCAATGGCTGACGATGTTCTTGACCTCGTGCTAGAGAGGGAGCTTGCCCGGGCTGCCGAGGCCGTCATGGGCGACGAGGCCGAAGTGGGGGCTGAGGCTGCGGAGGCCCATTCCCCACGGGGCACGGCATGCACGACGCCGAGGTGGGGAGTTCACGCTGCCATGAGCCCCGGACCAGGTCGTGTCTCAGAAGAGGAGGCACGGAGGAAGATCGCGGCCGCCGATGCCCGAGCCGCGACGGAGGGCATCCCCCACATCATAGTTGTGGAGGACGACGGCTCGGGGGAGTCTGATGGTGGTGAGCAGGCCGCTGAAACTCCCGGCGAGGACTCTGCCGGCGCCAGCGACATCATCACCACGACTCTTCAGGAGATCGCCGAGGTCTCTCCCCGGGCTCACGACGTCATGTCGGGTCCCAGCGCCGGCCCGGCGTCAGGGGACCCCAATCCGATCGGGAGCCCGTCCGGCGAGGAAGAGACGGCCAGCCTGCTGGTCGGGGAGACGAGCCCGGCCACCGCAGGCGGGCCGGGGGAGCTTCCAGACGAAGGGGATCTGCCGGGCACCGAGGCCACTCCAATCGAGGCCGACCTCCCAGCCGCCGACCCGGTGCCCCCAGTCGACCCCGCATCCGGAGATGCTGCCGCAGTCCAGGACCTGGACGTCGAGGAGGTGGAGCCCCCGGGCGCAACTTCTGCCCGGGAGGAAGAAGAGCGGGAGGTGATCCTCGCTCTTGAGGCCGTCCCTCTCCAGGAGGCGGAGGTTGTCCCCCAGGACAAAGGTCCTTCGCCTTCGGGGGACGGGGGAGCTCGGGCTCAAGCCTCCGCCTCCGATCAAGGAGAAGGGACCAAGGCGGGGGATCCCTTGCCTGCCCAGAACGAGGCGGAGGACCCCGCCGAGTTGTTCCATCAGGGGCTGGAGGCTCGGCTTTGTTGGGTAAGTACTCCTGACTCTTATGTGCTTTTACCAAAAACTTCGATCACGACCTGAAAACGCCCTGCTGCGCAGGTGCTGGAGTCCACCATGAAGGACTTCCATGCCGCGACCGTGCCGCCAGAAGTTGTCGCGAAGCACCAAGCCGAGCAGGACGCCAAGATCGCGGAGCTCGAGCGCCGGGTTGCCGAGCTGACGTCTTCTGAGGCCGAGATCCAGCGGAAGGTGGAGGAGTCCGTGCGTGAGCTCCGGGCGCCTCGGCCGGAGCGAGCAAGCAAGGTCGGGCCTGGAAGCCACGGTGGCGACCTTACGCGACGCTGCTCGAAGCGCCGAAAGGACAATCGACCAGCAACGGGAGGAGTCCAGGCGGCTTCGACAGGCGGCAAGCGAAGGTCGTGAGGCTCGCCGGCGGGTGCTCGACCTTGAGTCCGAGCTTGACTCGGTGCGGGACGAGCTCGTCGCTCTGCAGGACGAGAAGCGTGCCGGCCTCCTGTAATTTTCTTCTTCCTGTCTTTACCTGTAAAAAACTTAAGGAGAAACCGCCCAGTTGAATATAGAAAGAGCCTTATTTTTAATGGACGTCTTTTGTTTTTCTCCGAGATGACAACGATTTGTTTCGTGCCGTGGCTCCTTACTCGGCGGAGTTCGGCCTTACGCGACTTAGCAGTCAATCGTACGAGGGAGTGACTACCTGGCGCGAAAGTTGCACGAGGTCGTGGCCACATGGTACCCCTATGGCCCCCCGCCGCCAACGGAGGTCGTGGGCGTAGACTGCGAGCACGACCTTGTTGACGGAGTAGAGTTCTGCGGAGACCGTGTGGCCCTTAGGGTACGGTGCGTTGACGCCACACCGGCCGACTGAGCTCGGAACCGCTCGTAAGGGTGTCCTGTGCGAATCTTTACTTGCGGCGGAGGTCTACCGCGAAAAAAGATGGTCGTCTTACGAGGAAGGAAGCCCTCGAGGTCGAGCTCTTGTCGTACGGTGTTTTGCCCCAACGACCGACCTGCCCCTGACACTTTTGTCTGGGTCGAGCTTAATCGTAGAATTTTGCGGAGGTAAAGGGAAAGAGAGAGAGAAAGAATGGGAGGGTAAGGTGACAAAGTTTATTAAAAGGTAAAAGCGGGTGTGGTTAGACATGGAACTTACGCGGTTGGTCGATGTTCCAAGTATCGCTAGTTCTCGACCATCTTCCATTGCGAGGCGGACAGCCCGGGCGTCTTTGTTGAGACGACCGTGTAAGGACCTTCCCATCTTGGCGTTAGCTTGTTGGCTTTTGACAGGTCTTGGACCCGTCGCGAAACGAGATCGCCGGCGTGCAAGGTCCTTGGTCGTATCGATTTAGCGGCGTGCTGCGAAGAGCTTGCGAGTAAACCGCGGATCGCATGTAACCTGCTTCACGACGCCTCGCGAGGTCGAGGTCGAAGGCGCCGCCTTCTGCGTCGATGCTATCGGCCAGGTTCACCCTTGGGGATCCTAGGACAACCTCGGCGGGTAGGACGGCCTCCGCGCCATACACGAGCTGAAAGGGGGTCTCCCCCGTAGCTCGGCTCGTCGTGGTGCGGTGACCGACTGCAGGGCGGGGTAGCTCGTCCACCCAGGCCTGACCATGCCTATCGAGGCTCTTGAAGACTCTCTTCTTGATTCCTTGGACGATCTGCCTGCTCGCGCTCGGCCGCCCCATTGCTCTGTGGGTGGGCCACGGATGCGAAGCATATCTTGGTCCCGACCTCCTCGCAATAAGCCTGAAACACCTCGCTTGTGAATTGAGTGCCGTTGTCGGTAATGAGGCGACTCGGAACGCCAAAGCGGGTTACTACATTATTGCGGAAGAACCTTTTAGCCGCCTGTGCCGAGATGGTTGATATAGGCTCGGCCTCGATCCATTTAGTGAAGGTGTCGATTGCGACGAACAGGTATTTACAACCCCTCCTTCCCCTGGGAAATGGACCGAGTATGTCGATGCCCCAAACCGAGAACGGCCAGGTTAGCGGCATGGTCTGTAGCGCGTATGCCGGCTGATGGACCTTCCGAGCATGGAACTGGCAAGATCGGCAGGAGGTCACTATTGAGCGTGCGTCGGCCAGGGCCGTCGGCCAATAGTAACCCAATCGGAAGGCTTTGCTCACCAAGGTCCTAAAGGACGAGTGAGCTCCACACATCCCGTCATGGATATCCTTGAGGAGATATTTGCCTTCCTCTTGGGTGATGCACTTGGAGAGGACGCCAAGCGCGCCTTTGCGGTATAAGAGGCCTTTGACCATTTTATAGGTCGAGGAGCGCCTCATTAGCCGGGATTTCTCGGCTTCCTCCTCGCGGGTCCGTGCACGGCGTATTGGAGGAATGGCGTCATCCAATGCGCAGCCTGCTCGAGGAAGGAGCCGGGACCCCCCGCCTCGGTGGCCTCCTCCCCGGGGGGTATGGAGGGCTTATAGAGGTGCTCGATGCGCACCCCGCGAGCGAAAGCGGGCGGAACCGACCTTCGATAGATGGTCGGCCAGGGCATTGTCCTTCCTGGGGATGTATAGTACTTCGAAATTTCTGAAGTACTTTTCCATCTTCCTTACTTCAGCCAGGTAAAGCGCCATTGAGTCATCGGAGCACCGATACTCCTTGTTAACCTGGTTGATTTACCACCGCGAGTCGCCTCTTCAGCTAGTCGTTGGACTCCGAGCGCTTTGCATGCCCGGCCGGCTAGCGTACCTTCAGATTCGCTGCGTTGTTTGTTGCGCCGAAATGCGCTTGGAGGCGCGATCGATCCGCTCCCCCTGAGGGGATTCGAGGACTACTCCAGCCCCCGAGCAATCGTAAGCTCGGGATCCGTCGAAGTGCATGACCCAGCGACCGTGCTCGGCCTGGTTGGGTTCGGATTCGGACGGGGTGGGGTTTGTCCATTCGGCTAGGAAGTCCGCTAGGACCTGAGATTTGATCGCGGTTCTGGCCGAGAATTCGATCTCGAATTCGGAGAGCTCCATGGCCCATTTCGCGATCCGCCCGCTTGCGTCCTGATTCCCGAGAATTTCTCTCAGCGGGAAGTTGGTCGGGACTTGGATTTTGTGTGCCTGGAAGTAGTGTCTTAATTTCTTCGAGGCCACGAGGAGCGCATAAAGGAGCTTCTGGACCTCGGGGTAACGCTCCTTTGGTCCGTGCAGCACCTCGCTGATGTAGTAGATCGGGCGCTGTACCCCGTCCCGTTCTACTGTGATGACGGCGCTTACCGCATGGGGTGTGGCGGCCAGGTAAAGCAAGAGGACCTCTCCTACTCTTGGCGTGGTCAAGACCGGGGGTCTCGACAAATATAGTTTAAGCTCTTTAAAAGAGCGGTCTGCTTCATCTGTCCAAGTGAAACCGTCGTGCTTCCGGAGCGCTTTGAAGAAAGGTAGGCCACGTTCCCCGAGCCGCGAGATGAAACGACTTAAGGCCGCCATTCTCCCAGTCAGGGACTGGACCTCCCGAGTGCAAGTCGGTGGTCGCATGTTTTCGATGGCTTCTATCTTCTCTGGGTTGGCCCCGATTCCTTGCGGGCCGATCATGTATCCGAGCACCTTGCCAGCTTTGACCCCGAACACACATTTTTCAGGGTTTAACTTTATTCGATGCTTATTGAGGTTATGAAAAGTCTCCTCTAGATCAGATACATGGTCCGAGACCATCTTGCTCTTGACGACTATGTCGTCTACATACACTTCCAGGTTCTGACCTATTTGGTTCGAGAAGGTTTTCTGCATGAGGCGCTGGAAGGTCGCTCCAGCGTTCCTTAGACCGAAGGACATGGTCGTGTAGCAGAATGTGCCAAACGGCGTGATGAAGGAAGTTTTCTCCTCGTCGTCGGGCGATATGCCGATCTGGTGATAGCCTGAGTAGGCGTCCAGGAAGCTCATCGCCTCGGAGCCGGCCGTTGCGTCGACCAACTGGTCTATCCGAGGTAGCGGGAAATTGTCTTTCGGGCATGCGGCATTCAGCCCCGTGTGATCGACACACATGCGCCACTTGCCCCCTTTCTTCATCACGATAACTGGGTTGGCCAACCAATCGGAATGGTCGACCTCCCGAATAAAACCAGCCTTGAGGAGCTTGTCCAGTTCCTCTCTGATGATGGCTTGCTTCTCCGGGGAGAAGCGCCTGAGCTTCTGCCGCATGGCTTTTGTCGTGCCAAATCGCTAGCTTTGTGCTCGACGACCTCCCTTGGGACTCCGGGCATGTCGGACGGTTCCCAGGCGATCGTGTACTCGCTTCTCCGGAGGAAGGTCACGAGCTCGAGTTCCTATTTAGGATCTAGGGAAGCCCCCACGTGTACGACCTTGTCTGGCTTTGCGTCGCACAACGGATGGCCTTGGTTTCTCCTCGGCTTGGAGGCTAGCCTTGGGCGGGAACTCCTCGGCTCTTGCTCGGGCCTTGTTGGGGCAGTTGACCGATCATGTCTAGCGCCCTCTCGTCGCAGTTTAGAGCTGCTTTCGGGCTTCCCTTGACCGTGATCACGCCGCCGGGGCCGGGGACCTTCAAGCATTGGTACCCGTGATGAGTGGCGGCCATGAATTTGGCGAGCGCTGGTCGGCCCAGGATGGCGTTATAAGCCGACTCGAAATCGACCACTTCGAACGTGATTAGCTCCGTTCGGAAGTTGCTCGGATTGCCGAACGTTACTGGCAGGACGATCTGGCCGAGTGGCCTGACCGATGTCCCGGGCACTATCCCGTAGAACGGGACCACCATACTTTTGATCTTGGAGCGAGGGATCTGCATCTCGTCCAAGACCTTGGCAGATATCAGGTCTAGGGAGCTCCCGCAATCCACAAGGACCCGACCTACTGCGGTGTTGCAGATCGTTGGGCTAACGACCATCGGAAGCCTTTGGGGTTTCGTCATCCCCAGAGGGCAGTCGTCCTTGGAGAAGGTGATCGGCAGCTCGGACCACTTGAGTTGCTGAACAGGAGGCTTCCCCTGAGTGACACGGAGTACCTCGCGCGCGGCCTCCTTTAACTCCCGACGCGACCCATAGGCGGCGGAGCCCCCGAATATCACGGCGATGTGGTTTCTCGGCTCTTGGTATTCCATGTCGGTATCTTGCTCCTCGGCGAGCTTCTTGCCCTTGACGTCTCCTTCCATCTCGGGGAGCGTGGGCATGGGACCCTTACCATTGTAGAACTGCTCCAGGCGGGAGGCCCACGTTCTGCAATTCCGAAGGTCATGCCCATGCGCCTGGTGGAGCGGGCAGAAATAGGCACTAGCCCGTCCGCGTTGGTCGCCGCGTTCTTGGTCGTCCCGGTTCTGCTCGTTGTTCCGCTGAACCGGTCGACCCTTTCCTTTCGGGGCTCCCCCCCTATACGACTGCGAGGTCGGTCGTTGTCTTTCGATAGCTGCCACCATGTCGGAGACAGAGGATTTTTTCCTCTTTTTGCTTTTTTTCTCGATCGAGCTTACGCTCTTTCGGCTTGACGCCCCTTCGAGCCCGGGCTGAGGGGGCAGCTTCCCCTCGTCCAGCAGCTTCTTCCATTGGACGGCCTCGTCCGCGTTGGCATAACGGTCAGCCATGCGGAACAGCTCGTTGGCTGTGATGTCCGGGTGAATTTCGAGGTCCTGAGTAAAGCGCACATCTCGGACCCCGAACTTGAAAGCCCGGACGACCGCCTCATCCGAGATGCTTGGGATGGAATTGCGCACTTGCATGAAGCGCTGGACGAACTGGCGCAGGGTCTCGCCCTCCGTGCATGTCAGGACGCTCAAAGGTCGCGCTCTTTCCCGGCGGACGTAGCGGCTCTGGAAGTTAGCTCGAGAGTGCCGCCACCGGGCCCGAGGACCGGATCGAAGTTTTCCTTCTGGTTGAATAGCCACGCCCGAGCCGCCCGCCCAGGATCAGGCGTAGTTAGCCATAACCCTTTCATCACCCCCGGCGGCTAAAATGGCCGTGGTGTAGATCGAGAGAAACTTCGTCGGGTTCTGAGTCCCATCGAATCTCTCGATGTGACCCGGCTTGAACCTTGTCGGCCAGGTCACACGTCGCAGCGACGTCGCGAACGCCCTGCACCCGAAAACGGGACTGTCGGGACGGTCACCACGAGCGCGGCGGTCCCCACCAGCCGAGCCCGAGGTTAGTGGGCCCAGGCGAGAGAATATCTCCCTACGCCTGTAGGATGGAGAGTGGCCCGATGAGGAATGTTCGGCCCGGTTCTGCCCGTGGCTCGCATTCCGCTGGTCCCGAGGGAGCCCCCGGGAATTGCTCCGGGTGCCCTCCCGAGCCCGGTCACGCTCGCGCCAGTCACTCTGGGTGCGGCTGCGTGAGTCGTCGGGGTGGCGGCGCTCGGACGCCCGGCGGCGGCGTTCCCAGGAATTGCTCTGGGCGTCCCTTTCCCGGGAGGCTTCCGCCGCCTTTATGTCTGTGGCGATTTCCTCGAGGTCGTCGGCCACGGCCGCGCCCATGGCTTCTAGGTCGACCTGCTCAGGAAACTCTTTGAGGTTGCGTACCACCGTGGCCAGGGCTTGAAGGCGTTCCCCGCACGGGGGAACGCGGGGTGACGAGCTTGTTCGTCGTCGCACGGGCTCCGGAGTCCCGTACGCGTGGAAATTCTCACGGACTTCGGCTCTGGTCTTATCGGTCAGGCCACCTCGGGCTTGCCGGCGTAAGCTGGCCAGTGTCCGATTCAGGGATGCCTGCAGGTGCTCCTTGGCCGCCTCGTAGCGGTGAAGACGCGCTTCAGCCGGGGATTTGCTCCCGACATTTCCATCCTCCTCCGCAACGAAGACGTTACGGGATTGGACGGATCGCGAGGGGGACATCACGGTGTCTCCCCGTGAAGCGGTCCCCTGGTCGAGCTCGAAAAGGTTGGGGATGTCCAGACCATCGTAGAGCCCGTCATACTCGTCGTCCGAGAGGGCATCGAGCTAGGAGCGAAAGAACTGCTCCGGTGCAGCAGCGGCTTCCAGGGAAAAGCTCCCGGAACCGTCATGATTCCTAATGCCGGCGACGTCGCCGGCCCCATTGTCGAAGAACTGCTTGTCCTCATCCCCGATCTCGGGGGCGTAGAGGCCCCGGTGGTTCTGGGATTCTGACATTCTTCGGGATTCCTCACGAAAGGGAAAGTCGGTCCCCACGGACGGCGCCAGCTGTCGACGATTGGGGAACAGGCCCCCGCCGAGCTTACTTGTTGGTGGAGGGACCAACTGTGACCCCTTCTTGCGTGAGGGATTACTCAAGGAACGGCTCACCAGATTTCAACGAGCGTGGACACAGCAGTTTACCCTGGTTCGGGCCTCTCAGGAAAGAGATAATAGCCCTACTCCAGCTCTTGTATGCTCTAGCAACGTATCTGAGTGTATGACTCTTGTCTTACAGTCTGTGTCCTATCCCCCTCATGATGGGGACGCTTTTATAGCTTACAAAGGATTGAACTCCATCGGCCCCACTATCCCACGTTTGGACCTCGTCCAAACGTGGCAACCGGTGGATCCTACAACTTCGCCACGCTCCCGCGGGGAACGTAACGGGCTAGCGGAAGTTACGCTCGGGCGGTTGCTTCCACTCCCGCCGACCTCGAGATCACGTTAGGTCGGCCGATAGCCGGCACCGAGCTCGTACATCTTACCCGAACTCGAGCCCGGAATCGACTGGAATGCGTGGCATCCCAGGTCCCCCCCGAGCCCGAGCTCGGAACAGGCCGAAATACGTAGCCTTCCAGGTTCTAACTAACCCGTCCAGGGTAACGACCTCCTGGTGGCTCGGGCGGGAGCGAGCTTGGTCGTTGGTGGCACCCGAGGTAATTTATGGGAATTACCCGACCCCCCGACAAGACTATATAAACAAATTATGCTATATAGGGTGAACTTTGATGAAATTTTTCATGGAACTCACTTTGAAGTATCTTATAATCAGTATTAGAGTATACTCAAAAGGATAAAGAGGTATAACAACATCATTTAAGCGGCATATTGAGAGTGGGAGTACATACTCCCAGGGGTATGGCATTTTTCTATATATATATATATATATATATATATATATATAGTACAATTACCTGAGGTACCATGGTGCTTGGGCACCATGATCTAAAATAGGTATTTTTTTCTATGTATTTGCATTCAAATTTTTTTAAAATTTTTACGATGTTGATTTTAACTAGTTTACTAACTAGTTCAAACAAGCTTGAACTGAAATTCAAATTAGAGTTTCCTTTTTATGGTAGTTTGATTGTAGATATGTGCTGATTTTATATATAAATCAGCAAAGCATGTGATCTAAATTCGTTCAAATCTTCGAATTCGAGTATATTTTTTCAAAGGTATGTGTTTCATTTGAATTGTAATAGATGGGTATTGACGAGTACCCGTACTGTGGGCACTCCCAGCGGCCCGGAACGATGAGTGGGCCGACCCCGACGCGGCCACGGCCCAAGATCGTGGCCGGGTCCTCACGTCACAAAAAGGGTGACAGCATTTATCACACGTCATGCGCATTGAATGCTGGCAATAAAGACGACGGCTCGGCAGCGCGAGTTCCCAACGCTCGCATTTACTACGATCGACGCCACAGCTGCGCCGACCGGCGACAGGACGGCAGAGGTCGGCGACAGTTCCATCACCGCCAGCGGGGTACATCTCCGGTCGATTATAGGGTCCCTAGGGGTAGCCTTTTCCTTTCCTTTTTTTTACCCGATCGACAGTGTAACCCACTTCCTCGACCATATAAGAGGAGGTAGGGGCGAACGAAGGGAAGAAGGATGTAAGCTCACAGACACGAGAAAGAAACAAAGAATCAATACAATCCATAGCGCTCGAACTGGAGTAGGGACGTTCGGCCCGAACCAGTATACTTCTTGGACTCTCTTGGGTTAGACCGTTCGAGGAAAGGGAGCGCCCCCCCCTCTTTTACCTATACAAATTTACTTGCCGGTGCGCGAAACAACGACAGTTGGCGTGCCAGGTAGGGGCCTTGGGCGTTCGTCACCACCATTCTTCCACTAAGCTTCCTCGACGGTTTTATTTTCTCCGCTCACCACGACACGATCAAGACGGAGTTTTCAATCCGTTTCAGCTCCCTCGACTTCGTCACCACCACGCCAGGACGGCTCGCGTTTGCCTCCACCGCCCTCCATAGCCAGACGTCCCCCGCGGACCTTGGTGCAGTCACCGACACTTTGATCGGACTCGCTCGACGCCCCGCAAGACGGCCGCAACGCCGAGCGCTAGCTCGGCCGCCAAGACGGGCGCGCTGGAAGCCCCAAATGGCGACGACGAACCCCGCGGCTCACGCCAGAAGCGATGGTCGGCCACTTACCGCCCCGCCGACGACCCCTGAGAACTCTTCCGACCACGACTGAATAACGAGGAGAGACAGAATGCAGACCGCGCTATCGCGGTTCCCACACCGCGGCAGGCGCGAATGATCCCCCTGCTACTCCCGCCACGCCAAAAACTCTCCTCCAGTGCGCCGAGGAGGACCACCAGGCTCGCCGCACCGATCTCCAGCGACGGCGCGACGAGCTGGAGGCCCAAAAAGCTAAGCTCGATAAGCTCCAGGCCGACCTGGAGCAGCAACAGCCCGGGGCTCTACCCGCACCTGGAGGCGCGCGCGCCCGCGCACGACAGGTCCAGCGCCAGCTGGCCGAAGAGACGAAAGGTCCAACGCTTTTTCCCCACGCCAGCCAGAACATCGCCGCGGCAGCAATATTGCTCCGCGGCATCCCCGAGCCAGACGATCCAGCGGCCAAAACGACCCACCGGAACCTCCGGGAACTAGTGGAACGAGTGGCCGCGCAGCACCCATAGGACTCCAGGTCGCGGCGCTCGGGTGCCTCCTCAGGCCACCCGCGCCACGGCGCCTCCCAGGGTCACCGGAGCACAACGAGGGCGGCGACGTCCTCCTTATTTCCGCAGGCCTCACGCTCCCCGATGCACCAGCGTCTGGGAAACGACCGCGACGTTCGCGCCACCCTTCAGGCGCGAAGAAGGACGATGGTCGGCCCAGCCCATTCGCACGTCGCAGACAGCTTCCGTCGAGCTCGCCAGCTTCCGGGCCAACACCTCCCAGTCCGCTCCCGACTCCAGCAAGTCCGGACCAGGCTCCTTCAAGTCTGCCGAGGACACGAAGGCAATCGAGGTCGACCCCGAGGATCCGACCAAGACCGTTCGCATCGGGACCACGCTCCCCGCCAAATAGGAAAACGCGCTCGTCAACTTCCTTCTCGCCAACCGGGACATCTTCGCATGGAGGCCCTCTGACATGCCAGGAATCCCGAGGAAAGTCGCCGAGCACTCGCTGAACATCCGATCCGGATCAAAACCGGTCGCCCAGCGCCTGCGCCGCTTCAACGAAGAGAAACGCGTGGCCATAGGGAAAGAAATCGCCAAACTTTTGGCTGCAGGGTTCATCAAAGAAGTTCACCACCCCGAGTGGCTGGCAAACCCTGTACTCGTAAAAAAGAAAACTGGGCAATGGAGAATGTGCGTCGACTACATGAGCCTTAACAAGGCGTGTCCAAAAGATCCATTCCCTTTGCCCCGCATCGATCAAGTGGTGGACTCCACCGCAGGGTGTGAGTCCCTATCCTTCTTGGACGCCTACTCGGGATACCACCAGATCGCGATGAAGGAAGCCGACCAACTCGCGACCTCCTTCATCACCCCGCACGGCTCGTTCTGCTACGTAACAATGCCGTTTGGTCTGAAAAACGCTGGTGCTACATACCAGCGATGTATGCAAACGTGTCTTTCGGACCAAATCGGCCGTAACGTCGAAGCTTACGTCGAAGACATCGTCGTCAAGACCAGAAAGGTAGACAACCTCATTGCCGACCTGGAGGAAACCTTCGCAAGACTGCAGAAGTTCCACATCAAGCTCAACCCCGAAAAATGCGTCTTCGGGTACCTAAGGGAAAGCTGCTTGGCTTCATCATCTCCGAACGCGGCATCGAGGCCAGCCAGGACAAAATCTCCGCGATCATGAGGATGGGGCCGATCGACAACCTCAAGGGAGTTCAGAGGCTGACAGGTTGCATGGCAGCCTTAAGCCGCTTCCTGTCCCGACTCGGAGAACGCGGTATGCCACTCTACAGACTACTGAGAAAATCCGACCGATTCAGCTGGACGCAAGAAGCACAGGAGGCCCTCTGTCAGCGGAAGGCACTCCTGACCTCCCCTCCTGTGCTGGTTGCGCCGACGCTCGAGGAGCCGCTGCTCCTCTACATTGCCGCCACGACCCAGGTCGTCAGCACGGCACTCGTTGTGGAGCGAGCAGAGGATGGACATGTCCTCAAGATCCAACGGCCGATCTACTTCATCAGCGAAGTACTCTCTGAGTCCAAAGCCCGATACCAGCAAGTCCAGAAGATGCTCTATGCAGTGCTCATCATGAAGAGGAAGCTGGTGCACTACTTCAACCAACATCACGTCTCCGTGGTGACCTCGTCACCACTCGGCGAGATCGTCCACAACCGCTAAGCCTCCGGGAGGATCGTCAAGTGGGCACTCGAGCTCAACGGTCATGACATATCGTACGTCCCCCGGACTGCGATTAAGTCACAAGCTCTGGCCGACTTCGTCGCCGAATGGACCGAAGCCCAGGCTCCACCTCCGCTTGAAGACCCCGAATACTGGACAATGTACTTCGACGGGTCCTTCACCAAGAACGGAGCCGAAGCCGAGGTCGTTATCATTTCCCCACTTGGAAACAAGCTCCAGTACGCCATCCGGCTGCTTTTCGACGCCACTAACAACGTCGCCGAGTACGAAGCTCTCGTCAGTGGTCTCCGGATCGCTGCCGACCTCGGAGCTCGGCGTCTGTACGTTCACGGCGACTCAAAACTGGTCGTCGACCAGGTCATGAAGGCTGCAGAGCCTCGTGACAGCCGGATGGCGGCCTACTGTCGAGAGGTACGCAAGCTAGATGAGAGGTTTAAAGGGTTCGAACTTCATCACAGCTACAGACGAAATAACAGTGAAGCCGACCACCTGGCCAACCTTGCCTCCAGTAGAGGGCCAATCCCGCCGGGAATATTCGTCCTCGACCTACGCCAAGCATCCATTCGGCCCGATCCCGCAACTCCTCTGACCGACCAGCAGCCGAAGGCCGAGCCACGCAAGCCAGGCCACGACGTCCTGATGGTCGGTGCCGACTGGAGAAAACCCTTTGTCGACCGGTTAACCGACGGATCGCTCCCCACCGATCGAACCGAGGCCCGACGCCTCGCCCGACGGGCAAAGTCCTTTGTACTGGTCGGCGAGGACCTCTACAAACGGAGCTCCTCCGGGATCCTCCAGAAGTGCATTCCAGCCGACCAGGGGAAACAGCTCCTCCACGACATCCACGGCGGAATCTGCGGCCACCACGCCGGCTCACGAAGCCTGGTCGGAAAGGCTTTCCGGCAGGGTTTCTACTGGACGACCGCCGTGGCCGACTCCGAGCAGATCGTCCGGACGTGCGAAGGGTGTCAATTCTTCGCTCGACAGACGCATCTCCCGGCGCAAGCCCTCCAGACGATTCCTATCACGTGGCCTTTCGCCGTTTGGGGACTCGACCTGGTCGGGCCGTTCAAGAGAGCGCCTGGGGGCTTAACCCACCTGCTGGTCGCGATGGACAAATTCACCAAGTGGATAGAAGCCAAACCAGTTGCCACCATCACTTCGGCGCAAGCAGTGAACTTCTTCCGTGACATCGTCTATCGATTTGGAGTCCCAAACTCCATTATCACCGATAATGGGACGCAGTTCACAGGGAAAGAGTTCCTCGACTTCTGCGACAGCTTCAACATCTGTGTCGACTGGGCAGCCGTTGCCCACCCACGAAGCAATGGCCAAGTCGAACGCGCGAACGGAATGATCCTCCAAGGGCTCAAACCACGGATCTTCAGTCGACTGAAGAGGTATGCCGGACGGTGGGTGGCCGAGCTACCCCCCGTTTTTTGGAGCCTGCGGACCACACCGACCCGGTCGACCGGGTTCATGCCATTTTTCTTGGCATTCGACGTAGAAGCTGTTTTACCGACCGACTTGGAGTACGGCGCCCCGAGACTCCAAGCCTTCGACGAAACTCGAGGGCTCGAGTCCCAACAAGACGCCCTCGATCAACTCGATGAGGCACGTGACGTCGCCACCTTGCGTTCGGCCAAATAACAGCAAATGCTGCGACGCTACCACAGCCGCAGGATTCGGGATCGAGCGTTCAGCGTAGGCGACCTGGTCCTACGCCAGGTTCAGTCTAGCAAAGACAAGCACAAGCTCTCCCCTCCCTGGGAAGGACCCTTCACTGTAGTAGAAATTCTCCGACATGGTACTTATCGACTCAAGGATCCAGATGGCAACGTTTTGACCAACGCCTGGAATATCGAAAAGCTAAGACGATTTTACCCTTAATTCTTCCTTTTTTCTCTTAAAAGCTCTCAATTTTTTGCGACCGCTTGATTCGGCAGGCCCGACGTTTTTTTTTTCGGGCCTACGCCTAATCCTTTCTTAAATGCCTTTTTCCGCGCGGGTCGGTCACCCGACCGACCGCCAAGTCCTCCCGAACGTTCGCTCGTTCTTCCCCGACCAAAGTGCCACGACCTACGCCCCAGCGGTTATGGTTGCGAAGTGACATCTTGCAAGGGAAGAAGGCACCTGGGTGAAACCACCTAAAGTCGGTCGGAAACTTACCCAACGCGCGGAGGACGAATGCAAACGGTCACGTTGAGTCTTCGTGCTGCCTTTTCACCTATTCTTTGGGAAAACACCCACGTGCTGATCGACACTCGAACGACCCCTACGGTCCCGAAGAAGACGATCCCAGCACGTTCATCACTTAGAAACCAAAGAATAGTGAAAACAACGCCAGACTTACGGGAAAATAAAGCATCGTCCTTCATTCATGAAGACACTTTTTACATTTGCTCAAAACAGAAAACTAACTAAGTTTTACTACTGTTTGTGGGAACCCTCTGTCACCCATATTCTTCGAGCACGGCCCTGGACTTCCCGCACAATTTTTGCCGCAAAGTGCCCAGGACGCTGCAGTAAGACAGGCTCCGGCCTACATCGACGCACCGAACCTGCCTGAACTCCACGCGTCGTCGAGGCTGGCTGCGCCCCCCACCCTGTGTGACCTCTATGGTTCCCGGGAGGACCTGGGGCCCTCCACGGGGGGGCCCTCTATCAAGGAGGAGAACGGCAGCTCGATCGGGCCGATCGGCAGCACGATCGAGGTCGGCCTTGACGTCGCGGTGGACTCAAGGCTCCCCGAAGGAGATGGGACACGAGGAGGAGCGGCGTCTGGATCCCCCGTCTGCTCCGGCTGCTGCGGAGGCCTCCCCTCTGAAAAAGCGCCGGGACCGGCACTCGCAGCCGGCGGCTCTCGGCCCTCCTCCTCCGCCTCCCGCTCGAGCAACCCCCAATCGACCCCATCGTTCGACGGGGCCGTGACTATGAAACCGCCTGCCAGATGCTCCAGCTCCTCTTCCTCCGCTTCCCGCTCAAGGGCCTCCCAGTCAATCTCGCCACCCGACGGGGTCGCGTCTTTGGAGCAGGGTCGGGAAGGCGAGGCGGCCATCAGAGATATGCGAGTGCCAAGCCTAAAACCGGAGGATGAAGACACCGCACGCCTCGCCCGCCTATTTATAAGCAACTCGTGACCACTCGAAGTGACGTGTTGGCGGCGCCAGCCCCCAGCGGCTATGGTTGCCAAAGTAGCACTTCGCGGAAGAAGGAAGTACCCAAGCGGAGCGACCCGCGGTCGGTCAGGAGCAACCCGCCCGGTCTTTTTTCTCTTTTTTCCGCTCTGAAAAACGTGACTAACACACCGGCCTACGCTCGACCCCCGCGGTCCCTAAGACTACGGTCGGCAAGCGTTCGTCACAACATAAGAGCGTGAAAAAACGAGCAAAGTAGGAAATCTTAACCGATCTACCCGGCCAAGCCTTTTTAATGACACAGCTCAGGACATTACAGACTGAATTATAAACTGAATAAAATTCCTTCCTTCCTATTCCTGATGGAGGACGTCGGTCGGAGAGATTTGGTCGGCGATCGCCCTGGCGTACGGTTCAACCCAGAGCTCGAGGGCGTCGACCTCTTCTTCAGACCGGTTCGCGGCGACCCCGCTGCTAACGGTATCAAGGTCGATACCTTCGTAGAAGGAGAGCGTGCAGACCAGCGCCGAAGAAGCCCCAAGGGCGGCGCCCGCTGCCACCGAAGCCTCCACGTGCTCGTGCACGCGGGCCAGGGCACTCGCCAGCGAGCTCGAGCCTGGTTGATGTCCCCCCGATCCTAGCACCCGGTCGCGGATCTCCCGACCGACCGCCCGTAAAGCCGTCAGTTCGGATTGCTCCGCCTCCGACAGCTGCTGAGAGGACAGGGACACATCGCGTGCTGTGATGGCTTCGTCACGTACAGCGACCGCCTTATCACGCGCCTCCTCTGCCGCTTTTTGCGCCTCTGTGGCGCTCCCCAGGTTCTTCTGCATCTCTGTGCAAAATCAACGGCGTCGGGAGGGCACGATGAGGCAACCCAAAGGTCAAGATACAAGACATCGGAGCTAAGGCACTTACCCGACACAGAATCAAGCGTGGCGCGGAGGTCCTCATTGGCCCGTGTTCGAGCCTCTCGGTCGTGCTCGGCCTGCTCCAAAGCAGCATCGCGCTCGACAGCCGTACCCTGAGCGAGCTTCCGAGCCGCCTCAAGCTCCTCGCCAAGGCAGACAGCACTCGACTCGGCATCCTCCTTCGCCCGGACCGCCTCCGCGAAGAGAGACTCAAGCTCAGACACCCTCTTGTCCAAGGCCTGCTTCGCTCGGCGCTCCTCGAGCAGAGCTCCCTCGGCGTCTGCACTATCCCGGCGGGCCCTCTTCATCTCGGCCTGCTCATGATCTAAGGCCCGCTGGGCATCCGACAGCTCAGAGCGCAGTAGGCTGCTCTCCAGCCCGGCGGTCGACCCCCGCTGGTTCTGAACCCGGATGTACCCGGACTTGAACAGTGATCGGGACTTCAGGCTCTGCAGATGAGATCACCCATCAGCCCGCGATCCGGTCGACAAAAAAGACAGTGCAAACTGCTTACCGCGACCTCCCGGCGAGCTTCCCGGGAGATAGCCCTCAGCTTCTCACTAAAGGTGCGAGCACGGTAAGCGGTGCCTCTCCGGCCATCCGCCCGACCACAACGCACTGGCTGGTCTCGCCGAGCGCGACCCAATCGTCTCCCTCCACCTCGTCGTCCAGAACTACCGGCGGCGAACCCGGCAGGACCAACGGCGGGATGGGGACACGAGCGGACGCCTCGGCCGCTGGCGTCGGGTCCTCGGGCATCTCCCCCCATGCTACCCCGACTGCCATCTCCGCCCTCGTTTCCTCGACAGCTTCGGGCAGAAGGAAGGGCCCTGGGATCGACGGTACGACAGACCCCGGCGCCAGGATTGCGCCCGGAGGAGGAATCCCCGGCGGAGGTAGTGGGAGCCCTTCCGCATCCACCCCTTCTTTCGGAAACGGATCCGACTCAACTCCAGCAGCGGCCTCCTCCTCGCACCACAGTGCGACCGAAGGCTCCTCCCCCGCCTCGAACAACAGGACATCCGGCGGCTCCACCAATCGCTCGGTTGCCGACCCTGACGCCGTGGCACCCGCCACCGCCATTATCGCTGACTCGGCGCCCTCCGCCCTGGCAGGGAGCGCCGCATCCCTTGGCTGCTCCGCCTCGACCGGCGGAACGCTCGTCGGTAGCGGTGGCGGCGGCAACTCCAACTGCCGCAAGGACGCCACTGGGTGCGCGACCACCCCCGTACCGCTCCTGCACACGACAGTGCAACAAGAGACCATGAGCACGGTCTTAAGGCCTGAGGACTTCGAAGCCAACGAGCAAAGGGCACTTACCGCGTCGAACGCCTGCACCGTGTTTTCCTTCTCTTCGCCGGTTCCCCCGGTGGGGGCGTTTCGGCCTCCCGTTTTCCCCGGGGGCCCAGCTCTGCCTCCGCTGGAGACTTGGTGGCAACAACATCGCCACCATCCCCGACCGCACCACCTCCAACATTCGGCTCGATGTCGGACGCGAGGGGCTGACCGCCGCCCCCCTCGCCTCCAGAGCTCGGGGACAACCCCGAGTCGCACGACTCGACTTCGGTCGTCTCAGAAACGTCCTCCCCGCGGGACCGCCTTGTCTCCCGCCGTCTTTTCTTTAACTCGGCCGCTTCCCTCTTCTCCCTGCGAGCGGCGTCGTGCGATTCCTTGATCACCCGAGCCTGGGCCCTCCGCTCTTTATCCCCCGGCAGCTTCGGCCGGGAGGTCATCCCACCGAGACCCTGCGAAGAATAAAGAAAGTCGATCGGAACGGTCGGAGGAAGGAAAAGGGGACCGGGCGGGGGAATCACTGAACCTACCAGGTCGGAACGACAGCCTGCCATTAGAGGCACGGGAGCCTGAGCCACCGCCACGGACGCACCCCCGGCCAAGACGGAGAACACCCGGGCGTCAACCTCCGACCGAGGGAGCTCGGGTTCCGCCAACCTCATGGGGTCAGATGGCCCCGAGTACTCGAACATGGGGTGCACCCTATCCGCAAGGGGTTGCACACGCCTCTCCATGAACGCGCGCACGACAGCCTCGCTGGTCAAACCGCGCTCCTTCAAGACCTTGATCTGATCAACGATCAGCTGCACTTTGCGCTTGTCCCTCCGATCAGGCCCCCAAGTCCAGCACTCTTTGCTCTCGGGAAGCTGGCCAGAGAAATGCGGGGCGCTGTTCCCCGCATTCCGGACATAGAACCATTCGGAATGCCAGCCCCGGTTGGACTTGGGCAGCTCGACGTCAATATACTCTGACGCCCGATTAGGGCACAACTGCAACGCCGCGCCCCCAAAGGACACCCCGTGGCTCGTCCCCTTCTCCTTCAGCAACCGATTGGAGAAGAAGTACCTCCACAGCGCCCAATGCGGCCCGATGCCAAGGAACGCCTCGCACAGTGTCATGAACACAGCAATGTGAAGTACGCCGTTCGGGTTGAGCTGATGCACCTCCACCCCGTAGAAGAAGAGAAGTTCCTGGACGAACTCGTGGAGGGGGAGGCCGAACCCGCGCTCGTAAAACCAGGCGAGCGCCACGATCTCATCATCGCGCGGCTCAGGAACTGACCCCACCGTCGGGATCCGCCACCCGGAGATGTCCCGCGGCGCAAGAAAGCCTTTCTTCTCCAGGCTAGCCGCGCGGGAGGATCGGGTGGAGCACTCTGGCCACATCGTCAGAGATGAGGGCAGCGGCGGCGACAAGGAAGCAGCAGGAAAACTCTCTCTCTCTCTCTCTCTCCCTCTCTTTTTTTTGTCACAGGCAAAAACAGAGGGAGAGGGCAGCAAAAGCGAATGGCATCGCTAGAACCTCCTCTCTCCGTCCCTTTTGTATATAAGGGCCAAACCGGCGGAAGACGGGCGGAAGAGTCGAGGCGACCGCTCCGCTCCGCGCACGTCTCGTCCCCCCTCCGCGCCGCCGTAAGTACGCCAACTACCAAACCCCCCACTACGCATTGACTGCTGTCAGAGACCACAGGGAAGAGCGGGCGTCGCCTCGAGCGACACCCCCGGCGCCCTCTCGGTCTCCACCTTCGGACCGGGCCAGAGACGTGATAAAAATCGATGAAGGCCTGCTGGGCCGCTGAGGCCTCGGGGTCGCCAGGAGCCCGACAGCTCGCGCCAGAGGCCCGGTCTAAACACTGGAAGCCGCGAAAGCCTGGTCTGCCAAGCGGATCCGAGACCACCCCAACAGAAAGCGAGTGAGGGACGAGGACAAGGCGAGCCCCCAGCGGGCCTCTAGTTTAGTCAGCGAACAGCCCAATCGCCTTAACTCGTGTCCGAGACCATGCCTCACGCTCTCCCGCGGAACCCAACGACGGGCGGCAACCAGCTGCGCCCCGGGTCGGCGGACGACCCGGGGTCTGACATGGGATCGAGTAAGGGAAGGTGTTTTCTGGATCGCCCCTCAGAGGGGTCGGACACCCACGCCGGGATAGTCCGCTAGGAGGCCCCCTCTCGGGGAGGTCTCCAGGTTCCACTCGGACTACCCGTTAGCAACTCTGCAAGGACGGTGCTCGAGCCAACGTAGGCAAGCACGCGTCTCTCACCCCCTCCAGGTCCCCCACTTGCGGACGGGGTGTACGCGTAGAACAGACGGCAACCACTCCGACCAAAGGACAGACTCGCCAGACGAGGTCTCGGGTCGGACATCAATTCGCCCAGCTCCGGCATAAGTCAGTCTGACCGGACGACCGTAACCCCCCGACCTGCTCTCCAACCAGCTCGGGGGCTACACTGCCGGTGCGCTTCGCCGGACGATCGGCGATACCGACCGACGGTCGGCGGCATGGCGCCGAGCACCGCCGGCCGGTCGATCGGCCAGGACGACCGTAACCCCCTGACCTGCTCTCCAACCAGCTCGGGGGCTACACCCACCGGGTGCGCTTGCGCGCATCCGGTCGACGATACCGACCAACACGGTCGGCGGCAATGGGCGCCCCGAGCACCAACCAGCCAGTCTGATCGGACGACTGCAACCCCCCGACCCGCTCTCCGACCAGCTCGGGGGCTACTGACGAGTACCCGTCCCGTGGGCACTCCCAGCGGCCCGGAACGACGAGTGGGCCGACCCCGACGCGGCCACGGCCCAAGATCGTGGCCGGGTCCTCACGTCACAAAAAGGGCGACAGCATTTATCACACGTCGTGCGCATTGAATGCTGGCAATAAAGGCAACGGCTTCGGCAGTATGAAGTTCCGACGCTTCGCATTTACTACGATCGACGCCACAGCTGCCGGCCGACAGATCGGCAGAGAGGTCGGCGGCGACAGTTCCATCGGCCACAGCGGGGGCACATCTCCGGTCGATTATAGGGTCCCTAGGGGTAGCCTTTTCCTTTCCTTTTTTTTTACCCGATCGACAGTGTAACCCACTTCCTCGACCATATAAGAGGAGGTAGGGGCGAACGAAGGGAAGAAGGATGTAAGCTCACAGACACGAGAAAGAAACAAAGAATCAATACAATCCATAATGCTCGAACTGGAGTAGGGACGTTCGGCCCGAACCAGTATACTTCTTGGACTCTCTTGGGTTAGACCATTTGAGGAAAGGGAGCGCCCCCCCTTTTACCTATACAAATTTACTTGCCGGTGCGCGAAACACCGACAGGTATATACCCTAAAACTGAATTTTTTTAAAATATACCCAAATTTGAAGTGAATTTGCGCATTTGAAATCATGGTGTCCCATTCTGCCTTCCTATATATATATGTGTGTGTGTTTATGTCGGTAAGAATATTGTCAAGTTGAGGGCTAACCAGTAACAAGGTGGAATTTTCCCTTAATTTTTTTTGAAACTAAAGATAGGAAATCTGCCTTTTATTTCAGAAAAAGAGAGAAAACAACAGTAACCTCTGGAGAGACAATTACAACTACTCTCTAGCCACAGCAAAAGAGACCAATATTAAAAAAGAGCTCTAACCCGGGCAACTTTCCAAGACACCACCATTTACCACCCAAACCCACACCTTGTAGAGCGAACGTACCAATTTTTAAAAATTCATCGAAAATAATTTAATTTTTATAGAAATCAAAAAATATTTCCATCTTCTAAACAAGTCCGAATCAAATCAACAAGTTGGTCAGCATGGAAGTGCTAGATTTCAGCCGACAGTACGACTCGTGTTGGGTGTTGGCTACTCTTGCTTCTGTTGGGAAACTAGATGTCCCACGAATGCCTATGTGGTCCCTTTAGCCAAAACCCTAGTCGTAGGTTATAAATAGGAGGAGGGGGTTTCCTCAATGTACATGCAATCAGAAATAATAGATCAATTCCCTCCTTATATTGTGCCTCTCTCTCTTTCTATTCTCCACTTTAGATCTATTGAGGAACCTTGGACTACATGATAACACGGTTTCTCAATACGTTATCAGCACGAAGCTCTACTGATACATATTAAAAGGAGAGATTCACAGAATTGATCTAATCTCGTATGAAGTTGATGCATACATCTACTGTACATGAATCTACTGTGAAAAAAAATTCCGACCAATTGGCCCAGAAACCATCACCGCTGGCCTCTACATTGCCGGTGCCGGAGTTCCGCGTGCCCGATGCCGCACCTGAGTCACCACGCTGGCAGCGCGCCTCCGGTCATCGCGCTCGAGGCCGCTAGCCCAAGCTCCTCCGTCGTACGAAGCGGCGCTGACGCTCCTACACTTGAAGCTGTGTTCGCCGGCCGACCACTGTGCTCCCCCGACTCGAAGCCAAGCCCGCCAGCCACCACTGTCGACCCGGCTCGAAGCTGTGCCCTCGCTCGCCGACCGCTGCTTGGCCTCCCACCTTACTCGACCCCACGCAGCAAATACGGGCCCGGCGACCAGCCGGCTCGACCCTCCTGCCGAGCGCCCCCCTCCTGCCGTCGCCCAGCCCACACCCGACCCGCACCTCAGCCGCGCAGCTAGAAGACATTGTCGCCGAGCCGGCCGACTGCCCCGGCCTTCCCGCTGCCAGGATGCGCCAATCGGGCCCGAAGCCGAAATTGAGCCGAATTTAATCCGGATAAGGGCAGCCGAGGGGCGAATGACCCCTTTACCCCCTACCCCCACTGAATTTTTCATTTCATTTTGTTTTATTTGTTTTTTCTTTTTTTGAAATTTAATTAAGAATTCAGGAATTTGATAAAAATTGACAAAAAATTCTAAAAAATTGCTGGAAAATTCCAAAAAATAAATGGGCTCTGGATTATTTTTTCCTTAGCCCCTTTCTACATTTATGAATATTTTTTATAAATTTTACATTTATTGCTTAGTTCTAATTTACTAGAAATCCATGAGAAATTTAATTTTGCATTTTTTGAATCTTGCAACCACTCTCTATTAGATTGCACACAGTAATCTAATAAAGTAATTTTGTAAACACGCAGATGTCTGGCATCGTGAACCGTGAGTTTGAAGAACTGGCACCGCATGGTCAGAACTACTTCACATGGGCATCGGATGTGAAGATTGTACTTGGGGCAAGAAGCACCGAGCTGCCATCGGCTTAGGGTCCTCGAAGGATGCGCAACCTACTACTGAGCAAAACGATCAAGCTTTGCACTTCCTCAGGCATCACCTCTTAGCCATCTTGAAGAATGAATACATGGCTAAGGAGAGTGCACTTAAACTATGGACTACACTTCAGAAGCAGTTCAAGAAGCTCAAGTACACCATCTTGCCCCAAGCACAGCAACATTGGGTTCGCCTCAGGTTTGCAAACCACAGAACAGTGGCCGAGTACATTTCTGCCTTGCATAGAATTTGTACCAATCTCTCCCTATGTGGCAAGAAGATCACTGATGAAGAGAAGATTGAGAAAACTCTCTCCACCTTTCACCCTAATGCTATCCAGAGTGCTCGCAGCTATCGTCAGGACGCATACAAGGAGTATAGCGAATTGATTGCTGTTATGCAAGTTGTGGAATCACAGGATAATGTTCTTCGCAAGAACTTCGTCTCGCAGCCACTTGGAAGAGGCATTGGACCAGAAATCAATGCCAATAGCTACAAGGTGAAAAAGTCCACTCAAAGGAAGAAGGGCATGAAGGGTGGCAAGGAGAGATACCCGGCCCAGGGAAGGTCCAAAGCCCATGAGATGCAGAATGGCAAGCCACCCACTAAGCCATATAGACAGCAAAACCAGATATGCTTTAGGTGTGGCACTTGGGGATATTGGTCAAAGATATGTCGGGAATCCAAGGATATCATCAATGAATATCAAGCCAAGAAAGAATGCAAAAGAAAATACACCAGCAGAGGCACACTTCACCATGGTAGGCGATGAGGATGCCATGGATGAGGACACCCCACTTGCATCGTCCTCTCATTCCAGCCTAGACATCGATGCAGTAGCCAAGCTCATGGCAAATGAAGAGAAAACCTCTGTTGATGACATAGAGGCAAAAGTAATGCATTCTTTATAAATTCCATCTAATGCATGAATTGCATTATTAGCATTTCTTTTATGGTTGTTACAGAATTTTAAATAATGAATTGTAAACTCTAGAAGAGCACAAACTTTTCTCATGAATGGAAATTGCAATTTATTCTTTATTCTAGTATTTTATCTTTGCAAGCAATGTTTGAATTACTTTGCCACTGTCTAATTGGAATTATATTTTTGTATAGAAACTGTGTAGCGCCTAAATGGAAGAGATATGCATTGTTGATAGTGGCACAACAAATACCATCTTAAGATAGTCTAAATATTTCTAGTCGATCACGAAGAACACCAGAAGGATTACTATAATCGCAGGCAGCGATTCATATATAATAGACTACGGAAAAGCTATGATTATATTACCAATGGGTACTACTTTGGTAATCAAAGAAGCTCTTTTGTACCCTGAATCAATACAAACTCTCCTGAATTTTAAGGACATCCGCGCCAATGGGTTTCACGTAGAAACAAATGAAGAAAATGGCAAAGAATTTTTGTGCATTGTGAAGAACGCGAAATGTGGAAAAATGGTATTAGAAAAATGTCCCTCATATGAATCTGGGTTGTACTACGTGAGAATCAACGCACCCGCTGTGTATACTTCTCTGAAGATTGTTTTTAGAAGCTCTGAATTATTTTCTCTATGGCATTGTAGATTATGCCATCTTGGTCCTAAAATGATGAGAAATATAGTTAACAACTCGTAACGTCATGGCATTAATGTTAAAACTTTCCCGAATCATGAAGATTTTGTGTGCCACGCATGTGCCACTAGGGAATTAATAACTAGACCCTCTGTTATGAAAGTGCAAAATGAAATCCCTACATTTCTAGAACGCATCCAGGGGGATATTTGCGGTCCAATTCAGCTATTATTAGGGCCGTTTCGGTACTTCATGGTGCTCATTGATGCTTCCTCGAAATGGTCACATGTATGTTTGCTGTCAACAAGAAACCATGCTTTTGCAAAGCTGATCTAACAGATCATCAGAATTAAAAATGCTTTTCCTGATCATCGTATGAAGTCCATTCAAATGGACAATGCCGGTGAATTTACTTCTAAGGCATTTGATGACTATGGCACAGCAACTGGAATAGCCGTTGAGCATTCTGTACCGCACGTTCATACGCAAAATGGATTAGCCGAAGCACTAATAAAGATGATCAAATTTATTGCACGGCCACTTTTGCTGGTTAGTAACTTGGCCAACACTTGTTGGGGATACACAGTCCTGCATGCAGCAGCAATCATCAATTTTAGACCATAGGCCTACAACATCCATTCACCTATGTAATTAGTGCAAGGGATCATCCTGAAGATTTCCCATCTTAGAAAGTTTGATTGTATGGTATATGTACCTATACCACCCCAACAGCGGACTGCAATGGGTCCTCTCCGCAAGTCTGGGACATACATTGGTTATGAGAGTGCATCCATAATCAAGTATCTGGAACCCATGATTGGAGACTTGCATACAGCCCGATTCGCTGATTGCAACTTTGACGAGGACCGTTTCCCATCATTAGGAGAGGAAATCAACTTTTGGATGAAAAATACCAGGAAATCATATAGCATTCCACTGGGATCCCCTCACATGACCCTTGCACTAATGAAGCAAATCAAGAAGTCTAGAAGACAATTGATTTGCAAAACCTAGCAAATGAACTGCATGATCATTTTTGTGATCTGAAAAGTGTGATTAAGTCGCATGTACATACTAGAAATGCACCAAAGAGGGTTAAAATACCAAAAAAAGCAGAATGTATCCCTCATCCTGTTCAGAGGCCTAAAAAAAGAACAGAACATCTGGCTTCTTAAACCTAAAGTACCCGGAGACGTCTGGGGAAAACTGGGCTAGAAGACTTACCACAACCAATCACGAAAATGCCCCAAAGCAAGAAGGGGAGCCAGTTGAGACCTGGCACTGGAAAAAAACCTGTCGAAAAGGCAATTCCAGATCTAAGTCTTCCACTACAAGAAGACGCCAAAATAATGTGTGCGCACACATAGACGATGAAAAACTAAAAGAATTTGCTCCTGTGATAGAAAACAGCAGTGAAGAGCAAGCAGGAGTGCATGAAGAAGCACCCCATCATGAAATAGCCATAAATTTTGTAATAATGGGAGAATCCCTAAATAGAGCAACAGCCAATGTCAATGCATACTTTGCAAAGAAGATTGCCACAATTATTGATTATGATCCCGAGCATGCATCTCTCACAGAATGCAAGAAAAGGCTAGATTGAGAAGAATAGAAGAAGGCAATCACCACAAAGTTAGTCTCTTTGAACAAAAAAGAGGTGATTGGGCCTATGTGCCGTACGCCTCCCCATATAAACCCCGTAGGACATAAATGGGTTTTTATTCGGAAGAGAAATGAAAACAATGAAGTTGTAAGACATAAGACAAGGCTTGTTGCATAAGATTTCACCAACGTCTTGGGGTTGATTATGAAGAAACCTATTCCCCGGTCATAGGAGGGATCACCTCTAGGTATTTAATCTCAATGGCAGTCAACTTGAAGTTGAAAATAAAATTGATGTATGTTGTCACAGCATATTTTTATGGAAACTTGGATTCGAACATATACATGAAAGTACCGGAAGGTATCCGTATCCCGTACCAAGACAGAGCAAACAGAAACCTGTACAGTGTAAAACTAGAGAAATCACTGTATGGACTAAAGTAGTCAGGAAGAATGTGGTACAATCGATTGAGTGACTTTCTCTGCAAGAAAGGCTACACAAACAGCGAAGATTGTCCATGTATTTTTATACAACGATCCCCAAATGGATTTTGTATAATCTACATCTATGTAAATGACTTGAACATCATTGGAACGGATGAAGAAATAGAAGAAGCTTGCTCATACTTGAAGTCTGAGTTTGAAATGAAAGACTTGGGTAAAACCAAGTTTTGTTTAGGCTGTAGCTTGAGCATGTCCAATGAAGAATCTTGGTACACCAAACGTCCTACACGTAGAAAGCGTTAGAGAAATTTGGTTTTGGAAAAGCATATCCTGCAAAGATCCCAATGGTCGGAAGATCATTACAAGCAGACCTAGACCCATACAGGCCTAGAGAAGAGGGGGAGGAAGTCCTAGGAGTGGAATTCCCATATCTGAGTGCAGTTGTAGCACTCATGTACCTCACAAATAACACTATGTCGGACATTGCATTCGTTGTGAATTTGCTAACACGGTACAATGCAGAACCCACCAAAAAGCATTGGAAAGGGATCAATGACATCTTCCGTTACCTCTAAGGAAGTAAAGATCTCGGCTTGTTTTATAAAAGAAATCATGAACTAACTTTAGTTGGCTATGCCGATACTGGGTACCTATCGGACCCGCATACTGGCAAGTCACAAATTGCATATATTTTTCTTTGTTGTGAAATAGCAATTTCTTGGAACTCATCTAAGCAGACTCTTGTCTCAACATCGATAAACCACTCGAAAATCATTGCCTTGTATGAAGCCTTCCGAGAGTGCGCATGGCTTCGAAGAATGGTTCATCACATCCAGAAGTCATGTGGCTTGAACTTTGAGCAAACTCTCACTATTATTTATGAAGACAATGCAGCTTGTGTTGCTAAGTACAAATGAGCTATGTGAAAAGCAACCTCACGAAGCACATCAACCCCAAGTCCTTTTATGCTCATGAAATGCATAAGATGAACGAGATCAAGATATTGCACACTAAGTCGGGTGAGAATCTTGCCGATTTATTTACTAAGTCACTCCCAACATCTAATTTTGAAAGGTGCGTTAGAGGAATTGGGATGATGAGACTTAGAGAAGTGCAGATCTTAGGGGGAGAATATTCACATACTCCTAAATAAATCTTGAACATGAAATTTGAGTACCCAACGTGGATCCCAAAGATTAACATTGAACTTGGGTGAATTGTACTCTTCTTCCTTAGTAAGTTTACACGGAAGTTTTCTTACGTAAGGTTTTAATGAGGCAATTCGTGCAATACAACAAAGCGTATGCTATGTACTCTTTCTCCAAGTATTTTTCCACTGGGTTTTTCTGGAGTTTTGATGAGGCATATGCATCTTGCGGCAAAAAGCCCAAGGGGAATGTTGGAAAATCAGATGGCCCACGAAGGACCATGTGGTCCCTTTAGCCAAAACCTTAGTCGTAGGTTATAAATAGAAGGAGGGGGTTCCCCCAATGTAGATGCAATCAGAAATAACAAATCAATTCTCTTCTCATATCGTGTTTCTGTCTTTCTGTTCTCTACTTTAGATATATTGAGAAACCTTGCACTACACGGTAGCACGGTTTCTCAATAGTAACTACTGAGAAACCATTTCGAGCATATAAAGAGAGGATTCACCACGGACAGAGTCTAACGTGCACAGCATCCGTCTCTTCAGCTGAATGCTTTGGCTTCGATTTCTACCAATAGTATGTCATGAAGGGTTACCAAAGGTAATTCCAGAACCGCACGACCAATTAATAGTCCACAAGGTTGCTCACCGATCTCCCAAGTCCCAACAACCATAGATAGATAGATAGATCGATCGATGGGTGCATCCGTGCGTGTACGGTGTGCCACACAGTATGCAGAACCGACTTCGATCGCACAGAAATAAAAATACGCAGAACTGACTGAAAAAATCAAATACTCCTTTCCTTCGGGGAACGGAAGGTCAGCCACATATTCTAGAAGCAAACACTACTTTAGGAGTCGAATTATGAAAGTTGGGCAGGCTGAACACCTACTGTGTGTAAACCGATTTAACGACACCTTGTTGCGACCATCATTTTGTTAACCAACAACACAACATGATTCACGTTCGAGGCATTCTGAATTGCAGCTCACCGCGTGCAATCAAATGGATATGCAGCTTAGATTTTAAACATAGATTACCATTGACGACAATACAAAACTGAAAAGAAAAAGAAGGAACCTAACTATTTGCTCGGCCCAAACTAGGTTTCTGAAAGCCTAAAAAGTCAGGCTTCGTTCACGCGTATCTGTATGGGCCATCGCCACAAGAAACCTGTCTCTTATTGGAATCTCAGTTTATCTTCCTCTACAAAATCTTGCTAGGGGTGCCGTCATGTGCTCCAGTCTGTCTGTTCGAACTTTTCATGTATAAGATGATTTAAGAGAAAAGTTATCCATATATTTGGTTGCTTGAATGGAATCATCCCATCTTAGATCAAGTGATATAGATTTGAGGAATATTCTCTCTAGATGCTGAACCATTCCATTTACCTAAAATAATGGAACCAAATAGTATATGATCATCCCATTCCATTCAATCTCATCTCATCAACCAAACGCATCCTTAAATAAAATCTCATCCTCGAGATTGGCGAGTTCTAAGGAGATATACGAAAATTCTTCTCTAAGGTGGTACTCTTGTTCCCATGTAGTTTCACATGCGCTCGTCCCATGTAGCCATATGATGGTTTACAAGACACGACATGATTTTAATCTCATGGTTTGATCTTGTCCCTTGGATAGGTTTGGATTCTATACCATAAGATAATTTTTCTCCAAAATTTTAATAGTATTGTTACAATTTGGCCCCCCCTTATAAAATATTGTTGCACTATGTTATTTATTTGGTATTTTGGTCCCAGTTATCACTATTTCTCGGCTTCACCATTCACCCGGCCAAATGCATACGAGAAAGCTGAGTACATACCTGCTCTTTCACGGAAAAGAAACAATCAGTTGATGCATCTTTCCCATAGAGCGCTGTGATATTTTCTGATTCTTTTTTTCTTTTCTTTCCTGTACATAAAATTTTGTTTTTTCACCTATATCTATTAATATATATAGTAGGGGCCTCCCCTACTGTTTCTCCTTAAAAAATAGAAGAGCAATGACGATAGTGAAAAAGAACCTAACAGCGTTGTAAACTTTATACAGCTTTACATAAATATAAGCAGGGGGGACTGCTGTAGCATAAGTGCATAAGTCTGCAGAATTTGACTACAGAAAATGAAGAGACAGTGATGAACAGAGGAAAAATTGTTCACCATCATCTTAACGAAATTCACGTAGGTGAGCTTTCGAGGCTTGTAAAAAAATACTAGGTGCAATAGTAATATAGTATACAACGTTTTCAAAAACCAAAGAGGAAAAGCCTATATTACAAGATAACTAATGAAGCCAAAGCATTTCCTAAGCTCCACTGATATGCACAAATCGACTTGCATTTGCAACGGTTAGGATTATGTGTCAAATCCTAACCAA
Organism: Rhipidocladum racemiflorum; assembly: GCA_036346355.1. Lineage (NCBI taxonomy): Eukaryota > Viridiplantae > Streptophyta > Magnoliopsida > Poales > Poaceae > Rhipidocladum > Rhipidocladum racemiflorum. The sequence goes on along the minus strand of CM070569.1, from coordinate 2,333,477 downwards.
TTATATTTTGTATTCGTTACCTTCTACAACTCGGACTCTTTGGCTATATAAACCGCCTCTATGTACATGTAATCCTTAAACAATATAGTAGATTGTCCCCTGTGGTTTTTTCATGCAAGGGTTTTTCCACGTTAAATCTGTGTCTCCATTATTTTGTCGTGCTCTAAACCTAACAAGTGGTATCACAGCTTATGTTCAAGATTAATCTGCTGCCCTAGAAAGAGGCGACTCCTGGGGCGACACCGCACGGCAACAGCATCGGCATTTCCAATCTACAGTCGAGAGGCACATGCTGTTCTTTTGGCCGGCCACTTTCGCCGCCGACGCCCCATCCTTCATTGCGTCCTGCGGTCACTCATGCCGTTCCCGACGCATCCGAGTTGGCCCAAATCGCATCGTCATCGCGACCCGCCGGCCAAATCCGACGCCCGACACACCGCCGCCCTCGGTCTTCCGCGTCGGCTCCCTTCGGCTGTCCCGGGGCGGCCCGTCTGCTCGGCTTCCACGCCGGCCTCCACCAGCGCCGCCTCCAGCCGGGTCCAGTTGCTCGATCTGCGCGGGCACCAACCGCTTCGCCCGTGCGGCCCCCTCCACGCTCCGACCTGCACCGGTGCGTCCCACCAGCACCGTCAACCCTTCGGCGACTTGGCCATCCGGCGCTCCAATCGCGCCTGCCGACCGCTCCGGGTTCAAACTGCGCCAGCGCCACACTGAACGGCCACTTTCGCCGCCGACACCGCATGGCCCAACATCCGCCACTTCACTGGCCTCTGCACCGCACCTTCGCCGCGTCGGCCGCCTTTGACTCGTCGGTTTCCGAGCTGCCTTCGGTTCGCGCAGCCACGCTTTGACGCTATCTCAGCCATCAACATCCATCGGCGTCGGCGTTGCCCACCGCCAGCGCCGCTCACGCTGGCGACCCCTTCGGCCACCGGCACTTGCTTGCTTCGGCTTCATCCTCATCAAGCCGCCAGATCCGCGCCGTTCAGCGACCGCCTTCAATGCCGGCTTCATCTTCCACGTGCCGGTCACCATCTCCGGCCAGCCGGCATCCCACACACTGATCGCCGGTGCGCCTCGCCACCGGCTAGCGCAGCGTCCCCCGGCGTGCTGCCGATCGGACTGAGTTTTTGAGTCTGAATAAGGCTCAGGTTCACGTCCTCAAGGAGCCCGTTCACATCCGTACATACAACAGTTCTTTTCATCTTGACAGTTTTGAGCAGTTTCAACCATGTTATGGATTCTCAGTAGGCAAGTTGCCGAATTTTATGTTCAAGGTGGAGCATGTCAAAAGTCCATGAGATGAGTTCTTCGCTATTTATCAAGCACCACAAGTGATGTCTTGGTTTATGTCATTTGATGATTGGGCATTTATTTAGGAGGTCAATTGCACATACTCAGATTTTATTGAGGTTATGAATTGAAGCCCAGATTCTTCGTCTACTTTGTTATAGCTGTGTTGATTTGACTGTTCCAGTCGTTCTTGACCTACTGATGATTTGCTCAAATTTTGCTTCGCAAGAAGTGTTTCGATTGACTGTTACAGTCTTTCATATTTGCACTGTCCTTTGGACTTTCAGTGCTTGATTACCTTTTGGAATTTTTTTGGAGACAAATTTTTATTATGGATTTTTGAGTCAAAGGGAGGTTTGTTAGGAATATGCCTCAAATCCTAACCTACCATATCTTATAGTCTTGCCTTCTACAATTCGAACTCTCTTTAGCTATATAAGCCACCTCTATGTACATATAATCCTTGAACCATTATAGTGGATTGTTTTTTATGCTTTTTCTTGTAAAAGGTTTTTCCACGTTAAATCATTGTCTCTCTATTTCGTGTGCTGTGCAAACCCTAACAGCAACTATTGCAAGGCAATGAATGTAATTTCTTTTGAAGGACATGCTTCCTATCGTCATCATCTCTTCTGGAAGTTGAGCTTCATGATGGCAAAGCCGAACAAAGAGGCGAAAAGCACTGCGAACGCCACGACCACCGTGGCCACCCGCCCCAACCAGCTGTGCTTGAAGTCGAAGAAGTTCTCCACGAATACTTTAACAGGGGTGCCATCCTCCATCGGCGTTACGATATCACCAAACTGCGAGACGACCAGCCCATACAGCGTCCACGCGACAGGACATACCCAACAGTACCATCTCCACCAGATTGGAACTTTCTGATCATAATGTCAGGCCAAAAACGAAATGAGCTTTGGAAAAGTTGAAACAAAAGTAGATGCAGGGGATGACGATACTTACTGGTCGGGGGATGATGAACCCGGAGAAAAGGTTCCAGATGAGGTAGAACGCCGAGGAGACAATCGAGGCGATGTGGTAGTTCGGTGTCAAGCCGACGGCCATCATGCCATAGAATGTGAAGTAGAGCAGTGTGAAGTACATGAAGAAGAGGTACCAGAAAAATTTGGCAGCCGTCCACTCGAATCCGATCATCGCGTACACTATGACTCCGTAGATGCTAGCCTGAACCAGTGTGTACGGGAGTTCAATGACAACCTGCGAGAGAGAAGTTGATAAGTGTCTGGTTCTTAAGAATACAACCACCAGCATGAAAAAAGGGTGTCCGGAATTGATTTACAGGAGAACCATTCACCTGGCCAAATGCATATGGGAAAGCTGAATACATGCCGGCAGCTCTTTCACGGTAAAAGACTGTCCGCTCCACGGCCACCACTGGCTGAACTGAACTACAGTTCAGGATGCCGATGAACAGCACTGCAGCGTACATTGACCCCATGGCATTGAACAAGTCCTGTGAATGCGTCCTGGATTAAGAAGCAAAGTATGAATAATAATTTGAAGGTGGCCGCTTGTTTGCTGTATACAATTTGGTATGACTTACATTTTGCCGCCAAGGTCCCAGAAGATGGTCCCGAAGAGGAGAGCAATGACGGTAGTGAAAAAGAACCTAACAGCATTATAAGGAGGGTTCCTCCAGTATGACAGGTTCTGCTTCCACAGGCAAGCTAGGCATTGTGTGAATGAAGACTGTGAGTACCGTGTAGGGAAATACAAGTCACTTGAACCCGGCGCAGGTTGGCTCAGTTCATGTATCAAGGCCTTGTTCCTCCTATAAAAGGTAATGATACATCAACTATGGTAAAAATGCCTTGGAAAGAAAAAAGGATCCAACTGAAAAATGCAAAGTGCATTGGTATGTAGGAATCGGTACACCATTTTGTCGAGTAAGCTGGTATTGTTCTGCACCTTAGTTGTGTTAGTATGCTATGTTACCTATAGCATAGTTCTGTAACTTTGACCTATCATAATTAATTTTAGTTGTTTACTATTATTAGTTAGTTGTTTTCTTAACCACCTAAGGAAATTTTGAAAGATGAACGACTGGTAGGATTGCAATTTACTCACTGGTAGAGTTCAGATTTCTTGTATAAGTCACTGAAATCAACACCTAGTATGTGCTCTTGAGAGGCTGTTGTGACTTCCAACATCCATGTAGCTGGATTATAGCCCTCTATTATTTTGTTGACTCCATGAATACCCTGGATAACACAAAATCACATGAGTTTATCAGTCATTTTTTAAAACTTCAATTGATGTGTATAAAATTCCTGTAATAGCAATTTACCTCGAAATATTTGATCAGCTCTGAAGAATGATGGCCTAATGGACCAGCATAGATCTCTTCTCCTCCTCGCTTCATCAGGAAAAGCTGCAAGTGTTAATCATGTTAAGGATATATTGTCTGTTATAGATTATTGCCTTATCTCTTATCCTTGTCTTATCTCTTGGACCCTCATGTACTCTATATATTGTGGCCATTGGCCTTCATATTGAATACAAGTGCTATTCATAACATGGTATCAGAGCCTAATCTAGGGTTAGAGTCTACTGGCGTTGCACTTACGTCTCCGTCGCCAACTCTTCCCGTCGACTCTTCCCGTCGACTCTTCCGTCGTTTCCTGGCTGTTCCTGTCCACGGCTGAGCCCTCTGGCCCGCACTACGCCTCCTTCGCGCTCTGACCGGAGAAGGCTGGTCTTCCCTTCCGTGCGCCGACGCACCACCTCCAGTGTCTTCTGCGGGCGTCCTGCCTTCGACGTGTTCCGCGCACTGGCTAGAAGCTCAATCCGAAGCACTCGTGAAGAAGCGCTGATCGTTTCTTGCATCGGACTTCAAACGGAAGTTTTGATTGGTTTTTAAGTTTGTGCTTCAACGGAGGATCTGAAACGTCCAGAGTGAAGGATAAGGCACTGCCTTGTGCCCTGTGATCTTCTTCGGGACCGTTTTCGTTCCTCGCTGTCCAGTTTGGTCGGCTCGGCTTCGGTTCATTTCAGCATGGCTTTGTTGTCTTGGCTCTTTCGTTGGCTTGATGGCTTTACAGGCTTGATGCTTTTTAGTGCTGCGGCTAGTAATTCATAATATTTTTTTTACTCTTCCGTTGCGTCCATCCTAGTCTTTAGCCTTTTGATCTTGTCGTCGCTCGGCTCTTTTATCGGCTCGGCTCATTCTGTCAACTCCTATTACCTCGGCTCGGCTCGTTTTGTCGGCTTCGTCGGTGCTTCTTCGTCGTCTCGGCCCTACCTTCGACTTCCGTTTGTCGATTTGGCTTCTTCGTCGACTTGTCTTCACCGACTCGGTTCTTCGTTGGCTGTTCTTCGTCAGCTCGATTTTTCAAGAGTTACAAGCTACGACGGCTACTTCAAGACTATGACTTTGGATTTTTCCTTTTTAGTTCATCTCTTCCAAATGCAATGCTATTGCATACGCCTTGCATTTGTGGGGGGGGGGTGTTAAAAATATATTGTCTGTTATAGATTATTGCCTTATCTCTTGGACCCTCATGTACTCTATATATTGTGGCCATTGGCCTTCATATTGAATACAAGTGCTATTCATAACAAATCAAACATTTTAGACCATACAATGTAGTTCAATATTTGGAAAACCGGCCAGAAACAATCGAGTTTCACCAATTTATACCAATTATCCAGAGAGTAGATGGTAGAAACCAGCAAGGTGAAATCTCACTCACCTCATCGAATGCTTCAAATATGTCAATGCTAGGTTGATGAATCGTGCAGACCACAGTTCTACCAGTGTCGACAGTATTCCTCACTGTCCTCATCACAATTGCAGCTGCTCGGGCATCAAGTCCGGAGGTTGGCTCATCCATGAAAATAATCGAAGGATTTGCAACGAGCTCCACAGCAATGGTCAGCCTCTTCCTCTGCTCAGTCGACAGACCATTCACTCCGGGAAGTCCAACCAAAGCATCTCTCAGTGGTTTGAGCTCCACAAGTTCCATCACTTCCTCAATGAACATCTGCGTACAAAAAGGTAAGTAACTATCTATCGAGTATCGACTGAAGGTGGGAAGTACATCTATTTTGTTTGACTGACCTTTCTTCTATTCGAATCTACATCTTCGGGAAGCCGGAGCCATCGAGAAAAGCGATGACTCATAGACTGTCACCGCGGTGAGTGGATATCGTTACATTCCAGTATCCTGATACACGCGCAAAGGTCTCTTGTTTCTTTGGATATCCTGAAATGCTGATGTTTCCCTCAATGTATCCACCGGTCTTTCTCCCTGCCAACACATCCATCAGAGTAGTCTTGCCGGCACCACTGACACCCATCAGTGCGGTCAGCACCCCTGGCCTGAAAGACCCACTAAGACCTTTGAGGAGCTCTAACCGGTCTTCAACAATGCCTTGTGCTTTCATTTCCTGAATTAATTTCATCCCCAAGTTTACATACTTATGATGAATGGTTGATGTTGATGGTACAAGAGAAGAAATTTTGTATCTTTTACCTGTGGCATGTCAACGAAGTATCTGATGTTGTCGAATGTCAGCGAAAGAGGAACAAATGGGAGGACCATCCCCCTCTGCGTAGGGCCAGAGTTATCTTCAACAATTGCTGAATTGGTTTCACTATTGTTTCCTATTGCTCGATGAGTACTGGTTGATGCCAAGCAATTGTCGTCCAGAACCTCACCGTTCAGGTTGGCACGCTTCTCCTTCAGTTCATCTTCAGATACTGACGGATGGGACTTACCATATGCTGGAAAATCACAAGATGAAACAGTTCACAGGTTTAGATATTGCCAAATCCAAGAAAAATGATCAAACCAGTTTGATAGGTACTCACGTGTGAGGTATGTAAGGGCAAGAGTGAAGAGAGCGTTGAAGAGGATGGTGAATCCGAGCAATGCACCAAACCCAATCCAATACCACTTGGCTTCAGGGAACACTCCACGGGACTTGAGGACTTGCACACCAAGGGTATCACTGGAGACAGTGTTATCCAAGATTTTGTCCCAACTGTGCCCTAAGAATTCGTTCACTGAGATGGCATTCTGTGCGTACATCAATGGGGAGATCCAGTAGCCCCAAATCCACCATTTCTTCACTTGTTCTGTTCAAATAGAAAGAAGCACCTGCCTTACAAAAGAGAGGTGTCGCAAAGAACTAGCGAGTAAGAGAGGGGTGACTATTTACCTCTTACTAGAATAAATCCTCCCAGAACCATAAAAATTAGCAACATGAATGATCCAAAGACATTTGCAACGATCATGTTCCTTGCTGCCCCACCGATGAATCGGAAGACTGATGCCGCCATTTGATTGACTGCTAACAAAAGCATATACTGCTTGAAGAACCTGACGATAACAACTACTCTCAGAACGTTGCAGAATAGTATCAGAGTACAACATAGCTGATGAATGATGATACACATTTGTTAAACAAAAGAGATTCTCAATAATAATAAATCTCACCTGCCTACATTTGGGTCGAACCCAATGACATAGTAAGTCATGAAAACAAACCCACCGACCTCAATAAACGTGATTGGGAACTTGAGGATCCATGAGGGTATAGTGTAGGCCCATGCCGGATAGAATAGGAGGTCCCTTTGCTTGAAGAATACAGGCAGCTTAAAGACGGTGAGTGCTAACTCAGAGAAGCCATTGAACATGATCATGAGCACACCAAAAAAGAGAGCGCTCATGTAGATGCCCCCGTTGATCACTGAGTCACGCTTCATCTTCGTACGGAAGAAGAGAGTCATTGTAATGATTGACACCAGCATCAGCTGTAACGCCAGAACACCAAGGAGTCAGTCATGAAGTTAGATATGTTGCTGTTGTTTTATCTTATATACTATTCAATCCTTTTGTTTGAACTAATGACAATTACATGGAATATTTTCAAAAAAGGAAAATGACAATTACCTGGAAGCTTCTGAAGATATAGACAAAGGAATTCCTCTTCATAAGCAGGATCTCCCGGTTGATGTTTGCCTTCAGCAGCTCCTTGCCACTCAAACCATACCTTGCGGTGGTCAGCGCTGCGGGATGGCTCTTGCTCTTGTCGAACGGAACAGCCAGGTCGTCTGCTATAGCTCTCCCGGTATGGAACGACTGGAACGCAGTCGCGATTTCCTTAACTGGCACGAACTGGTAGGGCTCGTCGTGCCGGGACCAGTACTGCTTTTGATCTTTCCTAGAAGTCACCTGCTCATTATTTGCACAGGGATAGTGAGATACGTTGCCAAAAACTGTACCTATGTGCACATTTGAAGACGGGCAATGCACGTACTTCTTGCAAGAAGTCAGCGACACCCTTCCTCTCAGGGCACTTGAACCCGACGGACTCGAAGAATTCAAGCACATCCTCTCGGGGGCCCTGGTACACGACCTGCCCATCTGAGAGGAGGAGGATGTCGTCGAATAGGTTGTAAGTCTCAGGCGCCGGCTGCAGCAGGGAGATGATGGCCGTGCCGCCGAGGATGTGGATGGACTGCCTGAGCGAGTTCACGATCTGGAACGTTGTGGAGCTGTCGAGCCCAGTCGAGATCTCGTCCATGAAAAGTGCATTTGCCGGCCCAACCAGCATCTCACCTACAGGACATATCCAAGTAGAAATATTCACATCGTTGCTCACTAACAGCCTCTGTTCTTGAACTGAGATGGTGCTTGACTATTTTTGAGAAATTTTACGGTGGATAATATAGATAGTAAACAGTAGTAAGTAGAAATCAAATCAAATCTTTCATTCCTCATGGTTATTTTAGGTTTTTCCTACCCATTCATCATAGATATTCTAGATTTTTCCTAATTCGTTTACAGTTTTTTATTCACCGAATACCTAATGATCTTCAGAGACTTCTTATCTATTCATCCGCTATTCATCAGGATCACATGACGTGTTTTACCGTAGATGACAAATAAAATGATAGAATTTTTTTACCATTCTACCCCTTTCTGAGTTTTACTACCAATACTACCGATGGTAGTATAACTAGATCTAAATTGATTTCAACCATTAGATTTAAAGGAATGGACGGCTTATATACCGGTTGTAACACGTTTCCGTTGTCCACCAGAGATGCCCCTCAGCATCTCGTCTCCCACCATCGTGTCTGCACATGTCTCTAGTCCTAATATCTGCAATAAGGTAATGTCCAAAATAATGAACAAGGCAGGTTTGGGCAATTCAATCCGAAATTACTAGTAGTTTTAGCTCAAATATGCATGTACCTTCAGTATATAGTCAGTGACCACATTGGCCTCTTGTCCTCCCAATGCAGACGCCTAATTAGTTTAACCAGAAAATGTATACTTAGTCTTCATTGCTGATTAGTTAAGTAATCATGAAAAACTAAACAAAAGACACCAAAATTCCTTGATTTATGTCGGATCTCTAAATTCTTGCCTTCATGAACGCGTCGATATCAGCATCAGGCTTGATATTCGCTGCCTTCTCTCTCCTGGACAGCTCAGTCAACATATCTGGCAAAATAATCAAAAAAAGAAGAAAAAAAAAGACTTGATAAGCATATTAATCAAACCATGCTAAATTGTCAATCCCATAGAATCTGCAAGAAGCCAAGCAGCAGAATATAAATTCACGTGCATGTGGTGTGGCTGATCGATGAGAATCATACCAAAGCGAGTGCCAACGCCCTGGCAGCGCGCGGAGAACGCGAGTGTCTCCCTCACGGTCATCTCTCCTATGTGGAGATCGTGCTGGCTGATGTACGCTGCCGTCCTCTCCGGCACAAACTCCTCCATCCCGTGCCCGTTGTAGGTCACTTTGCCAGAAACCTGCACATTGTTTCATCCCGTTATGCAATGTATGTCAGTAATCCGTATTAGTCATTTCCTACAAGCGGTGCCCTGTTTCTTGGCTGCCCATCTATCTATTATAGATTAAAAGCTCACGAGAGTCACTAATAAAAAAAAGAAATTATATGTTAAAAGTTCATAAGAGTCGCAAAGTAAAAAGAGAAATAGGCTAGATATTCTCAAAAAAAAAAAAAAACATCTGGCCTTTAATCTGAGTGGACCCGGATTATAATGGCTTAGATTAAAAGAAAGAGTCCAAAGATCTTCACCATCGAATGTTATTATTTTTAAAAAAAATATCAGCTTATGAGAGTCGCTAAGAAAAAAGAGAAATAGGTTAGAAATTCTCAAAAAAAAAAAAAAAACAAATCATCTTGTCCTTAATCTGAGTGGACCCGGATTATAACGGCTTAGATTAAAAAAAAAGAGTTCAAAAATCTTTACCATCGGATGTTATTATTTAAAAGAAAATATCTAACCGTCTATCTAGCAGACCTGAATTATATATAACTGTTTAGATTAAAAGAAAGAGTCCAAGGATCTCCACCATTTATTTTGATGAGATCAGATTATAACATTGCATATTAATCTATATAGATATTAGAGTTATTAAAAAATACACAGTTATAAAAAATATAATTATATATTAAAGATAATCTTATTATAATATCTAGCCACGCAGTTGCACGGATAAAATTGCTAGTTTTGTACTAAAAACGAGATGCTGATGAGATGTGCATATGGTGAGAATACAGCTCGGTTTTCGGAAAACATCAAAAATATTGCAAAGAGTTTTTTTTTTTCCAAACCTTGAGGTCTTTGTCGAGCCTTCCAGCCAACGCGAGCAGCAAGGTGGTCTTGCCAGAACCGGGCGGACCTAACAGCAGAGTCATCCTGCACACGCGAAAAGAACGTGAGGTGGAATGGAAGAAGCGAAGAAACCGAGTCCGGGAAGACCCGGATTAAGGACTAAAGGTGACACATACTACACAGGCAGGAGCATCGCATCTAAGTTCAAAATATCAGCGAAATTCGGCGAAATATCGGATCTCGGAACCCCCGAGTTTCATAATCCTGACGAAATTAAAAAACTCTAAAAAAATTCAAAGTGCTATAGTAACCTATAATCTCACCGAGATCTCGGTGAATTTGATCGAAATCTCGGCGAATTTAACCGAGATTTGACTAAAACTTAACCGGATTTTTACCAGATTAGATTCTTCGTGTTGTTTCTCACGTGGGACAGTCGGTAGATCATAATTCCAGTGAAATTGAAAAAACCCTTAAAAATTCAAAGTGTGACGGTGCGTAAAATCTCGTTGAGATCTCAGTGAATCTCGCCGAAATCACGACAAATTTGACCAAGATTTGACAAGATTCAAATTTTGGTTTTGTGTATCATTCTAAAATAACGAGATCTTCGCGAAATTTTGGATTTCGATAAGTGACGAGATTTAACCCGAAAACAAAATTTGAAACGCTGATCGCATCTTGTCTGTAAAGAAAAGGTGAGAGATCTTGTCACCTGCGGGGCTTGATGATGCCGCTGACGTCGTGGAGGATGGGAATGCTCCGCTTCCGGCTCGGGAGTATGTGCAGCGCGTTGGCCGCTTCCTGCATCCAACAAGTTCGAAGAACAATCAATCAACTTTACCTCTGACACACAAGGGACGAACGCAACGGCGCGCACCTCGAGCGTGTTGGTGATGGAGTTGAGGACGGTCGGGAGGCCGCTGCTGCCGACGCGGACCTCCGCCTCCGCCACCAGGTGCTCGAACCGCACCTCGATCGTCGGCATGTCGATCCCAACCCTGCACAACCAAGCACGCGCAAATCATCAGACACCCGGCAGGCAAAGGGTACCAACCACTCGCAGTAGACTAGCTAACTAAACTACAAGCTCGCACCGCTCGAGTCGGTCCTTGAGCTTGAGCAGGAACCGCTCGTTGTCCTCGTCTGCGACGCGCACGAGCCGCTCGATGAGTGCCCGCCGCTCGCTCGGGCCGAGGCCGAGCACGTCCACGACCCCCATCCCCGCCGCCGCGGCTCCTCCCTCGCCGTCGAGCGGGAGGATGGCGCGGCGGACGCGGTCGTAGGTGGGCAGCTTCTCGAGCGCGGCCCAGCGCAGCGCCTCCTCGTCGTCGTCCTCCCTCGACGAGCGCGAGAACACGTCGTCCCCGCGCCGCCACATGGACCCGCTGTCCCGCCGCATGCTCGCCACCTTCTGGATATCCCCCGCCGCGTCCATCTCCTCCCCCTAGGTCCCTACCGCCTACTCCCCCTTCCCTAGCGCCAATGCGGGCGGCAGAAACCCTCAATCTCCGCGTGATTTCGGGGGCGTTTCGATGTGCGTTTGCATGCACCGGCCACTGGCTTTCTGCTGCTGCGGTGCCTGGGGCCTCTGGGCTGGGAGAGGAGCTGGGGGGTTTTTGTAGGGTGGGAACCGGGAATCCCTCTCCTGGCGATGGTCAGAGCTGTGGGGCCAGGATATGTGGACATTGTGGAGACCGGCCGGAGACTCCTGCTCATCGAGGATCGCCGCTTCCCCCGTATCCTGCTGTGCCGTTTGTCGCTTCTAGAAGAATTTTTAGTTCATCTATTTCTTGCGCAAGTTTGTATGGTTATTTCACCAAGTATTATACGTATAAAAGTACGACAGATCTACGTATTATAATATGTGAGCGCAATAAATAACTGTCTAGTATAGAGGCGCGATAAGTGACTTCCTCTAAACCAATGGATTAGAGGCTAGGCGGCAATGGGTTTTCTGCTAGAACAGCGCGTCGTAGGCCATGCAGCAATTATTTTGACTGCCGGCATCCGGAGGCGGTCTCTTTCCTCTACTCGTGTCTAAAACTTTGTAGTGAAAATACTGCTAAAATATTTCTCACGCAATGATATTTGCATTGGCCTAACCGGCGTATATGTAGGGAGCTTTACAACCAGGGAAAGAAATAACAGATTGCATCTACTAATCCTAGTCATACCTAACTTAGCCTATTAGCCAAATACAGATATGCTATGCATGGCACTGTTGCCCACGTGGCAACATGCATGCACGCGCGAGTGCAGGGAGGTCATGCATGTATGTCTAACACTCCCCCGCAGTCGAAACGGTAGCAGGCCGAACGTTGAGATTGGAGCAGAATTCCTCGAAGACGGTTGTCGGGGGTCCCTTGGTGAAGATGTCCGCATACTGTGTGGAGGTAGGCACATGGAAGTACACGAACTTGGCCAAGAGCAACTCGCTCACGAACAAAGTGTAGTTCGATCTCCACATGCTTAGTCCGCTGATGTTGGACCGGATTGGTGGAGAGATATACGGCGCTAATGTTGTCACAATATACCAAGGTAGCCCGATCAAGAGGTGAGTGGAGTTCCATCAAGAGCTGTCGGAGCTACGTAGCCTCAGCAACATTGTTAGCGATAGCACGATATTCAGCTTCAGCACTAGAACGAGAAACGGTCTGTTGTCGTTTAGATGACCAAGAAATAAGATTATCCCCAAGAAAAACGTCGTAGCCTGAAGTTGACTTCCGAGTGTCGGGACAGCCAGCCCAATCGGCATCGGTGTAGACCACCAGAGCGGTTGGGGAAGTCCGATGCAGAAGGAGGCCATAATCAAGAGTGCCGCGAAGGTAGCGAAGAATACGCTTGACCAGGGCGAGATGAGGAACTCGGGGGGTCATGCATAAGCAAACAGACCTGCTGAACTGCATAAGCAATGTTGGGACGAGTAAACGTGAGGTACTGCAAAGCTCCTGCGAGGCTCCGATAATCTGTGGCATCAGGAACAGGGTCGCCAGCTACTGAAAGCTTCGAGTGTGTATCAACTGGGGTGCCGCAAGGCTTGCAGTCGAACATGTCAGCACGCTCGAGAATCTCCAGGATATAATGACGCTGAGAGAGATGCATGGAGCCACTCTGTTTGGTCACAGACAATCCCAAGAAGTGGTGCAAGGGGCCAAGATCCTTCATGGGAAACTCCTGCTGGAGAGCCGCGATCATACGGCGAAGAAGACCGTCTGACGAGGCAGTGAGGATGATATCATCAACATAAAGCGGCAAGTAAACAGTCTCGGAGCCGCGACGGAATATATAAAGTGACGCATCTGACTTGGCCTTGACGAATCCCAGCGAGAGAAGATGTGTGGCAAAGCGACTGAACCAGGCATGGGGCGCCTGTTTGAGACGATAAAGAGACTTGTTGAGGCGGCAGACGTGATCAGGGTGATCAGAATCAACAAATCCAGATGGTTGCACACAGTAGACTGTCTCAGAGAGAACGCCGTGAAGAAAAGCATTGTTGACATCAAGCTGATGAATAGGCCAATCCCGAGAGAGAGCCAGAGTCAGAACAGTCCGAATAGTCACCGGTATCACAACCGGACTGAATGTTTCATCGAAGTCGATGCAGGGCATTGGGTGAAGCCCCGAAGCACCCACCGAGCCTTATAGCGATCAATGTACCCATCAAGATGAAGCTTGTGATGAAATACCCACTTGCCAGTGACCAAGTTGACTCCAGGCGGCCGAGGGACGAGATCCCAAGTGTTGTTGGCTCGTAGAGCAGTGAACTCCTCGACCATCGCGGAGCGCCAATTTGGATCGGCTAGGGCCCCACGGTATGTCTTGGGGATCGGCGGGAGAGCAACAGCATGAAGATTCAGTCGGTCAACCGGGAGATGAAACCCGGTTTTGCCTCTGGTGTTCATGCGGTGAGCATTAGATACCTGAGGGATTTGGACCACAAGCGGTGGCCCTCCGGTGCGACTGGTCGCAGCTGGCGCTAGGACGGAGGGAGCGGTGGCTGCATCTTGCAGGCCGGCTCCGCTGGCTGTAGCCTGTGGTGACACGCCAGCAGGGGAAGCAGAGCCGGATGGGGCGGGCGTGTCTTGTAGGCCGGCTACGCTGGCTGCAGCCTGTGGTGACGCGCCAGCAAGGGCAGCAGAGCCAGATGAGGCGGGCGTGTCTTGCAGGCCGGCTCCGCTGGCTACAGCCTGTGGCGACGCGCCAGCAGGGGCAGCAGAGCTGGATGGGGCGGGCGTTGGTGCCAGGTTGGCGACAGGGCAGCCGGCCACATCTTTCGACAGAGAGCGTGGCGCCCGATTAGGCTGGTAGCGAAGCGAGCAGCGATTGCTATGAGGGGCAGCAGGGGTAGCTGCTGGAGGTATGGAACCTGCAAAAAAACGAGTTCCAATGGGCAGAGTAGTGGACTCCATTTCCATCAAAAAATCAAGGTCAGTCACAGCAGATGCCCCAGGCAATGAGGCGGCAAAGGGAAAGGAGTTTTCATCAAAAGTGACATGACAAGAAATAATGACCCGATTTGAGGTCATGTCGAGACACTGGTAACCTTTGTGCTCAGAGGAGTAGCCAAGGAAAGTGCACATTGTGGAGCGCGGCAAGAGTTTGTTGGCAACGGTGGCAGAAAGATTGGGGTAACATCGACAGCCGAAAACCCGAAGGTGGTCATATGTGGGAGGAAGACCGTACAAAGCCTGGTAACTGGTAAGGGGTGGAGAATTGGAGGGTTTTAGTGGGTGTCTATTTATGAGATAGGTGGTGGTGTGAAGAGCCTCAACCCAATATTGAGGAGGCATACTAGCTTCAATGAGGAGGGACTGAACAACATTGTTGATGGTCCGGATGGACCTCTCAGCCTTGCTGTTTTGCTGATAAGTGTAAGGACAGGACATACGGAGAGAGACACCATTTGTGAGGAAGAACGAACGAGCGTAGAGATTGTCGAACTCTCGGCCGTTATCACACTGAACCGCTTTAATAGTAGTGCCAAATTGGGTTTGGATGTAGGCAAAAAAAAGTGGGAAATGGTGGCGAAAGTATCGGACTTTAAACGAAAGGGGAACGTCCAGAAAAAGTGAGAGCAATCGTCAAGAATAATCAAATAATACTTATAACCAGAGACACTAGCGATAGGGGAGGTCCATAGGTCAGAATGTATTAAGTCAAAGTTCTGAGAAGCACGAGAGCTAAATGGCACAAAAGGTAACCGAATGTGACGGCCCAGCTGACAGGCGTGACAAAGAGTATCAGTGGTGCCATGAGTACATGAAATAGCTGTGGAACGAGCTAAGTGATGAAGAGCGTCCGCGCCGAGATGACCAAGACGACGGTGCCAGAGAGTGGCGTTGGTGGTGAGTAAAGCATGTGGTGGTGACGGCAGTAGTGGATAGAGATCGTCAGAGCTATTGCACCTGGCGATCAAGCTCCTGGTTCGAAGGTCCTTCACAGAGAGGCCAAATGGGTCAAACTCAATAGAACAATTATTATCAGTTGTAAAACGACGAACAGAAATAAGATTTTTTGATAATCTGAGGTGTGATGAGCACGTGGCGAAGGGTGAGAGGAACGTGGTTGGCCGGAATGTGAGTGGATCCTACCGAGGTGATAGGAATCATGGAGCTGTTGCCAACGACAATGCTGGAAGGAAGGGAAATAGAAGGTGGGTGGGAAACCGACAGGTTACCGGGGTCGGACGTCAAGTGATTGCTGGCACCCGAGTCCATGTACCAAGTAGTGGAAGGTGGTGGTGTCAGTTGCATGGTGTTGAAAGCGCCAGCCAGGGCAGTCTGGTCCCAGCCGCCGAGGGGGGCCATGGTCTGCGGGGCTTGCTGAGGAGCAGCGGCAAGGCCCATGGGGTAGCCGTTCAAGGCCGGCTGCTGGCTTGGGATGACCACGCCTGGGTAGGAGGTGTTGAAGTTAGGCCAGCCGAAAGATGCAGGAGGTCCAACCACGGCTGTGAGTGCATGCGGCACAGCATGCGGTGTGCCTGAAGCCGTTACAGGACGGGGAGCGTGACCACCAGGACCTGGGCGTGGTGCGGCGCCAGGCCAGACTTGGATGCTACCCGTCCAAGGGTTGAAGAAGGAGGGCGGCCAGCTCCTATGCGATGACCGGTCGCTGCCTCCATTGCGGTTCTTGCGGCGTCGATTGTTGGGCCGGTTGCCTCCTGCCGTGTTCTGGCAACCACCGCCAGGGGAAGCAGCAGGGTTGCGAATAACGCCCTAGGCAGTGGAGGCGCCGGTCACAGGGCCCAGAGCGCTACCAGTGGTGGCAGTTGCCAGAACACGGCAGGAGGCAATCGACCCAACAATCGACGCCGCAAGAACCGCAACGGAGGCAACGACCGGTCGCCGCATGGGGGCTGGCCGCCCTCCTTCTTCAACCCTTGGACGGGTACCATCCAAGTCTAGCCTGGCGCCGCACCACACCCAGGTCCTGGTGGCCACGCTCCTCGTCCTGTAACGGCTTCAGGCACACCGCATGCTGTGCTGCATGCACTCACAGCCGCGGTTGGACCTCCTGCATAACAGAAAATACTGCTAAAATATAAGTATTCTGCCAGCATTGTTCTCAAAGATGTGACTCTCAGATGCTGCGAGCAACTGGATGGAGTACTTTCCGCTTTATCCAAAGTCCTATGGTGAGTCCCAGGGTGCAAGTCACTCTCATGAAAAGAACTTTTTTATAAATAATTATTTTTTATTTGTAAAATTCAAAAATATACCGTAAATATTTTTTTTTTGCAAAACTAGCCATCTATCGCGCCACGTGGCAACAACTGGGTTGCCACGTGTGCCAATCGTGCCACGGTGTCGAGGCCCGGATTTACGAATCCGAAACCCTCTGTGTATATTGTACTAGTTCAGGATCACGCTAGTGCACACAGTAGCAGCAAAATTAAAATATTATTATATTCACCGAATTAATTAAGAAAGTAGCAAATATTATCAATGGACCTTATAGTCAAGGTTTACATAACTTAGCCGTAAGGGCTTAAGAAACAAATAAACCATTACAACAGAAATAAAATAACTTGGGCCATACGACATGCTATAGGCAATCGTCTGGGGAAACGCCATCCTAGTTCTCGTAGTCTTCATAGTATTCCTCCTCGTAGAACTCAGTATTTCCATGTTCTTCCTCGGCAACTGATCAATAAGGGCATAAAGCCGTGAGTACAAAAAGTACTCAGCAAGCCATAGGAAAATGATGCAAATAATGTACGGCTTGACAAGAACGATCATATGGTTATTTTGCAGAAAGCAATAACTTGAATGTAAATACGATAAATAGATTCAAAGCATAATTGACGAAAGATAGTATATAACTGGTAAACCAATAGTAGACAATAACAAAAGACCGGTAAGGCATCACCCATCGCCAACTAAACCATCATCAACCACTGAACTCAACAGTAATATTATTTTGACATTAAAAACAACAGTGAACTTCCCATTCACTTCCAACAATTCCACCTTCAACATTTTATGAAAACATTATACCTCGTGTGAAATTCCTAAGCACGTCTATAACCGTGGACACGGCTATTCGAATAGTTTAACACACACTCTGCAGAGGTTGTACAGCTTTACCCACAAGGCGTGATCATCTCTTTAGTGCCATGCACAATTATCACACTTCATTTGGTGTGCGGCAGAGATATCACGATAAGGCCTTTACAATGCTTTATCTAAACCCAGTACTGTCCGCTAAGGTTTCACCCCTCAGGGCCCCCTCTTGCGCCTTGTGAGTCTACCAGTCCATCCCGGAACCCACACAACCACAATAGTACTTAAGTATAGACATTGCAAATTAATTAGCCAGGTCTGTCCCGTACCAGACATGTGGTTGTATGGTTAGGCCCAGTTCAATGGCGCACAAGATTAAGTCCTTAAGTATTCCCAGGCAAGATAACAACATCCCAAATGTGCCAACAGTACCCCCTATACTGCACGATCACTTGCCCGGGTGAAAACAATTTTGTATAACTAAGACCAATGGCACACCCTGCCATGGTGCAACAAATTTTACAATAGTGGCTATCCGCCACGATTCCATATCTCATTAAGTCAAGATTATTAATTCATCATATGACATGAGCTCATCGTACAACTAAGCATGGCTAAGCATAGTTACGTTAACCCAATGTTGGTACTACAATATGTCCAACTATTAATTGACCCAACTTGGGGTGACAATAGATACGTGGCATCTCAACTATTCAAGGTGGCATAATGACAATCAAGTATTTAACTAGTCCCAGCAATGTAGCACCACGGATGACGAAACGAGTCATTTTCCGTTTCTGGCATTTCGGTATGTCTTCGATTTCATGTTTTGGGCCGGCCTTTCGGGGGAATTTTGGGCTTGGGGGGACTTCGTGGGCCAGAGGTGGGAGGCCTTTGGCCCATGTGGGGGAGGGATTAGGGCAGCAAGCTGCTGCCCCATGCGCCCCCACCTCCCCACATGCGCCTCCACCCCCCTCCTCTCCTCCTAGCCGCTGCCCCCACCCCCCTTGCCGTGCGCCCCTCCCCACCCCCCTCTTGCGCCTCCCCCACCACCCCCTAGCCGGCCCTAGATTGCCTCCTTCCCCACCATTGCTTCCGTTCCACTTCACTCCGTTGATCTCCGCGTTGCGAAGGATTTCGACCAGGAGGATCCGAAGATTGGAGGGAGTTCGTGGTCGGGAGAGGAGCGTTCGTCATTCGTCGGGCGAAGGTATGGCGATGGGTAACCTTTTGGGATGAATTAGGTGCTATGCTAGAGGAGGTTTTGGTGCCATGAGATCAAAAGGTTGTGCTGCAAATAGTTAGAATCGATGAAAACTAGAGTTGTGCTGGCGTTCTGTTTCGGGCAGATTGGACATCCGACCTAGGGTTTGCGTTTTCGCAATTTTAGATTTGGAATTTGGTCGTCCGCCTGTTGATAAAGTTGTAGGTAATTGAATTACCTTTAATTGGACACCAAGAACATTAAATTCTGTCCAGTCGTTTAAAAGTTATGGTTGTTTTACCGAACGTGTTCGAAACTGTGACGTGATTGGGACAGATCGTGTTGATCTATAGATTAGTCAATTTTAGAGGCCGAATCAGTTTTTCCCAATACTTAGAAAAAGCTAGGAAATTTCCTAAGATTCGAGAAAATATACTCGTTTACTTAATTTGGAGTATTAGAACTCAAGTTATGTTAGTTGGAAGCCCGCTTCCCGTCGGGACAGATTCTCTGTTTTCGGGTTTTAGGGGTAGTTTGCGAAGTCGGGGTAGAGGAACGTTCATGTACTGTTTTGTGGGCACGTTTTGAGTGTGTGGTACCTATGTGCAGGTGGTGTGACCCCGGGCGTGCCTTCAACCTCTCGCCAATCCATCGCCCACGGTTGAAGGCAAGTGTATTGGAATGGGTTGGGTGTTGTTTGATTGCTATACTTGTTTAGGTGCAATATGATTACATGACATGATAACTTGCCATGATTGTTGTTTGCCTATGACATGATGACCATGTTTACATATTGGTTATGAATTCGTTGTATTAAATGTTTATGCAAATCTTTACATGTTCATGTCATATGTGCATTCATAATGGAAGAGGCGTCCCATTCTGATGCGGGCCTCTGTGTTCACACGTAGTGAACACAGAAGTCCTACCTCGTAGTCCCATCCACGGTTGTGTATGGTAGCGAGACAGTAAGAGTAGGCACCCTCCATCTACAGGATGGAAGGGGAAAGAGGGTGCACGCCGACGGGTGTGCACTCGGCAATACCGGTATGTGCTTCGAGGAGACATGTACATTGCATTGCATATATGTTGATTGTAATGATATGTGCACAATAAGATTATGATATGGTTATGATGATGAATATGAGATTATGCCATGATTATGATGTTAAGTATGAGATGTAGTGATGTTAGTATTGAAAGCTGTTTCTCTTTGTCCCATTGCAATATACTTGCTGAGTGATGAACTCACGCTTGTGTTTTATGATGTTTTATGTACCTTGCAACCGGCATGCGAGAAAGGGGTTTAGCTACACTTCTTCACGTAGCTCCACACATTAGACAGTTTTTATCATTTGGAGTTATGATAATAAGATTATTGCGATGAAACTTGGTGTATGGCTACATTGTGTGCTTGGTTTCCTCATACTTCGTTATTGTTTATGGAATGGTTGGATTCATTCTTTTGGACTTAACATGTTGCCATATCATCTGTTATTGCTGTTGTAGATGTCTTTCGTTTTGATATATCTTGCCATATTGTTCCTGTTGCTTCAAATCATGGAAAAACAAAGCAGATGCTGCCAAAATTTTCGGTTTTAGCATTTGCACCCTTGATGTAATTTAGCGTTATTTATGGTATTTAGATGCTGCTTCTACCATGTTTTAGGTTATAACTAAAATTTTGTCTTAGGATATGGAACATATATTTCTAGGGTCATACCTTAGGAATCAACTAAAATGTGATGTAGGATAACTTAGAAACATGGTTTAGGTTATAACTAAAATTTTGTCTTAGGATAGCAACATTAAAACTTGCATAAGTGGAATAATTAAGTTAAAATTTGACACACTTGGTTGCACAGTAGGATGGGGTTTTGGTTCAACATTGCATTGCGTTTGATTACTTGATGGAGACTATGTATATGTTGATGTTTGATATTTTCTCTTGTTTGCATTAATGATGTGCTTATGATTATGTGATTGTATGGTTGTGTAACTGTAGCAGCCATGCCGAGGGGTAGAGGCCGTGGTCGCCGTGGCCGTGGAGGCCAGGGGCGAGGTTCTCAGGGAGTTGCTGAGTCTGTAGCTGAGGGAAGCGCTTCGCTCAATGCTCATGGGCTAGCGCAGGAGGAGGTCCCGGTAGCACAGTCAGGGGCTGATGTACCCGCCGCCACTGTGGCCATGGTTCAGGCTCTTCAGAGGGAGGTTCAGGAGCTGCGCCAGTAGGTGCGGGCAGCCCCTGCTGTTGTGCCTCCCCCTGCAGCGGCCGCAGTTGTTGCCCCCGCTGTGCCGGAGCCGAAGATGAGTCTCCGGGAGTGGATGTCCCTCCGTCTGGACACTTTTGACGGAGTGGGCACGCCGGTCCAATCCGCAGATTGACTGCGGTACATGGAGCGGCAGTTTGAGATTCTAAAGTTGATCTCAGTCCGGAGAGCTCGCTTTGTGGCCTTTCAGCTGAAGGGACAAGCGGATATCTGGTGGGAGGGGGTTTTTGCTGCTAGAGCCCCCGCTCTTGGACCGGTTACCTGGGAGGATTTTGTGGTTCGCTTCCGAGCCAAGTTCTACCCAGAGTCTTTCCTTGAGAGGATGGAGCATACTATGATGACTCTTTCCCAGGGGAAGAAGTCGGTGTCAGACTACGAGGTGGAGTTCAACAACGTAGTGCGCTTCGTGCCGGCTGTGGTAGCAGATGACAGGGAGAAGGCGAGGAGGTTCCGTAGGGACCTCAACCAGGAGTTCAGAGTTGTCATGGGGGCGATTGTCCCTCATGACTTCTGCTTCGTGGTGGAGCAGGCGAAGGGCATGGAGGTCGAGTTGGAGCTCTCCAGGGATAAGCATAACCCTGGTGGTTCAGGGGTTCCAGCGGCCCTGGGCGGGGGCCAGAAGAGGACTTTTAGTGGAGGAGGTGGGTCTTCTCAGTGACCCACCTTCAAGAAGTTCAAGGGGGGACAGGGTTCCTCCTCAGGGGCTAAGATGAAGCCGCCCCAGCCATCTTCTTCGCGGGTGGCTGTTCGTCCTGCGCCAGGGCAGGGCATGATCTGTTTTAAGTGCGGTGGTGGACACCGTGCTACGGAGTGTGGTTGGTCCGGGGATTGCAACCACTGTGGCAAACCCGGTCATATGGGACGAATCTGCTAGATGAATCCCGATAGCATTATCAAGTGGGAGACGGTGCCTTCACCTCCCACTCCAGCGGCGTCTTCCACGGGGTCGGTGTAGATGCTGGCGGCCCCTGCTCCCCCGCCGCCCTCTGTTTGGGTGCCACCGGCGTCCTACTAGTGCCCGCAGCCGTCGGCTCCTCCTCGCTATTTCCTACCGCCCCAATCGTGTTGGGGCATCACCGGTGTCGTGGCTCCCGCCTTGCGCCACCGGGAGTGTACGCCTTGCCGACTGTCGAGTCAGCTAGGCATCCGGAGGTGGTTTCAGGTACTTTGCTTGTGGATTCAATTGATGCCTTTGTTCTGTTTGATTCCGGAGCATCCTATTCGTTTGTGTCGTCTGAGTTTTCCAGTAGTGCTAAGTTGGGAGTTTAGCGGATTTCTGAGTCTGTGATAGTCAGTTCTCCTAGGGGTCTGATTGCTAGTTCCTTGGTTTGCCCGGGTTGCACTATCACCATTGATGATAAGGTTTTCTTTGCCAATCTTATGGTGATTCCGTTGGCTCCTTTTGATGTTATTTTGGGCATGGACTGATTGCATCAGTACCGTGCCAAGATCTGTTGTTTTTGGAAGACAATTTCCTTGCAGGGCCCGTCAGGGGTGGAGTTGACTCTTCAGGGTGGCATACCCTCCAGTTCCATCTTTGCTTTGGCTAGTTTGTTTTTCGGTCGTCGTTTGCGGCAGTTGGGTGTTCTTATGGCTATTTCTAAAAAGCCATCTTCTTCAGTAGCAGTTGAGGAGATTCCTGTAGTGAAGGAGTTTGTTGGTGTGTTTCCTGATGAGTTGCCTGGTTTGCCTCCAGTGAGGAGTGTGGAGTTTTGAATTGATCTTATTCCTGGCACTCGACCTATTTCTATCTCTCCATACCGCTTGGCTTGTCCTTTTCAAGACAAGTTGAAAAAGCAATTGGAGGATCTGTTGGCCAAGGGTTTTATTCGGTGCAGTGTGTCGCCATGGGGAGCACCCGTCCTCTTCGTTTCGAAGAAGGATGGTAGTTGGCGTATGTGCATTGACTATCGCGCTCTCAATCAAGTGACCATCAAGAACAAGTATCCATTGTCTCGCATTGAGGATCTGTTTGACCAACTGAAGGGAGCAAAGGTGTTCTCAAAAATTGATCTTCAGTCTGGTTACAATCAGATTCGCGTGAGGGAACAGGACATTGAGAAGACTGCTTTCTCCACTAGGTATGGACACTATGAATTTAAAGTTATGTCGTTTGGACTAACTAATGCTCGTGCTGTCTTTATGGAGGCGATGAATAGTATGCTACACAAGTACCTTGATAAGTTTGTGGTAGTGTTCATCGATGATATTCTGGTTTACTCTAAATCAGAAGAAGAACATGAGCATCATTTGAGGCTTGTGCTGAGTACATTGAGGGAGTACCAGTTTTATGCTAAGTTGAAAAAGTGCGAGTTCTGGATTTCAGAAGTGGGTTTTCTTGGCCACATCATCAATCCAGAGGGCATATCTGTAGATCCTAGCAAAGTCTCAGCAGTCTTGGACTGGAAGAGACCTTCCAATGTTAAAGAGATGCGTAGTTTCCTTGGGTTGGCTGGCTACTATCGGTATTTTATGCAGGATTTCTCTATCATTGCTAAGCTGCTTTCGCAGTTGACCCAGAAAGGGACGAAATTTCAGTGGACTGCAGAGTGTGAGCACAGTTTCTGCACTTTGAAGGAGAAGTTAGTGAGTGCCCCTGTTCTTACCCTTCCTGAGCCTGGGAGGTGATTTACAGTCTATTCTGATGCTTCACGTTTGGGACTTGGTTGTATGCTCATGCAAGATGGCAATGTGATTGCTTATGCATAGAGACAATTGAAAAAGCATGAGCAGAACTATCCCACTCATGATCTTGAGCTAGTTGCTGTGGTGTTTGCATTGAAAATTTGGAGGCACTACTTGTATGGCGAGTCTTGTGATATCTTCACTGATCACAAGAGCCTCAAGTACATCTTTACCCAGAAAGATTTGAATATGAGACAGAGGAGGTGGCTAGAACTGATAAAGGACTATGACCTCACAATCCAGTATCATCCGGGCAAGGCAAACGTGGTGGCTGACGCTCTTAGTCGCAAGATAATGCCCCCTATCATTGATTGTCTTGTTGCTGATTTTGAGTGATTGGGAGTCTGTTATTGTTTTGCAGGGACTGTGCAGGCTGAAACGCAATTGATTCTTGAGTCAGCGATCCCCGAGCGTGTGCGAGAAGCACAATAGCATGATCGATTGCTCCAGCAGGTCAGGAAACGCCTTGAGGATGGTAAGACTAGAGACTTTTCCATTGATGATGTGGGAGCTCTGAGGTTTCAGGGTCGCCTTTGTGTACCTCAGAAATCCCAAGTAAATGATGATATCCTGAAAGAGGCTCATCGGACCCGTACACGGTCTATCCTGGGGAGACCAAGATGTACAGCGATTTGAAAAAGAACTTCTGGTGGAAAAGTATGAGAGTTGATATTACCAAGTATGTGGCATCTTGTGGGATTTGTCAGAAGATTAAGGCTGAACACAAGCGCCCCGCTGGTCTGTTGCAGCCATTGGAGATTCCTGTGTGGCCTTGGCATGACATCTCTATGGATTTCGTTGTTGGTCTACCTCGTACTCCACGAGGGAAGGATGCTGTTTGGGTTGTGGTGGATCGTCTTAGCAAGTCTGCACACTTCATTCGTATCCGCACTATCAATTCAGCGAGCAAGTTGGCTCCCATCTATGTGCGGGAAATTGTGAGACTGCATGGTGTGCCCAAGATGATTATCTCTGATCGGGATGCGAAATTTGTTTCAAAATTCTGGGAGAGTTTGCAAAGTGCTTTGGGTACACAGCTTCGCCTTAGTACCGCTTTTCACCCTCAGACGGATGGGCAGTCGGAGCGTACCATTCAGACCTTGGAGGATATGCTCAGGGCCTGTGTGATGGCATGGAAAGGTAGCTGGGAAGATCACTTGCCTCTGGCAGAATTTGCTTACAATAACAGCTATCATTCCAGCATCCGGGCTGCCCCTTATGAAGTGCTTTACGGTCGGAAGTGCAGATCGCTGCTTTGTTGGGATGCAGTGGGAGAGAGAGCGGTCCTTGGACCGGATTGGGTTCAGCACACTGTTGATCGGGTGGCAGAGGTACGACAGAACCTTCTTGCAGCTCAGAGTAGACAGAAAAGCTATGCTGATGTGAGAAGACGAGATCTAGAGTTTGCGGTGGGTGATAGTGTACTCTTGCGAGTATCGCCCACCAAGGGTGTGGTTCGTTTTGGCACCAAAGGGAAGCTCAGTCCGAGATATGTTGAGCTGTTCCCGATCATCGCTCGAGTTGGTAAGTTGGCTTATCACTTGGAGCTACCGGTGTCGATGCAGGGAGTCCACAATGTGTTCCATGTATTGATGTTGAGAAAGTACGTGCATGACCCGGAGTTGGTGGTTCCGTTGGAACCACTAGTGCTTGATCAGAACCTCACATTTGAGTCCCGTCCTGTGAAAATTCTGGGGAATTCGGAGTGAGTATTGAAGAACAGGACGCTCAAGTTTGTCAAAGTCCTGTGGTCGCATCAGACTGAGAGGGAAGCGACCTGAGAGTTGGAGTCTCGCATGCGCGAGAAGTACCCCGAGCTTTTCACCTCAGGTATGAAGTGTGAAGTCTAGCTATCTTTTGTTTTGCCTGGTTGTGTAGTGGTGTGCCACGGATTCGGGGTCGAATCCTGTTAAGGGGGGGGGGAGAATGTAACACCACGTATGACGAAACGAGTCATTTTCCATGTCCGGCATTTCGGTATGTCTTCGGTTTCATGTTTTGGGCCTTCCGGGGGGGAATGGGCCTTCCGGGGGAAATGGGCCTTCCGGGGGAATTTTGGGCTTGGGGGATGCACCATGGGCTTGGGGGGACCTCGTGGGCCGGAGGTGGGAGGCCTTTGGCCCATGTGGGGGAGGGATTAGGGAAGCAAGCTGCTGCCCCATGCGCCCCCACCTCCCCACATGCGCCTCCACCCCCCTCCTCTCCTCCTAGCCGCCGCCCCCACCCCCTGGCCGTGCGCCCCTCCCCTCCTCCCTCTTGCGCCTCCCCCACCACCCCCTAGCTGGCCCTAGCTTGCCTCCTTCCCCACCATTGCTGCCGTTCCACTTCCCTCCGTTGATCTCCGCGTTGCGAAGGATTTCGACCAGGAGGATTCGAAGATTGGAGGGAGTTCGTGGTTGGGAGAGGAGCGTTCGTCGTTCGTCGGGCGAAGGTATGGTGATGGGTAACCTTTAGGGATGAATTAGGTGCTGTGCTAGAGGAGGTTTTGGTTCCATGACATCAAAAGGTTGTGCTGCAAATAGTTAGAATCGATGAAAACTAGAGTTGTGGTGGCGTTCTGTTTCGGCCAGATTGGACGTCCGACCTAGGGTTTGATTTTTCGCAATTTTAGATTCGGAATGTGGTCATCCGCCTGTTGAGACAGTTGGAGGTAATTGAATTACCTTTAATTGGACACCAAGAACGTTAAATTCTGTCCAGCCATTTAAAAGTTATGGCTGTTTTACCGAACGTGTTCAAAACTATGACGTGATTGGGACAGATCGTGTTGATCTATAGATTAGTCAATTTTAGAGGCCGAATCAGTTTTTCCCAATACTTAGGAAAAGCTAGGAAATTTCCTAAGCTTCAAGAAAATGTACTCGTTTACTTAATTTGGAGTCTTAGAACTCAAGTTTTGTTAGTTGGAAGTCCGCTGTCCCGTCGGGACAGATTCTCTGTTTTCGGGTTTTAGGGGTAGTTTGCGAAGTCGGGGTAGAGGATTGTTCATTTACTATTTTGTAGGCACGTTTTGAGTGTGTGGTACCTATGTGCAGGTGGTGTGATCCCGGGCGTGCCTTCAACCTCTCGCCAATCCGTCACCCACGGTTGAAGGCAAGTGTATTGGAATGGGTTGGGTGTTGTTTGATTGCTATACTTGTTTAGGTGTAATATGATTACATGACATGATAACTTTCCATGATTGATGTTTGCCTATGACATGATGAACCTGTTTACATTTTTGTTATGAATTCGTTGTATTAAATGTTTATGCAAATCTTTACATGTTCATATCATCTGTGCATTCATAACGGAAGAGGTGTCCCATTCTGATGCGGGCCTCTGTGTTCACACGTAGTGAACACAGAAGTCCTACCTCGTTGTCCCATCCACGGTTGTGTATGGGAGCGAGACAGTAAGAGTAGGCACCCTCCATCTACATGATGGAAGGGGAAAGAGGGTGCACGCCGATGGGTGTGCACTCGGTAATACCGGTATGTGCTTCGAGGAGACATGTGCATTGCATTGCATATATGTTGATGTTAATGATATGTGCACAATGAGATTATGATATGGTTATGATGATGAATATGTGATTATGCCATGATTATGATGTTAAGTATGAGATGTAGTGATGTTCGTTTTGAAAGCTGTTTCTCTTTGTCCCATTGCAATATACTTGCTGAGTGATGAACTCACGCTTGTGTTTTATGATATTTTAGGTACATTGCAATCGGCATGCGGGAAAGTGGTTTAGCTACACTTCTTCACGTAGCTCCACACATTAGACAATTTTTATCATTTGGAGTTATGATAATAAGATTGTTGCGATGAAACTTGGTGTATGGCTAGATTGTGTGCTTGATTTCCTCATTTACTTCGTTATTGTTTATGGATTGGTTGGATTCATTCTTTTAGACTTAACATGTTGCCATATCATCTGTTATTGCTGTTTTAGATGTCTTTCATTTTGATATATCTTGCCATATTGTTGCTGTTGCTTGAAATCATGGAAAAACAAAGGAGATGCTGCCAAAATTTTCGGTTTTAGCATTTGCGCCCTTGCTGTAATTTAGCTTTATTTATGGTATTTAGATGCTGCTTCTACCATGTTTAGTGACATTCAGGGCATACTAGATGCCGGGGTGTTACAAGCAAATAATACTTGTAAAGCTAAATTACAAGCAAATAATACTAGCATGCAATTGTATAGAACAAAATACTTTTGCAAAATATGGGTCCAACATGGTCAAGGACTAGACTTGCCTTGTTGATCAACTGCTGTCGCTAAGTCTTGGCCTTCAAATCATGCGCCCACACCCTGGGGATCAACGTCTGCCGGGAATGAAAGCAATAAAGCAAGTAAATACCAAAACAAAGATACAAACAAGCTCAAAAGTAAAAAAAAATGGCTCTGGGATGTAGAGCTCAATTTTATAAATTTTTAGAAACTAGAATCGCCTCCATCGGAGTCCGTAGGAGGGAGAACAGAATTTCTAAAGTTTAAAATCAGAGAAAATAGAAAAGGCTAATTTCTGGAATTATTTTTCTAAAGGAAAATAGGTTTATTGCGTCATTGCCGATGTCATCTAGGGTTTCGGTGGACTGGGTCTACGGTGCTGGTCTGGCTCATGGTGCACCCAGTTCACCGCTGACGCGGTGTACGTGCAAGCGTTGACATCGGTGACACACGGTGATGAGGGTGACATGGCAAATGACCTGGCGACGGCGTGGATGCTGATGTCATCGTCGCCTCGGTCTCACCAGAGCGCTTCGGTTCCCGTAGTGTCGGCTCGGTTTCCTACGACGGCTGGGCTCCTGACGGGGCGCGAAGACTGGAGCACAATGGCCGGAAAGTCGGCGGGTCGGAGAGAACTCACTGATGCGCAGAGAGACACGAAGAAAGCTCAGAGGTGCTCCAATGGTGGCGTCAGCGCATGGAAACTTCAGCGAGAAATTGGAGGCAACCGATAGCGTCTCGGGCGCGTAGATTGGAGCGGCAGAAGGGAAAACCCAGATATGGCGTCAGTGCTAGCTTTTAAAGCCTGAGGAACGTGGAAGCGATGCGGTGGCTACGCGGCACGGATGCCGAAGATGACTAGGGTTCGGCGGTGCACGCGCTGGACCAGAGCTGCGAAACGGGCCGGATCGGCGGGATGCGGGGAGCGGGCTGAAGTGGCGACGCGTGGTGGGCTGGGCGAATGGGTCATAAATTCGGCTCGAGACAATTTTCTGAAATAAAAATATTTTTCCGAATTAATAAATTCCCAAAAATCCAAATAAAAGCAAATAAATTCAGAAAAATCCCAAAAAATATGGAAAAGTTTCTTGAAGCACAAGGAACGCAACTACAACTAAAAATCTTTGATTTGATGCATAGATTAATTAAATAAAATCTTTTGGTTATTTAAAAATTCAAATTAAGCTACAATTAATTCAGGAAAAATTCCAAATGGTTCTTTTTTACTTTAAAACTTTTCAAAAACTCGAAAATTAGAATGTTACACACGGTGGCGCGACAGAGCCCAGTCGCGCCACGGTGGCGCGATAGAGCCCAGTCGCGCCACGGTGGCGCGACCGTCCCGTGAGAGAGAGAGAAAGATAGGGAGGGAGCGGGGCGCCGGGAGAAAGAGAGGGAGGGAGAGAAAGAGAGAGGGAGGAGCGGCAGCCGAGAGAAGAAAGAGAATTTTTTTTAAATAATCATTTTTTAAACGTGTATTGCAAAATAATACCAATGATTTTTTTTATTGCAAAAATAATCTTCTTGTAGTCTTGTGCATGCACTTAGCTTGTAGTACACTACTAGTCTTGCATGCACTACTAGTCTTTACTAGTCTTTCTCGCCCTAGCACACTACTAGTCTTGCATGCACTGTCTTTCTCGCCGTAGTACACTATGTTATAATATGTGTCGGTGTATTCTACACCAGGGTGCCCACTTCACCGCAGTAAGGGTGCAAGGTGGTTGTCCAGCGGACAGGTGGCGTCCCGACCACGCAGCTGGCGGTCAGCAAGATGGTCGTCCAGCGGACAGGTGGCGTCTAGGCCACGCCGCTGGCGATCAGTATGGTGATCGCCCAGCGGACAGGTGGCGTCCAAGCCACGCCGCTAGCGGTCAGTATGATGGTCGCCCAGCGGGCAGGTGGTGTCCAGGCCACACCGCTGGCGGTCAGCATGGTGGTCAGCAAGATGGTCGCCCAGCGGACAGGTGGCGTCCAGGCCACGCCGCTGGCGGTCAGTATGGTGGTCGCCCAGCGGACAGGTGGCGTCCAGGCCACGCCGCTGGCGCTCAGCTCCCGAGGCCACCTAGTGGTCTGTGCCACCACACAGAGGATCAAAAGCATTTAATGCGTATCGTGCGCATTAAATGGGGGTAATGAAGGCCACAGTGTGACGGCGCGTGTTCCCAATACGCGCATTTATTACGGGTGACATCACGGCGAAATCCCCCACCCCCCTGGCGAGGCGGGCGGAGCCGACAGGCACACGGGTCCCGAGGCCGAGGTGAAGTCAGCTATGTCAGAGCATTAAGTGCGACTCAAGAATAGTGATAGGTGCATTAAATGCGGTATGGCAGTGTAATGAGTGTGGTACACTGATGTAAGCTCCCATGCGCCCCAGCCAGCCCAAGTATAAAAGGGAGCCGGGGTGCATGAGAGAAGGGGTTCGATTTTTCGGTTCGAGTCTTTCAGTTTGGTTCTTCAACCTCTGAAGAGCCGTTCCGTCGGTTGGGAGTGTCTCAGTTTCCCCCAAGAACACAAGCAAGAACAGATAAACAGGACTAGGGCTATTACTCGTTAGGAGGGCCCGAACCTGGGTAAACCCAAGCGTCCCCTTGCAAGCTTCGCCATCGATTCCTTTCCTCCATCTTGCGAGCGATCTCCACGAAAGCCCCTTGTTCGAACTTCATATACACCCGACCCGGAGGTGTCTGTTGGCTCTTACGCCGACAATATGGTTAGAGTCTGTGTCCCTGTATGGAAGGACTCTATCCACTGGTGGGCGAATCTGAATTAACCTCCAGAAGACCTCCACTATATATATAGGGCATTGCCTTGTACAGAGAGATCAATCTAATAAAGAGAGAGATTTTCCCCTCATATTGTGTGTCCTTCTACTTGCGTTTTTGTCTCTGCTCGGGTGATTGTATTGGCGTGCCGTCGATTGGCGTGGGTGAACGATCTCATTTTACAACACGTTATCAGCACGAATGACTCTCCAATTGGTATATCTTTCTTAAAATATTTCCAATTAGATCAACGTTATTTTGTTGGTTCTAATCATCTATTGATCTGTGATTTTGCATGACCTGGCTCATTGCCACCATCACAATGGCGTTGGAGATGACATCCTAAGCGGCAAGAGATTTGACACAATGACCTAGTCACGCTCCATAGCTAAGGCTGGAAAGGTGAACCTACCGTTGGAGAAGCTATCGGAGATGCATCAGCACATCTAGCGAACCAATAGTTGCAAGGAAAACAAGCAATTTGTGAGTTTATCCATGATTAATCTATTGCTTTGCTAGCCCAGTTGGCCGATCTATAATTTTGCCCTAGATCAAGCTTACCGACTAGATCCATTGATAACTAATTAGGAGTAACAGTGGGAATAGTATTCGTGGTGCATACCATAGCATATAATATTTCCTTTCCATGTGCAACTCGGGTAGAGAGATGAAACGCTCCTGATGAGCTTCGCACGCCAAGTTGAGTGCCATCATCGCTGGACACCTCGCGCCCGTCGCCAAAGCCCCCATCAGCCGCCTTGCGCTTGTCGCTATCGCCGCCGGGGGGGGCTCCATTCGCCGCATCGCGCCTTTTCAGCCGACCGTTGCCGTCTGCTCGATGGCTGATACTGAAAATTCGCGCCACGACGGACACATCGCCGATGGCCTCGCTCCAAGGCTACCTGTGCCTAAAGCACGCCTAAGCCACCGCTCGGCCCTTGGCTCCCGCGCCCGGCAGGCGCCGCTGCTCGCTTTTGGCCTCCGGACCCGCGCTGCACGGCCCCGTTGGCCGCCGCCCAAAGGCCACCTCGGCCGTGCAAGCCTTCACGCCTCACCGTCTGCCGCTGCGCTTGCCGGCGTGGATCGCCGCCCGGCCTGCCGTCGCTCAGCTTTCCAGCAGGCCGTCGCCTCCCCCCGCGCACGATCCATGCGCGGTCACGCAGGCTGCTGCTCCCCGTCGAATCCCCGCTAGTTTCGGCCGCCTCCACTTTAGCCCCGTCGACCTCGGCCGCCTCCGCCTCTGCCCCGTCAGCCTTAGCCCCGATGGCCTACACCTCCGTTCGCCGCGGCCGCCCGAAGAAACCGTGTCCGGCCTGACGCCGACTGCCAACTGTTGGGAATAGTCCCACATTGGTTGTGGAGAGGGCATGAGCATGGTTTATAAGGGTGAGGGAACACTCCCTCATTGAGCTAGCTTTTTGGGGGGAGATGGCCCAATAGACTTTGGCCCGCTGCTCGGGTTGGGCCTGCGAGTGTGTGCTGCAGTCCAACGACCTGGGATCCGGACGCGCTAGGATGGCGGTCCGGCTAACAAGTGGTATCAGAACCCAGGTGCCCCAGGTGGTTCCTAGATAATCTCGGCCCAATGTGTGAGGGGGAGATTGTTGGGAATAGTCCCACATTGGTTGTGGAGAGGGCATGAGCATGGTTTATAAGGGTGAGGGAGCACTCCCTCATTGAGCTAGCTTTTTGGGGGGAGATGGCCCAACAGACCTTGGCTCGCTGCTCGGGTTGGGCCTGCGAGTGTGTGCTGCAGCCCAACAACCTGGGATCCGGACGCGCTAGGGTGGCGGTCCGGCTAACACCAACTCCACGCCAGGCGGTGCGCTCGTCGCTCCTGTGACATAGACGCGGGATATGGGAGGCTGGCGGCTAGGGGATGGGAACCCTAGCCGCCGGCCAAATTAGGGGGCAATTTTGGTCTTATGGGCTCACTTGGGCCTATTGGATCAATCGGCCCAACCATTAGAAAAAATTGAAAAATTATTATTTAGCACACATTGGAAGTACCACACTTTGGGTTTATTTTCTAGCTTTTTGGCCATGATTAATATGTGCTAAATAAATTTTTCTGTTACTCAAGTAATTCTGAAAATTGTTTAAATATTAACGAAAAATTGTAAAATTTGCTAGAAAATTATGAGGACATGAGTGGTTGGGATTTGATTTCAGTAATGAAAGAACATATGCAAGACAATTGGTATATAGAAAACACATATGAGTCTTGGTTCTTTAATTGGCACCCAGAAACGGAAAGTGTTTCCTCCCTCATGTGAGCCCTAGGGGCGGGTTGACCTGACCATGAGTCGAGTTGACGGAGACATTCATTACCTATTTTCACTCCCAGCCAACAAGAGTAATTAGCATTATGCCACGTTTAATTTATGTAGAAACTTATTTTCCATTATTAAGTAATGCTGAAAAATTGTTGTGTAATTAATAGAAAATGCCTAAATGCTAGGAAAATTCTGGGAAAATTATGATAATTATCTACTGAATAGATATAGACCAAGCTTTACTGATTGATGTGTGACAATGAAATATAATGATTTTACCAGTAGCAAAAGTCATGTTACATAAATAGAAATAGGATATGTTGGACATCGCATGAAGGGAATCTATTGAGCGTGCCCTGAATGGCAACAATCACCTTACCTGGGCAATAAATACTAAGATCAATCTGATAGCTCAAGTCCAGTGTCGGGACCCGAATTTGCAGATCCGGACCCTCTGTGTATTCAACACTAGTCCAGGAACGCGCTAGTGCACACAGTCTCAACATTGGTAAATATCACAATCATACCACTCGATACTAATAAAATAGTTTAATTAGATAATCAAACTGGTTGCTTGACCTTAAGGTCAAGTTACAAATATACGCCTCGCAGGGCGAAACTTATTAAAAGATAAATAATAGCAGCGGAAAAAGTAAGATAACATCGTGGCGCCATCCAGTATACCACAGGCAACTGACTGGGCTCGCTCCCTAGTTAGACGGTTCCTCTTGGAGCTCCTCCTCCCAAAGCTGGTGTAGACTCTTCTTCAACTGGTGTTGCATTGCGACAAGGGTGAGTACTTGGTACTCAGCAAGTCATGCACAGAATGCAAGCTAATATACTACATGCATGGCTTAATACAAAGGAATAGCTCAAGGTATATTTGCAGTAAACAGCATTTAACAAGTATCATAAGTAGATTCAAAAGCAGTAGAAACGAGTATAACATCAATAACTTTTCTAGGAGTTAAATAAACATCTTTCTCCACTCCTAATCCACATTTCCATTAATATCATTATTAACCAAACCCAACCTTTCAAGTCCAAGTTATTTTCAAGAAAGTCTAACCCTTGACTGTAATTCCCGAGCGATGTCCAATACCGCGGACACGGCTATTCGAATAGATTTTACACTCTGCAGAGGTTATGCACTTTACCCACAAGATACAGTCAAACACCACAAAGGCGAGTGTCCGTAACAGAGTCTTTCAGAAACTTCTAACAGCACAAGTGGTCCTCTTCGGTGTTGCACACTAACCCTTCCCTTAGCGAAGGCGAAGTTTAGGTCAATCCACCGTTAGATGGGTACCTGGCCGCAGCCCCGGTACGCTCCCCCGTACAACTACACAAAGGGTGTAGTTGACATCCTGAGGTCCCACAGTAATGCTATTAGCAACTTAATCAACTAGGTCCGTCCCATTACAGACATGTGGTTGCACGTTTGACTCAGTTCAAAGGCTTGCAAGGTTAAGTCCTTAGGGTGACCAGGGCAAGACTACCCGAAGAACCAAATCGACGTTCTCGGTGCCACAACTGGCCCACCCGATCATTCTTGCCACATGCCCCGGTCGAAAGCTATTTATCAAACCCCAGTTGATTACCATGCACCACGTGCCATCAACAACATAACACATGATACCTTTCCAAAACAGGTTCAATATATCATTAAGTCAATATTAACATTTGATTGTCCAAAATCATGTCAAGAGCACGTAGCAGGTTTAAGCAATATACTACAACGATCTAAATTCCCATGTTGGCAATTTAATTATGTCCAACTATTTAAACCTCAACTAGGGTGACAAGGGGTCATGGCACATATTTAATTAACCAAGGTGTCATACAACAATTTGGCATCTATCTAATTCCCCGGGATTTAAATAAAGTATTTTCTAATTAAACTAGCATGCAATAATTTAAACCCAAAGTAATTTGAAAATGGGGTCAACATGGTCAAAGCACAACTTGCCTTCAAAGAGTACTTGTTCTTGGTCCTGAGCTGGCTCCTGGGTCAACACTTTACCTTCGAAGCCTTCGGGCACTTCAACGTCCACTCGTAACGCGTGCAAATAGCAATAAATAAATAAACAGTAGACCAAAATTGTCCAAACATCCAAATAAAGTTCATAAACAGAGAGAGCATAATTTTATGAATTTTTAGGAACTTGAATCGTTGAAATCGGAGTTAAAACGCAAAAGTTATAACCGTTTAAAGTTTAAAGAAAACATTAATTAATTATAAACAGAGAAATATTCATCATCAACAATTAATTAAAATTCATATTTGAGTAGGTCTCATTTTTATGAAAATTTAGAAATTTGAATCACTCAAATCGGAGTTGAAACGCAAAAGTTATAAGCGTTTGAAGTTTGAATCCATTTTTGGAATCAATTATTTGAATTAATAAATCCTTTTTCTTTTTCGGAAAATAATTAATGCGTCAGCACCGATACGCGTCAGCACCTGATTGGTCCACGTGGTCCTGCTGACGTCAGCACCGGACGGCTCCCGTGATGACGTCACCATGACACGTGGCGCTCTCTGGAGCGGCCACGTCGGCGCCGGCGCGTGGACCCGATCCATGCGGGCGCGGTCCACCGATGCCGTGCCACTGACAGGTGGGCCCGCCTGTCGGCGGCAGGCTCACGCTGGCGGCGCGCTGACACATGGGCCTCGACACGCGGGCCTGCGTGTCGAGACACATCCCACGCGCGGCGCCGACTTGGCCGATCGCGATCGGCCTCCTGGCCACGTGGCGCGATCCCGACCGCTGATTTGAAAATCAACGGCCCATTTGATTCGTTTCACGCGTTCGTGAACGCGGTTAGTCGGACCGTTGGATCTCGATCGGACGGCCGAGATCCAATCCACGCGCATAAAGCGACTAACGCTAACCGCATTTATCTAGATCTAACTACCGAGATTGGATCTGGGTTCGTGACGTGAATCTTACCCACGGATGACGTGGCGAAATCTGGGCCCTTGGATGGAGATCCGACGGCTGAGGAAGCTTGGGGTCCGGCGATGGCGCGGCGGCGCTGCGGTGGCCGGAGCCGAGGACGATGACCACGCTAACGGCGCTGCGGGGCTTCTCCGGCGAGGTGAGTGGTACTCACGGACGCGTCTCGACCTCCCGGTTCCGGATCTGGGCTCAACGGTGGTGGGGGATGGCGGACGGCGGCGGAGATCGACGAAAACCGCGGCGGAACCCTACCTCAACTACGGTGAGCTCTTGCGGGCAAACGGCGGCGGCTTGGGCGACGTTGTCTAGGGCTACGGGTGCGCACGGGAGAGGCGGTCCTGACACGGGTGGTGGCGCTTTAAATAGCCCCTCGACGTCCGTGAAACGCGCGGAAAACAAGGTCCCACGCACGGGCGGTGGCGGAGTCCGGCGGCGACACGGAGAGGGCGACGTGGCTCAACGTGAGCCGTTGGATCACGCGGTTAGGGTTCGGCCGAGCGGGTTCGGCTCGATCACATGGCTCGGGTCGGACTCGAACTCGAGTCTGACTCAGACTCGGTCGGATGAACAGTAAAACCCGTTCGGCATTTTCCAGCGATTAAATATTCAATTTAATTCCCAGAAATTCATTTAATCCATAAAAATAGCAAAACACTCAAAAAATTCCAGAAAAATTCTAGAAAATATTTTGGACTCAAATAAAATATTTCCAACAAAATTTTATTTGCAAAATCAAATTCTTTAATTATTTCAAAAGGGAATAAATTCAAATAAATTCCAAATAAATCCAAATAAATTCCAGAAAATTCCAAAAATTCACCAAAGTGCCAAATCACACTTGAATTTAAGAAAATCAAAATTTTGGGGTGTTACAAACCTCCCCTTATGTAATCTCGTCCCCGAGATTCAGGGCTTACTAAAGAATAGGTTCAGAAACTCTTTCTTCAAATCCTCCTCGCGCTCCCAAGTTGCTTCACTCTCCGCGTGGTTGCTCCATTGAACTCAGCAGAAACGGGTTGACTTGTTTCTCGTCTCTCGGTCCATTGTGTCCAAAATCTTGACGGGGCGTTCCTTGTAAGTCAGATCCTCTTGTAGCTAGATTGACTCTAGCGGTGTCTGTTCCTCAGGTACTCAGAGACACTTCTTCAACTGGGACACGTGGAACACGTCATGTACTCCTGCTAGTGATTGCGGTAACTCGGTGATGCAACTTCCCCTCTGCGACTGAGAACCTTGAATGGTCCAACATATCGCGGCGCGAGTTTTCCTTTGGCATGGAATCTCTTAACTCCTCTGAGAGGTGTAACTCTGAGATACACGAAATCTTCCGGTTCAAAACTCAGGTCTCGACGACGGTTGTCGGCGTAGCTCTTCTGTCTTGACTGTGCTATCTTCAGTCTTTCTTGGATCATGGCAATTTGTTCTTCGGCCTCTTGAAGAATGTCCGGCTCGAAGACACGGCGTTCACCTGTCTCGTTCCAGTTCAATGGTGTCCGACAAGGTCGACCGTATAGTGCTTCAAATGGCGACATCTGTAGACTGGCCTGATGGCTGTTATTGTAACTGAACTCAGCGTACGGCAAACTTTTATCCCAAGAGGTAGCATAAGCCAACGCACAAGCTCGTAGCATGTTCTCTAGAATCTGATTAACTCTTTCGGTTTGCCCATCTGTTTGCGGATGATAAGCTGTACTGAAGTTCAAACGGGTTCCCATGGCTTCATGTAGCTTATTCCAGAACCTCGAGGTAAACTGGGTACCTCTGTCCGATACAATCTTCTTCGGCACTCCGTGCATACAGACGATCCTGGTCATGTATAACTCGGCTAATTTATCCCCCGAATAGGTTGTCTTTACTGGAATAAAATGGGTGACCTTAGTCAAGCGGTCTACTATAACCCATATGGAGTCATATCCTCCTTGAGTCTTGGATAAACCGGTAATGAAGTCCATTTCGATTCCCTCCCACTTCCACTCAGGTATCCGTAACGGCTGCAGCAATCCTGCGGGTCTTTGGTGCATTGCCTTGACTCTCTGACATATGTCGCACAGCGCAACATGCTCGGCAACTTCACGCTTCATGCTCGGCCACTAGAATCTTTCTTTCAAATCCTGATACATCTTTGCACTTCCCGGATGAATTGAATACTTGGAGTCATGGGCTTCTTCTAAAATCAATTGCTTCAGCTCCTTCTGGTTTGGCACATAGATTCGATCCTGCATCCATAACGTGCCTTGCTCGTCCAGTCTGAAGTCTTTTGCCTTGCCCTCATCCATCTTGGACTTAATCCTGCAGGTCTTGTCATCATCCTTCTGTCCTTCTCGGATCTGATCCTCTAGGGTAGGCTTTACTTCTAATGTGGCCAAGAATCCTTCCGGTACCACTTCAATCTGCATTCTCTGGAAATCCTCACATAGCTTGTCCTGACTTGTGGCTATCAGTACATTCACAATATGGCTTTTTCGACTCAGGGCATCGGCCACCACGTTAGCCTTTCCTGGATGGTAATGAATTTCAACATTATAATCCTTGATCAACTCTAACCATCTCCTCTGCCTCATGTTCAAGTTTGATTGGGTGAAAATGTACTTAAGACTCTTCTGATCCGTGTATACTTCACATCTGTTTCCGATCAGATAATGACGCCATAACTTCAAAGCATGCACTACGGCAGCTAACTCTAGGTCATGCGTCGGGTAATTCTCCTCATGCGGCCTCAACTGCCTAGATGTGTAGGCAACGACCTTTCCATTCTGCATCAGCACACATCCAAGACCTTGGCGCGACGCATCACAATAAATATCAAAGCTTTGATTAACATCCGGTAGAACTAACACCGACGCTGATGTCAACCGCTTCTTTAGTTCTTGAAAACCTTTTTCGCACTCTGGCGTCCATGTAAACTTCTTCTCCTTTTTCAACAATTGCGTGAGAGGTTTCGCAATTGTCGAAAAGCCTTCAATGAAGCGGCGGTAGTAACCTGCCATTCCAAGGAAACTCCGGATCTGGGTCACGGTCTTTGGCTGTTCCCAATGTAACACAGCTTGTACCTTGCTTGGGTCGACGGCGACTCCTTCTGCGGTCATTACATGTCCGAGGAACTCCACCTTGTCTTTCCAAAAATCACACTTACTGAACTTGGCGAACAACTGCTGCTCCCGCAACTTCTCAAGAACTAGCCTTAAATGCTCAGCGTGCTCTTCTGTTGACTTGGAGTAAACAAGAATGTCATCTATGAACACGACGACAAACTTATCCAAGTACTCCATGAAAACCTTGTTCATCATATTCATGAAATATGCTGGTGCATTCGTCAAACCAAAAGACATAACAGTAAACTCGTAATGTCCATATCTTGATGAAAATGCGGTCTTCGGAATATCTTCCGATCGGATCTTCAACTGGTGGTATCCCGATCTCAGATCAATCTTGGAGAAAACTCCGGCTCCTCTCAGCTGGTCAAACAGATCATCGATCCTGGGTAGCGGGTACTTATTCTTCACGGTGACTTCATTGAGTGCACGGTAGTCAATGCACATCCTGAAGCTTCCGTCCTTCTTCTTGACGAACAGAACTGGCGCCGCGATATGTTGGACCATTCAAGGAGCTGACTTTGTTGCACAATCTACTGCTGAATCTGAATATGTGGCTGCTGCTAGTTGTTGTTCTCAAATTCTTTGGATAGTAGCTACACTTAAAGATTATGGGGTTAATTTAGATAGTGTTCCTCTTTTGTGCGATAACACTAGTGCAATATGCATTGCTAAGAACCCTGTGCAACATTCTAGGACAAAACATATTGATATTAGATTTCACTTTCTCAGAGATCATGTAGAAAAAGGAAATATTGTGCTTCACCATGTGGATACTGAACATCAATTGGCAGACATTTTCACAAAACCCTTGTCTTCTTCTCGTTTTGCGTTTATTCGGGGAGAACTTGGGGTTGTTCATCCAATGGGCTTGTTTTGAGGGGGAGTTTGTGAAAACTTTGTGATTCTTTGTTTACACTTTCTTCTTTCTTTTTCTTAAATGAAAAAATTAAAAAGGGAAAACGAAAAAGGATTGAGCATTATATTTGATACACATATGTGATTTAAAGCCATGTCTATGCTACAAAGTCTTTGTAACTTCATCTTTATGCATATATGGTGTAGTTTATGATATGACTATTTAAATTGAATGAAAACTTGAATTAAATCTTGTCATAGTTGAACTTTCTTGATTATCTTGATCCTGCTCAAAAAGATGCTCAATGTGAAAGTTTTCAAGGTTAAAGAGCTAAAAGCTCAAAAAGTGATTTTTGATAGATGCAAGATCAAGGTTATGCACTGTCGCACTTCCTCTTTACGAGACTGCTTATCATTGCACTCTGATATGAACTTGGAAGAGGTTGTGTATGACCGAAACCATGAAACCTTAAGCTCATTGCTTGGCATGGTTGAAAAGTAAGGCTGATGGTGCATATAATTCCTTGCAATTTTATATTTTGTTGCAATCAATAAATAAATCAGCTTTTCAAGCACCAAAGAAGTGCACAAAAATTCAATGTTTTCAGGTTTTGAGATAGTTGAGAAAGGGAGATCATGCCATGCAAAAAATCGTTAATAGTACTTGATTTCTAGTTGTGCTTACTCTACATTGTTTATGTGTAGATTTGAGGGTGCAAGTACTTTTGATAGCATGACTTGGATGATGTTATATTTGTGAATGATTTTATAATGCTCATTACATAAAAAATGGCAAACTAAAACAAACAAAAAGATTTTATTCTCTCTTTTGTATTCTTG
The DNA here is from genome assembly GCA_036346355.1 of Rhipidocladum racemiflorum. Lineage (NCBI taxonomy): Eukaryota > Viridiplantae > Streptophyta > Magnoliopsida > Poales > Poaceae > Rhipidocladum > Rhipidocladum racemiflorum. The sequence goes on along the minus strand of CM070569.1, from coordinate 2,292,883 downwards.
ATGAATCCATTATCAAAGGGGGAGAATTTTGGGCACATTGCACATTCACCCACACATTTTTCATCTTAGAAGGAGATTTTTCTTATTTTCACATAAGGGGAGTTTTTCACTTTGCATATTTGTCAAAGGGGGAGATTTTGTGTTTTTCACTTTGGCTTTCAATTTTAACCTTTTTATTTCAAAAACTTTTCTTGTGAAGTAAATGCCAATGTTCAGTTCTAAGTGGTGTTGCCAATGTTTTCATCAAGGGGGAGATTGTGAAATCATGTGCTGAAAAATTGGTTTAATGATGATTTTGGTATTGCAAAGTGGTTGTGCTCATGGCATGTGTGGTGCATGTGCATGTGTTGTTTCAGATGCTTAATTGATATGCTTGTGGTAGCATGATAATTGTTTTCCTTGATGCAATGCGCTCGTGTGAGTGGTTGCATGTACTAATCTTGAGTCAAGTTGTGGACTTGTGCTCATACACGGTTTTCTTGTTTGTTCATGTGCAGGTGTTACTCGAGGGCGAACGTGGTCGATGACAGGACCGGAACTAGGTTCATGGAGGAACTGAGGTTCGGGACTAGGTTCAGGGAGGAATCGAGGTCCTAGTGGTCGAGGATGTCATGCGGGACGTTCGGGCTAGAGAACGGTGCACATAGAGGCTAGTTAGTCACGTGAGTGCGGCAGGTGAGCCGTACGCGTGCAGTTGTAATCGTTTGGGGTAGCTTGCATGTATTGGGCCATGTTGGGCCAAGTGGACATGCATGCGAACTCTTCTAGGGTTTTCTTATAAATAGGGGGAGGTGTCCCCTGTTTATTGTATGCTGTAGATTAGGGTTTGTACTCTTTTGTTTGGAGTGCTGTAACCAGATTAGACAAATAGAAATAAAAATTAATTTCTTCACGAGCCGCAAAAAGGAAAATCATAAAAGTAGTCCGGCGGCGGCGTGCGTGCGTCTATTCGTTCGCCCGCCCTTCGCGTGTTTGCCGGCCGGCCGATTTTGCTTGCTCGGTTACATCACACGCTCGAAGGCTGAAAGCAGCGCAAGAAGCAGCCGAAGGGGTCTACGTTAGGAAGGCGAACGCGCGGCAAGAAAAACAAAAGAACTAGAGTCGGCGGCAATACACACAAGAAGAACAGGCAGCCCGACGTTCACGAATTGCCTTGGCGATATAGAGATTTTCGTTGGTACGACACATGATCTACAGTATTCATGATTACTGTAGCAACAGTAAGTCTCTACAGTACCATCTCCGTTGCAATAGTGTTGCCTGTTTAGTTCTCGGTTTGCATGCACGTTTATTCTTATTGTAGATTGGTTTAATATTTCATCTTGATAGTTTTGTTTTGATCTATTCCAAACCTTTCTAGGGCTTCAATTTAGTGATCTAAAAAGTTTGATTGGTTAATTCCTCATAAATTTTGTTTAATCACAAAATTAGGGTTTAATCAATTCGCGTCACTTTTGGAACAGTCAACTTGCGAAGCCTATAACTTTTTATCCGTGGATCCGATTGAGCTGATTCTTCTTGGGTTAGTTTCTAAATTGAATCTAGTTTTTACAGTAAAAATTTCAGATCAATCCAACGGTTGGATCTCAGAAAATTTGTGTTTTAGTAAATGTCTGTCAATCTGTTTTTGCGTGAAATCGAAGCGATTATTTGATTCCGTTTGGGTCGAATTTTTAGTAGATCAAAAATTTTATTTTAGCTTCCGCGCAATCATTCACCCCCCTCTGATTGCTATACTAGTATATATCGATCCTACAAGACTCATACGACTCATATGGAGACCTGGATTAGTCTCCGAAATATTCCTTCACATTGCTAAATCGATGTCACATATTCCTTATAAATCTCTTTATCAGTTTAGCTCTTGTTCCTGAATGAACAATTGATCTACGCTCTTGTTGAGTGATTATCATTTAAAATTAAGTAAATACCAATTTCCAAGATATTTGATTGATTGTGCTATGTTTGTTCTATATTCTACAGTTTTTTCCTGATACAATAATTGTTTGATTGTTAAGTCATACTTTTAATATATAACAAAGTATAATCCGACGAAGGAGGAATAAATTTGTCTAAAAGACAGTTATACCATATTATGTGATTTGAAAATATTATGATTATCGCCAGAAGCGATGATCTTATAGTTGGCACTAGAAGAATGTCATATTATACCCTGAGTCAAGTTGTATTCACTCATGTTTTAAATATATCGGTCTGAATGGTAACCATATGCAGAGGATGGTACTGAATACCTACTCATGGCTAAGTTTAATGGGTGTAATAAATGTGTGTGTGACACCATGGAGTGTCGTAACCTTATATAATGTGAATGTTGAGGTCAAAAACATTATGAAATATGGAATTGGAGGTTGAAACCATATGGTATGAGGTTTATTTGCGTTTTCGGGCCGTTTCCGGGGATTTGGGCCTTTCCGGGGGAGTTCGGGCCTAGGGAAAGGGTCGTGGGCTTTGGTGGGAAGGAGTTTGAGTCCAATTAGGAGTGGGAATCCTCAATCTCCCCCTTGATGAGTATATGGACAAACCACACAAAAGACATAATTTTGAGTTTGAAAATAAAAGAAGAAAAGCAATTTGATTGCAAAAATCATATTTGGTCTAATTAAAAGAGAAAGCAAGCTCATGACCAAATAGATGAGAAGATTTTCAAAGCTTAACACAAGAAAGAACAATTTTTCGACAAGAGCTCCAAAAACCAAGAAATCTCTCAAAAGCTCAATATTACCCATGATCCAAATGCAAGGACAATTGTTCAACATGATCATGAGAAAGCATTTTTTTTTAAAAAAAAATTCTTCCCTCTAAGATGTCTTTTTTACGTTTTCTCCCCCTTTTGGCAATATAGGCATCAAGAGAGCAATTTTATGATGAAATGCAACCTAGAAGAGCTTTGAGGATTATGGAAGTGACCACTTAGATAAAGTATAACACCAAGCTACTCAAGTTCAAATTATGTTATCCTAAGTCATATTTCAATTTTTGCTAACTAGCTCAAAAGATGTTATGTTACTTTTGCATGATTTCAACAATAGCAACACTTAGCATAATTTCAAGACTAGAAGCAAAGCCAACCTGACGAGCAAATGGATATATTAGAATTCAACCTAGTCAACACTTTGGCAAGCTACAAGACCATTAGAGAACCCTCATGCTCAAACATCTCTTTAAATACAAATTTTTAGATTAATGCTCACAAAGCGGTATAGAGAGTTAGGTCTAGTGAAGCACATCCTCGATTAGGAGCCATCGACAAAGGCTTCCTAAGTTTCACTCTCTTTCGCAAACCTTCGAGGCTTAAAGAGTTTATCCTAGAGAAACACAACCTCGACTAGAAGCTATCGACATAGGTCTCCTAGGCGTCACTCTCTTCCTCTAGTCTATTTTGCATTTTTCAAATTTATTGACTAAAGCCATATTCAACCATCTCAAGCAAGAAGCTTAAAAGAGTGGCTTTGGTCATACACAATTCATTCCATGTTCATCCCAAGTGCAATGGGAAACAGTCTCGAGAATGGAAAGTGTTGAGTTCAGTTTTAGCACAAATAATATAATTTTTATCATTTTAGCACTGAGAATCATGAGCATGTTGAGGATTCTAGAATGAAAAAATATAGCTATCCCAAGTTGCTCTAGGGACTCTAGTAGAAACCCACTATTTCACTAAACATGGCATAAGTATCTAGTGAAGAAATATAGCAAGTAAAAACTAAGTTTCATCAAGTTTTCAAGAAAGCTCAATTTAAATGATGGTTAGTTTAAACAAGATACACCAGATTAGATACAACCTAGATTAACAAGCATCTTCAGAAAAGTAGCTAGGAGCAACTAATCACAGTTTTATAATTTGCATAAAAGACAAAGCTCGGAAATGGAAACAAGTCTATATGCAATGCAAGAATGTTAGTTCCAAACTCCCCCTCCACAAGTGAGTAAATTTTAAGCACAAATCTGATTCCAAGAAATAAAGAGGAACTCAGAAATAAGAAGAGGGAAACAAGAAACTGACAACTGGGTGATTTAAGAGTACAGAAAAGATGGTAGAGACACTACAGCTCAGACTCGCTTTCACCTTCCCCTTATGACTTACAAAGGAAAACTAGCTCTCAAACTCCATCCCAGGAGCAAACACATACCCTATCTACCCAGGGGGCCAACACCTGCTAGACCTATAAGATTGTGAGTGAGCTCAACCGAGAAGAAGAAGAAGGTAGCAACCTAAAGCATAATATGAGAGGTCCATGCCGAAGCATGCCAGAAGTCTAAGTGGAGTGGACTCTAAAGCTACGAACCAGCCCAAAAACACCCAGAAGAAAAAGAAAGGAAATGCTAAGGATATACATATAACACAAATGATACAAATCAGCTCCCTCAAAAGATATGCCATATGGGCTCATAACTCCAAGCTCAACTCCCCTTGAACACACTCTACTCCCCTTGAGGCACATTCCAAATTCTCACCTCACAAGAAATAGCTAAAAAGCTAGAGGAAAAAGAGATAGGATCTAAAACCACAGTCTCTAAGGAGCAAGATGGCTCAAGGAAAGAAGCAACCTAACTATGCTAGAAGCCCAGCCAAAAGACTCTGGACAAAAAGGACACAAGCTCTACCTACAAAAGAACCACAACCTTCTAAGAGACCCAGAAAAAGCCTAGGGGAAGACAAGGGAACACTCAGTTGCTACCTAAACATGAAAACTGCTAAGTCCCTAAAACGCAGGAAATTTCGGCAGTATCTCCCCTAAAAGCTGAACATCCACTCAGCAGACAAAAGGGCAAAAATCACAAATATAATCACAATATACATCCCAAGAACATCATACACCATATCCATACCACAATCAGCAACATGAGCATGACAACTAGTCCCACATCATCAAGAACCCATCACTATCATCAACACTTTCATAGGTACTTACCTATTGCAGTGTAGTGCAAGTAGTGGCAGATGACCTGAAGTGGATCGAAAATGAGGAGGAAGAAGACCTAGCGATATTCCTAGGATGATGGTCTCCTTGATAGAAATCCTACACACATGCATCCAACAAATCTATGCTTTCGAAACTGGGGTTAGGCAAATCCAGTTCCTAGGCACGAATGGACAAGATACTAGAATGGTGTGGCAAACGATCATCTAAAGCACGAACATAATGCAAATGGCAATGTGAGATCATGTATCACAACCAAAGTAAAAATAGCATCAAGATCCATATATCCATAGACAACAGTGAAAACATACCCACATGATAAACAACAGCAAGGTGCATCATATCAATGTCATGCTGGTAGAAGAAGCTAAGCAAGGTGCATCACAGCAACAATATGATAGCAGGGATCATGTACAAGCCTAGAAATACATGGATCAAGATACTACCCTAAACATAGCAATGAGCATGTAAATGAAGAAAGGCCATAATGAAGCACAACAACATGCTACTAAATATAACATGAGCAAGATAAATGATGACAAACGAAGATGATCATGCATAAAACAAACCAATTAGCAACATCAAGATCCATATATCCATAGTCTCAATAACAATATTTATGTGACACTACGGAATGGCGTGACTTTATAAATTGTGAAATTAGAGAATAAAACCTTACGGTATGAGGTTAAATCGCGTTTACGGGCCGTTTTTGGGAGTTTGGGCCTTTTCGGGCCGATTTGGGCCTTAGGGGGGGACCCCACATGGGCCAAAAGTGGAGTTTTCTGGCCCATGTGGGGGAGGGGGCAGGAATACCCTGCCTTGCGCCCCCCTTCCCCCCTCATCCCCCAAGCCACCGCCTCCTCCACACGCCTCCCCCCTAGCCGCACCTCCCCCTTGCGCCACCTCTCCCTCCCTCTCCTCTCCACCTCCCTAGCCGGCCTAGGGGAGATCCTCACCTCTCCACCCCGCTGTCCTCTCCGTTGGGAAGCTCCGCGACGAGGAGATCCGGCGGAACCGACGCGAGGAAGGAGATCGGGAGAACCGGGAGGAGAAGGCTCGTCGTTTGTCGGTTCGTTGTTCGTCAATCGAAGGTATGGCTATGGGGAGATCTTTGGGGATGGACTAGGTTTTGATCTAGAGGAGGTTTGGGTGCTTTTAGATTGAAAGGTGGTGCTGCGTTTGGATAGAATTGATGAAAACTAGAGATTGCATGGCGTTCTGTTTCGGGCAGATTGGACTTCCAACCTAGGGTTTGAGTTTTCACAATTTTAGATTCGGAATTTGGTCGGCCGCCTGTTGATAAAGTTGTAGATAATTTCAATACCTTTCAGTGGACACTAAGAACGCATAATTCCGGTCAGCCATTTGAAAGTTATGGCTGTTTTACCGAACGTGTTCAAAACTGTGACGTGATTGGGATAGATCGAGTTGATCTACAGATTAGGCAATTTTAGAGGCCGAATCAGCTTTTCCCAATACTCAGAAAAGCTAGGAAATTTCCTAAGATTTGCGATTATGTACTCATTTACTTAATTTGGAGTCTTAGAACTCAAATTATGATTGTTGGAAGCCCGCTGTCCCGACGAACAGATTGGTCTGTTTTTTAGGTTTTCGGGGTTTCGGGTAGAATCGTTGTGTTCTGAGTTTTGTACCTGCTTGGGTGGTATGATATTGAGTGGAAAACTTGTATTTACAGGTGGTGTGCCCCCAGAAGTGGCATCATCATCTCGCCACACCGTTTCGAAGGGTTAAAGGCAAGTGTATTGGAATGGGTTGTGTGTTGTATGTTTGCTAGTCTTGCTTAGGTGCAATATGATTACATGATATGCCAACTTGCCGTGATTGATGTTTGCCTATGACATGATGAAAATGGTTGGTTATAAGGACATGCAATGGTTAGTTTGTGTTTATATGCAAGTTATTTATGTTTATGGCACAATTGCATACATGGCATGAGGACTGGCCAGGACGGTGAGAAAGTCATAACTAGTCCGGTGAGGTCGGTGAGAAAGTTATGACTAATCCAGAGCGCCATTGAGTAAGACCTACCTCATGATTCCATCCCAAGTTGTGAATGGAAGCGACAAGTAGGCACCCTCCATCTACGGGATGGAAGGGGAAAGAGGGTGCACGCCGATGGGTGTGCACTCGGCAATACCGGTATGTGCTTCAATGAGACATGTGCATTGCATTATATGATGATGTTATATGATGATGTCAATGAGATGCATACAATGTGAATATGAGATGTTTATGATGTTGAATATGAAAAGTAGTGATGATGGTATTGGAATGTGTTTTCTTGTTCCATTGCAATATACTTGCTGAGTGATGAACTCACGCTTGTGTTTATGTTGTTTTTCTTAGGTACCGCGAAACCGGCATGCGGGAAAAAGTGTTTAGCTACACATCTACACGCAGCTCCACACAAATTAGACAGTGTTATCATTTGGAGTCATGATAATAAAATTTATGCTAAGAAACTTGGAGAATTGCTTAACTGTGTGCTTGGTCTTCTTATTTGATTCGTTTAGCTCATGAAGTGGTTGAATGCTTTATCATGGACTTATATTGTTGCTATGTCACCTGTTATTGCTGTTTTAGATGCTTTCCATTATGATATAACTTGTGATACTTTGTTGTTGCTCCGAATCATGGAAAAACAAAGGAGATGCTGCCGAAATTTTCGGTTTTAGCATTTGCACCTTTGCTGTAATTTACCTTTATTTGCGGTATTTAGATGTTATTTAGTCTATGCTTGGTAACATTCAGGCATACTAGATGCCGGGGTGTTACAATTTACTTGCTACAATAAGGCCCGATATTTCAAGGGCAAACGTTGCTGAGCTAGACAAAACTAGACCAACAAAAGGTCATGGGGACATAGGCAGCATGAAAGTAAATGGTGACCATGGACACATAGACAAGAAGCTATATATGGCAACACTCTATGCATGATGATGAATACATGCCATGAATGAAGAACACAAGTTCATGCAAAATAGGTATGAAACATATAAGCATGAAGGGCAATAAAAGGTGATCATGAGCAATACAAGTCACACAGTGGCAGCTAAATCATATAACCCTAATATCATGAAAAGCACTCACATGTAGCACAAAGTCTGACAAACAAGGTCTAAACAAAGCTAATCATGTGGCACAAACACTGGCATCAATCATACATGTAATAGAAAATCAAGGTCACACAGCCTAGATACTACTCATGACAATATAGATATAAAGTAAATGATATATAGCACATGCCCACAGTTAAAACAAATGCTCATACCAAATGAACAATAGCATGGACAGGATAAAACAAGAAAATCACATGCTGGGAAAGAGCTTATGAAAACAGGATATAATACATGAAGCACAAAGATGGCGGGGGGAAACATGCTATGGCACAAAACAAGAAATACAAAAACTAACAAGACCTAGCAAAGTACATATAATACACATGGGAGCAAGAGCAATGACAACATGTCATGGACTTGATGATCACAAGTATAAAGGAATGAGGGTATGAGATAGCTCACCATGGAAGTGGAAGTGCCCAATGCTGTTATCATGAAGCTCAACACTTGTAGAGCTAAACACGAGGCAGACGAAGTTGAAAGTACATGCAGGTTAGCATGATGCACATGATGGTTATGCAAGAAGATCCAACCCTCTAAAGACAAGCCGCAAATTCCAACTCGGAATTCACATCGAGTGCCAACATTGACAAGCGACAAACCGATCCTAGAGGAGACTAGGAAAGACCAACATGAGCAACACACTTACCTGCAACTCTTGCCATGAGTGGGCATCTCGAGGAAAAACGAGGTCCACTACTTGCGCACGCGGAGATGATGCCTCGGGACAACTCATGGACTAACAATCGAACTAAGAGAGGACAAGTCCACAAGATAATCCAAATCCACTCCACTAGGTAGTAATCACATCCTCATGCTAGCCTTAGGCGATTCATGCGATGAGAAAGGCAAAAACCACCTAATAGCATCATTGCATAGACATGACATAAGGAATCGACACAAGAGGGCAAACAACCACAAAATGTCCATCATTCCCGCCAACAAGGTCGGGAAATCACCTGGACAAACAAACAAAACACCTAAACTACCCGGCGAGAAAACCCAAAAGAAATTCAACTCTAAATAGATGGGTGAATGCAAGGCAGAAGATGTAGAAAATGAGGCAATGCACATGTGAATGATGCTAACATGATAATCAATGTATACATAGCATCAAAAGACAAGAATAAGCAAGCATAGCCATAAAACTACTACCACTATGAGTAGTTATTGACAATTAAGCACAGAACTAGGGCACAAGTATGAAAGCAACAAGATATGGTTCTATCTAAAATTAACTGCACTAGACAGAGATCAAAGCAATTATTACCAATAGAGCACAAACTAGAGCATTTGACATGATATCAACAGAGATTTAGCTCTAGCCAAAATTAATTGCATAATGGAAAGGGAGAATGCAAGCAATGCCTTCACATGATACAAATAAAATTCTAGCCAATGACCTAAGCAACTGCCGACTACGAAAGTAATACAGTCAATCATATGTAGACATGCAACACAAGTCATATGGCAAGAATGGCATGATAGCAGAATAAAATTTTTGACCTAGGCATGCAAGCATCAATATCTAAATAATATCACTGGTAGGCAAGGCATCAAGAATAACCAGTGGTAAAAGAACAACCTAGTATATCTATCGAAAACAAAGGGAGAAAGGTCGTTAGGTTCTCACCTCACTTACCATGATGATGAAGATGGTCCATAGGAGTCAATTACGATCAACGAAGAGAACCATGGACAAGCTTGAAGCAATCCACACTAGTCACTGGCTCTCGGATCGGTGAAGATCCCGAAAGAGAGAAAACCGGCTCTGATACCAATTGAATGATTGAGATGGCAATCAAAGGGGGTGAATGATCCCAAATAAAATTTCCCCCATTCAAAGTACTCCAAACAATCACCCAATGAAAAATCTGAAACACCCAAAGATTTTCCTTCAAATTGGTGCTCCTCAGATTTGCAAACCTGCAAAAACCAAATGACTAGACAACTATGTTTACCCCTAGCTTGCATGGATAATAGACATGAAACATGTGAGCGATTTTTCAATCACAATCCTGGTTGTCAAGTGCCCAAACAAAAAAGAATCAATTCAAATACTTCTTTTCTAAAAGAGATCAAGTCAAATCACCAAAGTCTCTTTTAGAAAAGCGAAAGTAGATTTTTCAGGAATTGTCCTCAATTGGAGTATGTGGTTGGTGGGTTTCTATTGCTCCGAAATTTTTAAGAAATTTTCTCCTTGTGAGAAAATGAGTCGTAAAACATTACACCAAAAACCACCTCAAAAAGACTTGTAGAAAAGTCAGTAAAAATCAAGAACTACAGCTAGTCACGAACTTCGATCAGAAAGTTTAGGGTTCGGTTTTCACCTCATAGCGCCCAAATGGTGCAACCAGTGGACTCCAAATTTTTTTATTGATGTATATATGAGTCATGCACCTTCTCCAACAAGAATAACTCAAAAAGGATTTTTTTAATATTTTTCTAAAAATCAAAGACTAACTATTGCACGAAGAAAAAGTTCAGGACAGATTTGCAATCTTGATATAAACTTGATCTCTAGTCTACCATAGGGTAAAAGAGAGATGTAAAACCATATGAGCACCCTTAAGACATCCTTGATCAATAGAATTTAGAAGGAGAGGAGGCAAATCCAAATTTCGAGAAAGTAAATTGCGGAAATTTAAGTACGGGAAAGTAAATGCTGAATTTAAATTACGTAAAGTAAAGACATAATGTAAATGCGCAATTTAAATTCACAAGAATAGTAAAGAAAATCTTTGTATTTTCTAGGTGGAAGGTTTACAAAGCCTCACTTCATGTGGGCAAATCTCAAAGGAGCAACTCAAACCTTCAAGTGAGGGAGGGCACCCCTCCCCCCTCTATTTATACTACTCTCCATCTACCACCCTTGGATGACTCCCTCAACCCTAGAGCACTCCACAAAGGGCTAGGATTAACCCACTCACACAACCATGCAAGGGCAACCCAAAACCCTACACACATAATGGGTTTTCTTGCACGGTTTTCAATGCATACTATCTAGACCCGCTAACCTATCAACTAAACCGCGATCCAACGGTCTAGACCTCCGACGCACCTTGCCTAGTCCCGGTCATCCTCCGCCTCACCATGACCTAGCACTGTCATCCTGCAACCATCAAAGGAAAGGAAAGCCATCACATAGCATTGTCCAATAATATGCAATAATCATCAAATTTCTCACAATCAATCATGTATCATTCATCAGTCGGTTCTATCGCTAGCCTTAGGTCGGTAGTACCACAAGAAGATAACACAACTCAAAATGCTTCCTTTTAAATTCCAATTCAAATTAAACTCAAACTTGAGCACACCTTGCTCAAATAAAGTCAAATACTCATCACAAACATGGATGGACCTCCACATGGTCCTTCAGAAAGTTTGCCATAACTCCCTCGTCACCCCCAGCTGCTAAAATCGTAGTGTTGTAAATGGAGAGGAACTCATCTGGATTCTGGGGCCCGTTGAACCTCTCAATGTGGCCAGGATTTAACTTGCTCGGCCACGAGACATTATGAAGATGCACTGCAAAATCCCGACACCGGAAATCCAGAGCGTCGTGATGGTCTCTTCTGTCACGTTGATCACGGCGATCATCACTACACTAACTTCCGACACGCAGGCCAAGGCGAGAAAAAACCTCTCGATGTCAGCGCAACAGGGATCGATCTAAGGTGGAATGCTCGATATGCCCGTGACCATGACGAGCATTCCTTTGTCCCTTTGAGGTTTCTCGGGAATCGCTCTGAAAGTCCTCGTGGTACCGATCATACCTCCCACGGCATTCCTGAGCAAGGCTTCGAGAATCACCGTGGCTGGAGCGAACAGGGGTGTGATGTCGATATTCCTGGGTGACACTCCTGGTTTCTTTGTCACGAGGTGACCTTGAAAGCTTCATGTTGGTGGTGAGTTTTTCCAAGTCCTCAGCTACGACCGCACCCATCACTTCTGGGTCCACTTGTTCGGAGAATTTTCGAACATCGCGCACGACCATCGCTAGAGCTTGCAATCGCTCCCTACTATGGGGAACGAGAAGAGGCAAGTTTGGTCGATAATCGCGCACATGCTCTGATGTGTGACACCTGCGGATTGGGGTTTTAGTCCTGGCGCTCGTTTTTCACGAGCTTGACGGATGCTCGCCAAGGTCATGTTTAAGGGCGCTTCCAGGTGGTTTCTGGCCACTTCATAACGACAATGACAGGCAATCCTCGGGGATTCAAGCTCAGGGTCTTCTTCTCCTCCCGCCATGTTGACATCGCGAGAATGTGACAACCGCGAAGGTGGCATCATGGTGTCTCCTCGCAATGTAGTTTCGTGATCGGGCTCAAAATGCTTGGGAGACCATGGTAGAGTCCATCATACTCCTCATCATTAGTGAGGGTATCACGTTGAGAGTGAAGGTATTACTCTCATGCTGCAGCCACTGGAGAAAGACTTCCGGGTTCAGTGTGACCCTCTGGATCAGCGATACCGGCTACGCCTTTATGGGCATAGTACATGTCATCATCCTTAGCGCCATCGAAGGCGCAAAGGTCTTGAGTATCCTGAGAATTGGGCATCTTCAGGGATTCTTCACGAAAGGATCTGCTAGTGACGATCCCCACGGACGGCGCCAGCTGTCGACGTTTAGAAAACAGGTCTCCGTCGAGCTTACTTATTGAATGAGAGATCAACACTGCCCCCTTTTTCATGAAGGGTTTACGTGTGGAGAATCCTCTTGGGAATAGGGATACTCAGAAAAGAGACAAAGGTTTATACTGGTTCGGGCCTCCCACAGTAGAGATAATTACCCTAGTCCAGTGGTTTCACTATTGTTGTTGAACTCTTACAGGAAGGCTTGTGTGTATCTGTGCGTTTGTGTCTTACTCTCCTGCTTTTGTTCGCCCCTTGTGTCCCCCTTTACCAATTTTTCATGGGGGTTCTTATAGCTTGCAAGATATTTGAAATAACTACAGCCGAATAATGCGCGTTTTACTGCATTAACCGTGGCTGCAACTGAAGCCTTAATTCTTGCCACGTGAAGGATCGAGATGGCGATCAGAGGGGGGGTGAATGATCCCAAATAAAATTTTCCCCCACTCAAAGTACTCCAAGCAATCCCGCAAGAAAACTGGTGCTCCTCAAATTTGCAAAACACGCAAAAATCGGAACGACTAGACAATTATGTGTATCCCTAGCTTGCATGGATGAGAACTATGAATCATGTGAGGTATTTTTAAATCACAATCCTGATTGTCAAGTGTCCAAAACAAAGAGAAATCTATTCAAATACTTCTTTTCTAAAAGAGATCAAGCCAAATCACAAAAGTCGCTTTTAGAAAAGCAAAAGCAGATTTTTCAAGAATTATCCTCAATTGGAGCAAGTGTTTGGTGGACTTCTGTTGCTCCAAAGTTTTTGGGAATTTTTCAACAAGAGAGCATATGAGTCTTCAAACACTCCACCAAAAATCACCTCCAAAATCCTTGTAGAAAAATCAGGAAAAATCAAGGACTACGACAATCAAGAACTTTGATCAGAAAGTTTGGGGCTCGGTTTTCACCTCATAGCTCCCAAATGGTACAGCCAGTGGACTCCAAAACTTTTTAACATATGGATATATGAGTCATGCACTTTTTACAATAAGAATCTCTCAAAAAGAATTTTTCTATATTTTTCTAAAAATTGGAGACTGACTGATGCGCGAAGAACAAGTTTAGGATAGATTTGCAATATTGATAGAAACTCGATCTCTAGTCTATCCTAGGGTGCAAGAAAGGTGTAAAACCAAATGAGCACTCTCAAGACATCCTTGATCAACAACAATTAGAAGGAGAGGAGGCAAATCCAAATTGCGAGAATTTACATGCGGGAAAGTAAGTGTTGAATTTAAATTGCATAAAGTAAAGACATAATGTAAATGCGGAATTTAAATTCACAAGAATGTAAAGAAAATCTTTGTATTTTCTGGTTGGAAGGTTTACAAAGCCTGACTTCATGTGGGCAAAGCTCAAAAGAGCAACTCAAACCTTCAAGTGAGGGAGGGCACCCCTCCCCCTCTATTTATACTACTCTTGGGCCACTTACCACCCTTGGATGAGTCCAAAACCCTAGAGTACTCCACCAAGGGCTAGGATTAGCCCACTCACTCCACCCCCACACATGGGCTTTATATGGGCCACATAGGCCATACATGGGTTTAAACAAAACCCGGTTAACCCGATGCAACGGGCCTTCATCCGTCGGACTTGACCGCTCCGTTTCTGCCTCGTCGAGCCTTCAACCCAAACCGAAAACCTTGAGCCACCTCAAGTCCAGTCCCATGAGTCCAAGTGATCCCGGTTTGAGCCCAACCATCTCATCGGCATCCTCGACCGTTCCGGACCTCGGTTCTCCCAACCTAGTCCCGAGACTCACCAACGACCACAACTGCCTCAGTAACATGTACCACAAGGACCAAACCATTTTGCACATTCCAAAATACACTCTTACCTTTTTCTTCCTGCATGTTAGTCCACATTTGTCATAAATTCAAACATGCAATTCCAAGTCAAATCAAACTCAAACCTGAGCACACCTTGCTCAAATAAAATCAAATACTCATCACAATCATGGATGGACCTCCACATGGTCCTTCACCATGTTCCTGTTGTGGGCGAAATGGCCCTAGATCATGGTGTAATTATCGCTATTAAACGCTGTGGGGTGAACACGATCTTCCGATCATGCTCGAGGATTTCCCCAGCTCTGACAAATCCTTGCACATCTCTAAGCTCGCATGCTTGTGGTGAGCTTGGGTGCTCGTGGACAAGCTTGCATGCTCATGGGCGAACATTGGGCCTAGTCCGGTTGGGCGGACTAGCCGGCTAGATTATTCGAGGGTCCTCCTTGGGAACATCATTCAAGGGTATGCATGGTCGGCCTAAACTGGCTGCCAGGGTATAACAGTTATTATGGAAATTGTCCAATCCCCAGCAATTTTGAAAATTTATGGATGACACATTTAGAATATTTTTATCTCTGGATTTATTTTCTTAGCATCATTCTATGTTTAATGTGTATTGAAATTTATTTTTCTGTTGTTAAGTAATTTTGAAAATTTGCTTAGTAATCGACAGAAAATCATGAAAATGCTAGGAAAATTCCAGATAGAATTTTGTGAGTTTTGTGTCTTTGAATTTATTGTCTTAGCAAAATTTCACATTGAAATTTATTTTCTACTATTTAGTAATTCTGATAATTACTTAAATAATTTGCAGAAAACTATCAAAATTGCTAGAAAAATTCTAATTTTTTTTATATAATTAGCCGAAAACTATTTTGTTAATTTTCCATCTGTGCTTTCATTTTTGTATATTTGGGGGTTAATTTCAAAGTAATGAGCTGTATACATTATATTATGTTATACCGGCCCTTAATTTCGTTTTTTTTCTCTTAAGTCTAAGATACCTCAATTTTTAGTATATTTAGAAGGCGGTTGACCTAGTTAACAAAAAAATACGGTCAGAAAAATAAAATGAATTCCGTCCCTTGTATCCAAGCAAAGCAAAAGAAGTCTCAGGCATGAGCCGTGAAACTAAAACAGAAAAACATGTGCGGATTCTTACATGCATGGGGCGACCATTTGTTTGCGTTAACCTTGCTGATTTCGCTACTCCTACCTTGAGCTAGTCATCATTGAAGGCAGCCAACCGTTAATTATTGCGAAAATTTGATATACACCACTGTTAGTGCTTATTTTAAAATATGCCATCTCTCATTTGCTTTTTAGAAACATGCCACTATTGAGTGAAGATATTTTGAAATACACCATTATGTAGAATTATAGCCTTTTTTTTAAATACACACTTAAATCACCCTCTGCAAGAGTTGCAAGCATCTAGTAATTGTGCCTCTATGTGTATGTCATATGCATGCATCACACAACCCAGAGTATGTGTCAGCAAGGACCGTAGATGCCCAGCTTTATGCCATCATCTCCTCAGGGTTTGCGGCCAACTCATGAGCTATCCAAATAATATGCGGGAAAGATGATATCGCCAGCCGTGGTCGTGAACATCACACCACCTAGCAAGTAATACATGTACATTTGTAATGCCGCTGTAGGGTAGCTCCGTCGGCATCTTGTGGGCATGGATGGTACTCTTGCAATGCTCGTAGCCAAGTCATCAAAACTCCATTATCCTTCTGTGTGTAAGACACCCCAAACCTGTAGGTAATTTGGGTTAAGGAAGTACATTGTATCATTAACATTTTGAACATGACGTAACGAATACACAGAATACCTAGCCGTCATGTACTACTGCCACTGGGCTCTACTAAGCCAAGCTAGAACCACAAGTTATCCCCTATTGGGTAGGCTGGTGAGCATGCCTCTCAAGGCCATACTGTATTACCATCCCGGTTTTTGTTTGTACCTCCTCCATAATTTTACCGGGGGGGGGGGGTCATCGTGATGTTGGTTCCAACCATGGTCACAATGGTCTGAGCTATTAACATCGCATCCACAATACATCTCATGTTCCTTACGGACTCCTCGGTGCACGTATGAGGTCTATTTCTACTAACCACAAAGTAATCATTGTGTTTTGGTTTGTGAACTTGTACAAAGAAGGGACAATCGGCATACTTCATGCACCTAACCTCGTACGAGGAGGGCTCTGACCGAATACGAGTGTGCTCTTGTCTTGTCATGACGGCGTAGTTGCTTAGGAAGTGCATGGCCTCCAGCTTGTTATGGAACTGTTGCCCAGTTTGAATGTCATTCTGGGTGTACCTCCATGCGGACATGTTACTATAATCCATGAGGGTACAATTCAGGGCGACCCATGGCTCGAAAGTACTGTATAGAAGGTGATGGGTCATCATCATCCGCTGCTTCTTCATCCTCGCTACCGCCACCTTCATCAACCTCCGCTGCATCAACTTTTTCTTTGCCTTGCACCGAGGTCCACTCCTCCGCAATTGGCGGTTCGTGTGGTCCATGTGACATATCATGTTGTACTGCTTCAGAAGTAGACTTGGCCTCCCTGGATTGGTGTCGTGGCAATACCTCGACATACACTCTTAACTCGGAATTCTCTTCATTCATTTTGCAGACATACAAATCCCACGCACTATTATTTCTTAACTAGAAGAGTGTGTACAAAACCGTAGAGTTGTTTGGACCGTATCGTGGACGAACCCCTTCTAGACGAACCCTTTGCGTTTCATGGTTCACACCCAGTAGGGCAACAACTTGTGATTTTAGCTGCCCCAATTCATTCGGGATGGTTATTGTGCTATCTAAGTGCACACAGTTGTCCATGGTCACCACTCTTCCGTGCAAAACAAAGGGTCATTCTCCAAAATATATTTTCAAAAACATGTCCATCTGTTGCACGCATATTAAACCTTCCAGCCATTACACATAATTAATGTTCTTCTTCAATACTGAATTCAATATTACATTCTGTCATTACACAATATTACTATTTTCCCTCATTAGTTTTTTTTGTACTACACATGTAGTTCTACTTTACTTTCATAGAGTCTCATTATTTTATCATACACATGTTGTTTTTATTATACAAGATTATGGTATGTAACATACTTACGTATATATATGTCCTATAATTTTCATTGTAACATATCATCCAAATTGAACTGTGCTGACAAAGTTTTCCATAGTTTCAAGGTTGTACTTACATATATTAAATTCTTTGGTCTAATTACTATTGTAATAATATTTTTCCACGGTCTAACTACATGAATTAAATTCCCCTACCCTCACAAATTGCATCACTACTCTAATGACATTTAATTCTATGATACCATCTCATTTTGCCTAAATCTGTCGTAATTTGTAACGCCCGTGTTTGTAATTAAGCTTAAATAGGCTAACTAGTGTGGTTTAGTGTTCTGTAAAGTTTCCAGTTTGAATTTGGAGTTATTTGCCCTTGAATTCGGTTTTGTCGTTTCATTTGATCGTTTTCCCCGATTGGAGTCTCAGAATCCGAAATCGGGTGAAATTTAAAATCGTGAGAGCTAGATCCCAAACCTAAGTTTTAAAACCTTCATTAGGGTCTCCCGAACCTATTTTAGAGGTCCACTAGATGTTTGAATTGGAGCCGTTGCGAAGTCAATAGTTTTTCCCGAATTTTAGTCGTTGGCGGCAAGATCTGTGATTAGGATCATGCAGATCTTGTCGGCCGAAGGGCAAGATCGGCCGCCCCGAAGCAGATCGCCGGCCGAGCGACAGGTTTTGGTCCTGTGCTCGTGTTTATCTCTTTGCCTCGGTATGCGTGCACGTCTCAGCCTCTAAAAGCACCAGGGAGCACCTCCTCTCCCTCTCCTCTCTCATTTCTCCTCCTTTCCTCCTCCTTCTTCCTCTCTTCTACTTCCTCTCTCTCCGTTGGAGCTCTCTCCTCCTCCTCGCCATCTCCAGCCGGTTGAAGCTCCAGGAGGCTGTGTGGGAGCAGGAGCAAGGGTGGAGAAGCGTCTCTAAGCTATCAAGGAACTCCACAAGAGGTAGGGCTTGAAGCTAAACCTAAACCCTAGGTGCAGATGCAAACCCTAGCTCTTCCTTGGCTTGTAATCGTTCTTTACGTCCTAGTTAAACTCTAGAAACCCTAGTTTTTGTGGTGCATAGTCGTTTTCTGAGTGGTTAAACCTAGGTCAAGGGTAGAAGAATCCTTCCGCGTGATCGAGTAGTTTCTGTAACCCTGATCTACGCTTTGTTGGACTCATTCGCTGCAAAAAGCCATTTCTCGAATTCTCGGAGCCCTTTCCTTTCGAAACCCTAACTCCGGGAAGTCGGGGAAATGACCTGCGGATGTTTTCTTAGAGCCTCGCAAGTCGTTTCTTGTAGGAGGATCGAGTTTGTACTCGATTCGAAATGAGAATCGAATTCAGAGTAGGTTAGGTTTTTCGGTCTTTAGAGGTCTGATTGTCGTGTGCCGAGGGTTGTAGCCAGTTTCTCGATCTTATGGAACCCTAGTGCGTTTTTGGACCTATTGCGCTTGTTGCGAATTCGTCGTTCCGAAGGATTTGCAAAAGATGCACTTTGGGCATTCGGAGCGATTTTGTGTTCTGAAGTTCCAAAGCTCACAAGCCTAGCGCGTATAAGTCCTTAATGCCGTAGAGAACCCGTGGCCGCGAAGAAACTCGAGTTTCGACACCTTCTGGGTTGAAATCCGTTTTCGCGTCAATATCGGGAGAGAAAGGATCCGAAAAGTGAGATTTTGAGCAAACGAGCTCGAAACTTGACGAAACCTGCGTGAATAAGTCCCATGGGTCCCCAGGAACCTATCCATGCACTTACGTCGAAGTTCCGGGGGCTAGTGCGCAAAATCTCAATTTTTGGATTTTGGTCTCGAAGTGACCGGCACTACCGCTGGGTGAGGGCGGTACTGCCGGAGGGTCCGGCACTACCGGGTTTAGAACGCCGGTAGTTATTTTCCAGAGAGCAACCCTTTTCGATTCCCGGCCAGCGGCACTACCGGGAAATCCAACCGGTACTGCCGGAGTGACCGGCGGCACTACCGCGCTTCTGATGGCAGATCGCCACAGAGAGCGGCACTACCGCCGCCCGACACGATGCAGATCGGCCTCTGGGAGAAAGTTTAGAATCTCTTTTTCCGTCTAGGTTCTCGTTTTCCGTTTTCGCTTCTTTTTGGATTTTGATTGCTTCTTTGCCTATTTTGATCGATGATTTTGGTCTCGTTGCTTTTCGTGTAGACGTAGACACTTCGAACGTTGCCGACGATCCCGACTACATCCCAGAGACCGATTTCACCGAAGAGCAAATAGGCAAGCACCTCCTTGACCATTTTGAATCCCATATTTGCAAATTCTTATTTTTGATTGCCAAAACTATTATGCATGCTCATAAGTTTATTAAAAGTGATAATTTGTGGGAAGCAGTAGTTAAACCAGAAATTGTTGGATTACCTCAATTTAATCCGAATATGCAATCCTTGATAGACTTAGGAATAATTTAGACACGTTAGTAAGTGTCAGAGGGTATTAAAGAATAATAGTCGCATATGCTTAGTTCAGCAATAGACTTGGTTGCAGGAGATCATGACGTTCTTATTCATAAACTCCTGGAACTATTAGGATAGGTGATTGGTGTCAGGTTGGAATCAGTGGATTTGGGGTTTTGTTGAAAAAAGGGAATGGTTGCGTGAGTAAGATGAAAAAACTTGGAGAGTTTAGACCGGGCGAGATGTTTGGTGGTTCGGAGTTGGTGGTATTTGGCCGGGTAGTGGTTCCGGTTGGTAGGCTGGTTTCAGGTTCGGATTGGTTGTCAAGCCGCTATCGGTTTGGAGTGGTTTGGTCTCAGTTGGTCCCTTGCTATGGGGAGGTTGAAGGCTAGTGTGTGCTCGGTGGGGCCGCTAGTGTCGATCATCTGTGGCCATAGCAAGTGGGTTTGGAAGATCTCGCCTGAGTCACCCTAAGGACCGAACTTGGTGCTATTTACTGGGTGTAATGCGTGCAACCACAT
Organism: Rhipidocladum racemiflorum; assembly: GCA_036346355.1. Classification (NCBI taxonomy): domain Eukaryota; kingdom Viridiplantae; phylum Streptophyta; class Magnoliopsida; order Poales; family Poaceae; genus Rhipidocladum; species Rhipidocladum racemiflorum. The sequence goes on along the minus strand of CM070569.1, from coordinate 2,272,330 downwards.
GTGCCAGTGTGGGATGGCCTCAGCCTAGTACGGGGAAAAGGGATCTGACCCTGCATTATTGGAGGGCAAAGAGGATTGGATGCACTTGTGGTGTCGGTGCATTCTAGGGACTTTCTTGTCGAGGCATCGAAGGAAAGTTTACCCAATACAACGGTAATGCCTACTACAGGGAGGTTGTGGGCTAGTGGGTGCCTATGGGAACCACTGGCGGCCTCTGTGGCTGTAGTTAGGAATGCACGTTACCGGGCCGGTGCAGGATTAGAACTCCAATCTCTCGAAAGGTTCCGTCACTGTCTAGCAAATCGGGTAGTTCGGTATCGCGAGGCATGGATGACATGATTGCTAGAGCGTGTCATGTGGGTACAGTGTACAGTCTCTGCAGAGATAAATAAACTAATCGATTAGCCGTGCTCACGGTCATGAGCAGCTTGGAAAGTATTATCAAGTATAGATTTTGTGTCTGGGTTGATTTATGGGAAAATGGGTTTCGAGGTTAGATTGTGTTGGTCAGGTGTGTGTTTGGATCTTGGGTTCGGATAAGGTGCAGGTGGTTGGTTGTTTTGGTGAAAGGAATGGTTGGATGGTTGATTTGGTTAATGGTTTATCTATTATTAATTGTTTGAAATGTTTTCTTCAGCTTCTTTTGTAAAAATGCGAATGTGAATCTATTATCATATTGCAAGCAAAATCTGCTTTGTGCTCAAAAGACTAGTGTAGTAACCTATTATTCATTGATTTAACCTACATTTTATATGTATACATTCCATACACTAAAGTCTTGCGAGTACATACGTGTACTCACCGTTTGCTCTAACGGACTTTGGTCAGAAGGAGAAGAAGCAGGTAATGATGCAGATGTACCAGACGAGTCGCAGTTCGCTGATGACGCTGACGATTCCGCTGGGGCTTAGCTGGGTTTCCTTCCAGTCAGTTGCCTGAGGGTGGAGGCACACTGCGTGTTTTTCTTTTGGAGCTTCCGCTGGCGTTGGATGATTCTTTTGGACTTGTGCCGGCTGTAGGCCGAGACTTGTAAAGTTAAACTAATGTAATAACGTTACCTTTCATGTGTAATATATTTACTCTTGCATAGTTGAGACCTGTCTTGTATGACAACGCGTGGGTACTGGGCTACTGATCCAGGGAACCAAGATAATGCACGCCAAGCGAGAAGCTTCGAGTTGGGATCAATCGGTTGGCATGTACACTCCTCACGAAGTTTTGCCGACACTGGCCCCAATCCGAGTACGGAGTTGGTTTAGCGGTCAGGAGACGTTACGGGCTGCATTAATCTTCTGACCGATGCAACAGTAATGACCTGCATCGCTAATATGATTCCGGAGCCCCCACATAATTATATTACGGTTCTCAAATGTAATCACAGTGCCTAATTTCATATATCAAACACATACAGCTCTAACCTATCAAATGTCATACTATCTTCTCCTCAATGCATACACCCACTGTGCTAAAATAATCATACGAAATACAGCTACCATGCTAAAATAATCATACGAAATACATACCTTCTATGTAGTCAACGACCAACAAATACCCGCACCGCAGATCATTACTATCTTTTCCTCAATGCACGAATGAAATTCGCAGATCGTTACTATCAGAAGTAACAAAGCCAGAGCTAGCCTTCTTCTTCTCTCCTCCCTCAATGCATACACCTTCGTTCTCTCCTCTCTCCCTCCCTTCTTATAGCCAGAGCCAGCCTGCCTGCTCTTCACTCGAGTACCAACTAAATTCACTAGGGAACAAAACAGCCGAACATCACCGCATGCAGCCGTGCCGAAAGCACCTGCAAATCCCATCGCCATGCCATCGATGCCCCATACCCGGATTTTGAGATTCTAGGTATGCCTTCCATGTGGTCCCATCGATGCCCCATACCCGGATTTTGAGATTCTAGGTATGCCTTTCATACTTGGGTTTTCAGAAATCGGGTATTGCTTAACCGGTTTTTCAGAAACTAGGTATACAATACCCGGATTTTCAAATACCAAATACGCGAATATCAATTTTTGAAATTTTGGGAAAAGCTAAATCAGAATTTGAAATTTTGAGTATTCAATAGCGAGATTTCAAAATCCGTTTGTGACTGAGTTTTTCTATAAATACGCAAAAATGTTGTATCATTTTGTGAATACGGGTCGAATCTTGTATCAAATACAAAAATTTCCAAACAACTCTGCCTTTCAAGCTACGTAGGCTGGAAAGTTAACTGTGTGCATGAGACGAATTCGTTGCAGACCACACTAAACTACTACTCTAGCTATTTGAATTTTAAAAATTCTAGCTAGCTGTTGCCCTGGACTATAAATCGTTCCTGATGCTGAAGTTTCTGAATTTTTAGTTTTTCTAGCCCGGATTGTTTTGTTTTTTTTTTCACGAATAGCCGTTCATCTGAGAAAAATGACAGAACTAGTCAGAAACAGTGACATCCTACGGACTCATTGCGCTGGCAATTTTTTTAATCCCAACCAAGCGGTTCCAGTCCGCAGTTTAATTTTTTTCTTTTGTTTTCTTTCCTGCAAATTGCAACTGCTAAAACATATTTTAAGTATTTTAAGAAAAAATATTTTTTATGCAGCAGACGACGTTGCGCGTGCAGTCTTCTGACCGATCGGTTGGTAGAGATCCTCTGCAGTTATTTTCTCTGACTTTTGGTCACTGACACGGTAGAACCTACACGCAGTAGGATTCATATGCAGTGATCCAAAATCAGAGAAGGTAACTACAGAGAATACACTCCCGATCGGTTGATGACTTGATGGACTTGTCTTCCGTTGCACGCAGATGTTATCTTTGTTTCCTTTCGTTGCATGCCCCATATGGAAGCATTAAACAGACACAGCCAAACATGCACGTTGTTGATTAAGAATACCCCTGTGCATGTGACTTGTTCTCATCTGGCTTGCATGGGCCCGCCGGCAATTCCAGCGGTCTGGAACCGCTGGATAAACCGCTGAACAATTCTCCGCTGCATAATAAACCGCTGAACAATTCCAAATTAAACTACCGATCGGGACCGTTTGGTTGGGATTAGAAAAAATTTCAGCGCAATGAATCCGTAGGATGTTACTGTTTCTTCTGTTATTTTCTCGGATAAACGTCTATTTGCGAAAAATTCAAAGTTTCAAGTCGGACTTTTGCTGATGTCGAAATAGACGGCAGGACCCCGTCCGGGACATGGGTTGCTCTTGAAATTGAGATTGAAGAATTCCTTCATTACCTGTAACTACTTTGATAATTTTCCTCTGTGATTTCATTTTTGTACATTTGGGAGGGTTAATTTCATAGTAATGAGCTGTACATTATATTAAGTTATACCGGTCCTTAATTTCGTTTTTTCTCTCTTAAGTCTAAGATACCTCAATTTTTAGTATATTTAGCAGGCGGTTGACCTGATTAACAAAAAAAATACGGTCAGAAAAATACAATGAATTCCGTCCCTTGTATCCAAGCAAAGCAGAAGAAGTCTCAGGCATGAGCCATGAAACTAAAACAGGAAAACACGTGCGGATTCTCACATGCACGGGCGACCATTTGTTTGCATTAACCCCGCTGATTTCGCTACTCCTACCTTGAGCTAGTCATCAGTGAAGGCAGCCGACCGTTAATTGTTGCGAAAATTTGATATACACCACTCTTAGTGCTTATTTTAAAGGGATAATTGGATATATGCCACTGCAGGAACCGTTTATTCGAGATTTGCCATCGTTCCTTTACTTCTTCGAACGATGCCATTATGAAACCGTGCTTATTGAAATATGCCACCGCTCGCGTCCGGTCATGACACGTGTCCCATCCGCGATGGCAAATCTCGAATAAGCGGTTCCTACAGTGGCATATATCCAATTAATACGAGACACGTGTCGTGACCGGACGCGAGCGGTGGCATATTTCGAATAAGCACGGTTTCATAATGGCATCGTTCGAAGAAGCAAAGGAACGATGGCAAATCTCGAATAAGCGGTTCCTGCAGTGGCATATATCCAATTATCCCTATTTTAAAATATGTCGTCTCCATTTGCTTTTTAAAAACATGCCACTATCGAGTGAAGATGTTTCGAAATATACCATTATGTAGAATTATAGCCGTCCTTTCCAAATACACACTCTAAATCACCTTCTGTGTTTTCATTAGAGATGAAAACGGTACGAAACGGTCGGTAAAAAATGTCATCCTCCATATTATTATCATCGACATCCTCTTGCTCCACCAACTACAAAGGTGTAACGTTCTAAAATTTGTATATTATTGTTCAATATTCATTTATGATTTTCTGAGATTTATCCTAGATTTTCTGAAGTTTATAAATACCATTTTGCTATTTTTAGATTTATAAAATTAGTTTATTCATAAAAAATAAAAAATAAAAATAAAATTATGCTGAAAATAATTTTTCTAGGTTCAAAATGTTTCAAAGTATTTTTGAGAATTTTTTTAGAATTTTTGAACTCTATTTGATATTTTATATAAGCCATTTGTATTTATAAAATTATTTTAATTTAAAAATAAACGTAAACTCTTCCTTCTCCTTTTTGGGCCAAGCCCATTTCCCTTTCCGATTTGTTTTCATTTTTACTTTCCAATATCACTTATACGGAATTTCTGTTTCTGTTTTCTTTTTCGGTGGAATTGGCTTTCTCGTTTCCGTTTCCAACAAAAAATTCCAGTTTTTGTTTCCATACCGGTATTTTCCATTTCCGTTTCCGAAAAAGAGCTTCTATTTTTGTTTTTCTCCAGAACGGTCGGAAACTTGTCGCTTCGTTTTCAACCCTAGTTTTCATATGGCCCAAAATACCCTCACCTCAAGCTGCATCTAATCAAGTCTTGAAAGATCGAGATGTCGCCTAGAGGGGGGTGAATAGGCATTTTTTCTGAAAAAACGCAACTCGCAGCGGAAATTAGAATCTCGGATATTCTGAGTTCAATCGGGAACTTCTGGGTTAACCCGGAAGTTCCGAGTTCAACTCGGATGTTCCGAGTACACGAGAAACAGACCCACTTACAAGATTTCTATGTAATGCTAAAGTAAAGCCGATAAATCACAGGAGCAAGAATATGTATATATGAAGTATTTCCAATTACAATCTAATAGATCAAATCAGGATTTGAAATAAGAAACACAAGTAAAAAGTAAGAGACAACTGACACAAGATTTGTTTACCGAAGTTCGGAAACCTTCACGAAGGTTCCTACGTCTCCGTTGAGGAACTCCCACCGGAGTCGGGTTGCTCTCAACCCTTTACCTCACCAAGATGATGTCGACGCACCTCTTGATTCTCTTTTCTTGATTCCTTGTGGAGGTGGAATCATCTCTTTACAAACTTTAATTTGTGTTAGAGTAAAGGGTTGAGAGCATTTGGTTTTTTGGTTTAATCGGTTCGGTTTTTTTGGTTTTAAAATAATTCGGTTTTTAGAAACTAGCTACGAATTTCTCGGATTAAAATAAAAAACTGAACTGAATTAATCGAAATATTTCGGTATTGTTAATTTGGTGTTTCGGTTAACCGAAATATGAATAAACATTATGTACATTAGATTTTATTCGTCTCATGTCGCAACATAGAGTAGAGAGAACATGGAAATTGTTTGGCAGCTTTAGGAAGAACATTATAAAAAGGAATTATTCAATATATGCCACTCTCCAATTTGAAAATTGGATGCCATGTTGAAAAAAATGACACTCAATGGCATGATTTTCAACATGCCATCCAATTTTTAATTCCTGGAGTGGCAGGGGCGAAGCCAGCCCGGGCTCAAGGCCCGGGCTGGGTCAGCTGATCTTAGATTAAATCTCTGTTTTCAATAATTTTTCAATAGTATTTTAAAAAAAATTAATGGGCTTTCGATACTAGGCCCCGGGCTACAGCACAGGCAGCCCGGGGCTTGTATCCGCCCCTGTGGAGTGGCAAATATCCAATTGGCCCTTATAAAAATGGTACTGTACATGAGCTATTCGATTATTCAGTTATTTCGTTTTTTGGAATAAAAAAACCGAACCGAATACTAAAAACCGAATTATACGAAAACAAAAACCGAACCGAAAACCGTAAACCAAAAAACCAAAATAATGGTTAATTCAGTCCGGTCCAGTTAGATAATTCTGTTTCGGTTTAAAAATATCCGCCCCTACTAAGGAGCGGTGTATTTCAAAATTTCCTTTAATTGTTATGCACTGCACGGTTTAGTCGCTAAAGATCTGCCACTCGATCTCATCTAGCCGATGACGCTGCAGCAAAGATCCAACCAACCCACTAAAAAACTAACCTGGCGAATCAGCGGTTAAGTTGAAGACCAAGACATACATTAACATTTGGGACGATGGTGTTGAAACGTTTAACTTCAAGGCCAAGATTGTGACGGACCGCCTTTTTAGGGGCAGATCCGAGACTCACAACAGTTACCCAGGAAGACTAACTGTTGGAAAACAAGAGTACAATTGCCAGGCAAAAGCAAATCCAACTCTTTTTATTCAATATAGGGCCTAACGGCCAGGGTTTTTACAAAAGAGGGCGCAGCAGGGCCCTAAGTACATTACCAAAACACCGCACAGGCAGGCCTGAGCAAAAGACCAAGACCTCAAAACCAAACAAGATCGCCATCTACGACCTCCTGGAACGCTCCAGCTTCTTCAAACTCTGAAAGGGGCGGGGGTTGCAAGGGTGAGTACGGGAGTACTCAACAAGTCGTACGGAACCACTGAATACTATATGCAGAGGTATTCCAAAGGAAGGAACTAGGGTTTAAGTATCTGGAAGCAGTTTTATTTTCAATTCATTTTACATTTGAAGCCACGTACCACAAATAATAGTAAAAGGGGGATTTTCCACAAGTTCACACAACACTTAATCACATTCACCAAATTTTGAAATAATTTATTGATCTTGGTTACGGGTATCACAGAAGTTCAAACTTAACCGTTAACCTAAGTACGGCGTATTCGAATACCATCATTAACTCTGCAGAGGTGTTCAACTTTACCCACAAGATATCAACGACCGTTAATGCCAAGCGCTAACAAACATGCAACTTAAATGCATGCGGCCGGGTCGAGATCATCACAGCATTTCGTTTAATCATTCCTGTCCTTTAGTTGTTAACCGATAGGTCCTAGGGCTACTTTGGACTTACTGTCCTTGGTAGCGCCTACCGTTGTGAGAACCAAGAATGACACCACACAATATTCTTGTTCCACCTCTTCCTCAGATACTTCCTGCCGGAAGGCCGGTCCCTATTCTCCCACGAGAATAGTTACACTAGAACAGTCCAATTATTATATCAGGAATGACTAACCTACTGAGCTATGTCGGATACGGGTCCATCGACCGGTCCGACCTGTGGTTGAACGGAAACTAAGTTCTTTACTTTGCTCAAGGGGTTTCATTAACCTTTCACTGCCAAAGATCAAGCCTTCATTCACCACTTATTCCGGCATCCCACTCAACCGGTCATCAGTCAAATCAAGGCATCAATCATCAGCCGGGGATCGGAGTTACATCCACTCCGGGATTTATCCGATTCTGTCCCCCAAACTGTAGCACTTTCACAAATACCCGAATCCGAGATTCGACAGCATTTTATTTCCATTTTCAAAGCATTTGAACTAACTACAGGAATAACCGTAATTTATTTAATAATACCAACATCTAGGGTTACAAAGGATATAATAAGGTTCAATATATTCAAGGAGGTTTCACAAGCAATTTCGGCATTACCTAGGTATCATGTCATTCTAAAATACTGTTTTCAATAATTCAACATACAGTAAAATAATGCGATATCAAATAAATACTACTATAGCATGGCATGATAGGATCAACATGATCAACGGGTGTACGGCTTGCCTTGCTCGGCGATCGGATCGGCTGAACTGTCGTTGACGTAGTCGTTCGGGGCTCCTGTCGGGTCCAGCGTCTGCTCCGGGATCTGCGTCTGCTCCTGGAACTGTCCAACGTCCGGATCTAGCGTGACAAGAACGAACGACAATAAAGAAACGAAAAACAAAAAGAAACCGAAACGAAAACGGAAACCGAAAACCGGAACCGGGCCGAGAGAGAGAACGAAGGGCGAATTGGGCAATTCGGAATTTTGGGAACTCCGGATTGAGGAACGGAGGGCATTTTTGGACTCAGTGGATCGAAACGGTTCGAATAGTGTATTTGGAAAGTTTCTGGGGCTCACGGAAATTTTCGGGAATTTTTGGGGGTTTTTCTGGATTTTAAATCGAATTTTTGGATTTAATAAAATCCAAAAATCGCGAAAAAGGGAAAACCGGCCGTGGGCCACAGTCTTTGAGCCGCCACGCAGACCTTGGCGGCGAGGCGCAGGCGGCCCAGTCGGCCTTGTAGGCGAGGCTAGGGTTTCACTTTGGGAACCCTAGCGGCCAGCCGTGGCGCGCGGCCGGAAGCGGGGGAGGGAGGAGGGGCTCACCGGCGAGGGGTGGGGGAGCGGGGCGAGGAGAGGAGGAGCTCGGGGCTGGGCTTTTATAGGCGCGGGCGAGGGCGAGCGAGGCGGCAGCGAGCCGGGAGCGGCGGCGGCGGCGACGCTAGCGCTACTGGCCGCAGCGGTCGGCGATCGGCCCGCGCCAGCGGCGCGAGGCGGCGCAGTCTGTGTAGCAAGCGCGCTGAAGCGACGGCGCGGGGCGGCGCCAGGCGGCGGGACCGGGCGGCGCGGCCGGCGCCGGAGGCGGCGGGGATGGGTCCGGTCGGCCAGGTGGGCCGGCTGGGCCGGAGGAGGCCGAAGGCCAGAAGGAAAAAAAAACGGGCCGGGAAACAAAAACGGGCCGAAGGCCCAAGAGGAAATTGGCCCAAAACCGAAAAACGAAAATCAAACAAACAAAAGCAAATTCAAATCTCCAAATTCAAATTTGAACTCGAAAATTTGAATTAACTCCAAATAAATTCATTTTTGAATTTTTGGGTCATTTCAACCTACCCCACTTAAAACAAATCTCGTCCCCGAGATTTATTCCTCCTGGGGAGCGGTTGGGAAAAACTCTTCTTTGCAAAACCCGATTCCTTTTCCCGAGGTGTGATTCTTCCACAACACTCGGCAGACCATAACAACTTCTGAGTCTGAGACTCACCAGTGACTCTGTCTGTTGGCCTTGTTGTTCCTTTGAAAGTGACATGGTTGATCCTTCCTTGGACTTGTCCCGAAGCGTTCTGACCTTGACTGTTTTGGTTCCCTTCTGACTTCACCGGTACTTTTAGGTATCCTCGGGTCTGGGACTGCTGTTGACGAGGTACCGATCGCATCTTTGGTGGGGCGGAGAGGCCGACGACGTGATCTAGCCAACACCGTTGGTAGATCCCTATGTGGACGATCTTGCTGATGTGTCCGGCTGTCCACAAAGTGGAAACATCCTGAAGTCTTACGGGGACAATCTCGACAAGGTGATTCCCATTGCGATTATAGCAACTTAGTGTCCACGATTGGGTGGAGATGGAGCTTGACCGCTGTCCACTCATCGCTGGCCTCTTGTTTGGAAATCCGGAGGAAAAGGTCAGTCATTCCTCCGTATTGGGCGGAAGAGTGCATCCTCTGCTCGTAAGCTTTCCTCTTCTGGTGTCCTCCAAATCATTCCTGGTCTCCTCCGAGACTATCGGCTTGTCCACCATAGATGATGTGTCCTTGAATTCTATAGCTGATATATGGAACTTCAGATTCTTCTGCAATCCTTCGAAAAATCGCTCCATCTTCTTGGCTTCAGTGTCGACTTCTCCTGGCGCATAGCGGGCTAGGTAGTTGAATAGGTGGAGGTACTCGATCACCGTTAGTCCTCCCTGATGGAGAGCTAAAAATTCTCTTCTCTTCGACGCCATTAATCCAGCTGGTATGTGGGCTTTCCTGAAAGCGTCTTGGTCGATCCACGTGATTGCTTGTCCATGCTTCATTTCGTGAAAGTTCATCCACCAAGGCTGCCGCTCGTCCTTGTAGCCGATGGGACGATACAGACTCTTTCGTGGTCGATTACCTTTGGATCGTGTCCAACTTTCTCTCGAATATCTCGGATCGATCATCTGCTGCCAAAGGGTCAATCGGTGTCGAAAATATAGGGGCCTGGTCTTTTGGAAGTCGGACCACCTAGACCCGATTATATTTCCTGGCCTGTCCATTTATGTTTCCTTGATTGAAACCCCGAGGTCCTGCAATCAAGTGTTCCAACATCTTCTCCATCATCTTCTCTTGTCGCTGTTACGCCGGATACCGGTTCTTCTCCATTGCTGCCGGGACTTGTGCGAGGTTGTGAGGTTCTTAGGTTGACTCTGCATCAACTGCCGGGTTGCTATTCTCGTTGTTCTCCTCTGATGTCTCCCATGGTCTTAATCGACTTTCCTTTTCGGTCTGCAGCAGGTTTTGGAGAAAAGCAGAGAGGCAGTAAGAATCGAGGGCATGGGGTGAGAATAGCAAGAATAGACGGGGCTCAGACGAATTGAGGGACTCTTTGAATTAGACGGGGATATATAGATAATTAGGGCAACCAAAATCACAGAAATAGAGAACTTAGCATTTTTATAATATGGACTATACGCAAAACCATTTTAAGGTTCGGCATAACCCATTTTACATTACAAAAGCCTACTACAAGGAAGGGCACAACTTCTACGACTAACGATCCAACTACTACCGACGGCATCACCTCCAAGCTGCAGGCGAAGATCGACGAGGATTTTGAAATTTAGACGGGCAGACAAAACTTTTTAAAACAAAACTGAGAAAGATCAGAAACTCTAAAGAAGACAAGGTAGCAGGGGAAGAAGGAGAAGCAATAATACTTATATTTTCACAATTCATTTTGTTTGTAAGCCGAAAATAATTTTGTAAAATTCACCTATACAAACCTAAGGTCTTAATCTATGGTCAAGCCAAGGCTCTGATACCACTTGTGACGGACCGCCTTTTTAGGGGCAGATCCGAGACTCACAACAGTTACCCAGGAAGACTAACTGTTGGAAAACAAGAGTACAATTGCCAGGCAAAAGCAAATCCAACTCTTTTTATTCAATATAGGGCCTAACGGCCAGGGTTTTTACAAAAGAGGGCGCAGCAGGGCCCTAAGTACATTACCAAAACACCGCACAGGCAGGCCTGAGCAAAAGACCAAGACCTCAAAACCAAACAAGATCGCCATCTACGACCTCCTGGAAACGCTCCAGCTTCTTCAAACTCTGAAAGGGGCGGGGGTTGCAAGGGTGAGTACGTGAGTACTCAACAAGTCGTACGGAACCACTGAATACTATATGCAGAGGTATTCCAAAGGAAGGAACTAGGGTTTAAGTATCTGGATGCAGTTTTATTTTCAATTCATTTTACATTTGAAGCACAGACCACAAATAATAGTAAAAGGGGGGATTTTCCACAAGTTCACACAACACTTAATCACATTCACCAAATTTTGAAATAATTACTTGAGCTTGGTTACGGGTATCACCCCAGTTCAAACTTAACTTCGTTAACCGGAAGTACGGCGTATTCGAATACCATCATTAACTCTGCAGAGGTGTTCAACTTTACCCACAAGATATCAACGACCGTTAATGCCAAGCGCTAACAAACATGCAACTTAAATGCATGCGGCCGGGTCGAGATCATCACAGCATTTCGTTTAATCATTCCTGTCCTTTAGTTGTTAACCGATAGGTCCTAGGGCTACTTTGGACTTACTGTCCTCGGTAGCGCCTACCGTTGTGAGAACCAAGAATGACACCACACAATATTCTTGTTCCACCTCTTCCCCGGTATACTTCCCTGCCGGGAAGGCCGGTCCCTATTCTCCCACGAGAATAGTTACACTAGAACAGTCCAATTATTATATCAGGAATGACTAACCTACTGAGCTATGTCGGATACGGGTCCATCGACCAATCCGACCTGTGGTTGAACGGAAACTAAGTTCTTTACTTTGCTCAAGGGGTTTCATTAACCTTTCACTGCCAAAGATCAAGCCTTCATTCACCACTTATTCCGGCATCCCACTCAACCGGTCATCAGTCAAATCAAGGCATCAATCATCAGCCGGGGATCGGAGTTACATCCACTCCGGGATTTATCCGATTCTGTCCCCCAAACTGTAGCACTTTCACAAATACCCGAATCCGAGATTCGACAGCATTTTATTTCCATTTTCAAAGCATTTGAACTAACTACAGGAATAACCGTAATTTATTTAATAATACCAACATCTAGGGTTACAAAGGATATAATAAGGTTCAATATATTCAAGGAGGTTTCACAAGCAATTTCGGCATTACCTAGGTATCATGTCATTCTAAAATACTGTTTTCAATAATTCAACATACAGTAAAATAATGCGATATCAAATAAATACTACTATAGCATGGCATGATAGGATCAACATGATCAACGGGTGTACGGCTTGCCTTGCTCGGCGATCGGATCGGCTGAACTGTCGTTGACGTAGTCGTTCGGGGCTCCTGTCGGGTCCAGCGTCTGCTCCGGGATCTGCGTCTGCTCCTGGAACTGTCCAACGTCCGGATCTAGCGCGACAAGAACGAACGACAATAAAGAAACGAAAAACAAAAAGAAACCGAAACGAAAACGGAAACCGAAAACCGGAACCGGGCCGAGAGAGAACGAAGGGCGAATTGGGCAATTCGGAATTTTGGGAACTCCGGATTGAGGAACGGAGGGCATTTTTGGACTCAGTGGATCGAAACGGTTCGAATAGTGTATTTGGAAAGTTTCTGGGGCTCACGGAAATTTTCGGGAATTTTTGGGGGTTTTTCTGGATTTTAAATCGAATTTTTGGATTTAATAAAATCCAAAAATCGCGAAAAAGGGAAAACCGGCCGTGGGCCACACGATCTTTGGCCGCCACGGCCACGGACGCCGGCGAGGCCGCTTAGGCCGCCCGATCGGCGCGAGGCGAGGCTAGGGTTTCACTTTGGAACCCTAGCGGCGGCGGCAACCGCCCGCGACGGCGGCGACGGCGGCCGAAGCGGGGAGGGAGGAGGAGGCTCACCGGCGAGGGGTGGGGAGCGGGCGAGGAGAGGAGGAGCTTCGGGCTGGCTTTTATAGCGCGCGCGAGGGCGAAGCGAGGCGGCAATGGCCGAGCTGCGGCGGCGGCGACGCTTAGCGCTGGCACAGCAGCGGCCGCGGTCGGCGATCAAGAAGGGCGCTGCCAGCGGCGCGAGGCGGCAAGGCGCAGCGGCAGCGGGCGGCGCTGGCTGAGCGACGGCGCGCGGCGCCAGCGGCGGCGGGGCCGAGGCGGCGGATGGGTCCGGCTGCCAGCGGGGGCTGGCCGATCGAGGAGGCCAAGGCCGAAGGAAAAAACGGGCCGGAAACAAAACGGGCCAAGGCCCAAGAGGAAATTGGCCCAAAACCGAAACGAAAATCAAACAAACAAAAGCAAATTCAAATCTCCAAATTCAAATTTGAATCCGAAAATTTGAATTAACTCCAAATAAATTCATTTTGAATTTTTGGGTCATTTCAACCTACCCCACTTAAAACAAATCTCGTCCCCGAGATTTATTCCTCCTGGGGAGCGGTTGGGAAAAACTACTGCTGCAAAACCCGATTCCTTTTCCCGAGGTGTGATTCTTCCACAACACTCGGCAGACCATAACAACTTCTGAGTCTGAGACTCACCAGTGACTCTGTCTGTTGGCCTTGTTGTTCCTTTGAAAGTGACATGGTTGATCCTTCCTTGGACTTGTCCCGAAGCGTTCTGACCTTGACTGTTTTGGTTCCCTTCTGACTTCACCGGTACTTTTAGGTATCCTCGGGTCTGGGAAAATTTTAACCGACGTATTGAACCGACCAAAAAATGGTTAAAAACATGTCAAAAAATTTTGAAATTTTTTGTGGATGATCTTGATCCTAAACCCAAGCAAATAGAATGCACAAAAATCAAAATCCGGCAAAAAAATACCAAATCTACTTGAGATTGCCGAGATTTCGCCCGAAATTGCCGAGATCTCGCCGAGAAATCCGAGATTTGAATTTTTTTTAAATTTTTTGAATTTTCCGGGATTTTGAATCTCGGAGGGGTCCGAAATCCGAGATTTCGCCGGAATCTCGCCGAATTTCGCCGAAATTTGGACCCCTGCTTGGGCCGGGCTTTTTTGGGCTGGCCCGAATGTAGGCCTCCGGATCGGCTATCCGGAGTCCTCTGTGTATTTCTGTACTAGTCCCAGATCAGTAGCTAGTACACACAGTCAAAAGTGATGAATCAACAACCATATCACGAACACATATAACTAAATAAGAATAATAGCAAATAAAAGCAAAGACCTTATGGTCAAGGTTTACCATTATGGCCTGAACGGGATGAACGACTTGAACAATGTAACACCCCAAAATTTTGTTTTTCTTAAATCCATGTGTGATTTGGCACTTTGGTGAATTTTTGGAATTTTCTGGAATTTATTTGGAATTTATTTGAATTTATTCCATTTTGAAGTAATTAAAGAATTAAACTTTGCAAATAAAATTTTGTTGGAAATATTTTATTTGAGTCCCAAATACCGTAAAATATTTTCCAAAATTTTTCTGGAATTTTTCTGAGTCTTTTGCTATTTTTAATGAATTAAATGAATTTCTGGGAATTAATTTGAATATTTAATCGCTGGAAAATGCGAGTGGGTTTGTACTGTTCATACGACCGAGCCCGAGTCAGTCTCGAGTCCGAGTCCGACCCGACTCCACCGAAGTCGCTACCGAGCCTAACCGCGTCGACGCATTTCCTAACCACTGAACCGTTGGATCAAGATCCAACGGCCCACAAGGTGCCACGTAGCCACGTGCGACCGCACCACTAACCAAAAGAACTCGCTCGATCTCAGCCGTTGGATCGAGATCCAACGGCCGAGATTCACTCGGACCCGACCGAGCCGTATCCGACCCGAACCCGTTCGCCCGCATGATCGTGGCCGTTGATCACGCCACGTGGACGGCGGCGGTTCATCGTCTCCCTCCGAGTTGCGGCCGGACTCCGCCGCCGCGTAGATCTAGGGTTCCGCCTCGGGCACGAACGCCGAGGCTATTTAAGGCCCGGGTCACACCCCGAGGTCGGCCCTGACCTTGCGCACCCGTAGCCCCTACTCACCAAGCGAGCCGCCGCCGCTTAGCCGCGATAGCTCGCCGTAGTTGCGCCGCCGCTCCGCCACGGTTTTGCTTCATCCCGCCGCCAACCGCCGCCCCTAGCCACCGTTGAGCCCGGATCCGTAATCCCTGCATCGAGACGCACCCGTGGAGCCAACTCATCTCGCCGGAGGAGCCCGGCGCCACGGAGTGGTCGCTGCGTCTCGCTCTCCGGCCGCCGCAGCCCGCGCCGCCATCGACCTCGCGAGCTCGCGGCGCCGTCCGGTCTTGATCGCGGTTGAGGTGAGTACACGTGTTTCCAAACCCAATTAGATCTGGACCGTTGGATCAAGATCCAACGGCCCACGATTATCACGTGCGGTAGCAGCGTCAGCGTAGGGTTAGATCTGGACCGTCCGATCTAGATCGAACGGCCCATGATCACCGTGTGGTTTTCAACGTGTTAACGCTGGATCTAATCACGCCGTTGATTTTCAAATCAACGGACACGATCGCGCCACGTGTCCACGGAGCCGAACCACCGCGCCACGCGGGCGTGCGTGGAGTCAGCGACACGCCGCCCGCGTGTCGGGCCGATAAAGACCGCGGACGTCACCGTGGCGTCATCGGTGGGTCCCACCTGCCAAGATCGTGGGCTGAGCCCGCCGACGCCGCCATGGCGTCACCCGAGGGGACCCACCGCCGGCGACACGTGGAGTCGTGGACGGAGTCCAGGGTAGACCCGTGCCGAGCGTGGATCGAGTCCTTGGACCGGCTGACGTCTGCCGACCAATCGAGGCTGCCACGTGTCCTCGCTGACGCAATAATTAATTTCCGAAAAATAAAATGATTTATTAATTCGAAATAATGATTTCAGATTTTGTTTCAAACTTCAAACGCTTATAACTTTTGCGTTTCAACTCCGATTTGAGTGATTCAAATTTCTAAATTTGTATAAAATTAAGATCTACCTAATTGTGAATTTTATTTAATTTTTAGACTAAAGTTTTTCTCTGTAATATTATTTATTTGATTATTTAAACTTTAAATAATCATAACTTTTGCATTTTAACTCCGATTTGAACGATTCCAGTTCCTAAAAATTCATAAAATTATGTTCTCTCTGTTTATGGATTTTATTTGGAGTTTTGGGATGCTTTTGCCTATTGTTTATTTGTGTGTTGCTATTTGCACGCTTTACGAGTAGACGTTGAGGTGCCGGAAGGATTCGAAGGAGAAGTATTGACTCAGGATCCAACTCAAGACCAAGAACAAGTACTTTTTGAAGGCAAGTTGTGCTTTGACCATGTTGATCCTATTTTGAAATCTATTTTGGTTCAAATTATTGCATGCTAGTTCAATTAGAAAATACTTTATTTAAATGTGGGAAATTAGATAAATGCCAAATTGCTGTATGACACCTTGATTAATTAAATATGTGCCATGACCCTTGTCACCCTAGTTGTGGTTTACTAGTTGGACATTATTAAATTGCCAACATGGGAAATTAGATCGTTGTAGTATGTTGCTTAGACCTGCTACGTGCTCATGACATGATTTTGGACAATCAAATGTTAATATTGACTTAATGATATATTGAACCTGTTTTGGAAAGGTATCATGTGATGTTGATGGCACGTGGTGCATGGTAATCAACTGGGGTTTGATAAATAGTTTTCGGCCGGGGCATGTGGCAAGAATGATCAGGTGGGCCAGTTGTGGCACTGGGGATGTTGATTTGGTTCTTCGGGTAGTCTTGCCCTGGTCACCCTAAGGACTTAACCTTGCAAGCCTTTGAACTGAGTCAATCTTGCAACCACATGTCTGTAATGGGACGGACCTAGTTGATTAAGTTGCTAATAACGTACCTGTGGGACCTCAGGAGGTCAACTACACCCTTTGTGTGAGTTGTACGGGGGAGCGTACCGGGGCTGAGGCCAGGTACCCATCTAACGGTTGATTGGCCTAAACTTCGCCTTAGCTAAGGGAAGGGTTAGTGTGCAATAACCGGGGAGGACCACCTGTATTGTTAGAAGTTTCCGAAAGACTTTGTTACGAGAACTCGCCTTTGTGGTGTTTGACTGTATCTTGTGGGTAAAGTGCATAACCTCTGCAGAGTGTAGAATATATTCGAATAGCCGTGTCCGTGGTAATGGACATCACTCGGGAATTACAGTCAAGGGTTAGACTTTCATGAAAATATCTTGGACTTGAAAGGTTGGGTTTGGTTTAATAATGATGTTGATGGAAATGTGGATTAGGATGGATGTCTATTAAACTCATTGAAAAGTTAGTTATGCTTTACTTGCTTCTACTGCTTTCGAATCTACTTATGCTACTTGTCAAATGCTGTTTACTGCAAATATACCTTGAGCTATTCCTTTGTATCAAGCCATGCATGTAGTATATTAGCTGCATTCTGTGCATGACTTGCTGAGTACCAAGTACTCACCCTTGCCACAATACAACACCAGTTGAAGAGGAGACTACACCAGCTTTGGAGGAGGAGCTCCAAGAGGAACCGTCTACTTAAGGAGCGAGCCCAGTCAGTTGCCTGTGGTATACTGGATGGCGCCACGGAGTTATCTTATTTTTCCGCTGCTACTATTTCTCTCTTAATAAGTTTCGCCCTGCGAGGCGTATATTTGTAACTTGACCATAAGGTCGAGTAACCAGTTTGACTATCTAATTAAAGTACTTTATTAGTATCGAGTGGTATGATTGTGATATTTACCGATGTTAAGACTGTGTGCACTAGCGCGTTCCTGGACTAGTGCTGAATACACAGAGGGTCCGGATTTGCAAATTTGGGTCCCGACAGAGGTGGTATCAGAGCCATACTGACCGTAGGCTCAACCCTAGGTAGAATGGTCATAGAGAGGTTAAAACCTATTTTCTAAAGGCTAAAAGGTTGTCAAGATAAGAAATGATATCTCGACTTATCCCCTTCTCTCTTTTCTTGCCTCTTGCTGAATTTTTCCCTTACCTTGTCACGATTTAAAAATTTCGAATTCTTACGTGAGCACTCTTGTGACAGATGGAGGGAGAGTTCAACTACGTCGATCTGGAGGTTGGTCACGCCGCGGAACTTTGGCGTATGCTACAGGCTCTCGGAGACTTTGAGAAGCCACAATACCAAGTGGAAGTGATCAGACAAGCAGGATTGATCAAGGCTTGCGACGTGAAGATTGTGGTGCCTGCTAGGAAGAAGGGCCCAGGCAATCGCCCGATACACTGCACTGCCAGGAGGTCTACAATGCAGATGGGTATCCAAGAAGTATCACGACGAGCAATGCGGCACATTACCCGTATCTACGCCAGTGAGTTGGAGAGCACGGTGTTCCGATATCACCCGCGCAGCAATAACCTTCTTGACTCGAAGGCGATTCAGGATGAGGATGCCATGGTCACACAGTTGGCATGACTTGTTGTCGCCCAGGAGGATGTACTCGATGATACAAGCAAGGAGCTACAGAAGGCCCGCAAGGAGATCACGACAGAGAAGAACAGATGGCGGGAAGCTCAAGAGTATGTGTCACACCTTCTGCAAAGGATTGGAGAGTTAGAGACGGCATTGTACGCGCCAGAGCCGGAGCCAATGCTCGAGCTGCACGAGCCAGACCCGGAGGAGCCGGAGCTTGAGGAGGACACTGCTTCTTCGACTACCACAGATGACACACGATTCTTTGGACATGGCGATCGTTTCGCGCCTATGCCGCAGCATCCGTACCCAGGCCGTGGAGGTTTTCTCGATGAGTGAGCGTAGGTTCTATAGTGATACTCCTTCGCCGAGTCGCGTCATAGAATAAAGAGTCACCCTTTAGGCGTTAGACTCCAGTGTTAGTTCGATTTGGATTTTCATTGCTTGCTGAGTGTGCAGTATGTGTTGCAAGGCCCTTAGGCATTGTAAGCAACCATACCAAGTTATTGATATCATTAGTTAATAAAGTTGGACTTTAAGTTACACCTTTCCCCCGCATAAGTTTCCCTGTTACTTGCCTATTCTTGTTCCCTCTCATCTCTAAGTCTTGGAGCAACCGATGATGGTGAACACCCGCGGAAACTTTGGAGGCAATGGAAGTGGTTCTCGCCAAATGTAAAACACCAATGATGGAGCACCAGCACCGCCACTAGACATGCAGAATTTTGGAGCATTTCTTGCTGCTCAGACTCAGTTGATGCATGCTATGATGCAACAGATGCAACACGTCACTGCTCAGGCCACCGCTAATCAAGTCAATCGGGGACAACGCCGTAATACAAGACTGTCGAGTTCATGAGGACCCATCCACCCACTTTTTCTCGGGAATGCCAATCCGTTGGAGGCCGACGATCGTTAAGGTCAATTGAGAGGAAGCTACACATTGCTCAATGCATAGGAAATGAGAAGGTACTCTACGCTTCTCATCGCTTGGAAGGAACAACATTGAATGGTGGGAGAACTTCGTGCCACGCAAGAGAACCCTCGTGATATCACTTGGGAGGAGTTCACAAGCGTTTAAATCGGTATCACGTGCTGAAGGAATCATGGACCTCAAGAAGGAGGAGTTCAGAGCATCAAGCAAGGTAATCACTGTGGTCGAATACCGAACAAGTTCACATAGCCGCACGCTACGCACTGAGGATGTAGCGACAGATAAAGCCGCATACCTCGTTTCATGAAGGGACTTAACTCGGGATTGCAGGTGGGATTGATCACCCACACCTTTCCGCATTTCCGAGGAATCGGTGAATAAGGCGCTTATTCTTGAGGACAAGCGCAAGGAACCGGATGAGAACAGAAGCGCAGGATGCAACAAAGAGGATCATGCCAGGGAACGCAATAGCGCGTCGAGAGTTGCACCAAATCAATTTTTCGATTCCAGCCACGTAATGCAACAAGGACACCGTCACCGGCACCAAGACCCGTCAATCGTAACTATCGGACCCACCAGCCCGAAACGCCGCTTGTGCAATCGGCAAGGAACAAAGGAGACGCCGCTACAATCGCAACGAGCCAGGACACTTTGCCAACAGCTGCCCAAAGAAGACAGCAGGAGTGACCCCGATTCGCTTTAACAGGATCCACACCAGCCAGACGCCAAAGACCAGAGCCACACCCTGCATCGTGGTGAGAGGCCGAGTCAACCATGTCACCGCAGATGCACTGCAGAATGCTACGGACGTCGTACTGGGTAAGTTACTAGTCAACTCAGTACCTGCAACAGTTTTGTTTGATTCCGGAGCTTCGCATTCGTTTGTTTCACAAGGCTTTGCTGCTAGAAATGATTTGGGGATTGCAAGACTTAAATGCATGCTTTTAGTTCAAACCCCTGGTTCCGAACTCCGAACGAAAGTAGGATGTTCTGGGGTGAGAATACTAATAGATGGGATAGAATTCCTAGCGAACCTTATTATTTTGGAAACCCAGACCTTAGATGTTATTTTGGGAATGGATTGGCTATCCAAGCACAAGGCCGTATTGGATTGTGGACGAAGAACTATCTCAGTTGAGAGCCCGTGTGGAAAGAAAGTGGAATTTCAAGCTACTGCCGTTAGAGATGGACAGTTGATGGTTAACAGCACCAAGGCAATCAGCATAGAAGATGTCTCAGTAGTGAATGAGTACCCAGATGTTTTTCCTGAAGATCTACCTGGTATGCCGCCAGACAGGGACATAGAGTTTGTGATAGAGCTTGTACCTGGTACAGCGCCGATAGCAAAGAGACCTTATCGGATGTCCACCGAAGAATTGGTAGAGATGAAGAAACAGCTTGAAGAGCTAATGGAGAAAGGATTTATCAGACCGAGTTCGTCGCCGTGGGGAGCGCCAGTGTTGTTTGTCAAGAAGAAGGATGGGAGTTTCAGGATGTGCATTGACTACCGTGCACTCAATGAAGTCACCGTGAAGAATAAGTACCCGCTACCCAGGATCGATGATTTGTTTGACCAGCTAAGAGGAGCCGGGGTCTTCTCCAAGATTGATCTAAGATCGGGATACCATCTGTTGAAGATCAGATCAGAGGATATTCCGAAAATCGCATTCTCGTCAAGATATGGACATTACGAGTTTACAGTTATGTCCTTTGGTCTGTCGAATGCGCCAGCATATTTCATGAATATGATGAATAAGGTGTTCATGGAATATTTGGACAAGTTTGTTGTCGTGTTCATAGATGATATCCTAATCTACTCCAAGACAGAGGAGGAACATGCAGAGCACTTGAGGCGAGTTTTGGAAAAGCTGAGGGAACAGCAACTCTTCGCCAAGTTCAGCAAGTGTGATTTTTGGAAGGTCAAGGTGGAGTTCCTCGGACATGTAATGACCGCAGAAGGAGTCGTCGTTGATCCAAGCAAGGTAGAAGCTATGTTACATTGGGAGCAGCCGAAGACTGTGACCCAGATCTGGAGTTTCCTTGGAATGGCAGGATACTACCGCCGTTTCATTGAAGGCTTTTCGACAATTGTGAGACCTCTTACGCAATTGCTGAAAAAGGAGAAGAAGTTTGCATGGACGTCAGAATGCGAGAAAGGTTTTCAAGAACTGAAGAAACGATTGACATCAGCGCCAGTGTTAGTTCTACCGGATGTTAATCAAAGCTTTGATATTTACTGTGACGCATCGCGCCAAGGACTTGGATGTGTGCTGATGCAGAATGGAAAGGTAAATCGCTATGCATCAAGGCAGTTGAGGCCGCATGAGGAAAATTATCCGACGCATGACCTAGAGTTAGCTGCCGTAGTGCATGCCTTGAAGATATGGCGTCACTATCTGATCGGGAACAGATGTGAAGTGTATACGGATCATAAGAGTCTTAAGTACATCTTCACCCAATCAGACTTGAACATGAGGCAGAGAAGATGGTTAGAGTTGATCAAGGACTACAATGTTGGAATCCATTACCATCCCGGGAAGGCCAACGTAGTTGTCGATGCCTTGAGTCGGAAAAACCATACCGTGAGTATGTTGCTGGCCACAAGTCAGGATGAGTTATGTGAGGATTTCCAGAGAATGAAGATTGAGGTGGTACCTAGCGGATTCTTGGCCGCATTAGAAGTAAAGCCTACCCTAGAGGATCAGATCCGAGAAGGACAGAAGGATGATGACAAGATCCGCAGGATTAAGTCCATCAAGGAGGAAGGCAAGGCAGAGGACTTCAAGTTGGATGAGCAAGGCACGTTATGGATGAAGGATCGCATTTGTGTGCCAAACAAAAAGGAGCTGAAGCAGTTGATTCTAGAAGAAGCCCATGACTCCAAGTATTCAATTCATCCTGGAAGCGCCAAAATGTATCAGGATTTGAAGGAAAGATTCTGGTGGCCGAGCATGAAGCGTGAAGTTGCCGAGCATGTTGCATTGTGCGACGTATGCCAGAGAGTCAAGGCAATGCATCAGAGACCAGCAGGATTGTTGCAGCCGCTGAAAATACCTGAGTGGAAGTGGGAAGAAATCGGAATGGATTTCATTACCGGTTTGCCTAAGACTCAAGGAGGTTATGACTCCATATGGGTTATAGTGGATTGCTTGACCAAGGTCGCCCATTTTATCCCCGTGAAGACCACTTACTCGGGAGATAAGTTAGCAGAGTTGTATATGATCAGGATCGTCTGTTTGCACGGAGTGCCAAAGAGGATTATATCGGACAGAGGTACCCAATTTACCTCAAGGTTCTGGAATAAGTTGCATGAAGCCATGGGAACCCGTTTGAACTTCAAGATCTGACCTATCATCCACAGACGGATGGACCAGGCCGAAAGAGTCAATTAGATTACGGAGGATATGATAAGACCGTGTGCATTGGCTTATGCTACCTCTTGGGATAAGAGTTTGCCGTATGCCGAGTTCGATTACAATAATAGTTACCAGGCTAGTTTACGATGTCACCATTTGAGGCCTTTGTATGGTCGACCACGCTTGACGCCATTAAATCGAATGAGACCGTGAGCGCCGTGTCATTGGGCCGATATTCTTCAAGAAGTCAAGAACAGATTGCCATGATTAGGGAAGGTTGAAGATAGCCCAATCACGGCCAGTAAGAGTTATGCCGACAACCGCCGCCGGATTTGAGTTTTGAACCAGAAGACTATGTATACCTCAGAGTTACGCCTCTCAGGGGAGTTAAGAGGTTCCATGCCAAAGGAAAACTTGCACCCCGTTATGTTGGACCATTTAAGATTTTGAGCCGCAGAGGCGAAGTTGCTTACCAGCTGGAGTTACCGCAGTCATTAGCAGGAGTGCATGACGTGTTCCACGTGTCCCAGTTGAAGAAGTGTCTCCGAGTACCTGAGGAACAGACACCGCTTGAGTCAATTGAGTTGCGAGAGGATCTGACTTACAAGGAGCATCCCGTGAAGATTTTGGACACTATGGATCGAGAGACTAGAAATAAGTCAACCCGCTTCTGTAGAGTTCAGTGGAGCAACCATGCAGAGAGCGAAGCAACTTGGGAGTGCGAAGAGGATTTGAAGAAAGAGTTTCCAAACCTATTCTGTAGTAAGCCCTGAATCTCGGGGACGAGATTCTATTAAGGGGGGGAGGTTTGTAACACCCCAAAATTTTGCTTTTCTTAAATCCATGTGTGATTTGGCACTTTGGTGAATTTTTGGAATTTTCTGGAATTTATTTGGATTTATTTGGAATTTATTTGAATTTATTCCATTTTGAAGTAATTAAAGAATTAAACTTTGCAAATAAAATTTTGTTGGAAATATTTTATTTGAGTCCCAAATACCCTAAAATATTTTCCAGAATTTTTCTGGAATTTTTCTGAGTCTTTTGCTATTTTTAATGAATTAAATGAATTTCTGGGAATTAATTTGAATATTTAATCGCTGGAAAATGCGAGTGGATTTGTACTGTTCATCCGACCGAGCCCGAGTCAGACTCGAGTCCGAGTCCGACCTCGACTACCGAAGTCGCTACCGAGCCCAACCGCTTCGGACGCATTAACTCGCGGAACCGTTGGATCAAGATCCAACGGCCCACAAGGTGCCACGTAGCCATGTGCGACCGCACCATTAACCAAAAGAACTCGCTCGATCTCAGCCGTTGGATCGAGATCCAACGGCCGAGATTCACTCGGACCCGACCGAGCCGTATCCGACCCGAACCCGTTCGCCCGCATGATCGTGGCCGTTGATCGCGCCACGTGGACGGCGGCGGTTCATCGTCTCCCTCCGAGTTGCGGCCGGACTCCGCCGCCGCATAGATCTAGGGTTCCACCTCGGGCATGAATGCCGAGGCTATTTAAGGCCCGGCTCACACCCCGAGGTCGGCCCTGACCTTGCGCACCCGTAGCCCCTACTCACCAAGGCAGAGCCGCCGCTGTTTAGCCGCGATAGCTCGCCGTAGTTGCGCGCCGCTCCGCCACGGTTTTTGCTTCATCCCGCCGTCAACCGCCGTCCCTAGCCACCGTTGAGCCCAGATCCGTAACCCTGCATCGAGACGCACCTGCGGAGCCAACTCATCTCGCCGAGGAGCCCCGGCGCCACGGAGTGGTCGCCGTCTCCGCCTCCGGCCGCAGCCGCCGCTGCCGCCATCGACCTCGCGAAGCTCAGGCGCCGTCCGATCTTGATCGCGGTTGAGGTGAGTTCACGTGTTTCCAAACCCGATTAGATCTGGACCGTTGGATCAAGATCCAACGCCCACGATCATCACGTCGCGATAGCGGCGTCGGCCAGAGGGTTAGATCTGGACCGTCCGATCTAGATCGAACGGCCCATGATCACCGTGTGGTTTTCAACGTGTTAACCCTGGATCTAATCACGGCCGTTGATTTTCAAATCAACGGACACGATCGCGCCACGTGTCCAGGGAGCCGAACCACCGCGCCACGCGGGCGTGCGCGTGGGTCACTGACACGCCGGGCCCGCGCGTGTCGGGCCGACAAAGACCGTGGCGCCACCCGTGGCGTCATCGGTGGGTCCCACCGCCAAAGATCGTGGCCGAGCCCCGCCGACGCCGCCAGTGACGTCACCCGAGGGGACCCACCTGTCAGCGACACGTGGAGTCGTGGACCGAGTCCACGGTAGACCCGAGCCGAGCGTGGACCGAGTCCATGGACCGGCTGACGTCAGCAGACCAATCAGAGGCTGCCACGTGTCCTCGCTGACGCAATAATTAATTTCCGAAAAATAAAATGATTTATTAATTCGAAATAATGATTTCAGATTTTGTTTCAAACTTCAAACGCTTATAACTTTTGCGTTTCAACTCCGATTTGAGTGATTCAAATTTTTAAATTTGTATAAAATTAAGATCTACCTAATTGTGAATTTTATTTAATTTTTAGACTAAAGTTTTTCTCTGTAATATTATTTATTTGATTATTTAAACTTTAAATAATCATAACTTTTGCATTTTAACTCCGATTTGAACGATTCCAGTTCCTAAAAATTCATAAAATTATGTTCTCTCTGTTTATGGATTTTATTTGGAGTTTTGGGATGCTTTTGCCTATTGTTTATTTGTGTATTGCTATTTGCACGCTTTACGAGTAGACGTTGAGGTGCCGGAAGGATTCGAAGGAGAAGTATTGACTCAGGATCCAACTCAAGACCAAGAACAAGTACTTTTTGAAGGCAAATTGTGCTTTGACCATGTTGATCCTATTTTGAAATCTATTTTGGTTCAAATTATTGCATGCTAGTTCAATTAGAAAATACTTTATTTAAATGTGGGAAATTAGATAAATGCCAAATTGCTGTATGACACCTTGATTAATTAAATATGTGCCATGACCCTTGTCACCCTAGTTGTGGTTTACTAGTTGGACATTATTAAATTGCCAACATGAGAAATTAGATCGTTGTAGTATGTTGCTTAGACCTGCTACGTGCTCATGTCATGATTTTGGACAATCAAATGTTAATATTTACTTAATGATATATTGAACATGTTTTGGAAAGGTATCATGTGATGTTGATGGCACGTGGTGCATGGTAATCAACTGGGGTTTGATAAATAGTTTTCGGCCGGGGCATGTGGCAAGAATGATCAGGTGGGCCAGTTGTGGCAGTGGGGATGTTGATTTGGTTCTTCGGGTAGTCTTGCCCTGGTCACCCTAAGGACTTAACCTTGCAAGCCTTTGAACTGAGTCAATCTTGCAACCACATGTCTGTAATGGGACGGACCTAGTTGATTAAGTTGCTAATAACGTACCTGTGGGACCTCAGGAGGTCAACTACACCCTTTGTGTGAGTTGTACGGGGGAGCGTACCGGGGCTGAGGCCAGGTACCCATCTAACGGTTGATTGGCCTAAACTTCGCCTTAGCTAAGGGAAGGGTTAGTGTGCAATAACCGGGGAGGACCACCTGTATTGTTAGAAGTTTCCGAAAGACTTTGTTACGAGAACTCGCCTTTGTGGTGTTTGACTGTATCTTGTGGGTAAAGTGCATAACCTCTGCAGAGTGTAGAATCTATTCGAATAGCCGTGTCCGCGGTAATGGACATCGCTCGGGAATTACAGTCAAGGGTTTGACTTTCATGAAAATATCTTGGACTTGAAAGGTTGGGTTTCGTTTAATAATGATGTTGATGGAAATGTGGATTAGGATGGATGTCTATTAAACTCATTGAAAAGTTAGTTATGCTTTACTTGCTTCTACTGCTTTCGAATCTACTTATGCTACTTGTCAAATGCTGTTTACTGCAAATATACCTTGAGCTATTCCTTTGTATCAAGCCATGCATGTAGTATATTAGCTGCATTACTGCATGACTTGCTGAGTACCAAGTACTCACCCTTGCCACAATACAACACCAGTTGAAGAGGAGACTACACCAGCTTTGGAGGAGGAGCTCCAAGAGGAACCGTCTACTTAGGGAGCGAGCCCAGTCAGTTGCCTGTGGTATACTGGATGGCGCCACGGAGTTATCTTATTTTTCCGCTGCTACTATTTCTCTCTTAATAAGTTTCGCCCTGCGAGGCGTATATTTATAACTTGACCATAAGGTCGAGTAACCAGTTTGACTATCTAATTAAAGTACTTTATTAGTATCGAGTGGTATGATTGTGATATTTACCGATGTTAAGACTGTGTGCACTAGCGCGTTCCTGGACTAGTGCTGAATACACAGAGGGTCCGGATTTGCAAATTCGGGTCCCAACAAACAACCGCAGCGGAAGACGAAAACACCAAAGCGACCCATCCAAATGCCCAGAGGCAATCGAGTGGGGAGCGCGCCCTAGTCGTTGGAAATCTTGAACAGCTTCTTCCACTTCTGAGATAGGATTAGAATGTAGCACGTGAGTACATAAAATACTCAGCAAGTCTGGGAGATTATGCACAATGTAGGCTATCCAAAGATGGTTTAATATGGTTCTTTTGCATAAAGCCAAGTTTCATCAAATCATACTTGTTAATAATTTTCACAAAGCATATTTGAGCAATTCTTTTTAATAATTGAATTATGTAATATTGTAGTGAAGGTTTTAACCACCACTCACTAATAGACAGGCTCTATCCGCCACAGCTCAACAAAATCAGTGGTCAATCCAATCACATGGCTCTGTCCGCCATGGTTCACAAAATCAGGTTCCTTCCACCTACCTGGCTTTGGCCGCCAGAAGCACACCCGAGAGTTCTAACCGCTCCCGGATCCCAAAACAAAACATTGTTTAGTTTGAAACCAAAAACCAAAGTCTACCAGTATGAAAGCATTCAACAAGCTTTGCCTTTGACCGTAGGCACGGCTATTCGAATAGTTTTAACTCTGCAGAGGTGTACAACTTTACCCACAAGACAGGATATTCCCTTGATGCCATGCAATTAACACACTTCCTTGGGTGTGCCGGCAGGGATATCCTGACAAGGCCTTTACAATGTATACGCCTAACCTGACCCACCCGCTGAGGTTTCACCGCTGTTAGGGTTCTATCCGCCAAAGATGTGAAGCCCTCTTGCGCCGTGTGAGACAAACAACAGTGCCTCTTTCCGGCTCCCACATTCCACCGAGTGGTGAGTCTAAGTCAGGTTTCTACAAATTAGTTAGCCAGGTCGTGCCCACTTTGACATGTGGTTGTACGGTTATGCTTAGAATGGAGACAGTCATAAGCGTCGGTCCTTAACTGACTTGGGGCGGTACTTGCGCAATGAAAGCTAGCACTCCCTCCGCGCCCACCAGACAAACCATTCCGCCCCAGTCCAAAACCATTTTTCATTTTATTTTTATTTTGTAAACCATTGGCAATACTCCTTGCCTATAACTTCCAATACAAGTTTTCAAGAGATAATTGAAAGTCCCACCCATAGGTGAATATTGACCGACAGCGAGACTAAGCATTTCTACCGTTCTATTCTATTCCACCAATAGTTTACTTTTATAAAATACAAATCCCCGGGTTTGATTGCAATCCTTATAATCAACTGCGTATTCTCCAATAATCCCTCTACTGCCATAACGTTACAATCATAAGAATAATCCAATTTGATATAGTATCCACCAAGTAGGAAGTACATCATGGTACTATCATAACTTCAAAATCTTATGGAACCACAATCATGTTCATATACGAAATATTTCCCTCGAACTATACTTTGTATTATTGATTTATCCATCATTCATACGACGATCCATCTTATCACACATTAGGAAGACTCCACAAAATCGTCTATTAAACCACCGAGGATACTTCACAATACTATCTCTAATCATCTAGAATACAACCCACCGATAATACTTCATAACGCCATATATTCAATTATTCACACTATCACCTCTACACCATCTACTTTAATCTACCACGAGTAATTCATAATCTCACCCCAAGCATCTTTCAAGAAAGATTCTATAAATCCAAGACTTCATTAATTCATCGACTACAGCTATTTCCATAACCAATGATACCAAGTTTACTAAACAAATCACACATCATCCATATTATTCATAATCTTGCATAAATGATTATCGCGAGACCATATTTCCCAAAATCATCTACTAAACCACCGAGTATGATCCTCAATATTATCCACTTACTCCATCGAGTATATTTAGTAATATCATGGACTAAATCACCGAGTATCATTCTCAATATCATCTAGTGTAACCCTTTGCATTGTCATCTCTAAAATCACATAGTATGCTTGTTAAATCCACCGAAATATAATTCATCACGTATTCTATTTGATCCACAAGTAGGACTCTCAATATTATTTATTTAATCTTACCGACTACTCTTCTTAATATCATACATCTTCCAATACTCCCTTAATCCATACTAACCACATGGCGAATCATTATCACAATCCAACTCCTCGATATTTCAACTATCACCATTCATAGATCAATTTCATAATGACTACCCCCACATCATCACTAATATTCATCTAACTCCAAATTGCATTCCATACCATTTGATCCATCTAAAATGTCTGCCAAATAGTCTTTTCCCCTAATTAAAGAATATTTTATCAAAAATATTTAATATGGTGGATCACTGTCCTAAGGCGACAAAGGATTACGGACAACAACATCAAGGAGGTATACGCAACAGGTATAACTAACAGCCTAACGTTTGACATCATCATTTTAGGTAAATAGCAATGCAATTTATAAAACAGAGTAAAACATTTATAAATCATAGGATCAACATGCGTCAAGGATACTTGCTTCGGTCACAGCGAGAAGGTTGAACTCTTTGAAGCCCGTCGGCGGGGTCGGCGGACTCGGCGGAATCGTCGACTACGCGCAAAACGAGACAACAAATAAATAAAAGAAAATAAATAAAATCCAAAAATTATAAAAGTTATAATGGCAGGAAGGTCTTGATTTTAGATGAATTTAGAAACTTGAACGGAGTCAATCGGAGTTCGGACGCAAAAGTTATAAGCGTTCAAAGTTGGAAAATCATGGAAAATCAACAAAAAAAAGAGAAAAGTTACTGTTTGCTACAGTACTCGCGAAAAATTTGGTACAGAACCGAGCAAAACCAACAGAGCCCTCTTTTGCTTCCAAAAAACGGATTTTTGCCCCATTTTCGCATGGATTTGGACCAAATAAAATTATGGATTCTCTAGATAACATCCGTAGGGACTTATAGGAGGAAGGAATTGAGTTGGTTCTCACCGGAGATAATGAATTTCGCGATGAACGGAGCTCCGGCCGGATGAACAAAAACTCGAAATTCGTCGCCAACTCTTGATCACCCCTAAAATTGATGATTGGGTTAGAAGCTAGACTCATCCACGGTCACAAGGAACCAAGTGGCATGAAGAATGGCTCACCGGAGAAGAAGCTATGAGCAAGAACACGAAGAACACCGAAAAAGGGTGACACCACCTCGGTTTTCTTGATCTCACGGGCAAATGCGTGGAGTAGAGGGAAAGGGGAGCACACTCCCGGAATGGCAATACTTATATGGAGTGAATGGAGGTGGTGGTGCGACGTTTGAACGAGAAACGGCCGAGATAATGACATTTGAACGGTTTTTGGTTTTTCTTGAATGGGGCCGTTTCCGGCGAGATTGATGGCGCACCGAGGTGGGGAATGGCAAGAGCTCGTCGTTGCGGATCCACCGGAACCGACCGTTCGAGTTTTGGAGTTGAATTGAGGAAGCTAAGAGCATTTGAAGCTTGCCCTAGCCATGAATGCAAAAAGGAAGCTCTGTGTTGTTTTTCCCTTGGCTGGAGGTTGAAGAAGCTACTGTAGCAGTGACACGTGGCAAGCTCCGGTTGGCTCTCTTTTATGCGAATAAACCACCCTAGAGAAAAATTAGGAAAAATGGTCTAAAAATTCCGGAAAAATTCTTAGAGCCATTTTAGAATATTTGGGACCCAATAAAATTGGTTCCGCTGAATTTGGATGAAATTTGTGGAATTGAATATTCGGGCGCGGATTGCAGGCATTAAACAAAAGCCGCGCGAGATAAAATAGGAACGGAGGACCAAAAATCCGGGGAATGATTCCTAAAATCATTTTGGAATATTTGGAGCACAATTGAAGTGGTTTGGGGATTTTTGGAGCATTTTTGGACTCGGGTGAAATTTCGGGTACCGGCGGAAACTGGAAAATTCGATTTTTCGACCGGAGGGGAATTAAATCCTGATTTTTGGAGGGGAATGGATGCCAGGTTAATATAAACACCAAAGAAACTCCAAGTTTTGAATTTAATTTATTTAAATTAGGTTTTTCTCCAGAAAGCGAAAACTAGGGTGTTACACCGAAGCACGGTGGTCCAGCCCAGTCCAAAAACCGGCACGGTACGGGGTGGGCCGTGCCGTGCCGTCACGACACTGTAGTCTTGAGGAACGCGGTATGCTACTCTAGCACAAATTAAAATTTCTACCGCAAAACCAGAAAAGCTACTCGTAAGAAGGGGATCATAGATCAATTACCACTAAACGCGCAGTTGCGGAATCATTCGCACGTCGTTGTAGTGGATCGTTCTCACCGCAGTCATGAATCGTCCTCGCCTCGGTCGTGGATCGTCCTCGCCTCACCATGGATCGTCCTCACCTCGCCATGGATCGTCCTCACACGCCGCAGTCGCAGCAGCGTCACCACAGCAGTCCACATGTCTAGGGATGGAACACCGTGGGTCGGTGTGCAAGCACCAGGTCGCTCGGAAGGAGCAACGAGAGGAGGTGGCTGGGGTTTTGTGCGAAACACTTCTAAACCGCACGAAAAAGTGAGTTCTGCACCCAGCCTCCTCCCCTCCTTATATAGCCACGATGTGAAACCCTAGGCAGTCAGGGCCCATCTACGTGCTAAGCCCACGAGGTCCATTAATTACGGATCCAATCCGAATTAATGCATCCCAGGCTCCCAGCCCGTTAAGTGTGTGACCCTGTAGGTTCATGCGCATTTGGATATAGATTCGGAAAACCCTTTTCTAATCCAATAGTCCGTAGCGGCTCCTTGTAGAGCATGCCAACTCCCAAACGCATATAATCAAATCGGACAGAACCTATTAAAAGTACTCATGTAATAATCCATTTGCCAAACTATATGAAGATTGAACTCAAGGCGAGAATTATGTCATCCTTTGACAATTTAATCCATCTCTCGTATCCGTGATATGTTAATAAGTTGTGATTAACTCCTCAATGATGGCATGGCCATGCACTTCCTTAATCATATCACATGAGTGGCCTATACATATATCTCCGTTACACTGGAGTGGCAAATCCCATCTTGATCGCTCACTTCCCTCTGCATGTTTCATAGTGAACATGAAAGCTACCTTTATAACTATTTGGTTAGAAAATAGTGTTTGATAACCCCAAGGTAAACTATTACACATGTAGAAAATATGACAATCTCAGGTCTAATGATCATACATCTACTATGTATGAGATACACTGATGACACATAAGAATATAACATTATCGCAGTATCTCATTGTGGATCTATGTAACCCATGTTCTTCAACATGTTTTCACAATGTATTCTGTTAGAGGCGTGTGTTCTGTTAAAAGAAAACGCCCTCAAAATTTCCACGGAACAATCAGATTGATCCAATCCGATTCAATCTAATTGGCTTGGTCCCATATGGTCGCGATTCGTGAACCCTGATGGCGGTAACCCGACCAGTAAGGGCAATGTCGTACTTTGAACGAACTGACCCAAATCAAGGTACCATATGTGCAACATCTAGACTAATAGATCCAATCTACTATTCTCGCAGTGTCTCATTATGGGTCTATCTTGATTTTGGTGAGTCCGTTCATGGTAAGACGTTGCCCTTACAGGTCGGGTTACCGCCATTAGGGTTCACGAATCACGACCATATGGGACCAAGCCAATCAGATTGAATCGGATTGGGTCAATCTGATTGATCCGTGGAAATTTTGAGGGCATTTTCTTTTAACAGAATGATCCACTACAACGACCTGCGAAGGATTCTGCAACTGTGCGTCTAGTAGTAATTGATCTATGATCCCCTTCTTGCAAGTAGCTTTTTGGTTTTGTGGTAGAAATTTTAATTT
The DNA here is from genome assembly GCA_036346355.1 of Rhipidocladum racemiflorum. NCBI lineage: Eukaryota > Viridiplantae > Streptophyta > Magnoliopsida > Poales > Poaceae > Rhipidocladum > Rhipidocladum racemiflorum. The sequence continues at coordinate 2,239,358 of CM070569.1, read as the reverse complement.
GTGCTAGAGTAGCATACCGCATTCCTCAACAGTGGCATCAGAGCCATCTCGCATAGATTCGTGATCTAGATGTTGCACATATGGTATGTGAGGATAGTAGGTTGGATCTATTACATGTTCAATCGATTCATGTGATGAATTGGTGGAGGCAGTCGTCAATGAGATCGATCAGTTTATGGTTTGAGGGAAGTGCAAACCGAATCAATCTTGATTTCGGTGAGTTCGTTCATGGTACGACGTTGCCCTTACCGGTCGGGTTACCGCCATCAGGGTTCACAAATCGCGACCATATGGGACCAAGCCAATCAGATTGAATCAGATTGGGTCAATCTGATTGATCCGTGGAAATTTTGAGGGTTGCCCCTAGGACCCCGCCGCCGTAGAATCTATTTTGTTTAATTCATTTTTTGCAGGACGTTGTGTGAAATAGTATGGCCTATGTGTATGTGATGCATGTCATTATTACATGGCCTGTGTGCCGTGTCAAGCCATAAAGCTATTTTAATTGTATAACGACCTGCGTGTCGGCTTGTGATGTTTGAAACCCTCATGTAAAATTCATTATCAAAGTTGTAAGAAGTTGCATCAACAATGATGAAGATGGTGGCATCAAGCATGATGGCAAGGTGAACAATCAAGCATGATGGCAAGGTGAACACTCAAGCATGATAATGGAGATCCTAATGATAAGGGCCATGCTATTTCACAATTTGTTTTGATTTTCTTCGGATGTGTGTTTAATCCTTGCTATTTTCTTGATGCTCATTGCATGTGATGACATGTTCATAGCAGATATTGTTCATCCACATAGTTAAAATTTTAAATCAAACTTGTCCACCCAATTGTTGCACCTATCAATAATTTAGATTGTTATTAATATGTCTGCCAAAGTAGTATATCATTGGCTATCTTAATATATGATAGGGATGTGTTGGACACATTGCGCATAACAATGGTTGATTTAATCAAGCTATCAAAACGGTTTTGGGCTTGAAGATATAAGTAGTGAAGGAACAGATACAAGATAATTGGTGTCTAGGAAAACACACATGAGGCTTGGTTCTTTAATTGGCACCCAAAAATGGGAAGTGCTCCCTCCCTCATCTGAGCCCTAGGGGCAGGTTTACCTGGCTATGAGTCGAGTTGATGGAGGCATTTGTTACCTATTTTCATGCTCAACTAACAAGAGTTACATAAGATGTAATTAACAAAGATGTTGCTTACCTATATCATTAAATTTCTAGTAGTGATGCCAAAGCTTACTAGTGTTTGATGAATATGAATCTTGAATACTCACTTTGTGTCCATAAAGGGGACATTAAAATAGGAGTGTTTTTTGTTAAAATGTTTAATGAAAGTTTCACATAAACATAAAGCTTAGAAACTTTGCATGTTTTTATTGTAGTTCAATGGCACCTCCTACTCCTGCTCCTACTGCCACACCTGGTTTTGCTTTGAGATCGGTCTTGGAAAGGGAAAAACTGAATGGAACAAATTTTGTTGATTGGTATCGCAATTTGAGAATTGTTCTCAAACACGAAAAGAAGGACTATGTTCTAGATAATCCAATTCCTGATGAACCAACCGAAAATGCTCCTCGCAATTTGAAAGTTGAATATGAAAAACATGTTAATGCTTCTATAGAGGTCAGCTGTCTCATGCTTGTCACTATGGACTCTGAGCTGCAAAAGCAATATGAGGACCAGGATGCTTACAATATGATTGTGGGCTTGAAGGGCATGTTTGGGAATCAAGCAAGAGCTGAGAGGTATGGTATACGCATGATAGGAGTGTGCCTCTCGGCAATGACAGACTCATGACTTAAATTTAGGGGTGCTAAATTAGTAGTGATATAATGTTAAAATAAGACAAATAAATCAAACAAAGTACAATCATTTCAAAAAGCGCACATAATTAGAAGAGAAACATAATGCAAATGTGAAATACAACAAAGGTAGTACCTCGATAATTCCATAATAATTAGTGCGTTCCCCAAAACCCATAAATATATGTAGATAGCTACCTGTACATCAAAATTAGCAAAGTTAGTAATTTAATCATAAATTATGATTTGCAAATAGTTATAAGCATTGAGAAAATAATGCAACATACCACTAAGCACTAGCATTAAGTAGTACGAGTATGAGGCAATGTCATTCTACGTTTCTTCATGGTTTGGAAGCGTTTTATGATTTTGTCATCATGAAGGTTTCTAAATATCTCTCGCTCAGTGTAGCATATCATTAAGTCACTGAACCACTCATCTACTACTCTGTTGCACAAATCTGTCTTGATAATATTCATTATTGAAAAGATTCTTTCCATCGATGCCGTTGCCACTGGAAGGATTCATTATTGAAAAGATTCTTTCCATCGATATCGTTGCCACTAGAAGGAATAATGTTAGCTCAATGAGACGATAGACTAATGGAAAAGTTCTATTTTTCCCTGTTCAACCATCTTTTGAGCAAGCTTTGCAATATCACCACAACCATGAAATTCTACACTTCTCCTTATGTTGAGAATCCATATTTGAAGTTGATTTCTTAACAACAAACGGTCAGCAACGGTGAAGTCATCAGCATATATCTCAGCCAGCCGAACAAGCTTATCTACATTAAATTTGGAGAAAGAGTTTTTTGGATCAAGACAAGACATGCATATCAGTAACTCTGAAGAAATTTCACGGAACCAATGGTTCATCTCTGATGTAATTGTTGGGGAACGCGGTATGCTACTCTAGCACAAATTAAAATTTCTACCGCAAACCAGAAAAGCTAGTCGCAAGAAGGGGAACATAGATCTATTACCAATAGACGCGCAGTTGCGGAATCCTTCACACGTCGTTGTAGTGGATCGTTCTCGGCGTGCATCGTCCTCGCCTCGGATCATCCTCGCCACAGATCGTCCTCTCCACACCGCAGTAGCAGCAGCATCTCCACAGCAGTCCACACGTCCGGGGATGGAACGCCGTGCATCGGTGTGCAAGCACCGGGTCGCTCGGCAGGGGCAACGAGAGGAGGTGGCTAGGGTTTCTGGCAAAACACCTCTAAACCACACGAAAAGGTGTTCTGCGTCTAGCCTCCTCCCCTCCTTATATATCCACGAGGTGAAACCCTAGGCAGTCAGGGCCCATCTACGCGCTAAGCCCACGAGGTCCATTAATTACGGATCCAATCCGAATTAATGCGTCCCAGCCCGTTAAGTGTGTGACCCTGTAGGTTCATGCACATTTGGACATGGATTCGAAAAACCCTTTTTCTAATCCAATAGTCGGTAGCGGCTCCTTGCAGAGCATGCCAACTCCCAAACACATATGATTAAAGTACTGATGTAATAATCCCTTTGCCAAACTATATGAAGATCGAACTCAAGGCGAGAAGCATATCATCCTTTGACAGTTCAATCCATCTCTTGTATCCGTGATATATTAATAAGTTGTGATTGACTTCTCAATCACGGCATGACCATGCACTTCCTTAATCATATCACACGAGTGGCCTAGACATATATCTCCGTTACATTGGAGTGGCAAATTCCATCTTGACTGCTCACTTCCCTCTGCATGTTTCATAGTAAACATGAAAGCTACCTTTATAACTATCCGGTTAGGAAATAGTGTTTGGTAACTCCAAGGTAAACTATTACACATGTAGGGAATATGAAAATCTCAGGTCTAAGGATCATACATCTACTATGTATGAGATACACTGATGACACATAAGAATGTAACATTCTCGCAGTGTCCCATTGTGGGTCTATCTAACACATGTTCTTCAACATGCGTCAACAATGTATTGATGATATCTCCATATCCCATGATCTATGAAACATGATCATCGAACAATACATGTGCTGATCTATTCATCGTTGTCCTATACGATGATATCCGATCATAGATATTTATCCAATTATATCAATAAGTAAAGAGCTTCATAAACAAGTCACACACTTGTTGATCAAAACAATGATATACATTTATTGGACCAATAATCATATTATTATTCATAAACATAGTCATGTTACAATCATCCATATGATTGCCTCAAGGGCATAACACTAACAATCTCCCACTTGCACTTGAGTTAATCAATTAAGTATCTAATACCAATACACCTCGTGTGCGCCTCATGCTTAGGCTGTGGTAGTGGCTTTGTCAACGGATGTAACACCCCAAAATTTTGCTTTTCTTAAATTCATGTGTGATTAGGCACTTTGGTGAATTTTTGGAATTTTCTGGAATTTATTTGAATTTATTTGGAATTTATTTGAAGTTATTCCATTTTGAAATAATTAAAGAATTAAATTTTGCAAATAAAATTTTGTTGGAAATATTTTATTTGAGTCCCAAATACCATAAAATATTTTCCAGAATTTTTCTGGAATTTTTCTGAGTCTTTTGATATTTTTAATGAATTAAATGAATTTCTGGGAATTATTTTAAATATTAAATCATTGAAAATCAACTCGGTCGAGTATCGTTTCATCCGACCGAGTCGGAACCCGAGTCGGACTCGAGTCCGACCCGAGCCAACTGACTAGACCAAACCCAGTCCTAACCCTACTCGATCCCGACCGTTGGATCGGGATCCAACGGTCCGGATTGGACCGTATCGGTTCGAGCCGAAACCGGCCGGGTCCGATCGTGTTCTGCGATCGCGGACCGTCGATCGCGCCACGTGGACGGTTCTCCGTCGCCGCCCCTGCCGAGTCCGAGCCGATTCCTCCGCCGTAGCCGCTGCGGTCTCGTTAGGGTTCCGATTTGTGCGCCGCATCCCGGTTATTTAATGCGTGAGACATCGCCCGAGGTTGCCCTCTTCCGTGCGCGCACTGCGTTCTCAAGCCATCTCGCCGAGCCGTCGCCGTTTGCCGTCTGAGCTCGCCGGAGTTGGAATTCCGTTCGCCATGTTAAACGCCGATTCCGCCGCCGTCGCCGTTTCTCCGCCGCCCTTGAGCCTGGGCTTCCGAATACCAGGTCAAGCCGCGTGGGTGAGGACCTTTCACCTCGCCGAGCACGCCCCAAACGCCGTTCGTGGTCACTGCCTCGGCCACGGCAGCCGCAACTCCGCCGTGAAGCCATCGCCGACCCCGAGCTCCACCAACCGTCCGATCAAGATCCAAAAGCCCAGATCGCGCCACATCACCCTCGGTGAGTTTCCGCTGAAAATCCTAGATCTAATCCCAACCGCTGGATCTAGATCCAACGGCTTAGGTTGCGCCACGTAGCAAGAATCGCACCAGGCTAGATTGGATCTCGACCGCTGGATCAAGATCCAACGGCCCACGATCGCCACGCGCGCCCCAAGCACATGAGGCCCAAACCCAATCCTAGCCGTTGGATTTCAAACCAACGGCCACGATTGCGCCACGTGTCCAGGAAGCCGAACCGCCGCGCCACGCGCGCAGACGCTGGGTCATCGACACGCCGCCGCGTGTCGGGCCGATCGCACCGCGTGACGTCACCCATGACATCACAATGGTCCCACCTGTCCGACTGGTGGCCGAGCCCTGGCGACGCCAAGAATGACGCTACCCGAGGGGACCCACATGTCGCTGACACGCGGAGCCGTGGACCGAGTCCACTGTAGACCCGAGCCGAGCGTGGACCAAGTCCATGGATCGGCTGACGCCACCAACCAATCAGAGGCTGACACGTGTCCAGCCGACGCAATAATTAATTTCCAAAAGAAAATGATTTATTAATTCGAAATAATGATTTGATTTTGTTTCAAACTTCAAACGCTTATAACTTTTATGCGTTTCAACTCCGATTTGAGTGATTCAAATTTCTAAATTTGTATAAAATTGAGATCTACCTAAATATGAATTTTATTTAATTTTTGGACTAAAGTTTTTCTCTGTAAAATTATTTAATTGATTATTTAAACTTTAAATAATCATAACTTTATGCTTTAACTCCAAATTTGACGATTCCAGTTTCTAAAAATTCATAAAATTATGTTCTCTCTGTTTATGGATTTTATTTGGATGATTGGATACTTTTTGCCTATTGTTTATTCATGTATTTGCTATTTGCACGCTTTACGAGTAGACATTGAAGTGCCGGAAGGATTTGAAGGAGAAGTATTGACTCAGGATCCAACTCAAGACCAAGAGCAAGTACTTTTTGAAGGCAAGTTGTGCTTTGACCATGTTGATCCTATTTCGAAATCTATTTTGATTTAACCTATTGCATGCTAGTTCAATTAGAAAATACTTTATTTAAATTTGGGGAATTAGATAAATACCAATTTGCTGTATGACACCTTGATTACTTAAATATGTGCCATGACCCTTGTCACCCTAGTTGTGGTTTACTAGTTGGACATTATTAACTTGCCAACATGGGTTTTAGACCGTTGTAGTAAACTGCTTAGACCTGCTACGTGCTCATGACATGATTTTGGACAAACAAATGTTAATGTTGACTTAATGATATATTGAACCTGTTTTGGAAAGGTATCATGTCATGTTGATGGCACGTGGTGCATGGTAATCAACTGGGGTTTGATAAAAGGTTGGGTTGGATTAATAATGATGTTGATGAAAATGTGGATTAGGATGGGAAAGATGTGTATTAAACTCCTTGAAAAGTTATCTATGCTATACTTGTTTCTACTGCTTTCGAATCTATTTATGATACTTGTTAAATGCTGTTTTCTGCAAATATACCTTAAGCTATTCCTTTGTACCAAGCCATGCATATAGTATATTAGCTTTGCATTCGTGCATGACTTGCTTGAGTACCAAGTACTCACCCTTGCCACAATACAACACCATTGAAGAGGAGACTACACCGGCTTTGGAGGAGGAGCTCCAAGAGGAACCGCCTACTTAGGGAAGCGAGCCCGGTCGCTTGCCTGTGGTATCTTTGGATGGCGCCACGGTTTCTTGATTTTCCGCCGCTACTATTTCTCTCTTAATAAGTTTCGCCTGCGAGGCGCAGATCTCGTAACTTGACCATAAGGTCGAGTAACCAGTTTGACTATTTAAATAAAGTACTTTATTAGTATCGAGTGGTATGATTGTGATATTTACCGATGTTAAGACTGTGTGCACTAGCGTGTTCCTGGACTAGTGCTGAATACACAGAGGGTCCGGATTTGCAAATTCGCGTCCCGGCAGAGGTGGTATCAGAGTCATACTGACTGTAGGCTCACCCATAGTTAGAATGGTCGTAGTGAGGATAAAACCTATTTTCTAAAGCTAAAAATTTGTCAAGATAAGAAATGACATCTCGACTTACCCCTTCTCTCTTTCCTTGTCTCTTGCTGGAATATTCCCTTACCTTGTCATGATTTAAAATTTCGAGTTCTTACGTGAGCACTCTCGTGACAGATGGAGGGAGAGTTCAACTACGTCGATCTGGAGGTTGGTCACGCCATGAACTTTGGCATATGCTTCAGACTCTGAGATTTTGAGAAGACGCAATACCAAGTGGAAGTGATCGACAAGCGGGATTGATCAAGGCTTGTGACGTGAAGATTGAGGTACCGCTAGGAAGAAGGGCCTGTGCAATCGCCTCGATACACCGCAGACCGCCAGGAGGTCTACAATGCAGATGGGTATCCAAGAAGTATCACGACGAGCAATGCGGCACATTACCCGTATCTACGCCAGAGAGTTGGAGAGCACGGTGTTCCGATATCATCCGCGCAGCAATAACCTTCTTGACCCAAAGGCGATTCAGGATGAGAATGCCATGGTTACACAGTTGGCACGACTTGTTGTCGCCCAGGAGGATGTACTCGATGATACAAGCAAAGAGCTACAGAAGGCCCGCAAGGAGATCACGACAGAGAAGAACAGATGGCGGGAAGCTCAAGAGTATGTGTCACACCTTCTGCGAAGGATTGACGAGTTGGAGATAGCTTTATACGGACCGTAACTGCAGCCAAGATTTGAGCTACACGAGCCAGATCCGAGGAGTCGGATCTCGATGAGGACACCGCTTCTTCGACTACCACAGATGACACAGCTTGCCGGACATGGCAATCGTTACGCCTATGCCACAAAGATCCGCACTGTGCCGTGGAGGTTTTCGATGAGTGAGCATAGGTTCTATAGTGAGACTCCTTCGCCGAGTCGCATCATAGAATAAAGAGTCACCCTTTAGGCGTTAGACTCCGGTGTTAGTTCGATTTGGATTTTCATTGTTTGTCGAGTGTGCATTATGTGTTGCAAGGCCCTTAGGCATTGTAAGCAACCATACCAAGTTATTAATATCAATAATAAAGTTGGACCTTAAAGTTACACCTTTCGCCCGCATAAGTTCCATATTACTTGTCTATTCTTGATTCCCTCATCTCTAAACCTAGAGCAAATCGGCAGATGGTGAACACCGCGGAAACTTTGGAAGCAATGGAAGTGGTTCTCGCCAGAAAACCCCAATGATGGAGCACCAGACCGCCATTGATATGCAGAATTTTGGAGCATTTCTTGTCGCTCAGACTCGATTGATGCATGCTATGATGCAACAAATGCAACACGCCACCGCCAGGCCACGCCTAATCAAGTCAATCAGTGACAACGCCGTAATACAAGACTGCCAGAGTTCATGAGGACTCACCCACCCACTTTCTCCGGGAATGCCAATCCATTGGAGGCCGATGATTGGTTAATGTCAATTGAGAGGAAGCTACACATAGCTCAATGCATAGGAAATGAGAAGGTACTTTACGCTTCTCATCGCTTGGAAGGAACAACCACGAATGGTGGGAAAACTTCGTGCCACGCAAGAGAACCCTCAAGATATCACTTGGGAAGAGTTCACAAATGCGTTTAGTCGGTATCACGTACTGTAAGGAATCATGGACCTTAAGAAGGAGGAGTTCAGAGCATCAAGCAAGGTAATCAGCCGGTGGTCGACTACCTGAACAAGTTCACCACAACTAGCACGCTACGCACTGAGGATGTAGCGGCGGATAAAGCCGCAGTCGTTTCATGAAGGGACTTAACTCAGATTGCGGTGGGATTGATCACCCACACCTTTCCGCATTTCCAGGAATTGGTGAATAAGGCGCTTATTCTTGAGGACAAGCGCAAGGAACTGGATGAAAACAGAAGCGCAGAATGCAACAAACAGGATCACGCCAGTGAACGCAATGGCGTCGAGAGTTGCACCAAATCAATTTTTCGATTCCAGCCCACGAGAATGCAACAAGGACACCGCTACCAAAGACCAAGACCGGTCAATCGTAACTACTGCACCCAGCCCCGCTTAGAAACGCTGCTCCAGGCAAAGAAGGAACAAGTGAGACGCCGCTACAATCGCAACGAGCCGTGACATTTTGCCAACAGCTTGTCCAAAGAAGACGGCAGGAGTGACCCTGCTCGCTTTAACTTGGGAACCACCCCACCTAGGATGCCGACCAGGAACCACATCCTGCATCGTGGTGAGAGGCCGAGTCAACCATGTCACCGCAGATGCACCGCAGAATGCTACTGACGTCGTGATCGGGTAAGTTACTTGTTAACTCAAGACTGCAACAGCTTTGTTTGATTCTCGAGCTTTGCATTCGCTTGTTTCGCAAGGCTTTGCTGCTAGAAACGATTTGGGGATTGCAAGACTTAAGTGCATGCTTTTAGTTCAAACCCTGGTTCCGAACTCCGAACGAAAGTAGGATGTTCCGGTGAGAATACTAATAGATGGAATAGAGTTCCTAGCGAACCTTATAATTTTGGAGACCTGCACCTTAGACGTTATTTTGGGAATGGATCAAGTTATCCAAGCACAAGGCTGTATTGGATTGTGGACGAAGGACTATCTCGCTGAGAGCCCGTGTGGAAAGAAAGTGGAATTTCAAGCTACTGCCGTTAGAGAAGGACAGTTGATGGTTAACGAGACAAAGGCAATCAGCATAGAGGATGTCTCAAGAGTGAATGTGTACCCAGATGTTTTTCCCGAAGATCTACCTGTATGCCGCTGCACAGGACATAGAGTTTGTGATAGAGCTTGTACCTGTACAGCGCCAATAGCAAAGAGACCTTATCGGATGTCCACCGAGGAGTTGGTAGAGATGAAGAAACAAATAGAGGAGTTAATGGAGAAAGGATTTATCAGGCCGAGTTCGTCGCCGTGGGGAGCACCGCTTTGTTTGTCAAGAAGAAGGACGGAGTTTCAGGATGTGCATCGACTACCGTGCACTCAATGAAGTCACCGTGAAGAATAAGTATCCGCTACCCAGGATTGATGATTTGTTCGATCAGCCGAGAGGAGCCGAGTTTTCTCCAAGATTGATCTCGAGATCGGGATACCATCGCTGAAGATCCGATCGGAGGATATTCCAAAGACAGATTCTCGTCAAGATATGGACATTACGAGTTTACGCTTATGTCCTTTGGATCGATTTAATGCGCCAAAGATATTTCATGAATATGATGAATAAGGTGTTCATGGAGTATTTGGACAAGTTTGTTGTCGTGTTCATAGATGATATCCTAATCTACTCCAAGACAGAGGATGAACATGCCGAACACTTGAGGCGAGTTTTGGAAAAGCTAAGGGAACAGCAACTCTTCGCCAAGTTCAGTAAGTGTGATTTTTGGAAGGACAAGGTGGGGTTTCTTGGACATGTAATGACCGCAGAAGGAGTCGCCGTTGATCCAAGCAAAGTAGAAGCCGTGTTACATTGGGAGCAACCGAAGACCGTGACCCAGATCCGGAGTTTCCTTGGAATGGCCGGGTACTACCGCCGTTTCATTGAAAGCTTTTCGACAATTGCGAAACCACTTACGCAATTGCTGAAAAAGGAGAAGAAGTTTGCATGGACGTCAGAATGTGAGAAAGGATTTCAGGAGCTGAAAAAGCGATTGACATCAGCACCGGTGTTAGTTCTACCGGATGTTGCTCAAAGCTTTGATATTTATTGTGACGCATCGCGCCAAGGACTTGGATGTGTCTTTGTCACGAGAATGGAAAGGTTGTCGCTTATGCATCAAGGCGCTTGAGGCCGCATGAGGAGAATTATCCGACGCATGACCTAGAGTTAGCCGCCGTAGTGCATGCCTTGAAGATATGGCGTCACTATCTCGATCGGGAACAGATGTGAAGTGTATACGGATCATAAGAGTTTTAAGTACATATTCACCCAATCGGATCTGAATATGAGGCAAAGGAGATGGTTAGAGTTGATCAAGGACTACAATGTTGGAATCCATTACCATCCCGGGAAGGCCAACGTAGTTGCCGATGCCTTGAGTCGGAAAAGCCATACTGTGAGCATGTTGCTAGCCACAAGTCAGGATGAGCTATGTGAGGATTTCCAGAGAATGAAGATTGAGGTGGTACCTAGCGGATCCTTGGCCGCATTGGAAGTGAAGCCTACCCTAGAGGATCAGATCCGGGAAGGACAGAAGGATGATGACAAGATCCGCAAGATTAAGTCCATCAAGGAAGAAGGCAAGGCAGAGGACTTCAAGTTGGATGAGCAAGGCACGTTATGGATGAAGGATCGCATTTGTGTGCCCAACAAGAAGGAATTAAAGCAACTGATTTTGGAAGAAGCCCATGACTCCAAGTACTCAATTCATCCTGAAAGCGCCAAAATGTATCAGGATTTGAAGGAAAGATTCTGGTGGCCAAGCATGAAGCGTGAAGTTGCCGAGCATGTTGCATTGTGCGATGTATGCCAGAGTCAAGGCAATGCATCGAGACCAGCAGGATTACTACACCAATAAAATACCTGAGTGGAAGTGGGAGGAAATCGGAATGGATTTCATTACCGGTTTGCCTAAGACTCAAGGAGGTTATGACTCCATATGGGTTATAGTGGATCGCTTGACCAAAGTAGCCCATTTTATCCCCGTGAAGACCACCTACTCGGGAGATAAGTTAGCAGAGTTGTACATGATCAGGATCGTCTGTTTGCACGGAGTGCCAAAGAGGATTGTATCGGACAGAGGTACCCAATTTACCTCAAGGTTCTGGAATAAGTTGCACGAAGCCATGGGAACCCGTTTAAACTTCAGTACAGCCTATCATCCACAGACGGATGGACAGACCGAAAGAGTCAACCAGATTCTGGAGGATATGTTAAGAGCATGTGCATTGGCTTATGCTACCTCTTGGGATAAGAGTTTGCCGTATGCCGAGTTCAGTTACAATAATAGTTACCAAGCTAGTTTACAGATGTCACCTTTTGAGGCCTTTGTATGGTCGACCACTGTCGGACGCCATTGAATTGGAATGAGACCGTGGCGCCGTGTCTTCGGGCCTGATATTCTTCAAGAAGCTGAAGAGCATATTGCCGTGATTAGGGAAAGGTTGAAGATAGCCCAATCACGATAGAAGAGTTATGCTGACAACCGTCGCCGAGACTTGAGTTTTGAACCAGAAGACTTTGTATACCTCAGAGTTACGCCTCTCAGGGGAGTTAAGAGGTTCCATGCCAAAGGGAAACTCGCACCCCGTTATGTTGGACCATTTAAGATTTTGAGTCGCAGAGGCGAAGTTGCTTATCAGCTGGAGTTGCCACAGTCGTTAGCAGGAGTACATGACGTATTCCATGTGTCCCAATTGAAGAAGTGTCTCCGAGTACCTGAGGAACAGACACCGCTAGAGTCAATTGAGTTGCAAGAAGATTTGACTTACAAGGAGCATCCCGTAAAGATTTTGGACACTATGGATCGAGAGACCAGAAATAAGTCGACCCGCTTCTGTAGAGTACAGTGGAGCAACCACACGGAGAGTGAAGCAACTTGGGAACGCGAAGAGGATTTGAGGAAAGAGTTTCCAAACCTATTCCTTTAGTAAGCCCTGAATCTCGGGGACGAGTTTCTATTAAGGGGGGAGGTTTGTAACACCCCAAAATTTTTCTTTTCTTAAATTCATGTGTGATTTGGCACTTTGGTGAATTTTTGGAATTTTCTGGAATTTATTTGGATTTATTTGGAATTTATTTGAAGTTATTCCATTTTGAAATAATTAAAGAATTAAATTTTGCAAATAAAATTTTGTTGGAAATATTTTATTTGAGTCCCAAATACCATAAAATATTTTCCAGAATTTTTCTGAGTCTTTCGATATTTTTAATGAATTAAATGAATTTCTGGGAATTATTTTAAATATTAAATCGCTGGAAAATCAACTCGGTCGAGTAATCTTGTTCATCCGACCGAAGTCGAACCCGAGTCGGACTCGAGTCCGACCGAGCCAATCGACTCGACCAAACCCAGTCCTAACCCTATCGATCCCGACCGTTGGATCGGGATCCAACGGCCCGGATTGGACCGTGACGGCTCGAGCCGAAATCGGGCCGGGTCCGATCGTGCGCCACGATCGCGGACTGGCCGATCGCGCCACGTGGACGGTTCTCCGTCGTCGTCCCCGCCGAGTCCGAGCCGGATTCCTCCGCCGCGTAGCCGCCGTGTCTCGTTAGGGTTCCGATTTGTGCGCGCATCCCGGGGTTATTTAATGCGTGAGACATTGCCCGAGGTTGCCCTCTTCCGTGCGCACCAGTGCCCCCAAGCCATCTCGCCTGAGCCGTCGCCGTTTGCCCGTACGAGCTCGCCGGAGTTGGAATTCCGTTCCGCCATTAAACGCCGATTCCGCCGCCGTCGCCGTTCTCGCCGCGTTGAGCCTGATTCAAACAACAGGTCAAGCCGCGTCGGTGAGGACCTTTCACCTCGCCGAGCACGCCCCAAACACCGTTCGTGTGGTCACTGCCTCGGGCCACGGCACGCAACTCCGCCGTGAAGCCATCGCCGACCCCGAGCTCCACCAATCGTCCGATCAAGATCCAAAAGCCCAGATCGCGCCACGTCACCCTCGGTGAGTTTCCCCGTTGAAAATCCTCGATCTAATCCCAACCGTTGGATCTAGATCCAACGGCTTAGGTTGCGCCACGTAGCAAGAACTGCACCAGGCTAGATTGGATCTGGACCGTTGGATCAAGATCCAACGGCCCACGATCGCCACGCGGCGCCCCAAGCACATGAGGCCCAAACCCAATCCTAGCCGTTGGATTTCAAACCAACGGCCACGATCGTGCCACGTGTCCAGGGAGCCGAACCGCCGCCGCGCCACGCGGCGTCTGGCGTGGAGTCAGCGACACGCCGCTCGGCGTGTCGGCCGGATCGCACCGCGGCGTCACCCATGACGCCACAGGTCCCACCGCCAAAGACTGCGGCCGAGCCCCGGCCGACGCCAAGAATGACGTCACCCGAGGGGACCCACATGTCAGTGACACGTGGAGCCGTGGACCGAGTCCACGGTAGACCCGAGCCGAGCGTGGACCAAGTCCATGGATCGGTGGCGTCAGCCAACCAATCGCAGGTCGACACGTGTCCAGCCGACGCAATAATTAATTTCGAAAAAGAAAATGATTTATTAATTCGAAATAATGATTTTGATTTTGTTTCAAACTTCAAACGCTTATAACTTTTGCGTTTCAACTCCGATTTGAGTGATTCAAATTTCTAAATTTGTATAAAATTGAGATCTACCTAAATATGAATTTTATTTAATTTTTGGACTAAAGTTTTTCTCTGTAAAATTATTTAATTGATTATTTAAACTTTAAATAATCATAACTTTTATGCTTTAACTCCAAATTTGACGATTCCAGTTTCTAAAAATTCATAAAATTATGTTCTCTCTGTTTATGGATTTTATTTAGATGATTGGATACTTTTGCCTATTGTTTATTCGTGTATTTGCTATTTGCACGCTTTTACGAGTAGACGTTGAAGTGCTCAGGATTTGAAGGAGAAGTATTGACTCAGGATCCAACTCAAGACCAAGAGCAAGTACTTTTTGAAGGCAAGTTGTGCTTTGACCATGTTGATCCTATTTCGAAATCTATTTTGATTTAACCTATTGCATGCTAGTTCAATTAGAAAATACTTTATTTAAATTTGGGGAATTAGATAAATACCAATTTGCTGTATGACACCTTGATTACTTAAATATGTGCCATGACCCTTGTCACCCTAGTTGTGGTTTACTAGTTGGACATTATTAACTTGCCAACATGGGTTTTAGACCGTTGTAGTAAACTGCTTAGACCTACTACGTGCTCATGACATGATTTTGGACAAACAAATGTTAATGTTGACTTAATGATATATTGAACCTGTTTTGGAAAGGTATCATGTGATGTTGATGGCACGTGGTGCATGGTAATCAACTGGGGTTTGATAAATAGTTTTTCGACCGGGGCATGTGGCAAGAATAATCAGGTGGGCCAGTTGTGGCATTGGGGATGTTGATTTGGTTCTTCGGGTAGTCTTGCCCTGGTCACCCTAAGGACTTAACCTTGCAAGCCTTTGAACTGGGTCTAACGTGCAACCACATGTCTGTAATGGGACGGACCTAGTTGACTAAGTTGCTAATAACGTACCTGTGGGACCTCAGGAGGTCAACTACACCCTTTGTGTAAGTTGTACGGGGGAGCGTACCGGGGCTGAGGCCAGGTACCCATCTAATGGTTGATTGGCCTAAACTTCGCCTTAGCTAAGGGAAGGGTTAGTGTGCAATAACCGGGGAGGACCACTTGTATTGTTAGAAGTTTCCGAAAGACTTTGTTCTGAGGAACTCGCCTTTGTGGTGTTTGACTGTATCTTGTGGGTAAAGTGCATAACCTCTGCAGAGTGTAGAATCTATTCGAATAGCCGTGTCCGCGGTATTTGACATCGCTCGGGAATTACAGTCAAGGGTTAGATTTTCTCAAAAATAACTTGGATTTGAAAGGTTGGGTTGGATTAATAATGATGTTGATGAAAATGTGGATTAGGATGGGAAAGATGTGTATTAAACTCCTTGAAAAGTTATCTATGCTATACTTGTTTCTACTGCTTTCGAATCTATTTATGATACTTGTTAAATGTTGTTTTCTGCAAATATACCTTAAGCTATTCCTTTGTACCAAGCCATGCATATAGTATATTAGCCTGCATTCTGTGCATGACTTGCTGAGTACCAAGTACTCACCCTTGCCACAATACAACACCAGTTGAAGAGGAGACTACACCAGCTTTGGAGGAGGAGCTCCAAGAGGAACCGTCTACTTAGGGAAGCGAGCCCAGTCAGTTGCCTGTGGTATACTGGATGGCGCCACGAAGTTACTTGATTTTTCGCTGCTACTATTTCTCTCTTAATAAGTTTCGCCCTGCGAGGCGTGCATCTGTAACTTGACCATAAGGTCGAGTAACCAGTTTGACTATTTAAATAAAGTACTTTATTAGTATCGAGTGGTATGATTGTGATATTTACCGATGTTAAGACTGTGTGCACTAGCGTGTTCCTGGACTAGTGCTGAATACACAGAGGGTCCGGATTTGCAAATTCGGGGTCCCGACAACGGATCAGCCACATTGGCTTCCGTATGTACTTTGCATATCTTCACATCACCCCTATCCACAATTTCGCGAATAAGGTGAAAGCGTCGGAGTATATGTTTGGACTTCTGATGTGATCTAGGCTCTTTTGCTTGTGCAATGGCACCACTATTATCGCAATAGATGTCCATTGGACTAGAGGCACTAGTGACCACACCAAGCTCTGAGATACTTCTTTATCCATATAGCTTCTTTTGCGGCATCCGAAGCCGCAATGTACTCCGCTTCTGTCGTAGAGTCAGCCACCGTGCTTTGCTTGGAACTGTTCGACCATCGCTTCCTCCATTTAGTGTAAACACAAAACCGGATTGTGATCGAAAATCATCTTTGTCAGTTTGGAAACTTGCATCGGTGTAACCTTTTACAACCAGTTCTTCCTCACCTCCAAAGACTAGGAACATACCCTTAGTTCTTCTCAAGTACTTTAGGATGTTTTTCACGGCTATCCAATGACCATCACCGGGATCCGCTTGGTATCTACTTGTGACACTTAGAGCATATGAGACATCTGGCGCGTCTGATGATCATGGCATACATGATAGATCCAATAGCCGAAGCATATGGAATCTTGCTCATCCTGTCTCGCTCATCAGTTGTCGAATGACACTGATTCTTGCTCAGACTGATGCCATGTGACATTGGCATGAAACCTCTCTTAGATTCATGCATATTGAACCTTTTCAATACTTTGTCAATGTACGTTTCCTGGCTTAATCCAATCAACCTTTTTGATCTATCTCTATAGATCTTTATGCCCAAGATATAACATGCTTCTCCCAAGTCCTTCATTAAGAAACTCCTTTTCAACGAAGTCTTAACGTCTCCAAGCATAGGAATATCATTTCCGATCAATAATATGTCATCCACATACAAGATCAGAAACACAAGTGCGCTCCCACTAGCCTTCTTGTAAACACAAGGCTCTTCTTCGTTTTTGATAAAGCCAAATCCTTTGACCACTTCATCAAAACGAATGTTCCAACTCCGAGATGCTTGCTTTAACCCATAAATGGATCTCTGAAGCTTGCATATCTTTTTAGCATTTTTAGGATCAACAAAACCCTCAGGTTGTATCATGTATACATCCTCAGATAGATTCCCATTAAGGAAAGCTGTCTTGACGTCCATCTGCCATATTTCATAATCGAAATATGCAGCAATTGCTAAAATGATCCGGACAGACTTGAGCATGGCTACCGGTGAAAAAGTTTCATCATAGTCAATTCCTTGAACTTGTTTGAAACCCTTTGCCACCAACCGTGCCTTATAGATCTGAACATTTCCATCTACGTCTGTCTTCTTCTTGAAAATCCATTTGCATTCTATGGTTTTTACACCATTAGGAGGATCGATCAAGTTTCAAACTTGATTGTCATGCATGGATTGAATTTCAGATCTCATGGCTCCAAACCATTTTTCGGAGTTTGGGTCCATCATCGCTTCTTTGTAAGTCATGGGCTCATCTTTTTCCAATAATAATATGTCATGTCCATATCTTATGGGTTCATGATGCGGCCTCCCCGACCTACGTAGGGCTGGTGTCTCTTCCACAGGTTGTACAACACTTTGTACATCTTGTGAAGGTTCAGTGGTAGCTTGAACATATTCATGCGATTCTCGAATTTCATCGAGATGCACATCACTCCCACTGATTTCTTTGGAAAGAAACTCTTTCTCCAAAAAGACACCATTTCGAGCAACAAAAACTTTGTTCTCGTTTCTTTTATAAAAGTAATATCCTTTTGTTTCTTTAGGATACCCCACAAAAAAGCATTTATCTGATTTAGGTGCGAGTTTATCTGATTGCAAACGTTTTACATAAGCCTCGCATCCCCATATCTTGAGAAATGACAACATGGGACTTCTCCCGGTCCATATCTCATATGGTGTCTTCTCAATGGATTTTGATGGGACCCTATTTAATGTGAACGCAGATGTCTCTAGAGCGAACCCCCAGAAGGATAATGGCAGATCTGTTTGGCTCATCATTGACCGAACCATATCCAATAAAGTTCGATTCTGTCGTTCGGATACGCCATTCCATTGAGGCGTTCCTGGCGGAGTAAGTTGTGGAACGATTCCACATTGCTTTAGATGATCACCAAACTCTTGGCTCAAGTATTCGCCACCACGATCTGATCGTAAGTGTTTTATTGATTTGCTAAGTTGATTTTGTACTTCGTTCTGAAACTCTTTGAACCTTTCAAAGGTTTCAGACTTATGCCTCATTAAATAGATATATCCATATCTACTAAAGTCATCAGTAAAAGTTACAAAGTACTGAAACCCACCTCTAGCAATCGAGCTCATTGGTCCACACACATCTGTATGTACTAGGGCCAATAATTCACTCGCCCTCTCACTAAAACCTGTGAAAGGGGTTTTTGTCATCTTGCCAAGTAAACAAGACTCACATGTTTCAAATGATTCAAAATCAAATGAGGTGAGAAGTCCATCACCATGGAGCTTCTTCATGCGCTTCTCATTTATGTGACCCAAGCGACAATGCCATAAAAAGGTAGGGTTCAAATCATTTGGTCGAGGCCTTTTGACATTAATGTTATAGACATGTTTTTCTTTGAGTTCAAGGACATATAACCCATCCACCATGGGACAACGACCATAAAACAAATCAAACAAAAAAATTGAACAAACAAAGTTCTTTATTCTGAATTCATAACCTTCATGTTCCAAAGCAGAAGATGAAATAATATTTCTACTCATAGATGGAACAAATTAACAATTATTAAGTTCTAAAACTAATCCTGAATGCAAATGGAATGGGTAGGTGCCAACAAAGAAGACCGACAACTCTTGCTTTATTCCCCACGGATATCCACTTCTCCCTTTGCCAAGTCTCTACTCTTTGTCACCTGCATCGAATTGCAAATGTGAGCAACCGATCCGGTATCATATACCCAAGAGCTGGAATAAGAAGTAGCAAGATTAATTTCTATAACATTAATACCTGAAGTGGAAGTCACACTCCCATTCCTTTTATCTGCCAGGTACTTCTCAGATTCCGTTTCCAATGTCCTGACTTCTTGCAATAGAAGCACCGGGTTTCGGGTTGAGGGCCGACTTTGAGCTTCAAGCTTAGTTTTGAGGCTCGTGATCTCATCTTGAGCCTTGCCCTTGCCCTTTCCCTTTCCCCAAGCCTTGGCTTTCTTCTTTGAAGGCGGTTGTCTTGAACCATCATCACATGATTGGGTTTCTTCTTAATGCTTTCCTCGGCAGCCTTGAGCATCCCATGTAGCTCGGTCAGGCTCTTCTCCATGCTATTCATATGAAAATTTATAATGAATGGCTCAAAGCTCTGAGGCGTAGATCGAGAATTACGTCTGTAGCGGACCAATGCTAAGGGAAACTCAAACTTTTCCAATCTCCCAATGTAGCCAATCATCTTGATTACATGTGGGCTAACTGATCGCCTTCACCGACTTACAAGCAAACAGAAGCTTTGAGATACCATACCTCTTAGCCCTTGCTTGATTCCCAAACATGCCCTTCAAGCCCACAATCATATTGTAAGCATCCTGGTCCTCATATTGCTTTTGCAGCTTAGAGTCCATGGTGATAAGTATGAGACAGCTGACCTCTACAGAGGCATTAACATGTTTTTCATAGTCAGCATTCAAATTCCAAGGAGCATTTTCGGCTGGTTCATCAGGAATCGGACTCTCTAGAACATATTCTTTCTTTTCATGTTTGAGAACAATTCTCAAGTTGCGATACCAATCCACAAAATTTGTTCCATTTAGTTTTCTCTTTCCAAAACCGATTTCAAAGCAAAACCAGGTGCAACAGTAGGAGCAGCAAGAGGTGCCATTGAACTACAACAAAAACATGCAAAGTTTCTAAGCACTATGTTTATGTAATACTTTTATTAAACATTTTAACAAAAGAAACTCCTATCATGTGCCCCCTTTATGGACACATGGTGAGTATTCAAGATCCATATTCATCAAACACTAGTGAGCTTTGGCATCACTGCTAGAAATTTAATGACATAGGTAAGCAACATCTTTGCTAATTACATCTTATGTAACTCTTGTTGGTTGAGCATGAAAACAAGTAATGAATGCATCTGTCAACTTGAGTCATGGCCAGGTCAACTTGCCCCTAGGGCTCACATGAGGGAGGGAGCACTTCCCGTTTCCGGATGCCAATTAAGAAACCTAGCCTCATGTGTGTTTTTCTATACACCAATCGTCTTGTATCCATTCCTTCATTACTAAAATCATATTCCAACCACTTATGTCCTTAAGCCCAAAACCGTTTTGATAGCTCAATTAAATCAACCATTGCAACGCCCTTGGAAATTTTTTTCGGAGGATTGTGTTCTGTTAAAAGAAAACGCCCTCAAAATCTCCACGGATCAATCAAATTGACCCAATCCGATTCAATCTGATTGGCTTGGTCCCATATGGTTGCGATTCGTAAACCCTGATGGCGGTAACCCGACCGGTAAGGGCAACGTCGTACCATGAACGGACTCACCCAAATCAAGATTGATTCGGTTTACACTTTCCTCAAACCCTAAACCGATCGATCTCATCGACGGCTGCCTCCACCAATTCATCACATGAATCGGTTGAACATGTAATAGATCTAATCTACTATCCTCACATACCATATGTGCAACATCTAGATCACGAATCTACACGAGATGGCTCTGATACCACTATTGGGGAACGCGGTATGCTACTCTAGCACAAATTAAAATTTCTACCGCAAACCAGAAAAGCTACTCGCAAGAAGGGGATCATAGATCTATTACCACTAGACACGCAGTTGTGGAATCCTTCGCACGTCGTTGTAGTGGATCGTTCTCGGCGTGGATCGTCCTCGCCTCGGATCGTCCTCGCCTCGGATCGTCCTCGTCGCGAATCGTCCTCGCCACGGATCGTCCTCTCCACACCGTAGTAGCAGCAGCGTCACCACAGCAGTCCACACGTCCGGGGATGGAACGCTGTGCGTCGGTGTGCAAGCACCGGGTCGCTCGGCAGGGGCAACGAGAGGAGGTGGCTAGGGTTTCTGGCGAAACACCTCTAAACCGCACGAAAAGGTGTTCTGCGTCTAGCCTCCTCCCCTCCTTATATATCCACGAGGTGAAACCCTAGGCAGTCAGGGCCCATCTACGCGCTAAGCCCACGAGGTCCATTAATTACGGATCCAATCCGAATTAATGCGTCCCAGCCCGTTAAGTGTGTGACCCTGTAGGTTCATGCGCATTTGGACATGGATTCGGAAAACCCTTTTTCTAATCCAATAGTCGGTAGCGGCTCCTTGCAGAACATGCCAACTCTCAAACACATATGATTAAAGTACTGATGTAATAATCCCTTTGCCAAACTATATGAAGATCGAACTCAAGGCGAGAAGCATGTCATCCTTTGACAGTTCAATCCATCTCTCGTATCCGTGATATATTAATAAGTTGTGATTGACTTCTCAATCACGGCATGGCCATGCACTTCCTTAATCATATCACACGAGTGGCCTAGACATATATCTCTGTTACATTGGAGTGGCAAATTCCATCTTGACTGCTCACTTCCCTCTGCATGTTTCATAGTAAACATGAAAGCTACCTTTATAACTATCCGGTTAGGAAATAGTGTTTGGTAACCCCAAGGTAAACTATTACACATGTAGGGAATATGACAATCTCAGGTCTAAGGATCATACATCTACTATGTATGAGATACACTGATGACACATAAGAATGTAACATTCTCGCAGTGTCCCATTGTGGGTCTATCTAACACATGTTCTTCAACATGCGTCCACAATGTATTGATGATATCTCCATATCCCATGATCTATGAAACATGATCATCGAACAATACATGTGCTGATCTATTCATCGTTGTCCTATACGATGATATCCGATCAGAGATATTTATCCAATTATATCAATAAGTAAAGAGCTTCATAAACAAGTCACACACTTGTTGATCAAAACAATGATATACATTCATTGGACCAATAATCATATTATTATTCATAAACATAGTCATGTTACAATCATCCATATGATTGCCTCAAGGGCATAACACTAACAGTAATAGCATCAATAGCAGCAATGAAAATCTCAACATGGTAATAATGAAAGTGAGTCACCGTATGCTTTTTTACATGCAGATTTACCTCTAACTGGTATGAGTTCTTCCATACTTGGCACATAAATCTCATTTGCTTCACAAAAGGCTTTGGTTTGTTAGAACAATGGCTCCTATCCATTGTTCCTCATGTCTTGTAATCGCACTTTCACATATATATAAGCAAACCAATTCAAAGGTTTCCATGTTCTGTATCAAACCTGATGCTCCACCATAACTTGATGGTTGACAAGCATCTTCAGACACAATCTCTAGTATGCCTAATACCGCCTCCCACATCTGAAAAATACGAAGCAAGGTTTTAAGATGTGAGCCTCATCTAGTGTCTAAAGGTCTAGCTATGCACATTTCTTGAAGCAACCCTGTTCCAGTGACAGCTTTACTATTCTCCAACTTATCCAATAGGACATCTTGATACTTTGCAAGTAATGCATCCCTTCTCTTGCAAGATGCACTCACAGTGGTCACTATCAAGGGAACATAGTTAAAAAAATCAGCAATAGCTGTACTGCAACTTGCAACAGTCACAACCACTAACTGCAACTGATGGGCAAAGCAATGGACATAAAAAGCATATGAATTTTCATCTCGAATTAGCTTTTGCAACCCATTAAATTCTCCTCTCATATTGCAAGCTCCATCATAACCCTGTCCACGTAGCATACAAATTGGTAATCGGTGGTCTTCAAGCAAATCAAACAAAGCCTCCTTCAATGCAGTAGATGTACAATTTGTGACATGCTTAATACCAAGGAACCTCTCAATAACCATTCCTTGCTTGTTCACAAACCTACATAACATAAATTATAATAATTTAAAACAATATCACATGATTACATGAATAAAATAGTACAATACATAGACATAAAATGAACCACAGGCATCAAAATCACAGCCATTTGCTCCTTTATTGATACATCTCGTGACTCATCAATAAGAATCGAGAAATTTCTAAAAGCTCACCCATAATCACCGCCGTGACCTCTTGCACGCTTTTGTAAGATCCTTTTGAATCTTTGGAGAAGTCATGATACAATGTAAGGAGCTTGATCAAATGCCTTCTTCACTTCCTCTTTCTTATCTTTATACCACTCAATTAATTCCTTAAAATTTCCCTTATTGATGGAAGAGGAAGATTCATCATGTCCACGGAAAAGCTTCACATTGCAATAGAAGATATCTTGCACAATCTAAAGAAGCAGTCAAACGAATCTTGTATGCAATTTCTGACTCTCGGCCATGATCAAAAAGTCTTTGTCTCACACTTTCCCTTTGATTTCTAAAATCCTCACAGTCCCCCTTTGCCACATTGTGATAGCTATTACGTCCACCGACATGTTTATTAAATATTTCTAAAGCTTTT
Organism: Rhipidocladum racemiflorum; assembly: GCA_036346355.1. Lineage (NCBI taxonomy): Eukaryota > Viridiplantae > Streptophyta > Magnoliopsida > Poales > Poaceae > Rhipidocladum > Rhipidocladum racemiflorum. Next base: position 2,215,532 of record CM070569.1, on the reverse strand, counting down.
CTCCAATTGGAACACCCATTTATTATAAAGACATTACTACCAAATTTTTTGGGCCTTCCTGGTTTCTTAAAAGGAAAACAATAGAAACAAAATGATGCATCCTTTTTCACACTATATTCTAGCCAATCAAACTTATCGAACCAACATTGTTGAAATGCCCTTGAACATTCATACTGTATTTTGCGAGGAAAATTATGCCCTTTTAGTTGGGTTAGACCTCTCAATAAATAAGTACTTCTAACTTGTTCTCTGATTTCATTGTCATACTCATCAATTGGTATGCGCTTCGCTAGATCCGAGATAATATCATTAGGATTAAAATCCACTCAAAGTTTCTTTGTTTGATTATTGCTCTTATTAGTGTGAGGAGTACTACTTTTATTGCTTGAAAAATATTTATGTAATATTTGTTTGTCCATTTGTTATAAATCTACAAATCGATAAATAAGGTAGTCAATACTCAGTACTATAAAATATGTAAATAAGCAAATTCATTGTTATGCAAAAAGATACTACAATGTAATTTAAATACCTCATAGCATTGTCTCACTTTACTTAGCCTTTTTCTTCCAAAGACACAATCACATAGTTCACACTCGTCTCTTCTCCTCAGTTGCTCTGCCTTGGGGCCTCCTCAGCGGCTTCATCGGACCACCGGTCCACCGCTCGCCGTTCGGGCCTCGGGGCCTCTGCCCTAGCACGGTGGCGCCCTCCGACCTCTGGCCTCCTTACCCTGCCTGCCGCCCTCGCAGCCTCGCCAACTGCAGCTCGCCACTCGACCAGCCGCCGCGCGAGGGGCTCAACTCTCCTCGGCGAACCGCCCGGTCGCCACACTTGCCAGCCTCCTCAGTTAACGCCTGTAGGTTGGAGCCATCTCCTCAGTCATCAGCCACTTCTTCACCTTCCGCCCGAGTCCCGACCAGTTACCGCCCCGCCGGTAGCCCACCGCGCGCAGCCGCGCACAAGCCTGTCGACAACCACTGAATTTTGCTCAATTCCTTCGGTGATTTTCAGATTTGGGAATTGGGATGGAGGCTGGGAATGGAAGTTAGGGATTTGAGGTAGGCAAGTGAGGTGTTGTTGCCTGTTGGTACTTGGTGGAGCCATGGAGGCTAGTGGGCGACGTGGTGGTTACAAGCTTACAGCCTAGATTGGTGGCTCGGCCCATATCCATGTGGTAAGTCTTCTACCTCCAGGCTCTAGTCTTCTTCTCTTTCGGTCCTTCCTCCTCCGATTCCAAGCCAAGATCCAAGTCTCTAGTGCTGGTTTCCATGGCGTGGTGGGGCCCTATTGTGGATAGGGAGTGCTAGGGGGTATTCATGGTCTCATCGAAGGTAGGGTGTACCTTAACCCCCCTTAATCCCTTGTTCGATCTGCCACGGCCTCTTGGCTTGGCCACATGGCTAAGCATCTCACCAAAATGGTGTAGTACGTACGCTTTGGAATGGTACACATTGTAAGAGTCGATCTGCCTATATCCATGGTGTACGCTTGAACTAGACATCCTGACCAGGGTTTAAAAAATCATCGAAAATTGCTTGATTTTTACTATTTTCATCCGTATCAACGGGGTACGATATCCAAAACCTGCAAATAAATCGGTCCAATTAAAAAAATTAAAAAAAATTAAAAATTTTATGCAACATAAATCGGTGAAAATAGTCAATTTTTGAGAAAAATCACTTAAAAATCTACCGTCAAAAATTGTTAAAAATTAGGCTGTGAAGAGTCCAATAATACAACAACGTGATGGTGTCTTAATCTTTAAGATAAGTACGTACAGCGAATTAGCAGAAAAGGTTAGCGAATAGCGAGACGTGTCATGATTAATGAGAATGGACGTATGCTCTTTTTTTTTTTACGAATCCCTGCAATTCATGCATGCATACAGCATACGTCATTTGAAGTTTCCACAAGGTGACAACATTAGAACCATGCACGCACCTACCTAGTCCACAATATCAGCAGGTACTGTTCGTGCTGACCACTTTCTTTAGCAAGCATGCGGAAGTCTCAGTCCTTACTTTCTTTTTCTTTTTTTATTTGGAAATGTGCATATATGGTCGCAGTTGAATGATACTACTAGCATCTCTATTGGACAGGCGGAGCCAGTTTAGGTTGATGTCTCGAGACCGTATTTTTTGGATTAAATTATAATTTTATTAATTTTTTAATATAATTTGTATGGACTTATCATGGCAGGCCTCAGACTCAGGCCCCGGTGGCCCGAGGCCTGCCTCCGCTTCTGATTGGACTCCTGATCGAGCAAGTTTAATTTCGATTACTGCACCTCGCCTACCAATTCAAGAAGGAATAATTGATGATTTGCCCTCGTTTATTTGTGCTATTGATCATTTGCTCCGTGATGTCTCACTGATATGCGGATTCTGGAACCATATGTTAGTGAGATATATGGGACAAATGATCAATAGCACCATGTAAAACAGGGCAAATCATCAATTCTCGCATTCAAGAATGGAGAAATTTTTTTACATAAACTTTTTTATTTTTTTTCAAAATAATTCAAGAATGGATAAATTTTTAAAATAATTAATTTTTTTAAAACAACCAACCGTTGGCGACAGAGACTCTGTCGCTATTTCAATTAGCTACAGAGACCTATCGCCAATTCAAATGACAATAGGTGGGTATTTTTCACAAATTTTGCTTTGACATACTATTTCTTTAATTTTTTTAAAAATATTTTTTTAAAAAAAAATCAAGAATGGATATGGATCGGACAACCTAGGCGCGAGCGGGGCTCCACTATGGCCATGTGTCGGGCAGGTCTGCGGCGGGGTCCACGGGTCAGCGGCGTGACGGAGGGTGGACGGCGAACACGTCTCCGTGAAGGCAGAGGCACGGGCGCGGCCACGCTGGCGAGGCGGGAGAGCGAGAGGTGCATGACGAGCTCCGACAGGTGGGTCTAGTGCGTCAACAGCGAGGAAGCGGATTTTGGCGGGGCGTCTTCACGCGAGAAAAGCAGAGGCCGCTCGGTTGAGGACGGTGCATGGCCGAAGCTGGGCTAAAATAGTAACGGCCAGACCGAGGGGAAGGGATTTGGCCACGGCGAAGAACGGATTTTTAAAATATTTTTGAATTGATTCAGTTGTAGAAATCAAATTTGAATTTTTAAAATTAGCAAACCGACTCTGAAAATTATGAAACATTTTGTATATGCACTTGAAATTATTTAGAACCAAAATAAATTATTTTCACACTCTAGGTATGTTTTAATTTTATTTTTAAAATTCAAAAACAGAAACTGAAAATAAGAAAACAATTTCCTTGGGTACATAAAATCTTAGAAAATACAGAAAAGAATATTTTGGAACATAATATAACTTTTAGAAGATTTAGGGATGTTAAATGTGGCCTCACAGCCAACTATATATATAATTTTGAGGATGCTCCAAACTCAGTAGAAATCACCGCCGAGTTGCAATATATTGCAGGACGAACTGTCTGTCAGCAAAGATATTTGCTGCCAGGACTTACAGCGTCAGATCCTTTCTGTCGGGAAAACTTTTGCTGAGTGATAGTTTGCCTTGGTATGTGGCCTTTGCCGACAGATTGGCTGTCTTTGAAGTTGGGTCATGGTGTGGTGATACCTCACATCCTTGACGGCATGCTCAGGGATCACCAGCGATGACTTTGACCATCAGAAGAAATCTGGATTCTCGTATCGGAGGTTCGCATGCATGTGTGTAGTAGCTTTTTTTTTTTTTTGAAAGCGAGGCAGGAACTCTGCCGATTCATTAAAGAGGGAATAAGAGTTACAGAAACGGAAAAGAAACGACTCTTCGAACCGAGGTTACAGGAGCAAAGCAGAACAAGTCCAAAAGAAAAGCAACTCCAGGCTAGGGAGTGCTCAGTAAGGGCCAGTGGCGAATCTAGGATAAATCCTCACCGGGGTCAGTTAAATGGATGGCCCCAAACTTATATAGCTTATAACAAAGTAATGTCATGCATAACATAGAGATAAAGGAGTAAAATCATCAATAATTGTTGTGACAAATAAACTCTTAACAATGGTGGTAAATAAACTCTTAATAGTAGTGGTTACCTCTTATAGTTTAACTCTTCGATTACGATCATCCATATTCTGAAAGCGAGCTATAACATCTTCATTTGGAATTGCTTTGAGTAATTCTTGTTCCATGAATGTAATGATACAATCATTCAAATATTCATCACCCATACGATTTCGTAGATCTGTCTTCACGATTTTCATTGCTGAAAAACACCTTTCCACTGATGCAGTGGCAATAGGAAGAACCAGTACAAGTTTGAGCAGTCGATACACCAAAGGAAAAGCAAGATGTTTTTTTGTATCCACCATCAGCCTTCCAAGTTCAGAAATAGTATCCAATTGGGCAAATCTTGCATCAGCTCGCAAATTGTCAATAAAAATAGGAAGATCACTTCTAAAGTCATTTAGCTCCCTTTGGTTAAAATCCTCAGGGTATGCTTTAGCCAATTCTAACAAACTCTCAACTTTGAAAGCATCAAAAGAATTCTTGGGACTAAAGGCAGCAATGTTGGTAAGCAATTCGGAATTTACCTCATTGAAGCGATCATTAAATTCTGCAAGTTGCAAGTCAATAACTGGGTTCAAGCAATCATATTTGTAGTGCTCATAGTTGGTGCGGTTGGTCCTTTGCCTTGGTCTGTGTCGATCAATGTACTCTTGTTCCATGTCCAACTTTGGGATGTTATTCTCTTCACAAAAGGACAGTACATTCCCTAATAGAGAATCCCAACCATCATCTCTAATTTTCTGAAAATTTTGTTTTGTTAACTTCACCTCTACCATAGCCTCTAAGATATCTTTATCTTTTCTTTGTAACGATAATGATAATGAATTTGCATGTCCCAAGATAAGCAACATTAACTGTAAGTGGAATACAAAGTCAAAATCCTTGAGATAGTCCATGAGACCACGAGCTTGACGTCTCTTCGCATCATTTGGACCTTCTTTTTCAACATATTGGAGCACTTCAATGACATCAGGTAACAAACTACTTATCCTCCTAAGGGTTTTATAATGAGAGGACCAACGAGTGTCACCAGCTCTTTGAAGTGATTGTTCTTGATTTAATCCTGTTCCACTACTAAGATGTCCACTTCCTATTTCTTTACTAACTCTCTCTTGTTGAATTTCTCGAATCATATCCTTTCTTTTGCAAGAGGCTCCAACAACATTAATCAATAGAGATACCATGTCAAAGAAATCACTAATATCATCATTCTTTTTAGCTACTGCAACAATGACTAACTGCAGCTGATGTGCAAAACAATGAATACAGTATGCAGAGCTATTTTCTCTCATGATTAAAGCTCTCAAACCATTGAACTCACCTCTCATATTGCTTGCACCATCATAACCTTGGCCCCTAACTTGTTTTATGCTCAATCCATACTTAGTAAACAGAGCATCAATGCTAGATTTGAGACATGAAGCTGAGGTCTCCCTCACATGAACTACACCAATAAGTCTCTCTTTTATTAACCCAAGCTGATCCAAATATCTCAAAACCATCGCCGATTGTTCCTTGCCGTAAACATCGATGACTCATCTACCAATAAACAAAACACATCGCCACCAATTTCTTCAATAATAGACTTCACTATAATCTGAAAAATATAAACACCGTCACTTCAACTATATAAATTTTCTATAAAAGAAAACAATGTCTATAATTTGATCCTAAGCAATAAAGTATTTTTTCTTACCTCAGCAAAACAATTTATAATATCCTTTTGTATGCTTGGAGCCACCATTTGAGCATTCCTTAGAATAACTCTTTTTTCTTTCTCATTCTGTTTTGCCAAAAGATGCACCAACTCTCGGAATTTTCCTTTATTTACTGACTCTTCTGATTCGTCATGACCATGAAAAGCTAAACCTTGGTGCAACAAGTATCTGACAGCATCAATAGAAGTATTCAATCTTATGAGATACTCCTCTTTGGTGACATGTTTTTGCTTATTCAAAGCCGTACCAATAGATTGGTCAGGCTTCATCAAGTTGTTACATCTTTTAACTGCCGTATTATGAAAACTATTAGGCTTGCTGCCTACATGATCTTGAAGCCTATCCTTTTTGTTAAAGCCATTCCAGCCATCTTTTGCAAATGCATCATTCCCACCTTGGCCCTCATTGCAATCTCGGAATAGATAGCAATATAAACAAAAACATTTATCCACCTTCTTGCTATACTCTAGCCAATCATATTGTTTGAACCATTCAGGTTGAAATCGACGTGGAAACCCTGCTATCATCTTTGGTGGATACTTAAAACCAGGTGGTGGCCTAAATGGACCTCTAATCAAATACTTTCGTCTTATCTCATTTTGTAGCTTGTCGCCTATGTAATCTGAAATTCTCCTTCTATCTGCTGGATCATATGGAAGTTCATCAAAGTTTACCTCTAACCGTGAGATCCGCGAAGAACGACTAGCACAATTGGTATTAGAAATGTTTGCATTTCTTCTCAATGTGCCTCCATCAGCATTGGGGTTATCATGCTCATCTCTTCTTGAAGTGCCTCTATCTGGATTCTCATTATCACTGTCTAGGGGTGATTTTCTTTTCAAGAACCGTTGCAATGTGCTTTGATTACCTAGTAAACAAAGATATAAAATTAAACACCAATGCATACTGAATGTACACTATGATTAAAAAATAATTTCATAAATTTTCTTACATGCCATCTGACTGAAACAATAAGCCAAGATTGAAGATTCAAGAACTGAAGATTGAAGAACACACTCTGTTGGTCAGTAGGAATGGAGTCGTTTGCTTCTGGCCATCTGATCAAATTATATTTTTATATAGCTGAAGCTGAAACTAAAAGAAATTAAGAAAACCCTAAGAATTTCATATGAGTAGTGAGGACTAAAAGACAGAAAGAGCATACAACATACTATAGGTCTGAGTCATAAATAAAATTGAGTTGAATATGATGTTACCTTCTCAATCGCCGTCGCCGAGTACCCGCTGCCGGCCGATGTCCGCACTCGCTGCGACTAAGAAGTTGAAGCGGCCGGTGTGTGGGAGACGAGCAGCCAAGTTAATTATTAATCTATTCGAACTATGCGGCCAGCTGACGAAGTGGTGCAGGCTGCGCTTCCATTTGGTGAGGACGTGAGGTCCAAGTGGGCTGCCGGCTGCAAGTTGGGCTTGAAGTTTTAGGCTTGCTGTTGGGTGCTTTTTATTTACCAAAATAGTAGCAAGTAAACATGTAACATCCTCATTTTCGCCTTCTGGAAGAAAAACCTAATTTAAATAAAGTAATTCAAAAGTTGGAGTTTCATTGGTGTTTATATTAACCTGGCATCCACTCCAACCCAAAATCGCGATTCAATTCCCTTCCGGTCGAAAAATCGGATTTTCGATCCACGGTACCATAAGTTCACCCGAGTCCGTAAATACTCCAAAATCTCCAAACCACTTTTAAAATGTTCCAAATATTCCTAAATGATTTTAGGAATTTATCCTCAATTTTGGACCTCCGTTCGATTTTATCTCGCGCGGTTTTGTTAAATGCCCGCATTCGCTCAGAATATTAAATTCCCCAAATTCGTCCGAATTCAACCAAACCAATTCCATTGAGTCCCAAATAATCTAAAATGGCTCTAGGAATTTTTCCGAATTTTTAGGCCATTTTTCCTAATGTTTCCTAGGGCGGAACGTTTGCGTAAAGAGGGCCAATGAGGTCGTGCCACGTGTCATGCATCGTTCATTGTCTTCCACCTCTAGCCATGCATGAGCAATGGAGCTCCAAGCAAGCTTCAATGGTGGAGGCTTTCTTTAATTGCTCATATCTCCCTCCACGCATAACGCCAAACGACTAGCCGTCGGTTCCGTTGAATCCGTAGCGTCGCCCTCTTCACATCCCCCACCACCCCTCGCCGGAGAGCTCACCGGAATTTGCACGGGCGCCCAAAAACCGAAAACGGCCCTCATGGCTTTAATTGCTCATAACTCGGCCGTTTCTCGTCCAAACGCCGCGCCACCACTTCCATCTCACTGTATAAAAGCCCTCTTCCCGGTGGTATGATCCTCCTTTGGCAGCTCCCCTCCATTCAATCTCTAGCTCAAGAAAACCGACGCCGGTTCATTTTTTTTCGGTGTTCTTCGTGTTCGTCGATTGGTTCTTCTTCTCCGGTGAGCCATTCTTCGAGTTCTTAGGTTCCTTGTGACCGTGAGGAGGTCTAGCTTCTAACCCAAGTATTGATTTTAGGTTGCCTCAATCGTTGACGACGAATTTCGTGTTTTACCGATTTCAACCGAAGCTCCGTTCATCACCAAATTCAGCCACTCCGGTGAGTTCTAGTCCAATTCCTTCCTCCTAGATGTTGCTAAGGATGTTATCTAGAGGATCTAGCTTTATTTGGATCAATTTCATGCGAAAATGAAGGAAAAATCCGGATTTTTGGAAATGTTGCCTTCTCTGTTTTGGTGTTCATGCCATGTGTGCGTGTGCACCGCCGCCCATGGCCAGCGCCGCGCCGTCGCCACGGCGGCGCTGCCGCCACGCCGCCCGCTGGCGTCCGCGCCAGCCGCCCGTCTTTGCCCGGCCAGACGACGCCTTGTGCGTCTTGCCCGCCAAGCCTTCCGCCATGCCGGCTCCGCCGTCGCCCGCCGGCGACCTTACCGCCGGCCGCGCCCGCCGGCCGTGCCCCACTCCCTCTCTCTCCCTTCCTCTCTTTCTCAATCTCTCTCTCCTCCATGAATGGCAAGCAAGCTTCCAGAGGAAGCCATCTCCTCTCCCTCCTCAATGACATGTGGGGCCAACTTGTCATAGGGATAGACTTAGTCAAAGCCAGTCAAAGTCCAAGTCAAAGTCACTTGTCAACGAAGGAATATTCGAGAGAATATTCCCGGTTTTGATTTATTTGAAATTCAAACTTGGAAGTGTGGGATGTCGAGACAGGGTCCCGCAAGAGGGGCCTACACCTACCGGGCCTGGTCAAGCGGAATAGAAAGCCCAAAGCCCGAAGCACCACAGCGGGCCCAGAGGAGACTTTCGACTTGCTCCCCAAGACAACTCCGATCCTTCAAGGAAGCTTCGCGCCCAGCCTAACAACCCGCCAGAACAAAGCATGCGATCGACATCGCGAGCTCATGCGGATCTTTGGAACTCGACAAGGCGGCAGGCGTGGGTCGGAGAAAGCATAACCACCTCTCCAGGACGTAGAGCGTGAAGGCGGATAAGGACAAGGGACATGTCGTCCAGGCCACCATGTTCAGGGCCCGGTGGCGCCCATCTATCATGTATTCTTCCCCCAGTATATAAGGGGAGGAGGGAGAAACAAGAAAAAGAGAGGACACACACAATATATCCAAGAACACAGGACTAGGGTATTATCTCCTCCGAGAGAGCCCGAACCTGTCTAAAACAGATTGCCCCCGCATCCTGTGTTACCATCAAGCTCAGATCCCGCACAAATCCCCTAGAATCACAAATCTTATTGCCGGCGAAACAAATCGTCGACAGTTGGCGCGCCAGGTAGGGGACTTGTGTCAAGATCTTCGTCAAGCTTGATGGCTGCGATGAGCGAAGTCTCCACAGTCTTCTTCCCAGGCCAGGTCTTCCGTTTCGGAAGCCTGACCTTCATCTCCAACGACCTCGGAAGCCTCTCTCTCTCTAAGGGAACCGTGCTACAACGCGGTGAGGTTTCCGGCGATCCATCTTCACGACTTCCGCGCCGATCGGAAGGTCCCCCTGTCTCGTACCCTAAAGTACCGAGTGGGGATCCGAAGGTCCGTTCGGCCACGGAGTCGGCTCGAGGACGCCGAGGCACGAAGGGTGGGGTTCTCACCGCCAAGCCACTCGGCACCCCAGCGCCTAGGTTTATCTTCTCGAGACTCACCCACCTCGTGGCCGAGTCGAAGAAAGCCTAGAGAGGCTGCTGGAATTTCCGTAGAGTCTGTGTAATCGAAGGCTCATGCAGATTCGCAGCGGTAAGCGCTTCGACACCTCGCCGCCGCCGATTTGGAAGGAGGCCGAGTGGATCGAGCCTGACGCTGGCGCGTACTCTCGAGACGCGCCGGCTGTCAATGAAGACATTCTGCAAGCCAAGATGGGGACCAGGCTGTTTCGTACCACGGCCGAATATCGCCGCCTCCAAGACACTCCTGGATACCACGACCCTATCTTTGAGGCGGATGATCCAGCTTGCCCGATCATGGCCCAAGTGAAGGCCATGGTGACGGCGGGCAGCTATCCAAAGATGCCCAAACCGACCAGCGGCGAAGGAGCATCACGTGGTCGGCGAGGACCAGGCGACCAGCGGCCGTCGGTCGGAAGCCCGCCAGACACATCATGTTCTACCTCGCGAGACGACTTGCGACACAAAGATCGCCCGCGACCTCCGTTCAGACCTCGGCGCCAGCGCCGCGACCGAAAGGGAGGAACAACGCCGTCAAGCCGATTTAATATGAGCGCTACGGCATCCTTCCGCGAGGTCGCTGGCACGCCAGCGCGATCCCCTCGCGTCGATCACCTCCGGGTATCGCGGGGTCATCGAAGGGGTTCGTCGTTTACCCCTCACCTACGCCGAGTGGTTTGGCACGATGGATTTAATCCTAAAGGCATCACTAGGTTCGACGGTGAGAGGGACCGGAGGCTTGGCTACAAGTATACGCTCTGGCAGGGCAGCCGGGGATCAAGTAATGGCAAACTACTTGCCGGTTACCCTCTCGCCCCCCTGGCCCAAGCATGGCTCACCGGACTTCCGCATAACTCTATAGATTCCTGGGGAGATCTGTGAGCAGTTCATATCAAATTTCCAAGGCACTTATGAGCGCCCAGCACCCCTTGGGACCTCTACCAGCTACACCAAGGAGGAACGAATCCCTCCGGAGTTCGTCAAGCGCTTCATGAACAGGAAAAGCACCGTTCGGGACGTCACAGATGCGATTGTGATAGCTGCCTTCGTAACGCAGTCGGCGACCCGACCTCATCAAGAAGATGTCCGGAAGCCACCCACGTCGGTCAGGAGCTGTTCGCCCTAGCGGACCGTTACGCTTCAGCCTCCGAGGCTCGCGGAACGGGCGTGATGAGGGAAGGATCGATCTGAACCCCTCGGCGGAAAGAAAAGAAGCGCAAGGGCGAAGAGCTGGTGGCGATCGCCGCGCCAACTCATCCTCGCTCTCAAAGAGGATGGATATGATAAGGTTATGAACTCACTCGCCCTTTCCATCCGAAGGGAGGCATGCCGCCAAGGACTGCTTCACCCTAAAGAGGTTCGCCTCGAGAGCAAGAGGCAGTGGACAAGGTCCGAGTGGTCACGCCGCCGCAAGAAACCGCCTCTCCCTGGTGAGGAAGACTATCGTGAAGTCAACCTCGAGCTTAACTACATATTCGGGGTTCGGCCGCATATGAGTCCAAGCGGAAGCAAAGCTCACCGCCGACATCTGTGCGAGAGCCGAGACCCCCCGATATGTCCGGTGGTCCGAGGTCGCAATAACTTACGACCGTACGGATCACCCAGATCGCGTCCCATTCCCCGGCAGATACCCGCTGGTCTTGGCGCCGGTTGTCCGCGGCATCAAGCTCAAAAGGGTGTTGATTGACGGTGGGAGTGGGCTCAACGTCCTCTTCGTGAAGACACTCGATGATATGGAGATCCCGCGGTCTGACCTCAAACGCGGGTCGTCGCCTTTTCATGGGGTGATACCCGGAACGTCGGCGATACCACTCGGACAAATCACTCTACCAGTCACGTTCGGCGTAAGGGACAACTACCGGACTGAGAGCCTTAGCTTCGAGGTGGCAGACTTCGCGACAGCGTATCACGCCATCTTGGGGAGACCAGCGCTGGCCAAGTTCATGGCGGTGCCCCACTACGCGTGACCGATGCTGAAAATGCCGGTCCGAGTGGTATTATCACTCTGCGGCGATGTTAAGCGATCTTTCTCTTGCGACGAGGAGAGCTGCGAAATGGCCGAGTCTCTGGAGGCGCCAAGCGGGTCGGGAAAGGATTCGTCAAGAGGCGGATTTCGACAAGCCGGAAGGCGATATCCCTACCCGCAAGCCGCAGAACTCGGGATCGGCCCAGGAAGGCACCAAAAGGATTCTCCTCGACCCGTCCGATCCGGCGCGAGCCGTCTCGACGGACAAGGCTCGAGGATGAATAGGAAGACGCGCTCGTCACCTTTCTGCGGGCAAACCAAGACGTCTTTGCTTGGAAGCCGTCAGGCATGCCCGGGTCCCCAGGAGGTGATCGAGCACGCATCGAATGTAAACCAATCCGCCAGGCCCGTCAAGCAAAGGTTCTGACGGTTCGCTCAAGATCGTCGAGAAGCCATCGAGAGGAGATCACAAAGCTGCTAGCCGCGGGTTTCATCAAAGAAGTGTATCATCCCGATCGTTGGCGAACCCTCATACTCGCCCGTAAGAAGAATAAAAGTCGGGCGCATGTGTGTTGATTACACCGACCTCAACAAGGCTTGTCCGAAAGATCCCTTTGGTCTCCCTTGTATTGATCGGTGGTAGACTCCATCGCCGGATCTCGGCTACTCGACTTTACGGGCGCCTATTCAGGCTATCATCAAATTCGGCCGAGAGGAAGATCATGCGAAGACTTCGTTTATCACTCCATTCGGAGCGTATTGCTATGTCACCATGCCGTTCGGGCTCAAGAATGCGGCGCCAACGTACCCGGTAGCGCCCGTGCGGTGTTTTCACCATCAGCTCGGGCGCAATGTGGAAGCTTACGTGGATGATGTGGTAGTCAAAACGCAGACGCAAGATAGCCTTACCTCCGACCTGGCCGAGACGTTCGCAAGTCTAAGGGCGTTCCAGATGAGGCTAAACCCCGAGAAATGTGTTTTCGGAGTTTCTTCCGGGAAACTACTCGGGTTCATCATCTCTCATCGTGGGATCGAGCCGAACCCGGAGAAAATCGGAGCCATCATGAAAATGGCCCCGCCTACCAGCCAAAAGGAGGTCCAAAAGCTCACTGGATGCATGGTAGCGCTTGGCAGGTTTATCTCACGGTTGGGAGTCCGGGGAATGCCTTTCTTCAAGCTCCTTAAGAAGCAAGATCGCTTTGATTGGACGGCAGAGGCACAGCAGGCCTTCGAAGAACTCAAGGTGTTTCTCTCCACTCCCCCAGTCTTAGTCTCGCCGGCGCCAGGTGAACCTCTTCTGCTCTACATAGCGGCAACATCTCATGTAGTAAGTGCCGTGATAGTTGTGGAGCGGGAGGAATCTGGACACCGCTTCTGGCGTCCGCCCGATTTATTTTGTCGGTAATCTTGGCGAATCCAAGACAAGATATCCTCAAATCCGAAAGGCTGTCAGACGCCATTTTGATCTCGTCACGGAAGTGAAGCATTATTTCAAGGACATTCGATTTGATAGTCACTTCTTTCCCGTGGGAGAGGTCCTCCGTGTCGGGAAGCTACTGAAGAATTTCAAAGTGGGCGGCCGAGCTTGGAGCTTTTGACATCTCGTTCAAGCCGCCGCCGTCAAGTCCAGGCTTTGGGTGACTTCACGGCCGAGTGGACCGAATCCCGGACTCCTGCGGAAGAAGAGCCGAGAATATTGGGTCATGCACTTCGACGGATCTCTCATGCTTGGGGAGCAGGCGGGAATCCTCCTTATCTCACCTAAGGGCGACAGGTTGAAGTATGTCCTTCGATTCACTTCCCGGCCTCAAACAATGCCGCGAGTACGAGGCCCTCATCCATGGGCTTCAGACGCCACATCACTGAATCCGACGGCCGGCGGTTCGAGGCGACTCCCAGTTGGTGGTGAATCAAGTACGTAAGGACTGGTCGTGGCGTGGATCGTAACATGGTGGCATACCGCCAAAGAAGTCCGAGAATTGGAAGGCAAGTTTGACGGGGCAGGTCGGTTCACGCCCTCCGCCGCAATAATGAGGCAGCCAGACGAGTTGGCAAAGATGGGAGCCACTCGGGCGGATGTCCCAAGTGATATCTTCGTGCAGGATCTTCCACGAGCCAACCGTTACAAAACAGCAAAAGCCAAGCGAGGGTCCCGAACCGGGTCCCGCTCATCGAACTGCATCGACTACCCCGTACCTTGATTACCTCCTAAAGGACAAACTCCCGGAAGCCACCACTCTGGCAGAGCGCGTCTCCCGACAAGCCAAATCCTACGTGGTGGTGGGCGACGAGCTCTTCCGAAAAAGTGCCTCGGGTGTCCTCAGGCGGTGCATTTCGGGACAAGTGGGAAGAGAGCTGCTCCAAGAAATCCATTCGGGGATGTGTGGCCATCACGCGGCATCAAGCGCCTTGGTTGGGAAAGCCTACCGACAGGGTTTCTTCTGGCCAACGGCGGTAACGGATGCCAAGGAGATAGTTCGAACCTGCGAGGGCTGCCAATTCTATGCAAGACAGACACACTTGCCGGCACAGGAGCTACAGACTATACCCATTTCTTGGCCTTTCGCAGTCTGGGGGCTCGACTTGGTGGGCCCGCTCAAGAAGGCTCAAGGCGGTTTCGCTTACCTCTTCGTGGCCATTGACAAGTTCACCAAATGGATCGAAGCTAAACCAGTCGCCACTATCACTGCAGTTAAGGCCAAGGAGTTCTTCCAGGATATTGTGGTCAGATTCGGAGTGCCCAACCGGATCATCACGGACAACGGCACCCAATTCAGGAGTGAAGAATTCCAAGAATGGTGCGAAGGCGTCGGGATCAAGATCTGCTTCGCCTCGGTGGCTCACCCACGAAGCAATGGGCAGGTTGAGCGAGCTAACGGTCTGGTCCTCCAAGGCCTCAAGGCCAGGATCTTCGACCGCCTCAAACCATATGCTGCTCGATGGGTGAAGGAGCTACCGTCGGTACTCTGGGGACTCAGAACCACTCCCAGCCGAGCGACTGGCCAAACCCCCTTTTTCCTGGTCTATGGCGCAGAGGCGGTTCTGCCGACCGAGCTGGGATTCGAATCCCCGAGGGTTCGAAATTACAACGAAGCCGAGTCCGAGGGAAGCCGAATGGTAGAGCTTGATCAACTCGAGGAGGCTCGGAACGTTGCAGCCATCCAGTCGGCTAAGTACCTCCAGGGACTTCGGCGTTACCACTCTCGCAACGTCAGAAGTAGAACCTTTTCAGAAGGAGATCTGGTCCTGAGGAGGAACCAGAAAAGCGAGCACAAGCTCTCTCCAATTTGGGAAGGTCCGTACATTGTGCAGAAGACGACCCGGCCAGGTGCTTATCGACTCAGACGAGAAGACGGCGAGGTTCTGGCGAATACTTGGAACGCCGAACAACTCCGTCGCTTCTACGCATGAGTTATGTATCCCACTCTTACACATTAAGTAAAATGGTGGTCCGTCTTATTTTCTGAAGTTCTGTGTAATGCTAGCCCCGAGTGGTTATTACCCGACTGGTGTAGCGTCTAACCCTGGTCGTGCCGATATAGAGTGCACGGAAATAACAAGCCGCGATGAGCATAAAGCCTCGGCGGTTTACACCAGCGCGCACAACGGAACGGGTACAAAGCACTAACCACTCGGGGACTGCAATTCGCAGCGCCAGAATTTAACCGAGATTTGCCTGATCGCGAATTTCTAGCCGTCAGAAGCTCGAGCCGCAGCGCCTCGTTGCTGGCACTGGAGCAACCGACTAGAATCAGTTGATCAGGCGGAACTACTAAACTCGGATTAAATATGATAGGCGCGGACTGGATAAAATTTCGCATTGCATTCCGTAATGTTAATAATTTACATTACTGACTTTCTTTTTTTCCTTTTGTCGCGCTAAAAAAAAAAAAAAAAAAAAAAACTCACTGGTCTTTCTTTGGTGCTCTTTGGCTGCTTCTTTGGTCTTCTTTGGTGCTCCTCTGGTCTTTAGTCTTTGATCTTTAGTCTTCTTTGGTCTTGTGTTCTTTGGGAGGCCGGGCGAGATCGTTGAGGTTAGACGCGACCCACGCGACCCAAAGCCGCCAGAATCTCGTCCTCAACCACCCACAAGGGGGGTATAAGGCGGACGAGGGCCCTGACGGCAAGGTCATCGCGGCGATCGCGACCAACCATCTCGAGAATGATCTCGGCCACCTCGTGGAGCCCCGGTGCAGCCTCCAACAAGGTGGCCACGGCGGCGGCGTCCCTCGCCGCTCCTTCCTCCTCCTCCGCCTCCAGTGTGGCAAAGTCGAGGTCTTCCCAAGACTCCGCCTCCTCCCAGTTGTGCAACATCCCGAAGAATCGCTGGCGAAACAATGCCGCGTAGGGACCAACGAACCTCCCCGTATTAGACATGGAAGGAAACTGGAAGAGGAAGAAGAAGGACAAGGCAAGAAGAAACGGGCGATCGCTCATTAGCGGTGACGCCCCATTTATAAGCCACCCCAGCCCCGGAAATCGAAGCGTCTCAAAGGCAATCAAACGCGCCACCTCACAATCAATGAAGCGCGAAAAACAAAGCGGCAGTGCAAATACCGAAGAAGATCAGCGCATTGAACAAAATCAAGGAGAATTTCACCAGACACGTGTCGTAAGCAGTTCAAGCTCGTTCGGCTTTCTCGCTTAATTATACCAAATTAAGCGCAAAAGCCCGGGGGGCTGGAGAGCTAGCAAGCGATGCAAGCCTGGGGACTAAACCACTCAGCCAGGTGGCCACAACGTAAGTCCCGACGCTCGAGAGCTGCACGCCAGCCTCTCGGAGAAGCGTGTCTGGGGCAAGAAAGCCACGGGCCAACGCCCTGGCGTTTGGAAGCCATACCAGTCGGCTGAAACTCACCCGGAAAGGAGCAACAGGATCCAAAAGGCTACGGGCCTATATTCAGGTCTGAAGACCACCCAGCGGAAGACAATACAGGCAAATCATATTGAAGTAAGAAGACACAATATTTCAAACAAGGAGGGCGAGCACTCGGCATCAAGGCCCACATCGAAGTCAGAATTCTAGATTCTCCAACAAGGCCTGCGATGCATCGGACACCTCTTCGAGGAGCGCGTTGGCCTTGTCTTCATCACAGGCAAAGCCTTCTTTCACAGCTTCGAGGTCAACTCTCGGATAATGAGACTTGACCACCGCCAATGCCTGGTTCGCACTCATTGCTACGGACTCTTTGGCGTAAGCTCTGATTCTGTCGGCTCCTTCCGAGAGAAGTGGAACAGCATCGTCCCCCTGGCCCGGCGTGACTCCTTCAATGCGCAGAAGGTGCAGGACTGGCTCGCAGGCGACGCGCAGTTCAGTCCGCCCCTGTTCGGCGGCGGCCATCTTCTCCTTGCACTCTGCAACAAAGTCAAACGGCCATCAAGAGCACACCCGACGCCAAGTATGTTCAACCCAAGTCAAAGAAATTTACCCTTCAGCTCCCAGATCCTTTCCAAGCCGACTCGAGCTTCGAGGCCGAGTTCTCTGAAGCCTCCGGTTGGGCCTCGGCTCACCAAGAATCTGGTCGAGTCGCGCCTCAAACACGAGTGTCATCATCCTCTCCAACCATCCAAAAAGACATCCAAACCGAATCCAGGGGAGAATCTCACCTTCGAGCATATGCTCAAGCTTCGTCTTCTCCTCCCGGATCGTCATACACTCGCCCTGAAGCCCGTGGACTTCTTTCCACCTGTCCGCGCTGATCTCGTTGAGCTTGTCCTGCATCGCTTCGCTCCTTGAGCTTCGGGAGCACCTTCCGAAAAACCGCGATCTTTGCTCCGAGCGCTCCCCATGTCCTAAGTAGCGAGGCGTAATCTCGAGGAGAAGTCAAGAGCAACAGATTAAAGACAAGAAACTCACCCTGACGAGCGTGCTACACCTGACGGTGAGCTCATAAAGCTCCGTCCGAGCCGCTCTTTCCATCTCGTCGTCCTCTTCCATTCCTTTCCAGTCGGAACCCCCTTCCCACCATACGATCCGGTTCGGGGGCTTCGGCAGAGGGCCGAGCGGCGGTGGCTCTCGAGGCACTTCCTCCACGCCGGGAGACGGTGCCGGGTCGATCTCGCCGACGACGGACCATCCGATGGATTCGACCGCTATTCGCCGGCGCCCGGTGGCGACGCCCCGGCAGTCGGCGGCAACGGCGACCTAGCCTCCGCCTGGGGCTCCTTTTCAGGAGACCTCTCCGCCGGGACGTCCGTAGTAGGAGTCCTGCATCAGCAAAAAGAGAAACACCTCAGCACAGGCAGCAGCAAAAAGACAAGGATCGCCCAAAAGAATACCTTTTGGATTTCTTGAATTTCATCCCAGGTCTCATCCGAGACCCAGCACCACTCGGAGGGAAGTTAGCGCTGCACTGGCTGCCTCGATAGAAGGCTGAGGCCCCGCGCTTTGCGATCCGGGTGCACCGGAGGTCGAAGGCCCGGCTGACGAAAGACCGGCGACCTCCTCCGCCGACTCCCGGCGCAGCTCGTCGACCGATGTGTTAGCCACTCGCTTCGCCTGAGCGTGTTTTAGCCGAGAGAGGCCGACAACCGAGCGTCGAATGAAGGACGCGTTCTCGAAAAAGGAACGATCGCACCCTGTTTGAATCACACATCAGTCAAAGAAATCATGGAACAGCTTTTCGAGAGAATAGTGCACTCACAGGAGGGGGAGGCCTTGCCGTCGAAAATTTATGAGGGCAGCCCCTGTTGGTGATTATTGTGCCAGGCACGAAGAGATCAACTACCCGTGCTGCCAGCGCCTCCATCGACAGGGCCACGTCCGACTCCCGCGTGGGGTCCAGAGGCCCGTTGTATTGGAACCCCAAATGGACTCTCTCCTTCAAGGGCTGCACTCGGCGCTTCACAAAACTGATCGCGATCCCGGGACCCGTCAGCCCTCGGTTCTTCAGATCGTCAATCAATGCCAGAAGCTCGGGGATTTGCGCCAAACCTCCTCCGTCTGGGGCGTCGCTCCAGCATCGGGAAGCTTTAGGAGCACGGCCGGCAAAGGGGGCGAGGAAAGGATCAACATTGGCACAATAGAACCACTCCCGCCTCCAACCTTTGAGGGAGGTCTTGAGAGGAACGACAAAATACTGCTTCTTCGAGCCCTCCCGCAGCTGGAGCCCGGCGCCCCCAACGACGTTGGGAGCGGCCCGGTTCGGATGAGGCTTCAGCCAGAAGAAGGAGCGGAACAAATCCAAATGAGGACGTATCCCAAGATACGCCTCGCAGAGCTGGACGAAGATGGCAATGTGAAGAATCGAGTTGGGGTTCAAATTGATCAACTCGATTCAGAGAAGTGGAGGAGCCCCTAAGAAGGCGCCCCAGAATGCTAAATCCCGCCGTAAGAAGGACTCAAACACCACAATCTCATTCTCTAGAGGTGTGGGGTAAGGGTCACCTGCGGCGGGGCGGGCGGAGATCAACTCCAGCGGAGGGAGGACGCCGGCGGCGACCATCCCCTCCAAGCGGGACGTCGTCGTGATGGAAGTCTCCCACCCTGCCGCCGCAGGGTCGGTGCTACCCTCCGATGACGAGGAAGAAGACATTGCGAAGAAGAAGACCTGGTGGGAAGAACCGCCGCAAGCCAAGGGCGCGAAACCAGAAACCCTAAATCGCCAAAGGAGGTTTGAAGGTTTCGCAGCCGTGGTGGGGAAGGTGCAAGGAGACTGTTGCTCCAACAAGGGTCCTTCCGACTTATAAGAAATGGGCCCCAATTTCCGCCTCGCGGTGGGAAGAAACGAGGGCCCTCCTGTTCAATTCTGGGCCAGATCCAGGGCACGCCCCATGACGGGCCAATAGCTGCGTCGCGCAAAACGCGGCCAGGTGTCAAATCTGGTCCAAAGTTTGGGATAAAGTGCGCCCCACGATGGGCCTGAGCGCCGGCCGCCACGGAAGCTTGGGGCTGGGCACTTTCCGAACATCCTCCGACGGCACACCCCATAATTTGGGGTCAATTGCTGGTCGCTGTCTCACAATGCGATTGGGTGTCGCGGGAGGATCTACAACCAACACGGTCTTGAGAATGCGCCCCATGAGGGTCTAAAGCAGTGCGCCGTAAGCGGGCACAGGCATTACTCTGTATGACCAAGGTATGCCCCATGAGGGTCAGCCGAGCGACAAGCCGGTTGTCACAAGACCGTAAACGGGCGTGGTACCGCCTGCCCCGAGCCAAAAGACCAAGGTATGCCCCATGAGGGTCACCGAGCGACAGGCGGTTGCCACAAGACCGTAAACGGGCGCGGTACCACTCGACCACGAGCCAAAAGACCAAGGTATGCCCCATGAGGGTCACCGAGCGACAAGCCGGTTGTCACAAGATCGTAAACGGGGCGCGGTACCGCCCGCCCCGAGCCAAAGACCAAGGTATGCCCCATGAGGGTCACCGAGCGACAAAGTCGCTGTCGCAAGACCGTAATCAAGCGCTGGTACCACTTGGCCACGAGCCAAAAGACCAAGGTATGCCCCATGAGGGTCACCGAGCGACAGCCGGTTGTCACAAGATCGTAAACGGGCGCGGTACCACTCGGCCACGAGCCAAAGACCAAGGTATGCCCCATGAGGGTCACCGAGCGACAAGCCGGCTGTCACAAGATCGTAAACGGGCGCGGGTACCACTCGACCCACGAGCCAAAAGACCAAGGTATGCCCCATGAGGGTCACCGAGCGACAAGCCGGTTGCCGCGCACCGTAAACGGGCGCGGGTACCACTCGGCCACGAGCTAACCAACCACGGTGGCTTCATACTACAAGTTCTTTATGATCTCTCTCCCGCATAATCCTCATGACAAGGTAAGGGACGGACAGTCGATCCTAAAGCACTTGGGGGCTCTTGTGGGATGTCGAGACAGGGTCCCGCAAGAGGGGCCTACACCTACTGGCCTCGACCACGGAATAGAAAGCCCAAAGCCCAGAAGCACCACGACAGGCCCAGAGGAGACTTTTGACTTGCTCCCCAAGACAACTCCTGATCCTTCAAGGAAGCTTCGCGCCCCGCCCTAACAACCCGCCAGGAACAAAGCATGCAGTCTGACATCGCCAGAGCCTGCGGATGCTGGAACCTGACAAGGCGGCAGGCGTGGGTCGGAGAAAGCATAACCACCTCTCCAGAACGTAGAGCGTGAAGGCGGATAAGGACAAGGGACATGTCGTCCAGGCCACCATGTTCAGGGCCCGGTGGCGCCCATCTATCATGTATTCTTCCCCCAGTATATAAGGGGAGGAGGGAGAAACAAGAAAAAGAGAGGACACACACAATATATCCAAGAACACAGGACTAGGGTATTATCTCCTCCGAGAGAGCCCGAACCTGTCTAAAACAGATTGCCCCCGCATCCTGTGTTACCATCAAGCTCAGATCCCGCACAAATCCCCTAGAATCACAAATCTTATTGCCGGCGAAACAAATCGTCGACAGGAAGCTCATAACTTTCTCATCCGAACTCCGTTTGACTCCATTCAAATTTCTAAATTCATCTAAAATCAAGATCTACCTGCCAGTATTATGTTTGTAATTTTTAGATTTTATTTATTTTCTGTTATTTATTTATTGCCTCGTTTTGCGCGTAGTCGAGAGCACCGACGCGACCGCCGACCCCGCCGCCGGTTCTGCTGCGTACGACGACCTACTCGCGACAGAAGGCAAGTCCCTTTGACGCATTTTGATCCTACGTTTTCAAATGTGTTTAAATGCTTTATAAACTTGCATGCTATGTTTAAAGTCGTATATCAAATATAAGGACTTAGCTAATCCAAATTGTGATTACCTCTCTTTGATATCGACAACCATATTACTTGAAACCCTAGGACATTGCTTATACCATGCTTACGCTTATATGGTATCCCTTGATTGTAGTACGGTAGAATTGCTTAGGACCTTTATCGATGAAGTTAACCCATGGGAGGGATTTCTCAAAAATGAATGTTTACCAAAATGACTTGAAAGGTATTATAATTGGTTTGATACTGTTTTTCCAAAACAAAATAAAAAGGAAAACTGGTTTGGACTTGGGCGGATTGGTATGTCGGGTGGGAGCAGATCGAGTTTTGATCCTATTGTGCAAGTACCGCCCCAAGTCATATAAGGACCGACGCTTATGATTGCCATTTTAAGCAACACCGTACTACCACATGTCTATAATGGTACGACCTGGCCAACTAATTTGTAGAAGCCTAGTTTAGACTCACCATTCGGTTGAATGTGAATGCCGGATGGAGGCAATGTTGTTTTTCTCACACGGCGCAAGAGGGGCTTCAGATCTTTGGCGGTTGGAACCCTAACAATGGTGAAACCTCGGCCAGGTGGGTCTAGCTAGGTAGAAACATTGTAACGGCCTTGTCACGACCTCTCCGCCAAGCACACCAAAGGAAGTGTGCTAATAGCTTGGCATTAAGAGATGATCGTGTCGTGTGGGTAAAGTTGTACACCTCTGCAGAGTAAAACTATTCGAATAGCCGTGCTCATGTCAAAGGCAAAAGCAAGGAATGCTTTCATATTGGTAGACTTTGGTTTTGTTTTAAAAATAGAAAATGTTTTGTTTTGGGATTCGGGAGTGGTTAGAACTCTCGGATGTGATTTGGCGGATAGAGCCAACCAGGTGGAAAGAACCTGTGTTTATATTTGACGGATGGAGTCACATGATTAACCCTGATTCTTTAAAATCTGGCGGATAGAGCCGTTTATATCGGTGATGGTGGATAGAACCTCACTACGATATTATGTATTTCAATGATTAAAAAGAATTGCGAAAAGTTGCTTTGTGAAATGCTATTACCTAAGTATGGTTTAATAAAACTTGGCTTTATGCAAATGAACCCTACTAAGCTTCCTTTGGAAAGCCCACATAAGCATATTTTCCCAGACTTGCTGAGTACGTTTGTACTCACGTGCTACACCAACATGTCATCATCAGAAAATTTTCAAGATGCGACCGAGGAGGGCGAGTTCTACGCGGAGGAGTACGAGGAAGGCTGCCAGGAGGACTAGTGTAACACCCCAAAATTTTACTTGTCCTAAATTCATGTGTGATTTGGCACTTTGGTGAATTTTTGGAATTTTCTGGAATTTATTTGGATTTATTTGGAATTTATTTGAATTTATTCCATTTTGAAATAATTAAAGAATTTAATTTTGCAAATAAAATTTTGTTGGAAATATTTTATTTGAGTCCAAAATGATCCAAAGTATTTTCCAGAATTTTTCTGGAATTTTTCTGAGTCATTTGCTATTTTTAATGAATTAAATGAATTACTAGGAATTATTTTAAATATTAAATCGCTGGAAAATCAAACTCGGGTCAAGTACTGTTCATCCGACCGAGCCCGAGTCAGACTCGTGTTCGAGTCCGACCCGAGCCACGTGACTCGACCGAACCCACTCCTAACCCTAATCAATCCCAACCGTTGGATCAAGATCCAACGGCTGAGATCCGCCGACTTTACCCGAAAGCCGTGTCCGACCGGACCGGCCGCGCCTGCGGCGATCGGGGCCGTTGATCGCGCCACGTGGACGGCTGCGATTGGCGTCGTCTCCGCCGAGTCCGAGCCGGACTCACGGTGAGAGCCGCCGTGGACCGACTAGGGTTCCGCCGAGCACGCCTCCGGCTATTGAATGCCCGGATCGCACCCCGAGGATCGCCATCCCACGCCGGTCCCGAAACCCTAGCTCACGCCGCTAGGATCCCCACCGTCTCGCTGCTATTGCTCGCCGGAGTTGGTAAAGCACTCCGCCGCGGTTTCGCGCCGCTTCGCCACCGTCGCCATCCTCCGCCGACGTTGACCCAGATCCGATCCCTTGCGTCAAGGCGCACTGCGTTTACCATCCACTTCGCCGGAGGGCTCGCAGCCGCCGTCGGGCGTGTCATCGCTATCGACTCCGGCCGCCGCAAGCCGCCGCCGCCATTGCCGCCGCTGAGCTATCTCACCGTCCGATCAAGATCGCACGATCCGGATCTTGCCACGCCATCGCACGGTGAGGTTTCGTTATTTATCTCTAGATCCAATCTCAACCATTGGATCTAAATCCAATGGTCCAGATTAACTGCGTTCACCCCAAACGCTGTAACACCAGATCAATGGGCCGTTGATTTTCAAATCAACGGCCTAGATCTAGCCACGTGGCCGTAAGGCCAACCGCCGATCGGCCAGCGGCCAAGCAGAGAACGTGTCTCGACACGCCGGCCCGCATGTCGGCCGCCCCAAATCGCACCATGACGCCACGATGACGCCATGGCGGGCCCGCATGTCGCTGGCTGTCCCGGTATGCGCGCCGACGCCAAGAATGACGTTACGATGGACCCCCACCGCCACTGCGGCCGAGCTCGCCGACGTCGGGCCGATGACGTCACCCGAGTGGACCCACATGTCGGGCCTCACGTGGAGCCGTGGGACCGAGTCCACCGTGAGACCCGGAGCCAAGCGTGGACCAAGTCCATGGACCTACCGACGCCAGCCAGCCAATCGAGGAGCCGACACGTGTCCATGCCGACGCAATAATTAATTTCCGAAAAAGAAAATGATTTAATAAATCGGTTTAATAATTGATTTGAATTTCAAAACTTCAAACGCTTATAACTTTTATGCTTCAACTCCGATTTGAGCGATTCAAATTTCTAAATTTGTATAAAATTGAGATCTACCTAAATATGAATTTTATTTAATTTTTGGACTAAAGTTTTTCTCTGTAATATTATTTAATTGATTATTTAAACTTTAAATAATCATAACTTTTGTGTTTTAACTCCAAATTTGACGATTCCAGTTTCTAAAAATCCAGAAAATTATGTTCTCTCTGTTTATGGATTTTATTTGGAGTTTTGGGATCTTTTGCCTAGTGTTTATTTGTGTATTTGCTATTTGCACGCTTTACGAGTAGACGTTGAAGTGCCGGAAGGATTCGAAGGAGAAGTGTTGACTCAGGATCCAACTCAAGACCAAGAACAAGTACTTTTTGAAGGCAAGTTGTGCTTTGACCATGTTGATCCTATTTCAAATCTATTTTGATTTAAACTATCGCATGCTAGTTCAATTAGAAAGATACTTTGTTTAAACATGGGGTTAGATAAAAACCAATATGCTCTAACACACCATGATTATCTAAGTATGTGCCATGATCCCTTGTCACCCTAGTTGTGGTTTACTAGTTGGACATTATTAAATTGCCAATGTGGGTTTAGACCGTTGTAGTATCTTTGCTTAGACACCTTTCGTGCTCATGACATGATTTTGGACAATCAAATGCTAATATGGACTTAATGATATATTGAACCTGTTTTGGAAAAGTATCATGTGATGTTGACGGCACGTGGTGCATGGTAATCAAGCGGGGTTTGATAAACGATTTTCGGCCAGGGCATGTGGCAAGAGTAATCAGTGGGCGGTTGTGGCATTGGGAGTGTTGATTTGGTTTTGGGTAGTCTTGCCCTGGTCACTCTAAGGACTTAACCTTGCAAGCCTTTGAACTGGGTCATACTTGCAACCACATGGCTGGAATGGGACGGCCCTAGTTGACTAAGTCGCTAAGGACTCACTTGTGGAGCCTCAGTGGTGTCGATTACACCGTTTGTGTGATTGTACTGGGAGCGTATCGTGGCTGTGGCCAGTACCCATCTAACGGTGTGTTGGTCCCATACTTCGCCTTGGCTAAGGGAAGGGATGGTGTAGAGCACGAACCTGAGAGGACCACCTGTGTTGTTTGAGGCTTCCGAAAGGCTTTATTCTGAGGAACTCGCCTTTGTGGTGTTTGACTCGTATCTTGTGGGTAAAGTGCATAACCTCTGCAGAGTGTAGAATCTATTTGAATAAGCCGAGTCCACTGATCTTTGGACAATGCTCGGGAATTACAATCAAGGGTTAGACTTTACGAAAATAACTTGGATTTGAAAAGTTGGGTTGGTTTAACAAAGAAGATGATGGAAATATGGTTTAGGATGGGGAAAATGTTTGTTAATCTTCGTGAAAAGTTATTTATGCTTTACTTATTTCTACGTCTTTCGAATCTTCTTTTAGTACTTGACAATAGCTGGTTACTGCAAATATAACCTGAGCTATTCCTTTGTACCAAGCCATGCATATAGTATATTAGCTTGCATTCTGTGCATGACTTGCTGAGTACCAAGTACTCACCCTTGCCTCAACACAATACCAGTTGAAGAGGAGATTACGCCGGTTTGGGGAGGATTTCCAAGAAGACCCGTCTACTTAGGGATGCGAGCCCGGTCGATTGCCTGTGGTATCTTTGGATGGCGCCACGAAGTTTATTTGATTTTCCGCTGTTATTTCTCTTTTTAAAGTTTCGCCTTGCAAGGCATATATTTGTAACTCGGCCATAAGGTCGAGTAACCCTTTGATTATTTGAATAAAGTACTTTGATAGTATCGTTTGGTATGATTGTGATATATACCGATGTTAAGACTGTGTGCACTAAGCGCGTTCTGGACTAGTGCCGAATACACAGTAGGGTCCGGATTTGCAAATTCGGGGTCCCGACAGAGGTGGTATCAGAGCCATACTTGACTGTAGGCTCAACCCTAGCTAGAATGGTCGTAGTGAGGATAAAACCTATTTTCTAAAGCTAAAAATTAGTGAAGACAAGAAATGACATCTCGACTTATCCCCTTCTCTCTTTTCGCCTCTTGCTGAAATTTTCCCTTACCTTGTCACAATTTAAAAATTCCGAGTTCTTACGTAAAGCACTCTTGTGACAGATGGAGGAAGAGTTCAACTACGTTGATCTGGGAGTTGGTCACGCCCGCGGAACTTTGACATATGCTCTGAGACTCTCGGAGATTTTGAGAAGCCCCAATACCAAGTAGAAGTGATCGGACAAGCGGGATTGATCAAGGCTTGTGACGTGAGGATTGAGGTACCGCTAGGAAAAAGGGCCCAGGCAATCGCTCGATACACCGCGACCGCCAGGAGATCTACAATGCGGATGGGTATCCAAGAAGTATCACGACGAGCAATGCGGCACATTACCCGTATCTACGCCAGAGAATTGAGAGTACGGTGTTCGCTACCATCCGCAGTTGATAACCTTCTCGACCCGAAGGAGATTCAGGATGAGGATGCCACGGTTACACGCTTGGCACGATTTATTGTCGCCAGGAGGATGTACTAGATAATACAAGCAAGGAGCTACTGAAGGCCCGCAAGGAGATCACGGCAGAGAAGAAACAGATGGCGGGAAGCTCAAGAGTATGTGGCACATCTTCTGCGAAGGATTGACGAGTTGGAGATGACTTTGTACGGACTGCACTCCGAGCCAAGATTTGAGCTACACGAGCCAGATCCAGAGGAGTCAGATCTCGATGAGGACACCGCTTCTTCGACTACCACAGAGGACACAGTTGCTGGACATGGCGATCGTTTCGCGCCTATGCCACAGCACCCGTACCCAGGCCGTGGAGGTTTTCTCGATGAGTGAGCATAGGTTCTATAGTGAGACTCCTTCGCCGAGTCGCGTCATAGAAGAAAGAGTCACCCTTTAGGCGTTAGACTCCAGAGTTAGTTCGATTTGGATTTTCATTGTTTGCTAAGTGTGCAGTATGTGTTGCAAGGCCCTTAGGCATTGTAAGCAGCCATACCAAGTTATTAATAATAAAGTTGGACCTTAAGTTACCCCTTTCGCCCGCATAAGTTCCATATTACTTGTCTATTCTTGTTTCCCTCTCATCTCTAAACCTAGAGCAAATCGACAGATGGTGAACACCCGTGGAAACTTTGGAAGCAATGGGAGTGGATCTCGCCCAAATAGAAACCCCAATGATGGAGCACCGGCACCACCGATTGATATGCAGAGTTTTGGAGCCTTTCTTGCTGCCCGGACTCGGTTGATGCATGCTATGATGCAACAAATGCAGCACGTCCTTCGCTCGTGCCACCGCTAATCAAGTTAATCAGGCCACGCCAGAATACAAGGTGTCGAGTTCATGAGAACTCACCCACCCACTTTCTCTGGGAATGCCAATCCATTGGAGGCCGATGATTGGTTAAGATCAATTGAGAGGAAGCTACACATAGCTCAATGCATAGGGAATGAGAAGGTACTTTACGCTTCTCATCGCTTGGAAGGAACAAACACGAATGGTGGGAGAACTTCGTGCCCACGCAGAGAACCCCAAGATATCACTTGGGAAGAGTTCACAATGCATTCCGACAAGATCACGTGCCTGAAGGAATCATGGACCTTAAGAAGGAGGAGTTCAGAGCATCAAGCAAGGTAATCACCGATGGCCGACTACCTGAACAAGTTCACACAGCTAGCACGCTACGCACTGAGGATGTAGCGACAGATAAATCCAGCATACCTCGTTTTATGAAGGGACTTAACTCAGATTGCAAGTAGGGTTGATCACCCACACCTTTCCAGATTTCCAAGAGTTGGTGAATAAGGCGCTTATTCTTGAGGACAAGCGCAAGGAACTGGATGAGAACAGAAGCGCAGGATGCAACAGCAAGGATCACGTCGAGGGGCCTTAGCAGCGCTTGAGAGTTGCACCAAATCAATTCTTCGATTCCAACCACAATGCAACAAGGACACCCTCCCCGGACCAAGACCTGCCAATCGAACTATCGGACCCACTTCGCTAGAAACGCTACTCGGTGCAACAAAGAAGGAACAGTGAGACGCCGCTACAATGCAACGAGCCAGGACACTTTGCCAACAGTTGCCCAAAGAAGACAGCAGGAGTGACCCGATTCGCTTCAATCTAGGAACCACCCCAGCTAGGACGCCAAAGACCAGAGCCACACCCTGCATCGTGGTGAGAGGCCGAGTCAACCATGTCACCGCAGATGCACCGCAGAATGCTACTGACGTCGATCTTGGGTAAGTTACTAGTTAACTCGATCTGCACCTTGATTTTGTTTGACTCGAGCTTCGCATTCGTTTGTTTCGCAAGGCTTTGCTACTAGAAATGACTTGAGAATTGCAAGACTTAAGTGCATGCTTTTAGTTCAAACCCACAGTTCCGAACTCCGAACGGAAGTAGGATGTTCGAGTGAGAATACTAATAGATGGAATAGAGTTCCTAGCAAACCTTATAATTTTGGAGACCTGCACCTTAGATGTTATATTGGGAATGGATTGGTTATCCAAGCACAAGGTCAGTATTGGATTGTGGACGAAGGACTATCTCGATTGAGAGCCCGTGTGGGAAGAAAGTGGAATTTCAAGCCACTGCAGCTAGAGATGGACATTGATGGTTAACTTACCAAGGCAATCAGCATAGAGGATGTCTCAAGTGAATGAGTACCCAGATGTTTTTCCCGAAGATCTACAGTATGCCGCAGACAGGACATAGAGTTTGTAATAGAGCTTGTATGCACAAAGACCGATAGCAAAGAGACCCTATCGGATGTCTACCGAGGAGTTGGTAGAGATGAAGAAACAATTTGGAAGAGTTAATGGAGAAAGGATTTATCGAGGCCAGTTAGTCGCCGTGGGAGCACCAGCTTTGTTTGTCAAGAAGAAGGGCGGGAGTTTCAGGATGTGCATTGACTACCGTGCACTCAATGAAGTCACCGTGAAGAATAAGTATCCGCTACCCAGGATTGATGATTTGTTTGATCAGTTAAGAGGAGCCGAGTTTTCTCCAAGATTGATCTCGAGATCGGGATACCATCGCTTGAAGATCCGATCGTAAGATATTCAAGATCGCATTCTCGTCAAGATATGGACATTACGAGTTCTGATTATGTCCTTTGGATCGATTTAATGCGCCAAATTTATTTCATGAATATGATGAATAAGGTGTTCATGGAATATTTGGACAAGTTTGTCGTCGTGTTCATAGACGATATCCTAATCTACTCCAAGACAAAGGATGAACATGCCGAACACTTAAGGCGAGTTTTGGAAAAGTCGAGGAACAAGCAACTTTTCGCCAAGTTCAAGAAGTGTGATTTTTGGAAGGACAAGGTGGAGTTTCTTGGACATGTAATGACCGCAGAGGGAGTCGCCGTAGATCCAAGCAAAGTAGAAGTCATGTTACATTGGGAACAGTAGAAGACTCGTGACCCAGTTCGAGTTTCCTTGGAATGGCGAGGATACTACCGCCCGTTTCATTGAAGGCTTCTCGACAATTGCGAAACCTCTTACGCAGCTTCTTTGAAGAAGGAAAAGAAGTTTGCATGGACGCCTTGAGAATGTGAGAAAGGATTTCAGAGTGAAGAAGCGATTGACGTCGGCACAGTGTTAGTTCTACCGGATGTTGCTCAAAGCTTCGATATTTATTGTGACGACGCGCCAAGGACTCGGATGTGTCTTGTCACGAGAATGGAAAGGTCGCATTATGCATCAAGGCAGTTGAGGCCGCATGAGGAAAATTATCCGACACATGACCTAGAGTTAGCCGCCGTAGTGCATGCTTTGAAGATATGGCGTCACTATCTGATTGGAAACAGATGTGAAGTATATACGGATCATAAGAGCCTTAAGTACATATTCACCCAGTCGGATCTGAATATGAGGCAAAGGAGATGGCTAGAGTTGATCAAGGACTATAATGTTGGAATCCATTACCATCCCGGGAAGGCCAACGTAGTAGCCGATGCTCTGAGTCGGAAAAGCCATACCGTGAGTGCGTTGCTAGCCACAAGTCAGGATGAGTTATGTAAGGATTTTCAGAAAATGAGGGTTGAGGTGGTACCTAGCGGATTCTTGGCCGCATTGGAAGTAAAGCCTACTTTAGAGGACCAGATCCGAGAAGGACAGAAGGATGATGACAGGATCCGTAGGATTAAGTCCAAAAAGGAGGAAGGCAAGGCAGAGGACTTCAAGTTGGATGAGCAAGGCACGTTGTGGATGAAGGATCGCATTTGTGTGCCTAACAAAAGGAGTTAAAGCAAGCGATTCGAAGAAGCCCATGACTCCAAGTACTCGATTCATCCCGAAGCGCCAAGATGTATCAGATCTCAAGGAGAGATTCGGTGGCCGAGTATGAAACGTGAAGTTGCCGAGCATGTTGCATTGTGCGACGTATGCCGTAGAGTCAAGGCAATGCATCGAGAGACCAGCGAGGATTGCTACGTTACCAAGATACCCGAGTGGAAGTGGGAGGAAATCGGAATGGATTTCATTACCGGTTTGCGAAGACTCAAGGAGGTTGTGACTCCATATGGGTTATAGTGGATCGCTTGACTAAAGTAGCCCATTTTATCCCGTGAAGACCACTTACTCGGGAGATAAATTAGCGAGTTGTACATGATCGGGATTGTTTGTTTGCACGGAGTGCCAAAGAGGATTGTATCGGACGAGGTACCCAATTTACCTCAAGGTTCTGGAATAAGTTGCATGAAGCCATGGGAACCCGTTTAAACTTCAAGATGTGACTTATCATCCACAGACGGATGGACAGGCCGAAAGGGTCAACCAGATCTGGAGGATATGTTGAGAGCTTGTGCATTGGCTTATGCTACCTCTTGGGATAAGAGTTTGCCGTATGCCGAGTTCGATTACAACAATAGTTATCAGGCTAGTTCTGAGATGTCACCTTTTGAGGCCTTTGTATGGTCGACCACTGTCGGACGCCATTGAATTGGAATGAGACCGTGGCGCCGTGTCTTTGGGCCTGATATTCTTCAAGAGGTCAAGAAACGGTCGCCATGATTAGGGAAAGGTTGAAGATAGCCCAATCTCGACAAAAGAGTTATCTTGACAATCGTCGCCGAGATTTGAGTTTTGAACCGTAAGACTTTGTATACCTCGAGTTACGCCTCTCGGGGAGTTAAGAGGTTCCATGCCAAAGGGAAACTAGCACCCCGTTATGTTGGACCATTTAAGATTTTGAGCCGCAGAGGCGAAGTTGCTTATCAGCTGGAGTTGCCACAGTCGTTAGCGGGAGTACATGATGTATTCCATGTGTCCCAGTTGAAGAAGTGTCTTCGAGTTCCTGAGGAACAGACACCGCTAGAGTCAATTGAGTTGCAAGAGGATTTGACCTATAAGGAGTATCCCGTGAGGATTCTAGACACAATGGATCGAGAAACTAGAAACAAGTCAACCCGTTTACAGAGAGTTCAAAGGAGCAACCATGCAGAGAGCGAAGCGACTTGGGAGCGAAGAGGATTTGAAGAAAGAATTTCCAAATCTATTCCTTTAGTAAGCCCTGAATCTCGGGGACGAGATTCTATTAAGGGGGGGAGGTTTGTAACACCCCAAAATTTTACTTGTCCTAAATTCATGTGTGATTTGGCACTTTGGTGAATTTTTGGAATTTTCTGGAATTTATTTGGATTTATTTGGAATTTATTTGAATTTATTCCATTTTGAAATAATTAAAGAATTTAATTTTGCAAATAAAATTTTGTTGGAAATATTTTATTTGAGTCCAAAATGATCCAAAGTATTTTCCGAATTTTTCTCGAATTTTTCGAGTCATTTGCTATTTTTAATGAATTAAATGAATTACTAGGAATTATTTTAAATATTAAATCATTGGAAAATCAAACTCGGGTCAAGTATCGTTTCATCCGACCGAGCCCGAGTCGACTTCGTGTTCGAGTCCGACCGAGCCACGTGACTCGGCCAACCCACTCCTAACCCTAATCAATCCCAACCGTTGGATCAAGATCCAACGGCCGAGATCCGCCGACCGACCCGGCCGCGGTCCGACCGGACCGGCCGCGCTGCGGCGATCGGGCCGTTGATCGCGCCACGTGGGACGGCTGCGATTGGCGTCGTCTCCGCCGAAGTCCGAGCCGGACTCCGCCGGTGAGAGCGCCGTGGACCGACTAGGGTTCCGCCACGAGCACGCCTCCGGCTATTTAATGCCCGGATCGCACCGAGGATCGCCATCCCACGCCGGTCCGAAACCCTAGCTCACGCCGCTAGGATCCCCACCGTCTCGCCGCTATTGCTCGTCGGAGTTGGTAAAGCACTCCGCCGCTGCCGCCCGCTTCGCCACCGTCGCCATCCTCCGCCGACGTTGACCCAGATCCGAATCCCTTGCGCTAAGGCGCACTGCGTTTACCATCCACTTTCGCCGGAGGCCTGCAGCCGCCGTCGGGCGTGTCATCGTCATCGACTCGGCCGCCGCCGCCGCGACGCCATTGCTGCCGCTCGCTGAGCTATCTCGGCCGTCCGATCAAGATCGCACGATCCAGATCTTGCCACGCCATCGCACGGTGAGGTTTCGTTATTTATCTCTAGATCCAATCTCAACCATTGGATCTAAATCCAATGGTCCAGACAACCGCGTTCACCCCAAACGCGTAACACCAGATCAATCCGGGCCGTTGATTTTCAAATCAACGGCCTAGATCTAGCCACGCGGGCCGTAAGGCCAACCGCCATGGCCGGCCGCCGCCCAAGCAGAGAACGTGTCTCGACACGCCGGGCCCGCATGTCACGCCCAGCCTAAAGCGCACCATGACGCCACGATGACGCCATGGCGCCCGCATGTCGCTGGTCGTCCCCTGCGGCGCCGACGCCAAGAATGACGCGTTACAGCGACCCCACCGCCGCCAAGACCGTGGCCGAGCTCCGCCGACGCCGATGACGTCACCCGAGTGGACCCACATGTCGGGCCTTCACGTGGAGCCGTGGACCGAGTCCACCGTGAGACCCGAGCCAAGCGTGGACCAAGTCCATGGACCGTACCGACGCCACCAGCCAATCAGAGCCGACACGTGTCCATGCCGACGCAATAATTAATTTCCGAAAAAGAAAATGATTTAATAAATCGGTTTAATAATTGATTTGAATTTCAAAACTTCAAACGCTTATAACTTTTATGCTTCAACTCCGATTTGAGCGATTCAAATTTCTAAATTTGTATAAAATTGAGATCTACCTAAATATGAATTTTATTTAATTTTTGGACTAAAGTTTTTCTCTGTAATATTATTTAATTGATTATTTAAACTTTAAATAATCATAACTTTTATGCTTTAACTCCAAATTTGATTTATTCCAGTTTCTAAAAATCCATAAAATTATAATCTCTCTGATTATTGATTTTATATGGAGTTTTGGGATCTTTTGCCTAGTGTTTATTTGTGTATTTGCTATTTGCACGCTTTACGAGTAGACGTTGAAGTGCCTAAGGATTCGAAGGAGAAGTGTTGACTCAGATCCAACTCAAGACCAAGAGCAAGTACTTTTTGAAGGCAAGTTGTGCTTTGACCATGTTGATCCTATTTCAAATCTATTTTGATTTAAAAAATAGAATGCTAGTTCAATTAGAAAGATACTTTGTTTAAACATGGGGGTTAGATAAAAACCAATTTGCTATATGACACCTTGATTATCTAAGTATGTGCCATGATCCCTTGTCACCCTAGTTGTGGTTTACTAGTTGGACATTATTAAATTGCCAACAGGGTTTAGACCGCTGTAGTATAACGCTTAGACTCGCTACGTGCTCATGACATGATTTTGGACAATCAAATGCTAATATGGACTTAATGATATATTGAACCTGTTTTGGAAAAGTATCATGTGATGTTGACGCACGTGGTGCATGGTAATCAAGCGGGGTTTGATAAACGATTTCGGCCAGGGCATGTGGCAAGAGTAATCAGGTGGGCCAGTTGTGGCATTGGGAGTGTTGATTTGGTTTTTCTGTAGTCTTGCCCTGGTCACTCTAAGGACTTAACCTTGCAAGCCTTTGAACTGGTCATACTTGCAACCACATGGTGGAATGGGACGGCCCTAGTTGACTAAGTCGCTAAGGACTCACTTGTGGAGCCTCAGGGTGTCGATTACACCGCTTGTGTGATTGCACGGGGAGCGTATCGTGGTCGTGGGCCAGGTACCCATCTAACGGTGTGTTGGTCCCATACTTCGCCTTGGCTAAGGGAAGGGATGGTGTAGAGCACGAACCTGAGAGGACCACCTGTGTTGTTTGAGGCTTCCAAAGGCTTTGTTACTGAACTCGCCTTTGTGGTGTTTGACTGTATCTTGTGGGTAAAGTGCATAACCTCTGCAGAGTGTAGAATCTATTTGAATAGCCGAGTCCACGGTACTGGACAATGCTCGGGAATTACAGGTAAGGGGTAGACTTTCTGAAAATAACTTGGATTTGAAAAGTTGGGTTGGTTTAACAAAGAAGATGATGGAAATATGGTTTAGGATGGGGAAAATGTTTGTTAAACTTCTTGAAAAGTTATTTATGCTTTACTTATTTCTACTGCTTTCGAATCTACTTTTATTACTTGTCAAAAGTCATTTACATAAATATACCTTGAGCTATTCCTTTGTACCAAGCCATGCATATAGTATATTAGCTTGCATTCTCAGGCATGACTTGTCGAGTACCAAGTACTCACCCTTGCCTCAACACAATACCAGTTGAAGAGGAGATTACGCCAGCTGGGAGGATTTCCAAGAAGACCCGTCTACTTAGGGATGCGAGCCCGGTCGATTTCTGTGGTATCTTGGATGGCGCCACAGTTTATTTGATTTTCCGCTGCTGTTATTTCTCTTTTTAAAGTTTCGCCTTGCAAGGCATATATTTGTAACTCGGCCATAAGGTCGAGTAACCCTTTGATTATTTGAATAAAGTACTTTGATAGTATCGTTTGGTATGATTGTGATATATACCGATGTTAAGACTGTGTGCACTAGCGTGTTCCTGGACTAGTGCTGAATACACAGAGGGTCCGGATTTGCAAATTCGGGGTCCCGACAACTAGTCGCGTTCCTAGTCGTCGCCTGTGGCGTTTTGGTGTCTGCCCGTTTCGCTTTTGTTTCCGCTGCTTTGTTTCCGGTCTTTAGACCGAGTATTGTAATAAGTGGCCATGTGGCCCATACTTGAATATTTATAATACAAATTTCGTTTTGTTCGGCACTGAAGTATCACTGTGACTGTGTGTACTAGCTACTGATCTGGGACTAGTACGAAAATGCACAGGAGATTTCGGATAGCCGATCCGGGGTCTCACAGCGGTGGTATCAGAGCCAGGTTGACCGTAGGACGTGACCTAGTTAGCATGGCAAAGCCTTAAGGACTTATATTTTTATAAAAATGTATTTACAAAAAGTTAAGTTCCTTTGCTTCTATCTCTCCTGTCTTAGTGTCTTACTCTTGTCTTGTCCTTTGTTAAAATTTGTTACTGTGAAATCATGTGCTGAAAAATTGGCTTTGAACTGAAAAATTAACTTAGATTTGAATTTGCAAAATGTGTTTGATCATGTGTTTTGACAATTGACAAGAAACAGTAAGTTTTGCCTTGGCGCCGGACCAATCCTAAAGAAAACAGTAAGTTTCCCATCTACGACGGGCAAACTTTCTTGGTCCTTTGTAAACATGCTTTTTGACAACCTCTTTCTCCTATGTACAACGGACAAAGTTTTTGTGTCTGTCGTGAACATGTTTTTGAGCGCATGAGCCAAACCCTATTTTCCAAGAATCCAGTAAGTTTCGCATGTACGACGGACAAAGTTTTTGGGTCTGTCGTGAACGGCTTTTTGAGGATTGATTTCGCATGTACATCGGACAAAGTTTTTTGGTCCGTTGTGAACGTGTTTTCACCGGAATGTTTTCTTCTTGGAACTGAGAGTTTCACATGTACGCCGGACAGAGATTTCTTGTCCGTCGTGAATGGACTTTTTCTAGGGTTTTTATTTCTTGTCCGTTGTGAACGTGGTTTGCTCGATTTGGATGTTTTGCAAGAATTGAAATGGTTTGACCTTGAGATTATGAAATTTGTGATGATTTCATGATGTGTGTTTTGAAGTGGACTTTATGCAATGCTCATGTGAGTAGTTGCATGGATTGATGTGAGTCAAGTCGTGGACTTGTGCTCGGATTTGTTTTGTGGTTTGTTCATGTGCAGGTATTGCTCGAAGACGAATGTGGTCGATGACGGACCGAACTAGGTTCATGGAAGAACTGAGGTTCGGGACTAGGTTCAGGGAGGAACTGAGGTCTTGGTGGTCAAGGATGTCATGCGGGACGTTCGGGCTAAGAGAATGGTGCACATGAAGAATGGTTAGTCACGTGAGAATGGCAGGAGGTCATTCGCATGCAAAGTGTTAGTCACGTGAGTATGGCAGGTGGCCATACGCGTGCAAAGTGTTAGTCACGTGAGTATGGTAGGGTTACCATACGCGTGCAAGAGTTGTACTCGGCCAGGTTGGGCCAAGTAGAGTTGAGTTGGATACGGATTCCTTCTAGGGAATAGGAATCGTATTCAGAACTCCTTGTGGGTTGGTGCTTTAAATAGGTGGGAGGTCTCCTGTTGAAAGGCACCAAGTAGAGCTGAGCGCATCAAGCTTTGAGCTTGGTTTTAGGGTTTGTACTCTTTTGATGAGAGTATTTTAGACAAGAAATAAAGATCAATTCTTCCAAGATTTTTGCGTGCTACAAGAACCACGCTACATGTTGTTTTTTGTTTTGGTTCTTGTTTGCATGCATGTTCTAATTCTAGATTGGTTTTTGATCATTGAGTTTCATCTTGATTTGATCCATCAAAAACCGTTCTAGGGTATTGATTTAGAGTTTCTCAAAGTATAGTTGTTTAATCTTTTGAAGATCTTGTTTAATCTTGAAGTTTTGATTAGATTGATTCTCGTCAAGTTCTGGATCAGCAAGCTTGCGAAGCTCATAACTTTTGATCCATAAGTCCGATCGAGCTGATTCTTTTTGGGTTCAATTCGTATTGGAATCTAGTTTCTTGTGTCCAAATTTCAGATCGTTTAGACGGTTGGATCTCCGGGAATTCTCATTTTACCAAACCTCTGTCATTCTGTTTTTGTCGAAAACAAGGCAATTATTTGGTTCTGTTTTGGGGTGAACTTTTAATAGGTCAAGAATTTGGTTTTAGCTTCCGCACAATCATTCACCCACCCCCTCTGATTGCTATTTTCGTATACTTCGATCCTACAAGTGGTATCAGAGCTAGGTTTCTCTAATCTATCTTAACCGGTGATTAGATCAATGGATCGTTATTCGACAAAACCATGTGTGTTCGATGGTGTTGATTTTCAGTTTTGGAAGGCCAAGATGGAGGCGTTCATCCAAGCACAGGGCTTCACAATTTGGGAGAAAGTCTACAAGCCATATGAAGTCCCTGCAAACGACAACGTCAACGACACCAATCGCACACATGTTGAAGCAAATAGCAAGGCGCGCAACTTGATCATCCAAGGCTTGGGACGCAGCGACTTTGATCGTGTGGTTCATCTTCGATCCGAATATGAGGTATGGAAATCTCTTTGTGATTACCATGAGGGTTCTAACACTGTCAAAGAGGTTCGCCAAGATATTTACAAAAAGAATACATGCGTTTTGAGATGAAACCTAGTGAATCAGAGATGACTTCTTTGCACGTTTCAATAAAATTCTTAGCAATCTACGTGCTGTTGGAGTTAGCTACACTGATGCTGAAAATGCTCGACAATTGCTTAGTGCTTTGGACATGTCAGTGTGGGAGATGAAAGTAACATCTATACAAAAATCTACTACCATGAGCACACTCACATTAGATGTTCTTTACTCTAAGTTGAAAACTCATGAGTTGGATGTTCTTGCCAGGAAGGGTAACATTAAATCAATTGCTTTGATCTCTAACCCTAACATGTCAAATGCAAATTCTTCTTCTAGCTTTGCCTTGTCTTCCATGTCTTCTTTAACAGATGAGCAACTTGAAGAGTTTCCTGAAGAAGATCTGGCACTACTCTCTTCTCGCTTTAACAAAGCTTTGCAGAATGTGAGAATGAGAAAGAGAGGTGGTCCTCCAAGATGCTATGAGTGTGGTGACCTCAACCATATTCGCACAAATTGTCCTAAGCTTGCAGGAAAAACATCAAAGGAGGAGAAGGACAACGATGTAAGGAATGAGAAGAAAAGGTTCTCGTCAAATGATAGGAAGAAGAAGAGCTTCATCAACCGCAAGGTGGTTCACGAGTTCTTTCCGCTCTTGAACAAGTCAATTTGAGCGATGTGGACTCGGAGAGCAGCGAAGATGATGCAACTCCAAGCAAGCATGATTTGATAGGATTATGTCTCATGGCAAGCAGCAAGGATAGCTTCACCGAGGCGACCACGACAATGACTTCAATGAGGTAGATCCCTCTTATGATGAATTAGCTATTGTCTGTTACTCGTCTTGGAAAATTGCTTGACAAACGTGATAAGAAAATTAAGAAACATGATTTCATTATTGAATCATTGAATGCTGAAATTGCTAGACTTAAGACTTTGATTCCTAGTGATGATACTTGCAAATCATGTGACTTAATTTACAATGAGCTCACCTTGCTTAGGAAAGAACATGCTCTTTTGTTGCATCTAAATGAGAAAATGAGAAACATGTTGTACATGCTAGTCGTTCCAATCGATGATTTGCATAGTTCAACTTCTTGTTCTAAATGCTCAACTCTTGAATTAAAATTGAAAGATGCAAATGCTAGGGTTTCTCAATTAATCGATAATTTGCTTTCACATGAAATTCTCTCATGCTCAACTTGTCGCAAGCAAAAGGAAAAGTAGATGTTCCTGCAATAATTGTTTAACTCTTGCTAAGAAAGTTGATTACTTGCGAAATTCTTTGGAACGTTTCACTAATGGCAAGAAGAAGTTGAACATGATTTTGGATCAATCTAAGGTTAGCACAAACAAAAGAGGTTTAGGTTTTGATCCTTATGCCACATATGAAACTAAACCTCGTGACCGTTGTTCGTGCTCCTTGCAAAATTGAGTTATCTAATGAGCCTAAGAAAATTGCTTTTCAATCTGCTGGTTTTATCTTCTACTATGATGAATGCAAAATGTGCTTTT
The DNA here is from genome assembly GCA_036346355.1 of Rhipidocladum racemiflorum. Classification (NCBI taxonomy): domain Eukaryota; kingdom Viridiplantae; phylum Streptophyta; class Magnoliopsida; order Poales; family Poaceae; genus Rhipidocladum; species Rhipidocladum racemiflorum. The sequence goes on along the minus strand of CM070569.1, from coordinate 2,175,956 downwards.
ACTGTTAAAGCTAAACATCATGTCAAGTACACTTGCACTCATTGTGGTAGAGATGGACACTTAGTAGATTTTTGCTTTAGACTAGCCAAACAAAGAAAAGAAGGAAAGAACTAAGGCTAGGTCAAATTTCAGCAAAGCACATTTTTATGCGCCTAGAGAGATGAACACACCTTCTGTTCCTAGAAACAAGGGACAAGGCAAATCTGATTTTGTGCATAAAAATTATCGTGTTGTACCCTCTTGTTGTGCGTCGTGTGTCTCAAGATCGATTCCCAAAAATCTCATTCCTAACCCCAAGATCGAGACCTCGACATGTTTTGCTATGTAGGCTTCGCGAGGAAGGAGAACATATGGCTAGTAGATTCCGGATGCTCACGCCACATGTCCGGTGATAAGAATTGGTTCTCCTCCTCACTCGTGCATCTCGTGGCCGAAAGTGTTACTTTTGGAGATGCTTCTTCCTCTTCTGTTGTGGCAAAAGGTACAATAAAGGTAAGTGACAAGTTTATGTTCAAAGATGTAGCTCTTGTTGAAAATTTGAAATATAACTTGCTTTCTGTCTCTCAAATGCTTGATGAAGATCTTGAGATAAGCTTTAAGAAAAATGAATGCAAAGTGCTAGATGCTTCAGTGATCTTGTGTTCAAAATTTCTCGTTTTGGAAGAGTCTTTAAAGCTGATTTTGATGCATCACCTTCTTTTAAACATAGGTGTCTAATTGCCAATAGTTCTAAAGATTTATTCTTTTGGCATCGTGAGGCTTGGTCATGTTGGTTTTGATCATCTTACTCGTGTAAGTGGTTTAGATCTCATACGTGGCTTGCCTAAGCTTAAGGGTGATAGCAATCTAGTCTGTTCTTCTTGTAGACATGGTAAGATGATTGCAGGTTCACATCCACCTCTTACCATGGTGATGACAAACGCTCCAGGACAGCTTCTACATCTTGATACAGTTGGACCATCTCGAGTCCAATCCTTTGGAGGCAAATGGTATGTGCTTGTGATTGTTGATGATTTTTCTAGATACTCTTGGGTATACTTTATGGCATCTAAGGATGAGGCTTTTAGTCATTTTAGAAGTCTTGTTCTTAGGCTTTCTATTGATCATCCAGGAGCTCTCAAAGCTGTTAGAAGTGATAATGGAACTGAATTCAAAAATGCTTCCTTTGATCTCTTTTGTGTTGAAAAAGGAATTGATCATCAATTTTCATCTCCTAGAGTGCCTCAACAAAATGGTGTAGTTGAAAGGAAAAATAGAACGTTGGTTGAGATGGCTAGAACCATGTTAGATGAACATCACACTCCTAGAAACTTTTGGGCTGAAGCGATTTCAATCAAGCATGTTATGTTTCAAACCGTGTGTTTTTGAGATCAAAATTGGGTAAGACTCCATATGAGCTTCGGTTTGGACACAGCCTCTGCTTTCTCACTTTAGGGTTTTTGGATGCAAATGCTTTGTCTTGAAATCTGGAAATCTTGATAAATTTGAAGCTAGATCAATGGATGGCTTTTTCCTTGGATATCCTGCTCATACTCGTGGCTATCGTGGTGCTTGTTTTGGAGACTAACAAAATTGTGGAAACTTGTGAAGTTACTTTTGATGAGGCTAGTCCAGGCACTAGTCCAAGTAATGCAGGTACAGACGCATACATTCAGGGGGAGAAAATCTTTGAAGATAATGATGATGTTGAAGATGAGGTCTTGACTATTTCTAATGCACAACAAGCTGTAGCACCTTTGGCACCTACTACTACATCACCTACAGCTAACCATCCTCAAGCTACAACATCATCTCAGTACATGCTGAAAATGAAGAAGGAGAAGGAGAAGTCTCAAAAGCCAATGCTCCCTTGCACATTCGAAAATGCATCCATCTGAACAAATGATTGGAGACCTAAATGAGAGAGTCACTCGATCCAGGTTTATTCATTCTGACACTCATACTCATTCTGCTTTAGTTGCTTCTTTTGAACCCAAAGATATATCTCATGCATTATCTGACGAATCTTGGATCAATGCCATGCATGAAGAATTAGAGAATTTTGAACGAAATAAAGTTTGGAAATTTGTCTCACCACCTCCAGATTTTAATGTTATTGGAACTAGATGGGTTTTCAAAAATAAACAAAGTGAGGATGGTGTTGTTGTTAGAAACAAGGCTAGATTGGTTGCTCAAGGTTACACTCAAATTGAAGGCTTAGATTTTGATGAAACCTTTGCTCCTGTTGCTAGAATTGAAGCCATTAGAATCCTTTTAGCTTTTGCTGCATCCAAAGGTTTCAAATTGTATCAAATGGATGTGAAAAGTGCTTTTCTGAATGGCTACATAAATGAGGAGGTTTATGTCAAGCAACCACCTGGTTTTGAAAATCCAAAGTTTCCAAATCATGTGTTCAAACTAACAAAAGCTTTGTATGGTTTGAAACAAGCCCCTAGAGCATGGTATGATAGGCTAAAAACCTTTTACTTGAAAATGGCTTTTTAATGGGAAAGGTTGACAAAACTCTCTTTTACTCAAGCAAGGCAATGATCAACTATTCGCTCAGATTTATGTTGATGATATTATCTTTGGTGGTTCATCTCATGTTTTAGTGTCTGAAGTTTTCAGAAACAATGAGGAAGGAGTTTGAGATGAGTATGATGGGTGAGTTGACATACTTTTGGGATTTCAAATCAAGCAAACGAAGGATGGTACTTTTGTGCATCAAAGCAAATATACAAGAGACTTGCTACATCGCTTTGGGATGGAAAACAGCAAGCCGATCATGACACCTATGGAGAGCACTTGCGCACTTGACCCTGATGAAGATGGTGAGCCGGTTGATCAAAAGGAATATAGAAGCATGATAGGTTCACTTTTGTACCTCAACGCATCAAGGCCGGATATACAATTTGTCGTGTGCTTGTGTGCTCGTTTTCAAGCTTCCCCACGTGCTTCACATCGACAAAATTTGTCAAAAGGATTTTCATGTATCTTCATGGAACTCAAGATTTTGGCATTTGGCTTTCTGCTTCCTCATGCATTAGTTTGAGATCTTTTTCTGATGCTGATTTTGGAGGATGTAGAATTGATAGGAAAAGCACTTCTGGTTCATGTCACTTCTTGGGAAATTCTCTCATTGCATGGTCATCTAGAAAGTAATCTTCTGTTGCACAATCAACTGCTGAATCTGAATATGTGGTCAGCTGCTAGTTGTTGTTCTCAAATTCTTTGGATAGTAGCTACACTTAAAGATTATGGGGTTAATTTGGATAGTGTTCCTCTTTTGTGTGATAACACTAGTGCAATTTGCATTGCTAAGAACCCGTGCAACACTCTAGAACAAAACACATTGACATCAGATTTCACTTTCTTAGAGATCATGTTGAAAAAGGCAACATTGTGCTTCATCATGTGGATACTGAACATCAATTGGCAGACATTTTCACAAAACCTTTGTCTTCTTCTCGTTTTGCTTTTATTCGGGGAGAACTTGGGATTGTTCATCCAATGGGTTTGTTTTGAGGGGGAGTTTCTTTGCCAAGTTCTTTCACTTGATGAGCTCACTTTATCATATTTCTTTATATACTATATAATTGAGCTAATATATGATAATCTAAATTGTCTCACTTGAACTAAAAATGACATTGCGGAATTCCCTGGACTGATTATCTATAGCTAAATACTCTGTGATATCTTACTCTTCTAGGCTTGTTATTGAATTTTCTTGACAAATTTGGGCTATGAAGCAAGTGTATTTTCAGCTTTACTCTTTCATAAGACCTTTTAATCATTTTTGCATGTTTACAATCAAAGAAAAAGAAAAGCAAAAGGGAATCAATAAAAAGGGTTGTTAAAAGAAAAAGCTTCAAGTTGTATGCTTCAGGCATGCTTTCCTTTAAAAAAATAAGATGTATGCTTCAAGCATGCCATTCCCTCAAAGATAAGATGTATGCTTCAAGCATGCCACTCCTAGAAAATAAAAGAAGTATGCTTCAAGCATGCCACATGCGATTTATTGTTTAAAGATTAAATTGGTCTACTAGATTGGAGTTGAAACTACTTGCTCGCCCTGATTTGTTATTTGCTTCAACTTTGAGCCTTTGTTTTTCTACTAAAGGTTTTGCTTAGTACTTGGCTATAGTTGACTAAATTGAGGTTGAGATGCATGTCATTCCCTAACTTGTTAAAATCACATCAAGATCATGTATTTTGCATATTATATGATATATAAGGTTATATGATCGAATGAGCTCATCTTTTTTCTATCTTGGCACTCCCTTGTTTCTCCTTGTGAAATCTTTGCTACAGAAAAATTTTGAACCTGTTCTCTCCTTTACTCTTGATGAATCCATTGTCAAAGGGGGAGAAATTTGGAAATCTTTGAAAAGTTTAAAGAAAAAGGGGGAGTTGTTAAATTTGGGAATTTTGGGAGAAGTTTGGAGAATTTTTGAAATTTTTGGGCGCATTGCACATTCACACACATTTTCATTCTCAGGGGGACATTTTGTTTTGCATTTTGGTCAAAGGGGGATTTCTGTGTTTTCTTACTTTGGTCTTTGATCCTTTGGATTTCAAAATCTTTTGTAAAGTGAATGCCAATTGTTCAATTCTAAGTGGTGTTGCCAATGTTTTCATCAAGGGGGAGATTGTGAAATCATGTGCTGAAAAATTGGCTTTGAACTGAAAAATTAACTTAGATTTGAATTTGCAAAATGTGTTTGATCATGTGTTTTGACAATTGACAAGAAACAGTAAGTTTTGCCTTGGCGCCGGACCAATCCTAAAGAAAACAGTAAGTTTCCCATCTACGACGGACAAACTTTCTTGGTCCTTTGTAAACATGCTTTTTGACAACCTCTTTCTCCTATGTACAACGGACAAAGTTTTTGTGTCTGTCGTGAACATGTTTTTGAGCGCATGAGCCAAACCCTATTTTCCAAGAATCCAGTAAGTTTCGCATGTACGACGGACAAAGTTTTTGGGTCTGTCGTGAACGGCTTTTTGAGGATTGATTTCGCATGTACATCGGACAAAGTTTTTTGGTCCGTTGTGAACGTGTTTTCACCGGAATGTTTTCTTCTTGGAACTGAGAGTTTCACATGCACGGACAGAGATTTCTTGTCCGTCGTGAATGGACTTTTTCTAGAGTTTTTATTTCTTGTCCGTTGTGAACGTGTTTTGCTCAGTTTGGATGTTTTGCAAGAATTGAAATGGTTTGACCTTGAGATTATGAAATTTGTGATGATTTCATGATGTGTGTTTTGAAGTGGACTTTATGCAATGCTCATGTGAGTAGTTGCATGGATTGATGTGAGTCAAGTCGTGGACTTGTGCTCGGATTTGTTTTGTGGTTTGTTCATGTGCAGGTATTGCTCGAAGACGAATGTGGTCGATGACGGACCGAACTAGGTTCATGGAAGAACTGAGGTTCGGACTAGGTTCAGGGAGGAACCGAGGTCTTGGTGGTCAAGGATGTCATGCGGGACGTTCGGGCTAAGAGAATGGTGCACATGAAGAATGGTTAGTCACGTGAGAATGGCAGGAGGTCATTCGCGTGCAAAGTGTTAGTCACGTGAGTATGGCAGGTGGCCATACACGTGCAAAGTGTTAGTCACGTGAGTATGGTAGGGTTACCATACGCGTGCAAGAGTTGTACTCGGCCAGGTTGGGCCAAGTAGAGTTGAGTTGGATACGGATTCCTTCTAGGGAATAGGAATCGTATTCAGAACTCCTTGTGGGTTGGTGCTTTAAATAGGTGGGAGGTCTCCTGTTGAAAGGCACCAAGTAGAGCTGAGCGCATCAAGCTTTGAGCTTGGTTTTAGGGTTTGTACTCTTTTGATGAGAGTATTTTAGACAAGAAATAAAGATCAATTCTTCCAAGATTTTTGCGTGCTACAGTAACCACGTCGCTACAGTGTTTTTTTGTTTTGGTTCTTGTTTGCATGCATGTTTTAATTCTAGATTGGTTTTTGATCATTGAGTTTCATCTTGATTTGATCCATCAAAAACCGTTCTAGGGTATTGATTTAGAGTTTCTCAAAGTCTAGTTGTTTAATCTTTTGAAGATCTTGTTTAATCTTGAAGTTTTGATTAGATTGATTCTCGTCAAGTTCTGGATCAGCAAGCTTGCGAAGCTCATAACTTTTGATCCATAAGTCCGATCGAGCTGATTCTTTTTGGGTTCAATTCGTATTGGAATCTAGTTTCTTGTGTCCAAATTTCAGATCGTTTCGACGGTTGGATCTCCGGGAATTCTCATTTTATCAAACCTCTGTCATTCTGTTTTTGTCGAAAACAAGGCAATTATTTGGTTCTGTTTTCGGGTGAACTTTTAATTGGTCAAGAATTTGGTTTTAGCTTCCGCACAATCATTCACCCCCCCCTCTGATTGCTATTTTCGTATACTTCGATCCTACAGTTACTAATCCCACCTTGTTTCCAAAAATTTGTAGATGCTGGTTACCACCACCTTTGCCGCTCAGACTGGAGGCTTCTGCCAGGAGCTGTCGCTGATGCTGCAGGAGTTGGGGTTTCCCCATCGTCCTGAGTACCGGTACCAGTTTATTACTGGTCTTAGCCAGGACTTGTGGCAGGTCCGCCTGCTGGTTTTCGCGAGGAGCAGGGTTCGCGAGGAGGACCGACCCTTCTACTTCACAGCCGAGCGGTCGATTCTGGCGTATGCTTTGCAGGACGCGGCCAGAAAGGCTATCCTCATGTTGGGGCATAGCTACCGCGATCGCTTGGAGGACACCCCGTACCGCTTGTTTCCCCGTTTCCAGTTCGGGGGGATGTACAGCCTGTTTCGGAGTTTGGATCAGGAGGCTGACCCGACCGTGGTGCACCAGGGGTCACTCATCCAGGCTCTGGACGACGCCTACGTGCGGTTGACCGACGAGATGCAGAGGCAGCGTCGGGACCTGACGGCCGCGAGGGAGAGGATCCGTCAGCTCGAGGAGGAGAGGCATGACGCCCCGCCACCGCCACCAGCCCCGGGTCCAGAGTACCCGCCGATCCGCGACATACCGATGGATGCTCCGTCCGCCAAGCGTCATCAGGGTCAAAGGCTTCGTTGCCAGGCGCGCAAGTCAGTCCGTCCCCAGTCGCCGTTGGGGTTCTTGACCGCTTCCGGAGGAGCAGGACCTTCGGCAGCTGCTTCGCCTTCCCGCAGCAGGAGCGAGGAGGAGGAGGACCCATCCCCGCGTGGTTCTGCGGGTGATGCTAGTGACTAGTTGTCTAGCCTGAAGGACCTTTACTTTGTTCTGTGATCGTATTAGAACGATAAATAAGTGTTTGTTGGACTGTATCGTGCCCTTAGGCAGTTGTGATACAGCCAGCCCCAAAACTATTTTGTTTTAATGGAAGTTCAGTTGGTTTTCCCTTCTGTTGTGTGCTTTTGTGGTTGTGCTCTTGCTGTGGAGGATGTGGTTAATCCCCTGTTGCTTACCCGTGCTTTTCCCTCTTTCCTATTGCTTGACCGCCTTGTGCAGATGGAGAACCCTGGTCGTGGTCGTGGTCGTGGAAGGCCAGCAGGCCGTGGCAGAGGCCGTGGACGTGCCCGAGGACAGGTGCACTTTCAGGAAGAAGCATTTGTGGAGCCACCTCAGCAGCTGGGAGCAGAACATGGTCAGCAACCGGCAGCTCAGTTTGATCCGCCGCCCCCACCCCCAGCTCAGCCGCCTAATCTGGAGCAGATGATGGCGATGCAGATTCAACTCCTTCAGGCGTTAGCTCAGAACGTTCTGAACCAACCGCAAGCCGCGGCAGCACCGGCTCCAGTTCAACCGCCCCCATCGAAGTTTGGAGAATTCATGAGGACGCGACCCCCGACTTTTGCTGGGTCTGGAGACCCGCTAGAGGCGGACGACTGGCTCAAGGAGATTGAGCGCAAGCTTCACTTGGCTCAGTGCGACGACATTGAGAGCGTGCATTTTGCTTCTTATCAGCTTAAAGGCACAGCAGCCAACTGGTGGGAGAATTATTGTCTTGCACATGCCGAATCGCAGAACATTCCATGGAATGAGTTCGTGGAAAACTTGAGCCACCCATATCCCAAGGAGTCATGGAAATGAAGCGTCGTGAGTTTCATAGGCTTCAACAAGGGAATTTGTCCATCTCAGAGTACCTTAACCGGTTTACTCAGCTATCCCGCTATGCAGCCGCCGACGTCGCGATGGATGAGGCCAAGATCTGGCGCTTTATGGAGGGCATGGACCCAAATTTGAAGGTGCAGCTAGTGTCGGGCGACTTCCGCTGCTCCAACACATGATCAACAAGGCGCTGATCCAAGAGGATGCGCAGCGTCAGTTGTTTGAGACGCGCAAGAGGAAGATGCTGTTCCAGAATCAGCGCAGTGCTAGCAGCTCAAGACCTCGTCCCTTCCAACAAAGACAAAGAAAGCCAAAGACCCTCCAATGCAACCAGGACCCCAATGACCACCCCGCGCCCAACTGGACAAGCCCCTACCGGCAATGTAGGAGCTCAAGCTCAGAAGAGCAACACGGCTATGGCAGGAGTGCAGTGCTTCAACTGCAGGGAGATGGGGCACTATGCCAACAACTGCCCTCACAAGCGTCAGCCCAGTGAGGTTCAACCTGGGATCGACACCAGCACGTGCGCCAGCGCCAGCTCAAGGAAGAGGCACTCCGCAGACCCCACGCACCCCAAGGACAGCTGGAAGAGGTCGCGTGAACCACATCACTGCCAAGGAGGCTCAGGAGGCACCAGAAGTGGTTTACGGTACGTTCGTTGTCAACTCAGTACCTGCTTCAGTTCTGTTTGATTCTGGTGCAACTCATTCATTTATTTCGGAATACTTGGTTAAAAAGCATAACTGGAACACTATACAGTTAAGAAACCCTTTGTTAGTACAATCCCCTGGAAAAGAACTAAGAACAACTGCTGTTTGTCCGAAGATGGATATAATAATAAAAGGGGTAAAGTTCCTCGCGAACTTAATATTATTGGATACTAAGGGTATAGAAGTAATCCTTGGAATGGATTGGTTAACCAAGTACAAAGGTCAGATAGACTGTGCCAGTAGAACTATCTCTCTTACCAGCCCTGAGGGGATTAGAGTGGAGTTCTTATCTAATCTCGCCTCTAAGGGGGGTAGTACCCTGAACCGTCTAAAAGGTACTTCCTTGGAGAAAGTGCCGATAGTCAAAGAGTACCCCGATGTCTTCCCGGATGAGTTGCCTGGAATGCCGCCAGATCGAGATGTGGAGTTCGTGATTGAGCTCGTACCAGGTACCGCTCCAATCTCGAAGAGGCCTTACCGACTGCCGTCCAACGAGTTGGTCGAGATGAAGAAGCAGATTGAAGAGTTGCAAGAGAAAGGATTCATCAGGCCCAGCTCGTCGCCTTGGGGATCGCCAGTGATCTTTGTCTCCAAGAAAGACGGTAGTCTGAGGATGTGCATAGACTACAGGTCTTTGAATGAGGTCACCATCAAGAATAAGTATCCGTTGCCTCGGATTGATGATCTGTTTGATCAGTTAAAGGGAGCTCAAGTCTTCTCCAAGATAGATTTGAGATCGGGATATCACCAGTTGAAAATAAGAAAGGAAGATATTCCTAAAACAGCCTTCACGACCAGATATGGCCTGTACGAGTTCACAGTCATGTCGTTCGGATTGACCAATGCTCCTTCGTATTTTATGAACTTGATGAATAAGGTGTTCATGGAGTATTTAGACAAGTTCGTCGTAGTCTTTATCGACGACATTCTTGTCTATTCCAAGAGCAGAAAAGAGCATGAGGATCATCTGCGGATAGTCTTGGAAACCCTAAGAGAGCATCAGCTGTATGCTAAGTTTAGCAAGTGTGACTTTTGGTTGAAAGAAGTATCTTTCCTGGGTCATATCATTTCTGCTGCAGGAGTAGCAGTAGATCCCGCCAAAGTGAGAGATGTTTTGGATTGGCAACAACCGAAATCAGTCCCAGAAATCAGGAGTTTTCTTGGATTAGCTGGTTACTATCGAAGATTCATTGAAGGTTTCTCGAAGATAGCCAGACCCCTTACTCAGCTTCTGAAAAAGGAAAAGAAGTTTGAATGGACTAAAGCTTGCGAGCAGAGTTTTCAGGAGTTGAAAAAGAGATTAACTTCAGCCCCAGTGCTGGTTCTACCTGACATTCACAAGAACTTTGAGGTGTATTGTGATGCTTCAAAACAAGGGATTGGATGTGTTTTGATGCAAGAAGGAAAGGTAATAGCCTACGCTTCAAGGCAACTGCGACCTCATGAAGAAAACTATCCTATTCATGACTTGGAGTTAGCCGCAGTGGTGCATGCGCTCAAGATATGGAGGCATTACTTGATCGGCAATAGATGTGAGATCTATACGGATCACAAGAGCCTGAAGTATATCTTCACTCAACCTGACCTCAACCTGAGGCAGAGAAGATGGTTGGAGTTGGTGAAGGATTACAATGTTGGAATTCACTACCACCCCGGAAAGGCAAATGTAGTGGCGGATGCACTAAGCAGGAAGGTTCGCTGCAATAATGCAATGGGGCAGGAAGGCCACCAATGATTAGTGAGGAATTTCTGCGTCTTAACCTGGAGTTGGTAAAGGAAGGATGCATCTACAACTTGGAAGTGAAATCGACCCTTGAGGATCAGATCCGAGCAGCTCAGAAAGATGATAAGGGCATTGCGGATCTGAAAGAAGGTCTGAAGAAAGGAAAACACCCCGGATTTTCTGTGGATGACCAGGGTACGGTTTGGTTCGGAAAAGGATAGTAGTCCCTAACCAAGAAGAGATCAAGAGTGTGGTTGAAGGAAGCACATGATTGATATACTCCATTCACCCTGGAGGTACCAAAATGTATGCGGATCTGAAGGAGAAATATTGGTGGCCTAATATGAAGAAAGAAGTTGTAGACTTCAGGCCCTTGTGATGTGTGTCAGTTAGTGAAAGCAGAACATCAAAGACCAGCCGGTCTGTTGCAGCCCTTGCAAGTGCCTGTTTGGAAATGGGAAGAAGTTGGGATGGATTTCATAACTGGGTTACCCAAAACTAAATCCGGTTATGATTCCATTTGGGTGATTGTGGACAGATTAACTAAGGTGGCTCATTTCATTCCTGTGAAGACAACTTATCTTTGGTGATAAGTTAGCAGAGCTTTATATGGCCAAGATAGTATGTTTGCACGGTGTGCCCAAGAAGATTGTGTCCGATCGAGGTTCCCAGTTTACCTCAAGGTTTTGGCAGAGATTGCATGAGGTGATGGGCACAAATCTGAATTTTAGCACCGCATACCATCCCCAGACAGACGGTCAGACGGAAAGGGTGAATCAGATTCTGGAAGATATGCTCCGAGCTTGTGCTTTGACGTATAAAGGTTCTTGGGATCAGAATTTGCCTTATGCAGAGTTTGCTTACAACAATAGTTATCAAGCCAGTCTGAAGATGGCACCGTTTGAAGCTTTGTACGGAAGAAGGTGCAGGACACCTTTATATTGGAAAGAAACAGAAGGTGGTCAGATCATTGGACCTGATATCCTGAAAGAAGCCGAAGAGCAAGTCAGGGTAATTCGTGAGAATCTGAAGACAGCTCAGTCAAGACAGAAAAGCTATCATAATCGTAAATCGAGAATTGAGCTTTGCACCTGGTGATCATGTGTACTTGAAAGTGTCACCTTTAAAAGGAATGAAGCATTTCCGAGTTAGTGGGAAGTTAGCGCCCCGCTATATTGGACCCTTCCGAGTGGTTGCCAGAAGAGGAGAGGTTGCTTATAAGTTGGAACTGCCGTCTCAGTTGTCAGGAGTACATGATGTTTTTCATGTATCGCAGTTGAAGAAGTGTCTCAGAGTTCCTGAGCATCAGTTGCCAGTTGAAGAGTTGGAATTGGAGGAAGATCTGTCTTATCCAGAGTTTCCTGTCAGAATTTTGGATGAAGCGGAGCGCCGAACTCGAAGCCGGGTAATCAAGTTTTGCAAAGTTCAGTGGAGCAATCATTCAGAAAAAGAAGCAACCTGGGAGCGAGAAGAAGATCTTCAAGCAGAGTTTCCAGACCTCTTTCTTTCTTCTTCGGAATCTCGGGGACGAGATTCTCTCTAAGGGGGGTAGGTTTGTAACATCCTCATTTTCGCCTTCTGGAAGAAAAACCTAATTTAAATAAAGTAATTCAAAAGTTGGAGTTTCATTGGTGTTTATATTAACCTGGCATCCACTCCAACCCAAAATCGCGATTCAATTCCCTTCCGGTCGAAAAATCGGATTTTCCAGTCCCGCCGGTACCCGCAAGTTCACCCGAGTCCAGAAATACTCCAAAAATCTCCAAACCACTTTTAAAATGTTCCAAATATTCCTAAATGATTTTAGGAATTTATCCCCGAATTTTGGACCTCCGTTCCGATTTTATCTCGCGCGGTTTTTGTTAAATGCCCGCAATTCGCTCCGGAATATTAAATTCCCCCAAATTCGTCCGAATTCAACCAAACCAATTCCATTGAGTCCCAAATAATCTAAAATGGCTCTAGGAATTTTTCCGGAATTTTTAGGCCATTTTTCCTAATGTTTCCCTAGGGCGGAACGTTTGCGTAAAAGAGGGCCAATGAGGTCGTGCCACGTGTCATGCACTGTTCATTGTCTTCCACCTCTAGCCATGCATGAGCAATGGAGCTCCAAGCAAGCTTCAATGGTGGAGGCTTTCTTTAATTGCTCATATCTCCCTCCACGCAACGCCAAACGACTAGCCGTCGGTTCCGTTGAATCCGTAGCGTCGCCCTCTTCACATCCCCCACCACCCCTCGCCGGAGAGCTCACCGGAATTTGCACGGGCGCCCAAAAACCGAAAACGGCCCTCATGGCTTTAATTGCTCATAACTCGGCCGTTTCTCGTCCAAACGCCGCGCCACCACTTCCATCTCACTGTATAAAAGCCCTCTTCCCGGTGGTATGATCCTCCTTTGGCAGCTCCCCTCCATTCAATCTCTAGCTCAAGAAAACCGACGCCGGTTCATTTTTTTTCGGTGTTCTTCGTGTTCGTCGATTGGTTCTTCTTCTCCGGTGAGCCATTCTTCGAGTTCTTAGGTTCCTTGTGACCGTGAGGAGGTCTAGCTTCTAACCCAAGTATTGATTTTAGGTTGCCTCAATCGTTGACGACGAATTTCGTGTTTTACCGATTTCAACCGAAGCTCCGTTCATCACCAAATTCAGCCACTCCGGTGAGTTCTAGTCCAATTCCTTCCTCCTAGATGTTGCTAAGGATGTTATCTAGAGGATCTAGCTTTTTATTTGGATCAATTTCATGCGAAAATGAAGGAAAAATCCGGATTTTTGGAAATGTTGCCTTCTCTGTTTTTGGTGTTCATGCCATGTGTGCGTGTGCACCGCCCGCCGCCCGTAGCCGGCGAAAGCCACCGCCGGCCAGCCCGCCGCTCGCCGCCCGGCCGGCGCTCGCCGTCCGCGCCGCCGCCCGTGCTTTGCCCGGCCGTGCCTTGTCTGCGTCCGCCGCCAGCTCACGCCGCCCGGCAGCCCCGCCGCCGCCCCGCCGGCCGTGCCCCCCACTCCCTCTCTCTCCCTTCCTCTCTCTTTCTCAATCTCTCTCTCTCCTCCATGAATGGCAAGCAAGCTTCCAGAGGAAGCCATCTCCTCTCCCTCCCCTCAATGACATGTGGGGCCAACTTGTCATAGGGATAGACTTAGTCAAAGCCAGTCAAAGTCCAAGTCAAAGTCAGCCGGTCAACGAAGGAATATTCCAGAGAATATTCCCGGTTTTCGATTTATTTGAAATTCAAACTTCGGAAGCTCATAACTTTCTCATCCGAACTCCGTTTGACTCCATTCAAATTTCTAAATTCATCTAAAATCAAGATCTACCTGCCAGTATTATGTTTGTAATTTTTAGATTTTATTTATTTTCTGTTATTTATTTATTGCCTCGTTTTGCGCGTAGTCGAGAGCGCCGACGCGACCGCCGACCCGCCACGGCTTCTCACAAGCGTCTGACGACCTACTCGCGACAGAAGGCAAGTCCCTTTGACGCATTTTGATCCTACGTTTTCAAATGTGTTTAAATGCTTTATAAACTTGCATGCTATGTTTAAAGTCGTATATCAAATATAAGGACTTAGCTAATCCAAATTGTGATTACCTCTCTTTGATATCGACAACCATATTACTTGAAACCCTAGGACATTGCTTATACCATGCTTACGCTTATATGGTATCCCTTGATTGTAGTACGGTAGAATTGCTTAGGACCTTTATCGATGAAGTTAACCCATGGGAGGGATTTCTCAAAAATGAATGTTTACCAAAATGACTTGAAAGGTATTATAATTGGTTTGATACTGTTTTTCCAAAACAAAATAAAAAGGAAAACTGGTTTGGACTTGGGCGGATTGGTATGTCGGGTGGGAGCGGATCGAGTCTTGATCCTATTGTGCAAGTACCGCCCCAAGTCATATAAGGACCGACGCTTATGATTGCCATTTTAAGCAACACCGTACTACCACATGTCTATAATGGTACGACCTGGCCAACTAATTTGTAGAAGCCTAGTTTAGACTCACCATTCGGTTGAATGTGAATGCCGGATGGAGGCAATGTTGTTTTTCTCACACGGCGCAAGAGGGGCTTCAGATCAAGGCGGTTGGAACCCTAACAAATGGTGAAACCTCGGCCAGGTGGGTCTAGCTAGGTAGAAACATTGTAACGGCCTTGTCACGACCTCTCTGCCGGCACACCAAAGGAAGTGTGCTAATAGCTTGGCATTAAGAGATGATCGTGTCGTGTGGGTAAAGTTGTACACCTCTGCAGAGTAAAACTATTCGAATAGCCGTGCCTGCGGTCAAAGGCAAAAGCAAGGAATGCTTTCATATTGGTAGACTTTGGTTTTGTTTTAAAAATAGAAAATGTTTTGTTTTGGGATTCGGGAGTGGTTAGAACTCTCGGATGTGATTTGGCGGATAGAGCCAACCAGGTGGAAAGAACCTGTGTTTGTATTTGACGGATGGAGTCACATGATTAACCACGATTCTTTAAAATCGCGGATAGAGCCGTTTATATCGGTGATGGTGGATAGAACCTCACTACGATATTATGTATTTCAATGATTAAAAAGAATTGCGAAAAGTTGCTTTGTGAAATGCTATTACCTAAGTATGGTTTAATAAAACTTGGCTTTATGCAAATGAACCCTACTAAGCTTCCTTTGGAAAGCCCACATAAGCATATTTTCCCAGACTTGCTGAGTACGTTTGTACTCACGTGCTACACCAACATGTCATCATCAGAAAATTTTCAAGATGCGACCGAGGAGGGCGAGTTCTACGCGGAGGAGTACGAGGAAGGCTGCCAGGAGGACTAGTCGCGTTCCTAGTAAATGCTGTGGCGTTTTGGTGTCTGCCCGTTTCGCTTTTGTTTCCGCTGCTTTGTTTCCGGTCTTTAGACCGATTATTGTAATAAGTGGCCATGTGGCCCATACTTGAATATTTATAATACAAATTTCGTTTTGTTCAGCACTGAAGTATCACTGTGACTGTGTGTACTAGCTACTGATCTGGGACTAGTACGGAAATGCACAGGAGATTTCGGATAGCCGATCCGGGGTCTCACAAAACATTTGTTAATGGGCTGCTGGGGTCCGTTTATTATTTTACTGGGGTCATAGCTGGTTAAAAAAAGCTACGTACAAGAGTTTCTCACAAAGTCATCGGGGTCGCCGGACCCCGTTAAGTACACGTGCGTTCGCCCCTAGTAAGGGCCAACAACAGGGGGCTTAATTAGGGGTTTATCCTATGGGCGATCTCGTAGGACACCAAGTCATCGACCACCTTGTTTATAACGCATTGCACCATGGAATGAGTTACGGTGAAAATACGGGCATTCCGCTCTTTCCAAAGGTTCCAGAACCCGTAAAACAGGGCGGAATCTATATTAGGGCAGATGGCACGCAGATGCTGCCACCAAGAGGAAATGGAGGGGTTGGAACCTGCAGGCATGAAGTTCGGCACCTGTGCTAGCAGTCTTGCAAATAGGGTCGACAAGAGGGAAAGAGCATAGGGGCACGCGATCATGAGATGAGACGCCGTCTCCAAGTCTGCATCACACAGGCAGCAAACTGCTGAGTGAGGCCACCCTCTCAGGGCTAGCATGTCGGATGCTAGAATTCTGTTTTGAATAAGAAGCTAGGCGAAGAATTTGCATTTGCTCTGGATGTAGTTGCAATTTAATGGCTAGATCTAGTTTATTTAAGATTTTCCTTTCTTCAATGGCAAAGCTTAGATTCAATTTTTTTTATTTACCTAGCATTTTTTAGATTAATTTATATCTAGATGATGAATTTATTACCTTGCTCCATTAGATTATTTGTTGTCTACCTTTTTTAGATGACAAAATATGGCAAGCATATATTAAATTTATTTAATTAAGATTGTTGGATATTAATACACATTAAATTTAATGTATATGGTATATAGGTGATCATGAAGTTGCCTTGCATTTTGAGATGATGAATTATGTACCTCTTTGAGAGGATAAATTTAATTTTGGCTATGCATAGTACTTAAGATTTGTTTCTAATTACCATTAATTTTCTTACCGTTAGTGAGATGATGAATTTACTACCTTGCTCTATTAGATTAAGTTGTCTACCTTTTTTGGATGATAAATTATGATTGAGCATATATTAAATTTATTTAATTAAGGTTATTGGATAGTAACAAATAATGGATTAATGATTTATGTAATTAAGATTATTGCATATTATTAATTGTTACATTAATTAATTGTAGATGGACCGGAGATGGATGTACAATGCGAACCGTTGCAGCCGAGAATACATCGACGGCGTATCTGCTTTTCTACGAGCAGCCGAGGAGAACAGATTGCAAAAGAAGACGGAGTACATACATTGTCCATGCATTGATTGCAAGAATGAGAAGATGTTTTCGGACAAAGACCAAATCCACTTGCACCTGATTCGGAGGGGCTTTGTACCTAGCTATACCTGTTGGACAAGGCACGGTGAAGAGGAGATCATACTTCAATGTGATAATGTCGACGACGAAGCCGCCAATATGGCGGTGACATCGGGTATGGAACCGATGAGGATAGGTTGGTCGTTGACGATGACAATAATCTGGCTCAAATGTTGCGCGATGCAGAAGGAAACTACAACAGTGAGAGAGAGTTTAATCAGTTCAAGGGTTTGATAGAGGACTCGGAGAAACCTTTGTTCCCGGGTTGCAAGGAGGAATACACAAAGTTGCACACTGTGCTTTCACTACTGAAATTGAAGGCAAGCAATGGTTGGTCCGACAAGAGTTTCACGGAGTTGCTACGTCTCTTAGCGGACATGCTTCCTGAGGGCAACCTGTTGCCTAAGACCACTTATTTTGCCAAGATGGTTGTATGTCCCTTGGGATTGGAGGTAGAAAGAATACACGCGTGTCCAAACGACTGTATACTCTATCGCAAAGACTATGCAGACACGCATGTATGTCCGGTGTGTAAAGCATCGCGATACAAGCGTAAGGGCGAGGAAAACGAAGGCATAGAAGTGAAGAATGGAGCTCCCGCTAAAGTGGTGTGGTATTTGCCAATAATACCTCGTCTAAAGCGTTTATTTGCAAATAAAAAGCATGCCAAGCTGATGCGATGGCACTCAGAAGAGCGAAAGAGGGATGGAAAGCTGAGGCACCTGCCGATTACGCCCGATGGAGAACCATCGATAGGCTCTTTAGAGAGAACTTCGGAAATGAGCCAAGGAATATAAGGTTTGGGTTGAGTACGGATGGAATGAATCCTTTCGGTAACATGAGCAGTATTCATAGCACTTGGCCCGTGACTCTCAGATCTACAACCTTCCTCCTTGGCTGTGTATGAAGCGAAAATACATTATGATGTCGCTGCTTATCCAAGGGCCGAGACAACCTGAAACGATATTGATGTATACCTACAACCATTGGTGGAAGATCTTGTGCTCTTGTGGAATGTAGGTGTACATGTATGGGATGAGTACAAGCGGGAGTACTTCACTCTACGCGCAATGTTGTTCTGCACCATCAATGATTTACCACCCTAGGTAACCTGTCCTGGCAGTACTATAAAAGGAGCTAAAGCTTGCCCCCAATGCCTGAATGAAACTAGTAGCGTGTGGCTTAACAACTCGAGGAAAATACCTACATGCGTCACCGTCGGTTCCTTCGAAGAATCATCCGTGCCGTAATATGAAAAACAATTTGACGGTACAAAGGATGACGGTTCAGCTCCAAGGCCTCTTACTGGGGAAGAGGTATATGATATGGTTAAGGATATTAATGTTGTACTTGGAAAGGGGGATACATCGAGGTCCCGTACTGAGAAAACCACGTGGAAGAAGAGATCCTTATTTTGGGATTTGCCCTATTGGAAGGACTTAGAAGTTCGACATTGCATCGACGTCATGCATGTAGAAAAGAATGTATGTGACAGCGTGCTTGGTCTTTTACTGAATATTCCTAGCAAAACAAAGGATGGACTGAAGGCACGAAGGGACCTGCACGATATGAAGATCAGAGCCGAGCTACATCCTCAAGACACCGGGAAAGGTCGACTTTACCTTCCCCCAGCTTGCTATACTCTGTCCAAGAAAGAGAAAACAGACCTCTGCAAGTGCTTGCGTAGTGTGAAAGTTCCGTCCGGTTACTCCGCAAACATCAAGAAACTGGTATCGATGAAAGATTTGAAGTTAACTGGTATGAAGTCTCATGATTGTCATGTGATGATGACACAAATGCTCCCTATTGCAATTAGAGGTATTTTTCCTGACAAGGTTCGAGAGGCAATCATGAGGTTGTGTTTCTTCTTTAACGCGATTTCACAGAAGGTCATCGATCCCGTTGGACTTTATGAACTGCAGGCTGATGTGGTCAACACTCTGTGTCAGCTAGAGATGTATTTTCCTCCATCATTTTTCGATATCATGGTTCATCTCATTGTTCACCTTGTGAATGAGATAAATATTTGTGGGCCAGTATTCCTGCATCAGATGTACCCGTTCGAAAGGTACATGGGTGTTCTGAAGAAATATGTACGTAATCGATCACGACCGGAAGGTTCCATTGTAGAAGGTTATGCAACTGAGGAGGTTATTGAGTTCTGCGTCGATTACATGGACGAGGTTGAACCGGTAGGAGTGCCTGTATCACGCCATGAGGGGAGGCTAGCTGGCAAAGGAGTAATCGGAAAGAAATCCACAAATTCTTACGATCATTTTTGTTCGAACAAGCTCATTTCACAGTCTTGCAGCGATCGATCGAGGTATCCCGTTTATGGACATGCACAAGGAAAAGCTACAGAGGGAAAATCGTGGACGATCGAGGTTTGGATAACAAAAGAGCACAATCGTGTGTTCAATCATTGGTTCAAGGAGCACATGTCCGTGAAGAAACGAGTGTTACGTTGAGGTGGTTGGCAAAAGGGCCATCAGGTACAATCATGACATGGCAAGGATACGACATAAATGGATATACATTTTACACGAGAGCTCAGGATAGCAAAAGTACTTACCAAAACAGTGGTGTCCGTATAGATGCCTACGACAATACAGCAAGAAGAAGAGCAGCTTCTATGGGTTTATAGAGGAGATTTGGGAGCTCGACTACTGCATTTTCAAGATCCTGGTGTTTCGGTGTCGTTGGGTCCAACTCCCAAAGGGTGTCAAGGTGGACAAATATGGCTTCACTACTGTGGACATCGAGCAAGTCGGATATAGAGACGAACCATTCGTACTTGCGAAGCAAGTTGCACAGGTCTTCTATGTAATCGACCCGGCAGATAAGAAGCGTCATGTAGTTCTTCAAGGAAAACAAAGGATCGTCGGAGTTGAGAATGTCGTGGATGAGGAAGAGTACAACCAGTTTGATGAGTTGCCTCCTTCCGTAGATGGCAGCATCAGGCTCGAGGAAGCAACCACTCAGGAAGCCACCTATCATCGTGATGATCATGAAGAAGGCCAAATTGTGAAAGAAAATAATTAGCTAGAAGTAATGGCAAAATGTGTGTATTTATGTGGCGTAATGGAAATGTAATGTCAGAAATATGCATTTATGTGGAGTAATGGCATTTTTTTTGTTAAAAAATATGCTTTATATTAATTCATGGCTTTATATTAATAGAAGGAAATCTGAAAAATATGCTTTATATTAATTTATATTAATCAGGGATTCAAATTTCATAAGAATATAAATTTATATATCATAGATAAATTAATTATGAATAATTAGTAGTTAATATATATGATAGGTTCACTAATACATTAATTCATGGCTTTATATTAATAGAAGGAAATCTGAAAAATATGCTTTATATTAATTTATATTAATCAGGGATTCAAATTTCATAAGAATATAAATTTATATATCATAGATAAATTAATTATGAATAATTAGTAGTTAATATATATGATAGGTTCACTAATACATTAATTCATGGCTTTATATTAATAGAAGGAAATCTAAAAAATATGCTTTATATCAATTTATATTAATCAGGGATTCAAATTTCATAAGAATATAAATTTATATATCATAGATAAATTAATTATGAATAATTAGTAGTTAATATATATGATAGGTTCACTAATACATTAATTCATGGCTTTATATTAATAGAAGGAAATCTGAAAAATATGCTTTATATTAATTTATATTAATCAGGGATTCAAATTTCATAAGAATATAAATTTATATATCATAGATAAATTAATTATGAATAATTAGTAGTTAATATATATGATAGGTTCACTAATACATTAATTCATAGCTTTATAATAGAAGGAAATCTGAAAAATAGTATTAGTGGCGGTTGTTAATTAAAACCGCCACAGATAAGGTTTATCAGTGGCGGTTTTTTAATTACAACCGCCACTGATAATTTTATCTGTGGCGGTTTTTAATTACAACCGCCACTGATAAACCTTATCTGTGGTGGTTTTTAATTACAACCGCCACTGATATGTCCCCCAATAAAAACCACGCCACAGTGGTCAGTCCTCACCACTAGCTTTGAACCCTACCCCGCCGCCTCCCTCCCGCGCCCGGCGACCCCGCCGCCTCCCTCCCGCGGTATGATGTTATAAGTTAGCAATTCTTCCCATTGGAGAAGTTTACATTAATTCATGACAGTGGTATGATGTTATAAGTTAGCAATTCTTCAAATCATCAGTCCCCAATAGACCAAAGGAGGTTGAATTTGCTTCCATATATTTCCTCTGCTCATTTTGCAATTGCAAATTCAGATGACAAACATGGAACTTGTTAATAACTTTAAAAACATATAAGAGAACATATAAACAGAAATACTTACTGTTCCATGCCATTCTCCTCTGTAAACTTCTCCAAACGATCCTGGAACATAAAAGGTTGGATGGAATTTGTATTAAAAACATGTAACATGATTTCAGAAACTGTACTAGGATAATTCCAGAGAATCAACTGTGATATAGTCACTGAAATAGTAGCATAATTAAGAAACAATCATCTGTGTAAATAAAGAGAGCTGTACCAAGGCCGATCCGTTCACCAATTTTAATTTCTTCCCATTGGATTTCAAACTCTGCAACATCTTCCAGAGCAATATCCGATTTTGCACTCTCTGTCCCGCTTGATTTGTCTGAGATTCTTTCAGCTTCCTGAGGAACTTCAACTGAATCCTTTTCTTGATCCAGAGCGTTACACAAATGAAAGGTTATATAAAAAATGTCTAAATGATAACCTTAAACAACACATCAAACAATAGAAAGAAAAGCATTATTGTTGCCAACAAATTTCACTAATACCAACGAGCAATTCCTGGAAGCCAACATAAATGCATGAAACAGGACATAACAACCATGTGCCCACAATAGCCATAAGCAATAAAAAATTTAATATGATCCAGATGCCATGTGCCCATGTCAAATGAAAATGCAAGCATATAAACTACTTGGATTAATAATCTTAAAGCAATCATACAATAATATTAAAATAAACAAAAAAAATGCAATTCTGAAAACCATGGATTGCACCTTGAATTTAACATTTCGCTGGTGCTTCCACATTTAATTTCTTTACTTACTAAAACAACTACACATTTAGACATGCACTTCTCAAATTTATACACAATTCATTTGAGGACAAAAAAACAGCATGCAACATGGTATGGCAATCCAACCAACAGAAACTGATTGTGCTTCACTGGTTTGTGTAGGTGTACATGAATAACAGTATCAGTTAAATAAAGGACAAAAAACAATACCCTGAGATACTCAATGACCATTTGAGGGTTGAATTTTTTATTAAAATCAGTATTTCCAATCTCAGACTTTGATTCTTCGACTAATTGATTGAGTAGTTGCAGAGCTTCGCGGTGCATTTCATTGCTTTTGTAGAGCTCAAGTAACACCATATAATCACTCCTTTGCTTCAGAAACTCCTCGGATATCTTCAAATCACAATAGTTAAGTCCTTTCAATAACCCTATTGCTCCTGATGACTGCCCTGTAAGAATAAGAGCTTGAAGAAGAGATGTGTCGATCTGATCGCCATTTCTCTAGCAATAGAGATTGTATGCGTCTGAGCTCGTTTCTGACAAAAAAGAATACATAAGAATTATTATAATCTCCTTTTTGTGTATAATTAACAAACAAATTATTTGATTTGCAATCATCTGTGCAATAGGCATAGCACTATGCACACTCATAAAAACATAAGGCCCAAGACACTTTTAAATAGAATGTTATCCTGACAAGAAATTTAAATCAATTTTTTTTTGTGGTAGCAGAATGTTCATATCATACCAAGGAATTGCATTTACCTCATCTTTGAAAGAATGAGAATATTATGGACCTAAACACGAAGTTTGAATTCTTATGAAAGCTTGGACTCTTGTGTACATATGAAACTTGGAAGAGCCCTAATTGAGCTCCAGGGTACCTGAAAGCATCAACATGCTCCTTCCTTCCTAATTTTTTCTACTGACCTCAGAGACCCGCAGAATTGATAAATAAATCTAGAAACCTCAGATAACCAATGAATGAAACCTTACCAAAACATTAAATTCACTCTTTCCAGGGATTCTAAAATGAATTTAGCTCAAGGAAAGCCAAGCTGCAGTACCAGGAACAAGTAGGTGAATAGTGTTACATCAAACAAGGATTCAGATTTCAGAACAATAGGTATGACAAATATCCTTCATTACATACCTCGATACTTTAGACAATTTGCATATAATATTTAGCACTGCACCCATCATAGGTGATGTTGTGCTACAATGAAAGGTTATATAAAAAATGTCCCTGCTGTTATACAAAAAAAAATGATGATTTTAACTCTACCTGGGATAGTGAAAGTTCTCGTCTGTATTAATGGGGAATCCCTTGGGCCTTAGTGCATACTTGGAATCCATTGATGTTGTTTTTCATATTTGTAGTCATTTCCCTTGACTCTATTTTTGGATGTTCATGTCATCGCTTAAGTTGATATCTTCTACCTTGGTAGATCAATGATTGCAGACCACGCGACTCGAGGCGCGTAGACCTCGAGGAGTTCTTGGTGCTCGGACACCAAGATTCTTGTTGTTTCTCTTAATTCGTGATTTATGGTTCTTATTCTGAGATGGTAGATAGATTGTAGCTGTAATTCTGCAATGGAGTGGCGTTGAGACCGAGTTCCTTCGTTTCTTACCTCATTGCTTAAGAACTTGGCCATAAGGCCTTCTAGTTATTTACAAGACTTCTTCTCTTTTAATCAAATTGCTGTTCTTAAGGATGTACCTATTCTGGTCTTAGCCGCTTTGCTTTTAACTACATATTTTTATCCGACGCAACGCAACGTGTAAACCTACCTAGTCCGGTCTTAGTTGCCTTCTATAGCTGCCAGAGTAGTTTTACCTGTCGGTTAGGATTTCTCAACATTATTTATCACATCGGTTGATCTCTCTACACAATAAGACCTCTTGTTCACATTATCTTCGAAATGACTATGTTTACTTTCAAAATGTAGTTCTTATGGAGCCTGAGGCCCAGCCTGGGTTGGAGGATGCTTCCAACCCGTCCCCGAACTCAAGCCCGAGCAGATACCTATTGGACCATCCAACCACCGAAGGTGCCGAGGCCTCCATCGCTGCCGGAGATGCTGATGCTCCCGTTGCAAGACGTCGAGGCCGAGGGAAAACTAAGAAGCCTGAAGGCCGGCATACCATCTCAGAGGTCTCAGATGCTGGAGTCCCGGTTAAACCGGCAAAAACAGCAACAAAATATAGGTCAACATGCGGGTACATCGCAAGGGATAAAGTGCCAATCACCTATTTGGATTGGCACAAAGTGCCCGACGCCATCAAAATGGATCTATGGACAGAGCTGAAAGAAACTTTCGAATTCCCTGAAGGAGCTGAAGAGCACGTGCGTCACAATGCCTTGATGTCAATGGATGTCGCATGGAGGAACTTCAAGTCCAAGCTGAATACGCAATATGTGATGAAAAATCGGTCAGCCATCAGAGATTATCCTAAAGTAGAGCCATATTGGGATGAATTTATTGCGATGAAGCAAGACGAAGCAGCAATAAAATCCAGTGAGGACCACCGTCAGATCGCAAGGATGAACACTCACCCCCACAGACTAGGCACGAGTGGGTACGCAGGTAAGATTCCTCACTGGGAGAGGGAAGAATTGGATGCAATCCGATCGACTGGCACAAGTCCCTTGGCCGGACTACCGGACCGAGTTAAGCATTATGTGCTAGCAAGGGCATCTGTCATGCCTAGTGGGGGCTTATCATTCAAAAGCAACGATGATGAAGCAATCTCCCAACGAATTCAGGAGCTGCACGCCGAGTCCACCCAAGGAAATTTTCACGCAGATAGGGAGAAGGACGAACTAACAGCAGCCTTGGGAAATAAAGAGCATCCTGGTCGGACACGAGGCGTAGGGGTCAAGGTTCCCTGGAAGATTGGTTTCCCAGAGCACGGAGACTCGTACAGGAGTCGCAAGAGAGCGAAAGAAGAGCGTATGAGCAGGATATGGAGGAGATGAAGCAAAAGATGCTTCAAGAATTACAAAACACCATAGAACAACAAGTTCAACAAAAAGTACAAGAAGCCATGAGCCAGTCGCAAGGACACTACACTGTTCTCGCCGGCCCTACGAATTGCCGTAGCAGTTGCGCGTCCACACCATTGGTACAACCGGATAACAAGCATTATCCTGTGGACGACATACAAGACCCCACACCCTGCCAGCTCAATGTGCCTGTCATGAACATATTTTTACAGGCTGCTACAGGGATAGCTTATCCATACCAACAAGGGGATGTTTTGCACAACTCTCCGATAGCTCCAGGTTATGCAAAGGTCCAGGTGGACACAGTGCTTCCACAGTTTGCTGAGGTTGGACTGGAAATGCCTTGCAATGATGAGGTCACAACTCTAGGAAGTGCCGTTCACACTTTCATCCAGTGGCGTAAGCGTGACATCGTCTTGGATCATGAATCGCCAGCCTCTCCTGCAGTACAACCACCAACCTCTCCTGCAGTACAACTCGCCCATTCATCACCAACACCTGAGCGTCAAATGGCTAGTGCGCCCACTATAAAGGAGCCTGCTCTAGGAGCCCATTCGTCACCAGCGCCTCAACATCAAAAGCTTAGTGTGACCACTTCAAAAGATGAAGGTACAACACCTGATCCGAAGAAATGGGCCGTTAGACAAGCCATATCAGTTAGATCAGGCGAAGCCAGAACAGAGTATGATGTCATCAGAGGAAAAGGAAAGGGCAAAGCGAAATCTCAAGTACAAGATAATCACGAAAGGCTGAAATACGAGCTTGGAAAGCCATTAGTCACCGAATCGAAGTTGAAGAGCCTAACACTCATGATGCAGCGATTACATGACTGGTACATGATGCGATCCAATCAACATATACTCCCGAAGGTGATCACTGCCATTTACGGAGAGGAACATTTTCACCATGAGGGGTCTGGCTACTTCATGATAGAATTCGATAACTTGCACAACTTGTTCTATCATGACGCCCTCGACGTGTCTTTTTTGCGATGCTGGACACTGTAAGTGTCTACTATATAAATCATGATTTACATTCACGTAATACCGATAAATGTCTTGTCTAACTTTTTCCTTATCTAGATACGAGACTATTGAATTGAGAAGAACCAAGGGCCCAGTGGGATTCCTCGACCCAGGAACGGTGTGCCAGACTGAAATCTTAAGAGCACCAAATGAGGTTGAGGAATACATATACAGGGTGTTGCTAAAACTACAAGACAAGGAATTCATACTTGTTCCATACAATTTTAAGTAAGTTTCTCACTGGCTAGTTAAATCACTTGTTGAATTCGCTCATTTCTCTTATCCTAGGGCTAATGACTATAGCATCATACATGTATATGTAGGTTCCATCGATTCTTGTAATCTTGACTCCAGAAAAGAGCAAGTTGCTGGTCATGGATTCGATGGACAAAGATAAAAAGACTACGAAGAGTTGCTAAGTGTAATGAATGCGGCGTTCAAAAGATATTGTACAAAGAGCTTGAGATACCGCCCATTCCAGAAATCCCTTTCAGTCCGAACTAAATTTCTGGTACGCACGCAAGAAATATTCTTATATCGCATTTCATAGTAAATAACTCCTTCCATGACATTTTAGTTTATTCAATTTTTGTAGTGTCACAAGCAGTCGCAAGGCACAAATTTATGTGGGTACTTCGTATGCCAATACATACGCGAAATCTTATCTTCTACAATAATAGACAATGACGTAGAGGTTTGTCATGCTAACATTACACATTTATTCGCACCACTCAATTTCTATATATACTCTTAGATTTATTTTTCGTACTTGTAGCGCCTCAAATTGCCTACGACAGGACTACATCCTCTTGACATCCAAGCCATTCAGGGACAGCTCGCTTACTTCATCATGAAGGAAGTCATCAACAAAAAGGGCGAGTTTTATGATGAAGACAACAATGATCAATTGCTCCATGCTGTTGTTAAACGTCATTCGCCTCCAAAGAACCCTACAGGCTCGTAGGCTTAAGATTGTGTGAGAAGATACTAGGTCTTGGATGTGGACTTGTAAATTGTAAACGAGAGCATGACAAACTTTAGAAACGAGAAGATACTCTACTGGTCAATATGACTAATCTTATTTATTATCGATCTATTACAATGTGTGTGATATAATAGTTTTGCTTGTGATATAATTATCGATCTATTACACCGGAATGTTGTAATGCTGATTGGTTTTTGTGATATAATTATTCTCTCGTCTCATCGTGAACTCCTCCTTCACCTGCATCATCGCATCACGAACTCCTCGCATCAGCGCCATCGTGTGCCTCCCTCCCTCCACTACTAAGCTGATTGGTTTTTTTTAATGCGGGGGGGTGGGGTTACCAGTGGCGGTTCCAATGAAAAACCGTCACTGATATTAGACAATACTGTTTGTGATTATTTATTCCAGACGACGATGCAGTAAATTCAAATGTGCACCTTTTGTAAGATTTGGGTTTATTATATCTTTATGCTTATAAAGGTAATTGTATTCACATATTCACTAAAACATTGTACTTTGGGTTTATTATATCTTTATGCTTATATTCAACTTTACTGTTAGTACCAATTTGCCATGTACTTTGGTTGTAAAATTTTATCCCTCCATTTGTTTAAACTCGATCCAAAATTCTATATAGCCCATTAAACTTTGATCCAATATTTGTAGGAAATGGTGTTGTTTGCATGGGTGATATAGAAGCTGCTATTCTAGAAGTCTTTCAGGCACCACATATTCAAGTAAGTGGATAATGATTACCTTTATCTGATAACCACATGTTATTAACAGTACTTGTGACACCTCGGAGTGTCGTATCCTTAATTTTTGAACATGATAAGGTTAAATACAGTATGAGATGTGGAAATAAGGTTAAAATCATAAGGATCGGGGGTTAATATCGTTTCCGGGCCGTTTCCGGGCCGTTTTCGGGGTTTTGGGCCTTCCCGGAGGAGTTTTGGGCCTTGGTGGGCTTTGGTGGGATGGATTAGGACTCCGTAACGGACTAGGATTGGGTTGAGGGCTGATAAAAGGGGCTCCCCCCAGCCCCCTTGCGCCCATGCTGCTGTTGTTGCGCCCCCACCTCCCCTCTCCTCCCTCCCCCTCCCCTAAGCCCTAGCCCCCCCCCAAAACCGTGCGCACCCCCTCCCTTTCCTCCACCGCCACCCCTTGCTGCCCGAGGGTGGCCTCCCCACCCCTGCACCTTGTGGAGTCATCCCGTGGAGCGAGGAGCGAGGAGCAAGGAGCGAGGAGCGAGGAACGTGGAGCGAGGAGCGATTCGCGAGGAGATTCGCGGAGATTGATTGGAGTTTTGCGCTTCGGGCAAAGGTATGATCTTGGGGATCCTTGGGGATGATCTAGGTACTGTTATTAGGGTGTTTATCAAGTTTTTAGATCAATTGGAGGCGCTGGTTTGAAGTAATTTGGGTTAGATCTAAACTTGTCCACGTTTCTGTTTTCGGGCAGATTGAGCAGTCGAACTAGGGTTCGAGTTTCCGTCGATTTAGAATCCGAATCAGACCGTACGGACTTCTAGGAAGTTGTAGATAATTTAATTATCTTTCCGTGGACGTAAAGCACGTTAATTTCCGATCAGCCGTTTGAAAGTTATGGCTGTTTTACCGAGCGCCTAAAAATCTGTGACGTAACTGGAACAGATTGTGGTAATCTGTAGATTAAACAATTTTAGAGTCCGAATCAGTCTTTCCCTATAACTAGAAAAAGTTGGGAAATTTCCTAAGCTTCGCGACGGTGTACTCGTTTATTCGATTTGGAGTCCCAGAACTCAAGTTATGCCTTTTGCAAGGCTGCTGTTCCGCCGGGACAGAACCTCTGTTTTTAGGTTTTGCGAGTAGTTGGCAATGTCGGGTTAGATGGGGGCGTGTGTACTGTTTTGAGGTTATGATTGTGAGTGTGTGATGCCTATGTGCAGGTGGTGTGACCCCGGGAGTTCCCTCTTCTTCCCGCCAATCCGTTGCACGTGGTTGAGGCAAGTGTGTTGTGATGGATAGCGAGTTGTAGGTTGCATGTTGAGATTAGATGGAATTGTTTACATGATATATGTCCACTTGCCATGTGTTAATGAATGATATGATATGATGAGCATGTTCAACATATTATGATGCCATGTGTTAATATGTGAATTAAATATGATAATTGGCATGGTTGCATGCATGTCATGAGATAGGGCGAGGCGGTGAGAAAGTCTTAACTAGTCCGGCAAGGTCGGTGAGAAAGTTATGACTAATCCGGAACGCCATTGAGTAAGTCCTATGTCGTGATTCCATCCACGTGGTGTTTGGAAGCGAGTAGGCACCCTCCATCTTCGGGATGGAAGGGAGAAAAGGGTGCACACCGACGGGTGTGTACTTCCCATACCGGTATGAGGTTCCAGAGGGTCAGGAGCAATGCATTACATCGCATACAAATTGATGATGATATTGATAAGTATTCATGAATGAGATGTTATACATGATGAAAGATGTTATTGACTTGTTGTTATGCTTGTTGTCCATTGCAGTATGCTTGCTGAGTTTTCGAACTCACCCTTGTGTTTTCTTGTTGTTTTAGGTACCATGAGAACGGCATGCGGGAAAGGGGAATAGTCACACGCTCACACGTTGCTTCACTTTAATGTTTCCCCAAGTCAATTCATTTAGTTTGATAATAAATTGCGTGTGATGATCTTTAAAATTAAGTCTTAGCTTGGTTAATGAGAGTTCTATTGTTTGTTTGACACTTGGAACCTTAAGAGCTTAATGTTAGTCTCTTATTGTCGTTAAGACTTTATTTATTGCTGTTTTAGATGTTTCTCTTATTGCCATATAATGCTATATTGTTGCTGTTCCTTAAATTCATGATAAAACAAAGGAGGTGCTGCCGAAATCTCGGTTTTTAGTCTATGCACCTTTGCTGGAATTTGATGTTAAATGTGGTATTTAGATGTTGTTTAGCTTAGGTTTGGTAACATTCAGGCATATTAAATGCCGGGTGTTACAGATTGGTATCGAGCGGTCAGTAGGTCCTTGGAATGTGAATTTTTAGTGTCATGCTATAGGGTACAACTAAAATGTGATGTGGAATAACTTAGAAACATGGCTTAGGTTCTAACTAAAACCTTGTTATAGGATAGCAACGTTAAAACTTGTAAAAGTGGTATAACTAATCTAAAATCTGACACACTTGGTTGCACAGTAGGATGGGTTTTGGTTCATCAATGCATCGCGCTTGATTATGTGATAAGGAATATGCTTATGATGATGTTTGATCTATGATCTTGTTTGTGTGCTTTGGTGTTTGGGTGGTTGTCTGTCTAAGCAGCCATGCCGAGGGGTAGAGGCCGTGGACGCCGTGGCCGTGGAGGCCAGGGGCGAGGCTCCCAGAGAGTTGCGGAGTCTGTCTGTATAAATGATTGGATTGTTCCTGTTGTGGTGATAAAAGTGGGGTTGTGGTGCCGAAGGGTTTCGGTCACCTCTTTTTGGTTCATAGTAACGGTGAGGTTTGACGGTGTGGCCGGTTAGCGCCATCACCGAAGAACTATTAACCCCTGTAGGAGAAGAATGCTTATCCTTTCTGTCCTTGATCGGGTAGTTGACTGGAGTCAAATAGAAGAGTTGATGGTGGTTCCCTTCGGATGTTCTCTACCGTTCTGACGATCGGTTTCGCTGTTTTTCTTGGCTTTAGTTGAGCTGAACCAAAAGAAAAGTGTTTTGTATTGGATTTTTCGCGGATCGTTCTGAGTGCGGTGGTGAGCACCGTGCTTCAGAGTGTGGTTGGACCGGGAGTTGCAACCACTGTGGCAAGCCCGGCCATACGGGACGAGTCTGCCGGATGAATCCCACTAGCATCATCAAGTGGGAGATGGTGCCTTCTCCTCCCACTCCAGCGGCGTCTTCTAGAGGATCGGTGCACATGATGGCTGCTCCTGTTTCTCAGCCACCCTTTGCGTGGGCGCCACCGGCGCATCTTGGTGCCCGCGCAGCCGTCTGCTCCTCCTCGCTGCCTCCTCCGCCCCAGCCTTGATGGGGCATCACCGAGTCGGGGCTCATACGTCCGGCGCCACCAGGAGTGTACGCTTTGCCGACCGCCGAGTCAGCCGGGCATCCAGAGGTGGTTTCAGGTACTCTGCTCGTGGATTCCGTTGATGCCTTTGTTCTATTTGATTCCGGAGCATCCTATTCTTTTGTGTCGTCGGAGTTTGCTAGTAGAGCTAAGTTGGGAGTTCAATGGATTTACGAGTCCGTGTTAGTCGATTCTCCTGGGGTTTGATTGCTAGTTCTTTGGTTTGCCCTGGTTGCACCATTGCCATTGATGATGAGGTTTTCTTTGCCAATCTCATGGTGATCCAGTTGGCTCCTTTTGATGTCATTTTGGGCATGGACTGGTTGCATCGATGCATCGTGCTAAGATCTGTTGTTTCGGAAGACAGTTGCCTTGCAGGCCCGTCCGTGAAGAGTTGACCTTTCAGGGTGGTATACCCTCCAGCCTCGTCTTTGCTTTGACTAGTTTGTTTTACGTCGGCGTTTGAGGCTGTTGGGTTTCCTCATGACTTTGTCTCGAGAAACCATCTTCCTCGATTCCCATTGAGGAGATTTCTGTAGTGAAGGAGTTCGTTGATGTGTTCCCCGACGAGTTGCCTGGTCTACCTCCTGTGAGGAATGTGGAGTTTCGTATTGATCTTGCTCCGGCACTCGACCTATTTCTATCTCTCCATACCGCTTAGCTCGACCTTTTCAAGACGAGTTGAAGAAGCGATTGGAGGATCTCATTGGCCAAGGGCTTCATTCGGCGTAGCGTATCGCCATGGGGAGCACCCGCCCTCTTCGTCTCAAGAAGGATGGAAGTTGGCGTATGTGCATTGATTATCGTGCTCTTAACCAAGTGACAGTCAAAAACAAGTATCCTTTGCCTCGCATCGAGGATCTGTTTGACCAATCAAGGGAGCAAAGGTGTTCTCCAAGATTGATCTTCGATCGGGGTATAATCGATCCGTGTGAGGGAGCAGACATTGAGAAGACCGCTTTCTCCACTAGGTATGGGCATTATGAATTTAAAGTTATGTCTTTTGGACTAACTAATGCTCTCGCTGTCTTTATGGAGGCGATGAACAGTATGCTACACAAGTACCTTGATGAGTTTGTGGTAGTGTTCATCGATGACATTCTCGATTTACTCTAAATCGGAAGAGGAGCATGAGCGACACTTGAGGCTTGTCTTTGAGTACCTGAGGAGAATCAATTCTTTGCTAAGCTGAAAAGTGCGAGTTCTGGATTTCGAAGTGGGTTTTCTTGGCCACATCATCAATCCAGAGGGCATATCGGTAGATCCTAGCAAAGTCTCAAGATTTTGGATTGGAAGAGGCCTTCCAATGTCAAAGAGGTGCGTAGTTTCCTTGGGTTGGCTGGATACTATCGGCGTTTTGTGCAGGATTTCTCTATCATTGCCAAGCCACTTTCACGGTGACTCACAAAGGGATGAGGTTCCAGTGGATCGCAGAGTGTGAGCACAGCTTCTGCACTTTGAAGGAGAAGTTAGTGATCGCCTCTGTTCTTACCCTTCCCGAACCGGGAAGCGCTTCACTGTTTATTCGATGCTTCTCGGTTGGGACTTGGTTGTGTGCTCATGCAAAATGGCAAGGTGATTGCTTATGCTTCGAGGCAGCTGAAAAAGCATGAGCGTAACTATCCCACCCATGATCTTGAGCTAGCCGCCGTGGTGTTTGCATTGAAGATATGGAGGCATTATTTGTAATGGCGAGTCTTGTGATATTTTCACTGATCACAAGAGCCTCAAGTACATCTTTACTCGTAAAGATTTGAACTTGAGGCAGAGGAGGTGGCTAGAATTGATAAAGGATTATGACCTCACTATCCGGTATCATCCGGGAAGGCAAATGTGGTGGCCGACGCTCTCGATCATAAGACAATGCCCCTGTTGTTGATTGTCTTGTTGCTGATTTTGAGCGTTTGGGAGTCTCCTACCGCTTATGGGACCGTGCAAGCTGAAACTCAATTGATTCTTGAGTCGATTCTGGCGTGTCGCGAGAGGCACAACAAAGATGATCGTTTGCTCCAGCGGTGAGGAAACGCTGGAGGAAGGCAAGTCCGAGACTTTACTGTTGATGATGCGGGAGTTTTGAGGTTTCAGGGCCGTGCA
Organism: Rhipidocladum racemiflorum; assembly: GCA_036346355.1. Classification (NCBI taxonomy): domain Eukaryota; kingdom Viridiplantae; phylum Streptophyta; class Magnoliopsida; order Poales; family Poaceae; genus Rhipidocladum; species Rhipidocladum racemiflorum. The sequence goes on along the minus strand of CM070569.1, from coordinate 2,142,778 downwards.
GGCGTGCCCCGTAAATCTCAAGTGAAAGAAGACATTCGAGAGAAGCTCATCGCACCCGTGCACGGTCCATCCTGGAGAGACCAAGATGTACAGGACTTGAAGAAGAATTTCTGGTGGAAAAGGATGAGAGTGGATATTGCCAAGTTTGTGGCGTCTTGTGGGATTTGCCGGAAGATCAAAGCTGAGCATAAAGCGTCCCCGGCCTGTTGCAGCCATTGGAGGTTCTGTGTGGCCATGGGATGACATCTCCATGGATTTCGTGGTTGGTCTACCTCGTTCTCCACGAGGAAGGATGTCGTTTGGGTTGTGGTGGACCGTCTCGGCAAGTCGGCGCATTTCATTCCCATCCGCACGACCAATTCAGCGAGCGAGTTGGCTCCCATCTATGTGCGGGAGATTGTGAGATTGCATGGTGTACCCAAGACCATTATCTCTGATCGGGATGCGGTTCGTCTCCAAGTTCTGGGAGAGTTTGCAGAGTGCTTTGGGTACGCAGCTTTGCCTTAGTACCGCTTTTCACCCTCAGACAGATGGGCGATCTGAGCGTACCATCCAAACTTTGGAGGACATGCTCGGGGCCTGTGTGATGGCTTGGAAGGGTAGCTGGGAAGACCATTTGCCCCTTGCAGAGTTTGCTTACAATAACAGCTATCATTCCAAAGATCCTGGCCTCGCTCCTTATGAGGTCTTTGTATGGCCGGAAGTGCAGATCGCCGCTTTGTTGGGATCTTTGTGGGCGAGAGAGCTATTCTTGGGCCGGATTGGGTTCAGCAGATCGTTGATCGCGTGTCGGAGGTTCGGCAAAACCTTCTCGCAAAGACAGAGCGCATGTAAGAGCTATCTTGATGTGAGGCGGCGAGATTTGGAGTTTGAGGTGGGCGATAGCGTACTCTTGCGAGTATCTCCCACCAAGGGTGTGGTGCGTTTGGCACCAAAGGAAAGCTTCACCCAAGGTATGTTGGGCCTTTTCCTATCCTCGCCGAAGTTGGCGAGGTTGGCCTATCGCCTAGAGCTACCTAATCCATGCAAGGTGTGCATGATGTGTTCCATGTCTCGATGTTGAGGAAATACTTGCACGATCCGGAGTTGGTGGTTCCATTGGAACCATTAGTGCTTCAGCAGGACCTCACCTTCGAGTCCCGTCCTGTGGAAATTCTGGGGACGTCAGAGCGAGTGATGAAGAACAGGACGCTTAAGTTTGTCAAGGTCCTGTGGTCACATCAGACCGAGAGAGAAGCGACTTGGGAGCTGGAATCTCGCATGCGCGAGAAGTATCCCGAGCTGTTCGCCTCAGGTATGTGATGTGAAAATTCGACCTTTTGGTTTTGCTGGGTTTCGTGTTGGTGCGTTTAGATTCGAGGTCGAATCCCGTTGAAGGGGGGAAGAATGTGACACCTCGGAGTGTCGTATCCTTAATTTTTGAACATGATAAGGTTAAATACAGTATGAGATGTGGAAATAAGGTTAAAATCATAAGGATCGGGGGTTAATATCGTTTCCGGGCCGTTTCCGGGCCGTTTTCGGGGTTTTGGGCCTTCCCGGAGGAGTTTTGGGCCTTGGTGGGCTTTGGTGGGATGGATTAGGACTCCGTAACGGACTAGGATTGGGTTGAGGGCTGATAAAAGGGGCTCCCCCCAGCCCCCTTGCGCCCATGCTGCTGTTGTTGCGCCCCCACCTCCCCCTCTTGCGCCCCTCTCCTCCCTCCCCCTCCCCTAAGCCCTAGCCCCCAAAACCGTCGCACCCCTCCCTTTCCTCCCCCGCCACACCACCTCCCCTCCACCCCTTGCTGCCCTAGGGTGGCCTCCCACCCCCTGCACATTGTGGAGTCATCCCGTGGAGCGTGGAGCGAGGAGCAAGGAGCGAGGAGCGAGGAACGTGGAGCGAGGAGCCGATTCGCGAGGAGATTCGCGGAGATTGATTGGAGTTTTGCGCTCGGGCAAAGGTATGATCTTGGGGATCCTTGGGGATGATCTAGGTACTGTTATTAGGGTGTTTATCAAGTTTTTAGATCAATTGGAGGCGCTGGTTTGAAGTAATTTGGGTTAGATCTAAACTTGTCCACGTTTCTGTTTTCGGGCAGATTGAGCAGTCGAACTAGGGTTCGAGTTTCCGTCGATTTAGAATCCGAATCAGACCGTACGGACTTCTAGGAAGTTGTAGATAATTTAATTATCTTTCCGTGGACGTAAAGCACGTTAATTTCCGATCAGCCGTTTGAAAGTTATGGCTGTTTTACCGAGCGCCTAAAAATCTGTGACGTAACTGGAACAGATTGTGGTAATCTGTAGATTAAACAATTTTAGAGTCCGAATCAGTCTTTCCCTATAACTAGAAAAAGTTGGGAAATTTCCTAAGCTTCGCGACGGTGTACTCGTTTATTCGATTTGGAGTCCCAGAACTCAAGTTATGCCTTTTGCAAGGCTGCTGTTCCGCCGGGACAGAACCTCTGTTTTTAGGTTTTGCGAGTAGTTGGCAATGTCGGGTTAGATGGGGACGTGTGTACTGTTTTGAGGTTATGATTGTGAGTGTGTGATGCCTATGTGCAGGTGGTGTGACCCCGGGAGTTCCCTCTTCTTCCCGCCAATCCGTTGCACGTGGTTGAGGCAAGTGTGTTGTGATGGATAGCGAGTTGTAGGTTGCATGTTGAGATTAGATGGAATTGTTTACATGATATATGTCCACTTGCCATGTGTTAATGAATGATATGATATGATGAGCATGTTCAACATATTATGATGCCATGTGTTAATATGTGAATTAAATATGATAATTGGCATGGTTGCATGCATGTCATGAGATAGGGCGAGGGCGGTGAGAAAGTCTTAACTAGTCCGGCAAGGTCGGTGAGAAAGTTATGACTAATCCGGAACGCCATTGAGTAAGTCCTATGTCGTGATTCCATCCACGTGGTGTTTGGAAGCGAGTAGGCACCCTCCATCTTCGGGATGGAAGGGGGAAAGGGTGCACACCGACGGGTGTGTACTTCCCATACCGGTATGAGGTTCCCGAGGGTCGAGCAATGCATTACATCGCATACAAATTGATGATGATATTGATAAGTATTCATGAATGAGATGTTATACATGATGAAAGATGTTATTGACTTGTTGTTATGCTTGTTGTCCATTGCAGTATGCTTGCTGAGTTTTCGAACTCACCCTTGTGTTTTCTTGTTGTTTTAGGTACCATGAGAACGGCATGCGGGAAAGGGGAATAGTCACACGCTCACACGTTGCTTCACTTTAATGTTTCCCCAAGTCAATTCATTTAGTTTGATAATAAATTGCGTGTGATGATCTTTAAAATTAAGTCTTAGCTTGGTTAATGAGAGTTCTATTGTTTGTTTGACACTTGGAACCTTAAGAGCTTAATGTTAGTCTCTTATTGTCGTTAAGACTTTATTTATTGCTGTTTTAGATGTTTCTCTTATTGCCATATAATGCTATATTGTTGCTGTTCCTTAAATTCATGATAAAACAAAGGAGGTGCTGCCGAAATCTCGGTTTTTAGTCTATGCACCTTTGCTGGAATTTGATGTTAAATGTGGTATTTAGATGTTGTTTAGCTTAGGTTTGGTAACATTCAGGCATATTAAATGCCGGGGTGTTACAGTACTTGATTTATAGGGGAAGCTGAGCTGCTTGCATGTTATTAACAGTACTTGATTTGGTTAATTGTGTGTTCATATACATCTGCGTATTACTAATTCAAATACTTGATTTAATTTTCTTGTTCCTCCATATAAAACATTACTAGTTGAATTCTTTACCTTTATTTCAGACACAAATCATGATGGAACAGGTGGACGAGCTTCGCCGGAAGCCGGAAGGTATATCTTAGTTGAGCCAGCTTGTTCTAAGAAAGTGGCAGTATATTGAGTTAATGCGATAGTATTGTTATTTCAAATGATAACTACATCGATCTTGCATTTTAAGACAATTTCATCCTGATTCAAAAAGCAAATTGTTGAATCATTAATACAACACTGTACTATTGCATCATTCGATTCCCTTTTGGAAACAGTACTTTGGTTGCAAATAATTAAGATTGACGCAGTTTGCAAGTTTTTCTGGTTTAATTTTAGCAGTAAAGTTCATTAATATCGCTAGTTTGTGTAACATATATCACATTATACGTATATATGGACTTTCAAGCTTAAGCAAAACATAGTATGCATGAGACTGAATTGATGCACATGCGGTATCAATAGATTCACACATATCATTGCATCACATCGTCACGAAAATTGATTCTAGTATAATTTAAATCTTCTAGTACTAGTTGATTGATTATTTGACTAAGCATCCGATATTCACTATATCACACTCGCTTTGGGCTGCTTGCAGAGCTCCGGCTTGGGGAACTTAACAAGCAATCGAAAACCAACGTCTGTTTCAAACAAAAATAGGTAAGCCAAGAACTAGACATGATTCGTGGTATTACCTCCATATTGTCAATTCATAAAGTTCACAGGTTGTACAAACTAGAATGACTAACAGGTAGTTTTGATACTATTTCTGTAGTTCATTTTAAAATGAGTATGTTGATCCTGCCTTGCTCGCATAGATTGTTTACTCAGAATCTACTTGATACCCATAGATTTACGGCTATGTTATTTGTGTCTTTGTTTGTAGGGCATGGCTAGCACTTTCCTAAGGCTAGCCTGAAATGTGGGTTTTTTTTATTGTCGGACGGGGTTATCAGTGGCGGTTCCAACTAAAAACCGCCACTGATAATGCCATACCAGTGACGGTTCCAACTAAAAACCGCCACTGATAATGATAATATCCTTGACGGTTTTTAGTTGGAACCGCCACTGATATGGAATTATCAGTGGCTGTTTTTAGTTGGAACCGCCACTGATATTATCATTATCAGTGGCGGTTTTTCTTTCCAACCGCCACTAATGAGTATTATCAGTGGCGGTTTTCAAACCGCCACTGAAAATCTCCGATTATCAGTGGCGCTTAATTTGTGGCGGTTCAAAAACCGCCACTGATGTCTCTTCCGAACCGCCACTGATGTCCCTCTCCATAGTAGTGGGAACATCTGCTGCATGCCGAGCGTCTGTTATCATTAATGCACCAACGGATCTGACAGATCGGAGGAATAAAATGAAAGGTCATAAGCACCAAAGGAATAAAATGTTGCTCCGAGGCTATACGGCTTTTTTTCAACATGCAATTTGTGTGTATCGTGCACACTTGAGCTGTATCTCCTTTTACAAGAAAAACTAATTCAACACATTACTTTGGCTATATTACTATTGCACCTAGTATTTTTTTACATATCTCAAAAGCTCACCTATGTGTATTTTGTTAAGATGTTAGCGAACAATTTTTTTCTACTCAAAAGCTCACCTATATATATAGGAAGCCTCTTTTCTACTCCCGGGAGTAATTACTCCCTATGCCGTATCTCACAACTTAGAGAGTATTTCGCACAACGGAGAGTATGTACGTGTAGTATGTAAGTATATAAGATCATCTAGGTGGTATTTACATTTTTTCAGAGGTGGTATGTACACTTTTTAGACATACTCCTTTTTATATACGTACTAGTAAGATGCCCGTGCGTTGCAACGGAATTTCAAAAGAGAATAATACATTATTATAATGCAGGATCCTAAACCATACAATAAATTAATTTTCTGTAACACATATCAAACAAAATATATCTTTGTAAGCTAGTAAATAAATCAAATCATTTATATTGAGTTGTCCTGTAGATTTACAACTATAAGTTAGCAAGGCAATAGTGACTCACCTACTGGGCCTTGGGCTCTTACTGTTTTGGCCCAAGGCTTGGCAGACTCACCATCACCACCAACTCATTCTTATAATAGTTATAAGATAAGATACGAAGGTATTTGCAAAATAAGCTAAAAACTATGTACTCCCTTGCAATTTTTTCATGTGAATCTCATTGGAATATCTTATAATTAGTATATGAGTGTATCCAAAGTGATAAAGGAGTATTTCAAGTTCGTTTGGGTGGTATTTCAGAGATGGGAGTAATTACTCCCGGGAGTACAAAGTATTTTTCCTATATATATATATATATATATATATATATATATATATATATATATATATATATATATGTGATGATTAATTTGATAATAATATTTATATTGGAATAATTTATTTGTGGAAGACCACAGTAAGAGCACAGCGTTTTAAAAAACCGAAGAGGAAAAGCCTATATGATTTACAAGATAACTAATGAAGCCAAAGCATTTACTAAGCTCCACTGATACGCACAAATCGACTTGGATTTGCAACGCAGTGAATGTAATTTCTTTTGTAGGACATGCTTCCTATCGTCATCATCTCTTCTGGAAATTGAGCTTCATGATGGCAAAGCCAAACAAGGAGGCGAAAAGCACTGCGAACGCCACGACCACCGTAGCCACCCACCCCAACCAGCTGTGCTTGAAGTCGAAGAAGTTCTCCACGAAGACTTTAACAGCGGTGCCATCCTCCATCGGCGTTACGATATCACCAAACTGCGAGACGACCAGCCCATACAGCGTCCACGCGACAGGACATACCCAACAGTACCATCTCCACCAGATTGGAACTTTCTGATCATAATGTCAGGCCAAAAACGAAATGAGCTTTGGAAAAGTTGAAACAAAAGTAGATGCAGAGGATGACGATACTTACTGGTCGGGGGATGATGAACCCGGAGAAAAGGTTCCAGATGAGGTAGAACGCCGAGGAGACAATCGAGGCGATGTGGTAGTTCGGTGTCAAGCCGACGGCCATCATGCCATAGAATGTGAAGTAGAGCAGTGTGAAGTACATGAAGAAGAGGTACCAGAAAAATTTGGCAGCCGTCCACTGGAATCCGATCATCGCGTACACTATGACTCCGTAGATGCTAGCCTGAACCAGTGTGTACGGGAGTTCAATGATAACCTGCGAGAGAGAAGTTGATAAGTGTCTGGTTCTTAAGAATACAACCACCAGCATGAAAAAAAGGGTGTCCGGAATTGATTTACAGGAGAACCATTCACCTGGCCAAATGCATATGGGAAAGCTGAATACATGCCGGCAGCTCTTTCACGGTAAAAGACTGTCCGCTCCACGGCCACCACTGGCTGAACTGAACTACAGTTCAGGATGCCGATGAACAGCACTGCAGCGTACATTGACCCCATGGCATTGAACAAGTCCTGTGAATGCGTCCTGGATTAAGAAGCAAAGTATGAATAATAATTTGAAGGTGGCCGCTTGTTTGCTGTATACAATTTGGTATGACTTACATTTTGCCGCCAAGGTCCCAGAAGATGGTCCCGAAGAGGAGAGCAATGACGGTAGTGAAAAAGAACCTAACAGCATTATAAGGAGGGTTCCTCCAGTATGACAGGTTCTGCTTCCACAGGCAAGCTAGGCATTGTGTGAATGAAGACTGTGAGTACCGTGTAGGGAAATACAAGTCACTTGAACCCGGCGCAGGTTGGCTCAGTTCATGTATCAAGGCCTTGTTCCTCCTATAAAAGGTAATGATACATCAACTATGGTAAAAATGCCTTGGAAAGAAAAAAGGATCCAACTGAAAAATGCAAAGTGCATTGGTATGTAGGAATCGGTACACCATTTTGTCGAGTAAGCTGTATTGTTCTGCACCTTAGTTGTGTTAGTATGTTATGTTACCAATAGCATAGTTCTGTAACTTTGACCTATCATAATTAATTTTAGTTGTTTACTATTATTAGTTAGTTGTTTTCTTAACCACCTAAGGAAGTTTTGAAAGATGAACGACTGGTAGGATTGCAATTTACTCACTGGTAGAGTTCAGATTTCTTGTATAAGTCACTGAAATCAACACCTAGTATGTGCTCTTGAGAGGCTGTTGTGACTTCCAACATCCATGTAGCTGGATTATAGCCCTCTATTATTTTGTTGACTCCATGAATACCCTGGATAACACAAAATCACATGAGTTTATCAGTCATTTTTTAAAACTTCAATTGATGTGTATAAAATTCCTGTAATAGCAATTTACCTCGAAATATTTGATCAGCTCTGAAGAATGATGGCCTAATGGACCAGCATAGATCTCTTCTCCTCCTCGCTTCATCAGGAAAAGCTGCAAGTGTTAATCAAACATTTTAGACCATACAACGTAGTTCAATATTTGGAAAACCGGCCAGAAACAATCGAGCTTCACCAATTTATACCAATTATCCAGAGAGTAGATGGTAGAAACCAGCAAGGTGAAATCTCACTCACCTCATCGAACGCTTCAAATATGTCAATGCTAGGTTGATGAATCGTGCAGACCACAGTTCTACCAGTGTCGACAGTATTCCTCACTGTCCTCATCACAATTGCAGCTGCTCGGGCATCAAGTCCGGAGGTTGGCTCATCCATGAAAATAATTGAAGGATTTGCAACGAGCTCCACAGCAATGGTCAGCCTCTTCCTCTGCTCAGTCGACAGACCATTCACTCCGGGAAGTCCAACCAAAGCATCTCTCAGTGGTTTGAGCTCCACAAGTTCCATCACTTCCTCAATGAACATCTGCGTACAAAAAGGTAAGCAACTATCTATCGAGTATCGACTGAAGGTGGGAAGTACATCTATTTTGTTTGACTGACCTTTCTTCTATTCGAATCTACATCTTCGGGAAGCCGGAGCCATGCTGAGAAAAGCAGTGACTCATAGACTGTCACCTGCGGTGAGTGGATATCGTTCTGTTCACAGTATCCTGATACACGCGCAAAGGTCTCTTGTTTCTTTGGATATCCTGAAATGCTGATGTTTCCCTCAATGTATCCACCGGTCTTTCTCCCTGCCAACACATCCATCAGAGTAGTCTTGCCGGCACCACTGACACCCATCAGTGCGGTCAGCACCCCTGGCCTGAAAGACCCACTAACACCTTTGAGGAGCTCTAACCGGTCTTCAACAACGCCTTGTGCTTTTATTTCCTGAATTAATTTCATACCCAAGTTTACATACTTATGATGAATGATTGATGTTGATGGTACAAGAGAAGCAATTTTATATCTTTTACCTGCGGCATGTCAACGGAGTATCTGATGTTGTCGAAGGTTAGCGAAAGCGGAACAAATGGGAGGACCATCCCCCTCTGCGTAGGTCCAGAGTTATCTTCGACAATTGCTGAATTGGTTTCAGTATTGTTTCCTGTTGCTCGATGAGTACTGGTTGATGCCAAGCGATTGTCACCCAAAACCTTACCGTTCAGGTTGGCACGCTTGTCCTCCAGCTCATCTTCAGATATTGACGGATGGGACTTACCGTATGCTGGAAAATCACAAGATGAAACAGTTCACAGGTTTAGATATTGTCAAATCCAAGAAAAATGATCAAACCAGTTTGATAGGTACTCACGTGTGAGGTATGTAAGGGCAAGAGTGAAGAGAGCGTTGAAGAGGATGGTGAATCCGAGCATTGCACCAAACCCAATCCAATACCACTTGGCTTCAGGGAACACTCCACGGGACCTGAGGACTTGCACACCAAGGGTATCATTGGAGACAGTGCTATCCAAGATTTTGTCCCAACTGTGACCCAATAATTCGTTCACTGAGATGGCATTCTGTGCGTACATCAATGGGGAGATCCAGTAGCCCCAAATCCACCATTTCTTCACTTGTTCTGTTCAAATAGAAAGAAGCACCTGCCTTACAAAAGAGAGGTGTCGCAAAGAACTAGCGAGTAAGAGAGGGGTGACTATTTACCTCTTACTAGAATAAATCCTCCCAGAACCATAAAAATTAGCAACATGAATGATCCAAAGACATTTGCAACGATCATGTTCCTTGCTGCCCCACCGATGAATCGGAAGAGTGATGCCGCCATTTGGTTGACTGCTAACAAAAGCATATACTGCTTGAAGAACCTGAGTATAACAACTACTCTCAGAACGTTGCAGAATAGTATCATAGTACAAGATAGCTGATGAATGATGATACACATTTGTTAAACAAAAGAGATTCTCAATAATAATAAATCTCACCTGCCTACATTTGGGTCGAACCCAATGACATAGTACGTCATGAAAACAAACCCACCGACCTCAATAAACGTGATTGGGAACTTGAGGATCCATGAGGGTATAGTGTAGGCCCATGCCGGATAGAATAGGAGGTCCCTTTGCTTGAAGAATACAGGCAGCTTAAAGACGGTGAGTGCTAGCTCAGAGAAGCCATTGAACATGATCATGAGCACAGCAAAGAAGAGAGCGCTCATGTAGATGCCCCCGTTGAGCACTGAGTCACGCTTCATCTTCGTACGGAAGAAGAGAGTCATTGTAATGAGTGACACCAGCATCAGCTGTAACGCCAGAACACCAAGGAGTCGGTCATGAAGTTAGTTATGTTGCTGTCTCTTTATCTTATATACTAGTCAATCCTTTTGTTTGAACTAATGACGATTACATGGAATATTTCCAAAAAAGGAAAATGACAATTACCTGGAAGCTTCTGAAGATATAGACAAAGGAATTCCTCTTCATAAGCAGGATCTCCCGGTTGATGTTTGCCTTCAGCAGCTCCATGCCACTCACACCATACCTAGCGGTGGTCAGGGCTGCTGGATGGCTCTTGCTCTTGTCGAACGGAACAGCGAGGTCGTCTGCTATAGCTCTCCCGGTATGGAACGACTGGAACGCAGTCGCGATTTCCTTAACTGGCACGAACCGGTAGGGCTCGTCGTGCCGCGACCAGTACTGCTTTTGATCTTTCCTAGAAGTCACCTGCTCATTATTTGCACAGGGATAGTGAGATACGTACGTTTCCAAAAAACTGTACCTATGTGCACATTAGAAGACGGGCAATGCACGTACTTCTTGCAAGAAGTCAGCGACACCCTTCCTCTCAGGGCATTTGAACCCCACGGACTCGAAGAATTCAAGCACATGCTCTCGGGGGCCCTGGTAAACGACCTGCCCATCTGAGAGGAGGAGGATGTCGTCGAATAGGTTGTAAGTCTCAGGCGCCGGCTGCAGCAGGGAGATGACGGCCGTGCCGCCAAGGATGTGGATGGACTGCCTGAGCGAGTTCACAATCTGGAACGTTGTGGAGCTGTCAAGCCCAGTCGAGATCTCGTCCATGAAAAGAGCATTTGCCGGCCCAACCAGCATCTCACCTACAGGACATATCCAAGTAGAAATATTCACATCGTTGTTCACTAACAGGTAACAGCCTCTGTTCTTGAACTGAGATGGTGCTCGACTTCTTTTTTTCTTTTACCGGTTGTAACACGCTTCCGCTGTCCACCAGAGACGCCCCTCAGCATCTCGTCTCCCACCATCGTGTCTGCACATATCTCTAATCCTAATATCTGCAACAAGTAATGTCCAAAATAATGAACAAGACAGAATTGGGCAATTCAATCTTAAATTACTAGTAGTTTTAGCTCAAATATGCATGTACCTTTAGTATATAGTCAGTGACCACATTGGCCTCTTGTCCTCCCATTGCAGACGCCTAATTAGTTCGACCAGAAAATGTATACTTAGTCTTCATTGCTGATTAGTGAAGTAATCATGAAAAACTAAACAAAAGACACTAAAATCTTCTTGATTTATTTCGGATCTCTAAATTCTTGCCTTCATGAACGCGTCAATATCAGCATCAGGCTTGATATTCGCTGCCTTCTCTCGCCTGGACAGCTCAATCAACATATCTGGCAACATAATCAAAAAAGAAAAAGAAGACTTGATAAGCGTATTAATCAAACCATGCTAAATTGCCATTCCCATAGAATCTGCAAGAAGCCAAGCAGAAGAATATAAATTCATGTGCATGTGGCTGATCGATGAGAATCATACCAAAGCGAGTGCCAACGCCCTGGCAGCGCGCGGAGAACGCGAGTGTCTCCCTCACGGTCATCTCTCCTATGTGGAGATCGTGCTGGCTGATGTACGCTGCCGTCCTCTCCGGCACAAACTCCTCCATCTCGTGCCCGTTGTAGGTCACTTTGCCTGAAACCTGCACATTGTTTCATCCCATTACGAAATGTGTATGTCAGTAATCGTGTTAGTCATTTACCACAAATGGTGCCCTGTTTCTTGGCTGCCCATTTTGTACTAAAAACGAGATTCTGAAGAGATGTGCATAAGGTGAGAATACAGCTTGGTTTTTCAAGAAACCATAAATATTGCAAAGAGGTTATTTTTTTTACAAACCTTGAGGTCTTTGTCGAGCCTTCCGGCCAACGCGAGCAGCAACGTGGTCTTGCCAGAACCGGGCGGGCCTAACAGCAGAGTCATCCTGCACAGACGAAAAGAACATGAGGTCGAATGGAAGAAGCTAAGAAACCAAGTCCTGTGTGCCGATACCTTGAAAATAAGCGTATCCGTATCCGATACGATACGTATCTGGCACATATAAGTTAATTTCCGATTTTCAAAAAAAGAAAACAAACCTAATACTTTTCGGATACTTTTCCGATACCGGTAACCCTAAATAATACTCTTCTCAACACAGTCCCGATACTTTTCTCTCAAAGCCGTCAGCTCCTAAGTCCCAATCGGGCGATCCCTCGTGCCGCTGCCAGTGTTGCCGCTGTCGGCTAGCCACTCCCCTCCCCCTATCCGCCAGTGGCGGAGCCACACGTTGTCACGGTTGGGCCGTGGCCCAACCAATGTCTGGCTGGCCGGGCCACACAGTGACTCGATTACTACCTGCCTGCGATTACTCGAAGAGACCAGGACGCGAACTTGAAGAGACGCGGACGCAGTCGCCAGGACACAGACGACGAACGGCCAGACGCCGGGACTTGAAGAGAAGAGACGCTCCGCCTGTCCGGCGTGACGGCGTCCGCCAGTGGCTGATAGGGATCCGTCATCACTCCTTGATGAGAACAATCGTCGTTGGATCAAAATTGCACGAAGGTATGAGCCTTAATTTGGTTAATTAATTAGTTTGCTAATTGGCAAAACAAATGGAAAGCGATTGATTCCACCGAACAGTTAATTACCAATGAAGTGGGCTATCACGTATAGTTGCTTTTTTTCACTTTGGCCAGCTTTCAAACCCACCTTAATTGCACAAGGCAAACAGTAATAGGTAGCCATTTCTCATGCCAAAAATCAATAATTTTCATTCAAGATGCACATTTACGTGTTGTCCTGACGTTTTCAAAGTTCGCTTCTGTCTGTGTCGTTTGTGCTACAGTAGCCGAGTCCGGTTTGGATTCAGAGTTGGAAATAGAATAAGAGTTTCTTGCTATAAACTGAATCGGATCATTGTAAGTTTGAGTCTTTAAATACGTGGAATAAAACCAGAAAAGGGGCAATAGTTGAGCACCACAAAAAAATCCCTTCAATTGTGTTTTTGAATTGGAGTCTTCGTATTCTATCGTGCTTGGCTGTTTTGTCGCTGCTTCTAAACTTCAGAAGTTACTTCCTGAACAATACATGTTCTGAAGATTACAGCAAGAGGGATAACTTGGTTACTGCGACAATAGAAGACAGAGAGCATCGGTAGAGGTGCTTTGAAACAGAGAGGTGACAAGTTTCAGAGCTTCAGTTTCTAGATTCAAAAACATAATTCATGTATGCACTTTAGCGTTTCTATGCTTAATTTGCGTTAACTATAATCTAGATATTTTTTTTTTAAAAAAATGGACCAACTTTAACTAAAATCCTAGCTACGCCACTGCTATCCGCCCACGCCGCCACTCCCCTCCCCTCCACCGATTCGCCCACACCGTCACTGGCGACACCTGCGCCGCGAGGATCAGGAAGGGGGTGCACAAGGGTGAGGAGGTCAACGTCAAGGCCATTCCCAAGGCCAGGTGACGTGCCAAATGCTTAAATTTTGATCCTTGTTTTGGTGTGCCCTTGGTTGAATTTGAAGAAACCAGGCATGCATCTGCATACTAGTTTTTTGAAAAGTGATGTTGCAAAAATTTAGAGGTGGCGTAGATTTGTTAATGGCTATTGGCTAATATGGTGTTCTCATGACACTATGATGCTACTTTTAAACAAAATCTTTATCGAATTATGTGATTTTGTGAATGTACTTGCTGTTTATAGAGTAGAGAAAACTTGAGGCTTGCTTCTCTGAAAGCAACCAATGATTAATCTGTTCTTCAAATGATTTCTTAAGAAATATGGCCTCCTTCATATAATCGAAGAATAGCTTCCACCTAGAGTTATGTAGAAGTGCTGTTGTTACAGATATTCCGAGGCCAATGTTTTCTTCTCGTGACAGCAAGGGCTGATGTACTTGTATAAGGCAAACAACTATGAGGGAGAACTAGAGAAGAAAGTATTTGACTACGTCAATATTAAGGTATTCTCAGTTTCTCATTTCCTTACAAGAATTCATTAATTTTCTGTTTTTCTATTACTATTATATATACTAGTCATTAACCTGTACATTGCACGGACTACATATTTTCTTGAAGTTTTGGAAATTTAGTATTAAGTTTATAGAAGTTAACTTAATTTTTGTATCATTATTTTTTAATCCTGAATGTAATTTTATTCCCATGTAACTTGGATTTCGAATTATGATATGCGTTAATTCTTTCCTGTTCGATTTCAAATAGATTGCAAGTTTTATGTTTATGTTTGGGTACAATATAGTCATCTAGCTATTGATTACATGGTCAAGATTTTTATCATTACTTAAAAAATGTAAGAGATATTGACTTACAAAATAATGTTCAAGATGCCTTATTTTTCATAATTAAACTGATGTTAACTCTTCTTACAAATATGAAAGAGTACTTAGTTTTTTCTACCTCTTATAGAAGCAGGTAGCCTTTCTCTCGAAAATTCATAGATGTGGCGATCAACAGGCATTGGCCGGTGTGCTACAGCAATCTATTTCCGCTCGCCTCAATGTCCTGAACATCTCTGTTTGGAGAGCTAAGGAGAACTTGTTTTGCTACCTTAACGAACCTTGTGCCGTGCGTTTCATAAATCTCAAGCTTGTTATGATTAGCACGTTGTCCTTGTGGTAGGCTAGGAAAAGGACTCTTAATTAATGCTTAGCTCACGTGCATTTTACTTCCTTTTTCTCTTGTACTAAATCCAAACCGTAGAGTTTTACTTGAACTCACAACGAATGAGTTATATATTTTCTTTTTCACCGATTAATAAGAGAATTTTTAGCCTTTTCTTCTTATATGATTAATGTAGGAATTTATAGCCCTTTTTCTCATAATTAACATGAGACCTTCTAAAGAAGCCTTCAATTAGTAAAGATAAAGATACATGTAAAAGTTTAGGAATGAAGAAAGTAGTTGTTTGTGCGAAAGTATTGGAATTGCAATCGGAGAAAAAAAAACTTAGGAATATGCGATTCAAAAGTTTGACAGGATTTTAACGAATTGAAACTTAATTATGTGCCAAATTTGTGTCACATTTATGGATCAAGGAGTCCATAGGAATGAAGATTAGGCAATAATGATATGATTCTTTTATTTTTGGTAGCAACAGAACCGAAGCTATAAAGGCTAATCCCTAGATGGAGACTGTGCATGCCGATTTACATGTGCCTGGCCGTACGCGACGTGATCAGCTAGGTAGGTATCCTTTTACTTTGTACATAGTTGATCACTAACGTTTTAGAGATCATATCTTTAAAATCACGTATCATATTTATGATCCGCTTGTACCCTCGCCTTCCGTAGGACGAGCTCCACACGTGGTATGAAAAAGATAAATATATCTAAACCGTGTATTAAAATAATTAAAAAGATTGGACAACTAAGATTTTCTCTTTTTCAGAATAATGTACAATTTTCTAGCAACTTTTCTTTTTCTCAGATTAACGTGAGAATTTCTAGAATTAATGTAGGGGTTTCTACGAGGACCTCCAATTAGTATATATATGTATATATATATAGGAAAAATATATATATATATATATATATATATATACACACCTATCAGTGTTTTTTTTTTAAATGTTGTATCGTTGTATCTTATCGGGTACCCGGGCAACATAGTCCTGGAATACCCGGATTAACGACTAAAGGTGACACATACTACACAGGCAGGAGCATCGCATCTTGTCTGTAAACAAAAGGTGAGAGATCATGTCACCTGCGGGGCTTGATGATACCGCTGACGTCGTGGAGGATGGGCATGCTCCGCTTCTGGCTCGGTAGTATGTGCAGCGCGTTGGCCGCTTCCTGCGTCCAACAAGTTCGAAGAACAACCAGTCATCTTTATCTATCACACACGCAAACATAATTCACAAGCGATGAACGCAATGGCGCGCACCTCGAACGTGTTGGTGATAGAGTTGAGGACTGTGGGGAGGCCGCTGCTGCCGACGCGGACCTCCGCCTCAGCCGCCAGGTGCTCGAACCGCACCTCGATCGTCGGCATGTCGATCCCAACCCTGCACAACCAAGCACGCGCAAATCATCAGACACCTGGCAGGCAAAGTGTACCAACCACTCGCAGTAGACTAGCTAACTAAACTACTAGCACGCACTGCTCGAGTCGGTCCTTGAGCCTGAGCAGGAACCGCTCGTTGTCCTCTTCGGTGACGTGCACGAGCCGCTCGATGAGTGCCCGCCGCCCGCGCGCGCCGAGGCCGATCACGTCCACGACCCCCTTCCCTGCCGCTGCGGCTCCTCCCTCGCCGTCGTCGCCGTCGAGCGGGAGGATGGCGCGGCGAATGCGGTCGTAGGTGGGCAGCTTCTCGAGCGCGGCCCAGCGCAGCGCCTCCTCGTCGTCCTCCTCCCTCGACGAGCGCGAGAACACGTCGTCCCCGCGCCGCCACATGGACCCGCTGTCCCGCCGCATGCTCGCCATCTTTTGGATATCCCCCACGGCGTCCATCGCCTCCCAGCTTCCTAGCCAGTCCCTACCGCCTATTCCCCCTTCCCTAGCGCCAATGCGGGCGGCACAAACCCTCAATCTCCGCGTGATTTCTGCGGCGTTTTGGATGAGCGTTTGCCCGCACCGGTTTCTGCTGCTGCGGTGCCTGGGAGTCTGGGACTGGGAGAGGACCTTGGGGGCTTTTGTAGGATGGGAATCCATCCTCTCGCGATGGTCCTACTCAAGAAAATTTTTAAAGAGGGGACTAAGAATAAAATAAAACTCTACTAATGATTAATATTTAAAGTTCAGTATATAATAAGTACAATATGTAATACTTGTAACTTGCAAGGATTTATAAATGAAAACATACCACTAATTATTTCACATGAGACGATGGTAGGGATGGCAAAAATACCCGTGGGTCCGGGTACCCGACCCGATGGGTCCGGGTCCAAATTTGGACCCACGGGTATTAGAGTTCGGGTCCGGGTCCGGGTCTCATGTTGGACCCGTGGGTACCCAGACCCGGACCCGATTTTAAGGTAGAAGGTGAGGTGAGTTCAAAATAGATTAGTATGTACCTATGTCACAAGCCACACCATAGCTCAATGGAAGGAACCATGTGATTGAATCAAGAGGTCTTGTGTTTAAGACCCATTCTAGCTAATTTTTTTCATGTTATTTGAATACCTCATGCATGCATACTCAACTAACGGGTTCGGGTTCGGGTACCCGATCGGGTCCGGGTCCGGGTCCGGGTCCGAGATTGGACCCGTGACAAAATTCTGGTCCGGGTCCGGGTCCACAGTTCGGGTCTCGGGTCCAGGTCCACGGAGGTTGGACCCGGAGGGACCCGGACCCGTTGCCATCCCTGGACGATGGTTGGTATTTATGAGTCCTCATGTTCTGAAAATGCTGTAAAATATCTAGACTACTAGGGCTTAGATTGCACATACATACCGTCCATCCTGGACAGCTGGACTCCTAGCGCAGTGGCGCTGGCCCCGACCGGCAAGACGCGAGAGTGACGGACGGAGTCAATGAGGGAGCACGCCGCACGCGAGGCGAGTCAAAAAGGAGCCGAGGGAGCACGCGAGACCGTGACGCCGATGACCGGCACGAGAAGTCGCGAGACCAGTTGGGACGCGATTGTTTGGTCTCGCGTCTGGTCGTTTCCCCACAAGTCCACGTCTTCACGAAACATGAGTCCTCACCAGGAACCAGCCCTCCTGGCTCCTAGTCCTGCTGGGCCAAAAATGCCGACAGGGGCCCAGGCCCACCAACACTCTGGCCTGGGCTCCGCCTATGATCCTACTGTGAAACATAGTTGTTCACCTGTATCAATCAATAGCACATTTACATGAACACGTGAATAAAACAGGGAGCACAACAATATAGAGATAAAGTTCTCTCGTTTTATGAGATAGATTTTTCAGTACAAAATAATGCCCAATATATAGTAGAAAACCTTTGGAGATAATTTCGAATTTGCCCACCAATGAATATAGTCCTTCCATACTGGAATATAGATTATATTTGTACCATAACACTCCGCCTTGAACGAATACAACGTAATGCATATGTCTCATTAAAAACTCCTCTCAAAGCCCAGTGAGAAAAAAGATAGAGAAAAGAATACATTGCACTCACTCCGTGTTACACTAGTTACCCCATTAAAAACCTTCATATGAGAAACTTCAGAAAAACTCACTAAGGGAAAAAGAACATAACTCATAATCTTTAGAATATAAAATATGATCTTCAGCATCATGCAAAAGGGATTATGGTTTAGGAATTTACCCCCCTGAACTCTACAAATCTCTAAGTCATCTCATTCCAATGCTATTAACGCATATTTGAAAAATAGACTTTGGTAAAAATTTTGTGAATAAATCTGCTAGATTTTTACATAACTTAGTTTACATTATTTTTACCACACCAATCTTCTAGAGTTCGCGAGGATAGAAAAATTTAAGGGCAATATGCTTCGCGATATTGCTCTTTACATAACCTATTTGTATGTGTGCAACACAAGCAGTATTATCCTTATAGATAATGGTGAGGGTATCAACGGTATTAAAACCACATGACTTATTGATATGGTTTATTACACGTCTCAGCCAAACACACTCATGTGAGGCTTCATATAAAGATATATTCTCTAAGTGATTGGTAGAAGTAGCTACCAAGATCTGCTTAAAAGACCATCAAGAAATGGTTGCACCACCGTCGAGAAACATAAAACCAGTTTGAGATTTGGCACTATGGGGATCAGACAGATAACCAGCATCTGTATATCCCACCATGGTTAAGTCTTAGTTCTTTCGATAAAATAAACCAAGATCTTCGGAACATTGGTGGTATTTGAGTAAAGTCTTAACACCTGCCCGATGCCTTCTGGTTGGGGCTGCACTGTGTCTTGCTAGCAAATTTACTGCGAATGCAATATCAAACCTTGTGCAATTCGCAATATACATGAGTTCACCAATAGCACTTAAATATGGGACTTTAGGTCCTAAAACTTCCTCATTTTTCATCATTGGTCTAAATGGGTCTTTATTGACTTCAAGGGATCTTACAACCATTGGGGTTTTTAAAGGATGTGATTAATCCATAATAAATCTTTTCAATATCTTCTTGGTATAGGCAGACTTGTGTACAAAAATTCCTTCTGAGAAATCCTCAAGGTGCAGGCATAAGCAAAAATTTGTTTTACCCAAATCCTTCATCTCAAACTCCGTCGTGAGGTAAGCACTAGTTTCCTTTATCTTCTCTGTGGTTCCGATGGTATTTAGATCATTGACATATACTGAGATGATACAAAATCTATTCTGGGATTTCTTTATGAACAAATAGGGACAATCATCAGTAGTTGAATATCCCTTCTTCAGGAGGAATTTACTTAGCTGGTTACACCACATTCTTTCCGATTGTTTTAATCCGTATAGCTATCTCTACAATTTGACGCTATACATGTTGCGATTGTTAGAATCCAGAACTTTGACTCCTTTAGAGACTCTCACTATAAATATCCGTATCTAGTGACCTATATAAATATGCGATCACTACATCTATCAACTACATTGTGAAATTTAAGTTTGCTGCTATTGATATTAGAACGTTATTCCACTTATTACAGGATAATATATTTCATCGTAATCGATGCCGCATCTCTGCGTGAACCCTTATGCTACAAGCCTCGCTCTATATCTCATCACTTGGTTATTTTCATTTCTCTTCATGATGAAAACCAATTTCGATCCTACAGAGAATACTTTAGGAGGTGTTCGGTCAATAGAACTAAAAACTTTCCTCTTATTAAGTGAACGCAATTCCACCTCAATTGCTTCTTTCCATTTGACCCAATCTGAGCGTTTCTAGCACTCTGCTATGGACTTTGGTTCTGGATCCAGTTCAAGAGTTTTAGCAATTCTAGAGGCAAAATAAATGTCGACAATTATAGTCTTTCTTTTATGTAATTATTCTGAATCCACATAATTGATGGATATTTCTTCATTTATTTCTTCTAGCTCCTCATGATTTCCCAAAATGATGGAGTATGGGTCTTCCGACTTCTCAGCATTAGATTGTGCGTGCAAAAGTACGCTGGGATTATCATCTTCAGGATGGGTTGTTTCAGGGACATTACCATCAATAGGATGGTTCACTTCAGGGATTTTCCCAACATCAGGTTGAGCTTCCTACATTGTTATAGGTAGTGATCTCATCTGGTCGATCCTCTGTTTCTGCGGATGTCTTCGCGAAATTGAGTCCCATGCATCTGGAGGCCTCCTCATCTTTTTATCATGAGTGGAAAGAGTGGGTTCAATATCCTTCCAGGGCATTTCCACTCTTTCAGGTGCATTTACTACATGTATATGAGATTTTGTCAGTTCCTTATGATCAGTGAAGGTATCTGGCAAATTATTAGCTATTTGTTGCAAATTTATTATCCTCCATACTTTAAGTTCGGTTTCTTTAGTGTGTGTATCTAAGGACCGAATGCTAGTGACATTCCAATCAAATTTTCCCAGCATTCTTCAATGTGGTACTTATTTCCCCCTAATGCCGAAAAATTATCCTCATCAAAAATACAATCAGAGTACCGCGCCGTGTACATATCCCCTGTCATAGGTTTATTTGATTATTGATGGATATTCATAACATACATAGATCCCCAACTTCTGGTGAGAGCCCATGGTGGTACGATGTGGTGGAGAGATTGGCACATATATAGCACAGCCAAATTTATGCAGATGAAAAATATTTGATTCTTTTCCACGCACTATCTGCAAAGGCAAAATTTCATGATATGCAATTGATCTGAGTTGAATTAATGCCGCAGCATGCAGTACTGTGTGGCCCCAACAGTTGGTGGGTAGCCTACTATTCTACAAAAGTAGTCTAGCAATAAGTTTTATTCTTTTAATTAATGACTCTACGAGGCCATTTTAAGTGTGAACATGATGTACAAAATGCTCTACATTAATGCCCAGATCCATACAATAATCATTAAATACTTTTGAGGTAAACTCGCCAGCATTGTCCATTCAAATAGACTTAATCCTTTCTTCTGGAAATGAGGCTTTTAATTTAATAATTTGGACAATTAATTTAGCAAAAGGTGGTTCCTAGTAGATAAGAGACATACATGGAATCATCTATTAATACCATAAAATATCTTAATGGACCCGACAAGGGCTGAATAGGTTCACAGATATCACCTTAAATTATCTCTAGGAAATTCAGATATTCCTCCCTAACCTTTAAGTAAGAAGGTCTAATTATGAGATTTCCTTTGGCACAAGCAGGGCATACAAAATCTTCAGGTTTAGGAAAGTTTGTAGTTTTCATGCTATGACCAGCAGAATTATTAATTATTCTTCTCATCATATTCAACTCAGGGTGATCCAGTCTATCATGCCAAATTTTAAATATTTTTGGGTCTTTAAGGATAGTTTTCATCGCATCATAAACTTCAGGTTTTATATATGTATAATATAACCCAAAGGAGAAGGAAGGAAGTTTTTCCACCACACGTTTATTGCACCCATTTAACTTAGTTATGAGAAGGTATTCAGTACCATCCTCATTGTCGGTTTCCATGTGGAAATCATTAAAATGAATGTCTTTAAAACTTAACAGGGTACGACAGGGCTTAGGGTATAATAGAGCATTCTTAATTATTATACGAGTGCCCATAGGGAGAAATATAATGGCTCTTTCAGTGACAACAATGAGTGCATCATTTCCGGCGATGGTCATAATATTTTCAGTTTTCTTAGTCAAAGTATGAAAATATTTAGTCTCTGTAAGAGTAGAATTTGTGGTGCAGCTACCTATAAAAACAGATTTTTTCCTTCACCATTGGATTATATAATTATTCTATATTAAAGAAATACATTCAATCAATTCAATTGTTGCAACAAGAACATTTTGAAAATATAGAACAATCATAGCACAAATGAGTAATTGTTCTGGGAAATGACACTTTATTGAGTTACAACTGATAATCACTCAACAGGAGCGAAGACCAAATGGTCATGTAGGAACATAAGAACTAAACTGATAAAATGAGGCTCTTAAGGAGACTGAACTAAGGAAATGCAACATCAATTTAATAAACTAAAAGGGGTACAGGAAGACCACTACAGGTTTCCATATAAATCATGTTCCTCCTCCTGGGAAATATTAGTATTCTTCTGGAATTCCTCGATCTTAACACCAAGAAGGTCATCTTCATCTATGGGTGAGTTCCCATATTCGAAAAAGCTCTCTTTAAATTTAGCCGTCGAATCAGAGACGTTGTCATCCTTTTTCTCACCTTCTTGCTCAACGTCTCATTAAACGGTGAAGTGTGCCTCAACCTTGTTTTATTGATTCTTCTGGAATCTCCCAATGGATTTCATATAAAATTCCACCAAATACTTTGGGGTGCGACAAGTACGCAACCAATGGTCAATGCGTCCACACCAAAAGCATAGCTGAGGAGGGTTAGTAGACTTATTAGTTGGTCCTTGCTTCTGGAAGGTTCTTGGATCCTTTTCTTTACGTCTTCATTGGGATTTGCTTGGTTCCTGTCATTCTTTCATTTATTCCTCTTATGCATTTGGTTCTTTCTGTGGCCTTGGCTATTACTAGCATGCTAAGTGTTAGCATGTGCTTTTAGAAATTGCTAAATTTCCATTAGAAATTGCATGATTATTCTTCATCAGGAGTTCATCATATTTTTTTTGCTTCTAGCAGAACACACATAAGCTCAAAGTACTTGTGGTACCATGCATGACGGTATTATTGCCGCAGTATCCTCATGTTGGGGTGGAAGATGCACAAAGTTTTGTCGATCATCTCAGCATCAGTAACTTTCTAGTTACAAAATGTTAATTTCGCGACAAGTTTATGCGTAGCAGAATTATATGCTGCCATAGATTTGAAGTCCTGAAAAGCGTAGGAGGGTCCATTCGCGCTGTGCTTTTGGTAACATCATGGATCTTTGCTGGTTGGAACGTTCCTTCAGTGAATTCCACAAAGCAGCGGGTCCTCCTTTATCAAATATTCGGCCTTCAGGTTCGGATGGAGATGGTGCCTCAGGAAATGTAAAGCAACACATTTTGCGGGTTTAGGAACAACAAGGGCACCAGCTTCAGGCTGGGTAATAACAACTCCAAGTACGCGAGCTGTCAAGTTGATCTTAGCATCCATTACCCAAGTGAGATAATTGCTGCCATCTAGGGCAAGCTCAACAAACTCCCTTTTTGCGATTTCACACATATCCTATAGGCAAGCAATATTTGAATTTTACTACTGGCAAATATTATATTGCATGCATGATATTGAATCAGTAAAGTTTGGTCTACCGATCACAAGAGTCTCAAGTACATCTTCACTCAGGCAGATCTGAATATGAGGCAACGAAGATGGCTTGAGTTGATCAAAGACTACAGCTTGGAAGTGCATTACCACCCGGGAAAAGCCAATGTGGTGGCTGACGCGTTGAGTCGCAAGGCTCGATGCAATTGCCTCACTCTTCAACCCCGGAGTGCTACCCTCTGTGAGGAATTTCAGAAGCTTGGTCTGGAGATAGTTGGAGAAGGTTCCTTAGCTAATCTAGAGTTGAATTCCACGCCGTTGGATCAGATTAGGGAAGCTCAAAAGGGGGACAGTGGCGTTGCCCAAATATGCAGCAAACTGAGTTCCGGTCAAGCCACTAGTTTCCATCTTGATGATCATGGGGCTTTATGGTTCGGTGAACGCTTGGTCGTCCCCGAGAACCAAGAATTGCGAAGAAAGATTCTTGATGAGGCCCACAACTCCTTGCTCACAATTCATCCGGGCAGCAACAAGGTGTATCATGACTTGAAGCAACGATTTTGGTGGACTCGCATGAAGCGCGATATTGCTCGCTATGTGGCAGAATGCGATGTCTGCAAAAGGGTGAAGGCTGAACATCTTAAGCCAGTCGGTACTCTTCAGCCGTTGCCCATTCCAAATTGGAAGTGGGAAGATATTGGCATGGATTTCATCACCGGACTGCCGGCGACTTCTTCAGGTCACGACTCGATATGGGTTATAGTCGACCGGTTGATGAAGTCTGCGCATTTCTTAGCCGTTCGCACCACCTACCGAGCCATCAAATATGCGAAGCTGTACATATCCCGGATTGTGTGCCTTCATGGAGTGCCGAAGTGAATCGTTTCAGATCAAGGCTCTCAATTTGTCTCCCAATTCTGGAGAAGTTTGCATGCGGCATTGGGCACCGAGCTACTTCACAGCTCAGCGTATCATCCACAAACTGACGGCCAAACCGAGAGGGTCAATCAGATTCTTGAGGATATGTTGAGGGCTTGTGTTCTATCTTATGGGAAGAAGTGGGACGAGTGTCTTCCATATGCCGAGTTTGCTTACAACAACAGCTACCAAACCAGCATCAGAATGTCTCCTTTCGAAGCACTCTATGGTCGTGGCTGTCGGACACCCCTGAGCTGGTCCGAGAGTGGAGAACGACCATTCTTTGGGCCGGATATGGTTAAAGCTGCAGAAGAGAAGGTGAAGACCATTCAAGAAAACCTGAGGGTAGCGCAATCACGGCAGAAGAGCTATGATGATCGCCGTAGGAGACTTCTCTCCTTCGACGTTGGTGATTATGTCTACCTGAAGGTGTCGCCTCTCCGGGGCACCCGTCATTTCGGAGTTAAGGGAAAGCTGGCCCCTCGCTATATAGGACCCTTCCAGATCCTTGCGAAGCGTGGTCAAGTGGCGTACCAGCTGGAGCTTCCTCCCTCTCTAGCAATGGTCCACGATGTCTTCCACATATCCCAATTGAAGAAGTGCCTCCGTACTCCTTTCGAGTCACTGGAGGTGGATGAACTCGAAGTTCAGCCTGATCCTGATCTGTCCTACAAAGAGTATCCCATTCGGGTTTGAAGCCACTTGGGAGCCCGAAGATCGTTTGAAGACCGAGTATCCCGAGTTCTTCCGTACTATGTGAGTACCAGTGTACAGTTTTTCGCAATTCACAGCGTATCAATTAGTGCGCGACCATGCTATCCATCCACGTTCTATCCTGCCTATGCGTTGGTTCTGAATCTCGGGGCGAGATTCCCTTAAGGGGGGAGGGTTTGTCAAGGCCCCACTTTCAAAAATTCTGGGAATTCTGGAATATCCGGATTAAATATCTGGAATATCCGGATGTAACCCGGAATGTCCGGATAAATTATCCGGAGTATCCGGATTAGCCCGCTCGAGCACCCTAACCCGGAGTATTCGGACAAATTGTCCGGAGTGTCCGAGTTAGTCCTACCGAAGACCCCAACCCGGAGTCTCCGGGTTGAACGTCCGGAGTATCCGGACCTTGCGGGACTTAGGTATAAAAATCCTATTTCATTGCTCCTCACTCATTTCTTCTTCCACCCATTGCTCCCCACTGCCCGTGCGTCTCTCCTCCACCCCGCCCTCATCTCCGGTGACTCCGGCGTCTTTCTGTGTTCCTCCCCGGCGACTCCTTCCATCCCGGTGACCTCAAGCTCCTCCCCAAGCCGGCGTCTCCTTCCTCTACCCGGCTTCTTCTTCCTCCTCTTCATCCTCCGTGAGGTGAGGCCTCTTCTCGGAGCTTGATTTGGGATCTTGGGGTTTTAGGGCGACCATGGGGTTGGATTTGGGGTTTGGTGTGTAGATTGGGGGTTGGGGTTAACGTTTGGGAGTGTTAGGGTTTTGGTAGGTGGTTGGATTTGGGGGTTGGATTAGGCAATGTTGGATGTTAGGGTTGTAGATCGGGTAGTGGTGATGCCATCCCGAGGTTTTGGGTCAAGTTTGGTTAGGGCTACATGGTCGGGCATCGTTTTAGTGTGGGTTGTGCTAGCTCGAAGCTTCTCCGGCTTTGCCGAGTGTAGAAAAGTCGTAGGTCGGGCCTTCGCGAAGTAGTTGGACTTGGGAGCACTCCAATGTCGCTCGTCGATTTCCAAGTCCTGGGTCGTCCGGAGTGTCCGGATGAATTATCCGGAGTGTCCGGATGATTCGGACTGTCCGGACATTAAACCCGGACTGTCCTGGTTGGCTAGTCTGTGACTTGTGCATTCTCGTGGGTTGCGCTATTTTTTCGGCGGGGTTTTCAATTGTGTTTCATTTCATTGCATCGCATGAATCTTATTCATGCATTGTACTCGTGTAGAGAACAAGACCGCGGTGACTGACGTGATCATGGTTGAGGGGATTGCCGACGAGCAACTTGTCGTCGATACGCAAGCGGAAACACAAGGCAAGCACCTAAGCATATTCAATCCTATTTGTAATACTATTTTGTGAATGAACTGCTTATTGGATGTTTAAGTATGCATTATGAGTTTAATTGTGGGAACGGTACTAGATCCTAATTGTTGCACGTACACTCCCTTGTACTTGATGAACACCTTCCTTGGAGCTAGTATGGGTAATTATATTGTGTCCATGCTTAGTTTACTTAGAAGTCGGGTATGGGCCAAGTGATGAATGGTTCCATTGCTTGCGGTTGTGTCACTTTACAAACATTGGATTGGAATGACAACGGTATGGTTATGAGTAGAAGTGGAATATGAAATGAGACCGGGCGAGAGAATTGGAACACTTGGGTGTGGAGACTCAAGTGTGGTAGTCTCGCCTGTGTCGATTGAGGACCGATCCGTTGTTTGCCCTTTGATTGAGCACACCTTGGTTGATCGCATGCCGGAAATGGGCCGGTAAAGCTTTTCTTTCATCGCATGCTGTTCGATGGGCCATGACCTCATGCGGTTGGGCGTGGTTGAGGGCGAGGCTTAGGCCAACTCTCGAGGGCCAAGCTGGGCTTGGGCCGCTCGAGGGGGTGCTAGGTTTTCGGGCCGCATGAAGATGCCCCAACGAACTGGTATGGGTGAGAAGAGGGTTGACATGAGGTTCCTTGTGGCACATGTCGTGCGGTCAATGCTTCCCTGCAGGGTTAATTAAGCGATTCGAATTGCCGCGCTCTCGGAGATGAGCACACTTGATCTTAGCACACTTCAACGTAGTAACAACTTGAACTGAAGTTCGCCCTTGGGCTTGAGCTCGAAAATGTCGCGAGATCAATTGCTTTGTTGATGTTAAATGTCGAACTTCACTCTAGAAGTAGGTGCCGTTACAACTGCTTTAAATTGTGAATTGAACAGCAATACTAAATAATCAACAAAGTTAAGCTTTCCGCACTTTTAACTTCAGCTGATTTCCTTGCTACTCCCAAATGCATACTCCTTTGGAGTCGGTCATATATGGACCACGGGTAAGACTTGCGAGTACCTTCAGTACTCAGGCTTCTGTTTTTTGTGGTTTTGCAGGTGAGGACCCAGCGGGGTGTGAGTTCTACCCCTACTGCCTATCGGTGACCGGGCGGGGCACCGAGTAGAGGCTACCGTCGTCTTACACGCCGGGAGTGTTCAGAGGCAGAACACTTCCGGAGATGCGTACCTTTGGGGTCTAGTCTAATAGATGTGTACTCTTTTGTTGTATAGTTGGTTTAAGCAATGTCTTATTTGTATGGAGTACTGGGTTTCTTTCGTAGTCGACTCCTGTTGTATGTCATTATCCGGTTATTAGCTATGTTTTGCTCCTGTCTTTGTCGGCCTTCGTGCCTTGCCGTTATTGTTGTGGGTTGTGGTCGTGGGGTTTTGTCTTTGTGTCGGGTTGTTTGGTTGTTTGGTAAGTTTTGCTTCCGCGCGTGTCTGGTTGTGGGGTCTTCGAGTTCGTTGCCCCTTTATGCGAATTGAACTGATATAGCATTGGAAACCGGTATGCGGGGATCCTGGGCGAGCTTTGGGTCGCATACCGAGGGAATACGGGGATGGTTGTCGAGTTATTCGAAGGGCTCTAGCGTTGTCTCAATTGGGCTTGGGTGCTAACACTGCGAGTGCCCTCGGCAATCCGCTGTTAGCCTCCAAATCCGATTAGGATGACTCAGCCTTCTAATGACCCGAGGACGATCTGGGCGGCTCCTCCCACACTATATTAGAGATAGAGTCCTGTTATTCCTTTCCCTCATGTACTCTATATATTGTGGCCATTGGCCCTCATATTGAATACAAGTGCTATTCATAACAACTACGACTAGGTATATTTGTTTGTTGCTATAGATACCCATTGGGTATCGGGTACCCATTGGGTTTGAGCATGGGTACAGATTTGTATCCGAAAAACTTAATGGGTTTGGGTGGGCGGCACTTTGTTTGGGTTTGGGTATGAAACGGTGGTACCCGGAGGTAACCACCTGATTGCCATCCCTAATCACACACGTATCTACACGTATGTGTGTTTATCTACACATGCTAGAATTTTTACAGAGACACTAGATTTTATAAAATATAGACACATGTTTTTCTACCGAACATGTACCTATATGAGTATCCATATACTACCCAGCTATATTCCTCGAAGCATCCCGGCCACCACAGCCCCCCACGTCACCCCCACCCACTCTCTCTCCCTTTCTTGCAAAAAGAACCTCCAGCTCTTTGCAATTACGGTTAGGTCCTTTCTATTTACGAACAGGTCCTTTGTAATTTCCTGTGAGTATAAAATATTTTTCCCCGGTTCGCGTTTAGGTCCTCGGTTCGTCGTTTTACACAAATAGCCTCCCGTTAAATACGAATTACGAACGAGTCCTTTCTTACTTATTCAAAATAGCGAACAGGTCCAAAATTATAACAAATAGGTCCCTGCAATTTTCGTTCAGGTCCTTTCTCCGTTTTTCCTGAAAAAAATATTTTCGTGATCCGTTTGCTCTCCGGAGCATAGGAAAAATATTTCCGTGGTCTGTTTTTTCTCCGAAAAAAAAAACAAAAAATATTTTCCGTTCACGCGCACGGTGTTTTTCCCGGAAAAAATATTTTCGTGGTCCGTTTGCTCTCCGGAGCATGGGAAAAATGTTTCCGTGGTCTGTTTTTTCTCCGAATAAAAAACAAAAAATATTTTCCGTTCACGCGAGTGGCTTTTTATCCCGGAAAAAATATTTTCGTGGTCCGTTTGCTCTCCGAAGCATGGGAAAAATGTTTTCGTGATCTGTTTTTTCTCCGGAAAAAAAATTTATTTTCCGTTCACGCGCGCGGCGTGCGCTGCGCTTGCGTTTCTAGTTTAATAGGTGACGCGCAAAAGGTTTAAACTGGAGTGGAATCCTGGCGATGCTAGCCATCCAGCGTCGCTCGGCCCTCCGTAGCAGCCACCCTTTAATATACTCGATTTATCAATGGGCAAGTAGGTCTTCTTACGTACTCACAAAAATCAATCACTCATCGAAAGCGTTAAAAGTGTAGCAGCCTTTGACATATCCGTTACAGATGTCTAAGCGCATGTACCATAAAATTATTTTAATTAGCTGGTTCTTAGCCTGTACATATTAATTTAATCTATGTGAAAAAGAGAAAAGAGAAGAGGGAAGAGAGCTAGCTTTGTACGGAAGTATAGGTAGATTTTTTATATATACTAGTAAGATGCCCGTGCGTTGCAACGGAATTTCAAAAGAGAATAATACATAATTATAATGCAGGATCTTAAACCATACAATAAATCAATTTTGTAACACACATATCAAACAAAATATATCTTTGTAAGCTAGTAAATAAATCAAATCATCTATATTGAGTTGTCCTGCAGATTTACAACTATAGGTTAGGAAAGCAATAGTGACTCACCTACTGTGGGCCTTGGGCCCCTACTGTTCTGGCCTAGTCTGGCAGACTCACCATCACCACCAACTCATTCTTATAATAATTAAGATAAGAGTGAATAGGTAGTTATTGCATAACATCTGGAAACAACTTTTAGAGACAGTTATTGTACAAACTGATTTTTATTTTATTATTAATCTATAGGGGGTTTTACTATTGTACACGCTTTTCTAAGTCGTCGGGGGATCGTTATTTAGTTAAATAAATAGTGTAGCAGCCTTATATATACTTGCCTACTAGTACATGTCTAAGACGTCACTAGGCTGCAAGAGTATTGTCGTTTAAAAAAGACAGCCATTAGGTTGGGAAGAGACTACTATATATTCCATAACCATGTGTCGGTATCTTATTTTCTGTATCTAGGCACGTCATGGTAACGGACGCATGTCTAATGAATGCCTGGCTGGTTGTTGGCATGCACTTGTCTCCTGCGTTGATCTGTTTTCCTAGCGCCTATTTATTTTTTGTCCGCTGAATTTTGTATGAGTGATTTGAAGTTTCCACGAGGTAACAAAGTTAGAACCACGTACCTAATCCAGCGAATTAGTTAGCAAGGAGCGACGAGTCTGATGTGCATGGGGCTTCCAAGTAATTTAGGTTAAATAATGGATCCGCCACCACTAGGACAAGTTGGGCGGTCGTCCAACGTTGGCCGTCAGCAAGTAAACAAGACAAGTGACGAAGTTGAGGTTTTGTTGTCTGCTTAGAGATCGATTACCCTCTTGGATATATGTTTATGCAGGTTAACCATGCCACACACATATATACCATACATGTTGGGTTTAATCATCTATTATATATTATTAAAGCAATGCCAAAAAGAGCAATCACGTTCGCTCTAAATGACTGGACATTCTCATATTAAAAGGAGGAAAAAGATAAATGATCTAGCCGTTCATCTAGTGGACTCAAGATATAATGGCTTAGATCAAAAGAAACAGTCCGTGTCAGGTACAATAAAAAAATAACTGAATTTCTCAATAAAAATAAAACAAAATTAGCAATATGATTTTCAAACAAACTTCAAAGTAAAATAGGAATTCAAAATAAAAATAAAATGGAGATTAGTAGATGGATTTGTATATGAATTCTACCCCACAATTGAATTTTAGAATAAAAATAAAATACATTAGCAATTTTGTATAGATTAAAAGAAAGAGTCCATGTCAACTACGATAAAACATAACTAGAATTTGGAATAAAAAATAAAAAATAAAATAGGAAATTTGAGTTCAATATAAAATTTAAATTAAAATAGAAATTCAATATAAAAATTAATGGTTAGATTTTACAATAATTCCAACCTAAAACTGCGGAGTCAAGTTATAAGTTATAACGACTTAGATCAAAAGAAACAGTCTCTGTCAAATACAATAAAAAATAACTGAATTTTTGAATAAAAAATAAAAAATTAGCAATTTGATTTCCATATGAAATTCAAAGCAAAATAGAAATTTAGAATAAAAACTAAATGGAAATTAGTAGTTGAATTTGTATAAAAATTCTAACCTCAAATTGAAATTGGAATAAAAATAATGTAACATCGTAAAATTTGCCAGATTTGAAATACAAGTATCTAAGTTAACATTTGGCCTCAATTTGAATTTTCTCATTTTTTTGGAATTTCTATATTTAAATAAAATACTTTTCTGAATTCTAAAATTTAAATTCAAACAAACACAAAGTCTGAAAATAATTTGTATAAATCCTAAATAATCCTTAAAACATTTCCAACAGTTTCAAAAAAATTTGAATTTATTTAATGCTTTTGGAAAATCAAATACAACACTTCTTCAATAGGATTTGTATAAAAATCCATAGAGCTGATGATGTTCTGAAATTTTTATGGGAACATTAGCAATACCTCAGTATCATCTTAAAAATTCTCATAAAATTCCAACATAGTTTGATGGCTCAATTAAATGCGAGGAGAAAAGGCTACCAAATTTCAAATTTAATCCTCTCCCTCCTACTACCAAGTGGGCCCCACGCATTAGCTCATTGCCCCGCTGACACCTTGACCCCACTTGGTAGCAGCCCTCTCTCCTTCCTCTACCACCTGGGCCCCCCCGGTGCCCTAAGCCCACTTGCCTACCTCCGAGCCACGCCGTACACGCTCTGCACTCGAGCAATGCATGCCCCTGTAGGGGCGCCTTGCTACATCACCATCGAACCCTGCCGCGGCAACCGCCAGGCTCCCTACACCCTGCTGCACAAAGGCACGCCGCGAAGGGGACGTGGAGCTTGTTCCCGTACACCCCCTTGCGCTCAAACCCGTTAAGGCCATTGCTGAGCTTTCTGCTACTGTTGTTGTGCCCTACGATCCCGCTACGAGCTCCTACACCTGCATGCTTGGTCAATTCACTGGGTTCTCTTGCATTTACACCACCACTGTTGTCCATCTCCCTTGGTTGAGATGTTGTTCATGGGTTCGAGCTCTAAGCCATTCCTCCATGGCTATATAAGCACCGTCGCGGCCATCCTTGGCTCCCCCACACATCTCTTAAACTTCCCTACCCAAGCCCAAAGCTATTGCGCCGCAGTGACCACCATAACCGCCAGGAAGGCTCTTGAGCATGCCAAATCAATTGAGCTTCCCTGGTGAGCCATTTTGCGATTCCATTCGTCTGAAGCACCCCTAGTGCCCCTTGACTGTGTTTCCAAACTTGATTGCAACTCCATTGGCACAAAGCATTGCCATTAACTCTCCTTATTCCCTGACTCCAGCCCACATCGCCAGAGTTCCTTGGTCACTCTCCATCGCTGTAAGGTACAAAAATAGTTTCCTATTAGCCATTAAGAGCTTTTCCCCCCTCTCCCGAGGAAGATCACACCCCAACACCCCCACAGCTCCTTGCCTTTATTGTCAGCCATCTTCAATCACCTCCTACCACTACCAAAGCTTTCCCCTCACTCCCATGAAGCTAGCCATGCCACCCACTCACCGCTGATTGCCACTGTTCATCGTTGTTGAGCTCCCCTCTACTTATCTAGGGGTGGAAATAAAGCTTGAGGCTCACGAGCGAGCTCGGCTTGAAATCGGCTCGAGCCAGCTTGGCTTTGGCTCGTGGTGTACACAAGCCGAGCCAAGCCTCTAATCTATCTTGTGAAAATTTTGAGCCAAGCTCAAGTCAGCTCGCGAGCCACTTGGCTTGGTAGGCCTCGCAGGCTAGCTCTAGGGTAGATTCATCATCCTGATGGAGTACTTGAAGCATTGGGCATTCGCGATGCTGCTGTGGGAGGCGAAGGAGTGTTCGAGTTCTAGCAGGAGGGCAAGTTTGAAGCCATCCTCAAGGCCATTGAGAATAACAAGAAGGTGAAGGGTTTCGAAGCAAGGAAAACAAAAAAAATTTCCTACGATTGCAACCAAACACCAAGATCATATCTAGGAGATGCAAGTAAACGGTTTCAGAAGGACTCACCCTCGTAGACCGAAAGCGGGAATAACGTTCCCGCAAACAAACGTGGTTGATGTAGAGGTACACTCCCGACTTCGAAGTCGCGAAGATGAGCGCCACAAACGGCGGCGCCTCGCATTTGGTCACACGTGCGGATCAACGATGACCTCCAATCCCTCGTTCAGCCGCAGCGGAAGTAGAGGATCCCGGAAAACTCCAACAACACTACGGCTTAGTGGTGGTGGTGGTGGAGAAATAATTTCAGCCGCGCTTCGCTTAAGCCACAGCTCGAAAAACGGATCAGCAGGAGGAGGGAGAAAGGACCAACCAAAGGGTCAAATGGATGAACAACAAAGAGAGGAGCTCCTCCCTCCCTTTTATAGGAGGAGGAGGAGGCTAGGCCAAGGGGTGGCCGGCGCATGGGGTTGCCCCTTGCCCTCCCTCTCTTCATGTGAGTGATCTCTCCACTCACTTTAAAACATCCCACTTTGGTTTCCATTAAAACCCCACTCAAGAAATGAAAGGTTTTCTCCCATAAATAAATAAACATTTTTATTTCAGATATTTTAATATTTGTTAATTCTTTTAATTAACAAACATTAACATATACCCCCTTTAACTATTCCGATATCCCGAAACTATTCCGGCGATACTCGAAACAGTCCCTGTACTATCCATATTTTTCTCCGGTGTTTCGTATCCACTCAAATGCATCGATGAACCTTAAGTGTGTCACCCTACGGTTCGTGAATAAAATGGACATGATTGAGACTCCTCTCGCATCAATAATCATCACGGGATCCGAGATCCATAATGACTCCCATTCACTCAACGATGAACTAGTGATCGCATAAACCGTAAACGACATAACCAATTCCTTTTGTCTCACGATATTTTACTTGTCCGGGATCCGATCATCAGTATCAACTATACCTAGTTCGATCCCGTTACCAACAAGTACTCTTTACTCGTTCCGTGATATGACATTCTT
This sequence comes from Rhipidocladum racemiflorum, assembly GCA_036346355.1. Taxonomy (NCBI): domain Eukaryota; kingdom Viridiplantae; phylum Streptophyta; class Magnoliopsida; order Poales; family Poaceae; genus Rhipidocladum; species Rhipidocladum racemiflorum. The sequence continues at coordinate 2,108,417 of CM070569.1, read as the reverse complement.
GTGACCTAGTCACGTGCTTGCAAGCGATGTCAATGTGATATCACCGAGAGGGCCCAGAGTATATCTCTCTGTCATCTGGATGGACAAATCCCACTCTTGATGCATGAGCCTCAACTAATACTTTCATAGTACCCAAATCCATCTTTATAGTCACCGTGTTACGGAGTGACGTTTGATGTCATCAAAGTACTCTTCCGGAGTTAGTGATTGACATCATCTCATGGTCTAAGGAAAAGAGCTATTTCGTATGTGTTTGATACAGCAACAAACTAAATGACTTGATCGTATTTGCTATACCAACTTGGGTGTATGTTCATCACATCATTCTTCTAATGACATGACCCCGTTATTAACAACATCCAATGTTCATGATCAGGAAACCTTGATCATCAGTTAATCAACGAGCTAGTTTAAAAAGAGGCTTTACTAGGAACCCTTTTGTTTATTAAACACACATGTATTAACGTTTCCGATTAATACAATTTTAGCATGAGAAATAAACATCTATTATAAACATGGAATATGATAATAAACAATTTATTATTGCCTCTCGGGCATATTCCCTTCAGAAGGACGCCGCATTTTGCTACTGCAGCCCAACCCCACAACAAGCACACAGAGGGAGCACTGGTATCGGGCCTGTGGGCGCACAACCATCTTCCCATCCCCATTCCCCCGCACAAACGTAGACACACAGCCACAGAAGTGACAGTGTCGACATCCCCCGCGCCTTTCGCCATCCATGTAACACCCCGGCACCTAGCATGCCCAGAATGTCACCACAACAACTAAATACAACATCCATAAACATATTTTAATGGTAAATTACAGCAACTACGCTCATTGCTTAAACAAAATTTCGGCAGCATATACTTTGTTTTTTGCATGGTTTTCAGCATCAATAAACAGAGGCATATCAAGATATCATAATGAAGACAGCTCTAACATGGCAACTACAGATTTCAACAACAATTCAAGTCCAAAACAAAATTTAAATGTCGCATACCAATAGGGAATTTAAACATTTACTCGTTACAACCAACGAAGCAATAAAACTATAACTTAGATCCATAAGATAACCACCATAACTATGGAAAGAGTTTGACATTGTCTATTTGTGTGGTGCTAAGTGAAGACGTGATTCTAGCTCCCTTTCCCAAATGCCAGATTCAAGGTACCTAAAAAAACATAAACAACAAGCTTGAGTTCATCACTCAGCAAAGTGTATTGCAATGGTACAAAAACAATAACAATTCACATACATACTTTATGCCATTCACACATCATGAGGATCAATACATAACCTTCTTCACTTACGCTCTCATATAACATCGTCATAAACATCTCAATAAAACATCTTCATATGCATCTCATAGAGCATCATAAGCATCTCATAAAACAACTTCATTCATGCAATGCACATGTCTCTTTGAAGCACATACCGGTATTGCCGAGTGCACACCCGTCAGTGTGCACCCTCTTTCCCCTTCCATCCCGTGGATGGAGGGTGCCTACTCTTACTGACTCGCTCCCATACACAACCGTGGATGGGACTACGAGGTAGGTCTTTCATATTCACTTCGTGTGAACACAGAGGCCCGCATCAGAATGGGACGTCTCTTCCATTATGAATGCACATATGCCACATCATGATATAACTTGCATAACGGAAACTCAATATAACAACGGAATATCTTTGAACTAAACATGAACATCATAACACATGCGAGGAACAACATGGCAACATAGAACATCATTTAGTAACATAGCAAAACTACACAACTAGTTGGTCACCCAAAACCCCAATTCCATCCCAATACACTTGCCTTCACCCACGTGGAATGGATTGGCGAGACGTTGAAGGCACTCCCGAGGGCACACCACCTGCACATAGGTACAATACACTCAAAACTTTCCCACAAAACCGTATGAGAGCGATCATCTACGACGACTTCGCAACCCACTCCTAAAACCCAAAAACAGAGAATCTGTCCCGTCAGGACAGCGGGCTTCCAACTAGCATAACTTGAGTTCTAAAACTCCAAATCAAGTAAACGAGTACAATTTCTCGAATCTTAGGAAATTTCCCATCTTTTCCTAAGTATTGGTGAAGACTTAATCGGCCTCTAAACTTGTCTAATCTACAGTTGAACACGATCTGTTCCAAACACATCACAGATTTGACAGTGTTCGGTAAAACAGCCATAATTTTTAAACGGCTGGACGGAATTTAGCGTTCTTGTTGTCCAATTAAAGGTAATTGAATTACCTACAACTTGCACAAAAGCCGACTGACCACATCATGACTCTAAATTGTCTAAATCACGTCCAAAGACCGACGACCGAATCTGCCCGAGGATAGAACGCATTACAAATTGCAAATCCTCCTAAATCCATCTACTAGCAGCACCTAAACATCAAATTTAAGCATGAAAATCCCCATCTAAACAGTACCCAAACATCACAAGAGAACCTACAATGCTTACCTCCCCTTGAAGAATCAACGAACCGATGAAGAATCTCCTTCTCTCGGCCCGATCTTCCCTCGAATCGCCGGAATCGCTGGATCGCCGGCATTCGTCGGATTCTTCTCGGTTGCAAGGCTTCCCAATGGGCGTATCAATGGAGGGGAAGGTGAGGCAGCTATGGGGAGCAAGAACCCTAGCTAGGGCCGGCTCGGGTGGTGGAGGCGCATGGCAAGGGAGGAGGAAGGGGGCGGCGGCTAGGGGAGGGAAGGGGGCGCAATGGTGAGGGAGGTGGCTACCAAGGGGAGGGTGGGGTGCATGGGGAGGAGAGGGTTAGAGTTAGGCAGGAATCCCCCCACATGGGCCAACCCCCCCCCACACCGACGGCCCATTTAATTCTCCCAAGGCTCAAACTGACTCCCACAAGGCCCAACCTCCCCCGGAGAGGCCCATACACACGGAAAAGCCCAAAAATATGACATAATCTCATACCGTAATGTCATAGATCTAAAATATCACATTTTATAATGTCACATTCTCTAATATCACATTTTTATGATGTCACAATCCACCATCATCCTCCATGACCCTTTGCTAGTAGGGCCATCCGCCGCACCATCCATCTGCCACCAATAGTGCCACCAACAGGGCCATCTATCCTCCATCCGCAAGGAAGGCTGTCCGACATCGATTGCACCACCAGCAGGGCCATCTTCCTTGTTGTCCGTCGGCTAGCCACGCCACCCGTCCGCCCTCCATACGCAGAGTCCATGCCGTCGAGGGAAGGTCCTGTGCGTTGCGGGCGGCGGTGTCGGGAAGTGCCTCGATCATTCTTGTTATTCAGCTCTTGAGCCCACGAGCTGACTCGAGCCTGAAAACAAGCCAAGCCGAGCATGACTTTTTGCTTGTTCCCAAAATGAGCCGAGTCAAGCTGTGTTTCAAATGAGCTTTCCGAACATGGCTCAAGCCAGCTCGGCTCGTTTCCACCCCTATACTCGGCTGATAGTGGGCCCTTTTTGTCGATCTCTACACTAAACCTTGAGTCACTAACAATCAGCCCCACATGTTAGTTTTTCTAATTAAAACTGACTTTAAGTTATGTGTCTATGACATGTGGGCCCGGTAGGATTTAAAGATTTAATTCATAAAACCAAATTGTTATTTATAAAAGAGCTATGGACATGTGGACCCCACATGTCAGCCTATGAAATTAAAACTAACATAAAAAATGATAAATATGTTTTCACTATTAGAAAATGTATTTTGCTATTTTAGGTGATTTTCAGAACATACAAAATTCAAATTCTTATAAGTTTTGCAAATGAACTCCTAATTTGATGAAACTAGTTTGTATATTCTTCTAAAATCATGAAATTTCTGCTTTAGTGAAAATATTTAAACGTAGACTCCGCTTAAATTTAGATTCCTAATTATGGTAATTCTTAGCGCATTTAAAATTTGAATACTTATAACTCTTGCAAGTGAACTCAAATTTGAGAGAAACCAATTACTAAATTTTTCTAAAATTATGAACTTTATGTTTCTGCAATAACATTTGGATTTTGACTTTATTGGATTATTTTGCTTCTTATTGCTTTGCACTTGACTATGTGTTGACACCGACACTCCGGAGATTGCAATCGTCGACCTCAACACCGACCAAGAGTTCAATGAGCAAGGCAAACACCCCCTTTGATCATGTTGATCCTAATATTTCACTTAAGTTATATTGCTTTATCAATTGTATGTATGCATGTGTGTATTTTCAGTAAATTTTGCTATATTGTGACACCGGTAGATATTTCTCTCAATTAATGGAATTTCCTTAATAAATATTATCATGTCAACCTTGATAACGCTAAGGTAGGTTTATAAATTATAGAAATATAAATTGGGTATAATCGAATATTTACGCATATGCTTAACTATGCTTTAGAAACAGGATAATGAATGGTCGGATGTATTGTTTGTATAAGAATGAAAATTTGGACATGATGGGGAATATGATTTATGGCATTTTGGTATAAAAATAAAAATAAAAACTATGGTTTGACATGGGCGATATATGGTAATAGCCGGAAGTACATGAGACTTGCACATAGTGTACGGAGAGTGCTCTCGCTCAGGTCAGATTAAAGATTGAACGTAGTGATGTATAATCCAAGATATTCAATTGCAACCACAAATGCTATTATAGGGTAGCCTTAATCTATTAAGTTACTTAGGTCTAGTTTTGCACATTGGAAGGCTGAAGTAGTACGGATATTTCGAGATGGTTTGTTCGAAGGGGTGTCCTCACCGAGGTGTTGGGAATAACACATGCCGATAAATGGTGCATGCCTTGCTATGGAGGAAAGTGGTATTACATGGTGTATAACCATTCATTGGTACAGTGTACAAATATCTTTTGCCTCCATAGAAAGCGTTTGACAGCACCGGGCTGGTGCAAAGTTAGGTCTAGGTGATGTAACGGTTCATGTTATGACCTCTTGGCCACACACCAAAGGAAACATGAAAAGAATGGCAAAAAAAGTTGATCATGTCTTGTTGGTAAAGATGTGTCTTATGCTAGGGAGTCTCCACCACCTTCGCCTCCATTCTAGAATCCTAGAGTCATCTACACTGGAGTGTACCAACCACCTTCACCACTTGTCCGTAACTCTTGGATCATGTATAGTGACACTGAGCCCAAAATAGAGGAATCTTATGCCTCCAAGTTTGAGTGAAGACCCTAGAGTAAAATTTCTCCTCATGTTATACGGTAGCTAGCTAGCATGTATCCCTCATGTATCCTTAGTTGATGTAATGGTAGAATTCAAGTTAAGATAAAAATGTTTTCACCAAAAATTGTCCCCATAAGTTTTATAATCCTCTTTAACTCATCCCCTAACCCATCACTATATTATGTCATGACCAAAACATGTAGATGCCGACCTGGTGGGAACCATACAAAGGACAAATGCCTGTGGGGAAGGAACCCTACTCACACCTTGTGGGTGGTGATGAGGCACCTAAATTTCACATGTCCACCAGTCTACATGTCCTATTCCATGCTGTCGGAAGAAGCGTCTATCAAGTACATGGCCAAGGTGACTATCCATGGTAGGCACACTATGGACCAGTCCCTCAATTTCTATAGGCAAGGGTCCTGTATTCGTATGTCTCTATATGATACGGCATATGTGGCCATCGTCCACCTCCACCACGATCTCCCTTAGATGGCGGGGATGTTCACTATTATAGAATGGTACAATACTATCACTTCATCTAGGTTAGTTCCCAACTTTTCAGAAAAACAGATTGTGATTGATGATTCGGCGAAGGTTTAATAATTGGTGTGAAATCCTAATCGGTTCTCAGGTTAGAACCGATTATGATGTAGCATTAGGCACATCACCATTGTCTCTCACCTGAGAACCTGTACATCACAATCGGTTCTAACATGTGAACCGATTGTGATGTGCATCATACATCACAATCGGTTCTTAATTGAAACCGATTGTGATAATGTAATTGTATCGGTTCCTGTTAAAATCCATAGAGATGCATCTGCTCAGTATGGCCATATACATTCTTCCTCCAGCTCAGTCCTCATCCTGCACTCACCTAAACCTAGCTCTCTGGCCTCGTCGCCTCCCTACAGTTGTTCTCCTCATTAGGCCGCGTCACCTCCTCACTGGGATTCACTTCATCAGGCCGCCCTTGCCTACCCGTGGTGGTCCTCCTCCAGCCTCCCTCACTTACCCGCGGTGGTCCCCCTCCTCTGGCCGCGTGGCCTCCCTGCATTGGTCCGCCTCCTCCGGTATCATTGCCTTCCACGGGGATCCACCTCCTCCGATTTCCCTCGCCTACCTGCGGTGGTCCTCCTTTGGCCTCCCTCACCTAATGTGCTCGTGTTCTCCAAGTCCAAGGTGGATTTTAGGTGGATCTTGACTTGTTATCACCCAAATCTGCTTCCTGTCCCTAAGAGATGGTTCTAAACTGTCATGTGCTTTGTGTAGGAACTCGCCAAGATTTGGTATGATCTGTGCCAATGCCACATGAAGGATAAGCTATTCTGGATGATATAATTCCTGCTGTCCAAGAGCTACACCTCACAACAAGCTCTTATTTTTAGAAGTTTCCACATATATGTAGTGTTCCAGTTGCAGAGCTCAATTAGCTTCCTCAGTATCGATTGACTATTGATCAATTTGACAAACAAGCCACATGATTTCATATGGAAACACAGACTAACTTCATAATAGCATCTCACTTTGGTTTTGTAAAAATTCAATTAGCACAAGTAGTCCATGCAGTTCCTTGCTATCCATGTAAGTAATTCCAAATCCTAATATAATTATCTCTGTTGTGGATAAAATATATTGCGGTCCTTGTACATGTTTATTCAGCAAAAGGGATTTGCATCTCAATAAACTGTATTATGTCAAACATGAATTTTTATAGATTTATACATTCAACAAAAACGGGTTTGCGTCTGAATGCTTTTTTTAAAAAAAATGCGTAGATAACCTGAGAAAAGAACTAATTACCCTCCATGATTTGTCTCAAAGATGTAATCATTAAGTTATCCCAAGATTTAAAACTGAACTACTAAAACTATCTTGTAGGGTTCTCTTGACATGCAACCATGTTGCTAAACAAAAATGCAGAAGTTTTAGAATCCAGGCTAACATAATAAGTGTATGGTGTTAGATCAAAATTTTTAGGTAGTGTCGACGGTTGGTTCCGCCGGCAATGAGATTTGTGATTCGAGGGGATTCGTGCGAGATCAGAACAAGATGGTAACACATGATGCGAGGGTAATCTTTTTGACAGGTTCGGGCTCTCACGGTGGAGATAATACCCTAGTCCTGTGTTCTTGTTGATATGAGTCTCCTCTCTTTTCTTTTTCTTTTTTTTCTCCTCCTCTCTTCAGGGTTGCCCCTCCCGCCTTATATACTGGGGGGAGGGGATATTACACGGGGGTGCCACCTGGCATTGCGTCAGGTTGGCCTATGGGTGTCTCGTTTCTCCTTACTCGTCTGGCTCAGCTGCCACCGAAGGATATGCTCTCCACTTTCCCGACCCACGCCTGTCGATTCGCCAGGGTTAGTTGGTCTCAGGCTGTGGGCGTCAGACCGTGCGCCCTACTTTATGTAGAGGTGTTCTGTCGCGGGGTGGAGTCCGGTCGGGCAGGTGGTATGCCGTGGGCCTTGAAGAAGAGTTTGCCGGCGGCCTTGTCCACTTGAATCCGTGGTAACCTTGTGGCCCGGTACTCTTTAGCAGGCCGGCCGTGGGCTCCTTTAAAGGACCCCGACCTCAGCTATTCCACAGCAGCCCCCAAGTGCTTTAGGATCGGAGTACCTTGTCCTGCTACTTCAGAGACCCTTGAGGGTAAGAAGATCATAAAGAACTTGTTAGTACCGAGAACTACCGTCGGGGTTTGGTAGCTCTCGCTCAAGCGGTTACTCCACCATGGCCGAATGGCTTGCGGTCCCATGGCTTATGGCAGGGTGGCTCGTGGCTGGGTGGCTCGTAGCCGAGTGGTACTCGCGCCCGATTACGGTACGCGGCAATGGGCTTAGAGCTCAATTGACCCTCATGGGGCGTACCTGAAATTGGTTGGCTCAAGGCCGGGTGGCTTGTAGCCGAGTGGTACCCACGCCCGATTACGTTACGCGGCAATCGACTTAGAGCTCAATTGACCCTCATGGGGCGTACCTGAAATTGGTTGGCTCAAGGCCGGGTGGCTTGTAGCCGAGTGGTACCCGCGCCCAATTACGGTACGCGGCAATCGGCTTAGAGCTCAATTGACCCTCATGGGGCGTACCTAAAATTGGATGGCTCAAGGCCAGGTGGCTCGTAGCCGGGTGGTACCCGCGCCCGATTACGGTACGCGGCAATTGGCTTAGAGCTCAATTGACCCTCATGGGGCGTACCATGGTCGCGCAGAGTGATACCCACGCCTGTTTACGGCGCGCGGCTTTGACTCTCATGGAGCGTATCCTCAAGACCGTTTTGGTTGGATCCTCCGACGATACCCAATCATGCATAACAGCCATGACCAGCATTTGACCCCAAATTATGGGATGTACCGCTAGAGGATGTTCGGAAAGTACCCGGCCCCAATCTTCCGTGGCGGCAGGCGTTCGGGCCCATCATGGGGCACACTTTATCCCAAACCTCGAACCAGACATGACACCTGGTCGCGTTTTGCGCGACACAGCGTAGGGCCCAACGTGGGGCGTGCCCTAGATCTGGCTCAGTGATATGTGTGCGGACCGTTACTGTCTTCCCGTCGCACGACAGAAATTTGGTCCCACTTCCTACAAACAGGGGAACCCTTGCTGGGGGAAAGACACTTCCCCCCCAGAGTGGTTATCACGCCTCCGAGGCTTCTAAAGGCGATCTCGACGGCCTAGGGTTCCCAGTTTCGTGCCCAAAGTTTGTGGCGGTTCCTCCCATAGGCCTTACTTCTCCAAGATGTCTTCTTCTTCAGCCTCTTCGTTGTCATCTGAGGGTAGCGCTGGCCCGGCGACCGTGGGGTGGGAGACCTCCATCACTACGAAGTCTCGCCTGGAGGAGTTTGTCGCGGTCGGCGTTCTTCCTCCGCTGGAATTGATCTCCGCCCGGCCCGCCGCAGGTGAACCTTACCCCATACCTCAGGAGAATGAGATTGTGGTCTTCGAGTCCTTCTTTTGGCGGGGGTTCAGTGTTCCTGGGAGCGCCTTTTTCCGAGGGCTCCTTCACTTCTACGAAATCGAGCTGATCAACTTGAATCCCAACTCCATTCTTCACATCGCCATTTTCGTCCAGCTTTGCGAGGCGTTTCTTGGTATCCGACCTCATTTCGATTTGTTCCGATCCATCTTTTTTATGAAGCCCCACCCGACTCGGAGATCTCCCAGCGCCATCGGGGGCGCGGGATTCCAGCTACGGGACGCGTGAAAAGATACTACTTCTCCATCCCCTTCAAATCTTCTCTCAAGGGGTGGAAACGGGAGTGGTTTTACTGCGCCAACATTGACCCCTTCCTCGCTCCTTTCACTGGCCGCACCCCCAAAGCCTCTCGATGCTGGGGCGATGCCCTAGATGGCCGCCCCAAGCTGACCAAGATCGCTGATCCGCTGGCTCCGATTGAAGAACTGAAGGTCAAGGGGTTGACCGGGGTCGGCATTGCCATCAGCTTCACCAAGCGCCGGGTGCAGCCGTTGAAGGAGCGGGTTCACTTCGGGTTCCAGTACAGTGGACCCAGGACCCCACCCAGGAATCGGACGCACCGCTCCCGAGAGATATGCTCGCGGCGCGGGTGTAACACCCCAAAATTTTGCTTTCCTTAAATTCAAGTGTGATTTGGCACTTTGGTGAATTTTTGGAATTTTTTGGAATTTATTTGAATTTATTCCCTTTTGAAATAATTAAAGAATTTAACTTTGCAAATAAAATTTTGTTGGAAATATTTTATTTGAGTCCAAAATGTTCCAAAATATTTCCTAAAATTTTTCTGGAATTTTTCTGAGTGTTTTGCTATTTTTAATGAATTAAATGGATTTCTAGAAATTAATTTGATTATTTAATCACTGGAAAACCTAATCGGTTTGTACTGTTCACCCGACCGAGTCTGAGTCAGACCCAAGTTCGAGTCCGACCCGAGCCAAGTGTTCGAGCCGAACCCGCTCGGCCGAACCCTAACCGCGTGACCGTTGGATCTTGATCCAACGGCCACGATTGAGCCACGTCACCCGGACCAGAGCCCGACCGAGCCAGCCAGCTCACCGAGCCCGACCCGAGTCCAACTCACGCGACCGTTGGATCATGATCCAATGGCTCTCGTTGAGCCACGTCACCCCTCTCCGAGTCCTCGTCGGACTCCGCCGCCGCCCGCGTGTGGGCCTCGTTCTCCGCGCTTTTCACGGAAGCCGGGGCCCCTATTTAAAGCGCCGCCGCCGCCATCGGGTTGCCGACTTCCGTGCGCACCCGTAGCCCTAGCCCACATCACCTGAGCCGCCGTCGTTTGCCCGCTAGAGCTCGCCGTAGTTGCGCTAGGTGTCCGCCGCGGTTAAGCGCCGTTTTCGCCGCCGTCCGCCGTAATCCGTCGCCGTTGAACCCAGTTCCGGAACCACAAGGACCAGCCGCGCCGGAGGGGACCTTCCACTCCGCCGGAGCATGCCCGCAGCGCCGTTGCCATCGTCATCGTCTCCATCTCCGGCCAACAAGCTCCGCCGTTGACATCGCCGTGGCCTCGAAGCTTTTCAGGCATCAGATCTTCATCGCACGGTTGAGATTGCGCCACGTCGCCCGGAGGTATTTTCCATGTTGTAATCTCCAGATCCATTTCCAACCGTTGGATCTAGATCCAACGGTTCAGATTGTGCCACGTAGCTAGAACTGCACCGTGCTAGGATAGATCTCAGCCATTAGATCTAGATCGAACGGCTAGGGTTAGCCGCGTTGTAAACGTTAGATTGGATCTTGACCGTCCGATCAAGACCGAACGGCCCAGATTAGCCGAGTAGTTTTCCTACGCGTGAACCCAGATCCAATCTGGGCCGTTGATTTTAAAATCAACGGCCGAGATCTAGCCACGTGTCTTTGGGATCGACGGCCGTCGCGGTTAAGCGCGGTCGTCGCCCGACGCCACGGCGACGTCAGCGTGGCGGCGTGAGACAAGCGTCGGCCCGACCAACCGCACCATGACGTCACCGCTGATGTCATGGTGGGCCCATCGGCCGCCCTCGGCGATGCGTGATGACGCCATCGCCGACGCGTCATCCGAGGGGCCCACCTGTCAGTGAGACACGTGAGCCGTGGACCGGGTCCACGGTGGACCGAGCCAAACCGTGCGTCGGGTCCATGGACCCGAGGCGACGTGGCGGCCTCTGATTGGTCCACGTGTCATGCTGACGCAATAATTTGATTTCCGAAAAAGAAAATGATTTATTAATTGGAATTATTGATTTCAAATTTAGATTCAAACTTCAAACGCTTATAACTTTTGCGTTTCAACTCCGATTTGAGTGATTCAAATTTCTAAATTTTCATAAAAATGAAACCTACTCAAATATGAATTTTAATTAATTTTTGTTTATGAATATTTCTCTGTTTTTATCTAATTAATGTTTTCTTTAAACTTTAAACGGTTATAATTTTTGCGTTTAAACTCCGAATTTGACGATTCCAGTTTCTAAAAATTCATAAAATTATGCTCTCTCTGTTTATGAACCTTATTTGGATGTTTGTACAATTTTTGTCTATTGTTTATTTATTTATTGCTATTTGCACGCTTTACGAGTAGACGTTGAAGTGCCCGAAGGCTTCGAAGGTGAAGTATTGACCCAGGAGCCAGCTCAGGACCAAGACCAAGTACTCTTTGAAGGCAAGTTGTGCTTTGACCATGTTGATCCCATTTTCAAATTACTTTGGGTTTAAATTATTGCATGCTAGTTTAATTAGAAAATACTTTATTTAAATTCCGGGGAAATAGATAAATGCCAAATTGCTGTATGACGCCTTGGTTAATTAAATATGTGCCATGACCCTTGTCACCCTAGTTGTGGATCATTAGTTGGACTTTATTAAATTGCCAACATGGGAATTTAGATCGTTGTAGTATATTGCTTAGACCTGCTACGTGCTCTTGACATGATTTTGGACAATCAAATGTTAATATTGACTTAATGATATATTGAACCTGTTTTGGAAAGGTATCATGTGTTGTGTTGTTGATGGCACGTGGTGCATGATAATCAACTGGTGTTTGATAAATAGCTTTCGACCGGGGCATGTGGCAAGAATGATCGGGTGGGCCAGTTGTGGCACCGGGAACGTTGTTTTGGTTCTTCGGGTAGTCTTGCCCTGGTCACCCTAAGGACTTAACCTTGCAAGCCTTTGAACTGAGTCAAACGTGCAACCACATGTCTGTAATGGGACGGACCTAGTTGAATAAGTTGCTAATAACGTACCTGTGGGACCTTAGGATGTCAACTACACCCTTTGTGTAGTTGTACGGGGGAGCGTACCGGGGCTGCGGCCAGGTACCCATCTAACGGTGGATTGACCTAAACTTCGCATTCGCTAAGGGAAGGGTCAGTGTGCAAACACCGGAGAGGACCACTTGTGCTGTTAGAAGTTTCCGAAAGACTTTGTTACGGACACTCGCCTTTGTGGTGTATGGCTGTATCTTGTGGGTAAAGTGCATAACCTCTACAGAGTGTAAAATCTATTCGAATAGCCGTGTCCGCGGTATTGGACATCACTCGGGAATTACAGTCAAGGGTTAGACTTTCTTGAAAATTACTTGGACTTGAAAGGTTGGGTTTGGTTAATAATGATGTTGATGGAAATGTGGATTATGAGTGGAGAAAGATGTTTATTTAACTCCTGGAAAAGTTATTGATGTTATACTTGTTTCTACTGCTTTCGAACCTACTTATGATACTTGTTAAATGTCACATCGCAAATATACCTTGAGCTATTCCTTTGTATTAAGCCATGCATGTAGTATATTAGCTTGCATTCCGTGCATGACTTGCTGAGTACCAAGTACTCACCCTTGCCGCAATACAACAACTAGTTGAAGAAGAGTCTGCACCAGCTTCGGAGGAGGAACTCCAAGAGGAACCGTCAAACTAGGGAGCGAGCCCAGTCAGTTGCCTGTGGTATACTGGATGGCGCCACGATGTTATCTTACTTTTTCCGCTGCTATTATTTCTCTTTTAATAAGTTTCGCCCTGCGAGGCGTATATTTGTAACTTGACCATAAGGTCGAGCAACCCGTTTGGTTAACTATTTAAGGTACCTTATTATTTCGTTGAGTATGATTGTGATATTTACCAATGTTGATACTGTGTGCACTAGCGCGTTCCTGGACTAGTGCTGAATACACAGAGGGTCCGGATTTGCATATTCGGGTCCCGACAGAGGTGGTATCAGAGCCATACTGACTGTAGGCTCACCCATAGTTAGATTGGTCGTAGTGAGGATAAAACCTATTTTCTAAAGATAAAATTTGTCAAGATAATGAATGAATTCTCGACTTACCCCTTTCTTCCTTGTTCATACCCTTGCTGAGTTCTTTTCATCTTCCACATTGATTTAAAAATGCTGCGTTCTTACGCGAGCGTCTTTTGGCAGATGATGATGAAGAACAACTACGCCGAGCGTGAGGGAGGCTATGCCGCCGAGTTGTGGCGTATGCTTTAGTTTCTTGGAGGTTTTGAGAGACCGCTCTACCGAGGGACTACACTCGTGCAGGCAGGAATGGTCATAGGATGGGACGTCCGGATCACGGTGTATGCCCGAGAGAAGACGAAGTTCAGCTGCCCTTTCCACTTCACCGCCAGGAGGTCTACCTTTGAGATGGGAATCCAGGAGGTGTCGCGTCGAGCGATGCAGCAGATCGCCCGCACTTACTCCAGGGAGCTGGAAGGCACAGTGTTCCGTCACCACCCACGCCGTGACAGCAGAGCTCAGCGGAAGCCGATAGAAGATGAGGATGCTACCGTCACACACTTAGCCAGATTCATCGCCGCTCAGGAGGAGCTGATCGATGACACAGTTCAGGAGTTGAAAAAGGCTCGCGAGCAGGTTGAGGAGGAGAAGAAGCACTTAGAGAATGCTCGTGAGTACGTCGCCTATGCTGCGGAAAGGATCGCAGAACTGGAGACCGCACTGTATGGGCAGGGCCCCGATCCAGTGTTGGAGTTGGAAGCCCCAGAGCCAGAGGAAGAACCAGATGAGGCGCCACCTTCACCCGCGCCACAGCCACAGTAACAGCCAGATCCAGAACCAGAGGAGGACGCCGCGTCGTCAACCACAACCGCAGTTGTGGGGTATGGCGATTGTTTCGCGCCTATGCCACCGCACCCGCCGCGAGGAGGCAGTGGAGGTTTTCTTAACGAGTGAGCGTAAGTTTTGCTATTAGGACTCCTTCGTCGAGTCGCGTTTTAGAATAAGAGTCACCCTTAGAGTCGATTTGGATTTTCATTGCTTGCTGAGTGTGCAGTATGTGTTGCAGGCCCTTAGGCGTTGTAAGCAACCATACCGAGTTATTATTGGTTTAATTATTAAAAAGGAATTTGAGTTACACATCTCCCCGCATAGTTTCCCCATTACTTGTCTATGCTTGTTTCCCCCTTATCCCTAAAACTTGGAGCAATCAACAGATGGTGAACACCCGCGGAAACCTTGGAGGCAATGGAAGTGGTTCTCGTCCAGCTGGGAACCCCAATGATGGAGCACTGCACCCCACCTAGCACCGCCAGTTGACATGCAGAATTTTGGAGCTTTTCTTGCTGCTCAGACTCAGTTGATGCATGCTATGATGCAACAGATGCAACACGTCACTGCTCAGGCCACCGCTAATCAAGTCAATCAGGGACAACGCCAGAATTCAAGACTGTCAGAGTTCATGAGGACTCATCCACCCACTTTCTCCGGGAATGCCAATCCGTTGGAGGCCGATGATTGGTTAAGGTCAATTGAGAGGAAGCTACACATTGCTCAATGCATGGGAAATGAGAAGGTACTCTACGCTTCTCATCAGTTGGAAGGGACCGCCGCAGAATGGTGGGAGAACTTCGCGCCACGCGAGAACCCTCGTGACATCACTTGGGAGGAGTTTACACCGCATTTCGCCAAGAGATCACGTGCCTGAAGGAATTATGGACCTCAAGAAGGAAGAGTTCAGAGCACTGAAGCAAGGTAACCAGCCGGTGGCTGAATACCTGAATAAGTTCACACAGCTTGCTCGTTACGCACCTGAAGACGTAGCGACAGATAAAGCCAGACAATCTCGCTTTATGATGGGACTTAACTCAGGACTGGAGGTGGGACTGATCACCCACACCTTTCCAGATTTCCAAGAATTGGTGAACAAGGCGCTTATTCTTGAGGACAAGCGCAAGGAACTGGACGACAACAGGAAGCGCAGGATGCAACAGCAGGGATCACGTCAGGGAGCGCAGCAACGCTTGAGGGTTGCGCCAAATCAGTTTTTTAGATTCCAACCGCAGAATGCTACAAGGACACCGTCACCAGCACCAAGACCCATCAATCAGAACTATCAGACCCCAGCTCCAGCCAGAAACGCCGCTTCAGGTAGTCAACAGGGGACAGTGAGACGCTGCTACACATGCAACCAGCCAGGGCACATTTCCAACAGCTGCCCTAAGAAGACCGCAGGAGTGACCCCAGTCCGCTTCAATCTGGGATCCACACCAGCCAGACGCCAAAGACCGAGCCAACCGCTGAACAAAGACAGCCAGGAGCAGCACCCCAAACCGTGGTGAGAGGCCGAGTCAACCACGTCACCGCAGATGCACTTCAGAATGCCACGGACGTCGTACTGGGTAAGTTACTTGTTAACTTAGTACCTGCATCAGTTTTGTTTGACTCTGGAGCTTCGCATTCGTTTGTTTCTCAAGGCTTTGCTGCTAAAAATGATTTGGAGATTGCAAGACTTAAATGCATGCTTTTAGTTCAAACTCCTGGTTCCGAACTCTGAACTAAAGTAGGATGTTCTGGGGTAAGAATATTAATAGATGGGATAGAGTTCCTAGCAACCTTATTATGTTGGAAACCCAAACCTTGGATGTTATTTTGGGAATGGATTGGTTATCCAAGCACAAGGCCGTATTGGATTGTGGACGAAGGATTATTTCAGTTGAAAGCCCGTGTGGAAGGAAAGTGGAATTCCAAGCCACCGCCGTTAGAGATGGACAGTTGATGGTTAACAGCGCCAAGGCAATCAGCATAGAAGATGTCTCAGTAGTGAATGAGTATCCAGATGTTTTTCCTGAAGATCTACCTGGTATGCCGCCAGACAGAGACATAGAGTTTGTGATAGAGCTTGTACCTGGTACAGCGCCGATAGCAAAGAGACCCTATCGGATGTCCATCGAAGAATTGGTAGAGATGAAGAAGCAACTTGAAGAGTTGATGGAGAAAGGATTCATCAGACCGAGTTCGTCGCCGTGGGGAGCGCCAGTTCTGTTCGTCAAGAAGAAGGACGGAAGTTTCAGGATGTGCATTGACTACCGTGCACTCAATGAAGTCACCGTGAAGAATAAGTACCCGCTACCCAGGATCGATGATCTGTTTGACCAGCTAAGAGGAGCCGGAGTTTTCTCCAAGATTGATCTGAGATCGGGATACCACCAGTTGAAGATCCGATCGGAAGTTATTCCGAAGACCGCATTTTCGTCAAGATATGGACATTACGAGTTTACTGTTATGTCTTTTGGTTTGACGAATGCACCAGCATATTTCATGAATATGATGAACAAGGTTTTCATGGAGTACTTGGATAAGTTTGTCGTCGTGTTCATAGATGACATTCTTGTTTACTCCAAGTCAACAGAAGAGCACGATGAGCATTTAAGGCTAGTTCTTGAGAAGTTGCGAGAGCAGCAGTTATTCGCCAAGTTCAGTAAGTGTGATTTTTGGAAAGACAAGGTGGAGTTCCTTGGACACGTAATGACCGCAGAAGGAGTTGCGGTAGACCCAAGCAAGGTAGAAGCTGTGTTACATTGGGAACAGCCGAAGACCGTGACCCAGATCCGGAGTTTCCTTGGTATGGCAGGTTACTACCACCGCTTCATTGAAGGCTTTTCGACAATTGCAAAACCTCTCACGCAATTGCTGAAAAAGGAGAAGAAGTTTGCATGGATGCCGGAATGCGAGAAGGGTTTTCAAGAGCTGAAGAGGCGATTGACATCAGCACCGGTGTTAGTTCTACCGGACGTCAATCAAAGCTTTGATATTTATTGTGACGCATCGTGCCAAGGACTTGGGTGTGTGCTGATGCAGAATGGAAAGGTCGTTGCCTATGCATCTAGGCAGTTGAGGCCGCATGAGGAGAATTACCCGACGCATGACCTAGAGTTAGCTGCCGTAGTACATGCTTTGAAGTTATGGCGTCATTATCTGATCGGAAACAGATGTGAAGTATACACGGATCATAAGAATCTTAAGTACATTTTCACCCAATCAGACTTGAACATGAGGCAGAGGAGATGGTTAGAGTTGATCAAGGATTATAATGTTGGAATCCATTACCATCCAGGAAAGGCTAACGTGGTGGCCGATGCCCTGAGTCGGAAAAGCCATACCGTGAACATGTTGATAGCCACGAGTCAGGATGAGCTATGTGAGGATTTCCATAGGATGAAGATTGAAGTCATACCGGAAGGATTCTTGGCCACATTAGAAGTAAAGCCTACCCTAGAGGATCAGATCCGAGAAGGACAGAAGGATGATGACAAGACCCGCAGGATTAAGTCCAAGATGGACGAGGGCAAGGCAAAAAACTTCAGACTGGACGAGCAAGGCACGTTATGGATGCAGGATCGAATCTGTGTGCCAAACCAGAAGGAGATGAAGCAATTGATTTTAGAAGAAGCCCATGACTCCAAGTATTCAATTCATCCGGGAAGTGCCAAGATGTATCAGGATTTGAAAGAAAGATTCTGGTGGCCGAGCATGAAGTGTGAAGTTGCCGAGCATGTTGCGCTGTGCGACATATGTCAGAGAGCCAAGGCAATGCACCAGAGACCCGCAGGATTGCTGCAGCCATTGAAGATACCTGAGTGGAAGTGGGGGGAAATCGGAATGGACTTCATTACCGGTTTACCCAAGACTCAAGGAGGATATGACTCCATATGGGTTATAGTGGACCGCTTGACTAAAGTCGCCCATTTTATTCCAGTAAAGACCACATACTCAGAAGATAAGTTAGCAGAATTGTATATGACCAAGATCGTTTGTTTGCATAGAGTGCCGAAGAAGATTGTATCGGACAGAGGTACCCAGTTTACCTCAAGGTTCTGGAATAAGCTACATGAAGCCATGGGAACCCGTTTGAACTTTAGTACGGCCTATCATCCGCAGACGGATGGGCAAACAGAACGAGTTAATCAGGTTCTAGAGGACATGCTACGAGCTTGTGCATTGGCTTATGCTACCTCTTGGGATAAAAGTCTGCCGTACGCTGAGTTCAGCTACAATAACAGTTATCAGGCTAGTCGGCAGATGTCACCTTTTGAGGCATTGTATGGCCGACCTTGTCGGACACCATTGAACTGGAATGAGACAGGTGAACGCCGTGTCTTTCGGCCAGATATTCTCCAAGAAGCTGAAGAACAGATTGCCATGATCAGGGAGAGATTGAAGATAGCCCAATCACGACAGAAGAGTTATGCTGATAACCATCGCCGAGACCTGAGTTTTGAACCAGAAGATTTCGTGTATCTCAGAGTCACACCACTCAGAGGAGTTAAGAGATTCCATGCCAAAGGAAAACTCGCGCCGAGATATGTTGGACCATTTAAGGTTCTCAGCCGTAGAGGTGAAGTTGCATACCAACTGGAGTTACCGCAATCACTAGCAGGAGTGCATGACGTGTTCCACGTGTCCCAGCTGAAGAAGTGTCTCCGAGTACCTGATGAGCAGACACCGCTAGAGTCAATTGAGATACAAGAAGATCTGACTTACAAGGAGCACCCCGTGAAGATTCTGGACACCATGGATCGAGAAACGAGAAGCAAGTCAACCCGTTTCAGCAGAGTTCAATGGAGCAACCATGCGGAGAGTGAAGCAACTTAGGAGCGCGAAGAGGATTTGAAGAAAGAGTTTTTGAACCTATTCTTTAGTAAGCCCTGAATCTCGGGGACGAGATTCTGTTAAGGGGGGAGGTTTGTAACACCCCAAAATTTTGCTTTCCTTAAATTCAAGTGTGATTTGGCACTTTGGTGAATTTTTGGAATTTTTTGGAATTTATTCGAATTTATTCCCTTTTGAAATAATTAAAGAATTTAACTTTGCAAATAAAATTTTGTTGGAAATATTTTATTTGAGTCCAAAATGTTCCAAAATATTTCCTAGAATTTTTCTGGAATTTTTCTGAGTGTTTTGCTATTTTTAATGAATTAAATGGATTTCTAAAAATTAATTTGATTATTTAATCGCTGGAAAACCTAATCGGTTTGTACTGTTCACCCGACCGAGTCTGAGTCAGACCCGAGTTCGAGTCCGACCCAAGCCACGTGTTCGAGCCGAACCCGCTCGGTCGAACCCTAACCGCGTGACCGTTGGATCTTGATCCAACGGCCACGATTGAGCCACGTCACCCGGACCCGAGCCCGACCGAGCCAGCCAGCTCACCGAGCCCGACCCGAGTCCAACTCACGCGACCGTTGGATCGTGATCCAACGGCTCTCGTTGAGCCAAGTCACCCCTCTCCGAGTCCTCGTCGGACTCCGCCGCCGCCCGCGTGTGGGCCTCGGTCTCCGCGCTTTTCACGGAAGCCGAGGCCCCTATTTAAAGCACCGCCACCATCGGGTTGCCGACTTCCGTGCGCACCCGTAGCCCTAGCCCACGTCACCTGAGCCGCCGCCGTTTGCCCGCTGGAGCTCGCCGTAGTTGTGCTAGGTGTCCGCCGCGGTTAAACGCCGTTTCCGCCGTCGTCCGCCGTCCTCTGTCGCCGTTGAACCAGTTCCGGAACCGCAAGGACCAGCCGCGCCGGAGGGGACCTTCCACTCCGCCGGAGCACGCCCACAGCGTCGTTGCCATCGTCATCGTCTCCATCTCCGGCCAACGAGCTCCGCCGTGGCCTCGAAGCTTTTCAGCCGTCGGATCTTCATCGCACGGTTGAGATTGCACCACGTCGCCTGGAGGTATTTTCCACGTTGTAATCTCCAGATCCATTTCCAACCGTTGGATCTAGATCCAACGGTTCAGATCGTTCCACGTAGCTAGAACTGCACTGTGCTAGGATAGATCTCAGCCGTTAGATCTAGATCGAACGGCTAGGGTTAGCCACGTTGTAAACGTTAGATTGGATCTTGACCGTCCGATCAAGATCGAACGCCCGTATCACCGTAGAGTAGTTTTCCCACGCGTGAACCCAGATCAATCTGGGCCGTTGATTTTTAAATCAACGGCCGAGATCTAGCCACGTGTCTTTGGGAGATCGACCGTCGTGGTCGGGCCATCGTCGCCCGTCGGCCCGACGTCACGCTGCGTGGACGGCGTGGGACCCAGCGTCGGCCACGGCTCAGCCAACCGCACCATGACGTCACCGCTGACGTCACGGTGGGGCCCAGCTGTCAGCCGTCCTCAGCCGTGCGTGATGACGTCACTGCTGACGTCATCCGAGGGGCCCACCTGTCAGTGAGACACGTGAGCCGTGGACCGGGTCCACGGTGGACCGAGCCAAACCGTGCGCCGGGTCCATGGACCCGAGGCGACGTGGCGGCCTCTGATTGGTCCACGTGTCATGCTGACGCAATAATTTGATTTACGAAAAAGAAAATGATTTATTAATTGGAATTATTGATTTCAAATTTAGATTCAAACTTCAAACGCTTATAACTTTTGTGTTTCAACTCCGATTTGAGTGATTCAAATTTCTAAATTTTTATAAAAATGAGACCTACTCAAATATGAATTTTAATTATTTTTTGTTTATGAATATTTCTCGGTTTTTATCTAATTAATGTATTCTTTAAACTTTAAACGGTTATAACTTTTGCGTTTAAACTCCGAATTTGACGATTCCAGTTTCTAAAAATTCATAAAATTATGCTCTCTCTGTTTATGAACCTTATTTGGATATTTGGACATTTTTGTCTACTGTTTATTTATTTATTGCTATTTGCACGCTTTACGAGTAGACATTGAAGTGCCCGAAGGCTTCGAAGGTGAAGTATTGACCCAGGAGCCAGCTCAGGACCAAGACCTAGTACTCTTTGAAGGCAAGTTGTGCTTTGACCATGTTGATCCCATTTTCAAATTACTTTGGGTTTAAATTATTGCATGCTAGTTTAATTAGAAAATACTTTATTTAAATTCCGGGGAAATAGATAAATGCCAATTGTTGTATAACACCTTGGTTAATTAAATATGTGTCATGACCCTTGTCACCCTAGTTGTGGATCATTAGTTGGACTTTATTAAATTGCCAACATGGGAATTTAGATCGTTGTAGTATATTGCTTAGACCTGCTACGTGCTCTTGACATGATTTTGGACAATCAAATGGTAATATTGACTTAATGATATATTGAACCTGTTTTGGAAAGGTATCATGTGTTGTCTTATTGATGGCACGTGGTGCATGATAATCAACTGGGGTTTGATAAATAGCTTTCGACCGGGGCATGTGGCAAGAATGATCGGGTGGGCCAGTTGTGGCACCGGGAACGTTGTTTTGGTTCTTCGGGTAGTCTTGCCCTGGTCACCCTAAGGACTTAACCTTGCAAGCCTTTGAACTGAGTCAAACGTGCAACCACATGTCTGTAATGGGACGGACCTAGTTGAATAAGTTGCTAATAACGTACCTGTGGGACCTTAGGATGTCAACTACACCCTTTGTGTAGTTGTACGGGGGAGCGTACCGGGACTGCGGCCAGGTACCCATCTAACGGTGGATTGACCTAAACTTCGCATTCGCTAAGGGAAGGGTTAGTGTGCAAACACCGGAGAGGACCACTTGTGCTTTTAGAAGTTTTCGAAAGACTTTGTTACGGACACTCGCCTTTGTGGTGTATGGCTGTATCTTGTGGGTAAAGTGCATAACCTCTACAGAGTGTAAAATCTATTCGAATAGCCGTGTCCGCGGTATTGGACATCGCCGAATTACAACAAGGGTTAGACTTTCTTGAAAATTACTTGGACTTGAAAGGTTGGGTTTGGTTAATAATGATGTTGATGGAAATGTGGATTAGGAGTGGAGAAAGATGTTTATTTAACTCCTGGAAAAGTTAATTATGTTATACTTGTTTCTACTGCTTTCGAACCTACTTATGATACTTGTTAAATGTCAAGCATCGCAAATATACCTTGAGCTATTCCTTTGTATTAAGCCATGCATGTAGTATATTAGCTTGCATTCTGTGCATGACTTGCTGAGTACCAAGTACTCACCCTTGCCGCAATACAACAACCAGTTGAAGAAGAGTCTGCACCAGCTTCGGAGGAGGAACTCCAAGAGGAACCGTCAAACTAGGGAGCGAGCCCACCGGGCTTGCTCGTGGTATACTGGATGGCGCCACGATGTTATCTTACTTTTTCCGATGCTATTATTTCTCTTTTAATAAGTTTCGCCCTGTGAGGCGTATATTTGTAACTTGACCATAAGGTCGAGCAACCCGTTTGGTTAACTATTTAAGGTACCTTATTATTTCGTTGAGTATGATTGTGATATTTACCAATGTTGAGACTGTGTGCACTAGCGCGTTCCTGGACTAGTGCTGAATACACAGAGGGTCCGGATTTGCATATTCGGGTCCCGACAGCGGGTGATTGACTTCTTCGCTCTAGGCACTGAGATCACCAACAGGGGCTACCCTCACAAGTTTTCGGCGGCAAACCCTCCCCCTCCTGTGAGTACCTTTTGAAGTTGCTTCGTGAGCTCTGCCTGATCCATGGCCTTGACAATTGGTGGTCGTCTGTCTTCCAGGAACGCGGTGCTTTTGTTTCTGACGCTCCGGCCGTCGGCCTCTCTCGGCTACGGAACCTTCAGGCCAAACGCGCGGCTGACATTTCGGCCGACGAGCTGCACCGACGGTCGGTGGAGGAGGCTTCTGATCCCTCACCGGCCGGGCCTTCAACCTCCAGTGTCCCCAGGCAACAAAGCACAGAGCCCCGGCCCTTTGGCTCAAAAGCGGCCCCGACTGCTGGCGTCGGGTTGGGCTCCCCTCCGAGTGGTGCCGGGACTCGAATGAAGCCTGGGATGAAGTTTAAGATATCTAGGAGGTATTCTTTCGGTAATCCTTGCCTTTTTGTTTTTACCTGTGCTGACATGCTTCCTTTTTGACGACCCAGGACTCCCACCATGGACATCCCGGTGGAGGAGTCTCACGAAAGGGAGCCCCCGAAGCCAACTTCTACAAGGGGGACCACCTCCTCGTCGGCTAGGTCACCGTCTCCTCCGGCAGCTAGGGCGCCGCCCCCTCCGGCGGCTGGCTCGACCGTCGAGCCGTCGGGTGGTCCGGCGGTCGAGGAGCTTGACCCGGCTTCGTCTCCCGAAGTGGAGGACGTCCATCGAGAGCCATCGCCGCTTGGTCCTCTCCCGAAGCCCCCGACCCGGACCATGTGGTGGGATGGGGGCTCCGACTGGAATGGAATGGAGGAGGACGAGGAAGCGGAGGTGTTGGCCCGGATGGAGCTCTATGAGCTCACTGTCAGGTGCAGCGAGCTCGTCAGGGTAAGTCTTCTATTCTTCTTTAGTCTATCAACATCACGAAATGATGACCCCCTCCCGAGACTTTGTTGTGGCACCCAGGATATGGGGGAGCGCTCGGAGAAGAGATCAAAGTTTTTTCGGAAGGTGCTCCCCAAGCTCAAAGATCACCAAAAATATCAAGACAAGATCAATGAGATCGGCGAAGGAAGATGGAGAGAGGTCCATGATCTGGAGGCCCAGTGCATGAAACTCCGAGAGGAAAAGGCGGAGCTTGAGCATACGCTCCAAGGTAAGATTCTCCCCTGGATTTGACATGGGCGCTCTCTTAAACAGTTGGGAGGAATGACGGCATCCTCGTGTTTCAGGACGCGATTCGACAATCGCCGAGCTCGAGGTGCAGCTAGAGGCTTCGAAGAAGTCCGATTCTGAAGGCAAAGCTTACCTGGAGAGGACTCGACTGGAGTTGGAGAGTAAGTCACTCGGCTCCGCTTCGGTTTGCTTGAAGCGGACATGTTTACTGACGACGATTTGGCTTCCGTGCAGAGTGCAAGAAGGA
The DNA here is from genome assembly GCA_036346355.1 of Rhipidocladum racemiflorum. NCBI lineage: Eukaryota > Viridiplantae > Streptophyta > Magnoliopsida > Poales > Poaceae > Rhipidocladum > Rhipidocladum racemiflorum. Next base: position 2,084,230 of record CM070569.1, on the reverse strand, counting down.
AGCGGGGACTGCCGAGCAAAAGCGTGTCGAGCTGCGCGACGCCTGCAAGCCGGGCATCGACCTCTCGCGCGCGATGAAGCCGAAGCCGCCCTCATGACGACGCCATTCCACTCCTCACGAGCGGGGTTGAGAGTGTGAGGGCGTATGCCAGGGAGTCGGCGTCATTAAGTGCGAACCAAGCTCTGGCGGTCGTGAAGTCCCTCTACCCTCGAGTTGACCTTGAAGCTATTAAGAAGGGATTTGCTTGCGACGAAGGGCAGGCTGATGCTCTTCTGGAAGAGGTCTCCAGCACAACGCAGGCTTTATTGGAGAATCTTGATCTTTGACCTTTAACGTAGACCGATGTTGAATGCCTGATCTTGTTCAAGACGTTGTATTTCTTATTTGAATATAATTTGCCTGCTTTGCTCTCCGCTAAGTGAGCTCACAACCTCCTTCGCTCTTTCTGCTTGTCTGAGTTGCTAACACATAGGCTCACGGCCTTTTCGCCCCAGTCACGCCTTTCTGGATGGCCTTCAGCCGACTGATACGGCCCCCGAGCGCCGGGACTTTGGCTCGTGGCCTTTTCGACCCCGTCACGCTTTTCTGGGTAGTCTTTAGCCGACTGGTACGGCCCCCGAGCGTCGGGACTTTGGCTCGTGGCCTTTTCGACCCCGTCACGCTTTTCCGGGTAGTCTTTAGACGACTGGTATAGCCCCCGAGCGCCGGGACTTAGGCTCGTGGCCTTTTCGCCCCAGATGGTGCTGTGCACGTTCCGTCTGTGGGACCACATCGAGTGGTGTGTGCGATTTTTTTTTGGCCCACGCGTTGATCCTCTGCGTATTTTGAAAGTATTAGCAGCGTCACAGCGCCGCTTCGTCTTCTGTGCTTTTAAATGGTGTCGTCTCGGCTTCCGGGCCATGCATGGTTTATAAATGGGGCATTACCGCTCTTGAGCGATCGCCCTCTTTCTCAAGTCTTCTTCTTTCTCCAAGCTTCCCGCCATGTCTATCATGAGGAGATTGCTCGGCCCTTACGTGGCGTTTTTCCACCACCGCTTCTTCGGCCTACTTTATAGCTTGGAGGAGGCGGAGTATTGGGAAGACCACGACTTCGCTATACTGGAGGCGCAGGAGCAGGCTGGGGCTGCCAGGGACGCCGCCGCCATGGCTGCCTTATTGGAGGCAGCGCCGGGGCTTTCTGAGGTGGCTGAAGTCATCATGGAGATGGTGGGGCGCGAGCGTCGCGACGCCCTAGCCGTTGAGGCGCTCGTCCGCCTCGTACCACCCCTTTGGGTGGTCGAGGACGAGATCCTCGCGGCTCTAGGCCTCGCAAGATCGCACCTAACCTCGTGACTCCTGGCTTCGACAGTCCAAAGAAACACACCAACAAAGAAGCACTCAAAGCAGCGCTTTTTGGTTTTCTTCTCTTTTTTTTGTAATGCGAGAAAATGGGGTGAAAAAAGATTAGCGATGTAAAAAGTTTATTATGGAATGAAACATAAACTTTTGCCCAGTCTTCGCCGTTTTAATTTTTTCGAGCTTAGGGTTTTGCCTAGTCAGCTGTCCTAGTCAATCGCTCCAGCGCCAGCAGCGAGGCGTTGAGGCTCGAACTTTTGACAGTTAGAAGCTTGTGACTAGGTGTTGCTTTCTTGGAAAAATTATGGCGCTGCAAATTGTAGTCCGCGAGTGGTCAGTATTTTCTAGCTTTGTTTTTCCCGTTTCGCGCACTGGTACAAACCGCCGGATTCATCCGTTCAATGCGGTCTTTATTTCCATGCGTTTTGTACCAGCGCGACTGGGATTAAACGCTATACTAGTCGGATAATAACCACTCGGGACTAACATTACGCAGTAGGAACTCAGAAAATGAAACAGCTCACAACTTTATTTAACGCGTGAGAGTCGGGTACATAACTTATGCGTAGAAGCGTCGCAGCTGCTCGGCGTTCCAAGTATTCACCAAAACCGCGCCATCTCCACGTCTGAGTCGATAGGCACCTGGTCGAACTATCTCCTCTACAATGTACGGGCCTTCCCAAATCGGAGAGAGCTTGTGCTCAATTTTTTGGTTCCTTCTGAGGACCAAATCTCCTTTTGAGAAGGCTCGACTTCGGACATTGCGAAAATGGTAGCGCCGAAGTCCCTGTAGGTACTTGGCCGACCGGATGGCTGCAACATTTCAAGCCTCCTCGAGTTGATCAAGCTCTACCACTCAGCTTTCCTCGGACTCGGCTTCCTTGTAATTCCGGACCCTCGAGGATCCAAATTCTAGCTCGGTTGGCAAAATCGCCTCTGCACCGTAAACTAGGAAAAAGGGAGTTTGCCCAGTGGCTCGGCTAGGAGTGGTTCTGAGTCCCCAAAGTACTGACGGTAATTCTCTCACCCATCGGGCAGCATATGGCTTGAGGCGATCAAAAATCCTGGCTTTCAGACCCTGGAGGACCAAGCCATTAGCCCGCTCAACCTGCCCATTGCTCCGCGGATGACTCACCGAGGCGAAGCAAATCTTGATTCCGACGCTTTCGCACCACTCTTGAAATTCTTCGCTCCTGAATTGGGTGCCATTGTCTGTAATGATCCGGTTGGGAACTCCAAATCTGACCACAATATCCTGGAAGAATTCCTTGGCCTTGACTGCAGTGATCGTGGCGACTGGTTTAGCTTCTATCCACTTGGTGAACTTGTCAATGGCTACGAAGAGGTAGGCGAAGCCGCCTTGTGCCTTCTTGAGGGGTCCGACTAGGTCAAGCCCCCAGACCGCGAAGGGCCAATAGATGGGGATGGTTTGCAGCTCCTGTGCCAGCAAATGTGTCTGCCTCGCATAGAACTGGCAGCCCTCACAGGTTCGAACGATCTCTTTCGCATCCGTCACCGCTGTGGGCCAAAAGAAGCCCTGCCGGTAAGCTTTCCCAACCAGGGCGCTTGATGCAGCGTGATGGCCGCACATTCCTGAGTGAATTTCTTTGAGCAGGTCCTTTCCCACTTGCTCCGAAACACACCGCCTAAGGATACCGGAGGTGCTCTTTCGAAAGAGCTCTCACCCAATCACCACATAGGACTTGGCTTGTCGCGAAATGCGCTCGGCCAGAGTGGGAGTTTCAGGAAGTTTGTCCTTCAAGAGATAATCTAGATATGGAGCCGTCCAGTCGGGGTTAATGACCAGGACTGTAGTCTCAGGATCCTCACTTGGCTCTCGTCGTTTAGTAACTGTTGGCTCGTAAAGATCCTGGACGAAGATTCCACTCGGGACCTCTGCCCGAGTGGCTCCCATCTTAGCCAACTCATCCGCTGTTTCATTATTGCGGCGCAGGACATGGACCAGCTCCAGTCCGTCAAACTTGCCCTCCAATTCTCGGACCTGTTGACAATACGCCGTCATAGTCTGATCGACACACGACCAGTCCTTCTGTACCTGGCTCACCACCAACTGCGAGTCTCCGCGGACCGCCAATCGTCGGATCCCGAGCGATATGGCGATGCGAAGCCCGTGGATGAGTGCTTCGTACTCTGCGGCGTTGTTCGAGGCTGGAAACTGAATCCGAAGGACGTACTTGAGTCGATCGCCTCTCGGCGAGACGAGGAGAATTCCAGCCCTGGCTCCACCGAGCATGAGAGATCCGTCGAAATGCATGGTCCAATACTCCAGCTCTTTTTCGACACGGGGAACTTGGAATTCAGTCCACTCGGCCGTGAAGTCGGCCAAGGCCTGGGACTTAATGGCGGTGCGCGGCTTGAACGAGATATCGAAGGCTCCAAGCTCGGCCGCCCATTTTGAGATTCTCCCAGTAGCTTCCCGATTATGGAGGACCTCTCCCACCGGGAAAGAAGTCACAACTGCAATCGAGTGTCCTTGGAAATAATGCTTCAGCTTCCGCGACGAGATCAACACTGTGTACAGCAGCTTCTGAACTTGAGGATATCGCACCTTACATTCGCCCAGTACTTCGCTGACGAAGTAGACCGGGCGCTGTACACCGTAGCTGTGCCCTGATTCCTCCCGCTCCACAACAATTGCGGCACTGACTACATGAGTTGTTGCCGCTATGTAAAGCAGGAGAAGTTCTCCTGGCACCGGCGAGACTAGGATTGCGGGGGTGGAGAGGAACGCCTTGAGTTCTTCGAAGGCTTGTTGTGCTTCAGCTGTCCACTCGAAACGGTCCTGCTTCTTGAGGAGCTTAAAGAAAGGCATCCCTCGAACCGCCAACCGGGAGATGAACCTGCCAAGCGCCACCATGCAACTAGTAAGCTTTTGAACATCTTTCTGGCTGGTAGGTAGCCCCATCCTCATGATGGCCTCGATCTTCTCTGGATTTGGCTCGATCCCACGATGAGAGACAATGAATCCGAGCAGTTTCCCGGAAGAAATTCCGAAAACACACTTCTCAGGGTTCAACCTCATCTGGAACGCCCTTAGACTTTCGAACGTCTCGGCCAGATCAGAGGTGATACTGTCCTTTGCTCGCGTTTTAACCACTATATCATCTACATATGCCTCCACGTTGCGTCCGAGCTGATGGTGAAAACACCGCCAGATCGCTACCGATAAGTCGCTACCGGGCGCTTTTCAGCCCAAACGGCATCGTGACATAGCAATATGCTCCAAATGGAGTGATGAACGAAGTCTTCTCGCAATCCTCCTCTCGAAGCCGGATTTGGTGATAGCCTGAGTAGGCGTCCAGAAAACTGAGGAGTTGACATCCAGCAGTGGAGTCTACCACTTGATCGATGCGGGGTAAACCGAAGGGATCTTTTGGGCATGCCTTGTTGAGGTCGGTATAATCAACACACATGCGCCAACTTTTATTCTTCTTTTGAACGAGTACAGGATTTGCCAACCAGTCGGGATGATACACTTCTTTGATAAAGCGTCATGCTAATGACTTTGTGATCTCCTCCCTGATGGCTTCCCGGCGGTCTTGAGCGAACCATCGCAACCTCTGCTTGATCGGCCTGGCCACTTCATTCACGTTCAGCGCATGCTCGATCACCTCCCTGGGAACTCCAGGCATGTCCGACGGCTTCCAGGCAAAGATGTCTTTGTTTGCCCGCAGAAAGGTGACGAGCGCGTCTTCCTATTTCTCTCCGAGCCCTGTCCCGATCAAGGCCGTTTGAGCCGAATCAGACGGGTCGAGGATAATTCTCTTGGTACCTTCTTCGGGACCGATTCCGGAGTTGGACGCCCTGCAGGTAGGGATGCTACCTTCCGGCTTGTCGGAATCCGCCTCTTGGCGAATCCTCTCCCGGCCTGCTTGCGCCCCCAGCGCCTCGGCCATCTCGCAGCTCTCCTTGTCGCAAGAAAAAGACTGCTTGATAACACAACGTAAAGTGATAATACCACTCGGCCCTGGCATTTTCAGTGTCAGGTACGCATAGTGGGGCATTGCCATGAATTTGGCTAGCGCTGGCCTTCCCAAGATGGCATGATACGCTGTTGCAAAATCAGCCACCTCGAAACTGAGGTTCTCTGTTCGGTAGTTATCTCTTGCGCCGAAAGTGACCGGCAGAGTGATTTGCCCGAGTGGTGTCGCCGACGTTCCGGGTATCACGCCGTGAAAAGGCGACGACCCGCGCTTAAGCTCCGACCGGGGAAACCCCATGTCGTCGAGAGTTTTCACAAAGAGGACGTTGAGCCCACTTCCGCCGTCAATCAACACCCTCTTGAGCTTGATGCCGCGGACAACCGGCGCCAAGACAAGCGGATATCTACCAGGGAAGGGGACACGATCTGGGTGATCCGAGCGGTCGTAAGTTATCGCGACCTCGGACCACCGTACATACTAGGGGGTCTCCGGCGCTATTGCGTTGATGTCTTGGGCGGTAAGCTTTTGCTTCCGCTTGGACTCGTACGCGGCTGGACCCCCGAATATGTAATTAAGCTCGAGATCGGCTTCCTGATAGTCTTCCTCAGCTTCGGGGGGAGGCTGCTTGGCGGCATGTCCACTCGGACCTTATCCAGCCTGCTTCTTGCTCTCCCGGGCGAATCTCTTCAAAGTGAAGCAGTTCTTGGCGGCATGCCTTCCCTTCGGATGGATGGGGCAAAGCGAGTTCATCACCTTGTCGTACCCATCCTCCTTGAGTGCACGAGGGTGGGCATGTTCAGCGACTGCCACCAGCTCTTCACCTTTGCGCTTCTTCTCCTTCCGCCTGGAGGGCTCGGCCTGATCCTTCTTCTCATCGTGCCGCTCCGCCAAGGCCTCGGAGGCGGAAGCGTAGCGGTCCGCTAGGGCGAACAGCTCACGAACTGACGTTGGTGGCTTCCGGGACATCTTCTTGATGAGATCAGGGTCGCCGACTCCCTTCTGGAAGGCAGCTATCACAACCGCATCCGTGACATCCTGAACAGTACTCTTCCTATGCATAAAGCGCTTGACGAACTCCCGCAGGGACTCATTCTTCATTTGGTGCAGCTGATACAGGTCCCAGGGGGTGCCGGGGCGCTCATACGTGCCTTGGAAATTTGAAATAAACTGTTCACACAGCTCTCCCCAGGAATCTATAGAGTTCGCTGGGAGTCCGGTGAGCCAAGCTTGGCCTAGGGGCGAGAGAGTAACCGGCAAGTAATTTGCCATCACTTTCTGATCCCCCCGCAGCCCTGACCGCTAGAGCATACACCTGTAACCAAGCCTCTGGGTCCCTCTCTCCATCAAACCTAGTGATGCCCTTGGGGTTAAACCCGTCAGGCCAGACCACTCGGCGTAGGTGAGGGGTAAACGCGCGAACCCCTTCAATGACTTCGCGACAACTCCCGGGCGGTGACCGACGCGGAGGGGATCGGTCTTGACGCGCGTCGTGATCTCCTGGAAGGATGCCGAAACGTTCATACTCGTCGGCATGACGGCGCTGCTCCTCCCTCTCTCGGTCGCACCGCCTGGCGTCGAGGTCGGAACGAAGGTCGCGATTGAGGCTGTGGCGCAAATCATCCCCGCGGGGAGGAATATAACGTCCTCGATGGGGGGCTTCACGACCCGGCCGACTGCTAGCCATCTGGGTCCTTGCCGGAGTGCATGATTGCACCTTTGCCGGCTGGTCGGTCTGAGCCTGCTAGATCGCTGTCGCCGTCACCATGGCCTTTCCTTGGGCCATGATCAGGGCTGCTGGATTACCAACATCCAGCATGGGGCTCAAGGTATCCAAGAGGGTCTTGGAGGCGACGATATTCTGCTGTGGAGTATGAAAGACCGCTTGGTCCCCCATCTTGGCTTGCAGAATGTCTTCATTGACGCCGCGGGCGCGGTCTCGTAGGGCGCGCGCCCACGCGTCCAGCTCTGTCTTTCAGCCGCCATCCAAATCGGCGGCCCCCGAGGTGTCGAGGCGTTGTTGCGAATCCGCCCGCGAGCCTTCGATCACGCATACTCTGCGGAAATTCCAGCAACTCTCTAGGCTCTCTTCTGACTCGGCCGGTGAGCTGGGCGAGGCCAAAGGAGATAGCCCCAGGCACTCAGAGGTGCCAAGTGGTTTGGCGGTGAGAACGCCCACCATTCGCAACTCAGCACCTGTTGATCCAACTCCCTGGTGGGACCGGGTCTTCAGTCCCCTGCTCAGTGCCTTTGAGCACGAAACAAGGGGACCTCCCGATCCACGCGGAAGTCGCGACGATGGCTCCCCGGAGACCTCGCCATGCTGGAACGCGACCTCCTCAGAGAGGGAAAGATTCCCAAGGCTGTTGGCGATAAAGACCAGGCTTCCGAAGCGGAAAACCTGACCCGGGAAGAAAACTGTGGAGACTCCGCTCGTTGTAGCCATCCAGCACGACGGAGATCTTGACACGAGCCCCTACCTGGTGCGCCAACTGTCGACGGTTGGTTCCGCCGGCAATGAGATTTGTGATTAGAGGGGATTCGTGCGAGATCAGAACAAGATGGTAACACAGGATGCGAGGGTAATCTTTTTGACAGGTTCAGGCTCTCACGGTGGAGATAATACCCTAGTCCTGTGTTCTTGTTGATATGAGTCTCCTCTCTTTTCTTTTTCTTTTTTTTCTCCTCCTCTCTTCAGGGTTGCCCCTCCCGCCTTATATACTGGGGGGAGGGGATATTACACGGGGGTGCCACCTGGCATTGCGTCAGGTTGGCCTATGAGTGTCTCGTTTGTCCTTACTTGTCTGGCTCAGCTGCCGCCGAAGGATCTGCTCTCCACTTTCCTGACCCACGCCTGTCGATTCGCCAGGGTTAGTTGGTCTCAGGTTGTGGGCGTCAGACCGTGCGCCCTACTTTATGTAGAGGTGTTCTGTCGCGGGGTGGAGTCCGGTCGGGCATGTGGTATGCCGTGGGCCTTGAAGAAGAGTTGGCCGGCGGCCTTGTCCACTTGAATCCGTGGTAACCTTGTGGCCCGGTACTCTTTAGCAGGCCGGCCGTGGGCTCCTTTAAAGGACCCCGACCTCAGCTATTCCACAGGTAGTTTCTCTGCAATCTTGATGTAAATTTCATAAATAATGTGTTTATTTTTGTTTGATTTCTTCTATTCATACTCTCAGACATTCATAGCTTTCTGTTTGCACAACCCGTTGTTCTCGCTGAAATTTGAATTAAAATTCTACTGCGCTGCAGCATTTGTTAGCCATGTTGAGATGATTTTTATAGAGGTTTATAGTTACATTTCCTCTCACTAAAGGCATCGTCCAAGCTTGTACAATGACGCTTAATGCTTAATTTAGTTATGCATAAGTTTCATCTAAAACTGAAATCGAGATTCAATAATCAAGAACATATGCACACAACCTTTGAAGTTCCAACTAAACTTCTGCACATTTGGAGTGCCTAGTAAATATCATTCTACATAGATAGGTTATGATAGCCAAGTAGTTCCTAGACAGGAAAATGGAGGCTAGCAAAAAAAGCAAAGTGGCATTGAGATCAATTGATATACAGATGAACTTAGGCATGCAATACATACAACAAGAATAGGACTAAAATTGGTGATATGCTTGCAGATGAACCCGGTCAAATGCTTGCTTAATTAGCCCTGTTATTACCGATTGATGTACTTAAATCTGCTTGTCAATCTACTAATGTAGTTGCATTTTGGACATATAGTATGGTTGATTGATCCTAATATGTATGATATATATGGTTTCTGTTTTCATGTATTATCTGACTAAATATTCATGACTGAGACTAATTGTATAATGTAAACAATATTATATTATGTGAATGTGATATGTGTAATGTGAATGTGATATGCTTGTATTGTGGATGTTATGTGCTATGTAAACAATACTATGTATTGTCAATGTTATGTGATGTTCTATTAGATATTGTAATGTGATATGTGTACTGTAATATGGGGCTATTTTTGAATGATGTACATTGAACAACAAATGGCACATCATAATCAGTTCTAGCTCAGAATATCATAACCAATTGTGATGTGCATCCATCATCACAATCTGTTCTGAGCTAGAACCGATTGTGATGTGCCCCCTATCACAATCAGTTTTGAGCTCATAACTGATTGTGATGACTATTTATCACTATCTGGTAAAAACCGACTGCGATGGCGCCTGCTCATCACTGTTTAATGACTTTGTATCTCCATCAAAATTGACTGCGATGAAGAAAAAGAACCGATTGGGATGTATATTCTTGTAGTTGTGATTCTACTACCCATTGTGTCCAGCAGGTGAAAACAACATCTACTGGGCCTCTTACTTGAAGCCACATGCCCCTCTCCTACGCCTCGCTACCTTGGTGAGGTCATTGGACAGCTACCTTCGCTAGCTATTACAAGAGATCTTGGAAGCTCACAGGGGGACAATGACCTTGGAGAGTGGCATTGTTCCATGTGCAGCCACTGACATCTTCACTCTGTAGCTCCTCTATGGAGAGGATGCCTTGCTTGCTGATGCTGAGGATCTTCCTGAACCAAACCCCTCCTTTGAGGAGTAGTTGCGCGGGCTGCCGCCCCGCCAATCCTCAACTACATCTCAGTCACAGGGCTCAATCAAGTGCTTGTGCTATGTGAATACCCTGATATATTTTTGGAAGAATTACTGGGAATGCCTCCAAACCGTGACATGGAGTTTGTTATTGATCTACTACCTGGGACAACACCTTTATCCAAGTATCCCTATCGCATGTCCTAGATGAGTTGGTTGAATTAAAGAAACAACTTAATGAGCGAATGGACATGGGTTTTATTCATCCTAGATCATCTCCATAGGGAAGCCCTGTGCTCTTCGTCAAGAATAAGGATGGTAGTATACGTATATGTGTGGACTATCAATCTTTAGATGAGGTCACCATTAAGAATAAATATCCACTTCTCTAGATTGATGACTTTTTCGACCAATAGAATGGTGGCTGAATCTTTTGCAAGATTGATCTAAGGCTTGGATACTTCCACCTAAAGATCAAACCTGAAGATATTCCGAAGACTTCCTTCACCACCCACTATGGTTTATATGAATATATCATGATGTCTTTTAGGCTTACCAATGCTCCTTCAAGTTTCATGAATCTTATGAATAAGATCTTCTTGGAGTATTTGGACATGTCCGTGGTGGTCTTCATCAATGATATTCTCATCTACTCCAATAATGAAGAAGAACATGCCCATCACCTGTGCACGGTGCTCGAAAAGCTTTGAGAGCACGATCTTTATGCAAAGTTCAAAAAATGAGAATTCTAGCTAAAAGATGTTGCCTTCATTGGTCATATTTTATCAAAAGGAAGAGTCAGACTTGACCCAGGCAAGGTTCACAATATACTAGCCTGGAATCAACCCTAGGATGTTCCTCAAATTTAAAGTTTTCTCGGCTTAGCTGGATTTTACCATCGGCTCATCCAGAACTTCTCCAAGATTACTCGACAAATGACTCAACTCCTGAAGAAGAAAAATAAGTTTGAATGGTCTCTTGAATGTATAGTAAGCTTTCAAGAGCTAAAGAAGAGGCTAACTACTACCATAGTGCTAGTGTTGCCCGATATTCACAAAAGCTTCGATGTATATTGCGATACATCATGACATGGTCTTAGTTGTGTGCTAATGCAAGTGGGTAAGGTTGTAATTTATGCTTCTCGCCAATTATGGCCTCATGAAGTGAACTATCCTACTCATGACCTGGAATTAGCAACTGTTTTCAACTCTAAAAATTTGGCACTATTATCTCATTGGAAATCGGTGTGATATTTATATTGATCATAAAAGCCTAAAGTACTTCTTCACTCAGCCAGATCTGAACATAAGGAAAAAAGATGGCTTGAGCTAATCAAGGACTATGATTTTGGTATTCATTACCACCCCGGTAAATCCAATGTTGTAGCTGACGCTCTTAGTCAGAAACTTCATTGCATCCTCACGTCAGTCAAAGCGAATAAACCAATGCTGCATGAAGAGTTTCAAAGGCTCAACCTAGGAGTGGTTGAGGAAGGGTATGTTGCTACCCTAGAACCGCAACCAACCATCAAAACTTAGATAAAGGGAAGTCAAACATGAGTTGGAGCTAGGTTTTGAGTTGAAATTCACCAAAATCTTAAATGGAATGATCATGCATGGACAACAAATCTGTGTTCCAAATGATCATAAAATCAAAGAGCTTATTCTCAAGGAAGCCCATGACTTCTTGCTCTCTATTCACCTCGGAAGTACAAAGATGTATCAAGATATCTGGGAAAAATATTAGTGGCCCAGCATGAAAATGGACATTGTTGCATATGTCATCATTTGCAACGTGTGTTAATGAGTTAAAGCTAAACATCAGTGGTAGTTGGACTCTTCCAACCATTAAAGGCCCCTGAGTGGAAATATGATGTAAAACCCCAATTTTTTGCTTTACATGAATTTAATTGAAATTTTACACTTTTGAGAATTTTTGGAATTTTCTGGGATTTATTTGGATTTAATTTGAATTTATTCCCTTTTGAGATAATTAAATAATTAAAAGTTTTAAATAAGATTTTGTTGGAAATATTTTATTTGAGTCCAAAATGTCTTAAAGTATTTTCCAGAATTTTTCTGATTATTTTGCTATTTTTCTTGAATTATTTGAATTTCTAGAAATTATTTTGATTATTAAATCGCTGGAAAATCACGAACGGGTTTCACTGTTCATCCGACCCGGGTCAGACTCGAGTTTGACTCGAGTCCAACCGAACCACGTTCGAGCTAGACCCGAGCCGGACATAACCCTAACCCGCGCGACCGTTGGATCTTGATCCAACGGCCAGCGTTGCGCCACGTCACCCGAGCCCGAGTCCCGTTCGTACCTGTTCGCGCCGGTCGAATCGTGGCTGTCGATCGTGGACACGTGGACGGCTGGATCGCCCCACGTCACCCAGTCCGAGTCACCGCCGGATTCCGCCGTCACGCTCGGGTGCACCTCGTTCTCCGCGGTTTTCACGGATGCCGAGGGCACTATTTAATGCGCCGCCACCCGTGTCGTGTTCTCCTCTTCCGTGCGCACACGTAGACCTAGGTAGCCGAGCTCGAGCCACCGCAACCTCGTCGCAATCGCTCGCCTAAGTTGCGTTAGGTTTCCGCCGCGGTTTCCGCCGCCGTCGAGCCGTCTCCACCGTCGTGGTTCCCAGATCCGTGTTCCTCACGTCGAGCCGCACCCAAAGGGACCATCCACTTCGCCGGAGCGTTCCCGAAACACCGTTGGCCATGTCGTCGTCTCCAACTCCGGTCACCGCAGCTCCGCCGCGACATTGCCGAAACCGCGAACTCCCACAGCCGTCCGATCGTGATCAAAGGGCCCAGGTTCGTCCACATCACCCGTGATGTCAACGTGGGACCCGCGTGTCAGCGAGTCAGCCAACCGCACCATGATGTCATCTGTGACATCATGATGACGTCGCGGTGGGGCCACGTGTCAATACCGTGCGGCTGAGCGCGATGATGTCAGCAATGACGTCAACCGGGTCCACAGTGAACCCGAGCCGAGCCGTGCGCCGGGTCCATGGACCCGAGGCGACGTGGCGGCTTCTGATTGGTCCACGTGTCATGATGACGCAATAAATCAATTTTTCAATAGAAAAATAAATGAATTAATTCGGTTTATTCTTTTATTTGATTTTTCAAACTTCAAACACTTATAACATTTGCATTTTAACTCCGATTTGGGTGATTCCAATTTCTAAATTTTTATAAAATTGAGTTCTACTTAATGGTAAATTTTGTTTAATTTTTGGACATGAGCATTCTCCAGGTGCTTTTTCCCTTCCTCGACCTGCTCGCGAGCCTTCATCAACTCCTGAAGTGAGTCGTCGATAAGCTCCTCCTGGGCGACGACGAATCTGGCCAAATGTGTGACAGTAGGATCCTCATCTTCTATTGGCTTCCGCTGAGCTCTGTTGTCTCGGCGTGGGTGGTGACGGAATACTGTGCCTTCCAGCTCTCTGAAGTAAGTGCGAACAATCTGCTGCATCGCTCGACGAGACACTTCCTGTATTCCCATCTCAAATGTTGACCTCCTAGCGGTGAAGTGAAATGGACGACTGAACTTCATCTTCTCTCGATCATACACCGTGATCTTAACGTCCCATCCTATGACCAGTCCTGCCTGCACGAGGGTGAACCCTCAGTAGAGCGGTCTCTCAAAACCTCCAAGCAACTGCAGCATACACCACAACTCGGCAGCGTAGCCTCTCTCACACTCGGCGTAGTTGTTCTTCATCAACATCTGCCAAAAGACACTCGCGTAAGAACTCAAAAGTTTGAAACCAAGGGATAGCAAGATAAATTCAGCAAAAAGGGGTATGACAGGAGAGAAGGGGATAGGTCGAGATTTCATTCATTGTCTTGTCAAATTTTAACTTTAGAAAATAGGTTTTATCCTCACTACGACCATTCTAACTATGGGTGAGCCTACAATCAGTATGGCTCTGATACCACCTCTGTCAGGACCCAAATTTGCAAATCCGGACCCTCTGTGTATTCAGCACTAGTCCAGGATCACGCTAGTGCACACGGACCCTCTGTATATTCAGCACTAGTCCAGGATCACGCTAGTGCACACAGTCTCAACATCGGTAAATATCACAATCATACACATCGATAGTAATAAAGTACTTTAATTAAGATAACCAAACTGATTTCTCGACCTTATGGTCAAGTTACAAGAGTATGCTGCACAGGGCGAAAACTTACTAAAGAAATAAATTGCAGCGAAATAAAAGCATCAATGTGGCGCCATCCAGTATACCACAGGCAACTGACTGGGCTCGCTCCCTAAGTAGACGGCTCCTCCTGAAGTTCTTCCTCCAAAGCTGGCGTCGCTTCTCCTTCAACTGATGTTGTATTGTGGCAAGGGTGAGTACTTGGTACTCAGCAAGTCATGCATAGAATGCAGCTAATATTCTATATGCATGGCTTATTACAAAGAATAGGCTAACAGGTACTTTTGCAGTAAATCAGCAATTAACAAGTAGCATAAGTAGATTCAAAAGCAGTAAAAGTAAAGGTTATATCAATAACTTTTCCAGGAGTTAAGTAAACACTTTTCCTTTCCTAATCCACATTTCCATCAACGTCATTATTTAACCCAACTAAACTTTCCAAGTCCAAGTTGTTTCCATGAAAGTCTAACCCTTGACTGTAATCCCCGAGCAATGTCCAATGTCGCGGACACGGCTATTCGAATAGATTTTACACTCTGCAGAGGTTATGCACTTTACCCACAAGATACAGTTAAACACCACGAAGGCGAGTGATCGTAACAAAGCATTTTAGAGACCGCAAACTTTACAAGTGAACCTCTCTGGCTTTTGTCATACACCATCCCTTCCCTTAACAGAGGCAAAGTATGGGACCGACATACCGTTGGATGGGTACCATGCCATAGCACTGGTACGCTCCCCTTTCAAGCTACACAAAGGGTGTAGTTGACACCCCGAGGTATCACAGGCAAGTTATTAGTAACTTACTCAACTAGGCCCGTCCCATTGCGGACATGTGGTTGCACGTTTGACTCAGATCAAAGGCTTGCAAGGTTAAGTCCTTAGGATGACCAAGGCAAGGCTACCAGAAGAACCAAATCGACATCCCCGGTGCCACTCATGGCCCACCATAACATTCTTGCCACTTGCCCCGGTCCAAATCTATTTATCAAACCAAGTTAATTACCATGCACCATATGCCATCAACAATCACAACACATGATACTTCTCCAAAATAGGTTCAATATCTCATTAAGTCAATATTAACATTTGATTGTCCAAAATCATGTTATGAGCACGTAGCAGGTCTAAGCAATATACTACAACGATCTATATACCCAACGTTGGCAATTAATAATGTCTAACTAATTATTCCACAACTAAGGTGTCAAGGGTTCATGGTACATAATTAAATAGTCAAGGTGTCATTCCGCAATTTGGCATTTATCTAATTCCCAGAAATAATTAAAACAATTTCTATTTAAATTAGCGTGCAATAATTTAAATCAAATTAATTTCAAAAAGTGGGCTCAAAATGGTCAAAGCATAACTTGCCTTCAAAAAGTACTTGATCTTGGTCTTGAGCTGGCTCCTAGGTCAACACTTCACCTTTGAAGCCCTCGCGTACTTCAACGTCTACTCGTAACGCGTGCAAATAGTAATAAATAAATAGTAAGCAAAAAGTATCCAAAAATTCAAATAAAGTTCATAAACAGAGAGAGCATAATTTTACAAATTTTTAGAAACTTGAATCGCCCAAATCGGAGTTAAAATGCAGGAGTTATAATTGTTTACAGTTTAAAGAATCTACTAATTAAATATAAAAAAGTAAAAATTTCACATTAAAAAATTAATTAAAATTCATATTTAACTAGATCTCAATTTTTTAAAAATTTAGAAATTGGAATCGTTCAAATTGGAGTTAAAACACAGAAGTTATAAGCGTTTGAAGTTTCAAATTTCAAATAAAAGAATAAACTGAATTAAATCATTTATTTTTCTATTGAAAAATCGGGATTTATGATGTCAGCTGACGTCAGCACGGGATTTGATTTTCCACCGAATTATTTTTCTATTGAAAAATTGAATTATGACGTCAGCATGACGTCAGTGGGTGCATAGACTCGGTCCACGGTTCGGCCTGGGTCCACCGTGGACCCGGTCCACAGGCGCATGTGTCTCTGACACGTGGGACCCACTGGATGACGTCAGCGCTGACGTCATCGCGCTTCGGCCGAATGGCTCTGACATGCGGGTCCCACCGTGACGTCAACATGATGTCATGGATGACGTCACCGCATGGTGGGTTGAGCTGCTGACACGCGGGCCCCTACGCTAACGTCACGCGTGAGGTCAGCGATGATCGGGCACGTCGGTTCGGCTCCTGTACACGTGGGTTGATCCGGACCGTTGATTTGAAAATCAACGGTCCAGATTGGATCTGGGTCGCGCACGTTGTGGACAACGTGGCTGATCTGGACCGTACGATCTAGATCGAATGGTTGAAACTGACCCAAGCACAGTGCACTTAAGGCTACGTGGCTCAATCCAAAGCGTTGGATCTGAATCCAACGGCCGAGATTGGATCTAAAAACCGAAACGTGAATTCGCTACGGGTGACGTGGACGAACGCGGATCGTTGGATCTAGATCTAACGGCTGAGATTGGATCTAGCACGGTGCAACGCGGTTCTACGTGGCTCAATCCCGTGTGTTGGATCTAGATCCTATGGCTGAGATTAGACCTAGAAATCGAAACATAGAAACTTACCAACGGGTGACGTGGATGAATCTGGTCCTTTGGATCTTGATCGGACGGTTCACGAAGCTTGCAGGGTCGGCGATGTCCACGGCGGAGTTGGCTGGCCGGAGACGGAGACGACGACCACCCGAACGGCGTTACAGGCACGCTCTAGCGAAGTGGATGGTACCCTCCGACGCGGCTTGACGCGGCGGGAAACGGCGAAAAACCGCGGCGGAGGGCAAGCCCAACTACGGCAAGCTTTAGCGGCCTAACGGTGGTGGCTTGACCTCGACGGGTTAGGGCTACGGGTGCACACGGAAGAGAGCTTCACGGCAGGGGTGGCGGCGCATTAAATAGGGGCCTCGGCTTCCGTGAAAACCGCGGAAACCGAGTTCCACCCAGCTGCGGTGGCGGAGTCCGAACGGGATTCAGACTGGGTGACGTGGACGCATGCGGGCTGTCCACGTGGCACGATCAACAGCTGGAATTGCACGGGCGCTGACGGGTTTGGTTCAGCTCGCACGTGGGCGACGTGGCGCAATCACGGCCGTTGGATCTCGATCCAACGGTCGCACGGGTTAGGGTCTCGCTGGGCTCGGGTCGGACTCGGGTTCGGTCGGAGGAACAGTACAAACCCACTCGGCTAATTTCCAGCAATTTAATATTCAAATTAATTTCTAGAAATTCAAATAATTCAAGAAAAATAGCAAAATAATCAAAAATTCCAGAAAAATTCTGGAAAATACTTTGAGACATTTTGGACTCAAATAAAATATTTCCAACAAAATTTTATTTATAACTTTTAATTCTTTAATTATTTCAAAAGGGAATAAATTCAAATTAAATCCAAATAAATCCAAATAAATTCCAGAAAATTCCAAAAATTCACCAAAGTGCAAGATCTCATTTAAATTCATGAAAAGCAAAAATTGGGGTGTTACAGTATAGTTACTGATCATAGCATCACGACCGACTCAGATTGAGACCACTTGGACGGCACGACACTCGACTCATGAGGTCATATGCTACCCAATTGGTTCCAATCCGAGCTTCCCGTAGATATGTGATTATCACTAGTCCCTGAATCAGTAGGCTAGTGTCACATATTATGTTAGGTACTATAATTTCCAAACAAACACAAGTTAAGAGTAGAAGTAATATATTACATCGATAGATAATATTACAACTTGTTCTTGTTTACAAAAGGCCGACTGGCTTAAAGTAAACTAAAGAGAAGAACATCAGAGAACAAAAGCAAAGTGGCCACGGTGTGCCTCCATTCCCACAGGCAACCGGCGAGCACGTCACTCCGCTAGCCATCAAACGCACCACCCACGCCTGGATCACTGAATTCCTGGTCATCTCCGTCTTCTCCTGCATCTTCTGCTCCTCACGCAGATTTTTTAGAGCAAACGATGAGTACACGTATGTACTCGCAAGACTTTATTGTTTGCAAGTATATTAATAATGCAGGCTAATCAATGAAGATGGTTGCTATTCTAGTTCAGATTTGCGTGAAGCAGAATTTATTTGCAATAGACTAATAGATTTGAATCACTACACAGTTCACAAAGCATTTAGTAAATAAAAGTAATTCAATACATAATTGTATAATTCGTTCAATATTCATAATTCACCACCAATTCCAATAGCTCCATCAAATAACATCGAGAAGCATCCCACAGATGATTGAAATCACCAATCCAACAACTCTTTGAGTCCAACGACTCAACATCACGCTTAATCTAACCCAACCTTTCAAAACATCTACCGTTTCCAAATTCTTTTTCGTAAACAAAACCAAAATGCTATACTTGACATCAAATACCCAAGCTGCTCGTGACCGTGAGCACAGCTAATCGATTAGTTTAATTAATCTCTGCAGAGAATGCACACTTTACCCACATGACACATTCTAGCAATCATGTCAACCATGCCACGCGATACATGAAGTACCCGTTTTGCTAGATTGTGACGAAACTGTTCCAATTGTCGGTTTTCAGTCCTGCGTCAGCCCCGACAATGTGCGCCCTTTGCTATGGGTGAGGGCTTCACACACACACACACACACACACACAGTATACCCCCGGGCCGGGTGAGAGTGCCGCAATTACATGCAGTTAGGCACCAAAACTCCAAACCCACTTCACCCACACGTATTCGACGATGGCTAGCGCTCCATCATACCTTTTACCCACAGCAAAGCATCCACCGTTGTAACGAAAGTTTCCAACACCTGCGCAAGGTGAGGGAGTATTCTGAACAACACCAGTACGTCGGTGACTATCCAACTACTTCGACCTACCACGGCGCAAGACCAAATCCCAACTCCTGTACTGGGTTTAGGCTATCCCATACTAGCACATGTGGTTGTACGAAAAGACTCAATTAAAAGTGTCAAGTTCAGTCCTTAGGATTGCACAGACAAGACCTCCCATCATCCGTCCGGCATAAAATCACCTTTCACCTTTTTCTTTTTCACCCTTTTTACCAACATAATCTTTCCTTTCATCAAAACCAACATTTCGGAAAAACCTACTGATGTATTAAGAAGATTTTGATTACCTGAGTCCACCGATCGATAATCAATCAATCTAACGCTGGGCTAAGCACATGCAACTATTAGACTTATATTCCCAAGTGACACTTAATATAATGCCTAACCTTATCCTAAGGTTAAACAAGGTTCGCATAACAATATCGCAATTGAGATAAACCATCCAGATTCGGACCTAACTACCATTTTCCACAATTTAAATATTTGTACCACTTACCTATGCATGCGTAATAGTTTGGAAGAAAACAAAGTACATTTGCAAATATAGGTTCGACATGTTCAAAGGGGGTGCTTGCCTGTTTGCTCTGCTTGCTCAAGGCCGTGCCACACGCATTTCCTGGTCGTGAGTCCGATCCACGCCGATCGCTCCCGAGGCGTCAACGTCTAATTGAACGCGCAATAAAAGAAACAACGAGAAAACGAATAAGATCCATTGAAAATAAGGCATTATGCACTCAAGATTGGACAACATCGAATAAACGAACACGAGAAAGAACAATCGAACAAAAACCAGATTTTTAAACTGAACCCGGCAGTACCGGCATCTAAAGCCCGGTAGTACCGCCCAACGGTCGTCAGTACCGGCCCTTAAAATCGATAGTGCCAGAGATCGCAAACTCAAATTTGGACCGCACTGGAAAAGAACTACTGGCGGTGTATTTCCGGTAGTACCGGTGGAGCGGCAGTACCGAAGGTACATGGCGGTAGTGCCGGCTGCTAAAATTTAAAAAGGGTAACCTTCTGGAAATTAACTACCAGCGTTGTGGGAGCGGTAGTGCCGACGGGAGCGGCAGTACCGGCCTCACCACGTCGGTAGTGCCGGCCTCTAAACGCTTAGGATTTTCAAAAATGGGTTTTTGTGCAAACGGCTTCGGAACTTCGCAGCGATCGCATGGATGGGTTCTCGGCGATGATAAGGACCCATTTGCGTGGACCACTTGAGGTTTTGACTTTGTTTGACCTAATTTCTTACCCGAAAAACTCGAGAATTCTGAATTACGCCAAATTCCGACTTTCGACCCGAATCGAATTCAAACTCGATTCTTTTCGCGAAACTCGAACTTCAACGGCATAGAATACATTCAAGTGTCATTTTCCTAGCTTTTGGAACTAGGGTTACAAGGATCTTTTCCAAAGGTCACGAAAACGACTTTTAACCGAATAATCCGATGAAATAAGAAATTAGGATTTCGAACTCGGCTTTCACACTAAGTAAAACTCTAACACCTAGAACAACTTAACCTAGGTCTAAGGATCCAACTAACTAAAAGTTGAGCATCACCACTAGGTTTTCTAGGGTTCAAGCTAAAGGAAAGAAGAGTAGAAGAAGAATGAAACAAAGGAGCGAACTCAGATCGCAATAGATCTCATTAGAACTCGATCCACTCACCACAAATCGTCGCTAGGGTTCAAGAACGACGATCTCCTCCGTGGATCGCTTCTTCTCGAGCTCTAGAACACCAGAGAGAGTAGTTTAGAGGGAGAGAATGCTTGAGAGTGAGAGGGAGAGCTCCATGGGAGAGAGAGAGAGAGAGAGTGAGGGCGTGTGAGGGAGTGAGGGAGAGGGAGGTGTGACCGGTTGGGCTTAAGGGAGTGAGAGGGGAAGCCTCTAGAAAAAGGCTGAGGTGGCAGGGCAACGGGCATCAGCGAGGCTTCTGCCCCCTGCCCGGTCACCATGGCCAGCAGTACCGGCCTAGGGCCAGCGGTACTGCCGCCCAGGCAGGAAAAACCCCCAAAAATCTACGGAAAGCTACAAAATTTGGAATTTCTTTCGGAAGACTTTTGAGTTAAGTTCTAGGATTGCTAAAAGAGGTTTAGGAGCTACGGTTGCTAAGAAATTCTAGCCGCAACACAATTTAAGGTTTTGGGGCAAAAATTTATCGAAACGACTCAAATAAATAAACTCAAATGCAATTAACTCCAATTTGAAATCCAAATGACTCTCAAAGCGTTAATTCACTCTAAAAAAGATGTTTACAAACTCAGAATGTTACAGGTTATCATTGATTGATTGACCAAAGTGGCTCAGTTTATACCATTTAAAACAAATAATCAAGGGGATAAGCTCATCGAGCTCTACATGGACAACATTGTTCAGCTGCACAGAGTACCCAGGGCAATAGTTTTTGACCGAGTCTCCTAATTCACTTCTTGATTTTTGGGAAGTTCGCATAGCCTCTTGGGAACCAAGCTGAACTTTAGTATGGCATATCATCCCCAGACCAGAGGTCAAATTGAAAGGACCAATCAAATCCTAGAAGATATGTTAAGAGCATGTGTGTTGTCCTCTAGCACCAATTAGGAGAAATACTTGGCATTCGCTAAGTTCTCCTACAACAACAACTTCTAGTCAAGTCTTCAAATATCTCCATATGAAGAACTTTATGGGAGAGAGTGCCGAATACCCTTATTCTAGTCCGAAGTGGGTGGAATACAATTCTTTGGCAAGAACTCATCCAAGAAGCTCAAGACAAGAAGCCGATTGAAAGAAGCTCGATCACATCAAAAGAGCTATATATGCCGATCATCGTCAACATGAGCTAATCTTTGAGATAAATGACCATGTCTATCTTAAGGTCTCATCGCTATGTGGTTTTCATTGGTTCCAAGTTATAGGGAATTTGCCATCTCGGTACATTGAATCGTATCGCATCCTCGAAAGGAAAGGAGAGATGGCATACAGGTTAGAGTTGCCACCTCACACTCAATTGGAAGATATTGATATTACAACCCGATCTTTCTTACCAGCAAAAGAACATTCCAGATGAGGAGTAAGAAAACTCATTGGCATCAGCTAACCAACATTTGGATAACCATGTTAGTGTGTTAACTTCAAACGAGTTTTAATTCGAACTAATTACTGATTGCATCTTTAAAGATTAATTTTTCTTTGTAACATAGGCACAAGTGAGGGTTATTCGGGCATTGCAACATCCTTAGGTGCTACAAGTAAGTGCAATAACTAGTTCAAGCAATTGAATTCAACGTGGGCCACTCTGCTAGTTGAATTATGCCATTACACTCTCGAACATATAGGATGCATGTGCATCAAGAGGGTCATATGGAAACTGCCATGTACCAAAGATAGTGAAGATGCATGCAAGAAATCAAAATCGTGTTAGAACATCAAGGGTAACTAGAGATGTACCTGAAAGAGCTGTAACATACAATAAGGCACAGAGCAAATTGAAGGGTCATAGCAAACCTTCTAAACTTGCAGTTAAAACAAATTCAAAGGTATGTGTGTGTGTATATATATCCAAGCATCCTATTTTTGAAGCAGTTCTCGGGAAGGTCAAAGTACTATGTCAATAGATGAAATACAACTATGGATCTAAAATATTTCAAGTAGCTTCTTTTATGCAAACTTATATGCCTATTATATTATGCTTTATATCTTACAGCGTGGACAAGCAATATTTCTCAAGGCAATTATTTGACCATATCATCATGTTGCCAAGGCAACCATCGAGAGCAAAGACCCGTCAGAACTTGTTGGGGGTTCAAGGCTTGGAACTCAATGTTACAAAGTAGTGGTTGACTCAATCATATCTCCAAATGCTAAGTTGTTTTCCCCACAGCAAAACATGCACTACATCTGCAATGCTATTGGTCATTCAATTGTATAGCCTTCATTGTTGGTATAGTTCTCACTTTAACTTCGTTTTACTCACATGGCAGATTTATTTTGAAGGACCATGTGGAGGTTCATCTATGTTTGTGATGAGTATTTGATTTTATTTGAGCAAGTTGTGCTTATATTTGTGTTTGATTTGAATTGGAATTCAAAAGGAAGCAATTTGAGTTGTGTCAGTTTCTTGCGGTACTACCGGCCATGGCTGACAGTAGTACCGACATGATGAATGGGACATAATTAATTATGAGTAATTGAATCATTATTGCATATTGTTGTTGAACAATGCTATGTGAGGTAGTTCCTTGTCTTTGTTGGTTGCAGGGCTTCGTTCCGTGATCATGGTGAGGTGGAGAATTGGCCGGGACTAGGCGAGGTGCGCCGGAGGTCCGAAAGACTGGTGATTACTAGAATATGGCCAGAGATGAAGCGGGTACAAGTCAAAAAGTCAAGAGAACCTTGTGGATGCTGGCTTGAAGCTATCGGGTCAAGAAACCCATTGGGTCATGGGTTTTAGGAGATAGAGTAGCGGTCAAGTTAGCTAGTGGATAAAACCCGATTGTTAGTGGGTTTCAGGTTAGCCCAATAAAAAAGTGTGTGGGATCAAATCCTGGCTCTTGGAGGTTAGCTTAGGATTGAAGCAACCCATCCAAGGGTGGAGGATGACTATCTTGCACTATAAATAGAGGGGAGGGGGTGTGCTCTCCCCCAAGCTTGTAAAATGAATTCTTGTGTTGCTTTAATGAAAACTTTGCCCACCTAGTTGTGAGGCTTTGGAATTTTTCGTCTCCAAGCAATGCAAATTTAATTTTACGCAATTAATTTTAGTATTTAAATTCCGCATTTACATTTTCGCAATTTAATTTAAGCAAGTTGGATTAGCCTCCCCTCCTTCTACTTGCATGTGCTTCTTCTTGCCGAAGATAAGTGATTGATTGGATTAATCTTCTCTTAGATCAAATCCCAATCCTCTAGGCAAATTTGACTTCATCTTTGCGAGAAACCGATCATTTGGCCCTTCCATAAAGATTTCTTTTGTAGATTGTGTTTGAGGTTTCTACATAGCCTCTTTCCGTTGTCTGTTTTCTTTGTGCAACAATTCCTGTTTATTTGATAGAAAATTCATATGATCTGATATTGGGGTGATTCTTGCTGGAAAATTTGCACGACTTTCAGACACATTGTCCCTTAAAGTGGGAATTTCATATGAATTACATTTTTGGAGCTATGAGGTTTTTACCGAGCCCTAAATATTCTATCTGAATTTTTGTGTGGTAGATCTTGTGATTTTCATCAGATTTTTTGTTTGATTGATCTGGATCTAATATTTGGTGGGTAGCTTTGTGACTCCATTATATCATCATATAAAAAATTTGAAATTCAAATGAGTCACAAATTTGTAGAGATCATCTATAGTGGGAGGTATTTTGTAAATATATTTATTTGGAGACTAGATTCATAAAAAAAAATAAAGGGGCAGATAAGCACAGTATCCAGATTTTTCCTATTATGTGAAGATATGAAATGATGTAACGTTTCAGATAATAGTACACTGTTGACTTTTTTTTCCATAAGGTGCAGGTGGTTATTATACTCGTCCTTATGTTGTGAACGGAATGAAGATATGAAAGTTGTGAACGGAATGAAGATATGAAAGGAATGATGTACACTTCAAATAATAGTACATTGTGTTAGACAACCTCGCTATCGAATAGTCCGGGGTTGCCTAATAGATCTAAACTGGAGAATAGAGAGAGAGGGAGAGAGACACAATATGAGGAGGAACTGCTCTGCTTTATTATTCTCATTGCTTGTGTATACAAAGGGGTAGCCCCTGCCTCCTATATATAGCGGTTCTGCTAGGGATAAGGAAGAGTCCATATAGGATACGTCAATCGGTTTCCTAACACTCCCCCTTGGACTCTTCACTGCGAGATGCATATGCCTCATTAAAACTCCATAAAAACCCAGTGGGAAAAATAATTGGAGAAAGAGTACATAGCACACGCTTGTTGTGTTGCACGGATTGCCTCATCAAAAACCTTAGGTAAGAAAACTTCAATGAAAAACTTACTTAAGGAAAAGAGTACAATCCACCCAAACTTCAATGTTAATCTCCAAGATTCACGTTGGGTACTCAAACTTCATGTTCGAGATTTATGTAGGAGTATGTGAAAATTCTCCCCCTGAAATCTGCACTTCTCTAAGCCTCATCATCCCGATTCCTCTAATACATCTTTCAAAGGAAGATGCCGGGAGTGACTTAGTGAATAAATCTGCGAGATTGACTTAGTATGCAGTATCTTTATCTCGTTCATCTTATGCATTTCATGGGCATAAAAGAACTTGGGGTTGATATGCTTTGTAAGGTTACTCTTCACATATCCCATTTGCACTTGTGCAACACAAGCTGCATTATCTTCATAGATAATAGTGGGGGTTTGTTCCATGTTCAGGCCACATGACTTCTGGATGTGGTGAACCATTCTTCGAAGCCATGCACATTCCCGAGAGGCTTCATACAATGCAATGATTTCTGAGTGGTTAGTCGGCGTCGAGACAAGAGTCTGCTTAGACGACTTCCAAGAAATTGCCGTTCCACCGCGGAAAACATACCCGCTGTGACTTGCCAGTATGCGGGTCCGATAGTTACCCCGCATCGGCATAGCCAACTAAATTCAATTCATTGTTTCTTCTGTAAAATAAGCCGAGGTCTTTGCTTCCATGAAGGTAACGGAAGATGTCCTTCACCCCTTTCCTATGCCTTTTGGTGGGTTCTGCACTGTACCGCGCTAGCAAATTCACGGCGAACACAATGTCCGGCCTAGTGCTATTCGCAAGGTACATGAGCGCTCCAATTGCACTCAAGTATGGGAATTCCGCTCCCGGGACTTCCTCCCCTCTTCTTTAGGCACATGCGGGTCTAGGTCTGCTTGGAGTGACCTTCCGACCATTAGGGTCTTTGCGGGGTATGTCTTTTCAAAGCCAAATCTCTCCAACACTTTCTGCGTGTAGGATGCTTGGTGTACCAAAATTCAGCCTTGGACATGTTCAAGCTGCAAGCCTAAACAGAACTTGGTTTTACCCAAGTCTTTCATTTCAAACTCAGATTTCAAGTATGTGCATGCTTCTTCAATTTCCTCATCCGTCCCAATGATGTTCAAGTCATCTACATAGACGGAGATTATACAAAATCCATTCGTGGATCGTTGTATAAATACACATGGACAATCTTCATTTGTTCGTGTAGCCTTTCTTGCGTAAAAGTCACTCAAACGATTGTACCACATTCTTCCCGATCGTTTGATCCATACAATGATTTCTCCAATTTCACATCAGTATAGGTTTCTGTTTGCTCTGTCTTGGTTCGGGATAGGGATACCTTCCGGTACTTTCATGTATATCTCCGAATCCAAGTTTCCATACAAATATGCTGTGACAACATCCATTAGCTTCATTCTCAACTTCAAGTTGACTGCCATTGAGATGAAGTACCTAAAGGTAATTCCGCCCATGACCGGAGAATAGGTTTCTTCATAATCAACCCCAGGACGTTGAGTGAAACCTTGAGCGACAAGCCTTGCCTTGTACCTTACAACTTCATTGTTTTCGTTTCTCTTGCGAACAAAAACCCATTTGTGACCTACGGGGTTTATATGGGGAGGCGTGGCAAAGACACGGGCCCAAACACCTCTCTTTTGTTCAGAGAGACTAACTCTGCGGTGATTGCCTTCTTCCAATCTTCCCAATCGAGCCTTTTCTTGCACTCTGCGAGAGATGCGGGCTCGGGATCATGATTAATGATCGTGGCAATCTTCTTTGCAAAGTATGCATCGACATTGGCTGTTGCTCTATTCATTGATTCTCCTGATATTACAAAATTTATGGCCATTTCGTCATGGTGTGCTCATGCACTTCTACTTGCTCTTCATTGCTATTTTCCATTCCAGTAGCAAGTTCCTTTAGTTTTTCTCCGCCAATGTGTGCGCACACATTATTTCCGGCGGCTTCTTCCAATGGAAGGTTCAGATCTGGAATTGCCTTTTCCACAGGCTTCTTTCCAGTGCCAGGTCTCAACTGGCTCCCCTTCTTGCTTTGGGGCACTTTTGTGATTGGTCGTGGTAAGTCCTCTTGCCCGATTTTCCCCAGGCGTCTCCGGTACTTTGGGTTTGAGAAGCCGATTTCTGTTCTTTTTCTTTGAGGCCTCTGAACAGGATGAGGGATACCTTCTGCTTTCTTTGGTATTTCCACCCTCTCTGGTGCATTTCTTGCTGGTACATGCGACTTAACCACGCTCTTCAGATCACAAAAATGATCAGGCAGTTCATTTGCTAAATTCTGCAAATCGATTGTCTTCTTGACTTCATGATTTGCTTCATTAGTGCGAGGGTCATGCACGGGGATCCCAATGGAATGCCATATGATTTCCCGGCATTTTCATCCAATGGTTCATTTCCTCCCCCTAATGACGGGAAAGCGATCCTCGTCAAAAAAAAATGCAATTAGCGAATCGGGCTGTATGCAAATCTCCAGTCGTGGGTTCCAAATACCTGATTATGGATGCATTCTCATAACCAACGTATATCCCAGACTTGCGGAGAGGGCCCATTGCAGTTATTTGTGGGGTGGTATAGGTACATATACCATTCATTCAAATCTTCAGGATGACCCATTGCATTAGTTGCATAGTTGAATGGATGTTGTAGGCCGACGGTCTATAATTGGTGAGTCTTCTTTGCGTGCATGATCAAGTGTCCCCAACAAGTGTTGGGCAAGTTACAACTCTGCAAGAGTGGTCGGGCTATGAGCTTAATCCTCTTTATTAGTGCTTCAAATATTCCATTTTGCGTATGGATGTGCGATGCAGAGTGCTCAACGATTATTCGATTCTTTGTGCAATAATCATCAAATGCCTTGAAGTAAATTCGTTGGCATTGTCCATTCGAATGGACTTCAGCGATGATCGGAAAAGCATTCTTAATTCGATGATCTGCGAGATCGACTTTGCGAATGCATGATTCCTTGTTGACAAAGAAACATGTATGTGACCATTTCGAGGAAGCATCAATGAGCACCATAAAGTATCGAAGCGGCCACGACAAAGGCTGAATCGGGCATAAATATCCCCTCGAATGCTTTCAGGAATGCAAGGATTTCATGTTGCACTTTCATAACAGAGGGTTTTGTTATTAATTTCCCGGTGGCATATGCATGGCACACAAAATCTTCGTGATTCGGGAAAATTTTTAACATTAGTGCCATGACCTTGTGAGTTGTTAACTATATTTTTCATCAATCTAAGACCAGAATGACCTAAATATACAATGCCATAACGAAAATAATTCAGAGCTTCTAAATACAGTCTTCAAATAAGTATACACTGCGTGTGCATTGATTATCGTGTAGTACAACCCAGATTCATATGAGGGATATTTTTCTAATACCATTTTTTTTCATATTCCGCGTGCTTCACAGTGCACAAATGCTCTTTGTCATTTTCTTCATTGGTTTCTACGTGAAACCTATTGACGCGGATATCATTGAAAACTTAAGAGAGTGCGTGTTGATTCAGGGCACAAAAGGGCTTCTTCAATTACCAAAGTTGTACCCATTGGCAATATAATTGTGGCTTTTCCAGAGCCTATTATATGCGTATCGCTTCCTGCGATTTTCGTGAATCCTTCGGCGTTCTTCGTGATCGTCTGGAAGTATTTCGACTCTCTTAAGATGGTATTAGCTTTGCCTACTATCAACAATGCATATCTCCTCTATTTGGGCGCTACACAATTTCTCAATGAAAAGAAATATAATTCTAATCATACAAGGCAAAGTAATTCAAAAACATTACTTGCAAATATAGAATACTGGAATAAAGAATAAATTGCAATTCTATTCATGAGAAAAGAAAATGTATGCTCTTCGAGAGCTTACAATTCATTATTCAAAATTCATTAACCACTGCTCGTAGTCCGCAAAATTTCAAAGTAATTCAATCTTCTTTGTGCTTAGAGCAAGATGGTGGACTTGAGCTTCTCGAACCGCTTCTGAAGTGCAGTTTATAACTCAAGTACACTCACCTCAGCCATGTATTCATTTTTCAGAGTGGCTGAAAGGTGATGTCTGAGAAAGGGCAAAGTTTGATCATTTTGCTCGGCATTAGGTTATGCGTCCTACGAGGACCCTAAGCCACATTTGGAGCTTCTTGCTCGCAAGCATGATCTTCAAATTTGATGCCCATGTGAGATAGTTCTGTCCATTCGGGGTTAGTTCTTCAAACTCACGTTTGACAATGCCAGGTATTTGCATATTCACAAGATTCTTTCTTTATATTACTTATTGTAATCTAATAGATAGTGGTTGCAAAAATTCATAAATGTATAAAACAAATTCTCATGAATTTCCAGTAAACTAAAAGAAAACAATAATTGCAAGATTCATAAATACAAGATTCATAGTTACGGGATTCATAAATGCAAGATTCATATATACACAGATTCATAAATATTCATAAAGATTCATAAATACAGCTTCGTGCATGTATGTGATCGGCCGTGCATGCGATCAGATTTATCTGCGCGATCGACTTCATGTATGCCATCGATTCATATGCATGATCGACTTCGTGCGATCTGTTTCATGTGCATGATCGGCCGTGCATGCGATCGGATTCATATGCATGATCGACTTCATGCGATCTGTTTCATGTGCGTGATCGGCATCGTCGCGGCGATCGGATTCATACGTCGCGATCGGCTTTGTGTGCACGATCGGCCGTCGCGATCGGCATAAGCGCGGCTTCATGCGTCTTGGCCTTTGTCGATTCCATGCACGTCGGCCTTCTTGGCGCAACGGTGGCAACGCGTCGCGGCATGCTTGAATTTTCAATGAATTATATTAAGGTAATTTTTCATCATTACTTGATAACAGAAAATAAATTCCAACATAAATTAAATGCGGTGTAATGCTAATTACAACTTATGTAACTCTCGTTGGTTGGGAGCGAAAACAGGTAACGAATATCTCCGTCAATTCGACTCTTGGCCAGGTCAACCTGCCCCTAGGGCTCACATGAGGGAGGGAGCACTTCCCGTTTCCGGGTGCCAATTAAAGAACCAAGCCTCATGTGTGTTTTCCTAGACACCAATTGTCTCATGTCTGTTTATTCATTACCAAAATCAAATCCCAACCACTCAGGTTCTCATAAAATGTTGTATGAAATATTCTGGAATTTTCCTAGCACTTTTCATAATTTCTGCTAATTTCCAAGCAATTTTCAGAATTGCTTGTGTATACAAAGGGGTAGCCCCTGCCTCCTATATATAGCGGTTCTGCTAGGGATAAGGAAGAGTCCATATAGGATACGTCAATCGGTTTCCTAACACATTGTTCAGATTTTTTTCCCCAATAGAGCTCAGTTGGTTATTATTTTATTTTATTTTCCCAGGGATAGTTGATTATTACAGGCGTCTTTAAGCTCAGCAACCAAAGAGGCCACGAGATCAGATTTTTGAAAAAAAAAACACACAATAAACCTACTTAATATTTACGTGAATTTTCACGTGAAATAGTTGGATTCCCGCAGCAATTGGAAAAACCGCTGCGTTACTTGAACCATGACCATTAGCCATAAAACTGTTAGGAAACCGGATTCGTATCCTATATGGACTCTTCCTTATCTCTAGCAGAACCGCTATATATAGGAGGCAGGGGCTACCCCTTTGTACACACAAGCATACAGAATAATAAAGCAGACCCGTTCCTCCTCATATTGTGTCTCTCGCCCTCTCTCTGTTCTCCAGTTTAGATCTATTAGGCAACCCCGGACTATTCGATAGCGAGGTTGTCTAACATGTTATCAGCACGAAGCTCTACCCAGAGAAAGATTGAAAGGTGAGAAAAAGATAAGAAGCGAAGGATCGTCGACTACAACGAACGTCTACTACCGGCGATTGATCGCCCGATCTGATCTGCAATCAACTCGCCATCAAGCCGGCATCCATTCGGATTGCCGAAAGAAAAGTCCTACGCGACTCTATCCTACGCGATAGCCTACCAGAGAATATATTGAAAAGGTGAGAATGAGGATTGAATCTAATCGCTCGATGAATCTATGCATGTATCTAAACCTATGTGGTACGAAACTACGATACAATGTGTTTCCCAGATCATGTGGCATGAAGCCACGGTACAATAGATTACAGATGCTCTGCATCTACAGATCGACACGAAGCCATAACATGAAGTACAATACAATATTTTGCTACAATACAAGCATTGGCCGAAAGGCTAAATCTGTCGCCGTCGGCCACCCTTGGGTGCACGAAGCACTGCCTCCTTGGATCCGGCACGAAGCCGCCAACCAACCTCGAAGCCATTATCGCGAAGCTGGCTCGAAGCCGCTTCGATTGCGCACGCATCGAGCTCGGCCATGAAGAACTATCGCTCGAAGCCGCGCCCGACCAGTCGCCGGCCAACTGCTGCATCACCGTGCTTGAAGCGCATCTCCGCTGCACCGTCACGCTCGGTGGCATACTGTAGCACTCAAAACCGATGGCCGCCGCCAACAGCGATGCATAGCCCGGCCCGCTGCTGCCCGAACCGGCCTGCAGCTGCGCTCGCAGCGCACATCACGAGCCGGCACCGCCGTCCAACCCACAGCCGACGCTTGAAGCGTCACCGGTGCTGACCGACCCCTCGGTTTCCCCGGCTCGAAACCATACTCGGCGACTGCCACTGCTCCTCCCACCGCTATCGCACCATAGCCCGCCGGACGTGTGCACGAAGCACCACTGACCAGCATGGGCCCGAACCAGTCGCGCGCCGCGCCCAACCTCCGCATCTATCGCTGCTAGCACGCAGCCGGCCACGAGCACGGCCGCGCTGGCCGCTTGATGGCGGCCGCCTCCCTCGGCGACGGCGCTTGATCGACGCGCGATCGCCATGTCCGGCCGTCGCCGCAGCCGTCCACAAAGCCGCCGCCCGACTCGGCCGGAGCACCGCCGCCTCTGCGTGGCTTGAAGCCGCTGCTGCTCCGACGGTGTCGCGCCTAGTTTTGCTTTCGGCCGCCCGACCTCGCTGCGTGCCGAGCCTCGGCTCGAAGCCGAGGTCGCCGCGCCCATCAAGGCGTCCGGCCGCCATGGTCGGCCACGCTCCCACATGACGACGAGCGCCGACCGCCGCTGCGCATCGCAACACCCGGCACCGCTCGGCCTGCAGTCAACGTCCGGCTCTCCAGTCGGTTTCGGACATGAATGCAGTAAGGCAATGAAGAAGCAATGAACAAAACAATGGCTTGAAGTCCATGTGCAGGCAATGAACAAGCGACGGGCCCGATGCGTTTTACTAACTAGATTGAATCCAGAATGGTGCACGAGGGGGAAGGGGAAAAGACCCACTTGCCCCCCCCCAATTATTTATTCTATTTTCTTTAATTCCTTTTTCTGAATAATGAATAAGAAAATCAGAAAATTGAATAAAAATAGCTAGAAAATTCCTGAAAATTGCAAAAAAATTTATTGGCTCTGTTTTAATTTCCCTTAGCCTTATTTTTTTGTATTTATGAATATTTGCATGAATTTTGCAATAATTGCTCTGTTTAGAATATCGAAAATTTCTGAGAATTTACTTTCTGTATTTATGAATTCATGAATTGTGCAATTATTGTTTGTTCCATGCATTATATTTATTGCTTTAATATAGTTCATTGGAAATTCAAGCACGCCGCACGAAGCGGCCACCGTCGCGCCAAGAAGGCCGACGTGCATGGAACTGAATTCGCCGCGCGCATGAAGCCGCGCTAAACCGATCGCGCACATAAAGCAGATCGCACGAAGTCGATCAAGCATGTGAATCCGATCGTATGCACGAAGCTATATTTATGAATATTTATGAATCTGTGTATATATGAATTTCGCACTTATGAATTTTGCATTTATGAATTCCGTACTTATGAATCTTGTACTTATGAATTTTGCATTTATCTTTGTATATATGAATCTTGATATTATTGCTTTCTTTTAGTTTGCTGGAAACTCATGAGAATTCAATTATGCATTTCATTAAATCTAGCAGCCATTTCCTATTAGATTGCACGCAGTAATCTAATGGAAGAACCTTATGAAAGTGAAAAGGTGTGGCATTATCTAACGTGAGTTTTTTGAAGAACTGACATGAATTGTGAGAATTATCTCACATAGACATCAGATTGCATAATGAATAGTAAGCTCTCGAAGAGCATACTTTTTCTCATGAATAGAATTGCAATTTATTCTTTATTCCAGTATTCTTTATTTACAAGTAATTTTTGAATTACTTAGCCACTGTATGATTAGAATTATTTTTCTTTTCATCTAGAAATCGTGTAGCGCCCAATGGAGGAAATATGCATTGTTGATAGTGGCACAACAAATACCATCTTAAGAGAGTCGAAATACTTCCAGACGATCACGAAGAACGCTGGAAGGATTACGACTATCACAGGAAGCGATACGCATATAATAGGCTCAGGAAGAGCCACAATTATATTGCCAATGGGTACAACTTTGGTAATTGAAGAAGCCCTCTTGTACCCTGAATCAACCCGCACTCTCTTAAGTTTCAAGGATATCCGCGCCAATGGGTTTCACGTAGAAACCAATGAAGAAAATGGCAAATAAAACTTGTGCATTGTGAAGCACGCGGAATATGGAAAGATGGTACTAGAAAAATGTCCCTCATATGAATCTGGGTTGTACTACACGAAAATCAATGCACACACAGTGTATACTTCTTTGAAGACTGTCTTTAGAAGCTCTGAATTATTTTCTTTATGGCATTGTAGATTAGGTCATCCTGGTCTTAGATTGATGAGAAATATAGTTAATAACTCACAAGGTCATGGCATCAATATTAAAAATTTCCCGAATCATGAAGATTTTCTGTGCCATGCATGTGCCACCGGGAAATTAATAACTAGACCCTCTATTATGAAAGTGCAACATGAAATCCCTGCATTCCTGGAACGCATTCAGGGGGATATTTGCGGCCCGATTCAGCCCTTGTCAGGGCCGTTTCGATACTTTATGATGCTCATTGATGCTTCATCGAAATGGTCGCATACATGTTTGCTGTCAACAAGGAATCATGCATTTGCAAAATTGATCTCGCAGATCATCAGAATTAAGAATGCTTTTTCTGATCATCGCGTGAAGTCCATTCGATTGGACAATGCCGGCGAATTTACTTCCAAGGCATTTGATGATTATTGTATAGCAACGGGAATAACTGTTGAGCACTCTGTACCGCACGTTCATACGCAAAATGGGCTAGCTGAAGCACTAATAAAGAGGATTAAGTTCATTGCCAGACCGCTCTTGCAGAGTTGTAACTTGCCCAACACTTGTTGGGGACACGCAGTCCTGCACGCAGCAGCACTCATCAATTATAAACCATCGGCCTACAACATCCATTCACCAATGTAATTAGTGCAAGGGGTCATCCCGAAGATTTCCCATCTTAGAAAATTTGGTTGTATGGTATATGTACCTATACCACCCCCACAGCGGACTGCAATGGGCCCTCTCCGCAAGTCTGGGATATACGTTGGTTATGAGAGTGCATCCATAATCAGGTATTTGGAACCCATGACTGGAGACTTGCATACAGCCCGTTTCGCTGATTGCATCTTTGACGAGGACCGTTTCCCGTCATTAGGGGGAGAGAATCAACCATTGGATGAAAAATGCCGGGAAATAGTATGGCACTCCACTTGGATCCCCGCGCATGACCCTCGCACTAATGAAGCAAATCAAGAAGTCCAGAAGATAATTGATTTGCAGAATTTAGCAAATGAACTGCCTGATCATTTTTGTGATCTGAAGAGCGTGGTTAAGTCGCATGTACCAGCAAGAAATGCACCAGAGAGGGTGAAAATACCAAAGAAAGCAGAAGGTATCCCTCATCCTGTTCAGAGGCCTCAAAGAAAAAGAACAGGAAATATGGCTTCTCAAACCCAAAGTACCCGGAGACGTCTGGGGAAAACTGGGCAAGAGGACTTACCACAGCCAATCACAAAAGTGCCCCAAAGCAAGAAGGGGAGCCAGTTGAGACCTGGCACTGGAAAGAAGCCTGTGGAAAAGGCAATTCCAGATCTGAACCTTCCATTGGAAGAAGCCGCCGGAAATAATGTGTGCGCACACATTGGCGGAGAAAAACTAAAGGAACTTGCTCCTGGATTGGGAAATAGCAATGAAGAGCAAGTAGAAGTGCACGAAGCACCCCATGATGAAATGTCCATAAACTTTGTAATAATGGGAGAATCGATGAATAGAGCAACAGCCAATGTCGATGCATACTTTGCAAAGAAGATTGCCACGATCATTAATCATGATCCCGAGCCCGCATCTCTCATGAGTGCAAGAAAAGACTTCGATTGGGAAGATTGGAAGAAGGCAATCACCGCAGAGTTAGTCTCTCTAAACAAAAGAGAGGTGTTTGGGCACTGTGTGCATACGCCTCCCCATATAAACCCCGTGGGGCACAAATGGGTTTTTGTTCGGAAGAGGAATGAAAACAATGAAGTTGTAAGGTACAAGGCAAGGCTTGTCGCTCAAGGTTTCACTCAACGTCCTGGGGTTGATTATGAAGAAACCTATTCTCCAGTCATGGGTGGAATTACCTTTAGATACTTGATCTCAATGGCAGTCAACTTGAAGTTGAAAATGAAGCTAATGGATGTTGTCACAGCATACTTGTATGGAAACTTGGATTCGGAGATATACATGAAAATACCGGAAGGTATCCCTATCCCGAACCAAGACAGAGTAAACAGAAACCTATACAGTGTGAAATTGGAGAAATCACTGTATGGGCTGAAGCAGTCAGGAAGAATGTGGTACAATCGCTTGAGTGACTTTCTTTGCAAGAAAGGCTACACGAACAGCGAAGATTGTCCATGTGTGTTTATACAACGATCCCCGAATGGATTTTGTATAATCTCCGTCTATGTAGATGACTTGAACATCATTGGGACGGATGAAGAAATTGAAGAAGCATGCACATACTTGAAGTCTGAATTTGAAATGAAAGACTTGGGTAAAACCAAGTTTTGTTTAGGCTTGCAGCTTGAACATGTCCAGGGCGGAATCTTGGTACACCAATCTTCCTACACGCAGAAAGTGTTGGAGAAATTTGGTTTTGAAAAGGCATACCCCGCAAAGACCCCAATGGTCGGAAGGTCACTCCAAGCAGACCTAGACCCGTACAGGCCTAAAAAAGAGGAGGAGGAAGTCCTGGGAGCAGAATTCCCATACTTGAGTGCAATTGGAGCGCTCATGTACCTTGCGAATAGCACTAGGCCGGACATTGCGTTCGCCATGAATTTGCTAGCGCGGTACAGTGCAGAACCCACCAAAAGGCATTGGAAAGGGGTGAAGGACATCTTCCGTTACCTTCAAGGAAGCAAAGACCTTGGCTTGTTTTACAGAAGAAACAATGAATTGAATTTGGTTGGCTATGCCGATGCTGGGTACCTATCAGACCCACATACTGGCAAGTCACAAACTGGGTATGTTTTCCTTTGCGGTGGAACAACAATTTCGTGGAAGTCATCTAAGCAGACTCTTGTCTCAACGTCGACAAACCACTCAGAAATAATTGCCTTGTATGAAGCATCTCGAGAATGTGCATGGCTTCAAGAATGGTTCACCACATCCAAGTCATGTGGTCTGAACATGGAACAAACCCCACTATTATCTATGAAGATAATGCAGCTTGTGTTGCACAAGTACAAATGGGATATGTGAAGAGTAATCTCACAAAGCATATCAACCCCAAGTTCTTTTATGCTCATGAAATGCATAAGATGAATGAGATAAAGATACTGCATACTAAGTCGTGTGAAAATCTCGCAGATTTATTCACTAAGTCACTCCCGGCATCTTCCTTTGAAAGATGTATTAGAGGAATCGGGATGATGAGGCTTAGAGAAGTGCAGATTTCAGGGGGAGAATTTTCACATACTCCTACATAAATCTCAAACATGAAGTTTGAGTACCCAACGTGAATCTTGAAGATTAACATTGAAGTTTGGGTGGATTGTACTCTTTTCCTTAAGTAAGTTTTTCATTGAAGTTTTCTTACATAAGGTTTTTGATGAGGCAATCCGTGCAACACAAAAGCGTGTGCTATGTACTCTTTCTCCAATTATTTTTCCCCTTTGGGTTTTATGGAGTTTTAATGAGGCATATGCATCTCGCATGTTGAAGAGTCCAAATGGGAGTGTTAGGAAACCGGATTCGTATCCTATATGGACTCTTCCTTATCTCTAGCGTAACCGCTTATATATAGGAGGCGAGGCTACCCCTTTGTACACACAAGCATACAGAATAATAAAGCAGACCCGTTCCTCCTCATATTGTGTCTCTCGCCCTCTCTCTCTCTGTTCTCCAGTTTAGATCTATTAGACAACCCCGGACTATTCGATAGCGAGGTTGTCTAACAAAAACATGGATACTTTGGCGAGCGCGACGCGGATCACAGGGGCTTTGTTCGGGCTGATGCCAGGCGTTCGGCCTTTGGTGGCCAGCAGGCCAGACGCTGCGCGTGCGGTTCTTACACGATGAAACCTCAGCGCAGGGCGGACAGGATGCCAATCTTGTCCAAGTGACGTGGGCACATGAGTATGTCTACGAGTATCGGGTACTCGCAGGCAATTGGTATGACGTGGGCACATGAGTATGTCTACGAGTATCGGGTACTCGCAGGCAATTGGTATGAACAAGGTTCTTTATGCACCATCCTTTACGAGTATGCATCTAAGAGAAATTTTAGCTGGTAGACATAAGTATAAACAAACACTACTTGTGCCTGTCGCGCCCGATTATACACGGAGAGCTGGAAATGACAGACGCGGCTCACCGCGTCGGCTGAACTGACGTTGCGCAGCGCGGGCCAATTCGAGAACAAACGAGGCGGGCAGGCCACCGATCTCTTGAGCTGGGGGGTGGCCAGAGCAGAAGCGAACGGGCCAGGCATGTGGGAGCGCGAGGCCTGAGGGTGGGTGCGTGGTTTTCCTCTGGAAAAAGGTCGTTCGTCCGAGGTAAGGCTGTAAACGGGTCGAGCTCGAGCAGGCTTTGAGCTCCCAAGCTCGAGCTTGAATTGGGGTTCGAGCCTTGATCCAGGCTTGAGCTCGGCTCGGTCCAAGCTCGGCTCGAGTAAGCTCAGTAAGCATGGTAAGTTTGAATAAATTCGGTAGGCTCGCGTAAACCCGGTAAACTTGGTAAGCTTGGTAAGCTCAGAACAAGCTCGAGTAAGCTCGGTAAAAAACTCGAATAAGCTCGGTTCACGGAAACTCGATCCAAGCTTGAGTAAACTCGCAGGCTATTCAAGTTCAACTCGGTGAAGCTCGTGAGCTCAAATTCGGCTCGTTTGGAGCTCGATTCAAACTTAAATATTCGAGCCGGGATCCAATAGCTTCCGAGCTCGATATTTCTTTTACAGCCCCAGTCTGAGGGGATCGTCGTGGTCATGTGTTGTCGCCACCAGAGCTGGACACTTTCAGGAGCTAAACCCAAATCTACTTTCAGGAGCTAAACCCAAATCTCTCTCTATATATATCCCCTCAGGGTCATGTGTTGTCGCCGCCAGAGCTGGACGCTTTCAGGAGCTAAACCCAAATCTCTCTCTCTCTCTCTCTCTCTCTCTCTCTCTCTCTCTCTCTCTCTCTCTCTCTCTCTCTCTCTCTCTCTCTCTCTCTCTCTCTCTCCCCGGCTCAAACTTGGGCTGTCTGAACTTTGGAGTGAGTGCAACCACAGATAATGAGATAATGTTATTAAGGATTGATAATACTGATGATTTACAAGTGATTTAAAGTCGATTGTGTTGGGATAATGATACATTCGTAGACTGATTTGTCAACCCATAGATTAGAAAAGCATGATTGCCAAACTAGTGTGAGCCGGATAACACCAAAGGCCAAGAAACCAAATCTCTGACAAGAAACGGTGGATTATGCATAACGCATGCCCGTACTGCATGGTATTCTGCACTTAATAATAGAATCAAGGACTTATTGATTACGCAGACCAAAATTCAACTGATCAAGAACACTGTTTTTATAAAAAAAAAATACAATCTCAATAATCTGATTACACAGATCAACTGATCAAGTACACTGTTTCCCTGTGTATTACTATTACTCCGGCATGGTCTCCACGATGATCTCCCGTAGCGCGCGGCGCGATGCCTGGACGTCTCGGCGGGCGATGAACGGGTGCGCGAGCAGCTGCGCCACCGTGGCGCGCCTCCTGGGATCCTTCTGCAGGCAAGCGGCCACGAAACCGCGCAGCGCCAACGAAGCCGCGGTGCTCTCCGGCATCGACGGCGGCTCGCCGTAGCAGATCGCCTCCATTAGCATCTCCCAGGACGGCCTCTCCTCGCCTGGCAGGATGGGGCACCACCCCAATAACAGCTCCAGGACGGTGATGCCCATGCCCCAGACGTCGGCAGCGCAGGCGCCACGCGGCCCTGCGCGGGCGTTTGGCGCGAACCGCTCGGGGCTCATATACGCGGTCGAGCCGACTGCGACGGAGACCTGCAGGCGCTCGCCGGCGTCGTCGAGGAAGATCCGGGACACGCTGAAGTCTCCGATCTTTACTTCCCCGCGGGCATTGACGAGGAGGTTGTCAGGCTTGATGTCGAGGTGCGCGACGCCGCGGGAGTGGAGGTCCGTCAGCCCCCCAAGGCACCGCGCGGCCACCTCGGCGAGCGCGGGCTCCGGGAGGCCGCGACCTCCGCGGCGGCAGAGGACGCGGTCGAGTGACCCGGCGTCCATGAGCTCGAGCAGCATCGCGGGCTCGTCGGCGTCGCCGCGGAAGACGGCGTGGCAGTGCACGATGTTTGGCGACCCGCCCGCACGGCGGAGCACCTCTGCCTCCTCCTCCGTGTTGGAGTCAGGGTAGTACGCGGTCTTGAGCGCGAACACCGCGCCGGAGCCGCGCAGGCGGACCTTAGTGACCACGCCGCAGGCGCCAGCACCGAGGTCGCGGACCTTGTCGAAGTCGGACAGCCGGGGCTCCTTCACAGGCGCCGGGGCAGCGGCCGGGCGCATCATCATCTCGTGAGGCGCGCGCAGGGGCAGCACCATCTCGTGGGGCACGGCGCGCGGCATCAGGCGGTGGAAGACGGCGCTGCTCTGGAGGAGGGCCGCCGCCGCCAAGCGGATGGACGAAGAAGCGGAGGTAGAGGAGGATGGTACAAGAGCAAGAAGCGATGGGAAGATGGCGGGGGGCTGGCAATTTATGGCGCGCGAGGCCGAGTCGGACGCGGATTGCAGCTCGCGTCGCGTGGCTTGGCCCGTACGTCGTCGTAAGGCGTTGGCTGGCGGCGAAGAAACAGAGTGGGATTCGGAATGGCGCGTAAATAAAAAAAATCCAAGGGAGAACAGGAAGGACACACCGGTGGGGCCATTTGTCAGCCACCGGGTTAGGAGTTCTTGTCGAGAATTGAGCATTTCAAAGGTAGTCTGAAATGCTGGTATGATGAGGACCGAGCTGTGGCTCGGTGGCTAGTGTTGTGCGGTGACAGGTAGATCATTCGGATTCAATCTCGGGTGCTTATGGTGCTGGGTATTTTCGCGTGGGGTGAGTGAGTGAGTGCGTGTGTGAGGGGGGAGGGGGTGGAGTGCGTGCGTTCGCGTCTGTAGTCCAGCGATTGTTCTCTCCTTCTTTACAGAATTGCCAGAGCCACTAGTCTTATTTAAAAAAAATATTGGTATGATATATACGCGCATAATTTTTACTTTTTACCGTTCTATTACTCCTCTATACACGGTTTTTGATGTCGCCCTCGCTGGCATAAAGGCATGTCATAACAAGTAGTAACCCTTAAGATTCACCAGACATCAGGCATCGTTGCATTGCAAAGATAAACACTGTAATCAATCAAACTAGCGGATTTACCGTGAAACTGTGCTTTTAGATATTACGATATAGTTGTCTTTCATATATAACTCTACTTTTTATTATTATAATACAATTGTATTTGTTATATCATTTTAATATATATATATATATATATATATATATATATATATATGATTAATCGTACCTTAATAACCTAGCTCTACTAAAATAAGTGGTGGAGATCATTCGATTTTTGTTCCAATTAATGTGAGACTTTCTAGGTTATTTTTTAGGATTATTGTGGGATTTTTTTACCCATAAAACGAAAGAGTTGCCTCAAATATCATCAGTTGTTTTATTTATATAGATCTACAGATCAAATTTGCTTTGTAAAACTTTCCTCCGCTGCGTGCTTCCAGCCAAATGACTGTCACAACTCATTATCACAATATGGTCCATATTTAACGAGGGACACGTTTTAATGCACATTAATTCCAGTGGAGAATTGGGTAGCGATTCCATATTGCACAAGGGGCTGAATCAACAAAAATTCTGCTTTCATTAATTCGTCAAAAAAAATGACAGCATCACTTGACAGCCTCTAACAAGTATCGGCTAGAGCTGGTCAATAGGCAGGAGGCTCAACATGGCTTGTTAGCCTTACCTACAAATTCTACTGGATATAGATGTATGAACTCTACATGCTTGAAATAGAAAATGGCCTCTACATCATTTACAGGATAACTACTTAGCTTAATCCATTGGCAATCGATGTTGTGCTGCAGTATTGCATCCTCTGCCAGTGCCAATACAACGAATGCAAAAAGAATGATCTCTTCCTCATCTCTTCTGGAAGTTGAACTTCATGATTGCGAAACTGAACAGGAAGGCGAACAGCACGGCGAAACCAACGTGCACCACTGCGACAACCCAGAGGAAGTCATGATGGAAGCCAAAGTACTCTGTGATAAACTGGGCCACAGTTGTTTTTACATCTTCGCCTTCGAGGTCTTGTTGGATATCACCAAACTGGGAGGAAACCAATCCGTATAATGTCCATGCGACCGGGCAAATCCAAGAGTACCATCTCCACCAAACAGGAAGTTTCTGAAGGAAAAGTTAAATGCATGAGTCATGTGAAGAAGATGCACTGCCGGTTAAGTTCTAAAAGCAACAGGTAACCATGGCAAGGCAAAATTGCAACGGGAGAGTAACTTACAGGTCGCGGGATCAGAAATCCTGAGAAGAGGTTCCATACGTTGTAGAATGCTGATGAGATGATAGCTGCTATGCTCTCGTTTGGTGTCAAGCCTACTGCCATCATTCCATAGAATGTGAAATATAGCAGTGTGAAGTACATGAAGAACAAGTACCACAAGAACTTGGCAACAGTCCACTCAAATCCAATCATTGAATAGACTAGTACGCCATATAGCAGGGTCTGAAACAGGATGTATGGAAATTCAATCGCAACCTACAAAAGGACAGCGAAATTGTTAGGTTCCGGGACCAAAAGAACTTGACAATGTTAACGAATATCTATGCTCAACTGCCCTATTTGTTCAACCACAAATGTGAGATTTCACGGGAATTCCACTCTTTACAGTTGTGCTTACATATACTTGAAAGTTGAAACTAGGTAAAGTGAGTCTCTAAGACAAATTACCTGTCCAAATGCATATGGGAATGCTGAATACATGCCAGCTGCTCTTTCTCGGTAAAAAACTGTTCGTTCCACCACCACCACTGGCTGAACAGAACCCGAGTTTTGAATTCCAATGTAAAGAACTGCAGCATACATTGACCCCATGGCATTGAATAGATCCTGTCGTTGTTTACTGCACCGTTATATGAGTAAGGCGTCAGAATATATGCTACACAAAGTAGCTACTATTATCAAAAAGATAGAAGTTGCGAGAATAGAAGTTAAAAGATGTACGTTTTCGTTCCGAGGTCCCAGAACATCGTTCCAAACATTAGTGCAATGACGACGGTGAAGAGTAATCTCACTGCTGTGTAGGATGGGTTCCTCCAATATGACCAGTTCTGCTTCCACAAGCAAGCTAGGCATTGTGTAACGAATGATCTAGAGTACTGTGTAGGGAAGTTGAGATCAGTAGAACCGGGAGGTGGTGTGCTTAGCTCCTCTATGAGTTCCTTGTTCCTTCTGAAATTGCGAAAAATTCAAAATATTTAGAATTGTCATTCTAATACACCTGACTACAGCAGTGCATCAGAATGGCATGTGGGGAGGCTTACTGATATAATTCTGATTGTCTGTAGATTTCAGTAAAATCAATCCCGAGCATCTCCTCCTGGGTAGTAGAGGTCACTTCCAACATCCATGTTGCTGGGTTATATCCATCTTTTATCTTACTAATGCCCTCAATTCCCTGAACAAATGAACAAAAGGATTTACGTTTATGTGATTTCGCTGGCTATAACACTAGTAAGTGTTACAGCATGTAGTGGTAACTGTTTGTTTTACTTTTCTTCTTACCTCAAAGTACTCAATCAATTTTGAGGAATTCTGGCCCACTGGGCCAACATATATTTCTTCTCCTCCTCTCTTCATTAGGAAAAGCTATGATGCATACATAAATGACAACAACAAAGTCAATATATGATCTTATATGATATAGGAAAGGATAACCACCCAAGTAGAGAAAGGAAATAATCACCTCATCAAATGCTTCAAATATGTCAATACTTGGCTGGTGAATGGTGCAAACAACGGTCCTACCAGTGTTAACAGTGTTCCTAACAGTCCTCATCACAATTGCAGCCGCCCGAGCATCAAGACCAGATGTTGGTTCATCCATAAAAATGATTGAAGGGTTAGCAACAAGCTCCACAGCAATAGTTAGCCTCTTGCGTTGCTCAGTTGATAGCCCATTCACTCCAGGAAGCCCAACAAGTGAGCCCCTCAAAGATGTGAGCTCTACGAGATCCATGACCTCCTCAATGAACATCTGTTATCAGGGTTCAGCAGGTAAGATCTCTAATTAGTTAAGGACAAAAACTTCAAGAACTGATTATTTGCTAATAATCTAACTAACTCACCTTTCTTGTTTCTGAATCAACATCTGAAGGAAGCCGCAGCCATGCAGAAAATACAAGTGATTCATATACTGTTACATGTGGAGAATGAATATCATTTTGCTCACAGTATCCTGATATACGTGCAAAGGTCTCTTGCTTCTTTGGATAGCCTGAGATGGTGATATCCCCCTCTATGTATCCTCCAGTTTTTCTCCCTGCCAACACATCCATCAGAGTTGTCTTTCCAGCACCACTCACACCCATCAATGCAGTGAGTACTCCTGGTCTGAACGAACCACTAACACCCTTTAAAAGCAACAAGCGGTCTTCCGTTACTCCTTGTGCTTTCATTGCCTGTTAGTGTAAAAACAATATATAACTAGGTAAGCAAACTTGGGTATAAAAATATATTTGTGTACTCACCATTCATTGAAAGGAACATTACCTCTGGCATATCCACTGAGTATTTTACGTTGTTAAAGCTTAGTGATAGTGGTGCAAATGGGAGTACCATCCCCTTCCTGCTTGGACTAGAATCCGCATTGCTAATCACCGAGTTTTGGTCAGCAATGTGGGACAATTCCAACTCCTGCTTCCTAGATTTCTTTTCCTTATGATCCTCTAGAGCTTCACCGGTTAAGTTGGCATTCTTTTCTTTCAATGCCTCTTCAGACATTGATGGGTGAGAGTCGGTAAATGCTGCAAAAAAAGAAAAAAAGAAGTAGCCACAGTTATTATCTTATAACTCACAAATGTTGCTTAGCTTATTCTTGGGTTTATAAAATAAAAATTAGTCTTCTAAATATACTTACGACTCAAAACTGAAAGGGCTACGGTGTAGAGCAGGTTGAAGAGGAGAGTGTATCCAATCAAGGCGCCAAGCCCAATCCAATACCACTTAGCTTCAGTAAAGATACCACGAGATTTAA
Organism: Rhipidocladum racemiflorum; assembly: GCA_036346355.1. Lineage (NCBI taxonomy): Eukaryota > Viridiplantae > Streptophyta > Magnoliopsida > Poales > Poaceae > Rhipidocladum > Rhipidocladum racemiflorum. The sequence goes on along the minus strand of CM070569.1, from coordinate 2,039,592 downwards.
GCACGCTAACTCCCACAGTCTCATTTGTTCTAGGATCAATCTGTAACATGAGAATACGTGTTGAATTTTCTATTGTGCAAGTGTTAAGTATGATTCTTGTCAAGAGATAGGGTACTTACTTCATTCCAACTGTTCCCCAGAAATTCGTTTGTTGAAATAGCATTCTGAGCATATGATAGCGGAGATATCCAGTAACCCCAAATCCACCATTTCTTCACATCGGCTAGAAAAGACCCAAAATAAAAAGATCAACATGGAATCATGTAAGCAACAATTAGCATTTAAAGCCATCAATGTCAAGTAGAGATAGCAACATTCAATTTATCATGATCCATCCAGTAACTTACGTCTTGCAAGGATAAAGCCACCCAATGCTGCGAAAGACAACAATGACAAGGGTCCAAAGGTGTGAGACACAACCATGTCTCTTCCGATTCCAGCAATGAAGCGGAACAGTGCAGATGACATTTGATTGAGCGCAAGGAGCAGCAGATATTGCTTAAAGAACCTGAGCACAAATAATCATTTAGACTTCATAGAACAAATTCGTTTATTGTGACATGTTCATTTAATTACGTCATTGCAAAGCATACAAAATATTGCCTAAAGCATAGATGAAAGAAGCATCTATGTCTTGGATTTTTTAGACATGGAGATATGTGCATCAATGCTTTACCTGCTTACACTGGAATCGAATCCAATGACATAGTATGTGGTGAAAACATAAACTCCCACTTCAAGAAACGTGATAGGGATCTGAAGAATCCACGATGGTATGGTATAGGCCCATGCAGGAAAGAAAAGAAGATCCCTTTGCTTGAAGAAAACAGGAAGTTTCATGACAGTCATGGCAAGCTCAGCAAAACCATTAAACATGACTGTATCGAGAGCAAAGTACAGTGCCCCCATATAAATCCCTCCATAAGTAAAATTGCGGTGCATGTTGGTACGGAAAAATGTGGTCATCACGATGAATGCCATTAGAGTTAGCTGCAACGATGGAAAAGTTCAGATTAATGCCATCTAATAATCTTCATCCTAATAATCAAAACAAACATACCAAAGATATGAGCTTACGTTAACAGCTTTAAAGATGTACATGAATGCGTTCCTCTTCATGAGTAGGAGCTCTCTATCAATAGTGGCTTTGAGCAAATCCATCCTGTTGACACCAAATTTTGATGTAGCCAGAGCAGCAGGGTGGCTCTTGGTCCTATCAAATGGCTCTGCAAGCTCATTCTGTGTGGACTTGCCCACATGGAAGGAACGGAATGCATCTGCAAATTGCTTCACAGACACGAAACGGTATGGCCTGTCACGCCTATACCAATACTGTTCCTGGTCTTTCCTTGACGTCACCTTTTCAATGTATTCAAAGATATCAGTACCATTCATTTTCGACGATCAGATTAACTAATTGACATAGGAATTTATAGATAGTGCACATACTTCCTGCAAGAAGTCAGCAACACCCTTTCTGGCAGGGCATCTGAAGCCCATGAACTCAAAGAACTCGAGCACATGTTCACGGGGGCCCTGGTACACAACCTGCCCGTCAGAGAGGAGTATAATGTCGTCAAACAAGTTGTATGTTTCAGGCGCTGGCTGTAGCAAGGAGATGACAGCAGTTCCGCCAAGGATGTGGATAGTCTGCCTAAGGGAATTCACAATCTGGTATGTGGTCGAGCTATCCAGTCCGGTGGATATCTCGTCCATGAACAGAGCTCTTGCTGGGCCAACAAGCATTTCACCTATGCATGGAAGGTAGGTAAGACGATCAGGCAATTAGGATTTAGAACAATTAAACTATTTCATTCCATCTTGGTGGGTAGTTAGTACTACCTGTTGTGACACGCTTCCGTTGTCCACCAGATATACCCCTTAACATCTCATTTCCTACCACCGTGTCAGCACAAATCTCCAATCCCAATATCTGCAGTTACGAAGTAGAGCAGAAGGCATGAGAGCTTATCAATAAATAAATGCCCAACAAGAAATCATCCTTGTAGTGCTTCAGTTAGATCCACAGCTAGCAGACCGTACCTTCAGTATGTAGTCTGTAACAACACTGGATTCTTGTCCTCCCATGGCTGAGGCCTACAGGACAAAGGTAACAAAACAAGTGTCACCTACTTTAATTTGTCAATAGACAAGCATAATACACGTGAGAAGTCCTCTTGAAATTATTGTGTTCAATGCTATGCTAGTTACAAATATAGTTATAAGAAATATAGAATACTAGCTCTTATGTGATAGCATCCTCACCTTCATGTAGATATCAATATCGTGATCTGGCTTGATGTTCGCTGCCTTTTCCCTTCTTGCCAACTCAGTCAGCATTTCTACAAGGAAAACAAACAAAGCTCAGTACTTATCTCAAAGATGACATTACCCTTTAAGGGCTTGTTTGGAAAACCCAAACTATTGGCTCACCGACATGGATGGACCGAGATTTTCAACTAAAATCCCAGTCCATCCACATGGGTGGGTCGAGATTTTGGGTTCCCAAACAAGGCCTAAATGGTCTCGACTAAGCCGACAATTAGGTGCATACCATATCTGGTACCAACACCTTGGCACCGTGCCGAGAAGGCCAATGTCTCCCTCACAGTCATCTCCCCAATGTGGAGATCGTGCTGGCTGATGTACGCAGCTGTCCTTTGCGGGACAAATTCATTCATCCCATGGCCATTGTAGGTGACATTCCCCGAGACCTTGAGGTCTTTGTCAAGCTTCCCGGCCAGGGCCAGCAGCAATGTGGTCTTGCCTGACCCAGGAGGTCCCAAGAGCAAAGTCATCCTAGAGAGAAGAAAATAAGAACATGGATGGTTAGCGCCGCAACGCCCAGAAAATGCTACGAGTATTTAGCCATTCTTCGTGGTATTATATAAACAGGCAGATCATGGATTTACCTCCGGGGCTTGATGATCCCACTGACGTCATGGAGGACGGTCATGGGCTGCTTCCTGCTGGGGAAGATGTGGAGCGCATTCCCGATAGCCTGGAGCATAGCAGAAGCACCAACAAGACAACCATTTTCAGCGCATTATGAGATACAAAAATTAGTTCAAGCATCACATTTAAAAGCGGATTGCTTTAAACTGTTTAAGAAAAAAAAACTGGGCTTAAGCTATAAATCAAAAAAAAGTTACTAACCTAGACAAACGTGACGTTACAATTAGGACCTGGCCGCGTTTCTAATGGAGAGAAGAAGAATCTTGAAAGCGAAACACGATGTGAATAACATACAGTAGTACATAAAGCCGGACAAGTGTTAGTTATAACTTAGACCAGTCTCTCCACGATGCTAGTAGGTAGCTAGACGCCGAAATGACAGAAAGAACAATTATGCAACATGTGTATGGTGCCAAAACCGCGTGTTGCTCGCGCTATGCTGGGGCAGATACAGATTGGCCGACCTAACCTACCGCTCATTAGTCTGACCCGGAGCTGCCGAGCGAACATTAGTTTGACCGGGAAAGGTCGCCCGCGGCTCACCTACCACTTCACTCTCGCAGCAACAAACCAAATTCCGGTTGCCTTTCTGACACAAATATATCGCTACATGATTGAAGCGTAAGCGTACGTAGTGCCCATATAAATAAGGTTTTTCTACGGTATATCAAATTTAATACGGATGTTCATTTTTTCGATGCAATCCATCGCGGAACCTGTGAAGTGCAAGTTGTGCCAAAAGCAGCTGTTATCATCGGACCGTTAGATCAAATTATAGGATCGAATGTAATCGATACTAATCTCAACAATGATCCAATAGTCTTAGATTTGGGTGATTTTAGCAATAAAAACATCCGAATGATATTTATCAAGTCCCTTTCATCGATCAATTGGTTGGCCCTACCATGTGCCTGACGTATCAGCTACTGCTTAAGCGTTAAAATTTGATCAGCGTGGAGTCGATATATCACAAGCCAATTAAGCTGATTAATGGTGTGGCTGATGATCAGCATGTATCTATGTAAGAGTTCGCGCGCTGAGACATGGTTTCGTAGCGTAGCGTCGAGTTGGACATGAGACCAGCTACTATCGATAGAAGATTGGAGACCAGGCTAGATATAGCATGGGTACGTATATATGTACGTAGCGGCGTACGTACATAATCAGACATGGCCAACTAATTGGCCATTCTTTGGTTGGTCGTTTGATGAGGAGAGAGAGATTAATCAGTTGCGTGCTTTTCACCTCGATGGTGTTGGTGACGGAGTTGGGCAGCGTGGGGAGGCCGCGGTTGCCGACGTGCACCTCCGCCTGCACCTCCAGTTTCTCGAACCGCACCTCGATCGTCGGGTAGTCGATCCCAACCCTGCATGCGTTCGTGCGCGCGCACAGTTCTCTTAATCGCCGATCACTGCCAACTACCACTTATCAGTTTGCGGGTCGATCGATTTACCTGTCCATGCGCTCCTTGAGCTTGAGGAGGAAGCGCTCGTGGTCGTCGTCGGCGGCGCGGACGAGGCGCTCGATGAGGGCGCGGCTCTCGCGGGCGCCGAGGCGGCCCACGTCCACCTCCACCTTCTCGCCGCCCTCCTCCATGAGGATGCCCCTCCGCACGCGGTCGTACGTCGGCAGCCGCTCCAGCGCCGCCCACCGCAGCGCCTCCTCATCGTCCTCCTCGTCCTGGAACCGCGACGACGACCGCGAGAACACGTCGTCGCCGCGCCGCCACAGCGAGTTGTCCCGCTGCAGGCTCGCCATCCGGTGGATCTCCCGATCCATCCTAATTAGTTGTACTTCTCTCTCTCTCTCTCTCTCAGTATAAGAAACCTGCAATAGCTAGCTTATCTCTCTGCTCTAGCTGCTAGCTTCTTGTTCTAGAGCAACTCCTGTTTGGAGCAGCGTGCCTTCAGGAGGTAGGCTGTATTCAGCTCTGCCTCTGCAAGGGCTTAACCTGCAGCCGTAGGAGTGGATCGATGTTGCTATATATATGGAAGCGGCGGTCCCGTGAAGTTGGTGAGGAGGAGGAGGAGGAGAGCTTCTTCATCTACCTTGCTTTGACCTTGACAAACACATTAGCATATCTAGCAAAGGCACTGTGCAAGCTTGGACTTGGCATGCGGTCGTACTAACAACACTTGTTTTATTTGTCCTATGGGTAGCTCCCGGATAACCGCTCCATTTTTCACGCGCGTGCGTATTTAGAGTCGGCTTACCTCGGGAGCTTCCTGGCATCAACGGGGAGTTTGTCCGTACCTGCCGCATGCATGGAGGATTGGAGGTGCATGCTCAGTCAACATGCGTGCATCCCTAGCTCGCAAAAATGAGAAGCCTTAGCTTTTTTTTTTAAGGATTTGATAAACATCATTCGGATGTTTTTATTGTTGAAATCACCCAAATCTATGACCATCGGATCATTGTTGAGATTCAGAAGTATCGATTACATCCAATCCTATGATTTGATCTAACGGCCCACTGATATCCGGGTGAGGCATCCAACGGTCCAAAATTTGGATGTTAGCAAAAACAAAAATATCCGGATGATACCTATACACTCCCTTTTTTTAAGCTCACCACATTTTTTTTAATCTAGCCTGTCCAAATAAATTTACAGAGATATCCCTCTTTCCGACTACAGAAGCTTTGGTACAAGCACGTGTCATCTGCCGCGGCTGTGAACCGTGTAGGGATGGCAATTGTGTCCGATTATTCACGTACCCGCGGGTAAATACCCGAATGGAGGTGAGTATCGTTGGAACACAACCAGAATTTTTTTGTGCTGCGTAATGACTTTGCTTATTCTCTTATTTGCTTGCTCTTTCAAAACATATTATAGGTGCTTATAAAGGTTGTACCCTCCGACTAACACATGTGCTCGGACTCCTACTAGAACACGGCAATCAAGCCGGACTCGTGTACAACTTGGACAACCCTTGTTCATATGGACTCAACTTTCCTTACAAAGTTAGTTCCAACATTCACCCCCTAATGTTGTAACATCTATTCTAACACAACTCTAACTTGTTGAGGTAGTCGGTCTCAACTCCGACTTACCCAACTTTTATTTGACACATGATGGAGAACATATCTCCTCAACACCCCCCGTACGCTACTTACTTAATTCAAGATGGTGAACACATCTCCTCAACATCTTGGTCTCATCTTTGACGGACATGAGTTTGGACGGCGAACACACCTCTTCAACGTCCGGACTCATCTTCGACAGGCTTAACTATGGATGACGAATGCATATCCTCAACGTTCCAGAATCAACATCGTGTTGCAAGCGGACTCAACTTCAACTTGCATTACACACACAAAACCTTGCGTGTTCTTGCCTAGGTGACCATGAAAACCTACATGACCAACTCGATATTGTCACAATCCTTCTTTACACAACCTGTCTTCTCGTTGACCCTGTCATTGTAGTAGATCATGGTCCGTGTCTTGTCTGCATGCATGCATGCATGGTACTACTTTCTTTGCTAGATCTATAGCACTAGGTGACTTCGTCGTTTTTTACTGCTGCAGCCAAGACGTCACATTGCTCTGCACCGCTCCTTTACTCTCCACTCAACAGGAGTATTCTTTTTACTGCCTTGGGGAATCAATGATGTGGATCACGTCTGGACGACCAGCTCTGCTTCACGTCAACCTTTTTCTCAGAAGTTGCCTTCGGAACGAGTTCACTTCGTGTTTTCTTGTGCAGGCAGTCTCACAAAACCCCCCGCTTCACCCGCGGCCGCATGAGGTTGTCTTTGTGCTACGCCGCATGGGACTCCGCCGCTGCACTGCTTCACGGATAGCCGCCTGGTTGGCCACCAGAGATGGCCACCCTTAGAAGTCTCCTCCTCCTGAGGATAGCGGTTTGATCTAAAAACCTAGGCTCTGGAATGGATGTGCCGTGCAGTAATCTGAGTTTATTGCTGAAATAGATGTAATGCTTGTGATGATCTGTAATCTGCTTTTTTTCAGAGGCCATGGCTAGCATTTCCTCAGGCTGGCCAATAAACAAAAAGAGGGTGATCTGTAAATGTCGGGGATTGGTTATTTGGCAAAAGACCATGGTACCCTCGGGTTGTCCTAAAGACCGCCGACCATGCAACGCCAACAAGAGATGCTCGGAACGCACAGCGGGCATAACACCACCCGAGCATACGTGTTTCGGCCTTTCCCGCACGACGAATTATTTTCCCGCCGACCTCGCACAAGCATGCTCGGGGAATCCACACCGCACCCAGGGATATGCTCGGTGGACTTGATCACGCGACAAGGACGGAAGGTCGCAACCAATCAGCCGAAGATCAGGGGGAATTCTACCCGATTTTCAAATTAGCGCGCGGTATAAGCACCGCAGATCTCGGAGATAACTGTATAGCATAAATTCAGGAGGTAGTTACCTTCTTTGTACCTCTAAGCCTGATATTTAAATCCCCCCCCGTCTGTGGGGAGGGAAGGGGGCACAACGACGAAGAAACAGAACACAATACACTGGAGTAGGGCTGTTATCCCGGCGGAGGGAGGCCCGAACCAGGATAAACACCGTGTCCCCCTTTTCTCCCGACCTTGGCATCGCTCGAACGACCTCCTTGGTCCGCACGACGGGCTCGTTGATCCCCATTCAACAAGTAAGCTCGACGGAGCCCGTTCTCCAATCGCCGATACCGGGCGCCGTCGTGGGGGACGGCTTGATTCCCGTGCAGATCAAGATCCTCGAGGATGCCAAACTCGGAGACACTCGACCTTTGCGTCTTTGACCACGTTGAAGATGACGACATGTACTACGCCGGGCGACAACAGTGGCCAATGTGACCGATCCTATCGGTCACACCGAGTCTGGGAGCCCTTCCCGGACACGGAATGCGAGGACAGGACCTCCATTCCCAGACATTACCCTCGGGGACCCCGAGGACGATCGCGACGGGCTCTACGATGGCCTGGACATACCGGACGACCTAGAGCTCGACCGAGAGACTGCATCTCAAGGGGATACAATGATGTCCCCATCGCTTTCATCCCGCTCTCGTCAAGTCAACATGGCCGGGAGCCGTGCAGAGCCCGGGGAAGGATCCTCGGACGCTGCTAAGCGCGACCACTACGAGGCGGCCAGACTCCACCTGGAGGCGTCTTTGGGAAAGACCCTCGCGAGCATTCGCCGCCAGGCGAAGGGGAGGCGCGCTCATGAAAGGAACTCGCGAGTACCGAACTCCCGATCGCGCCGAAAGGCTGTCAAAGCTCACCGCCGCCAATTCACGTAAACGGAACGGCTCACAGGCCTTGGCGGCGCGTCGCGTGACTCGCAGCTTTCCGAGCAAGTGGACTTAGAGGTCGTGGGCAAGGTCGTGGCCGAAGATCTGGAGAGGCTTGCCGCCGAGCTGAAAGTCTCGGATCCTCCCCGTGACCGGGATGCCCGGAGTGTTTACCGGGACCATCACAAACGCTCCCCCATGCGCTCGCACAGAGGTGAATCTCGGAGCCATGCTCGGAGATCGCTCCAGACCGCTAACCTAATCCGGGAAAAGCCCCGGAGCAGTTCGAAGCCACCTCGGGTGACACCTCTATAATCGCCTGACATTTACGAAGCGCTCTGAACGCTCCACGACCAAGCGGTCGTCGGCACAACCGTCGCATGAGGTCTTCTCTCGACTCGGCCCGCGTACGGGGCGTTGGGTGGAAGACCCGCGTGGAGGCCGCTATGACCGAGGGTTTCACCGCGAAACCCCGAGCTTCGGTTGCCAGGCCTTCACGAGCTCCTTCGAATGTCGCATGGCCGAACAGGTTCAAGCCCGGCCACATCGAAGATTCAACGGGACCGTAACCCGGACGAATTTCTCTCAATATATACTACCGCCATCCTCGCCACGAGGCGACGATGAGGGGTGATGGCGAATTATCTGCCGACGGTTCGACGGAGCCGCCAGACGTGGCTCTTCAATCGAAGGAAGGATCCATACGATCCTGGGGCAGCTCAGCGGCGCTCAGAGCAAATTTCCGGAGCTGTTACATCCGCCGAAAGGAGCGCGACTGAGCGCTTGTCTGAGCGGACAGAGAAACCCTGCGACAGTTCGTCCAGAGGTTCATCCAGGTCCGAAACTCGATCCCGAACATATCGGACGAGGCCGTCGTCCGAGCTTTCAAGTTCGGGGTACGGGACGTGCGCTTCACGCAGGACCTGGAGATCCACCCGGATCTAACGGCAAACGAGCTCTTCCGAATGGCCGATCGATACGCCAACGCAGATGAAGCCGTCCAATGGAAGAAAATGCTGGATGAAGGGAAGCTGCCGCCTCAGCCCGGCCTAGAGACCTCGGCTAGCAAAAAGGGCTCGAATTCTGTGGACAAGAAGATCAAGAAGAAGAAGAAAAAGCAACCCTCGCCAGCCATGGTTGCCGCGGTGGAACAACAACAGCCCCGAGCAACCCAGCCGCAGCGCCGGGGGTTTAACGCTCGGGGAAGAGGACAACCACACAGGCCTCGAGAACGAGGCGACCAAGCAGACCAACGGGGCGACCTCTACTGTCCGCTTCACCAGGCGCACGGGCACGACCTACGGAATTGCCGAACGTGGACCTACCGCCTGGAAGCGATTTCAAATGCGGGGGTCCCATGCCGACGCTTCCAGAGCAGGGTGAAAATGGCAAAGGTAAACAGCCCGCCGAGGAAAGTGAGGATGACATGAAATACCAAGAACCACAGAATCACATAGCTGTCATCTTCGGGGGCTCCTCCGCCTACAAGTCCCGCGGGACTTAAAGGACGCCGCAAGGAAGTGCACCATGTTACCCAGGTAAGCTTCCGGTGCAAGAAATGAAATGGTGCGAGATGTCCCTCACGTTCTCCAAGGATGATTGTCCCCTTGGAATGACCAAGCCGCGAAGCTCCCAATGGTCGTGAGCCCCACCATCAAGAATAATCGTTGCTCGGGTCCTCATAGATTCCGGAAGCTCCTTGGATCTCGATCTCGGCCAAGGTCTTGGGCGAGATGCATTCCCGTTCCAAGATCAAGAGCATAGTCGTCCCCTTTTTCGGGATAGTCCCGGCACCTCGGTCAAGCCTCACGGCCAGTCGTTTCGCCTGTGACTTTCGGTGGCCCGAGCAATTTCAGGATCGGAGCTAATCACCTTTGAGGTGGTAGACTTTGAGTCGGCCTACAACGCCATCCTCGGCAGACCAGCCTTGGCCACGTTCATGGCCGCTTCGCATCACGCATATCAGTGCTTAAAGGTTCCTGGGCCGAACGGGGCAATAACCGTAAAGGGAATCACAAATCCGCTACCGAATTGCGGCGAAAAAGCCTTGGACATGGTCGGCCAATTGCCCGCTCGCGCCCCGAACAAGAGCCAAGCATTCCCGGCCTAAACTTGCCCTCCAGCCTGGAGGAGAGACCAAGGCTGTTCCGCTCAACGAGTCGGAACCGGCCAAGGTCGTTCATTTGGGATCTTCCTTAGATCCCAAATAGGAACTCGAGCTCATCACCTTCCTCCGGGCAAGGTCGGATGTGTTCGCACAGGAACCATCCGACATGCCCGGGGTCCCAAGGGAGGTGATCGAGCACAGGCTAGCAGTTCAGCCTGACAAAAAACCAGTGAGACAGAAACTTAGACGCTTTTCCCCGGAAAAACAGGCAATCATCCGGGAGGAACTCGACAAACTCCTAAAAGCTGGCTTCATCAGAGAAGTCGAACACTCCGAGTGGCTAGTCAATCCAGATTAGTCGTGAAGAAAGGAGGCAAGTGGCGCATGTGCGTCGATCACACGGGTTTGAATGCGGCATGCCCAAAAGACAACTATCCGTTGCCTCGCATAGACCAATTGGTGGACGCGACGGCAGGGTCACAGACCATGAGCTTCCTAGACACCTATTCGGGCTATCATCAGATCAGCCTATCGCGCGAAGACGAGGAAAAGACTTCCTTCATCACCCCATTCGGTACCTTCTGTTATACGACCATGTCTTTCGATCTAAGAAATGCGGGAGCAACCTTTCAGCGCCTCATGCAGAAGACTTTCGCAGACCAAGTAGGTCGAAATCTGGAGGTCTATGTCGATGACATAGTTGTCAAGAGCAAGAGTGCTCCGAGTCACGTTGCTGACTTGGGAGAAACCTTCTGTAACCTCAATAAACATCGAATAAAGCTAAATCCAGAAAAATGCGTGTTCGGCATGAAAGCTGGCAAGGTGCTCGGCTACATGGTCGGGCCACAAGGCGTCGGGGCAAACCCGGAGAAAATCGAAGCCATTGAGAACATGAGGTCACCCATGTGCGTGAAGGAAGTACAAGCCCTGACCGGAAGAATGGCCGCTTTAAGCCGGTTCATTTCCCGGCTAGGGGAGCGAGGACTACCTTTCTTTAAAGTCCTCCGCAAGCACGATGGCTTCACGTGGACGGAGGAAGCTGAACGCTCGTTCAAAGAGCTAAAACAGTACATCTCCAAGCCGCCCGTCCTCGTCACACCCGGGCAATGGGGAAGAATTGCTACTATACCTGGCGGCAACCCGCAAGCGGTAAGCGGTGTTAGCGATGAGAGAGATGGTTCCCAACGACCTATCTATTATGTCAGCGAAGTGCTTCATGGACCAAAGGAGCGTTACCCCGAGGTCCAGAAACTACTATATTCATTGCTGATGGCCTCCAGGAAGTTGCGCCACTACTTTCAAGCACACAAGATCGTGGTACCGACCAGCTTCCCTCTCAGGGAAATCCTGAAAAACCAGGACGCCTGTGGTCGCATAGCCAAGTGGGCAATGGAGCTACTTGGTCGAGATAATGTTTTCGGCCCGCACGGCGATCAAATCGCAAGTCCTCGCTGACTTCGTGGCGGAATGGTCGGCTCCAGCGCCACCGGCCTGCGAAACCACCGGATCAAGGAGAGACCGTTGGACCTTGTATTTCGACGGATCCCGAGCGTACGAACGCTCGGGGGCTGGCGTCGTTTTGGTCTCCCCAGATGGAGAACAAATCCAGTACGCCATCCAACTACATTTCGCCGCGACCAACAACGCGGCGGAATACGAAGGCCTCTTGGCCGGACTCCGAGCGTGTAAATCGCTAGGAGTCCAACGGCTGACTGTGAAAGGCGATTCACAGTTGGTCGTGAACCAGGTCAACAAGGAGTATCAGTGTTCCGATACCTCAATGGCGCTGTACCTGGCCGAAGTAAGGAAGATGGAGAAATACTTCAAGAATTTCGAAGTAATCTACATCCCCAGGAAGGATAATTCCCTGGCCGACCAATTGTCTAAGGTCGGTTCCTCTCAAACCACCGCTCAGGCGGGGGTGCTTGTCGAGCACCTATATAAGCCCTCCATTCCCTCTGAAGAGGAGGCACCAGAGACCGGCGGTAGGGTCTCCTTCCTCGAGCAAAGTGCAAATTGGATGACGCCATTCATCCAATACCTTGCGCATGGGACATTGCCCGAGGAAGAAGCCGAGCGTTCCCGGCTAACGAGGCGATCTTCTCAGTACAAACTGATCGAAGGCGACCTATACCGAAAAGGCGCATTAGGAATCCTTTCCAGATGCGTCTCTCAGGAGGAAGGCCAGTACCTTCTTCGTGATATCCATGAAGGAATGTGCGGAGCTCACTCGTCTTTCAGAACGCTTGTGAGCAAGGCCTTCCGACTAGGGTACTACTGGCCCACGGCCTTGGCGGACGCACGGTTAGTCGTAATGACCTGCCGAGCATGCCAGTTTCATGCTCGAAAAGCCCGTCAACCAGCATATGCCCTGCAAACCATACCACTCTCGTGGCCGTTCTCGACACAGGGACTCGATGTCCTTGGACCCTTCCCGAGGTCGGAAAGGTCGCAAATACTTGCTCGTGGCCATCGACACTTTCACTAAGTGGATAGAGGCCGAGCCCGTCTCAACCATCTCGGCCCAGCGGCCAAGAGGTTCCTCCGTAGCAATGTGATAACTTCGGTTCGGGATACCCGGCCGTCTCATCACGCACAATGGGACCCAGTTCACCAGGTGAACTATTCCAAAGTTATCATGCGAGGAGGTCGGGACCAAGGTTCGCCGCCTCTGTGGCGCATCCACGAGCAACGGAGCAAATTAACGAGCAAATGGGCAGCTAGTCCAGGGCATAAAAGAGGGTCTTCAAGAGCCTTAACCAAAGACAGCAAAGAGTGGGTGGATGAGCTTCCCGCCGTTCTTTGGTCTGTCACACCACGACGAGTCGAGCCACAAAGTAAATGCCTTTCCAACTCGTCTACGGTCACGGAGGCCATTCTACTGCCCGAAATCGTCTTTGGGTTCCCCAAGGGTGCAACTGATCGATTCCATCGAACAAGAGGTTGAGCGCCTCGTCGACCTGGATCTCGTCGAAGCAACACGCGAACGGGCGTTGCTCCGGTCTGCGGTTTACCTCTGGGCTCTTCATAGGCACGCAGCCAAGACAGTCAGGCCTAGGGTCCTACAAGTCGCGACATGGTCTTATGAAGAGTTCAAGACCTGTCGAAAGCCAATAAGTGACCCCAAGGTGGGAGGGACCCTACACGGTCGTGTCTACAAAGACGCCCGGATCTGTTCGCCTCGCGATGCTAGATGGTCGGGAGCTCACCAGCACCTGGAACATCGATCAACTGCGTAAGTTCTACGTTTAGGCGCGTACCACTGTCTCGCACCTCTTGAGTTTTTCCTATAAAACATTTCCCTTCCCTCTCGTGTTTTATCCTCGCCTTTTTCGAACGAGCATCGTCGTCAACCAACACTACAGGCGAGCTTATCCGACAAGTATGTGCGCACCATTTCCCCTGGCCCCCGGCCGGATGCTCGCCCAATCGTCCACTTTCCACAGTAGCTCTTCACTGTATGCATGGACGGGCGCGGGCATCCACTCTAAGCCCGGTTCAGTGACCACTCGGGTATGGCGGCTCTACGTATTGTTGGTTTAAAGCTCGTCTACTCTATGCTCATACTTCTCTCGACACAACCGACCTGCTTAAATCGTTCAAAAATCGTTACGACCAAAGCATCCCTTAACTTCCCCATGAACAAGCTCGTGCTCGCAACAGTGAAGGCACGACCTTTGTCCATGGCGGGGGCTCCGTACGATAGGAACGTTTCGTCCTTCCTTCCAAGGATTCTTTGCTTTCGTATATGTGTTATGTGCTCTTATGCTGAGGACTTGTTTTTCAAGAAATAAGATCATGCAAGCATATATTGGAGACGAACTCGAGAAAAAACAGGCAAGGACCCAAACATCTGCGACTTTGCTCATTTAACCCAAAAGATTGTTTTCTTTTCTACAGGATTTACACGAACTAAAAAGGGATCTAAGTCCTACGCTGCCTGGAGGGCGGCGAGCCTGCCCTTAAGGGAGTCGACCTCCGCCTCCAGTCCAGACCTTCAGCCAGGGCTGCGCGACCTTCGGCCAGCGCTTTCCCGGAGGCGCCGCGCCTCCTTGAGCTGGCTTCCTCGCGCTCAGAGCTCGCTGAAGGTCGGGCGCTGGTCAACAACCTCTGCCGTAGCTTCACCGGCTCCTCCTCGAGCTCGATGCGCTTCGCTGCGAAGTGCTCTTCGCGCCGCTCGCTCGGAAGAGCCGATCCCGGCTTCGGAGATGAGGCTCTTCGCCGACTCCATTGCCAGATCGGCCTCGCGCACCTCGGAGACCCGACGCCGAGATCGGCGATCTTGGCGTCTTGCTCGCGATGGTGCGCCCGAACTCTTCTCGAACCTGCGGAGGCGTCGATGTCCTCCATAGCCTTCGCAGCAAACTTCGAGCAAAAGAGGAAAGGAAGTCAAGAAAAACCCCCGGAAGATTGCTCGCCTCAGGTAAAAAGAAAAAATGGGAGCGAAGGACTTACCAAAAGAGCCCGGCTGACCAACTTATCTTAGAGCTGGCGATCGGTAGCACCACTTCGGAAGAAGGGTTAACCCACGCAGGTCATCTCGATCTCGAGTGGCGCGTCTGGATCTTGCCCTCCAGGCACCCGATGCTCCCAGGAGGGACGCGGCGTTTCCTTCTTCGACCAACCCCAGGGCGCCCGAGGTTGGTCTTCCACGCCAACAGCGGCTCGTGGCCACCTTCCTCTGCCCGGCCACTGCGCTCGAGGGTCGGACGCCGATCGCAGCGCTTCCGCTTCGCGCCCGCGGCCGGAAGCGATTGAGCTCCACGCCGGAGGCGATTGGTCGAGGCGACCACCTCCGACCGTAGTCCGCGTGAGGCGGTGGTAAATCAACGACCTCCTCCTCTCCATGGTCCGCGGATGGAAGCGGTGGTCGAGCTCGGCGACCACTTCCACGGCCGGAAGTGGTGGTCGATCACGACCGCATCTCCCCTTGGTCCGGCATTGGAGGTGGTGGCCGGGCGCCGGCCGGGCCTCCTCCTTCTGGCTTGCGGCCAAGGGCGGTGGGTCGAAGCCACCACCCCTTGACCGTCAGAGCCCGTCACTTGGGGCTCGCTTGCGCTTACCCCTTCGCAAGGGACCAAGGCCAAGGCTTCTTGGTCCTCAGCCCCCTGCGGCTCTTGCTCCTCCGCGGCTGGAGTAGGTTCCACGTCCACGAAGGAAGCTTCGGGCCGCGAGGGAAGCTCGGACTCTGTTGAGGCCGCGGTGGCACCGACTCCTCCCCATCTCGGCCATTACTTGGTCGACGACGGCGGTCGAGCTCGGCGTCAGCTGCAGAGTCGATAATCTCCTCGACCATCCGACGAGTCCAAAGCAACATCCGAGCTATCACGCCCACGCCAAACAGGGTGGGGTTAGCCCAAAGAAAATCGCAAGACAAGAACAGAACAAGAAAATGAAGTAGGAGCTTACCTTCTGCCCGGCGAGCAGCGCCATCCTCCTCGACCTCCTCGCTCCGGGCCACAGGCGACCTGCCCGCGGCGGCCTCGTAGGCTTCGGCCACGACCACGATGCGCTCCTCCGCGGCGTCGCTGGCACGTGCCATCGCCGGGTCGACGTCGTCCATGTCGACCTCTTCCAGCGCCGAGGTTGTTTGAGAGGTCGACCTCCTGCTCCTTCTGACCAGAGCATAGGTGGCCTCCTCCTCTTCTTCCTCCTCCTCGGGGTCATCGACCACCCGAATAAGCTGGTCCTGGAGGGCCTTGATCTGCCTCTCCAGCCGCTCCTTGGTCGGGAGGGACCTAGCCTCCTCCTCGGCCTTCCTCGCCTGCTCGGCAAGCTGTTCCAAGCGGCCCATCAGCTCCGGCTTCCTCCGTTTGAAGTCATCAAACCAGGTTCGAAGCTCTCTTACCTCCCTCCTGTCGGCGTACTCAAGGTGATGTGTGGAGGGAGTCCTGGTCGAAGATCGACGCTTCGACCGCTTGGCGCGAGGAGGAGAGGTGGACGCTCGGCCACCTCGACCCGCCGTCCTCTTACGGGAACTCCTGGCCGGGGTGTCAGTTCGAGGTGGCGGCGCGACGCTCGCTATGGCGAGCTCGAGGGAGACCTTCTCCTGCAACCAAGAGCAGAAGGAGATGAGCACAAGAAGTTTTGGCCTCGATCAGGAGCGAGCCAAAGTTCTTACCTCTTCGCTTCAATCAAAAATATTTTTTGGGACCTAACGATTGGGCGTCAGCTCCTTCTCCTTTAGGGGGCCGAACATCTCGGCGACCCTCTCGTCCACCCAGGTCTTCCTCGGGGCTGCGAAACGACCAAAGGTTTAGAAGGAAAAAATAACAAATCTAACGCCAAGAGAATGGCGGCGCCCAAGGAAGCGACCAAGAACGTACCTGCGTTGTCCTCGCGGGTGATGTCTTGCCACCCGGTCACCTCGAAGAAGGGGTGCTCGCGGCGCCGCAGGGGAGATACCCGGTTAAAGGTGAAGTCCCGGGCAACGTCCCGACCAGTGAGCCCCATTTGGGTAAGCTCGCTGATCATCCTAAGCACCCGCTCCTCCTCGGGCTGCACGGGCAGGCGCGCCGCCTCGTTAGGCGGAGCAGGTTCCCCAGTGTAGACCAACTGGGAGCCCTCCGCCTTCTTCTGGTAGAACCAGAGGTCGGCCCAACCCGACACCGAGTCCTTCAGAGCAACGAGGGGGTACTCGTATGGTCGGTTGGGCCGGAGGCGAAGATAAACGCAACCGGCGGAGCCATCCCGGCCGGTGCGGAAGGGGGAGTAGAAGTGAAAGAAGAGGCTAGCCGTGGGCACTACACCCACGTAAGCCTCGCAAAGATGGGAGAAGATTGCGAGAGAAAGGATAGAGTTGGGGTGGAGATGAGAGATCTCGCACCCGCAGAAGGCAAGCACGGAGGCGAGGAAGTCGCTCTCGGCGACGGTGGCAAGCCGTTGATGGAGTACAACTCGCGGAGGCGATCTCCGTCTCCTCTCAGTGCCGGCGCCGCATCATCCCGGGCGCTGACCGTGCTTGGGTCGAGGTAGCCCTCGTCCGTGAGCACTTGGATCCTCCTACGGGTCATGTGGTGACTCGGCGCGCCATGGCCAGTGTGTGGAGAAGGTCGAAGGGCGTGCTTGGGCTCGAAGCTTTTGGAAGTTTTTGGCCAGGGCGAGCAAAGAAAACGCGATGAAAGCTTCGTCCTCTCAAGCGGGCGGAGTTAAAAAGACAAAGAAGGCAGGTTAAAAGCCGCACCTATCACAGAGGGACATCTGTCCGGCGCGGCAGGAAACTGCCCAGTAAATGCGCGTTTTTCGAGAAACTGCTTTACCGTTACAGGGAGGCTTCTCGAGGAAGGAATTGAAAAAACGATCGAACATGGCTCCAGCACGGAACGAACGCGCGACAGAAGGTCGCGTCCCGACGTAAGATGGTCGTAAGCACGACCAAAGAGGTATTTAACCCCTCCTTCAGGTCTTCTTAGGCTCAAGGGGGAGCCCGTTAGTTCCCCGCTTGAACCTCGGGGCTAGTCATCGGGGATTGGTTATTTGGCAAAAGACCATGGTACCCTCGGGTTGTCCTAAAGACCGCCGACCATGCAACGCCAACAAGAGATGCTCGGAACGCACAGCGGGCATAACACCACCCGAGCATACGTGCTCGGCCTTTCCCGCACGACCATTTCCACCGACCTCGCACAAGCATGCTCGGGGAATCCACACCGCACCCAGGGATATGCTCGGTGGACTTGATCACGCGACAAGGATGGAAGGTCGCAACCAATCAGCCGAAGATCAGGGGGAATCCTACCCGATTTTCAAATTAGCGCGCGGTATAAGCACCGCAGATCTCGGAGATAACTGTATAGCGTAAATTCAGGAGGTAGTTACCTTCTTTGTACCTCTAAGCCTGATATTTAAATCCCCCCCGTCTGTGGGGAGGGAAGGGGGCACAACGACGAAGAAACAGAACACAATACACTGGAGTAGGGCTGTTATCCCGGCGGAGGGAGGCCCGAACCAGGATAAACACCGTGTCCCCCTTTTCTCCCGACCTTGGCATCGCTCGAACGACCTCCTTGGTCCGCACGACGGGGCTCTGTTGATCCCCCATTCAACAAGTAAGCTCGACGGGAGCCCGTTCTCCAATCGTCGACAGTAAAAAAAACTTATCACAAACAGTTCTAATTAGAAATTTTCTGTGATATTCTGATATCATAGACGGTTTTAGTTTGAAACTGTATGTGATATTACTATATTGTACGATTCTAATTAAAAACCGTCTGTGATATCACTGACACATGGTTACGGACGGTTCGAAAAATCGTCTGTGATGACAGTTCCGAACTGTCTGTGATGACCTTTTCTTTAGTAGTGTGCTGCCACGGATTCAAGCTCCTGCTGCGGTACATGGGTGCCACGTATCACCTACGCTGTTTCCACGACCGGAGAGAGAATATTTTATAATTATATTCATACGGAACTAGATTTATATAAAAAAAAATTGCAACATTACCCATTATGCCAATACCTAGAAAAAATAAAGTAGTCAGCCTCGGAGAGAATCATTGGATGCCATATTCTGAATGTCTCCGTTCTCTTGTCTGGCCGCGGTAGGTGCCGCGCTGCAGCCATTGTACTTTTATATTTATATATCTCTACTATTCTAAAGCACCACTTGGTGGCAGTGGTCCATTCTACACGTCATTAATTGCCCTGTTTAATTGCTCTACTTAATTGCCCTACTTAATTGCCCTACTCAAGAAACGAAACGTTGCTTTAATTAGACTTTCACGAAAACGTTAAAGATAGATGTTTGATCTTGTAAAATAATTTTTTTTATTTTTTAATCTTTATTTTTCGTTATCAATTTTGTTTTTCGTAGCAACGCACGGGCATGTAGCTAGTAACTGTTAAACAAATCGTGTCCAGCTAGGATGGTCAGGGTGCTGAGACTCGAAAAGGCGCTCACGACCGCTGCCTTGTTGATGAAGCGGCTCACGGTGAGCTAGAATAGATCGATAGGCGGGGCCAAGCTGTATGCGGCGACGCGAACATTGACCGTTCAGGGTGATCACGGCCGTCCGATCCTGCTCCTGTGTAGTTTTTTTAAAAATATCTTTGGAGGCGAATTTCCGGTCCTGTTGAACCCCCTTGCTGATGCTAATTCCATATATATACAGCTAGCTTCTGTGTCACTTTCTTTGTGAGATATTTTGTTATCACTGAAGGCTACGGCCAAATTGGAGTTTTAGACGGCAATTTGTTGGTTCTCTACTTCTCTCTTGCCTAGAAGGTGTGCTGCCGATCAACTCAGTAGTGTCTATCTTGAACAGCTCGCTCGCTCCTACATACAGTCGTACCAAAATGTACTCCTAGCTAGTCCGGTGTCACTTTCTTTCGGATATAATTAAGAACGATTTTTCCCCCCTTGTTTCCTGTCACCACACTGAAAGAAAATTGCAAGGAAGGGTAAGATGACACCAGCACTTAACTCTGTCGTCAATTTTCTACTTATCATTTGGGAAAGGAATATTGCATGCTTTACAAGTCTGAGCTGTTATTAGGTTTGATTAATTAGTTGGTGGCTTCTCGGTTGCATGGGTGGGTCCCACTCTCTTCTTTGACGGTACTACAATTATTTTTCGGAATGATTACTTTACGGTTGCCTTGCGCTCACGAACTTGTCTCTTTCTCCGTGCGGCTTCCTCCTTGTCTTCCGAAAACTTAATTTGGACGTACACTTCGAGCGAGTAGTACATCTTGTACAGCCACACACTGAGCCCCAGGACCACCGATTGGCTGGGAATCATTGACAGATCGATCTGTAAATCCGTTTGCTAAACTGGAGAAAATTAACTTTCCAATTTGTAGTTTTTTGGTTGAAAATTTTTTCGACTTGAATTTTAAGCGAAACTTTTCGAACCAAAATTGTTTCGAAAGAAGCTATGGATACACATCTGGATACTGGATAGTGTGTCCCACGGGCAACCAACGAGGAATGGTCCCAATATCAAAACTTTGTTGAACCGAAAGCTTTTGAATCAAAAGTTTTATGAGTTCAAATTTTTTAATTTGAAATTTTTTAGGTTGAAACATTTTTATTTCAGACTTTTCGAGATGGAAATTTTTTGGGTTGAAACTTTCTAATTTGAAAACTTTTTATTCAAATTTTTTTAATCGAATTTTTTCGAGTTGAAACTTCTTATTTAAAATTTTCAAAGTTTAAATGTTCTAATTTTAAATTTTTGTGTTAGAGAGGGATTTATAAGAGGTGGGGAAGTGAGTAGGGAACAAAGGGAAGGGGAAGATGGATGAAAAAAAAAGATAACACATGGTATCCTAAAAAGATGACATTAAATTTATTAGTTTGAGGTTAACCAGAAAATAGTCGCACACACTATTTTTTTTTTTCCTTTCTCTCACTTCAGGTTTAGGATTGTTCCAAAGGGGTAGGTATTGACAGTTTCATGGCCTCCGAGACTCTGATGCAAGGGTTTTTAATCTACTTGACTAGAGGGCATTAAAAATATGTGTGTGTAAATAATGGAGTCAAATGTTTGATTTTCTTGGCCCATGACCAAGAAAGAGCTTACCTGCAGCTGTGAGATTCGTGTTTCAAAATTAGCTGCTTTGATTGATTCAGTTTAATTATTTGATTGATTCAATTTAGTTATTTTAGTTTCAACGACTGTAACCTACTCTTAACTTTGTTTGACTACAATTTGTTACCATGGCGGCATAATGATACGCTCCAAGTAAGGTAAAACTGACATTAATTATGAGAGTCAGGACCTCACAATTTCTGACTTAATTTGCTTGATCATTTTGTCCTTCCCTTGACTCGAAAAAAAAATGGCTTGAACGATAGTCTTATGTCATTGCTTGGTTCTTACATATTTTTTTTAGGTGATATATATGGTGAGGTTGATATAGATTTGCACATATATTTTTAGGTGATATAGTGAAGTTGATATAGATTTGCACATATATTTTTAGGTGATATAGTGAAGTTGATATAGATTTGCTACTTGCTACTTTCCAGGGTGTCATGCAAGGATAACTGAGTAAGCATGAGCTGGGTGGTTAGCAGAACTGGATTAGTCGATCCCAATTCCCAAAGATAAAAAAAAAATGATGTAAATCTTAAATTTGCTAGTTTTAGTTGGGTACTTAAGTAATTAGTCTGTACAGCTGTCAATTAAAAATTCATTCAAGTAAGACGACAGTGTTCTTATATGCTGTCAAATTTTAAGACCACTTGAGATCCTAAGCGCCAGAGAGCCCTACCACCTCCTCGCCGCCGGCAGCAGGGTCTGCTACCACTCCCTCAGTTATCCATGTGTAACCTAAGGTTTCGAATTTTGCCGAAATTGCACCAAATTTCGGTGAACTTCGGTCATCTCAGTGGGTACCAAAATATATTTATCCCGGTCAAATTTCATTGGATTCATTCGATTTTTGTCTGAAATCAATTTTTGATCAAATTTTGTTAAAAAATTAAATTTTTAGACAACCATTTCGTCCCTAAATTCCATCGAAATTCGGTGATTTCGGTGGGTACCGAAATAACTTTTAAATCAAAATTCAAAATCTTGATGTAGCCCGGTGTCCAGTTTTGTTGTCAACAGCAGAGGCTTCCCTCTTTGATGGTGCCTGCCACCACCTGTCCTGATCCCGGCGGATCCAGTGCCTTAGCCGGAATTGCTAGCTAGGAGTCATCCTAGCCGGTGCTGTGTCGGTGGTGCAGTGGTCCGGCCGTGCCCTCAAATCCGTGTTCGGAGGCGCCCGGCGTAGGGGTGCAACGCGGGGGCTGTGCCCCCAACCAAGGGTTCCAAAAGTCATCGAAAATTGAGCGACTTTCATGATTTTCGTCTGTATCAACACCACATGATTTCTGAAACCGTTCGGTAAACTGGTGGAATTCAAATTCAAATTCAAAAAAATTGATAAATTTGGAAAATTTATAAAAAAGTGTTAAAATGTTTTTAAAAATTTTATGTGAGATCATATGAGGCAATGCTAATGATGCTGTAAAATTTTTATATCATTATCAGGCCTATGTGTTTTAAAAAAATTCTGACAGTGATATTGTCTTGGTATATGCTTTTTTATTTTTGATTTTCTAAGAGGCAATAAATAAAGTTTAATATTTTTAAAAATTTGTTTGTGAGGTCCTAAGGAAATTATAATGATTATGTAAAGTTTTTAGAAGATGATCCGATACGTGTAATTTTTTAAAATTCTAACAGTTTTACTATCTTTGTATATGCTCTTCTGTTTTTTGATTTTCTATGGACAATAAATGAAGTCTAATATTTTTGAAAATTTTAATACATTATCCTTGAGCACTTTTTATGATACCATTAAAATTTTAAATCATTATAAATTTCTTTAAAAAATCTAAAAGTGATATTCATGAAGCTGGTGACCACGCGTGGTTGGCATCCCCGACCCCGGATCCACCAAGGATTCGCGGCCCTTCCGGTGTCGACATCCTCAAGTATGATGCGGCATCACTCGGTAGTTCATTAAACTTCGTTGTCGACGTCCTCGAGGTTTTCCAAGCTTCAGCGTGTTAGATGATGGGGTGGGGGTGCTATTTTTTATTGGCTGCAGTAGCGGAGGACGGGAAAAAATTCTGATATGGCGAAATTAATATTTTTATGTACCTTTATTATCCGTTATTGTTCCTTGGACGTGTGCATCTCCTATCCTAATCTTAACATCAATTTTAAGGTAAGGTAATAGGATATCATCCTATTCTCATTTCGATAGTAGGTGTATTATAGTGGCGGAGGACGGAGTAAAATTATGATGCGGCAAAATCGGTAGGATGGAATATTAAACAATATCGTAATGCCAAAAAAATTCATACAGAGTATATAAGGAGCAAAGTGTTCGAGTTCAATCTACTGGATATCTTGCTAAAATAATTTTTCAAATCCACACATGAAATCATCAGGGTAAATATTTCATAAATATTTTGTGTTACTGACAGAACATGTACTAAAAGTACTAAGGATCCACGTGGCAGAGCAGGTATGGCAGGTGCCATACCCAGCCATACCTGCTCCTCCGCCCCTGATTGGTTGTGTGTTTTGTTTTGTGTGCGTGATAGCTGGTCAGTGCTAGGCATTCGCTGACATGCTGTTTGGCTCTAGCCTTGGTGTTAGGCTGCTTAGCCCGGTGCTCTAGATGGAGTTATGTCCCGCTTCTGTAGTTGTGTTGTATGTAGATGTGGGTGTCGCTCGGGTCAGTTCGATATAGTTTATTGTGTTTTATGTTTTAATTGTGCTGGGCCGCTATGGTCTTTCGTGCCCGTCGTGACGTGTTGTGCCAGTTTGGCTCACCTTTGATGAGTCCAGGCACGGTCCATTTGCGTTTCGTAATTGCTTTGTGCTGTGCCAGCCTAGGCCCATCCATTTGCACTATTATGATGAGAGGAAAGGGCCTGAAGATGCACGGAGCTGAGGTAGTGGACACAAATATTGGGGAAAAGGAACTAAATTTTATTCATTCTTGAACAGGTACAGAGTGACATTGCAGTGTTTGTGTGAGTACACGATATTCCTTAGTACATATACCTATACAATGCAAGAAGCTTCTCTCTCGCCCATCTATCTCAATCTCTCTCAACTCTCTCCCCTCTCTCGCCTATCTTTCTCAATCTCTCTCAGCTCTCTCTCTCTCACATTGCTCCATCTCTCTCACATCCGTCTATCTCAATCTCTCTCACTCTCTCTCGCCCGTTGCCCCCTCTCTCAGCTCTCTCCTGCCCGTCACTCTCTCTCTCTCTCTCTCTCTCTCTCTCTCTCAATCACTCTCAGCGATAGGTAAGCGAGACGGTGAGAAGAGTGGAAAGAGTGAGGAGCACTGTCGGTCGAGAAGAGAAAGATACACACACACATACATACATAGAGAGAAGAGCGAAGAGAGCTAGGCGCGGTGCCGATCGAGGAGAAGGAGAGTAGGATTGAGCCAGAGAGTGGCATAAAGAGTCGTCGCGGATGAGTAAGAGAGAGTGACTTAAAGAGCCGAAAAGGTAGGTGTTCGGCATATCACTTGTTTACGAATTTCTTTAGTAGGTAGGTAGCTTTGGGAATCCCTTTTTTACATTTACAATTGTCCCCCAAACTTCACTTTTTTAAGACTTGTCTACTTTCGAAATAGTTAGACGGGTCCATGTCCCTGTTTGTCTTCAAGTGTGTGACATAGAGAGTCAGAAGAGATATAATACCTCTGCTTTCTCCCTTTTTTCCTTTATTGTTTTCCTTTTTTCCACTTGTTTCCCCTTTTTTTTCTCTTTTTTCTTTCTTTCCCCCTCCCCCTTCCCCCAATCGGTGCCCCCTCTCTCTCTTTGGAGCCCCGGCTTGCCTCACCACCCCACAGCACCCGCCCCCTCTTCTTCCCCCTCCGCCCCCCAATAGCCTCCTCACTGGTCACCCCCCTCTCCTTCCCCCTCCGCTCCGTGCCCCCTACCTTTCCCCCTTCGTCCAAGATGCCTTCGCCTCCCCAGCCTTCTCCTTCCCCCTCGACTCCCCTACCATCCCCGCTGCCCTTGCTTCCTTCACTACTCCCCCACCGTCGCCTCCCCCTCCAGCCTTTCCTCAACAACGCGTCGCCTCCTCCCCAAATCCCTCCACCGACACGGGCATGCATGGGCGACAGCCATGGCAGGGCACAACGCGACCACAATGACGGCACGACTGTGGGCATGGCGAAGCCACGATGACAACGTAGGTACCCCTCGCCACCTTCTCTCCCCCACCTCCTTGTTGTGGCCACCATGCCCTGCCGCGGGCCCGCGATAGTGCACCGTGCCCCTCGTGCCTCCACGCCACCGTGCCCGCGGCGTGCTATGCAGACATGAACTCTGTCCAAATGTCCATGCTGCCTATCGTGCCTAGTTCCTGGGCCTAGCATGGCCCGGGCAATCGTGCTGGATTGGGCCTTGAATCATGCCGTACCCGTCGTGCCTTGGGCCAGCCCAAAAAAGCCCAGCTCGATACCCACCTCTAATTGTATCCCATTGAGGAGGGTGTTTTGTATCGTTTTCTTTATTTGCTCATGTTTTATCAATATAAGGGGTGATTCTCCTACCTATTCATTTTTTAAAAGAAAGAAGTGCTAGCAATTGGAGGTGAAAACTAGGCATGCGACACTAGCCATGGTGATGAAGAATACAATAGCTAGTACTCTCTCTGTTCACAAATAGTTATCGTTTTGAATGTATATGCAATTAAACTTTTGAAACTTTGACTGTCGATACCTTTAAACATTTAAATTGGATGCATAAAAAACATATGCGTAGATTTGTCTCAAAAAGTACTCTCGTAATATTACAATTTTATTGGGTCTTATAAATATATTATAATAGGAATTAATAGTCTAAGTTGTGTTTTAGAGACTGTATCGATATCTAAAATGATAACCATTTGTGATCGGATAAATAGGATATTTAGCTACCTATGGAACTTCAAAAAAAAAAGTACGGTTATAGATGTCCGTGTGTTATTAAATAATTAATTGAGTAAAATGTTTGATTTTCTTGGCTGATGACCAAGTAAGTGCTTACACTTCTTCATATTCAAATTTAGTTGGTTAATTTGATTTGTTCAATTCATTTATATGATCGATTCAGTTTATTTATTTGAATCCAATGAGCGACCTCCTTATGTTTGACACCAATTTGAGATTATTGTGACATGGCAATGTTCTCCAAGTCCGAAGCCCCCACTATATTTGGCCCTCTTTTTTCAT
The DNA here is from genome assembly GCA_036346355.1 of Rhipidocladum racemiflorum. NCBI lineage: Eukaryota > Viridiplantae > Streptophyta > Magnoliopsida > Poales > Poaceae > Rhipidocladum > Rhipidocladum racemiflorum. The sequence goes on along the minus strand of CM070569.1, from coordinate 2,013,594 downwards.
CTTTAGCCCACTCTTGAACGAAATTGCAAATCTGGTCTCATTCTCGACCTCGAAAGCAATAGCAGGTGACACATGTCACCTACCATATTCCTCTAACTCAACAGGTACCACTACTACATAGAAGGACATCATAGACGGTTCAAAACCATCATCACAAACGGTTTTTTCGAATCGTCTGTAACTATGTGTCTGTGATAATCGTTGCATATTACAGACGGTTTCTGAACCGTCTGTAAAAAACACATCACATACAGTTCTAGTCACGAACCGTTTGTGATAATATGTTATCACAGACGGTTCTAGCCAAGAACCGTCTGTGATATGCATAAAACACACATTGGTTTAGCACTAATAAACATATGTCACATCCTCATATTTCCAAATTTCGTAGTTAGTATTACTCTCGCCAAATCACGTTTAACTAATGAGTTCTATCGCCGATTTTAACGCAACATAAGCACTTCTCAAGAGGTCACCCATCCTAGTACTACTCTCGCCCGAGCACGCTTAACTTCGGAGTTCTTTCATGATCTAGTACTGTAGTGTTGGTATGATTGCATTTGAAATATAACGTGTCCCCATCCCCTTAACCTTCATAGCAAATTTGTACACTTAGCCAAAATTTAAAACATCCAAGTCATGGTAAGTTTGTACACTTAGCCAAAAAATTTTATCACAGACGGTTTGTAGCTAGAACCGTCCGTGATAATAATATATCACAAACGATTCTACTTTAAAACCGTCTGTGATATTGCTGTTCTAAATAGAACCGTCTGTGATGGCTATAGGAGTCATCACAGACGGTTTTAGTATAAACAGTTTGTGATATTGCTGTATATCACAGACGGTTTCTATATAGAACCATCTGTGATGTTATCACTGACGATTGCACTATAAAACCGTCTGTGATGTTTCTCATCATAGACGGTTTATCAAAACCGTCTGTGATGAGACGTTTAATATAAGCCATTCTGTAGTAGTGTACATGTTGAGCTCGGGCACAACTGGTACCCCATCTTGCCAATCTCAGATAACATGGTACCTGTGCTATTGACCTCGGGCATTGTGATAGCTCGTCTGACGTGGTGGGTCAGTGGGTGCATGCTGATGATATGATGTGGTAGGTGATACATGTCGTCTATAGGTGCTTCTATAGTCGGAAGGGGGCTAGATTTACAATTTTGTTCAAAAGCAAAGATGGAAAAAAAGTACGAAGGCGGCCAAATAGGGCCAAGCTTCCTCGTGTACAAGTAGAGTAGGGCAAAAAATAAAAATAAAAAAGAGTGCCAGGGCTCACTATATTCTGGCCTAACCTGATTGATCATTTGAAATAAAAAATGAACTTGACCAATAATGTTATGTCATTTTTGTTGGTTCTTAAATGTATTTTATGGCATAGTGAAGTTGATATAGATTTACAACCGGTCTTCCAGTGTTCCATGCAAGGATAACTAAGGATAACTTCTGATCAGTGATCACTAAGCAGGAGTTTGGGCTAAATTTGGATTAGTCAATCACAAATTAACATATGGTAGAAATATTTCCATTTGCTGGTTCTAGTTTGGGCTAAATTTGGATTAGTCAATCACAAATTAACATATGGTAGAAGTATTTCCATTTGCTGGTTCTCGTTTTACATATGGTAATTAGTTTGTTCCGTCGTTGGACTTTGTACAGTAGTCAAGTTCACTCAAAAGTAAAACGACAGTAGTTCCCTTATATGGTGTTAAATTTTACTGCCACACTTCAAACGTGGGAATTCCACAGGAAAGGAATTAAGCATCCGGTGCTTTAAGTTGGTTCTACCGATTGGAGATAAAAGCTACTCATCAGCCACAAATATCTATGCTGCTAAGGTGAATTATGTTATGATATAGATAGAATCTCAATTCAAGTATGAAAGGATTCTATCTATTGATAAGCGAACTCGAATCTATCTTCGGTTAGTTTTGCTATATATTGGGCACCCCCTTGTATAGAGAGAAAAATCTAATAAAGAAAGAGAACATTACCCTATAAACTCTACAAGGCTGAAGCCCTAGATCAATCTACATGGAGCGGATTTCGGTTTATATTCTTTGCAAGTAGATCAATCTTGTTTTCTAGATACTAATCACAGATTCATCAATTGTTGATTTGTATGATGTTTGTACGACAGATCGATCTCATCAACACAATGACAAAATTGCATGCATGAATGAAAGCACAAACGTTTCACCAAGGCCAGTTGAAATTGTCTGCATGCATCCATCTACACGGCATCGAAATCGATCGATAACACATGATTAAAACTACTTCAAGCCCTACGTAATTTGGAGCTATGTAAGTTAATCGCATTTGAACAGTAAATTACATCATGCAGATCGTTTCTTTTATAAGATCAACATGTTCAATCTAATCTCAAGTTGCACATTCAAAGTTACTGTTTATCTAATAAAAAAGAATCAGTCGCACCCAAATGTGACCGGCACCGGTGGTGGAGCCACGTGCCCAGTAGGCAACGGTGGTCGAGCCTGCTCACCGGTGGCAGCCGCGCACCCAGCAGGCAATGGTGGCCGAGCCCGCGCATCTCATTTTTCGTGCATGCCCCTTCAGCCCCCGAGTGGCGGCGGCTGGTGCACCCCCATCGACTTCCTCGTCCGTAGCGATAGCTGACGGCTCGGTTTCCGAGCCTGCGCCATGGTGGCCCGCGCCCGAAGCGCACATCGGCAAGTGGCAACCCTCGCCTTTCTCACCCGCGATGACGGTCGATTCTCGCTTTTCACACCCTCGTGGCAGCGGTGGCAGCGGTGGCAGCGGCCTTGTGCCTCCTCATCCAATGGCATAACCGGTGGCCTGTGCCCGCATGGCTTGATGCAGCGGCAACGCCTGCATAGTGCCTAAAGTGGTGACGTTCGTGGCACCTGGCACGCCCAAGGCTATTGCTCCTGTAGTGGCGGCAGAACCCTCGGTCGTGGTACACAAACGGCGACAGACGCACATAGGTGGCATCCATTGCTGGTTTTTCTAAGCCGGGGGAACCCGAAGTCAAGACACCCATGGAGCCCGCCCACGATGCCCACCAGTGGCGCGCCTGAAGCGCGAAGCCGAGGTAGCATGGCCCGCCCATCATGGGAGGTGGCGACGCATGTGCCTACGGCGACTACCCCGGATGCGGTGGCACGTGCACCTGTTACTGCTTCCCCTATGGTAGCTTCCCTAGTGGCGACCCGAAGCGCTGCACCAGCACCCTGTCGTTCCCTGAGACGGCGGCCCGAAGCGCCGCGTTCGCGCCTCGTCATCTCCCAAGACGGTGGCCCAGAAGTGATGCGCCCGCAAGCCCCAAAGGCGGCGGTTGCGCCCCGTGTGGCGTCGTGCCGTGCCGGCCTGGCCTGGCATGGGCCCATCGTGCTTCGGGGCTGAACCGTGCTGGGCTACCATGGCCCAGCTAGCCTTTAGCGAGCCCAGACACAACCCATTTGCGTTTCGTGCCTACTTCGTGCCGTGCCAGCCCAGACCCGATCCATTTACACTATTGTGACGAGACGAAAAGGACCCAGATATGCACGATACTCCTTAGTGGTTAGTACAAAGACTTGTACTATTGTACATTACAAGAAGTCGTTGTCTCTCACCCATTACTCTCAATTTCTCTCAGCTCTCTCCTCTCTCTCGCATGTCTTTCTCATTCTCTCTCACTCTCTCAGCTCTTCTCTCTCGCCCATCTCTCTCATCTCTCTCTCTCTCAACTCTCTCGCCCGTCTCTTTCAGCTCTCTCTCTCTCTCGCCCATCTCTCTCCCTCTCTCTCGTCGTTGCTCACTGTCTCTCATCTCTCTCGCCCGTCTCTCTCAGCTCTCTTTCTCTCTCGCCCATCTCTCTCCCTCTCTCTCGTCCGTTGCTCACTATCTTGGTAGCTATTTCTTGGCAGTCTTTTAGACAGATCTTGGTAGCTATTTCTACCAATCACTCAAAGATTATAACTTTATATGAAGCCTAACGTGAGTGTGTTTGGTTGAGACGTATGATTAACCATATCCAGAAGTCATGTGGTCTTAATACCGTCGAGACCTCTACGATTATCTATGAAGATAATATTACTTGTGTTACATAAATGCAAATGGGCTATATAAAGAGCAATATCATGAAGCATATTGCCCCTAAATTTTCTATCCTCATGAACTCTAGAAGAATGATGAGGTAAAGATACTACAAACTAAGTCATGTGAAAATCTAGTAGATTTATTCACTAAGACTTTGCCAAAATCTATTTTTCAAAGATGTGTTAATGGCATTGAAATGAGATGACTTAGAGATATGCAGAGTTCAGGAGGAGTAAAATCCTGAACCATGACCTTTTTCCCTCGGTGGGTTTTCATGAAGTTTTCTCATATAAAGGTTTTTAATAAGGCAACTAGTGTAACACGGAGTGCAAGTGCAATGTACTCTTTTCTCTATCCCTTTTTTCCCACTGGGTTTTTTGGAGGAGTTTTTAACGAAATATGCGCATTACACGGTATTCGCCTAAGGGAGAGTGTTATGATATATATAGAATCTGAGTCCAAGTATGGAAGGACTTACCTATTGGTGGGCTAGTCCGAATCTATCTCTTGTCGGCTTTGCTATATATTGGACACCCTCTTATACAGAGAGAAAAATCTAATAAAGAGAGAGAATATTATCTCATGCTTTTGTGTGTGCTTCTACGTGTATCTTCTTTTATTCGCGTGTTTATGTAGACTACTGCTAATGATGCGAATGAATGATTACGTTTTACAACGAATTAGAGATGAAAGAGATCCGCACTGAATTAATTATTTTCAGATAAGATTGGAACGCACGTAGCTACCTTGCACACACACACACCAGGGAGAACCAAGACCGGATCCAATGTATCAGGAGATAAATTATCCCATGAGCCTGTCAGGGTTAGCTATACTTCCATAAATTCATACTCTCTTCCAACTTCAGTAATCCCTGTCACACCCAACACAAGAGTGCAACTTGTTTTGTTCTATTTTCCCCTGAAAATCAAACTCACGAGCTTTGAATTCGGCGACAGGTGATGTGTTGACCGGTCGATGGATGGATTAAATCCTTAGCTGCCGCTCGAGGTGTCAAGCTCGACGGATTAATCCTTAGCTGCCGCTTGAGGTGTCACGCTCGACGAGATGTCGATCTCGTTAATTAAGTCCTTCCATTGGCCGCAACCTACACACATTTCTACTGCAATGAATCATCGATTAGGACAGATGTATACGGGGCGGAAAAAAGAAACAAAGGGAGTGGACTGAATTGTTGTGCGTACATGTATCACGGATGCCTTTCATCTCTATCTTGGAAACGTACAGATTTCTAACGTTGTGACGAATCGTGTTTGATAGGTGTCGTGAGAAAAAAAATACAGTGAGGTGAACTGGCATACACGTAAGCATCACACCGTATATTGTCGCTTAATTATTTGGATTTACTCCCAAGGAATTCGCGTGCAAATTACATTTGAAAACCGTGAGCATCAGGAACAACACACAAAAAAACGAACAAAATCACTTTTCTGTTCGAGGTCCGGCGAGGGGGTGTGTGTCAAAGTGAAAGCTCCCTTTTCTGCGAAAACCAACAGAAGAAAACTTCCCGAGGGGTGTTTCGTCTATTATTTTTTAAGTTATATGAATATTAAAATATAAATAAATTATAGATAGTGATTACTTATCTCTTCGATTGATTCAACATTTAAACAATTTATATTAAAAAAAGCACATAAATACTACTCAAACTTTTTTGGGTACGACTATTCTACTATGGTCCTCACCGTTAGGCCCGTGCGACTTCGCTCGTAACGCTGCGCTTGTTGTCTCTGGACGCATCCTGCCCTTTCCCGTCTCTAACTCTCTAGTCGTTCCTAATGCCATTTTCATTCCCGCGCAAAACACTCGTGCTTGGAGTGCACCCCCCAATCCCTCTTCGGTGTGAACTTCTTCCCCTTTCCCGTATTCAATTTCGGGGTACTATTATTTTGAGATTAACAGCAACTTCTTAAGATGCTGTGTATTATTTTTTTCTCATCCACCTCACTCTTCTCTTTCTCCTACTCACTTCTCCCACCCTTCGTCTTCCCTCTCTAACGTAAAAGTTTAAAATTAGAACATTTCAACTTTAAAAATTTTGAATAGAAAATTTCAACTCGAAAAAATCAGCTCAAAATTTAAAACTCAAAAAATTTTAAATCAGAAAGTTTCAAATCGAAAAAGTTTCAGCATGAAAAATTTCAAATCAAAAAAATTCATATTGAAAAGTTTCAAATCAAAAAGTTTTAACTGAAAAGTTTCAACTTAGAAAGCTTTCAATTAAAAAACTTTTGGCTTGACAAGCTTCGATTTAAAATTCAAGTAAAAAAAAATTAAATCGGAAAGTTTCAACTCAAAAAATTAAATAAATGTTTTTCAAATTAGAAGGTTTAAACTCAAAAAAAAATTGAAATCGAAAAGTTTCAACTCTGAAAACATTCAATTCAAAAACATCCAGGTAGAAAAGTTTCTATTCAACAAATTTTCGATTCGAAAAATTCGCTTAAAAAACTTTTAAAAGTGATTAAAAAATACTTGTTTTGAAAACTTGAGGGCAAAATTTGAAATACAAAAACTCAAACTATTTTGAGTTTGAGGCAAAGGGAATAGAGGAGAAAATAGGGTGAAAGAGATGATGCCACTTATCACAAAGAGACTTTGGGGAAAACAAAAATAGGGAAAGAATGAGGTGATGCTACTTATCACAAGAAGAGTGTCTTTGAGGGGAAGGTGCTGCCATTTGTTATGAGAAGAAAGTGTTCTCACCAAATATTTAGTGAGGGTAATCTTAAGTTAGCAATTCCCAACTTTTTTATGTAATAACCTGCAAATTCCGCAAACCCTCTTTTTTTTTTTGGGAACCAACCAAGGTTCAAAATCTGGCCGAAATTCGGCGAAATTTCACCAAAATTTCGGATCTCGAGCCCCCCAAGTTTCATAATCCTGGCGAAATTAAAAAAACCCTAAAAAATTCAAAGTGCTACAGTACCTATATTCTCGCTGAGATCTTGATAAAATTGACTGAGATTTGAGTAAAGTTGACCAAATTTGACCGATTTTGACCAGATTTGATCGGATTTTAACCGGATTTGATTCTTCGTGTCGTTTCCCATCTAGGACAGTCGGTAGATCATAATTCCCGCGAAATTGAAAAAACTCTAAAAAATTCAAAGTGTGACGGTGCGTAAAATCTCGCCGAGATCTCAGCATTTTGGACCAAAATTTCGTCTATTTGAGCCGAAATATCGGAAATCTCGTTTAAAAAATTACCAGATTCAAATTTTGCTTTTTGATTTTCGTTCAGATTTTATCCGAAATACCGAGATTTCACCGAAATTTTATCTTTCGGAGGATGCCGAGATGAAATCCGAAAACGAAAATTCAAACCTTGGAACCAACACAATCAAGATCCATTTTAATCTCTTCAAATTCACGGTCATCATTCATCAATTTTCGACGAGCGCACTAGACAACCATTCCCTAAAGCCGTCAGAACGGATACGACACTGTAAAAGCCAAGCCAGTATGCACCTTCTCACCAAACGCCCAAACGGCAGACAGTAGCAACTAGCAAGCACATAATAACCTGGCAAATTTTCTGCTTGTTACAACGAACTGGCCAGATTTCGTGAACAAGCTACGTAGCAGAGGCAGATGAGGCTGGCCGGACCAATCAAGCAAGCGCCAACCACAAGAGAAAGGCGTAATCTTCAAGGCCAGAAAGCAGAAAGGCGAAGCCGCAAAGGTACGTACGAGCGATTTTGTAAGATGATATGAAAAGTCTGATAACCTTGTGCTAACCTTGCTGTATGTAGTAGACAATTCACCTAAAAACTTAATTCAATGAATAAAAGACAGACAATTCACTTATACTTCAACCATCCTCTCTCACGTGGACTTCCTCGAACCTAAGAGGGGAACTAGAAGTGATCTGCAATTTTCTTTTCAATTGCGTTAATCGGGTCTTGAACTTAATACATTTTGGCTCGGAGACCATATTAAGTTCCACGCACTGACTAGCTCATCAAAAAAATCTAAGATATAGAAAGACTGATAATTCACTTATACTTTGACATACATAGTCATGTATATTGTTGTTGATATGCTTTTAAAAGAGTGCGGCATCTCGGAATAACCGGTCCTGCTCATACTAATCTCGTGTACTAATCTCATGACGAGCAAAAGGTTTCCGTTGGCCAAAGCAGAGACTGCTGGAGTGGCTTCAGCTTAGGGGAAGACTCTGGTTGTTTTGGGCCGTCCGATCACACGATCAACGGCTCAGATTGAGACAGTAATCACCAAACAAAGAAGAAAAACTACGGATTGTTTTTCCCACCACGGTGATTCTGGGTAGTCGATTTTTAGTCCACTGGTACCGCAATAAACTTGGTGAATCCATATGTCCTGGCGCTTCGGGCTGCCAACCCCGACAAGTTAGACTTCGGTCCAGCGTTGATGAACCGTCGAAATTCGATTGAATCGTGAAAACCAACTAAATCGAGCCGGTACGACGATAGAAACTGATCGATAAGTCGATATAATTCAAAAAATTGCAAAAAATTATCATAATTTTTTTTAAAATTAGTATTAATAAATTTATGATGTCTGACATCAAAATAATTTGAAAAACCAAAATTTTGAGATGTTTATGATGCAAAACCGAGTTTACATGTAAAAAAATAAAAAATAAAAAACAGTATCAAGCCCATTAAGCCCGGTCCGCCCCACTTAAAGTTCACACGCTATACACCCTGTTTTGTGAAGCTTTGGATATATTCATTGCACTTTCAACACTCCTCACGCTATGCTCTCGCAGTCGCCGGCGTCTCCATCTAGATCCGCCCGCCGCCGGCCACCTTCACGCATGATATTGCACAAAATACTAGATGATACTTTAGGCAAGGATTGTGAAAAATTTTATTTGTAGCATTCACTGATGTAATGCCTTTTATTAACTGAAATTTGGAATAAAAAGCCCGAGTTATAACAGCTTATATTAAAAGAAAGAGTCAATATCAAATATAATTTAAATTATGAAATTCATAATAGACAATTAAGAAAAAATAGCAAATTGGCTTCCATACTATTTTCAAAGTAAATCCATAAATAACTAAAATTTATAATAATAATTAAATAAAAAACACCTGATTAAAACAAAGAGTCCATATCAATTATAAGCCAAATTAACTAAAATTCAGAATAAAAATACCCGAGTTATAACGGTTTATATTAAAAGAAAGTGTCCATATTAAAATGCTAAATTGCAGAAGATATTAAAATTCATAACAATACATATTACCTATACTAATTATAAACTACAAAAACAATTTTAATTAATCGAGAAAAGAAAAAAGATTTGGCGTCAATCTAACAGAACCAAGTTATAATATCTATCGTGTACAAAAAATTATGGTATTGAAATGAATATTATTGAAATGTGGACTTGTGGATTGAGTTGTCAACGGTATTGAAATGAAATGTTATTTGTGGATACATTATTACTAAATTCCCACTTTACAACTTCACAATGTCTAAAATATAGCAAAGATCATGCTGAAATTTTTCATATTTTTTTCAAAGTGTTCTATTGTTGCTAAATATGTACTTTACAACTTTTTACAATATTTTTTCATAATTTTTTTTGCAATTTTTTCTATTTTTTCTTGCGCTTTTCTCTATTTTTTCATTATGTCCCTGGTTTTTCTTAAAAACTGCTTGATAAACCGTGCAAACCGCTTAATAAATCGTGCAAATGGGCCAGTTTTTAAATTTTATTCAGCTTGGTTTGACCGCCGGGTTTAACTTTGCAAATCGTTCCATTTTTAGTGATTTTCGGTCGATTTTCGCGAAAAACCGGTACCACTAGGTATTTAATTTTCAACTCTAAATCAGTATTGTTAACCATGCTTCAGTCCTCCTAGAAGAAATCAAGTCGAATACACCCCAGCCTAGTGGCCCACAGAGTTGGTGGTCAAGGCTTGCTTGGGTTTCACATGAGAACCAGAGGGATGAACTGATCAACGCTGCAAAAGCTTCTTGACCAACGCATGCTGCGCGGTCTCATGGCACGCAGTAGGTAGGAGAATTAGAAATGCGTTCATTTTAGGAGTACGAAGGAGGGGCTGTGCCCAGAGAAGCTGAGCTCGCTTTTCCGGACACAGCTCTATAAGGAAAGAAAACATAAGTTTGTACGGGGTTACAAAATATTATGGGCTAAAGATACGGACTAGATGTCTGGACCATATAATCACGTTTAAATATGAGTTTTTTTTTACAGTGCACTAAATTGAATATGAACCGTTCATTCTTTTCGATTCAATGAATCAGATTAACTAGAGTTTACTTATACTTCATCTGGTAGTAGAGTAGTAGAAACACTCTTAACAAATCAACAGTTAGATTTGATTACTATTACATATTATATACTACCAGTGTAATGCACCGTAAAATTTCTCGTAAACATATACCGTCGACCTATCTTCTAATTGTGAAAAGAAACTTCTTGTATGGATGGTGTTATACTCTGATACTACTTCTTAGTGCAGCAGCCTCTCGGATTGAATCAAAGTTTTATGAGGTACGACACGAGCGTGCATAGTCTCAAGATCGAAGAAGATGAATATCATAAAGAGAACCAAAATAACAATGTTAAAACAACTACGATAAGAGAGAAGAATTGGCGAAAGCTGGCCGCAAATTCTTTAAACACTACTTTAAATAAGTGATTGTTGCTCTCTCACGACCTCTTAAACCTTTTAGGGCTTTTTGATCTCAGCCCTGTACAAGAATTTAGTGCTAAAGAATAGCCAAGCCTCTAATCCTTTCATGCATCTCTTGCTTTAGATATATTGATTTGTGGTTTTTTAGTTGCTTAGGTTCTTCATGACCACCCCTTAGGTTTATATAGCATTTCTAGTTCTCCTCCAAAGCAAATAGGAATCATACTTCTGTTATGATTAGGATCCTAATCCTGTTAAAATTCATCTATGAATACATTTCTAAATCATAAAAAGCTATATATGAGTAACCATATTTAATAGATAGATCGACCGTGATTTGACTCCTAGGGACATAGACTTTGTCGAAACTCATTAACAAATTCTCGTGTCTCTAAGAGCAAGTACAATAATGTCACCTCAGTTTACTATAAACATGTACACATTAGCTTTTTCATATGTGGAAGAGTGAGAAAATATAAGAGAAAAGAGATCAGCTCGCTCTCATGCAGTAGCCAGTGTTGTATGGGAAAAGATATAATAGTTATGTACAAGAAAAAAATAGTTATTGAATAGCATCTAGAAACAATTTTTAGAGATAGTTACTGTACAAACTAATTTTAGTGCTTACTCTAGATGATATAAATAAAAGATAGAGTAAATAATAGATTTTATTATTGTACTTCTTCTTATTAATTTGTTTTGCTAATGAGATCCATGTTCTTCGGGCTAAAGCTGCCGCTGGTTCCAACTTCCAACACCTATTGATTGCGAGTTAATAGACCGAATCTGTAGTTTTCTTAGCTAAAGTTGAACCTCACCAAGTTCATTGTTTGACTAGTAATCTAATCTAACTAGCAGACAGTACGTAGAGATAGACAATAGAGGCAAAATGGGAAAGTGCTGACCAAAAAAGCCGAAACAAAAGATGCCTGTAAACAGTCAGTCGACCAAACGTCTTTTTTCAAGGAAGGTCGTCAGTAGACCAAGTTAGAAGTGCAGCTATAACTTTATATATCATCCGATCAATCTTTATTTGAATGAAGGTTCAAACTGAGCATGAATGATGCATCCAATCCAGTACTAGCTTGTATAGCAAAGTTTTAAATCGTGATTTTCGCGGCTTCACTGCAAGATCCTAAGCAAGTAACAGCAACTATCCACTATTATTCATTGTGTTTTCAACATTATTTTTGTAAATAAACATGTATATAATATAAGTCACCTCCAAATAAATTACAAAAATATGGTACTTTAGAAGGTACTAATATTTTATAATAAGAATAACAACTTCTTAGGGCAGTCCCAATCCATAGTTTCCATGACCAGTGTCTAAAGGGGAAAGAGAGTAATAAATCAATGTATAGTTTCACAGCCTATAGTTTCCATAAGCAGTGTCTAGAGGAGAGAGAGAGCAATAAACCAATGCATGAGCAATAAACCAATGCATGCACCACAAACACACCTTGATCAGTGCGCAGAAACGTCCAATGCAGATTTTGCTCGTTTCTTGTGCCTTGGTGCCCGTGTCAACCCAGTTTCTTGCATGAGACACGGTTTCTTTGTTTTTCCTTCTCTCCCTTCCTTAATTCCTATGCCACATCAGATTTTTGCTTAGTTGGCAACGTAATTAATTCTATGGACACTAGCTGAGGTGGAGGGTTGGGAATGCCCTTAAGATGTTGTGTATCATTTTTTTCATCCAGCTCACTCTTCTCTTTTTCCTACTCACTTCTCCCACCCTTCTTCTTCCTTCTCTAACATAAAATTTTAAAATTAGAACATTTCAACTTTAAAATTTTGAATAGGAAGTTTTAACTCGAAAAGAATCAACTCAAAATTTAAAACTAAAAAATTTCAAATCAGAAATTTTCAAATCGAAAAAGTTTCAACATGAAAAGTTTCAAATAAAAAAGTTTTAACTTAGAAAACTTTCAATTCAAAAAACATTTGGTTCGACAAGCTTCGATTTAAAATTCAAGTAAAAAAGTTTTAAATCGAAAAATTTTAACTCAAAAAATTTAAATAAAACGATTTCAAATTAGAAAGTTTAAACTAAAAAAAATTGAAATCGAAAATTTTCAACTCCAAAAACATTCAATTCAAAAACATCCAGGTAGAAAAGTTTCTATTCAACAAAATTTTGATTCAAAAAGTTCGCTTAAAAAACTTTTGAAAGTGACTAAAAAAATACTTGTTTTGAAAACTTGTGGGCAAAATTTGAAATACAAAAACTATTTTGAGTTTGAGATAAAGGGAATAGAAGAGAAAATAGGGTGTAGGAGGTGATGCCACTAGAGACTAGACACTCAAATTCACGGTCATCATTCATCAATTTTCGACGAGCGCACTAGACAACCATTCCCTAAAGCCGTCAGAACGGATACGACACTGTAAAAGCCAAGCCAGTATGCACCTTCTCACCAAACCCCCAAACGGCAGACAGTAGCAAGCACGTAATGACCTGACAGAAGTTTCTTAAGACTAGGTTTCAGGGTTGTTCTTAATTAGGGGAAGACTCGGTTTGACCACCGGGTTTGACTTTGCAAATAATGCCATTTTGTATGATTTCCGTTCGATTTTCGTAAAAAACTGATACCACTGGGTATTTGATTTTCAACTGTAAATCGGTATCGGTAACCATGCTTCGGTCCTCCTAGAAGAAATCAAGTCGAATTTTCCCCAGCCAAGTGGCCCGCAGAGTAGGTGGTCAAGGTTTGCTTGGGTTTCACATGAGAGCGAGAGGGATGAACTGATCAACGCTGCAAAAGCTTCTTGACCAACGCATGCTGCACGGTCTCATGGCACGCAGCAGGCAGGAGAACTAGAAGCTGAGCTCGCTTTTCCGGACACAGGAAAACATAGTCTAAAAGGCCATAAATGATAATTATATCATAATATTATTAACAACAAGTACTTGATCACTAAAAAATATGAATGTTCGATTATTGAAAAAGAACGCTACAAGGTTTTTTTTTACTATATTTTCTTATAGTTCAGTCCTATCATAGATGTATTTGGGCCTTTTAGTAATGTTGAATCTCAAATTTTAATTTTGGTTCATATGAATTCGATATGTAGTCTCTGCATATGGTTGCTCCATTTTTTTACGAAGCATGTACCTATACCTACCTTCGTTACAAAGCCAACGAAGAACACCACATTTACACCGGTCTGCAACAGAAATCACGCAATGTTAAGTTGTTTTTCCACGACAGTTGATCCGAGATGTCAATGTTTAATGCAATGTTGATTTTTTTTTTTTCAAGCGCATGCGCGGCAGAAATGCACTGCAGCAGATTTGAATACAAATGTGACTGCAGGTTAAACTTTGGCCCTTACAAAATGATTCGAGTAGTCCAACAGTTGACTCGAGGCAAGTGGTAGAGTAGTTAGGTGGTCAAAATTTTCGTATGTTTCACATGAGAGGGATGAATTGATCAACGCTGCGATGTTTCTTGACCAATGGATCATCTAGTGGCATCATGGGAGTAGGTAGAATTAAGTAGAACTAAGAAGAGCTATTTCATTTTTTTTTGAACGATAGGTATTTCAGGTTTGAACAGTATATTCACTACTACAAAACACTTAATAGGTGTCGTTCTATTTATGTTGGTTTTTTTGAAACCGACACAGATAAAGTTTTTATGTCGGTTCTAAAACTCAAAATGGCGGGAAGACTATTTATATCAGTTTTTAATTGAAACTGACACAAATAGTAGTCCTATTATTTGTATCAGTTCTAGCCAAAAACCGACACAAATAATATTATCTGTGTTGGTTCTAGCTAAAAATCGACGCAAATATTATTATCTGTGTCAGTTCTAGCAAAAAAACCGATGCAAATAATATTATCTGTGTCGGTTCTAGCCAAAAACCGACACAAATAGTCTTATTAGTGTCGGTTTGAAAACCGACACTGATAATATCAGATTATTACTGTCGGTACATCTGTGTCGGTTTGAAAACTGACACTAATGTCAATTTCGAACCGATACAGATGAGCTTCTCCATAGTAGTGATTGGTTAGTACTACCGTACCTTCCCATTTTCAGACAAATGATGTGCACTATATTGGCCACTACTAGTAATTAGATTGCAAGTTCATAAACGAAATTAATGTGTTCTCATTATAATTCGGTTAGACCAACGAGCCTGTAAATCTGTAATATGTGAACTTATGAGTTTGACCAGTGATCTTAACTGACAGAGAGTAGAGACTAGAGACAGCTAGCCTGGTGTTTGGAAGTGCAGCTACAAGTTTACAACTTAATTATATCAACTGATTTTTATTTGGACGAAGGTTCTAACTAGGCTCGTTATTAAGTGCATACATATAGCAGATAGGCGAACAGAGAGTAAACAGGGCTGGTCCTGAGTTTTTGGGATCCGAGGCGAAATTATAAATGGAGCCCCCCCATAACATAAGCATCGAAATATTTTTATATTACCATATATCAACTGAAAAGATAATATTCAGTGTATTATAGAAATTGTTACCAATAAATAAATGGAAGTACAAAAGTGAGATTATTTACCTCAAACATTTTGTAGAGATCATTTTAGGAAATATCTTCTAACATTTCTAGATGCAAAATCATCAATTATGGCCTCAATATTAATGTTATCTAATAATTTCTTCTCAATACATAAAGTTACCAAACCATTTAACCTTTCTTGAGACATTGTAGATCTTAAATAGTTTTTCAATAATTTCAATTTTGAAAAGCTTCTTTCAGCTGATGCCATAGTTACCGGCATAATAAGTAAGATCCGATAAGCAACAATTCCACAGTAGTTGCACAATTTTTCAGTTTTTAGATAAACACTAAGTGTTGTGTTCAGTCTCTGTCTCGGATGTGCTACAGTACCCACGATGGAAAATAGAAGTCCAGTCTAATTTTGTTTCGATTTCTGCTTTGATATGAAACAGCCCAACTCTTGTAATTGAGTCTATATATTGCAATGAAATCAGAAAAGACGTGAACAGTTTTCACATCGCAAAAATTGTTTTTTCTTTGAAAACAGCGTTCAAGTCTGAAGCTTTTGCTAGTTAGTTTCAGCCAAGAATTGCACACGAACGTTTCAGCCGAAGTGTGTCCGGTCGGAGCGTTTTCAGACAAGGAACAGAAAACTTATCACTGGCATTTAGTTCTTGGACTGATTACCAACAGTGATTGCTCTGGGCTCTCGTATAGGTACGTAATCTTCACATTAGGACGGAGTTACGGAAGAACCCCAGTAATTTAGGGGCCCAGGGCGGCCGCCCTGCTCGTCCCACCCAGGGCCGGCCCTGAGAGTAAAAAGTACACCTCTGAAGACAAGAGAACAGCGGCGAGGACGATCACGATATAGACATCAGCCATGCATCCCGAACCTAGCATGGTACCGGTGCACATTCCACCGCCCCAGTGCCCCCTCCCTTACCAATCAAGGCTCCTACCTTGTTCTCTGCTCTTCCTATCATCTCCTGTAATCTTAGTTTATGCGATACCGTACGATCGAATTAAATTTGGTTTGCATGAATTCAACAACTCATTAGGTGCAACGCAGTAGGTTGCGCGATTTTAGACTCGATGGGAGTACGCTACAACAAAATTCCAGCTATGTTGCTATCCATTAACCTATCGATCATCCATGCATACTGAACACAAGACAACAGCGGCGAGGCTATGCTCTTGCTATGGAGATTGTTCAGAAAATCTGGGGATGGAAGCGCCCCGGCGAGGCCTGCCTGAGGGGCATGGACAGCGAGCCTCCTGACCTGCGCCTGGTACTGGTCCACCAGGCTCTCAAGCTCCTCGCACTTCTGCACGTCCTCCTAGCTTGTGCCGCCGGTGCTGCACCGCCACCGCCCTCTTCAGATGGCGTTCTGCCGCACGACGGCCTCCAGCTGCAGCTGGTCCTTGCGATCGTCGAGGCCCTGCGCTTAGGGGTGCTAATGGGCCAAAGCCTAGCACAAACCTAGTCCAAATCCAAACTTTTGTTTATTTGATCTAATCCAATCCAAATCCAAAACTAATAGGTCTATATCTAATCCAAGCCCAAATAAAGGCCTGGACCTTGATCCAAGCCATTTACATGCACAACTAATAGCACTATAATCTCAACCCTACATCTATTCAATGTAGACCTACATCAATTTAGTATAAAATAAAAAGGTCTAGGCCTGATCCAATCTGGCCTAGATCCAATCCAAATAGCTATGGATCTAAAATGAGTCCAATCCATTTGTAGTTTTGGACCGGCCTAGTCCAAAAATCTGGACCGGTCCAAGCCCATTAGCACCCCTACCTGCGCTGCGCGGCAGGTGACGGAGCTCTCGACGGCCCCGATCACCCTGGCGGCGCGGGACCTGGCGTCGTCCATGGAGGAGGAGGCGCCGCGGTGCTGTAGTGCGGCAGGTTCGTCACCGTAGTCGCAGTCTTGCAGTGGCTTATTGAGGATTAATTTTAGACCAATATTATTGTCAACTATATGGCACCAATGCTAAGTGATGCGGGCATTCCTATCACAACACCTACATCATTATGGTCTTCTTCATCACCTTCTTCCTATATTGTTCATGATGAGACTTTCAATATGTTTTAAGACCCAGTAACATGATCACACACCAAGAAACTAAATCAGTATCTTACATTGCTACTAAATGAATATAAATCTGCTTCTAATGTGAGTTGGATGTTTCCTTGAAAAAAAAATATCATGTGTGTACTCAGATATGAAGGTATGGAAGGATAATATGACCAGCAGGAGGTGAGGGAGGACAGACACGGAGACACCAAAATAAAGAGAAGCAATGAAGCATCTGGAGTTCATCGCTTGCATTGTTAGCCATGAAGACAACATGGCTGCATATGGGCTGGCAAGCAGATAGACCATGAGGGAGGAGTGGCACGTTGGCCAAAACTAAGGACATATGGGCCAAGTGTGATGGCCACATGGGCCCCATGGACTAGCTCTGTGCAAGCCGATGAGGCGACCGGGTTTAGTACAGATAACATAATCCGATTAAAAAGCCTATAAATTTCACAAACAGAGCTCACTTGCGATAGGCGAGTACTCGTTGGAAAGCTTAGGGCCTGTTTGGATCCATTAGCAGCTAATAGTTTCTAGCTAATATTAGCGAGTTAACTATTAGCTGGCTAACTATTAGTTGGAGGGTGTTTGGATCCACCAGCTAATATGTGGCTAATAGATGCTATTGTCTAGAATACACATGCTATTAAATGCTATTGGTGGTAGACGAGAAGGGTATTTTGGTTAAATGCCACCTATTAGCTGCTATTAGCTGGGTTTAGCTAGCTAATGAGATAACCATTAGCTGGGTTCCCAGCTAATAGTTAGCTGATCTATTAGCTGGAGGTGTTTGGATCCATTCCAGCTAATTTTTAGCAGCTAACTATTAGCTGCATAGATCCAAACAGGCCCTTAATCAAAGACCCACACAATGGACATAGTGTCAACTCCAAATTTAACGTATGTGCGCTGCAATATACGCAACATCACAAACAATGTGATGGCCGTAACTTTAGGGTTTCCTTTTTCTTGTATTTTTTTTTTTTTTTTGAAAATTGGTCAGGAGCTCTGACATTGCTGTAAAGAAGGAGAGAAAGAACAGACGAACTACAAACACGCACCCCACACACGCACCCCCCACACGCACCCGCTTCTACACACACGCCCACGTCGAGCTGCGCTCTAACACAGGCGGTCTGAGCGAGCGCTGCTCGATCCAGCTAGTCGAGCCGAGGCTCGATCGCCTTTTTGCTTGTATTTGAGATCGTCTATTTTAGATGTCTTAGGAGGGCTATATACTCTGTATATTACACCCAGGGGTTCTCTAGCTACTGCGTCGATTCACCTTGCTCCTTCCGAGCTCCTCGGCCGATGCGTGTCCCTCACTGTCGCTACGCGCTCCTAGAGCGGTTAACCAGTCACGTCCCTGCAACTTCATTTCTGATCACGGGGACTAGGGGCAAGTAAGCCATGTAGCATGTCCATGTAACTCACTTTACGTTATTCAAATTAAAACTTATGCTTTTGATCTCACGGTTTGTGCTCCAAAGCTCCTGACAGAATAAGGAGTTCCAATCTGAATATTATCACCATTGTTCTCGTGTTTCCTTGTGTATTGCAGGACGAACATACGTCTACTTTTGCGTCTACTTTTGCGTGATCAAGTAGACGATGATCAGAGCGTATTGTTAGGTGAATCCACGTGTCGTAGGTTGCTGTATCGAGATGATGGTTGACCAGTGTTCGTTGGGTTTGTATATCCGAAGTTATCTTGATCCTATATCATGAATATTGGGCACCCCAAATCACTGAGTATACTTATACCATAAAATTAGCACAAGAGAATGAGCATGTCAGTAGCAAACTTAGGCCCCGTTTGGCAACTTGGAACCGAGCTATTTCTACTAGAATCTGGGAGAAACCCAGCCAAATGGGCTAAAACTCAAAACGTTTCTCCTCGGAACGTTTCTTCTTTTTCCACACCGGGGCTGAATCGCCCTCAACCCCGTTTCTACTAGTTTCTATTAGAATCTGGAACCGTACCAAATGGTTTGTAGAAAGTGATTCTGATTCTACCTGAAACGTTTCTACCAAGAATCTGAAACTGTTTCCGTTTCTACTAGAATCTAGAATCGTACCAAACGGGGCCTTAATCCTAGCCAAAATCGATAAACTAGCCGGAACCGTCGACGCTGTTGCCGAACCGCAAGATTGTGAGACTCACGCTGCGACCGAAGGCAAGTCTCCTTGACGTATGTTGGTCCCATGATTTATAAATGTTTTACAAATTGCATTGCTATTTATATAAAAGGATGGTGTTAACGTTAGACTGTTAGTTATACCTGTTGCTTATACCTCCTTGATATTGTTATCTCTGATCCTTTGTCGCCCTAGTACAGTAATCCACCATAATAAATACTTTTGATAAAATATTTTTTGATTAGGGGAATGACTATTTAGAAGACAGTTTGGATGGAACATATTAGTATAGAATGTAGATTGGAGCTAGAACCCAACTTGATTGGAGATTACATGAGTATTAGTGTTGATGGGGATTAGTCATTATGAAATTGATCTATGAATGGTGATAGTTGAACTATTGAGGAGTTGGATTGTGATGGCAGTTCACAATATAATTAGTATGGATTGGGGGAATATTGAAAGATGTATGATATTAAGAATAATAATCGGTAAAATTAAATAAATAATATTGAGAGTCATACTTGTGGATCAAATAGAATAAGTGATGAATCATATTTCGGTGGATTTTAACAAGCATACTATATGATTTAGAGATGACAATGTGAAGGGTTAAAATAGGTGATATTGAGAACGATACTCGATGATTTAGTCAATGATATTATCAAATACACTCGATGGAGTAAGTGGATGATATTGAGAATCATACTCAGTGGTTTAGTTGATGATTTTGTGAAATATAGTCTCGCGATAACCATTTATGTGGAATTATGAATAATGTGGATTATGTGTGATTTGTTTAGTCGATCTGGTATCATTGTTTATGGAAAACCACTATTGTCGGGGAATTAATGAGATCTTGGTTTTGAGGAATCTTTGGTAAAAGATGCTTGGAGATGAGATTATGAATTATTCTTGGTGGATCAAGTAGATTACAAGATTAATCGATGTATGGATGATGGGTAATCAATAAGGAGACTTATATTTTGAGGAGATTGTTTCATATGCAATAATGTTAGTAGCTTAGAATGATTTTGGAGTCATGATTGCATATGTCAAAGACTCTACGTGTTGGAGTACTAGACCGGGCTGGATTATATAATGTCGTGATAATAATGTGAGATCTTGGTAACTTCATGATTCGGGAGGTTACAGAATGGACTATAATAATTAATTTTTATCAACACTGAGATTTGAAAACTATAAATAAACTAATGGTGGAATAAAACAGTTCGGTAGAAATGCTTAGACTCGCAGTCAGTCAGTATGCACCTATGGGTGGGAATTTTTTTATAACTCTTGAAAACTTGTGTTGGAAGTTATAGGCAAAGAGTATTGCCATTGGTTTACAAAATAAAAATAAAATGAAAAATGGTTTAGACTTGGGCGGAATGGTTGGTCTGGCGGGTGCGGATAGAGCACTGGTCCTAGTTTGTGCACGTACCGCCCCAAGTCAGGACCGACGCTTATGACTGTCTCCATTCTAAGCATTACCGTACAACCACATGTCCATTATGGGTACGACCTGGCTGAATAATTTGTAGAAACCTAACTTAGACTCACCAGATGGTGGAATGTGAGTACCAGATAGATGCAAGACTGTTTTTCTCACACGGCGCAAGAGGGGGCTTCTGTATTGGGTGGATAGAACCCTAACAGCGGTGAAACCTCAGCGGATGGGTCGGGTTAGGCGTATACATTGTAAAGACCTTGTCATGATATCACTGCCGGCACACCTAAGGAAGTGTGTTAATTGTACATGGCACTAAGGGAATATCATGTCTTATGGGTAAAGTTGTACACCTCTGCAGAGTTAAAACTATTCGAATAGCCGTGCCTACGGTCAAGGGCAAAGCGAAGAATGCTTTCATATTGGTAGACTTTTGCTTTTGTTTTAAAAACTAATGGTTTGGGATCCGGGAGTGGTTAGAACTCTCGGGTGTGCTTCTGGCGGCTAGAGTCAGATAGGTGGATTAAACCTGATTTTGTGAACCATGGCAGATAGAGCCATGTACATGGATTGAATCCTGATCTTTTTGAAATGTGGTGGATAGAGTCTGTATACTAGTGATTGGTGGCTAGAACCGTCACTAGAGTTATAAACAATTTCAAATGTACAAATAATTGTTAAAAATGGCTTTGTGCAAAATATTACATGTAAAGTTTGTGAAAGTATTGCTTTATGCAAAAGAACCATAATAAGCCATCCTTGGATAGCCTTGCATTATGCATTTTTCCCAGACTTGCTGAGTACTTTATGTACTCACATGTTACATTCTAAACATATCTCAGAAGTGGATGAAGCTGTCAAAGGAGATTCTAAGGACTAGGACGCGTACCCCACTCGATTGCCTGTGGCATATGGATGGGTCACCACTTGGTGTTATCTTCTTCCACTGCAGTTATTCAAGTTGTTCAGCCTGTAAAGGCAGTAATGGTAAACCTCGACCATAAGGTCTTTGCTTTTATTTGATGTTATTATTATTTGATTATATGTAATCGTGATATGGTTGTTGATTCATCACTGTTTGACTGTGTGTACTAGCTACTGATATGGGACTAGTACAGAAATACACAGGGGATTCCGGATAGCCGATCCGGGGGCTCACAAAAAATTTGAAAACAAATGAAACCATGAGTCAATGAAGATGCTAAACTTTGACCCTTTATGAACTAAACCTATACAGACTAATAGTACACATAAAACTTAAGTAAAATATGGTATTTCAGTTTATGCAGAGATATTTAGATTTAGACTCTATTCAATCATAAGTATATCATAGAATGAACCTTTATAATTTCAAAAGTTTGAACAACCATAACTATAGAAAATGATCTCTAAAGTTTATAAGAACAGAACCTAAACCCTCCTAAAACCATGATCTCACGCCCCCATAACAAATAACGTAAACTGAGACCTTATATATGTTAGTTTGTTAATTATCAGTAACTTGTAGCTCATTTAAGTTTAAACATCCATAACCCTTGTAAACAAACCTCGAACTTAAGACGAGAAGCATGTCATCCTTTGACAATTCAATCCATCTCTCGTATACATGATATATTAATAAGTTGTGATTGACTCCTCAATCACGGCATGTCCATGCACTTCCATAAACATATCACACAAGTGGCCTAGACATATATCTCCGTTACACTGGAGTGGCAAATTCCATCTTGACTGCTCACTTCTCTCTGCATGTTTCATAGTAAACATGAAAGCTACATTTATAACTATCCGGTTAGAAAATAGTGTTTGGTAACCCCAAGGTAAACTATTACACATGTAGGGAATATGACAATCTCAGGTCTAAGGATCATATATCTACTATGTATGAGATACACTGATGATACATAAGAATGTAACATTCTCGCAGTGTCCCATTGCGGGTCTATCTAACCCATGTTCTTCAACATGCGTTCACAATGTATTGATTATATCTCCATATCCCATGATCTGTGAAATATGATCATCTATCAGTACATATGCTGATCTATTTATTGTATCCTCTACGACGATATTCGATCAAAGATATTTATAGAATTATATCAATAAGTAAAGTGTTTCATAAGCAAGTCGCATACTTGCTGATCAATATAATGATATACATTCATTGGACCAATAATCATATTATTATTCATAAATATAATCATGCTACAATCATCTATATGACTGTCTCAATGGCATAACACTAACAAATACTATTAAAACTTCAAGTTAAATCATGAACTCCCCCTAGATATTTGCATTCATATAATATATGGACTTGGAAACAAAATACACATCTTTAAGTTGAACCTATGATGGAATTCATCATTTATTTTGAATCCAAAGCATGCATCTAGAAATAATAATATAGAATTGGATGCATACGTTTAACATTTACGTTTTTCATTGAAATAAGACTAATAAGAATTAAATTCAACAAGATAGATAGTCTCACATGTAGATTTGTCATTTATTTATCAAAGTATACAACTATATATAAGAATTTTGCACTGGTGGCATACCTTTTAGATTTTCCATTTTACATCCAATTTAGATTAAACAAAAACATAGTCAATAGAAATGTTTATCTCTCAATTGATTTGTCATTAATTAATAATTAAGCATTAATCGCCAAAACCAAATGGAGCTTTGAACTTACATGTGGGCCTGTGTGTTGCTGCTAGTGGAATGAAGTGTCGAGACAGTCAGAGATTTTAACAGAGAGAGTAAATCTTTTTGGAGAAAACCTCCAAAAAAAAGGAAACAAAAGGTACTAATTTTCTTAATTTTTTAAAACACTGCTTTAAATAAAATTTAAAAAATATTCCTTTAAACAATATAGAAAATAAAAAAAGTTAACTAAAAAAGTACTTTAGCATTGTAGCTTCGTGATAGTTAGATTAAAAAAAATTCCAGATAGTTAGATATAGTTATATTAGATTTTTATTAAGGTTTGCTTCGGGGCTGAACAAACAATACCTCACATAACTAGACTCGAACCCAAGTTTGGCCCGAGTAGAGAGGGATCTGAGCTTAGCAACCTATAGCATCCAACGAGGTTTCAACTTTGTTTTCATTAAATATCTCGGAGGCGGCCTAAATCTAAAATTTCGATGAGATCTCAGAATTTCAAACAAAATTAAGACGAAATCCAAAAATCAAATTTCAAATCCGGCCATTTTCAACCGAAAAATCCGAGATTTTGACCGAAATTACTGAGATTTTGTTCAAATTGAAATGACAGAAAAATGATCAAAAATATATCAAAAAGTTTTAAAATTTTTATGGATGATCTTGACCCCAATTTCAATCAAATCCGGCCCACAAAAATTAAAATCCGATCAAAATATCCAAGATTTCGGCAGAAATAACCGAGATCTCATCGAGATTTTAAAAGTGCTGTAGTATTTGAATTTTTTTTATTCAGTTGAGATTTAAGATGTCAACCCTGACCGAAGAACGAAATTTCGATCTAGATGACTGAAATCTTGACGAGAATTTAAACCATGGCGTCCACCTCAACCGTCCATTTTCAGATCGGACGATTACCACGACTCATCTCGTGCCAACCACGCACACCTCTCCTCCCTGACTCTGTTCTTCCCCAATCCCCCCGTCCCGATCCATCCAACCTGCGTTTCCAACCTTGTTCGAGGCAGATCGCGCAGGAAGCCTTGGGAGGGAGACGGCAAGAAGATGTCGTCGGATTCGTCGTGGTCACGCGCGCTCGTGCAGATCTCGCCCTACACCTTCTCCGCCATCGGCATCGCCGTCTCCATCGGCGTCTCCGTCCTCGGCGCGGCATGGTAAGACCCCGTCTCGCCCACACCTGTACCCGCCTGTGCAGCCTGCCTACTGATCTCAGCGGCCTGTTCTTGCTCTCGCAGGGGGATCTTCATCACGGGGAGCAGCCTCATCGGGGCCGCCATCAAGGCGCCCAGGATCACCTCCAAGAATCTCATCAGGTGGGGAATCGTATAGTCTTGGTTCGCTGCCCTTATTTGATTCTGTAGCGTCTCGTTCGAGCTGCCGTTGCTAGGTTTGGCTATGCTTGGTGCGCTGTGAGTTGGTGCTGCCTTGACGATATGTGGTTGCGTGGGGGAGGGAGTAGGCATTGCTTGGTCTGTTGATTATAGTTAGTGCTGGTACTGCTTGGAACTTCAAGCATCGAATAGTTGGATAGAGCAAAGTACTGTAGTTCTGCTAGTATGTTAGTGCATGTGGGGAAGTATTCGTATGCAATGGCGGAGACCGGCCTCGGGCCACGGAGGAGCAAAAACCTTTGAGAAAATTGGTCCAAGGAGCCGATACACCAGGGAAATGGGCCCAACATCAGCGACCCGACCCGAGGTTTCGTCCATAGGATGCCTCTGCACCTGTTCATATGGGTGTAGGAATTAGCTTGGAGGTGTTTATCTTTCTTGTCTTGTTCTGCAAAGTATTATTCTAGCTTGAATTCAGTAGTGAGATCCTTAAAAATGCCAACGATATGCGATTATAATTGCCTAGCTAAAATTCGTACGTTTTAGATTCCTGGGAGACTTGCGCTCTATTTCTCAAGGCAGTTGGTTTAGTTGAGTGCCCTTTCATACCTGTTGATTGTTGTGAGCCTTCCAGCCTCCTTTGACCTTTAAGGTATACATAGCTTGGTTTGTCTGTGAGCGCTATCTTTGTTGAGATTTAGTTGTTACTACTGTGAACAATACTTAGCATGCAAAGAGACTGTTGTGGTTATGTTTTGCATCTCATTTGTAATAACCTAGATCCTCATAGCCTTTGTTTTTCAGGTACGCATCCTGAATCCTCATGTTTCATGCTTGATTATGGCTCTTTTCGACGAACTGGATTTATTATTCTATAAATGAAGTGTTTTTTTTTCAATCTGAACAAAAAAGAGCTAGGCAATTACGCTCTGATGAATGGTATTTTTTGAGTTCTGGTGTGATATTTGCACACTTTTCCCTATTTTGTCAAGTTTTTAAAGACTACAAGTATTTCCAAGTCATATTTTTTTCTGCTTGCCTTGCTGGACACTTGGATATGTGTTGGTGCTTGGTGCTCATGTTAGTGTTTGGTCCAAAACTTGGATGGCTACTGAGTTGCACACACAAAAGCCATACTCCTATCAGCTTCACCAGATCTTGATAGAAAACTAGATAGTAGAAAGCCAAAGCTGGAGGCTCTATTTAGTCTTGCTGGTCCTCTGTTGTTTTGGTTAGGGCAGTCAAGTTCTTCCAGTGGTCTTGTGTGATCCAATCTTGTTCCTTACTCCTTAGTTGCCTTGTATCATTTGATTCATTGCTCAACCTTTGCTTGTTGGTTTTATTTCTCTCTCTTTTTGTTGTGGAATGTTCAGCAGAACAAAACCAAAGCAACTAGCATGTGAGCTATTATACTGATGATAATGTGAGGCTTTTATGTTTTATGCTTAGTCTATTCTAGTCTTCTAGGGCAGGAATATGAGCTGCAAACATATGTAAAGTGGATGTTTGACTCTACATCTGTAATATCATGTAGCACAGCCACTGAATTGTGACTAGAAGGAGCACGTGCATGCACATGATGTATAGGATGAACACCAGTCTGATGGGAAGTTGGGAACTGAACTTTTGAGTGCTAGCAGTGGTGTTTATTTCTGAAAGTTTTGCTTTGTTTACTCATTTTGAGAATTAGAGAGATGTTTTTAACTACAATAGTTTAGTCATTTGGCTCATTTCAACTCACCGTGATTATCCCTGAACGGTGAACCAAAAAGACCCACTTATATGTTGTGATGCCTATGAATACAAACAGTTTGTTGTGAGTAATACAGCATGGATTAAGGGACTTGGGATTTGTTTGGTTGCTTGAAGCAATTCATCCTGCATGAGTGGATGCATGCCACATGTTATCCTGAATAGATGAATGCAGGTCGATTTGTTTTGGTTTCTATAGTTCATATGACTGGCAACTGGATGTGCTGAGATGTTGTTACTATTTGGTTAATTGCATGAAGTTTAGGTTCTTGCATCAGTTGCACAAACAAGGTCCATATCTGGCTTCTAGTATGCATCTAAATAGCCTATATTTCCACCATTTAACTCACATAATCGAACAGCATCTGATGGACTCAGCCCTGCATCTGCTGATATATGTGTCTTTATATGTGAGCAACGAAAAAGGCACTTGGGCACAAGGGAATGCAGCAAGTTTAGTTGCAGAATTATGAATTGATTAGCTAGTGGTTGCATCTAGCTTTATATTAGAAAATTATCTATCATTAATTTCCTAAGCTTTTGGTCTTTGACATGTCTTGAATGACCTTTTGAATCACCGTTTCACTTTTAACTTGTGATTATGCATCTACCTTTGCTTTGCAGTGTTATATTCTGTGAGGCTGTTGCGATTTATGGTGTAATCGTGGCAATCATCCTCCAAACAAAGCTTGAAAGTGTGCCATCAGCTCAAATGTATGCTCCAGAGTCTCTCCGAGCTGGCTATGCAATCTTTGCGTCTGGTCTTATTGTTGGCTTTGCTAATCTTGTTTGTGGGTAAGCACCAACCTTACATGTTATTTTCTTGTGTATTATGCTCCATAGTTCTAGATGATTAATTTTCCGATCTACAGGGTATGTGTGGGAATAATTGGAAGCAGCTGTGCACTGTCTGATGCTCAGAACTCATCACTCTTTGTAAAAATCTTGGTGATTGAGATCTTTGGCAGCGCTTTGGGACTGTTTGGGGTGATTGTGGGCATAATCATGTCAGCCCAAGCAACATGGCCAACGAAAGCGTAACTGTATCCATCCTGCAATCTGTAAATTATTTTGGACGAAATCTTCTATTGAGATGTCAAACACATGGCCTAGCTGCTTTTATCTTTTTTGTTCTTTTGCACCTTTTGTTTGGCAGATCATGTAATATGATGCTTAATGCCTCCAATCGTAGAGTTCCTACCGCCAAGACTCCATGTTTGTTGGATTTATTGTAGGTGCTATTGCTGTTGCATGTGGTCTGCTTATTGAATAAATGCATTGAACTCAAGGTTAAGTATAGTTGATCATATCTTTCTGAGTCCAAGTGTTGGTGTGTTCTTGAAATGAGGCAGATACTACAAGGCTAGCCAAGTGTCTCCTTTTGTAGCCAACGGTTGTACACAATTACTGTTGTCGTGCTACACTGCTTCGTGTTGTTTACTTTGTGCTTCAACTTTTCGCTGTGATGCTGCTGCCAATGTCTGGGGCAGTACCCAGCAGGGTTCAAATTTTCGTTTTTGGTCAAATCCCGGCGTCGACCGAAATCCGATTTTTCGGCGAGATCTCGTTATTTCGGACGAAATCCGGATGGAATTCAAAAACCAAAATTTAAATCCGGTTTTTTTGAACCGAAATTTCTGGGATTTCGTTCCAAATACCGAAATTTCGTCCCAAATATCCGAGATCTCGGTAAAATTCAATTGAACGGAAAATGGTTCAAACGATGTCAAAAATTTTTGAAATTTTGGTCAGACCTGGAAAATGACTTGAGGAATCCAATCCGGTCAAATCCGGTCAAATTTTGGACAAATTTCGGTCAAAAAAACGAGATTTCGGTCCATTTCACCGAAATTTCGCCGAGATTATAGGGTACTGTAGCACTTTTAAATTTTGTTAGGGTTTTTTTAATTTCGCCGAGATTATGGAACTCGGGGGGTTCGAAAACCGAAATTTCGTCGAAATTTCGCGGGATTTCGGCGAGAATTTGAACCTTGGTACCCAGTAGTGTCTTTGTACCAGTCCATTAGGCTTCTAGTCGGAGAAATTGTACCTGAAGTGGAACATGGTGTGGCTTTTATTCTGTTGCTCGTCGTTTTCAGTTTCTGCATACCGTAGTGCCAGATTAGGGTGAAGAGAGAATTAAAAAATGAATCCAAAAGCACAAGATTGAGCCATCCACGGAACCTTCACTTATCGATTGAGCACAACCTAAATCAATTTAATGAATTAAATGTGTCTTAAGCACAATGATACAACACATGCTTCATTATACTTAAGAGCTATTTATTTATCCTTGATTAATCAAGGAACACCATCAACACATGATGAAGGGTTTACTATTGATTAATACAACAAATGAATTCAAATTAAATTTTCATTTAAATTGATACGAGTATATACTAACTACACAAGTTTTCATATACTCATGTTGATGATAAGTAATGATCCATGATATGTAGAATATATATAGAAATAATCATTACTCTAAGCCATCAACTATAGAATAAAAGACCACAAGTATATGTGCATACATATTATTAACTTTGAATCATTATGCACATATTCAAATTGATTGTATTGGAGTTCATCTTATATTACCATGAGTCTACTAGAACTAGGCATTTAGAATATATACTCAAGGATATGTTTTAATGTATTGATTATTTATATATGGAGTGAGGAATAGATCAATACTAATGAAACATCAAGTTAGAGTGTGAACTCCCCCTAAAGATGTGCATCCATGTGATATATGGATTGGGAAACATAATGCACATTTTATGGTTAAAACAACGGAGAATTCATACTTCAACTTGAATCCAAAGTATGCTGTGAATAATAGAGTGAATACGTATACATACCTTAGGTTTTTTCATTTTCCATCCAAATATGAGACTACTTATCATAAACTCAATAAACATGTTAGTCTCATTAAAGATTAGGTTTGTCATTAAACAAGATTAAGCATTAATCTAACACCAATCACCAAAACCAATATAGCTTGAACTTACACCTTCTAGACCGATGGATGGCTAGATGGTGTGGTACCTTAAAAAATTGTGCCAGAACTATTCAAACACTCTAGGCGGAAGGCAAGATTGGTGGCGAATGCCTTACTAAACAACAATTGGATTTGAGATATTCAGCACAACCTAAATGTACACCTTCTTACCGAATATGTCCAACTATGGTTGAAAGTACGATCCGTGCTGTTACGCCCAAAAATTGACGAAAAAATAATCTAGACACAAACTGCCAATGGCATCTACACAGCGAGCTTGGCGTACCACATGCAGTTCGCAGGAAGCACCTACAAATCCTTATGTGCCACAATTTGGTCAGCATAGGCGCCATCACGCTGTAAAATCTTCCTCTGTCTTGCACAACAAAACTGGCTATGGACGGCGCAGTGCTTGCAACGAAGGGGGTGGCCCAATCAATATTTCTGTCAGATGTGTTGTCACAATCTGGAAACTGCATTTCACTTGTTCATAGATTGCCCTCAAGTTCGATGGCTGTGGACAGCCGTAGCCCAATAGGTCCGATTGCCATCTCTGCTACTAGACCGGTAGGAACCGGCAACGCACCTGGAACAATGGAACCTGCAATGAATCAACCGCCAAATGACACTTCGAAAGGGGGTCCAAACCTTGATTATCCTAACATGCTGGCAATGGTGGAGAGAGCGCAACAACAGAGTTTTTCAAAACAAATGCGAAACCAACGAAGACATTCTTCAGTCCATCAAGAATGAAGTCGCAAACTAGATTGTCATTGAGACAACAAGCCTAAAAAACTGGTGGACTGGCTTTCTTGAGAGAGAACTCTTATTCCTCTTTTCTTCCTTGTCACCCCCCCCCCCCCCCCCCGCGATGGTGCAGTCTCTGGCACCTTGTACATGTGCTTTTTCTATTAATATAAACATAGCTAGGCTGTCTTTAAAAAAAAAGACATGGACGGTGGAGATTGTTATAGTACTATATACAGTAAGATGGCCTTATTTTCCATGTCACTTTCCCTTGCTATCTTCACATTTCTTTTGTTCCAAGATTTTCGCACATACCCAGCTTGGTGACTTCGCCTATGTTTGCACATTATCGGTATATTGGTTTGACCAGTCAGTATTTCATTGTTCACTAGAATGACGGTTGAAAACTGTGATCTTCTTGAATGAAGATACCTACTTTTGTTGGGCTGGCATTAGCATGACCTCAACGTTTATGTAGCAGGATGCTATGTGCTGTGTTTCGTGCACTATATCAGCTTCTTATTTTCATAGCCATTATATAAATGTTGTAAAAACTTGCAATTTTTTTAACATAAGAAGGTAAAGAGCTCTTTATCTTATGACCATTATATTGAAATGGTAGCCAAAAGTTGTTACAACGTCAATAGCATTAAAAAAAGTTTAAATAGAAACAAAAAGAGAAGAAGAAAAACACACACACACACAGAGAGAGAGAGAGAGAGAGAGAGAGAGAGAGAGAGAGAGAGAGAGAGAGAGAGAGAGAGAGAGAGAGAGGAACTTTACAACACTAGAGGTACAAAAGATAAGGGAAAAGAGAAACTACATAGAGGAGATTAAGCTAACAGCTGGCTCCACTGGCGGAGAGAAAATCGGTGATTGAACTTTGACCTGTAAGCCCAAAAGCTAATGGAGTCTTGAATCTGATGTCGAATTGAGATGGCGTTGTCTTTGATTTTATGAAACACTCATGTATTTCTTGTAGTCCACAATGTGTGAGCACAGGTTGTAGAACATATTGGCCAAACTTTATAGAAAGGACCCGCGTCAATGGATGTTCTTTCAGCGAATTCCAGTAAGCATTGTGATAAATTTGCTATTGTTGCTAAGCCTAGTTTTTTTTTCATAGATTGTCCACAACTTTACATCACAAGATGATATGATCTATTGTTTCCAATGCAAGGCAAAGGTCACAATAAGGGTCATTTTTCCAATGTTTGGTTGTCATATTGTCCTTAGTGTTCAGTCTTCCTCTGAAAGCCAGCCATAAGAAGATTATGTATTTGTGTGGTATTTACTTATGCTAGGCATATTCATCCACTAGCCAATTGAGGCTGTGAAATGATACCATGGGTACCCCCATCAGCCCGGAACTACGAACGGGCTGACCTCCTTAGAAGCCCAGTTCTGGCGAAAGGTCCGTGGGCCGCGAAGAGTGGGCCTGGCCCTGTTTAGAGCCAGCCCCGGACGGCCAGCAGACTCCGACCTCCTAGGTCGGAGCGCGTGCTCGGTCGGCTCCACTAGCGCTCGAGGGGCCAAGACCCGCGCTGGTGGAGCGCCAACTGAAGGTACGCGACGACCCCTGACATCCGTACCGGGGTAGGCGGTCCCTTCCCGAGAATGTCAGAGGATGTGCCAGGAAGTCAAGCCCCGGTCCCATCGTCACTGACACATCACGGAGGAGAGCGTCCCCTCCCGAGGCCAAGCTGAGGTCAAATACAATTAATCTTTGGAGCCGACGTTAAATGCAGGCGGTCGTCACCTGTCACAAGACGGCCGAAGACCCCCTGCTGCAGGACTACCAACCCGGCATGGGGATAATCGGAGCCCGGTCGGACGACAAGACAGAAGACCAGACTCCAAGGTGTACAGTACCCCTTCCTTTTTCTCTCCAAACTCCCATGTAACCTGCCGCCTCCGGGTATATAAGGAGGAGTAGGGCTCCGGGGGGAGGGGCGATCAATCAGGCAATAGAACAAAAAGAAACCCAATCGGGCGCAAGGGAAATTGATCGATCGAACTCTTGCCCCATCTGTAACCTCTTGTGCGTCTCACGAAAGCAATACATCCCAACAGCACGAACTGGAGTAGGGACGTTCAGCCCGAACCAGTATAAACCCCTGACTTCCTGAGTCAACCATTCGAGGAGAGGGAGCGCGCGACCCCCACTAACCAAAAATTCGTATTGCCGGTGCACGAAACACCGACAAGGAGGCATTCCCAATTTATTGTGTCAAATGCTTTGTTAAAATCCAATTTGAGTACTATCATTGGCTTGTTCCTTTTTAGGGCATATTGAACTAATTTAGAAGCTAGTAGGAAGGATTTTGTTATTGGTCTTTTATTGATGAAACCAGATTGCATGTGATCGATAAGATCTAAAATCTTTGGTTGCAGTCTATTGGCCAGAACTTTACTTATGATCTTGGGTATACTATGCAAGAGTGCGATAGGCCTGAAGTCTTTAATTTCCATGGGCGTATTAATTTTCGGTAGCAGTGTGATATAAGATGTGCTCACTCCTGAGAGATCAAGACGAGTGGCATGTAGGTCTACAAATAACAGTAGTAGATCTGGCTTTAGAGTGTTTAGCTAGGAATTTCTTGTAGAATTCATTTGTAAATCCATCAAGTCTAGGACTTTGTTGTTCGAGGAATGTATAATTGCATTTGCTATTTCTTCCCAGTTGAACCTAGCGGATAGGGCCTGCAGGCTTTGTTGGTGGTGGTATAGTTGTGTGAGGTCAATAATCAGTGTCCCTTGCACCATTGTACTGAAAAGCTCTCTAAAGTAATCAGTGGCAATTTATAGTTTGTTGGCTATGTCATAGTACTCTATGTCATCTTTAATCAGTACCTTGATGATGTTCTTACGGTGTTTGATGAAGAAATGCGAATTCTCATCTCCAAATTTGCACCACTTGATATTTCCTCTTTGTCTCCACTTTAGTGACCAAAACCAAGTCAGGCTCTACAAGTTATGCTGAACATTCTTTCTAAA
The DNA here is from genome assembly GCA_036346355.1 of Rhipidocladum racemiflorum. Classification (NCBI taxonomy): domain Eukaryota; kingdom Viridiplantae; phylum Streptophyta; class Magnoliopsida; order Poales; family Poaceae; genus Rhipidocladum; species Rhipidocladum racemiflorum. Next base: position 1,980,150 of record CM070569.1, on the reverse strand, counting down.
GGTAAACTCCAGAATAGTTAGATGTCTCCATTCATCTATTTTGTTGAAATATTCCATTGCTCTTGTTATTGGAGAGTAGGGAGGCCAAGTTATGTTTCTTCTTGTACCATGATCTAATCTTTGCACGTAGCTTGCATAGTTTAAAATTTGTAATGGAAATACTAGTTAAGTTTCTTGTCCCTATTGCCTAACTTTGCAAAACTAGATTCTGAAAACCTGGCATATGAAACCAATACTTTTCTATTGAAAGATTCTAGATGAAGGTATGTTGGTTGTAACCTCAGCAATAATTGGAGTGTGATCGATCCGAAATGGTGGCTATTACTAACTTTGGTGAAGTGCCAATGAAAGTCTGGCTCCATGCATTATCAATGAGAATCCTATCGAGTTTGGCCAGTGTTTGTTTTCTTCTTTTGTTTGTCAAAGTAAATATACTATTAGGGATACCGATGTCCACTAAACTTTGATCATTGATCCATGTATTGAAGATGTCCATACCCATCCAGTTTATATTGTCATTGTTTTTCCCATGTGCATATCTATAGATATTAAAATCACCAAGTACCATCCAAGGCCTAGAAATGTCTTATCAGGCATTGGTTAGTGCATCAAGGTCTGTCATTTATGATCCTCAAAAGATGCAAATATGTTTGTTATATTGAATTGGAGACTATCGGTTTTTTTATTGTAAGGCCAGAGAATGATGAATCATCAGAATGTATAAATGAGACATCCAGGTTGGAATTGCACCAAGCTGCGAGGGTGCTGCCAGAAGTCCCAATGGACGAATGATAATGAAAATTTCTCAAGCTAGGGGAAAGAAGCTTATTTACATAAATCTATCTATGCTGGTGAGCTTTGTTTCTTGGAGACAGACTATATTTGGTTAGTTGTCCATCAAAACTTGGTATAGTGGTGTTTTTTTTTTCTTGCCACCTCCTAAACCACGTACATCCGATGTGAGGATCTTCTTGTAGCCTTTTGTTCTGCTCGAGGTATGTTGAGGCGTATCGAATTCAAGGCCCACCCCAAGCCTTTGCATAAGTTAATCCTAGAGGGTGTATCAGGTTGCCACACAAGTAAACAAAATAGAGAGAAAAGAACTAAACAAGCTAAGCGTGAAAAAAAACAAGAAAATAAAAGGCCCCTGAGGCAAGGTTACTTGAGATAAACTCCAGATGCATACAACAGCCATGCAAATATTAACTATATGACATGCAATATAGCTAGGAATGAAGAAACTAGAGTTGAACCGAAAGAACTTACGCCTAAACAAGGGAGGAAAAGCAACTGAGATAAACTTTGCTCGAGAACAGAGCGAAGCACTTGTGCAAGGATGATGGACAATGCAAAGAATGATGACCTTGGTTAGTGGGTCACCTCTTCTGTTGAGCTGGGCATTAAGCTAGACATGGGTAGGGTTATCACCATCTAATGCAGCCTTCTCCATTAATATAGCTGCCTCCTTGAATGTATTGTCTACCTTGACACCATAGGGCCTGGTTAATTCCTTGATCTTGTCCTCTGAGGTTGGCTATGGTTTCACCTTTATGGGTAGCTGGATCACCTCGTCAATCTTCTATGTTTTTGGGTGGCCTCTTCAACGGTTTCCTAAAGTAGAGGTCGAAGTAGCTAAGGAGCTTGGCACTGTGGTAGCAATGCGACAACTAGCTCGTTCTATTGGCTTGACATGTGCCCCATCATACGCCCTTTGGAGCCGTGGGCTCCTACGAACATATACCCGTATATTTTCATCCGTGCTATGGTTGTGGTCAGGTAATAGAGTGACATTAAGGTAGTGAGCTTGTCTGCCATTTTGTGCTTGGCGGCAGTAGCTGAAGCAGTTTTGGTGTGTTAGGGTTTGGAGAAATCGGCCTGACTACACCTTCTTAAGTTTCTCTCTCCTTGTTCTTATTGTAGACCTCACACTCTCACAGATGTTGTCAAAGGGATCTTAACGCGATCGCAACGCAAATTTTCCTGAGGTACAACTGCTACAGGGCTTCCTTCTGGTGGTGTTGGCAGACGCTTGTTGATCGGTGGTAACATGAATGGTAGCATGGTGCAAATTGGGGGTGATGGCATGATGATTGGAGACTATTGGACAAGAGTTGGTTGGATGGAGTTGAGAAGTATCATGGTTGGTTGCTGAGAGGGTGGTGCAAACGAAAGTGGAGTAACCTCAGCCGCTATTGGTTTGATGGGGATAATCGGCTTGATTTTATAGCGACATTTGACAGTCGAAAGGAGGATGATGATGGGGTCATCTTCTTCATACGGCATCATGATGAACAAAAGTGATATATAGCATTCCCTAGAGATGAGGCTAGAGTGGATGTTGTATCAAGGAAAGGTAGGTTCGTCTATGTTGTCAACTTGGTTGAAAGGATCCAAGCTTCAATAACTCTTCTTGGACTTAGAACCATACGGACATGATACGCACCTTGCTCAAAGATAACAACATAGGGGGTATGGCTAGAGAAGCCTGAGATTGCCAATTTTGGTGGTTGTGCTAGGAATTCTAGAAGATCATAAAGGTTTGGATTTGCGTTTTGCTGCAAGATATGCCTAGCACAGTCTCCCATAAGGAACAAAGCGACAGAGGCCTTTGTGATTGTTTGAGATATTGGGAGCTTATGATTACTTTTCGGTGTTGATGTCAGCATGACATCATATTTCCTATTTTCTAGTACAAAAATAATTCAATTAATTTGGTTTATTCTTTTTATTTTATTTTCAAACTGTGAATAGCTCGTTCTTGCTCATACGAATTCCGATTGAGGTTATTCCAAAGCCTAAAATTTCTTAAAATTATGCTCTATTTAATAGTGAATTTGATTTAATTTTTAGAGTTGATGTTGCTTTCTATTTTTGGTATTTATTATTTATTTACTCGTTACGCGTAGATGTTGAAGTGCCCGAGGGGTTCGAGTGTGAAGTGCTAATCTAAGAACAAGGTCCAAAGCAGGAGCAAGAGCTTTTCCAAGGCAAGTTGTTCTTTGACTATGTTTATCCTATATTTTAAAAGTTATATTGTTTCAAATTATTGTATGCTAATTCAAATTAACAGTGATTTCAATTAATTTGTGATTAGTTAATCAACCTAATTGTTGTATATCCACCTTGTCATTTGTATATCATGTTTATTTGTCACCTTAAGTTAATTAATGTTAGTTGGATGCTATTAATTGCCAACATGGGTTGCTAGATCGTGACTAATATTCTTAGACATGCAACGTGTTATTGATATCATTTTGGAAATACAAAATTAATATTGATTAATGGAATATGCAATGTGTTTCTAAAATAGTGTGCCATGTGTTGCCACACGATAATGTTGATATGTAGAGGCATGTGTTGTTTTACATGGATGTTGACTTGTTGTAGGCATGTGTTGCATAATAATCAACTGGGGTGGTAAATGATTTAGACTACAGTAAGTGGCGAGAGGTTGTGTGCCATCGTGGGCTTGTGTGGCAATGGGTTGATGAGTGATGTGAGGGTTGTGTGCCAAATGTTGAGAGTTTGGAAGTCTTTCCTTGGTCAACTAAGGACTTAACCCTACAAGCCTTTGAACTGGGCCAAATATACAACCACATGTCTGGAATGGAACAGACCTAGTTAAGTAAGTTACCTATGTCTTGGCATATAATACCTCAGGGTGATAGTCATACGGGGGTGTGGTTATGGGGGAGGATGTCTGTGCGTATGCTTAACGTCGATCCAATAGTATGTCGGTCCTATACTTATGCTCTCTGTGGGGGAAGGGATAGTGAAGGCAATACTGGATAGGTACATATATTAGGATAGAAGTTTCTGAAAGACTTTACCGTGAACTCTATGTCGACACACCAAAGGAAGTGTGTTAACTGCATGCCAAAAAGGAGATGATCATGTCTTGTGGATAAAGTGTATAACCTCTGCAGAGTATGTGTGTCAAACCTATTCGAATAGCCCTGTCCTCGGTATTGGACAATGCTCAAGAATTATAGTCAAGGGATAGATCTTAGAAAATAAAACTTGGGTATAGGAGGTTGTGTGCTAGTGTTGAAGAATGAACTTATTAGGCTGTGTGCCAGTGAGTCTTGGAAAATAAATGAGAAATTTACTTAGTGATAATATTTGATTTACAATCATTTCAATTTATACATGTTAATTATTTGTAAAAGTTGCTTTGTGCAAAATAACCACTTCATCCACTCACTTGGAACCAGGGGTGGAAATCTAGCCAAGTCGTCGTTTTTTCGAGCTTTTTTTCGAAATTGACACAGTTTGATTTAATATAATTTTATTTACAATTTGAAAGTATTTTTAGAATCGAGCCAACGAGCCGAGCCGAACCGAGCCAGAGCAAAAACCAATTTCATTCAAAATTAACTCATTCAATGATTAATCAAAAAACGAGTGTAATTGGAGCAATTTTGAACCGAGCCAATGATCCGCACAAACGAGCTTTTTTCCAGCCCTACTTGGAATAAGCCATGCATGTAGTTAATAGACTTGCATTTTGTGCATGACTTGCTGAGTGCTTTATGTACTCACCCCCTTGCAATAATTCAAACACCAGTTGAGGAGGAATTTACGCCAGCTCTTGACGAGGAGTTCCAGGAGGAGTCGAATAATTAGGTGCGAGCCTTGTCAGTTGCTAGTGGCAAGTTGATGGGTTTCTATGAGTCTTTATTTCCGCTTTAGTTTTCTTTATTTTTAAATATTTGCCCTACGTGGTATATTATTGTAAGTTGACTATAAGGTTGACCAAATAGATTATATTAATAAATAAAGTCTTTATTTATTATTCCTCTGTGTATGATTATGATATTTCATCTATGTTGAGACTGTGTGCACTAGCATGATCTAGGACTAATGCTGAATACACAGAGGGTTCGAAATTGCACATTTTGGTCCTGATAGAGGTGGTATTAGAGCCATACTGACTTTAGGACTTGACCCTAGTTAGACTGGCCATTGGGGAGGATAAAACTATTTTCTAAAAGTTAAAATTTACAAAGAAGATCAATAAATTCTTGACTTATCCCCTCTTTCTTGTTTCATACCTTTGCTGAAATTTTCTGTCGTTACTTTGTTTTAAAATTTGTGATCTCACAAAAGCCATCTTTTGGTAGATGAGGATGATGGATACTTATGGATAGTGCAATGGTGGATACATCGTTGAGTTGTGGAGGATGCTTCAGGTCTTGGGAGGTTTTGACAGGTCGGTCTATAGAGCTAACAGTTGGATTGTCGACGGAAAAGGACGGGGGATGGTTTGCAAGGTCACCATCTATGCACATGAAGACACCAAGGCTAGCCATCCAATCAACATCTTGGTGAGGAGGTCATCCTTTGAGGCTAGGATCTAGGAGTCAACACATCTCGCACTACGCAGGATCGCCCACGACTACTCAGAGGACTTGAGGCAGACTGTGTTCCATCTTCACCCGCAGGAGGGAGGTTCTAGTAGTATCTGGATAGATCTCAAGGGAGATGCCACAATTGTTCACCTCAGGAGTCTAGGTTTGCCACAGCTCAGTTGGAGGTCATGGATGGTACAATGTAGGAGCATCAGGAGACATTGATGCTTTGGAGGCTGCTTAGTTGAGGCTTCACAAGACCAGAGTGCTAGCTTCATAGAGGATCACTGAGCTCGAGGATACTTTGTGCGCTAGAGAGCAGGAGGCTGAGTTGGATACCGAGGAGTTACATCTAGAGCTAGAGTACAAGCCAGTACCACAGCCTGAGGAGGAGGCGTCGTCGACTACTACCGTAGTTGGAGGTCACATGTATCAGTTTGCATCAATGTTAGATCACCCACCGGTGTACGCCCCAGGAGAGCCGCAGTAGGGTTGGCTTGATGAGTGATCAAGTCTATTTGAGTAGTTGAGACTCAAGTGTGTGCGTTGCGTCTTTTGAGTTAGTAGAGTCGCCTTTTAGACATTAGACTTTTGTGTGCTTAGGTTAGTAAGTGTATTTTATGCTTTCTGAGTGTGTACTATGTGTTGCAGGGCCTTTAAGCATTTGTGAGTAAACCATACCAAGTTATTAATAAAGTTAAATAGATTTGGATTTTGAGTTAAATATGTTACCTCGCATAAGTTTCTTTATTACTTGTCTATTCTTATTCCCTCTTGTCTCTAAACCTTTGAGTGGTTAATAGATGGTTCAGATGCGAGGAAACAATGGAGCTAGTGGAAGTGGTTCTCACCCAAATGGGAACCCAAATGAAGAGTCTTTTCCTCAACCTGCACCACAAGTAGATATGCAGAATTTTGGAACTTTTTTGGCTACACAGACTCAGTTGATGCACCCTACGATACAGCAAGTGTAGCACATCACTAACTAGGCAGCTGCTAATCAAGCAAATCAAGCTGCAAGTAATGGACCGTGCCATTATTCTAAGTTGTCGAAGTTGATGAAGACCCGTCCACCTACTTTCCCTGGGAATGCCACCTTTGGAATCAGATGATTGGCTTAGGACTATTGAGAGGAAGCTACATATCACCAAGTGTGTGGGAAATGGGAAGGTGTTCTCTACTTCTCATCAGCTTGAAGGAACTGTTGTAGAGTGGTGGGAGAATTATTGTGTTTCCCACGAAAACCCACAGGAGATCACTTGGGAGGAGTTCACCATTGCTTTTTGTCAGTATCATGTACCGAAAGGTATCATGGACTTAACGAAAGAAGAGTTCATAGCACTATATCAGGGAAGTCAGTTAGTGGTTGACTATCTGAAGAAGTTCACAAAGCTTGCGTGCTACGCCGCTGAAGACGTGGCAACTGATAAAGCAAGATAATCTCGCTTCATGAAGGGATTGAATTTAGGATTGCAAATTGGTTTGATCACCCATACTTTTTCTGATTTCCAGGAATTGGTAAATAAGGCCTTGATTTTGGAAGAGAAGCACAAGGAGTTGGATGACAACCGAAAGCACAGAATGGCATAGCAGGGAGCTCACCAAGGATAACAGAGAGTGAGGATCGTACCTTACCAATTCATTAGGTTCTAGCCTAAGAATGCTTTTAAGACTCCATCACCTGCACCGCTTCCATCTGGCTAGAGTTCTCAGACACCTGCCAAAGCTGGTAATCAGGTGGGAGGAAATCTACAGATGGCAAATAGGAGTTGCTACAATTGCAATGAATCAGGACACTTCGCCAACAGTTGTCCTAAGAGAGGAGGTGTCACACCTGTTCGCTTCAATCTTAGAACAATACCTATGAAGGTACCTGCACTAGGAGTGAATCATGGAACTACTCAAGTTGGAGCTATGCCTCAAGCAACTGTGAGAGGCCGAGTCAATCATATCACAGCAGATGGAGCCTAGGATGCTTCGGACGTCGTACTGGGTAAGTATTTGGTTAACTCAGTATCTGCAACGATTTTACTTGATTATGGAGCTTCATATTCATTTGTTTCTCAAGATTTTGTTATTGAAAATGATCTGGATATTATGAATCTTAACTATATGCTATTAGTCCAATCCCCTGAATAAGAACTCCGATCTAATGTAGGATGTTCTGGGGTAAGGTTGCTTATAGATGGAGTAGAGTTCTTAGCAAACCTTGTAATGTTGGATATCCAGACCTTAAATGTCATATTAGAAATGGATTGGTTGTCCAAACATAAGGCTATTTTGGATTGTGGTCGAAGAGTAGTATCAATTGAAAGCTCGAAAGGTGAAAAAGTGGAATTTCAAGTGACCGGAGTTCGTGATGGTCAATTGATGGCCAACAGTGTGAAGGCTATCAGTTTAGAGGAAGTATCAGTGGTTAGTAAATACCAGGATATTTTTTCCAAAGGATTTACCAAGTATACCACCATATCAGAATATGGAGTTCATGATTGAGTGGTGCTTGGTACAACCACAATAGCCAAGAGACCCTATCGGATGCCTACCGATGAATTGGTAGAAATGAAGAAACAGATTGAACAACCGTTAGACAAGGGTTTTGTAAAACCTAATTCATCTCCATGGGAGCACCTGTTTTGTTCGTTAAAAAGAAAAATGGAAGCTTAAGGATGTGTATTGATTATCATGCACTTAATGAAGTGATGATAAAGAATAAGTATCTGCTACCCAGGATTGATAATTTGTTTGATCAATTAAGAGGAGTCGGAGTTTTCTCCAAGATAGATCTTCAATCAGGATATCATTAGTTGAAGATTCGGGTAGAGGATATATCTAAGACTGCGTTCTCAAGAAGATATGGGCATTATGAGTTCGCAGTCATGTCATTTGGATTGACTAATGCACCTGCATATTTCATGAACATGATGAATAAGATTTGTATGGAATATCTAGATAAATTTGTTGTCGTGTTCATAAAAGACATTCTTGTCTACTCTAAGATGAAAGAAGAATATGCAAAACACATAAGGTTAGTTCTTAAGAAGCTTCGAGAATAGCAGTTATATGCTAAGTTTAGTAAGTGTGACTTTTGGAAGGAGAAGGTTAAATTTTTTGGATATGTGATGACTGCTAAGGGAGTCGCAGTTGACCCAAGTAAAGCAGAAGTAGTGTTGCATTGGGAGCAACCGAAGTCTCTTACATAGATCCGTAGTTTTCTTGGAATGATGGGATATTACCGTCGATTCATGAAGGATTTTTGACAATTGCTACGCAGTTATTGAATAAGAAGAAGAAGAAGTTCGCATAGACATTGGAGTGTGAAAATAACTTTCATGAGTTGAAAAAGCGATTGACAATAGCACCAGTGCTAGTGCTGCCAGATGTTCGTGGTGGTTTTGATATTTACTGTGATGCATGAAGACAAGAACTTGGATGTGTATTGATGCAAAATAGTAAAGTAGTTGCATATGCTTCAAGGCAATTAAGGCCGCATGAAGAGAATTATCCAATACATGATTTGGAGTTAGCTACCATAGTGCATGCTTTGAAGTTGTGGTTTCATTATCTCATCAGAAAGAGATGTGAGATATATACAGACCATAAGAGTTTAAAGTATATCTTTACTCAGTCATATCTCAATATGAGACAAAGAAGGTGGTTAGAGTTGATTAAGGATTACAATTAAGGACTTTTATCTGGATGATCAAGGTACCTTGTGAATCAAAGGTCTGATCTGCATACCTAATAAAGAGTGAAAGCAGCTTATTCTTGAGGAAGCTCATGACTCCAAGTATTCTATTCACCCAAGCAATGCAAAGGTGTATCAGGATCTTAAGGACAGATTCTGGTGGCTGAATATGAAACATGAAGTTGCCGATCATGTTGTTTTGTGTGATATAGGCCAGAGAATAAATGCAATGCATCAGAGGCCAGCATGTTTGTTACAACCTGTTACAACCATTGAAGATTCCAGAATGGAAGTGAGAGAAAATTTGTATGGATTTTATTACCGGTTTTAGAACTCATAGTGGATATGATTCTATATGGGTCATAGTGAATCGTTTAACCAAAGTTGCCCATTTCATACCGATAAAGACTACTTATTCAAGAGATCGTTTGACAAAGTTATATATGTCAAGGATTGTGTGTTTTAATGAAGTGCCAAAGAAGATAGTGTTTGACAAAGTACCCAATTTACCTCGAGGTTTTGGAATAAGTTGCATGAAGCAATGGGAACTCGTTTGAATTTCAGTACAACTTATCATCCGCAAATAGATAGTCAGATTGAGAGAGTTAATCAGATTCTAGAATATATGTTGAGATTTTGTGTATTAGTGTCGGTGTTTCGTGCACCGGCATTGCGAATTTATGGTCGGAGGGGGTCGCGCGCTCCCTCTCCCCGAATGGTCGACTCAAGAGGCCTGGTGTTTATACTGGTTCAGGCTGAACGTCCCTACTCCAGTTCGTGCTGTTGGGGTGTATGGAATTCAAGAAATGATCCGAAGGTTACAGACGAGACAAGGGGATCGTTTGTCTCCTTTGCGCTCGGTGAGTTTTTTTACTTTCTTGATCGGGCTCCCCTCCCCCCGGGGCCCTGCCTCTCCTTATATATCCGGAGGCGGCGGGTTACAAGTGGGAGTTGAAGAGAAAAAAGGAAGGGGTGCAGTACACCTAGGAGTCTGGTTTTCTGTCTCGTCGTCCGACCTCTGCCCGCCCCACGCAGGGTTGGTAGCCCAGGGGTGAGCGGTCTTTGGCGTGGCCGCCGATGACATATCGCTCAGACGCTGTCAGCATCGGTTGTTTTAATGGTGCTTGACCTTGGCTAGGCCTTGGGAGAGGGCGCCTCCCTCTGCGGCGTGTCAGGCGACGGGACAGGGGCTTGACTTCTCGGCGGACCCTCTGATACCCTCGGGAAGGAGCTGCCTACCCTGCACGGATGTCGAGGACGTCGCGTACACGCAGCGGTTGGCCCTTCGAGTGTTAGTGGAGCCGTCCGACCACGCGCCTTGACCTGGAGGTCGGGTCGGCCGGCCGCTGGTCTGCAGTTCGACGGGTGGCAGCCGACCTTTGCGGCCCACGAACTTTTGCCGAATCGGCTTTTGTAGGACATCAGCCGCTCGCCTCGGGCCGATGGAGGTACCCATGGTATGGGTATTCGCCAAGAGCCTCGAGCCCCTGCCGGTCGGAGCCGGTCGGGGTTTAGCAGTTCGATGCGCCGGCCGGGAGGTCGGCGACGGTCGGTTAGCGTGGATCGCCGGGCATCTGCGCCGCCAAAGGCGGCCGGTGCGCGAGCGCACCGTGGTGTAGACCCGAGCCCCGAGCGGTCGAAGAGCCGATCGGGGTTTACCTTGGCCGAAGGTGGTCAGCCGACCGGAGGTCGGCGACGCCTTGGCGCGATCATTGGTAGCTGCGCCAAGCCGGTCTGGTAAGGCGAGCGCACACGGTGTAGCTCCCGAGCTGGTCGAAGAGCCGGTCGGGGTTTACCTTGGCCGGCGGTCACGACCGGAGGTCGGCGACGCCGGTTACGCGATCGCTGGCACCGCCAAAGGGCTCCGGCGAGCGGTCGAAGAGCCGGCCGGGTTTATCTTGGCCGGACTCTGATCGGCCATGGTTATGGGACCTTTCTAGAGTCATGTGAGCGAACGCGCGTTTACCTTCGTCGGTTTGAACGCCGTGCTCGCGCGAGCTACAAACGGGCAATCCGGGTGGAATCTTGGCGATCCCCCTCGAGGGTCGTTCCCTGCCGACGTAACTCCGGCCGGGCGTCCGACCATCAATGGGCATTCCATGAGAACCTTTCCTTACTCGATCCCGTGTCGGGCTACCGGTCGTCTGGCCGACCGAGCGCGCCGCCGCTACTCATGGATGAGCTCCGCGGGAGAGTGTGAGGTATGGTCCCGGATGCGGTTTAGGGTGATTGGGTCGTCCACCGACCCAACTGGAGGCTCACTGAGAGCTCACCCCGGTCCGCCCCTCGCTCTGTTTTACGTGCTGGGGCGGCTTCAGTTCCGGTCGGCCGGACATGGCCTTCGTAACCCCAACACGATGCCGGGCCTCGGGTGTGAGCCCAAAGGCGATCCACCGTCCCCGAGACCGGGCGGCCCAGCGGGCCGTTTCATACCTTTCTCCGGGTCGCCTTGGCCCGTTGCGCCGGCGGGTGCTTGGCGCGTCTTGTGCGCGAGGCGACTGTCCTGTCGAAGCAGTTAATGCTCAGTGGGAATTTAAATGGGCTGCGGCGCGTTACCGGAGTAGTGGGCGAGGTGGCAGGCGAATGGTCGGCGACTACGTCGGTTTGCGCGAGGAGACGTCGGTTGGGCGCGAAGATGCGTCTGTTCCCGCCCAGCGCCTGTAAAGGAGGGCGAGTGCGGCGTGGGGAGGAAGACTCCCGCTCGCGTTTTCTGCAAAGGAAAAGGAAAGGAGAGAGAGAGAGAGAGAGCAAAAAAGGCTTCCTGCGTCCTTGCGCCGCGCCCCTCCTCTTTGCCTTCATCGGAGATGTCGCTGGTTCCGCACTCGTCCGCGGCCGGCCGCTTCCTTGGCTTGGAGAGGAAGGGGTTCCTCCCTCCGCGAGTCGAGTCCGGCTGGCGGACACCGTCGGCCGGGACCGAGGTCCCCGAGGTGGGAGACAGGGAGATAGTCTCGCTGGCTGCCTTCTACGAGCGCGGATTTGGCCTCCCACTCCACCCGTTCGTCCGAGGGCTGCTGTTCTTCTACGGGGGGGGAGTACACCACCTGAACCCAAACGGGGTCCTCCATATCGCGGTCTTCATCACGCTGTGCGAGGCCTTTCTGGGGATCGAACCCCACTGGGGGCTCTGGCGCCACTTCTTCTTTGCGAGGCTACCGTCGGACGCCGCCGGTCTCCTCGGTGCCCTGGCAATCCAACTGCGCCCCGGCCACAGGCCGTTCTACATCGACGTGAAGCTGCCGATGTCGAACCGGGGGTGGCACAGCGAGTGGTTCTACATTCGGAACCTTGGCAACAAAGGTTCTGACCCTACAAAGGGAATCACGGCAGGTAATCCTCACTGACCTGGGTCCCGATTCGAGGGACAAGAGGAAGGTGGAGGTAGTTCTCGAAAAGCTCGAGGACCTGAAGCGGCGGGGCCTGACAGGCAAGGTGGTCATCAGCACGCTCATGGAGAGGCGCATCCAACCCCTTAGGGATCGGTTGCGCCCCATGTTCGAGTACACCGGGCTGTCCGACCCCGCGAGGTCGTCGGAGCGGGAGCTTCCTGCGTCGGAGGTCCTTGCGCGTGTGACTGCGGTCTCCCTTGTGGGCGATACCGAGCCGGTGGGCGAGGCGCCCGCCCCGTTCTCGGCGCAGAACCCGTAGAATTTGGTATGTCGGGTGGTTTCTGGTTTTTTCTTCTCTCGCTCCCCCGCCCCCTTACCCTAGTGCGTTTTCGCAGGGGCTTGGCAGCATGATCTCCTGGGCCTTGCTCCCGGGAGAAAGGGAGGCGAGAGCGGCAGCGTGCCTCATCGCGGACCAGCGCGACGCCGCCCTCCAGGCGAAGAGGGCGGAGAAGGAGGCCGCGAAGGCGCGGAAGAGGAAGGAGCGTGCGGATCGGTCCGCGCGAGGTGAAGAGGTCTCCGATGAGACCCTGAGCGACGACGACGAAGAGTCGGCGTCGAGCGAGGGGGGCCCGAGCGCCGGGGGCGACTTGGGCGATTCCGACGCGGGTTCCGACCACGGGGTCGGTGACCGCGATGCTGATGATGACGCCGCGAGCGCAGGGTTCGCCCTGAGGAGACGGAGGTCCCTCACCCCCCCTCGTAGGGGTCCGACGAAGAGGGCGCGACAGGCGCTGCTCGTTCGATCTTCGCGGTAAGCGTCTCGTGCGTGCCCCGACCAATCTTCCCCAATGTTTGTTTTTTGTGGTTCCTGACTGGTTGTCGTGTGCAGGGGGCACTCCAGCGTAGGAAGGGCGCCTCCGCCTGCCGGCCACAGCGATTGCCTGGGTCCTGGCCGGCGCGCCTCTGCGGCGAGCCCATCATGGCGTGACTCCACCGGCGGGGGCAGCGCTGGGATTGTTGCCGGTCGTGACACCGGCGGCGGAAATCCCGCCAGGCTCGCCTCCCCCTGCGCCGCCGACCGTAGAAGTTGGCGAAGATCTGTCGCCCCCGCCGGCGGGGCTACCGCCTACTCGGGCGGTTCGGGCGCCGCTGGAGGACCCGCAGCCATCCGCCGTGGAAGCTCCGGTAGGGAGGGTGCCGGGTTAGCGCGACCGTCGCCTGCCGTGCTGACCTGGCCCGGCAGTGACCCGTTCGGAGGGCCGGTGTTCGCCTTGGACGACGGGGCGGAACGCCGTGATTGGAACACCATGGAGCAGTGCGAGAAGGAGGTGGAGAAGGAGATGGGGAGGATCCGCACCGACCTTCTTCACGCCGTCGACGCTTCGTCCCGGGTAATGAGGCTCATCGTTGAGGAGTCCCGCCCGGTCGGATCAGTAAGATAGATGGGGGTCCGCTCTTTGCGGGTTTTTTTTTTGGATAATAGTATAAAAAAGAGGGAGACTGACTGGGCAGGCGATCCATTTGCAACGTCTGATATCCCGGGCGGTGGGCAAGTCGAGCTTCCTTCGGCGTCTGCACAGCCAGAGGAGCATCGCGGAGGGGGATCTGCGCGACGCCCAGCGGGCGGCTGTCGCCGAACGAGAGAAGGCCGCCGCGGCTGGTCAGCGGCTGGGGGAAGTTGCCAAAGCCTTGCGAGAGGCTCAGCGACTTGCGGAGTCATTGACCGACGAGGTGGAGAAGGCCAGGTCGGCCCTGGCGGAGGCCGAGAGGGCCAAGGCTTCTGCAGTTCGCGCGGAGGAGTCCGCTCGGGCGGAGGCCGTTCTCTTCCGAGAAGAGGTCGAGTTGGTCCGGAGGGAGGCCGACCAGCTACGCGGCGAGCGCGATCTTGCTCGAGGGGAGCTCGCGTCCGACCGGGATGCGCGCGGCAAGGTCGAGGAGGAGCTTCGCGCCAAGGAGGCCTCCGTGACCGGTGGGTGGTCCCACCTCTCGGCAGTTTGTTGTAGTGGGTGTCTTCTGACGCTGTTTTGTCCTTGCAGAGCTACGGCAGGATCTCAGCGACATGCTGGAGTCGCGGAGGAGGGCGGTGGAGCAGCGGGATGCGGCGGTCGAGTCGCGAGACTCGGCCCTTTTGGACAAGGGGATTGCGGAGAGGGACGCGGCCGATACGACGGTCGAGCTGATGACCCTCCGGGTGGCCAGCCAGGCCGTCTGCGACCGATTGTTTGGGCTTACCCCGGGCACCAGCGTCATCTCCACCATACTCGAGAGGGTCCCGGGGCACGTCGAAGCGTCGATGCGGGAGGCGGCGATGCTTGGCACTTCCTCGGCCCTGGTTAACACCGTCTCTTACTATGACGGTGTCGACCTTGAGGCGGTCGGGAGCGAAGTTGCCACCGATCGGACTAACGAGGAGGTCGAGGCATTCGTGGCCCAAGTCGACCCCTGTGCTCAGGAGATCGCCAGCCGGATCTCGCCGCGTGACATCCTCCATCGTGGGGAAGGAGACGATTAGTTCTCTTCGTTTTCTACTTTTGCAGTTATGTAATGAACGTGACTACTCCGAACGAGTTCGACCTGTTGGGTCGCTTCAAGTCTTTTACTTGCCCGCCTCGTGCTTCTTGTGTGATTGGGCAATCTTTCGACCGTAGCTACGGGACCCGCGGGGTGCCCCGAGAGCGTGGGTGTTGCGCCAACTACATCCGAAGAGAATACGGGACGAGATAAGTGACTTAAAGCGCTTGCTTCGCGGAGGAGGGGTGCCGCGAAAAAAAGGCTTAGTTCGGACTTGCCTCCTTCGCGAAGCCTCAGCTTTAGTCGGTTGGAACGCTGGCCGGAACGTCCCCAGCGTCTCTGGCTCGGAGGACTCGTTTTTCCGCCTGAGTGCCGCTTTTGAAGCCGTAGCCACGGAGGCGTAGGCCGCGGCATTTGGGCCGAAAAAAAAGTCGCGAGCCAGATAGCTCGGTCGGCCGAATTTTGGCCTGGGTCAGTGACTCGTATGCCTTTTAACGCTGTCCTAAGTCGGAAGGTCCCGACCGGCCTCTCGAGAAGTGTCCCCTCTTCCGCAAAGCGCTACTTCGAAACCATAGCCACGGGGGCATAGACCGCAGCATTTTGGGTCGAAGAGGTTACTATGAGGAAGGTCCCTCGGCCGGTCGGGTTGTCGACCTAGGTCACCGACCCCTGGGGTCGTAAACAGCCCCCGAGTGGTGCGTGGGGACTGGGTGCAGTCGCCGCGCACCGCTTGAGCTCGTGGCAGGCGCTCATTTATATGAGAGGAGGGTTGCTTTTAGAGATAAGGCAGGATTAACTCGCCTGGAGGATCGTGCCGATTTTTTGGAACTGGTGTTGGACGCTTCGGCTTCCGCTTCCCGGCGACTTGGGGCGCTTCGTCTTCCGCTCCCTGGCGACTTGGGGCACTTTGTGTTCCGTGCCGCGGGCTATAAAAGGAGAGGCGCCAGAGCGCTTGTCACCTTGCCAAGACTGCCACCAAACGAACCTGCTTCGCGTGCTATGGCGGACCGCTACACACAGCTTCGAGAGGAGGTAGGCGACGAGCAAGCCTGGCTGCGAGTGGTGGCGGAGGTCGAGGCCGAGGCCGTGTGTGGGGATGCGCGGCGAGTCAGTATCCTCGTTGCGGGCATTCCCCGGCTGTGGGAGGTGAGGGCGCCGCTGATCCGGGCGGTGACTGAGCGACGTCACGCGTCGTTCGGCTGGCTGGGCGCACACCAGGAGGATTATCGCGCTTTTGCCGAGTAAAGGGACCTTGTCGGGTGATTCCTTTTCGGCTGGGCTGACGCCCTTCTTGTATATAAATAAAGTGCTCTTGTTTGCTCCCCCCTCTTTTTCTTTTTCTTTTTTTCCTTTCTTTGAGAATCCGTCCTTGCGCTCGCCTATAGCCGTAGCTTTCAGAGACCGCAAGGGGTCAAGCGTAGGCCCGAGGCGGTGCTTAGCGCGCGCTCGACGACGGGACAGAGTCCCCTGACCAACTGTTGGTCGGTCGTCCTTGTATCGGTGGACTTCGAGACCCGCAGAATACTATTTCGGGACCTCCGCTTTCGGGGTGGAGGTCGTAGTGTTTGCGGTCGGTCAAAAGAAACAAGAAAGTTTTGAGAGAGAGAGAGCTTTGGTCGGTAACCCGACTGCCGTGGCTTCTTTTGCTCAAGTCACTTTCGTGCGGTACAAAGTGGAGAGAAGTTGACTACGGATAGAATCTTCTCAGCTTCTCTATGTTCCACGCGTTGGTCACGAGATTTCCTTTAGTGTCTTTGAGTCGAAAAGTGCCGGGTCGGAGGACTTCTGTGACGACAAAAGGGCCCTCCCAAGGCGGAGAGAGCTTGTGCCTGTCCTTCGCGGACTGGACTTGCCGTAGTACCAAGTCGCCGACTTTGAACGACCGGCCGCGGACCAATCGACTGTGGTAGCGGCGTAGCGTCTGCTGGTATTTGGCCGACCGCAAGACCGCAACATCTCGTGCCTCATCAAGTTGATCGAGGTCGTTCTGCTGCGCCTCCGCCCCTCGCGTGCTGTTGTAGCTTTGCACCCTAGGCGCGCCGTACTCGAGGTCGGTCGGGAGGACGGCCTCTGCTCCGAACACGAGGAAGAATGGCGTGAACCCGGTCGACCTGGTCGGCGTGGTTCGCAAGCTCCAGAGTATGGGGGGCAGCTCGGTGGCCCACCGACCCGCGAACTTCTTCAGTCGACTGAAGATTCGTGGCTTGAGCCCTTGGAGGATCATGCCGTTGGCCCGCTCGGCCTGGCCGTTGGCGCGGGGGTGTGCGACCGCCGCCCAGTCGACCCGAATATTGAAGTCATCGCAGAACCCGAGGAACTCCTTCCCCGTGAACTGCGTCCCGTTGTCGGTGATGATGGAGTTCGGGACTCCGAAGCGGTAGACGATGTCGCGGAAGAAACTGGCTGCCTGCGCCGAAGTGATGGTTGCCAGCGGCTTCGCCTCTATCCACTTGGTAAACTTGTCTATCGCAACAAGCAGGTGGGTGAAGCCCCCGGGCGCCTTTTTGAAGGGTCCAACCAGATCAAGCCCCCAGACCGCGAAGGGCCATGTGATGGGGATCGTCTGTAGGGCTTGTGCCGGGAGGTGTGTTTGCCTGGCGAAGAACTGGCATCCTTCACAAGTGCGGACTATCTGCGTGGCGTCGGCCACAGCGGTCGGCCAGTAGAAGCCTTGTCGGAAGGCTTTTCCAACCAGCGACCGTGGCGCGGCGTGGTGCCCGCAGATCCCGCCGTGGATGTCGAGCAGAAGGTGCCTCCCTTGGTCGGGCAGTATACACTTCTGGAGGATCCCGGAGGGGCTCCTTTTGTAAAGGGTCTTCTCGACCAAGACAAATGATTTGGCCCGCCGAGCTAGGCGTCGAGCCTAGGTGGAGTCAGCGGGAAGTGACCCATCGGTCAACCGGTCGATGAAGGGTTGCCTCTGTAGGATCGAAGTATACGAATATAGCAATCAGAGGGGGGGGTGAATGATTGTGCGGAAGCTAAAACTAAATTCTTGATCTATTAAAAGTTCGCCCCAAAACAGAACCAAACAATTGCTTTGTTTTCGACAAAAACAGAAAGACAGAGGTTTAGTAAAACGCGAATTCCCGGCGATCCAACCGTCGGAACGATCTGAAATTTGGACACAAGAAACTAGATTCCAATACGAATCAAACCCAAAAAGAATCAGCTCGATCGGACTTATGGATCAAAATTTATGAGCTTCACAAGCTTGCTGATCCAGAACTTGACGAGAATCAATCTAATCAAAACTTCAAGATGAAACAAGATCTTCAAAAGATTAATCAACTAGACTTTGAGAAACTCTAAATCAATACCCTAGAACGGTTTTTGATGGATCAAATCAAGATGAAACTCAACGATCAAAAACCAATCTAGAATTAGAACAAGCATGCAAACAAGAACCAAAACAGAAAACACTGTAGCGACGTGGTTACTGTAGCACGCAAAAATCTTGGAAGAATTGATCTTTATTTCTTGTCTAAAATACTCTTATCAAAAGAGTACAAACCCTAAAACCAAGCTCAAAGCTTGATGCGCTCAGCTCTACTTGGTTGGATACCCTTCAACAGGAGACAACCCCTCCTATTTAAAGGACCAACCCACAAGGAGTTCTGAATACAATTCCTATTCCCTAGAAGGAATCTGTATCCAACACAACTCTACTTGGCCCAACCTGGCCGAGTACAACTCTTGCACGCGTATGGCAACCCTACCATACTCACGTGACTAACACTTTGCACGCGTATGGCCACCTGCCATACTCACGTGACTAACACTTTGCACGCGAATGACCTCCTGCCATTCTCACGTGACTAACCATTCTTCATGTGCACCATTCTCTTAGCCCGAATGAAGGATCATTGTTTTTGATCCATGTGTTTTTGATGATGAGTATTTGAATATTCAAAGAGATTTGAAAAGATTTGAGTTGATTTGATTTTGGTTCAGTATTTGAAAAAGAGTTGAAACATTTTTTTTTTTGAAACGATTTATTTTATTTGAAAAAGATCTGAAACCAGTTTGTTTATTTGAAAAGATTCAGATTTTGCAAAAGAGTTTGGTCTGATTTTTAATTATATTTTTGGTTGATTTTATTTGATGCAATGCGCTCGTGTGAGTGGTTGCATGGATTAACTTGAGTCAAGTCGCGGACTTGGGCTCGGAAATTGTTTTTGTGTTTTTTCACGTGCGAGTGTTGCTTGAGGTCGACGCAGAGACCGGGCGCCAGCGTGCGATGGCCTCGGCGACCGGCCGATGGTGCGCGCGGCTTGACTCGATCAACCGGGCGGTCGACACGCTTTGTCTTGTAGCGGCAGAGGCCGGCGGCGTCGGCGGACCGGATGAGGCTCGGAGGAGCGCGACGGCCACCGGCGGCGGCGGCAGGAAGCAACGTCGACGGCCAGGAGCACGCAATATCACGTGGGACGTTTACGCAGGCGCCATGCACGCGTCGGCGCAAGGCGATCAAAGTTACGCATGTTGCATGCAAATATTTGTCCAAAAGGAAGAAGGCAAACGTGATGCTTGCATGCAAGGAAAGAGTCATTTGAACTCGAGAGAGACACACGTGAATACGTGATGCATGCATGCACTCGTACTCGATCGGGTTTTGGACATGCATGCTTTCGGACTCGGCTGGGAATCGGAGAACTGCTGGGAGTTTGGTTTCGAACTCTGATCTGGACACGGTTTTAGGAGGGCGTGAGCAGCACTATTTAACCAAAGCCAATGAAGCCAAAGGGAGATCAATCCAATGCAAAGGGCAAGAAGCAAAAGGTGCCTACAACAAAGAAAAGCTTTTGTGCTCTCTTTAGTTTGTTTAGGGTTTTCTAATCTTGTGAGATTAGAGATTTTGTTTAGGGTTTTCTAATCATTGAAGATTAGAAGATTTTTTTGGTGTCATCTTGTTGAAGATGGCTTTGGAATAAAAAAAATAAGTTTATGCAATATTCTCTTATTTTTTTTTTGCTTTGATTCTTGATTAGAAGGTTTGTTCGATTTTTGATAGAACTAGTTTTGATTTTTGTTCGACTTGTCTCGCTAATTAATCTAGGGTTTTGATCTCTTCATTTTTAGATATTCTTCCGCTATTTAGGGGTCTTTTATTTTCAGAAAGAAATAGTTGAATTTTATTCGGCATCTATTCACCCCCCCTCTAGTTGCCTACTCGATCCTACAAGTGGTATCAGAGCAAGGCTCTACTAATCCATCTTAACAGGTGATTAGTAAACGATAAGTTATGGCAACGGAGAAATACTCGAACAAGCCGCCAATCTTCGATGGCACAGACTTTCCCAATCGCGGATCCGAATGACTGCATATCTTCAAGCTCAAGGTAACGCGATTTGGCGCAAGGTAAAGATTTCATACAAGCTTCCTTCTAATGATGATATTGATAAAATCGAGTTTGAAAAGGATGTTGAAAGTAATAATAGAGCTAGAAACATATTGCTTCAAGGACTTGCTAGAAAAGAATTCGATAGAGTCTGTCATTTACTCACTGCTCATGAAATTTGGAAATCTCTTCAAGATTATCATGAAGGCACTGACTCTGTCAAAGAGGCTAGGCAAGATCAATTTAAAAAGGAATACACTAGATTTCAAATGAACTCTAGAGAATCATTAGATGATTGTTTTGCTCGTTTTAATAGAATCTTAAACAATCTTAGAGTCGTTGATGTACAATACACCGACTCAAAATGCTAGACATTTCTTATCATCTCTTGATCTTAAAATCTGGCAAATGAAAGTAATCGCATTTAGGAGGCTCACAAGATGAGTGAAATGACATTGGATAAATTATATTCTAGTCTCAAAACTTTTGAGATAGATATTGTTTCAGAACATCCAAAGTGATAACTCTTTGGCTCTTAATGCAAATTCTTCTTCATGTGATAATGCTACTAGTGCTTCATCATCATATTCCATTATCGCCTTGAGTGCTCTTAGTGATGAACAACTAGATCAAATACTGTAAGATACACTTGCTCTTCTTTCCAAGCGTGTCAATGCAGCTTACATGAGATCAAGGGAGAGAAGAGGAGCCTCCATCCACTCGCTACAATCAAGCGGCAAGGCAGGACACGTCCGTGCTAACTGCTTCAAGAACAAAGTTAGAGACGAGAAGGATCAAAGCAACTCCTCCAAAACCTTCCGGCCAAAAGAGAGCAAGGACAAAAATAAGCAACGGACGAAGAAAATGCTCAACAAAGTCTTCGCTGCAATTGGTCGCTTAGACCTAAGCGACATTGATGATTCAACTGACGATGAGAAGGAAGCAAAGCAAACGGTTGAACGAGAAAGATTTCACCGGATCAGTGCTTCATGGCGAAGGGAACACTAGTGATTCTAGTGACAACGATAGCACCTCCAAATGACGGTGATGAGGTAATACCTTCGTATGATGAGCTTTGTGAAGTTTTAGTCATATTGAGAAAATCTTTAAGAAAATCTTCACTCAAAAATAAAAACTTAGAGAAAGATCTATCCATGTTGAAAACTGAAAACTTTGATCTTAGAAATTCAAATTCTGAAAAGACATGTGATTCTTGCTTAGATCTCAAATTTGAAATTAAATCTCTAAAAGAGGAACATATGATTAAACTAGAACAAGTTTATGCCAAACAATTGAAAAATGAAAAACTTGTGAAAAATGTTGGTTGCTCTAATCGATGGTTTACATGGTCAAACTTCTTGTTCTAAATGTCCCATACTAGAATTGAAGTTGCATGATGCAGATGCTAAGATTACTCAATTGTTTAATGATTTGCTTACACATGAAGTTCTTTCATGCTCAACTTGTCGCAAGCAAAAAGAAAAAGTAGATGTTTCCTGTAATAATTGTTTAACACTCTCTCGAAAAATTGATTACTTGGAAAAGTCTTTAGAACGTTTTACTAAAGGAAAGAAAAATCTAAATATGATTTTGGATCAATCAAGAGTCAGCACTCATCACAAAGGTTTAGGTTTTGATCCTTATGCTCATCACAAATCATATGCTCCTACTATTGTTAAAACTCTTGAAAGTGGAAAGTTTGAAATTGTCAAAGAACCTGAGAAAACTGTCTTCAAATCTGCTGGAATTTTATCTTCTACTATGATGAATGCAAATGTTACTTCTGCTTCTAAAGACAAACCATTTGTTAAGTACAATTGCACTCATTGTGGAAAAGATGGTCATTTGATGAATTTTTGTTTTAGACTAGCCAAACAACAGAGAAAGGAAAATTCAAAGGCTAAGTCTAACTTTAGACAAACACGTATCATTTCTCCACATGTTCCGCTAGTGAAAGCAAACAAAATACCTAGAAATTCATTTACTTTGCATTCACAAGCTTTTGTACGATCACCTCCTCGCCGAAAGTGATTCAAAGGTCTTGGATACCTAAATCATATTTCTCTAACCCCTACAATAATCCTCAACATCTTCTGCTCATAACATGTAGGTGGTACGAGAAGGGAAGGAGAACATCCGGGTTGTTGATTCAGATGCCGCCAACACATGACAGCAACCCAAGTTGGTTCTCCTCCCTAACAAAAGCATCTGGAACGAAGCGATCACTTTTGGAGATGCTACTTTGGACGCGCGTCATTGCAAAAGGTACCGTGAAGGTGAATGATCACTTTACTTTAAAGAATGTCTCTTTGGTGTCTAAACAGAAATTCAACCTTCTATCTCAGATCTCAATTGTTGGATGAAAACTTTGAAGTGAGTTTTAAACCAAATGCATGTAGAGTACTCGATGCTTCCGAAACTTGACTCTTGAGATATCTAGACTTGGAAAAATTTTCATAGCAAATTTTAGCAATGCTTCAAGTTCACATTGTTTTGTTGCTTCGTAATCTAGAAATCTCAATTTTTGGCATCGTCGGTTAGGTCACATGGGCTTTGATCTGTTATCTAGATTGAGTGGTCTAGACTTAATTCGTGGCTTGCCAAAATTAAAATCTTGCAAAGACATTGTTTGTGCTTCCTGTCGACATGGTAAGATGGTTGGAGACCCTCATGCTCCTGTCTCTACTGTAATGACCACTGGCCCCGGTCAACTTCTTCACATGGATACAGTAGGACCATCTCGAGTACAATCGGCCGGAGGTATGTGGTACTTTCTAGTAATAGTTGATGATTATTCGAGATACTCTTGGGTGCATTTTCTGTTTTCAAAAGATGAGATTTTTGGACTCTTTCATGTCTTCATTAAGAGATTGATAAATGAATTGCCTAACTCATTGAAAGCCATAAGAACAGATAATGGTACAGAATTCAAAAATGCATTGTTTAAATCTTTTTGTGAAACTAATGGGATTGAACATCAATTTTCTTCGCCATATTCTCCCTCACAGAATGGTGTTGTAGAAAGGAAAAATAGAACTTTGATTCAAATGGCTAGAACTATGCTAGATGAATACAACACTTCAAGAAAATTTTGGGCAGAGGCAATTTCTTACGCTTGCTATATATCAAATAGGGTCTATCTCAGTAGCTTTACTTGGTAAAACATCTTATGAACTGAGATTTGATCGTAAACCATCTGTTTCTCACTTACGAGTGTTTGGTTGCAAATGCTTTATTCTTAAACATGGAAATCTTGATAAATTCGAAGCTCGTAGTACATATGGTATTTTCCTTGGCTATTCATTGCACTCTCGTGGATATCGTGTACTTGATTTATCGACTAACAAATTGTTGGAGACATGCGATGTTACTTTTGATGAGGCTAGCCCTGGAGCTAGACCCGACATTTCAGGTTCACGAGAAGATTTAGAGCCAATCTTTTTGGATAAAAGATTCGAAGAAAATGATGAAGATAATGATGATGATGAGCTCATACCTACAGAACGGGAAGATGTTCCTGAACAAATTGATGTGACTACTACTTCAGATTCTCCTACACCTCCCACGACGACTGAAACAATTGGACCTCCCCTTACTGTTTTGAAGAACCATCCTCCTGAACAAATTATTGGAAGTCTTCATGAAAGGGTGACACGTTCTAATTCATCTCAAACTCTTTTATGCATGCATTCTGCTTTTGTTGCAAATTTTGAACCTAAGAACATTACTCATGCTTTAACTGATAGTTCTTGGGTAGATGCGATGCATGAGGAGTTAGAAAACTTTGAAAGGAATAAAGTTTGGTCTTTAGTGGAACCTCCTAAAAATCAAAACATTATTGGAACAAAATGGGTTTTTAAGAACAAGTTAAATGAAGATGGAATAATTGTTAGAAACAAAGCTAGACTTGTAGCTCAAGGTTATTCTCAACTTGAAGGAATTGATTTTGATGAAACATTTGCTCCTGTTGCTCGTTTAGAAGCTATTCGCATCCTCTTGGCTTTTGCAGCTTCAAAAGGTTTTAAGTTATTTCAAATGGATGTGAAAAGTGCTTTTCTAAACGGTTTTATAGAAGAAGAAGTTTTTGTGAAACAACCCCCTGGTTTTGAAAATGAAAAATTTCCTAATCATGTGTATCGTTTATCAAAAGCTCTTTATGGATTAAAACAAGCTCCTCGTGCATGGTATGATAGATTAAAAGGCTTCTTGCTTCAACATAATTTTGAGATGGGAAAAGTTGATAAAACTCTGTTTACTCAAAATTCAAATGATCAATTCCTTGTGGTGCAAATTTATGTGGATGATATTATCTTTGGAGGATCCTCCCACTCTCTTGTGTTGCAGTTTTCCGAGCTGATGTCCAGGGAATTCGAGATGAGTATGATGGGAGAGTTGACATACTTCCTTGGATTTCAAATCAAGCAAGCGAAAGAAGGGATCTTCTTGCACCAATCCAAGTATACAAAGGAGCTACTAAAGAAATTCGACATGGGAGAAGGAAAGTCAAGATCTACTCCAATGAGCACAACAACAATTTTGGATCTTGACGAGAATGGTGTCGAGATGGACCAAAAGAATACTGAAGCATGATTGGATCACTTCATGCTTGATCGCTTCGAGGCCTGACATACATTTTGCAGATGTTTGTGCGCTCGATTTCAAGCCTCTCCTCGAGAATCACATCGACAAGCAATTAAAAGAATTTTCAGGTATCTTCGCTCCACTTCGAATTTGGCATTTGGTATTCTTGTTCTTCTTCGCTTACACTCCTAGGATATTCGATGCTGATTTTGCGGGGTGTAGATTAGATAGAAAGAGTACTTCGGCACATGTCATTTTCTTGGCACTTCACTTGTTTCTTGGTCTTCTAAGAAACAGTCCTCGATTGCTCAATCTATCTGAAGCTGAATACGTTGCAGCCGCTAGTTGTTGTTCACAAATTCTTTGGATCACTTCAACTCTTAAAGATTACGGCATTAACTTTAGTAGTGTTCCACTTCTTTGTGATAATACTAGTGCAATTCACATCGCTAAAAATCCTGTTCAACATTCAAGGACTAAACACATTGATGTTCGATATCATTTTCTTAGAGATCATGTTGAAAAAGGAGCTATTGAACTGAAATTTGTTGATTCGGATGCTCAAATTGCTGATATTTTCACTAAGCCGCTTGATTCTTCTCGCTTTGCTTTCTTACGCGGCGAACTTGGGATCATTCATCCCCATGGGTTGATTTGAGGGGGAGTCTTGATTTTAACTCTTTCATTTGTGTTACTTGACTTTGGTTACTACAAGGAGCTATTTTGACGTTACACTTAAAGAAAACTCCCCGGTTTTCATTTCATCATGTAGTACAAAGCTTTGTTGACTATTCTTGTGTATATAGTCAAATTAATGCTACATTGCTTCACCTCTCACTAAAAGACTAAAAGACTAAAATAATTCAATTTGAGATGCTTTTCGAGAATATTTTGGCTCTTGTTCATTATGGTATTGCATTTGTGAAATAGGCTTAAAAGTTTCTTGTCATCTGTTGAAAGGCTAGAGCTGATTAGAAACTATGTGTGAGCTTTTTGTTGGACTTCAAATGATCATTATGAGTCTCAAGCAAAATCAGTATTTTAATATTAAAAGTTGAAAAAGATGCAAGCAAAAGCTACTTGGCTAAACACAAGTTTAGTACAATGTGCAGCTTCCTTGCCAGGGATTTAAATTCAAAAGATGCAAGAAAAGGCTACTTGTCTAAACAAAAGTTAAGAACAATGTGAAGCCACTTGCCAATTTAAACTGAGAAAGATACAAGAAAGAACTACCTACTCATACACAAGTATGGGCTAGTGTGCAGTTACTTGTCATCCCTGTTGATCACAAAGCAAAATTGTCAAACTTGCTAAAAGAGAAAAAGGAAATTCAAATTTTTGAAAAGGCTTGAGACAAACATTAGTGAATTTGAAAGTCTTTCTTTGCTCATGATATATTTCTTTAGCTTTGGCAAAATCAGTTTATGACATTTTACTTGTTTGCTCTAATTTGCTTATGCAACAACTATTCTATGTGTTAGAGCCTCCATATTCTCACAATTTGCTTTCTCATTGGATAAATTGATACAAAATGTGAAAACTCTCGTAAAAAACTCTCCAAATGCTTTAAGATACCTTGAATATACTTCAAAGCTTGAGATACTGCATTCATTAAGGGGGAGTTTTGAGATCTTGATGACTATTTTGTCAAAAAGGGGGAGAGCAAAAGTCAAGAAGAAGAAAAATAAAAAGAGAGGAGAAATTCAAACTGTTTGAGAATTTGGATTTACTTGGTCTTTACCTGGTCTTGGAATCTTTTGGGTCTCAAACTCTCATTTTTTTTCTATACTCTTGTCAAATCTTATATTGTGTTTTGTCAAATTACTCATCAAGGGGGAGATTGAAGGATCATTGTTTTTGATCCATGTGTTTTTGATGATGAGTATTTGAATATTCAAAGAGATTTGAAAAGATTTGAGTTGATTTGATTTTGGTTCAGTATTTGAAAAAGAGTTGAAACATTTTTTTTTTTGAAACGATTTATTTTATTTGAAAAAGATCTGAAACCAGTTTGTTTATTTGAAAAGATTCAGATTTTGCAAAAGAGTTTGGTCTGATTTTTAATTATATTTTTGGTTGATTTTATTTGATGCAATGCGCTCGTGTGAGTGGTTGCATGGATTAACTTGAGTCAAGTCGCGGACTTGGGCTCGGAAATTGTTTTTGTGTTTTTCACGCAGGTGTGTTGCTTGAGGTCGACGCAGCGGGCCGGGCGCCAGCGTGGCGATGGCCTCGGCGGCCGGCGGTGGTCGCGGCTTGACTCGATCAACCGGCGGTCGACACGCTTTGTGCGCTTGTAGCGGCGAAGGCCGGCGGCGTCTGGCGGACCGGATGAGGTCGGAGGAGCGCGACGGCCACCGGCGCGGCGGCGGCGAGAAGCAACGTCACGATGGCGAGGAGCACGCAATATCACGTGGACGTTTGGCGCAGGCGCCATGCACGCGTCGGCGCAAGGCGATCAAAGTTCGCATGTTGCATGCAAATATTTGTCCAAAAGGAAGAAGGCAAACGTGATGCTTGCATGCAAGGAAAGAGTCATTTGAACTCAGAGAGACACACGTGAATACGTGATGCATGCATGCACTCGTACTCGACTGGGTTTTGGACATGCATGCGCTCGGACTCGGCTGGGAATCGGAGAACTGCTGGGAGTTTGGTTTAGAACTCTGATCTGGACACGGTTTTAGGAGGGCGTGAGCAGCACTATTTAACCAAAGCCAATGAAGCCAAAGGGAGATCAATCCAATGCAAAGGGCAAGAAGCAAAAGGTGCCTACAACAAAGAAAAGCTTTTGTGCTCTCTTTAGTTTGTTTAGGGTTTTCTAATCTTGTGAGATTAGAGATTTTGTTTAGGGTTTTCTAATCATTGAAGATTAGAAGATTTTTTTGGTGTCATCTTGTTGAAGATGGCTTTGGAATAAAAAAAATAAGTTTATGCAATATTCTCTTTTTTTTTTTTTGCTTTGATTCTTGATTAGAAGGTTTGTTCGATTTTTGATAGAACTAGTTTTGATTTTTGTTCGACTTGTCTCGCTAATTAATCTAGGGTTTTGATCTCTTCATTTTTAGATATTCTTCCGCTATTTAGGGGTCTTTTATTTTCAGAAAGAAATAGTTGAATTTTATTCGGCATCTATTCACCCCCCCTCTAGTTGCCTACTCGATCCTACACCGAACGTCCCGCATGACATCCTTGACCACCAAGACCTCAGTTCCTCCCTGAACCTAGTCCCAAACCTCAGTTCTTCCATGAACCTAGTTCCGGTCCCGTCATCGACCACATTCATCTTCGAGCAATACCTGCACATGAACAAACCACGAAACAAATCCGAGCACAAGTCCACGACTTGACTCAAAGTCAATCCATGCAACTACTCACATGAGCATTGCATAAAGTCCACTTCAAAACAAGTATCATGAAATCATCACAAATTTCATAATCTCAAATTCAAACTATTTCAAATCTTGCAAAACATCCAAACCGAGCAAAACACGTTTACAACGGACCAAAATCAAAAACCCTAGAAAAAGTCCATTCACGACGGACCAACAAAATCGGTCCGTTGTACAAGTGAAACTCTCGGTTCCAAAAAGAAATCATTCCGGCGAAAACACGTTCTGACGGACCAACAAAATCAGTCTGTTGTACATGCGAAATCAATCCTCAAAAAGCCGTTCACGACAGACCCAAAAACTTGGTCCGTTGTACATGCAAAACTTACTGGTTTCTTGTAAAATTGAGTTCGGCTTATGATCTGAAAAACACGTCCACGACAGACCCAAAAACTTGGTCCGTCGTACATGTAAAACTTACTGTTTTTCAATAACTTGGTCTGGCACAACAACCTTCAAAAGCACATTTACGACAGACCAAAAAAGTTGGTCTGTTGTACATGGAAGAATGAGGTTGTCAAAAGCAAGTTTACAAAGAACCAAAAAAGTTGGTCTGTTGTACAGGGGAAACTTACTATTTTCTATAAGTTTGGTCCGGCGCCAAAGCGAAACTTACTGTTTCTTGTCAAATTGTCAAAACACAAGAACAAACACATTTGCAAATTCAATTCTAAGCCAATTTTTCAGCACATGATTTCACAATCTCCCCCTTGATGAGAACATTGGCAACACCACTTAGAATTGAACATTTGGCATTCACTTTACAAAAGATTTTTGAAATCCAAAGGATCAAGGACCAAAAAGAAAACACAGAATTCCCCCTTTGACCAAAATGCAAAACAAAATCTCCCCCTGAGAATGAAAAAGTGTGTGAATGTGCAATGCGCCCAAAAATCCCAAAATTCTCCAAACTTCTCCCAAAATTCTCAAATTTCCAAACACAACTCCCCCTTTTTCTTCTCCCCCTTTTTCATTAAACTTTTCAACAATTCCCAATTTTCTCCCCCTTTGACAATGGATTCATCAAGAGTACAAAAGAGAGAACATGTTCAAAATTTTTCTGAAACAATGATTTCACAAGGAGAAACAAGGGAGTGTCAAGATAGAAAAAGATGAGCTCATTCGATCATATAACCTTATATATCATATATTATGCAAAATACATGATCTTGATGTGATTTTAACAAGTTAGGGAATGACATGCATCTCAACCTCAATTCAGTCAACTATAGCCAAGTACTAAGCAAAACCTTTAGTAGAAAAACAAAGGCTCAAAGTTGAAGCAAATAACAAATCAGGGCGAGCAAGTAGTTTCAACTCCAATCTAGTGGACCAATTTAATCTTTAAACAAGAATCGCATGTGGCATGCTTGAAGCATACTTCTTTTATTTCCTTGGAGTGGCATGCTTGAAGCATACATCTTGTCTTTTGAGGGAATGGCATGCTTGAAGCATACATCTTATCTTTTAGGGAAAGCATCCTGAAGCTCATAACTTGAGGCTTTTGCTTTTAACAACCCTTTTTTATTGATTCCCTTTTCTTTTCATTTTTCTTTGATTATAAACATGCAAAAGTGATTAAAAGGTCTTATGAAAGAGTAAAGTTGAAACCACACTTGCTTCATAGCCCAAATTTGTCAAGAGGATTCAATATCAAGCCTAGAAGAGTGAGATATCACAGAGTATTTAGCTATAGGCAATCAGATCAGGGAATTCCGCAATGTCATTCTTAGTTCAAGTGAGACAATTTAGATTATCATATATTAGCTCAATTATATAGTATATAAAGAAATATGATAAAGTGAGCTCATCAAGTGAAAGAACTTGGCAAAGAAACTCCCCCTCAAAACAATCCCATTGGATGAACAATTCCAAGTTCTCCCCGAATAAAAGCAAAACGAGAAGAAGACAAAGGTTTTGTGAAAATGTCTGCCAATTGATGTTCAGTATCCACATGATGAAGCACAATATTTTCTTTTTCAACATGATCTCTAAGAAAGTGAAATCCAGTATCAATATGCTCAAGAAAAGGGATTACTCAAGAGGTGGCACGAACCAAATCAAATCAACATCCTCCAAAGTCAACATCAGAAAAAGCTCTTAAACTAATCCATGAGGAAGCAGAAAGCCAAATGCCAAAATCTTGAGTTCTATGAAGATACCTGAAAATCCTTTTGATAGCTTGTCGATGTGAAGCACGTGGGAAGCTTGAAAACAAGCACACAAGCACACACAAGCACGTGGGAAGAGTCTCTCATGTAAACCTCCAATTATCTCATCCTCAACAGCATCATCATCATCTTTTATGAACAAAGACACTCTCCCCCTGAACATATGCACCTGTACCTGCACTATTTGGACTAGTGCCTTTTGCGAAAACAGAAGTGGAAGAAGTATCTTCAAAGGCAACACTTTTAGCATGAGATGCACAAGTGAAGAAGAACCAAAACTTATCACTGAACATATGAAGTGAGCATCCGAAATTTACTAGCCACATGTTCTCCTTCCTCACGTGAGAGGCCTACATAGAAGCGAAAGTGTCGAGGTCTCGATCTTGGGGTTAGAAATAAGATGTTTAGGAATTCGATCTTGAGACACCACGACAGACAACGATAGGCACAACACGAGCGATCTTATGCACAAAATCAAATTTGCCTGTTCGTGTTTCTAGCAACAAAAGGTGCTTGCATCACCCTAGGCACGTAGTGAGAAGCAAAGCGTGCCTTCTCAAATTAGACCTAGCCTTAGCTCTTTCTTTCTTTTGTTGTTTGGCTAGTCTAAAGCAAAAATCTACTAAATGTCCATCTCTACCACAATGAGTGCAAGTGTACTTAACATGATGTTTGGCTTTAGAAGTAGAAGCAACATTTGCATTCATCATAGTAGAAGATAACACTCCAGCAGACTTAAAGACAGTTTTCTTAGGCTCATTGACAATTTCAAATTTTCCACTTTCAAGTGTTTTGACAACAGTGGGAGCATGTGATTTATGATGAGCATAAGAATCAAAACCTAAACCTTTGTTATGAGTGCTGACTTTTGATTGATCCAAGATCATGTTTAGGTTTTTCTTTCCTTTAGTGAAACGTTCTAATGACTTTTCAAAGTAATCAATTTTTGAGAAAGGGTTAAACAATTATTTACAGGGAACGTCCACTTTTCCTTTTGCTTATGACAAGTTGAGCATGAAAGAACCTCATGTGTAAGCAAATCTTCTGTCATTTGAGAAACTCCTAGCATTTGCATCATGCAACTTCAATTCTAGTATGGAGCATATAGAACATGGAGTTGTATCATGTAAATCAATGGTAGAACAACTAGCATGTTTAACAAGTTTCTCATTTTTCTCATTTTCAGCATTGATTTGCTCTAACAAGGTAACATGTTCTTTCCTAAGCAAAGTAAGCTCATTGTAAATTAAGTCACATGATTTGCAAGCATCATCATCAGGAATCAAGGTTTTAAGTCTAGCAATTTCAGCATTCAATGACTCAACAACAAAATCATGTTTCTTAATTTTCTTGTCACGTTTATCAAGCAATTTACCAAGTCGAGCAACAGCAATAGCTAATTCATCGTAAGAAGGATCTACCTCATTGAAGTCGCTGTCATGATCGCCCTCGGTGAAGCTGTCGCTGCTTTTAGCCATGAGACACAACCCCGTCAACTCATGCTTGCTTGGAGTTGCATTGTCCTCACTACTCCCTGAATCCACATCGCTCAAATTGACTTGTTCAAGAGCAGAAAGAACTCGGTGGACAACTTTGCTGTTGATGAAGCTCTTCTTCTTTCTATTACTTGAAGAGAACTTCTTCTCTTTTCTTCTGTCGTTGTCCTTCTCCTCCCTTGATGCTTTACCTGCAAGTTTAGGACAGTTTGGACGAATATGGTCGAGATCACCACACTCATAGCATCTTGGAGGGCCACCACCACCTCTCTTTCTCATTCTCACATTTTGTAAAGCTTTGTTAAAGCGAGAAGAGAGTAGTGACAAGTCTTCTTCTGGGAATTGCTCAATCTGTTCATCGGTTAGTGAAGACAAGAAAGATAGAGCAAAGCTTGAAGCAGCACCATTATGAGATATGCTAGATTGAGATGTCAAAACAATTGATTTATGATCATTCTTTCTAGCAAGAATATCTAATTCATGAGTTTTCAACTTGGAATAAAGAACATCTAAGGTAAGTGTACTCATGACAAGAGATTCTCTAATGGATGTAACTTTCATCTCCCAAATAGACATGTATAAAGCACCAAGCAATTGTCTAGCATTAGCGGCAGACATCAAAGCTAACTCCAACAAAGACGAAGATTACTAAGAATTTTATTGAAAGCGTGCAAAGAAGTCATCTAGCGACTCACCGGTTTCATCTCAAATCGCATGTATTCTTTTTGTAAAGATCTTGACGAACCTCTTTAATAGTGTTAGAACCCTCATGGTAATCACAAAGAGATTTCCATACCTCATATGCTTGGATTTGAGATGGATCACATGGTCAAAGTCATTGCGTCCCAAACCTTGGATGATCAAGTTGCGCGCCTTCTTTGTTTGCTTCAACATGTGTGCGATTGGTGTCGTTGACGTTGTCGTTTGCAGGGACTTCATATGGCTTGTAGACCTTCTCCCAAATTGTGAAGCCCTGTGCTTGGATGAACGCCTCCATCTTGGCCTTCCAAAACTGAAAATCAACACCATCGAACACACATGGTTTTGTCGAATAACGATCCATTGATCTAATCACTGGTTAAGATAGATTAGAGAAACCTTGCTCTGATACCACTTGTAGGATCGAAGTATACGGATATAGCAATCAGAGGGGGGGTGAATGATTGTGCGGAAGCTAAAACTAAATTCTTGATCTATTAAAAGTTCGCCCCAAAACAGAACCAAACAATTGCTTTGTTTTCGACAAAAACAGAAAGACAGAGGTTTAGTAAAATGCGAATTCCCGACGATCCAACTGTCGGAACGATCTGAAATTTGGACACAAGAAACTAGATTCCAATACGAATCAAACCCAAAAAGAATCAGCTTGATCGGACTTATGGATCAAAAGTTATGAGCTTCGCAAGCTTGCTGATCCAGAACTTGACGAGAATCAATCTAATCAAAACTTCAAGATGAAACAAGATCTTCAAAAGATTAATCAACTAGACTTTGAGAAACTCTAAATCAATACCCTAGAATGGTTTTTGATGGATCAAATCAAGATGAAACTCAACGATCAAAAACCAATCTAGAATTAGAACAAGCATGCAAACAAGAACCAAAACAGAAAACACTGTAGCGACGTGGTTACTGTAGCACGCAAAAATCTTGGAAGAATTGATCTTTATTTCTTGTCTAAAATACTCTTATCAAAAGAGTACAAACCCTAAAACCAAGCTCAAAGCTTGATGCGCTCAGCTCTACTTGGTTGGATACCCTTCAACAGGAGACAACCCCTCCTATTTAAAGGACCAACCCACAAGGAGTTACGAATACAATTCCTATTCCTAGAAGGAATCAGATCCAACACAACTCTACTTGGCCCAACCTGGCCGAGTACAACTCTTGCACGCGTATGGCAACCCTACCATACTCACGTGACTAACACTTTGCACGCGTATGGCCACCTGCCATACTCACGTGACTAACATTTTGCACGCGAATGACCTCCTGCCATTCTCACGTGACTAACCATTCTTCATGTGCACCATTCTCTTAGCCCGAACGTCCCGCATGACATCCTTGACCACCAAGACCTCAGTTCCTCCCTGAACCTAGTCCCGAACCTCAGTTCTTCCATGAACCTAGTTCCGGTCCCGTCATCGACCACATTCATCTTCGAGCAATACCTGCACATGAACAAACCACGAAACAAATCCGAGCACAAGTCCACGACTTGACTCAAAGTCAATCCATGCAACTACTCACATGAGCATTGCATAAAGTCCACTTCAAAACAAGTATCATGAAATCATCACAAATTTCATAATCTCAAATTCAAACCATTTCAAATCTTGCAAAACATCCAAACCGAGCAAAACACGTTTACAACGGACCAAAATCAAAAACCCTAGAAAAAGTCCATTCACGACGGACCAACAAAATCGGTCCGTTGTACAAGTGAAACTCGGTTCCAAAGAAATCATTCCGCGAAAACACGCTTTACGACGGACCAACAAAATCGATCTGTTGTACATGCGAAATCAATCCTCAAAAAGCCGTTCACGAGCACCCAAAAACTTGGTCCGTTGTACATGCAAAACTTCTTGGTTTCTTGTAAAATTGAGTTCGGCTTATGATCTGAAAAACACGCCCACGATGCACCCAAAAACTTGGTCCGTCGTACATGTAAAACTTCTTGTTTTTCAATAACTTGGTCCGCACAACAACCTTCAAAAGCACATTTACGACATGGACCAAAAAAGTTGGTGCATTGTACATGGAAGAATGAGGTTGTCAAAAGCAAGTTTACAAAGAACCAAAAAGTTGGTGCATTTATGCAGGAAACTTCTTGTTTTCTATAAGTTTGGTCCGGCGCCAAAGCGAAACTTACTGTTTCTTGTCAAATTGTCAAAACACAAGAACAAACACATTTGCAAATTCAATTCTAAGCCAATTTTTCAGCACATGATTTCACAGCGTCCAGTCGGACTCAACGTTCAGAACACTAGGACCTGACCCAGGCGGGTGCTTGTCCGACCGAATGTTGGTCGGAGCACCCGCTTTCAGGGGGTCGGGTGTGCCTCCAACGACGGGATCCAACCGGATGGATGGCTTGTGGAGGTCGGAGACGAAGATACCGGGAGGGACCGGCCCTTTACTGGAGGCGAGGTTAGCGAGGGAGTCGGCCTCCCCGTTGTAGCGGCGGTAACTGTGGTGGAGCTCGAATCCCTTGAACCTCTCCTCAAGCTTGCGAACCTCCAGACAGTAGGCCGCCATGCGAGCGTCGCGAGGCTCCGTGGCCTTCATAACCTGGTCGACGACCAACTTGGAGTCGTCGTGAACGTAGAGTCGTCGAGCGCCGAGGTCGGCGGCGATCCGAAGACCGTTGACGAGGGCTTCGTACTCGGCGATGTTGTTGGTGGCGTCGAAAAGTAGCCGGATGGCGTACTGGAGTTTGTTGCCGAGTGGGGAGATGATGACGACCCCCGCGCCGGCTCCGTTCTTGGTGTAGGACCCGTCGAAGTACATCGTCCAGTACTCGGGGTCCTCGACCACCGCAGGGACTTGCGCCTCGGTCCACTCGGCGACGAAGTTCGCCAGGACTTGCGACTTGATCGCCGTTCTGGGGACGTACGATACATCAAGGCCGTTGAGCTCGAGAGCCCACTTGGCGATTCTTCCGGTGGCGTCGCGGTTGTGGACGATTTCTCCGAGTGGCGAGGAGGTCACCACGGAGATGGGGTGTCGATCGAAGTAATGGGCGAGCTTCCTCTTGGTAATGAGCACTGAGTACAGCAGCTTCTGTATTTGGGGGTATCGGACCTTTGTTTGGGAGAGTACCTCGCTGACGAAGTAGACCGGTCTCTACACCTTGAAGACGCGGCCTTCCTCCGCTCGCTCCACAACGAGCGCCGCGCTGACGACCTGAGTCGTGGCGGCGATGTAGAGGAGCAAGGGCTCCTGTGGCTCCGGGGCGACCAGGACCGGAGGCGAGGTCAGGAAAGCTTTCAGTCGACTGAGGGCTTCCTGAGCTTTGTGGGTTCAGCAGAAGCGGTCGGACTTCTTCATCAGCTTGTAGAGTGGCATCCCGCGCTCGCCGAGTCGGGATATGAAGCGGCTTAGTGCCGTGAGGCACCCCATCAGCCTTTGGACCCCCTTCAGATCGTTGATTGGCCCCATCCTTGTGATGGCGGAGATCTTATCACGGTTGGCTTCGATGCCGCGCTCGGAGACGATGAATCCCAGCAGCTTGCCCTTGGGGACCCCGAAGACGCATTTCTCGGGGTTGAGCTTTATGCGAAACCGTCGGAGGTTCGCAAAAGTCTCCTCCAGGTCGGCGATGAGGGCATCGGCCTTCCTGGTTTTGACAACGATGTCGTCGACGTAGGCTTCGATGTTACGGCCAATTTGGTCTCAAAACACGCTGCATACACCGTATGTGGCGCCTGCGTTCGGACCAAAAGGCATCGTGGCGTAACGATCTGGCCGTGCGGGGTGATGAAGGAGGTCGCGAGCTGGTCGGACTCCTTCATCGCAATCTGGTGATAGCCAGAATAGGCATCTAAAAAAGAAAGGGACTCGCACCCGGCGGTGGAGTCCACTACCTGGTCGATGCGAGGTAACGGGAATGGGTCTTTTGGATAGGCCTTGTTGAGGCTTGTGTAGTCAACACACATTCTCCATTGCCCCGACTTTTTCTTTACAATGACAGGATTGGCGAGCCACTCGGGGTGGCGCACCTCCCTTACAAAGCCGGCGGCCAAAAGTTTGGCGATCTCTTCCCCAATGGCCCGGCGTTTTTCTTCGTCGAAACAGCGCAGGCGTTGGGCGGCCGATGCAGATCCTTTCGGATATTCAGGGAATTCTCGGCGACCTCCTTCGGAATTCCCGGCATATCCGAGGGTCTCCAAGCGAAGACGTCTCGGTTTGCTCGGAGGAAGTCGACGAGCGCGCTTTCCTATTTGGCAGTGAGGGCGGCCCCGATCCGTACGGTCTTGGCGTGATCTTCGGGATCAACTGCGACTTCCTTCGTGTCCTCCGCGGACTTGAAGGAGCTTGGCCCCGACTTGCCGGAGTCGGGGGCGGATTCGGGGGCCTTCTCCTGGAGCTGGGCGAGCTCGGTGAGCGGCACCGGCCGAGGCCAAGTCGCAATCGCTCCGCCAAGATTATAAGCGAGCTGAAAAGACGTGGCCACGGTGATGACACCCTGCGGCCCTGGCATCTTCAGCTTGAGATAGGTGTAGTTGGGGACCGCCATGAACTTCGCGTAGCATGGCCATCCCAAGATAGCGTGGTAGGAGCCGGGAAAGTCCACAACCTCGAAAGTGAGGCTCTCGGTGCGGAAGTTGTCCGGGCTCCCAAAGGTGACGGGCAAGCCGACCTGCCCGAGAGGGTGGGCCTGTTGGCCTGGGACGACGCCGTGGAAAGGCGCCTTGCTCGGCCGGAGGGCGGAGCGAGGGACCCCCAAGGCATCCAGGGTCTCAACATACATGATGTTGAGACTGCTGCCGCCGTCCATGAGCACCTTGGTCAGGCGCTTCGTCCCCACGATGGGGTCGACGACGAGCGGGTAGCGTCCCGGGTGCGGGATGTGGTCGGGGTGGTCGGTCCGATCGAAGGCGATCGGGCACTCCAACCACCTTAGGTAGGAGGGCATGGCGGGGGTAGCCGTGTGAACCTCTCGGTGGGCGAGTTTTAGCCGTCGCTTGTCGGCGTAGCATTCTGCCCCTCCGAAGATCATGAGGCAACCGTTGAGTTGCGGAAACTCGTCGGTCGCCCCATGGCCCTTTGCCTCTTTGTCGGGCGCTGGGTCGCGCTTCTTCCCCTTACCCCGTGACGTCGTGGGGTTCCCAGAGAGAAAACGCTTCAAGACTTCGCAGTCCCGATACTTGTGTTTGATGGGATAGTCGTGGTTCGGGCACGGACTATTGTCGGGACCCCGAATTTGCAAATCCGGACCCTCTGTGTATTCAGCACTAGTCCAGGAACGCGCTAGTGCACACAGTCTTAACATCGGTAAATATCACAATCATACCACTCGATACTAATAAAGTACTTTATTTAAATAGTCAAACTGGTTACTCGACCTTATGGTCAAGTTACAAATGTATGATTTCGCAGGCGAAACTTATTAAGAGAGAAATAGTAGCGGCGGAAAAATAAGATAACCGTGGCGCCATCCAAGATACCACAGGCAACTGACTGGGCTCGCTCCCTAAGTAGACGGTTCCTCATGGAGCTCCTCCTCCAAAGCTTGTGTAGTCTCCTCTTCAACTGGTGTTGTATTGTGGCAAGGGTGAGTACTTGGTACTCAAAGAAGTCATGCATGAATGCAGCTAATATACTACATGCATGGCTTAGTACAAAGGAGTGGCTCAAGGTATTTTTGCGAAAAGAACATTTAACAAGGATCATAAGTAGATTCGAAAGCAGTAGAAACAAGTATAGCATAATTAACTTTTCAAGGAGTTTAATAAACATCTTTCCCATCCTAATCCACATTTCCATCAACATCATTCTTAATCCAACCCACCCTTTCAAGTCCCAGTTATTTTTGAGAAAATCTAACCCTTATTTGTAATTCCCGAGCGATGTCCAATACCGCGGACACGGCTATTCGAATAGATTCTACACTGTGCGAGAGGTTATGCACTTTACCCACAAGATACAACAAACACCACAAAGGTGAGTTCCCGTAACAAAGTCTTTTGAAACCTCTAACAATACAAGTGGTCCTCCCGGTTATTGCACACTAACCCTTCCCTTAGCTAAGGCGAAGTTTAGGCCAATCAACGATTAGATGGGTACTGGCCTCGGCCGATGCGCTCCCCGCACAACTTACATAAAGGGTGTAGTTGACCTCCTGAGGTCCCACAGGTACGTTATTAGCAACTTAGTCAACTAGGTCCGTCCCATTACATACATGTGGTTGCACGTTAGACCCAGTTCAAAGGCTTGCAAGGTTAAGTCCTTAGGGTGACCAGGGCAAGACTACCCGAAGAACCAAATCAACATCCCCAAAGCCACAACCGGCCCACAGATTATTCTTGCCACATGCCCGGCCGAAAAACTATTTATCAAACCCCAGTTGATTACCATGCACCACGTGCCATCAACATCACATGATACCTTTCCAAAACAGGTTCAATATATCATTAAGTCAATATTAACATTTGATTGTCCAAAATCATGTCATGAGCACGTAGCAGGTCTAAGCAGTATACTACAACGATCTAATTTCCCATGTTGGCAATTTAATAATGTCCAACTAGTAAACCACAACTAGGGTGACAAGGGTCATGGCACATATTTAAGTAATCAAGGTGTCATACAGCAAATTGGTATTTATCTAATTCCCCATATTTAAATAAAGTATTTTCTAATTGAACTAGCATGCAATAGGTTAAATCAAAATAGATTTCAAAATAGGATCAACATGGTCAAAGCACAACTTGCCTTCAAAAAGTACTTGCTCTTGGTCTTGAGTTGGATCCTGAGTCAATACTTCTCCTTCGAATCCTTCCGGCACTTCAACGTCTACTCGTAAAGCGTGCAAATAGCAATACACAAATAAACAATAGGCAAAAAGTGTCCAAACATCCAAATAAAATCCATAAATAGAGAGAACATAATTTTATGAATTTTTAGAAACTGGAATCGTCAAATTCGGAGTTAAAATGCAAAAGTTATAGCATTTTGAAGTTTAAATAATCAATTAAATAATTTTACAGAGAAAAACTTTAGTCCAAAAATTAAATAAAATTCATATTTAGGTAGATCTCAATTTTATACAAATTTAGAAATTCGAATTATTCAAATCGGAGTTGAAACGCAAAAGTTATAAGCGTTTGAAGTTTGAACCAAAATCTGAAATCATTATTTCGAATTAATAAATCATTTTCTTTTTCGGAAATTAATTATTGCGTCAGCGAGGACACGTGGCAGCCTCTGATTGGTCTGCTGACGTCAGCCGGTCCATGGACTTGGTCCACGCTCGGCTCGGGTCTACCGTGGACTCGGTCCACGACTCCACGTGTTGCTGACATGTTGGCCCCACATGTCAGTGTCACGCACGCAATTAACCCGTGCGGTCCAACTCGCTGACATGCGGGCCCCACCGTGACGTCAGCGGTGACGTCATGGTGCGGTTCGGTTGTCCCGCTGACACGTGGGCCCCGCGTGTCAGAGACACGCGCTCACGCGCGCGTGGCGTGGCTTGGGTACACGTGGCACAATCTCGGCCGTTGATTTGAAAATCAACGGCCCAGATTGGATCTATGCTTCACGCGTTTGGGGTGAACGCGGTCAATCTGAGCCGTTGGATCTTGATCCAACGGTTGGAAACGATCCTAACCCGTAACGTTATCCATAGTACGGGCGACGTGGCCGATCGTGGGCCGTTGGATCTTGATCCAACGGTCCAGATCTAATCTGGATTTTAGGGTTTGGGGGAAAACGTGGGCTCACCGTGACGGTCGGATCTTGATCCAACGGTTGTGCGAGCTCGAAGCGGCGATGGCAATGCTGGCGCGCGCTCACCGGACGCGAGGATTCGGTGACCAAGCCGACGGCTGCGGGCCTCTCCGGCGAGATGAGTCCTCTCCTTCGTGCGCCTTGGCTGAGGGTCTCTGAATCGGGCTCCAACTCGGCAGAAGACGGCGACGGCGGCGGGA
Organism: Rhipidocladum racemiflorum; assembly: GCA_036346355.1. Taxonomy (NCBI): domain Eukaryota; kingdom Viridiplantae; phylum Streptophyta; class Magnoliopsida; order Poales; family Poaceae; genus Rhipidocladum; species Rhipidocladum racemiflorum. The sequence continues at coordinate 1,939,639 of CM070569.1, read as the reverse complement.
CGAGGCAACAACCGCGGCGGGGAGAGAGAGGACTCCGGCGAGCAATTGCAAGGTGACGGCGGCGGATAGGGCTCCGGGAGTTGGGGAAAACGATGCGCACGGGTCAGGCGAACCTCGGGCAACGATCCACGCCTTAAATACCGGCGCGGACGTCGAGATTCGCTCGGTTTCCGCGGCGGAGTCCGTCCCGGATACGGCGAGACGACGTGGACGCACGCGGGCCGTCCACGTGGCGCGATCGACGGCCGAGATTGGCTCGGGCGCGGCCGTGCCTAGCGCGGATTGATCCTGACCGTTGGATCTTGATCCAACGGTTCGGATCCATCTGGGTCAGGGTTGGTTCGATCGAGTCAACTGGCTCGGGTCGGACTCGAGTCCGACTCGGGTTCCGACTCGGTCGGATGAACAGTACTCGACCCGATTGATTTTCCAGCGATTTAATAATTAAAATAATTTCCAGAAATTCATTTAATTCATTAAAAATAGCAAAATTCTCAGAAAAATTCTGGAAAATATTTTGGATCATTTTGGACTCAAATAAAATATTTCCAGCAAAATTTTATTTGCAAAGTTTAATTTTTTAATTATTTCAAAATGGAATAAATTCAAATAAATCCCAAATAAATCCAAATAAATTCCAGAAAATTCCAAAAATTCACCAAAGTACCAAATCACACATAGATTTAGGAAAAGCAAAACTTTTCCTAGAGAAGGAACATCCGATGACACCTAGAGAAGGAACATCCGATGACACCTAGAGAAGGAACTTAACAGGTTCAAAAATTCTTTGGATAGTAGCTACACTTAAAGATTATGGGGTTATTTTGGATAGTGTTCCTCTTCTGTGTGATAACACTAGTGCAATTTGCATTGCTAAGAACCCTGTGCAACATTCAAGAACAAAACATATTGACATCAGATTTCACTTTCTTAGAGATCATGTTGAAAAAGGCAACATTGTGCTTCATCATGTGGATACTGAACATCAATTGGCAGACATTTTCACAAAACCTTTGTCTTCTTCTCGTTTTGCTTTTATTCGGGGAGAACTTGGAATTGTTCATCCAATGGGATTGTTTTGAGGGGGAGTTTCCTTGCCAAGTTCTTTCACTTTATGAGCTCACTTTATCATATTTCTTTATATATTGTGTAATTGTGCTAATATATGATAATCTAAATTGTTCCACTTGAACTAAAAATGACATTGCGAAATTCCTTGGTCTGATTGCCTATAGCTAAATACTCTGTGATATCTTACTTTTCTAGGCTTGATATTGAATCTTCTTGACAAATTTGGGCTATGAAGCAAGTGTGTTTTAGCTTTACTCTTTCATAAGACCTTTTAATCACTTTTGCATGTTTATAATCAAAGAAAAATGAAAAGAAAAGGGAATCAATAAAAAAGGGTTGTTAAAAGCAAAAGCTTCAAGTTATGTGCTTCAGGCTTGCTTTCCCTAAAAAGATAAGATGTATGCTTCAAGCATGCCATACCCTCAAAGATAAGATATATGCTTCAAGCATGCCACTCCTAGAAAATAAAAGAAGTATGCTTCAAGCATGCCACATGCAACTTATTGTTTAAAGATTAAATTGGTCTATTAGATTAGAGTTGAAACTACTTGCTCGCCCTAAGTTGTTAGTTGCTTCAATTTTTAAAGCCTTGCTTTTTCTGCTAAGATCTTGCTTAGTACTTGGCTATAGTTGACTAAATTGAGGTTGAGATGCATGTCATTCCCTAACTTGTTAAAATCACTTCAAGATCATGTATTTTGCATATTATATGATATATAAGGATATATGATCGAATGAGCTCATCTTTTCCTATCTTGGCACTTCCTTGTTTCTCCTTGTGAAATCTTTGTTTCAAGAAAAATTTTTGAACCTGTTCTCTCTTTTGTACTCTTGATGAATACATTGTCAAAGGGGGAGAAAATTGGGAATCGTTGAAAAGTTTAAGGAAAAAGGGGGAGAAAAAGGGGGAGAAGAAAAAGGGGAGTTGTTTTTGGAAATTTGAGGATTTTGGGAGAAGTTTGGAGAATTTTGGAATTTTTGGGCGCATTGCACATTCACACACTTTTTCATTCTCAGGGGGAGATTTTGTTTTGCATTTTGGTCAAAGGGGGAATTCTGTGTTTTCTTTTTGGTCCTTGATCCTTTGGATTTCAAAAATCTTTTGTAAAGTGAATGCCAAATGTTCAATTCTAAGTGGTGTTGCCAATGTTTTCATCAAGGGGGAGATTGTGAAATCATGTGCTGAAAAATTGGCTTAGAATTGAATTTGCAAATATGTTTGTTCATGTGTTTTGTCAATTTGACAAGAAGCAGTAAGTTTCGCTTATACGGACCAAGATCTCAAGAAACAGTAAGTTTCCCATCTACGACGGACAAACTTTGTTGGTCTGTCGTGGACATGCTTTTGAACTCATTGAGCCAAACTCAATTTTCCTCAAAAACCAGTAAGTTGTGCATGTACGACGGACAAAGTTTTTTGGTCTGTCGTGAACGTGTTTTTGAGCTCATGAGTCGAACTCAATCTTCCAAGAAACCAGTAAGTTTTGCATGTACGACGGACCAACTTTCTTGGTCCTTTGTAAACATGCTTTTGACAACCTCATTCTCCCATGTACAACGGACCAACTTTCTTGGTCCTTTGTAAACATGCTTTTGACAACCTCGTTTTCCCATGTACGATGCACCAACTTTTTTGGTCCTGGTCAGAAATGTGTTTTTGAAGGTTGTTGTGCCAAACCAAGTTTTTGAAAAACAAGAAGTTTTACATGTATGCCGGACCAAATTTTTGGTCCGGTCGTGAATGGGTTTTGAGTGATTTTGAGATTGAATTTTGATTTTGATTTTGAGATTATGAAATTTGTGAGAATTTCATGATGCTTATTTTGAAGTGGATTTTATGCAATGCTCGTGTGAGTAGTTGCATGGATTAATGTGAGTCAAGTCGTGGACTTGTGCTCGGAATTATTTTGTGGTTTGTTCATGTGCGAGTATTGCTCGAAGACGAGCGTGGTCGATGACGGACCGGAACTAGGTTCATGGAGGAGCCGAGGTTCGGGACTAGGTTCGAGGAGGAACCGAGGTCTTGGTGGTCAAGGATGTCATGCGGGACGTTCGGGCTAAGAGAATGGTGCACATGAAGAATGGTTAGTCACGTGAGAATGGCAGGAGGTCATTCGCGTGCAAAGTGTTAGTCACGTGAGTATGGCAGGTGGCCATACGCGTGCAAAGTGTTAGTCACGTGAGTATGGTAGGGTTGCCATACGCGTGCAAGAGTTGTACTCGACCAGGTTGGGCCAAGTAGAGTTGTGTTGGATACAGATTCCTTCTAGGGAATAGGAATTGTATTCAGAACTCCTTGTGGGTTGGTCCTTTAAATAGGAGGGGTTGTCTCCTGTTGAAGGGCATCCAACCAAGTAGAGCTGAGCGCATCAAGCTTTGAGCTTGGTTTTAGGGTTTGTACTCTTTTGATGAGAGTATTTTAGACAAAAGAAATAAAGATCAATTCTTCCAAGATTTTTGCGTGCTACAGTAACCACGTCGCTACAGTGTTTTCTGTTTTGGTTCTTGTTTGCATGCTTGTTCTAATTCTAGATTGGTTTTTGATCGTTGAGTTTCATCTTGATTTGATCCATCAAAAACCGTTCTAGGGTATTGATTTAGAGTTTCTCAAAGTCTAGTTGATTAATCTTTTGAAGATCTTGTTTCGTTTTGAAGTTTTGATTAGATTGATTCTCGTCAAGTTCTGGATCAGCAAGCTTGCGAAGCTCATAACTTTTGATCCATAAGTCCGATCGAGCTGATTCTTTTTGGGTTTGATTCGTATTGGAATCTAGTTTCTTGTGTCCAAATTTCAGATCGTTCCGACGGTTGGATCTCCAAGAATTCGCGTTTTACTGAACCACTGTCATTCTGTTTTTGTCGAAAACGAGGCAATTATTTGGTTCTGTTTTGGGGTGAACTTTTAATAGATCAAAAATTTGGTTTTAGCTTCCGCACAATCATTCACCCCCCCTCTTATTGCTATATTCGTATACTTCGATCCTACAGTATTCATGCAACAACGACAACGGATTTTAAATTTTAAACGACAATAATCAACCACAGAGTTTTTAAACCAACATAAACAAAAGCACAACCAAGTTCACTAGACTCGCAGACTCAAGATAGACATGATGAAATGATAAGCAATGACAGAATTTGTCTTCATCTTCATCTCTCCCCCTTTGGCATCAAACACCACAAAGGACGAAAGGTGAGAGAATAGAACAGGCTAGTCGGACTCCTCTGATTCAGGCTCATCTGAACTAGACTCCTCGGCGTCGTCCTCAGACTCTGAAGCATCAGGTGCCAGGGCAAATGGGTCCTCAATCTCATCCTCGCTCTCCTCATCCTCTGAACACTGAAGGTTCAGGTGCCTCTGAATGTCCTTGAGCCTCTTGGTGTTCTTCTTCTGTTTTGCAGCGTTGCTCTTGCAAAGAACAAAAATTGACTTCAAAGCGCGCAAAATCGGCGAGGAAGATCCACTAGGGGCAGAAACTGGAGGAGTAGCGGCAGAAGAAGTGGTGCCTCTGGTGGATGCCCTTGTATCTCTCTGAGTAGGGGCCTTCACTGCCCTGACTTGAAGACCAGTATGCTTGACATCATACTCAAATTGTTGTTGTGTCACTTGCTCAATCAAATGCATGATGAAAGGTGCATATCCACAGCTTCTCCTAGGCTCCTGACCAATGAGTCTAATCTTATTCCATATAAAATCAAAGACATCGAAGGGTCGCTGATTTTCTTGCATTCTGCTCAGAAGGTTCCTGGTATAGGAGAGGACATGAGAGGCATCACCTTCTTTTGGCGCCAAAGTCTTTCTGAAGAGCCTGTTCAGAATAGCAAAGAAGGGTTTCATCCCTTTTGTGTTCCCTTCATCATACTCAGCATCTTCTTCATACAGAAATCCCAGATTTGATGCTCCTAGAGAATTCTCATTGTGGATCAGATCCTTGTCCCTGGAGTCAGCCTCTGTGAATTCAAGTAGTCTGGCAAACTGTGCATAGGTAGCCTCATACCAAGTTCCTTCAGTCATCCAGTGGAGAGTAGAGACTTGATCCCTGGAGACATACATTGTGGCATAAAACTGAGCGATGATTTCCACGTTCCAATCATGTTTAAAACCCATGATCCTTTTAGTACCGGTCCTCTCACAGGCAGCAATAATCTGATTGAAGATAGGATCATCAGCCTCAACCATATACTCCCAATCAATCCACTGCATCAGAATAACAAGATTCTTTCTTGGAAGAATGACTGACTCATAGAAATCATGCTGAAAGAATGTCGGGACCCCGAATTTGCAAATCCGGACCCTCTGTGTGTTCAGCACTAGTCCAGGAACGCGCTAGTGCACACAGTCTTAACATCGGTAAATATCACAATCATACCATTCGATATTATCAAAGTACTTTATTTAAATAACCAAACTGGTTACTCGACCTTATGGTCAAGTTACGAATACATGCCTCGCAAGGCGAAACTTATTAAAAGAGAAATAACAGCAGCGGAAAATCGAATAACTTCGTGGCGCCATCCAGTATACCACAGGCAACTGACTGGGCTCGCTTCCCTAAGTAGACGGATCCTCTTGGAGTTCCTCCTCCAAAGCTGGCGTAGTCTCCTCTTCAACTGATATTGTGTTGAGGCAAGGGTGAGTACTTGGTACTCAGCAAGTCATGCACAGAATGCAGGCTAATATACTATATGCATGGCTTGGTACAAAGGAATAGCTCAAGGTATATTTGCAGTAAACAGCATTTGAAAAGTAATATAAGTAGATTCGAAAGCAGTAGAAATAAGTAAAGCATAAATAACTTCTCAAGAAATTTAATAAACATTTTCCCCATCCTAAACCACACTTCCATCATCTTCGTTACTAAACCATCCCTCCTTTCAAACCAAAGTTATTTTTGAGAAAATCTAACCCTTGACTGTAATTCCCGAGCGATGTCCAATACCGCGGACACGGCTATTCGAATAGATTCTAAACTCTGCAGAGGTTATGCACTTTACCCACAAGATACAGTCAAACACCACAAAGGCGAGTTCCCGTAACAAAGCCTTTCGGAAGCCTCAAACAACACAGGTGGTCCTCTCCGGTTCGTGCTCTACACCATCCCTTCCCTTAGCCAAGGCGAAGTATGGGACCAACACACCGTTAGATGGGTATCTGGCCACAGCCACGATACGCTCCCCGCACAATCACACAAGCGGTGTAATTGACACCCTGAGGCTCCACAAGTGAGTCCTTAGCGACTTAGTCAACTAGGGCCGTCCCATTCCGACCATGTGGTTGCAAGTATGACCAGTTCAAAGGCTTGCAAGGTTAAGTCCTTAGAGTGACCAGGGCAAGACTACCCGAAGAACCAAATCAACATTCCCAATGCCACAAGCCGCCCACTGATTACTCTTGCCACATGCCCGGTCGAAATCGTTTATCAAACCCCGATTGATTACCATGCACCACGTGCCATCAACATCACATGATACTTTTCCAAAACAGGTTCAATATATCATTAAGTCAATATTAACATTTGATTGTCCAAAATCATGTCATGAGCACGTAGCAGGTCTAAGCAGTGTACTACAACGGTCTAAACCCATGTTGGCGATTTAATAATGTCCAACTAGTAATCCACAACTAGGGTGACAAGGGATCATGGCACATACTTAAATAATCAAGGTGTCATACAGCAAATTGGTATTTATCTAATCCCCATGTTTAAGCAAAGTATGTTTCTAGTTGAACTAGCATGCAATAGTTTAAATCAAAATAGATTTCGAAATAGGATCAACATGGTCAAAGCACAACTTGCCTTCAAAAAGTACTTGCTCTTGGTCTTGAGTTGGATCCTGAGTCAATACTTCTCCTTCGAATCCTTCCGGCACTTCAACGTCTACTCGTAAAGCGTGCAAATAGCAAAACACAAATAAACAATAGGCAAAAACATCCCAAAACTCCAAATAAAATCCATAAACAGAGAGAACATAATTTTCTGGATTTTTAGGAACTGGAATCGTCAAATTCGGAGTTAAAACGCAAAAGTTATGATTTATTAAAGTTTAAATAATCAATTAAATAATATTACAGAGAAAAACTTTAGTCCAAAAATTAAATAAAATTCATATTTAGGTAGATCTCAATTTTATACAAATTTAGAAATTTAAATCACTCAAATCGGAGTTGAAACGCAAAAGTTATAAGCGTTTGAAGTTTGAATCTAAATTTGAATCAATATTTCGAATTAATAAATCATTTTCTTTTTCGGAAATTAATTATTGCGTCAGCATGGACACGTGGCAGCCTTCGATTGGTTGGTGGCGTCACCGGTCCATGGACTTGGTCTCTGGTTGGCTCGGGTCCACCGTGGACTCGATCCACGACTCCACGTGAGGCCCGACATGTGGGCCCGCTCGGGTGACGTCATCGGCGTCGGCGGGGACTCGGCCGCGGTCTTGACATGTGGGACCTTTGTGACGTCATGGTAGACGTCCGCGGCATCGGCCCGACAGCGGGCCCAGCGTGTCGGTGACCGCACTGCCCAGCGTGGCGCGGCGGCTTTCGGCTTCCTGGGCGCGTGGCACAATCGTGGCCGTTGGTTTGAAATCCGACGGCTAGGATTGAGTTTGGCCTCATGTGCTTGGGCGCGTGATCGATCGTGGGCCGTTGGATCTTGATCCAGCGGTCGAGATCCAATCTAACCTGGTGCGATTCTTGATACGCGGCAACCTAAGCCGTTGGATCTAGATCCAACGGTTGGGATTAGATCTAGGATTTTCAGCGGGGAAACTCACCGAGGTGGCGTGGCACGATCTGGGCCTTTGGATCTTGATCGGACGGTTGAGTGGAGCTTCGGTCGGCGATGGCTTCACGGCGGAGTTGCGCTGCCGGCCGAGGCAGCGACCACCCAAACGGCGGTTGGGGCGTGCTCGGCGAGATGGATGGTGTCTTGGTGCGCCTGGCCGGGGTTTGAATCTGGGGTCAATGGCGGCGGAGGAGGCGACGGCGGCGAGGCGAGGCAAGGACCGTGGCGGCGCTTCACGCAACTACGGCGAGCGATTCCGGCGAACCTCACGCGGCTAGAGCTCGGCGGGTTAGGGCAAGAAGTGCGAAGTCACGGCGGTCCTCGGGGTGCGATCCGGGCATTAAATAGCCTCGGCGTCCGTGCGGAAGACGGAGACCTAGTTCTTCACGGCGGCGGGTGAGGCGGCGGAGTCCGGCTCGGGCTCGGCGAAGACGACGACGCTCAGCCGTCCACGTGGCGCGATCAACGGCCACGATCGCACGGCGCGATCGGATCCGGGCCGGATACGGCTCGAACCGTGCAGGCGGATCTCGGTAGTTGGATCTTGATCCAACGGTTGGGATTGATTAGGGTTTTGAGCTGGTTTGATCGAGTCAACTGGCTCGGGTCGGACTCGAGTCCGACTCGGGTTCCGACTCGGTCGGATGAACAGTACTCGACCCGAGTTGAATTTCCAGCGATTTTATATTTAAATTAATTTCCGATAATTCATTTAATTCATTAAAAATAGCAAAAGACTCGAAAAATTCGAAAAATTCTGGAAAATACTTTGGATCATTTTGGACTCAAATAAAATATTTCCAACAAAATTTTATTTGTAAAATTAAATTCTTTAATTATTTCAACATGGAATAAATTCAAATAAATTCCAAATAAATCCAAATAAATTCCAGAAAATTCCAAAAATTCACCAAAGTGCCAAATCACACATGAATTTAAGAAAAGCAAAATTTTGGGGTGTTACAAACCTCCCCCTTAATAGAATCTCGTCCCAGAGATTCGGGGCTCACTACTGAGAATAGGTTTGGAAACTCTTTCTTCAAATCCTCTTCGCCTCCCAAGTCGCTTCGCTTTCTTCATGGTTGCTCCATCGAACTCTACTGAAACGGGTTGACTTGTTTCTAGTTTCTCGATCCATTGTGTCCGTAATCCTCACGGGATGCTCCTTATAAGTCAAGTCCTCTTGCAACTCAATTAACTCTAGCGGTGTCTGCTCTCGGGAACTCGGAGACACTTCTTTAAGCTGGGACACATGGAATACATCATGCACTCGCCAACGATCGTGGCAACTCCAAAGTAAGCAACCGCCTCTGCGACTCAAAATCTTAAATGGTCCAACATAACGGGGTGCGAGTTTCCCTTTGGCATGGAACCTCTTAACTCCCCTGAGAGGCGTAACTCTGAGGTATACAAAGTCTTCTGGTTCAAAACTCAAGTCTCGGCGACGATTGTCAGCATAACTCTTTTGTCGTGATTGGGCTATCTTCAACCTTTCCCTAATCATGGCGATCTGTTCTTCAGCCTCTTGAAGAATATCAGGCCCAAAGACACGGCGCTCGCCGGTCTCATTCCAATTCAATGGCGTCGATGTGGTCGACCATACAAAGGCCTCAAGGTGACATCTGTAAACTAGCCTGATAACTATTGTTGTAACTGAACTCGGCATACGGCAAACTCTTATCCCAAGAGGTAGCATAAGCTAATGCACAAGCTCTCAACATATCCTCCAGAATCTGGTTGACTCTTTCGGTCTGTCCATCCGTCTGTGGATGACTAGAGACGAAAACAACGATAAAGCATTTTCGAAGACAATTAACTGATTTTGCAAACTTTTTGTTTTGAAATTGAAGTCAGAAACAACAATCAAATGCGAGCAAGATGTCAAGTCACATTCCGATAGTCTAGGATATTTAGCTCACTTCTCAACTCGCAAAAGCGATTTTCATCTAGAGGTTTGGTGAATATATCGGCCAATTGTTTCTCGGTTCTCACATAGGTAATGTCAATGTCTCCTTTTAGTGAGTGATCCCTAAGAAAGTGGTGGCGGATATCTATGTGCTTGGTCCGGGAGTGTTGAACGGGATTGTTGGCTATCTTAATAGCACTCTCATTGTCACATAAGAGTGGCACTTTATCCAATTTTAGTCCAAAATCCCTCAAAGTTTGCCTCATCCATAGCAATTGTGCACAACAGCTTCCCGCGGCAATGTATTCGGCTTTGGCTGTGGATAGAGCTACCGAGTTTTGTTTCTTTGAGGACCAAGATACAAGAGATCTACCCAAGAATTGGCAAGTCCCCGATGTACTTTTTCTATCCACTTTGCAACCCGCATAATCAGCATCCGAATATCCAATCAAATCAAATTTTGATCCTTTAGGATACCAAAGCCCTAGATTTGGTGTGTGAGCTAGATATCTAAGAATCCTTTTTACGGCTACTATGTGACACTCTTTCGGAGCGGCTTGAAATCTTGCACACATGCAAACACTAAGCATAATATCTGGCCTAGATGCACAAAGATAAAGCAATGAGCCTATCATTGATCGATATACCTTTTAATCCACAGGATTACCTTCTTCATCTAGACCGAGATGTCCGTTGGTTGCCATGGGTGTATGAATTGGCTTGGCGTTCTCCATGTCGAATTTCTTGAGCATATCCTTGATGTATTTAGTTTGACATAAGAACGTCCCTTCCTTGAGTTGTTTGATTTGAAATCCGAGGAAGAATTTTAGCTCACCCATCATCGACATCTCAAACCTCTTTGTCATTAATCTACTAAATTCCTCACAAAAGTTCTTATTAGTAGAACCAAATATAATGTCATCAACATATATTTGGCATACAAATAAATCATCATCAACATATTTTGTGAAGAGAGTAGGATCGGCTTTACCAATTTCAAAATACTTTTTAATAAGAAAGTCCTTAAGGCATTTATACCATGCTATAGGCGCTTGCTTAAGCCCGTAGAGCGCCTTATGGAGTTTGTACACGTGTGTAGGGTTCTTGTGATCCTCCATCCTCGGCGGTTGCTCGACATAAACTAGTTCGGCGATTGGACCATTAAGGAAAGCACTCTTGACGTCCATTTGAAAAAGCTTGAAATCATGGTGAGTAGCAAATGCAACCAATATACGAATTGACTCTAATCTAGCAACTGGAGCATAAGTCTCACCAAAATCCAAACCTTCGATTCGAGTGTATCCTTGAGCTACCAACCGAGCTTTATTTCTTGTGACAACTCCGTTTTCGTGTTGTTTATTGCGGAAGACCCATTTAGTTCCAATCACATTCTGATTTGGCCTTTCCACCAACGACCATACTTTGTTCCTCACGAAGTTGTTTAGCTCTTCGTGCATTGCCATCACCCAATCCGGATTCTTTAATGCATCTTCTACCTTCAAGAGTTCCAAAGTAGACACGAAAGAGTAAAATTCACAAAAACTGGCTACTCTGGAATGTGTAGTTACCCCTTTTTGGATGTCACCAAGAATGTTGTCGACGGGGTGGTCTCTTTGGATACTTTGATGCACCATTGGATGTGGCATTTGAGATGTATATTGAATTGGCTCAATGTCTTCAATTTGATCATCCTCCGTGAGTTTGCTTGAGCTCTCTTGAGGTGCTCCTTGTTCTTGAGTTGAGGTGGGTGGCTCCACTCGAGTTGATGAGTTGTATTGATGCTCACTTTCTTGTGGCCTCACTTCACCTAGTGCCATTATTTTGATTGCAATGCTAGGCACTTCTTCATTATGTAACACATTTAAATCAACTTGCTCCACTTGAGAGCCGTTAGATTCATCAAATGTTACGTCTCTCGATATTTCAACACAACCCGTGGTTTTATTGAAAACTCGATAGGCGTACGCATTTGATCCATACCCAAGCAAGAAGCCTTCATCGATTTTGGGGGCAAATTTTGAGTTCTTTGACTTCTTGTTTAGGATAAAACATTTACTACTAAAATCTCTAAAATATGAAACATTTGGCTTGTTACCGATGAGAAGCTTGTATGCTGTCTTCTTCAAGATCTTGTGAAGATACAATCGGTTGATCGCATGACATGCGATGTTGACGGCTTCCACCCAAAAATGGTCGGAAATCTTGTACTCATCGAGCATCGTCCTTGCCATCTCAATTAACGTCCGGTTCTTCCTTTCTACAACGCCATTTTGTTGAGGAGAGTAGGGAGCGGAGAACTCGTGCTTTATCCCTTCCTCCTCAAGAAACTCTTCAACTTGAGTATTTTTGAACTCGCTTCCATTATCGCTTCGAATCTTCTTGATCTTCAACTCGAATTCATTTTGGGCTCTTTTTGCGAACTTCTTGATTATGCCTTGTGTCTCACTTTTCTCTTGCAAAAAGAAAACCCACGTGAAGCGTGAAAAATCATCAACAATGACTAAACCATACTTGTTACCTCCGATGCTTATATAAGCAACGGGTCCGAAGAGATCCATGTGTAGAAGCTCCAATGGTCTTGTCGTTGTCATGACGTTTTTGGTGGGATGTCGCGCTCCAACTTGTTTTCCTACTTGACAAGCGCTACAAATCCTATTCTTCTCAAATTCAACATTTGTTAGTCCAATGATGTGATCTCCCTTTAGAAACTTGTCAAGGTTCCTCATGCCAACATGGGCTAGTCGACGATGCCAAAGCCAACCCATGCTTGATTTTGCCATCAAGCAAGTTTGAAGTTTAGCGCTATTTGAGTTGAAATCAACTAAATAGAGCTTACCCTTCAAATATCCCTTGAAGGCAACCGAGGAATCATCTCTTCTAAAGACGGTCACATCCACATTAGTGAATAAACAATTATAGCCCATCTCGCAAAGTTGCGATACGGATAACAAATTGTAATTCAAGGATTTAACTAGCAAGACATTTGATATAGAATGATCATTAGAAATTGCGATTTTACCTAATCCCATTACCTCACCTTTACCATTATCAGCAAACACAATATTTTCATATTGTGGCCCTTTTTCATCAAAATATGAAAACATTCCTTTCTCTCCGGTCATATGGTTTGTGCAACCACTATCAAGCACCCAACTTGATCCCCCGGAGGTATAAGCCTACAAAAGCACATTAGGTCTTGTTTTTATGTACCCAAATCTTTTTGGATCCTTGCATGTTAGTGATTAAGACTTTCGGTACCCACACTTTCTTTTTGCTCATTTCATTTGAATTGCGGGCACCGACAAAAAAAGCAACCACTTTACCACGGTGGTTCCTTTTCAAGACATACGATGAATAATGAATTGAACGTGATGCATAATGTTGAGGATGTTTCTTCGGTTTTTGCTCAGCCTTGATGACAGGTGCGGTGGTCAATGGTTGTTTGTCATTTCCTTTGACAAACTTAATGCATTCCTTACCTTTTACCACCACACGGTCATTTCCTTTGCACTCGTACTTATCATATCCTAGCCCTTCTTTGTTTTTGTTGCCTTGACCATTGATGGTCTTGTATAGGGCGTCCTTGGATTGATAAGTCGTGATGCAACTATACCTTACCAAGGCACTTAGTCTCTCATTTTCGCTTTTTAATACTTGCACAAATTGAGAGTTAGTAGTACAAGCATTAATGTCAACATTATAGCAACGAGAGCAACCATTGCTAGTAGAAGGAATAGAAGCCGTTGATAAATCAACAATTGGAGAATTAAGATCATTAAGAGATTCAATTTGCACTTCAAGAGCTTGAAGATTGTTTTCTAGGCTTATGACATACTCTTGTAGTGACTCATTTGAACCCTTAAGCAAAGCGATTGAATTATTAGCCAAATCAAGCTTTTTGGTTAACAATTCAATCATCTCCTTTTCTTTTGCGAGGACCTTCTCAAGAGCAAGATTTTTCTTCTTTTCACAAATTAGCAATTCTTCTTGCTTCTCAAGAGTTACCTCTTGGCTATCCATTCTTTTCATTAGCTTATAGATTTTAGCAATAGGCGATTTGCTCAAATCACAAAATAGAGCATCATCATCATCATTATCATCACTATCTAACTCACTATCGCTACTTGGAGGTTTCGACTTAGTCATTACCTTGAGCCCTTTTGCCATGAGACAAACGGGTGTGTCGTCGTCGATGTCGGTGTCGCTCATGTCGCCAAAGAGTGACTTTGTTGGAGGAGCGGCTTCAATGGCAACGGTGGCGACTCCTTCATCATCGGTGTCGGAGTCGGAGTCATTTGAATCCCATTCTTCGCCAATGTGAGCTCGCCCCGAGTACTTCTTCTTGTGAGCTTTGTTTTTCTTGTATGGCTCACCCTTCTTTTGCTCATTTTGATTGTTCTTCTTCTTCGGACAATCGGCGATGAAGTGTCCAACTTCACCACACTCATAACACGCCCTTTTTGTGTTTCTTCTTCTCCTTGACTTATCATTGTAGTTCTTCTTGTATTTGTTTGACCCGTCATACTTGAGGAACTTCTTGAATTTTCTCAAAAACAATGCCAAGTCCTCTTCATTTTCACTCTCATCTTCCTCATCATCACTTGAGGTTGATTCTTCTTTCTTACTTGCCTTCAACGCAATTTCCCTTGATCTTGAGCTCGAGCTTTGCTTGGCAAGATTCTTCACTTCTTTTGCCTCTTCCTCCATAAGCTCATGTGAAAGAATCCTTCTGAGCACATCATTCGGAGTGAGCCTTTTGAAATCTTTTCGCTCTCGTATAAGTGTTATGAGAGTCGAGTTCCTTGGAGCAAAGGCTCTCAACATCCTCTTCACCACTACATGATCCGTCATATCCTTGCTTCCAAGCCCTCGGATCTTGTTCATGAGAATCATTAATCGATCATACATTTGTTGAGGTGTCTCATCATCGTTCATGACAAATCTTCCCAACTTTCCTTCAAGCAATTCGATCTTCGACTCTCTTACGCTTGATGTTCCCTCGTGGGCTACTTGGAGCGTGTCCCATATCTCTTTTGCTTCTTCCAATCCATCAACTTTATTGAATTCTTCGGGACTCAATGCTCCAAGCAACACACTTGCGGCTTGTGCATTGCGATGAATGTTTTGCTCTTGTTTCGGCGTGAGCTCCATGTCATCTTCCGGCATATCTAGACCTGTACACACAATCTTCCACACACTTGGGTGAAGAGACATTAGGTGCATTTTCATTTTGTGCCTCCAAGCGGAAAAATATGTGCCATCAAAGAAAGGAGCACGCCCGGAGGGCACAGTGATATAAGAATGCGAAGAAGAAGTATTCAATTTTTCATAATTGAAAGGGATTTGAGCTCCCTGTGTAGATGTAGATGTTGCTTCTTCTTTGCTCTTGCCGGGAGTTCCATCTCCGGCCCTCGGATTGTTTTGCTCATCCGTCACGACAACCTTTAACCCCGTATTTGCCATCTCGTTCCCTTCAAGCGGTTAAGCCTTCGAGAAGGTTGGGCTCTGATACCAATTGAAAAGATGTGATAATTGCCTAGAGGGGGGGTGAATAGGCTATTTAAAATTTTAAAGAAATTTACTGCAGCAAAAAATGTCGAACTTCCGATGATATCGGAACTTCCGGTATTCACTCGAAATATCTGAACAGTTCGGAGAAAAGAGAGCTGAGCTATACTAGTAAACACAAGCATGTAAATCAACAAGTCTTAGGAAATATCAACCGAAAAGCAAGAGCACAATACACAAGAATTTATTTCCCGGAATTCGGATCCTTGAGGGGATCGTACGTCTCCGTTGAGGAGGCTCACGAAGAGCCGGGTCTTTTCCAACCCTTTCCTCCCAAACCTCAGTCACACTTGAAGTTTGGTTCCACTATTTGTTCCTTCCCTTTCGGAGGCAGAACGTGCCTTCACAAACTTCTCACGGCTTTCGACAATCGTCAGGAGCTCGTGAGTGACGCCTAGCCGTCTAGGAGTCCTTCAACCTCCAAGAGAAATGAATGCTCTTGATTCTTGATCTCGGAGATGCTCTTTAGTGCTCAAGATGAATGAATCCTTTTCTATATGCTCACAATCTCACTTGATTCTCTCACACACTAGATGATCACTAAGATCAAGGTGGAGGGCTCAAGAAGGCTCTAGGATTTGCTCAAGGTGCTCAAGTATTCAGCCAAGAGGAGTGTGTGTCCCTCTAAAGGGAGAGGAGTGAGGTATTTATAGATTTGGTTCAAATCTAGCCGTTATACCCGCACTCAGCCACACATCGGAAGGTCCGATCCCAACATCGGAACTTCCGATGAGTGCAAACCACCAGACCTTGGAAAGCTTCCAACGGTCGAAAACTACGTGCATCGGAGTGTCCGATATCATCTCCCTAACATCCGATGATACCTAGAGAAGGAACTTAACAAAACTTTCTAAGTCAATATCGGAATGTCCGATTGAAGTATCGGAACATCCGAAACAGACAGAGAGTTTCCAAATTGGAAAACAACTACTTCGGAACATCCGAAGCAAAACTTCGGACAGTCCGAACTCGACAGAGAGTACCCTTATTTCAGGACAACACGTATCGGAACTTCCGACATGAAATATCGGAACTTCCGATCTCAACAGAGAGTACCCTAACCGAAAAACACTGGGCATCGGAATATCCGATATGAAATATCGGAGTATCCGAACTCTACTAAGGGTTTCGAACTCGAACAAACCTACACATCGGAATGTCTAAACTTCAGAACTTCCGACCTAACATCGGAACATCCGACAAGAACTTGATAACAACAACATTCCAATGCGCGGGAGAAGACTTAGAACCTCTCAAGAGACTAATCAACATTCATCTGAGCATATAGACCATCTCTAGACCAATTTCAAATGATCCCTCTTAATAGTACATCATTTTTATGACTCAGCAAATTAAAATTACATACACAGTTGCCACTTTTCTTACTCAATTCAATTTGAGGGTACCCGATGAACGTAGATGATCTTTTCTTGAAACTTTTACCTGTTCATAAACTAGTTGACCACATAAGATTCTTAAATCGTTTGTCATTAATCATCCAAAACAATATTAGGGAGCCTAGATGCACTTTCAAGAACAAGTAACGTCATTTTTGGCCAAAGATGATGCCATATCAGATCCACCAAGTTGATAGTAGGACTTGCTTCTATTGAAGCAGGTGGCATATTGCCCACCACAGGAGACCAATGATCCTGACCATCATTGGTGATGTCAACAAACATCCTAATTAGCAAATCTTCATTTTGAAGACCTCGCTTCTTGAACTTCATGCAACCTGGAATATCCTGCAATATTACAAAAGGAGCATTTAGTGTTATTGTGACCATATAGGAATGTTAGTTGAACAAGAAAGAAAAAATATTACAACACTTACTTCTTTTGTTTTCTTCCACCAATCATCGTCCATCTTGATAATCTTTTTCACTTCATCCCAACCACAACCTGTCTCCCGCCTCCTCAATTTATTCCAAATGGTAAATTCATTCTTTAGCTTGTTCCATTTATTCTTAAATTGCAACTTTTTGTAATCAAGACCGATTCTTTCTTGGAACCTCTTTGCAACCTCACAAAAGCCGACACTGTTCAAGTGGGTGTTTGGCCGATTCCCCTCCTCAACTTGTGCAACAAACAACTCACAAACTATCTGAGTGTGTTCATCACTCCACTTGGTAGCCTTCTGGGTATTGTATTACAAAGTTCATTCAGCTAACAATGTCCAAAGTAAAGAAAAAATGCCACCAAATTGACTCTCTAGTACCATTGGTTGACTAACAATGTTGTTACAACTTATAGTATAGTAAATACAATATGAGTCTATAAGACCATGTTATTCCTAGTTATCAGTTTATGAAATAACTAGTTCTTGATTTGCTGATATGTATTTTATGATTTCCTAATCATAATGCTATTTCCTTCATGTTTGATTTCAGGGAAATCAAGGTCCACAGAAAGAAAGTTAAAAAGGCTATTGATAAGAAAAACAAGGATCTTGTAGACAGATCATTGAATCGACCACCAACTTACAAACTTGATAGGCTTATTCTTGAAATGTATGAAGTTATTAGTTTAAAATGATTCTTTGGGGGTTTATTCAGACTATATTCTCTCAATGTAACATCATCTCTCTCTCTCTGTGTGTGTGTGTGTTTTTTTTTTGTTGAATAGATATCCGACTTTTGTTGATGCTCTTCGAGACTTGGATGATTGCTTAACAATGGTGCACTAGTGAGAGTTGCGCGCTCCACCGCGCCGTGCGAAATTTGATCCAAGTTTTTATCTCTAAAAAAAGGCAGGAATATCCGAGTGACGGATACTCATACCACGGGTACCCCAAGCAGCCCGAGTAAGCAGTTGGGCCGTTCCGTGCTCAGCCCGGGCCGACCGGCCCGCGCTGGGCAGCAAGGGGGCCCCGCCTCTCGATCAGGGCTCGGACGCTCCAACCTCCTTGGGTCGAGACGCCTATGACTTTGACCCAGAAGAGATCGTCTCCACCAACGACCGCGGCATCGAGGCTCACGCCGGGAGTTGGCCGCCTACCCCACGAGCATGACGTTCGGGACACCCCTGTGGGGGTAGATGGCTCCTTCCCGAGGCAGCAGAAGGGCCGCGCGAAGTCAAAGCTCCGGTCCCATCCGCCTGACACGTAACCAGGGGACGCGCCCTCTGGTGGGGGACACCAAAGTCAAGCACCATCTCGTCAGCACCCCAGGGCAAGCAAAGCGATGCGTCACTCCTCTCAATCAGCCCCAGAACCGACTCCCTCGACTGGTCAACCTGCTCAGCGTGAAGAACGCGACGACCGGTCAGACGACAAGATAGGAGACCAGACTCCAAGGCGTATAGTATCCCTTCTTTTTCTCTCTCCAAACTCCCGTGTAACCTGCGACCTCCGTGTCTATAAGGAGAGGCAGGACACCAGGGGTAGGAGGGAGATCGATCGAACTAGAAACAAGTTGAACACCAAAAAAGGGAACTCTCCCTCGTCTGTAATACCCGGGCGATCGTTCGCCTCGAGAGACAATATACACCAACAGCACGAACTGGAGTAGGGACATTCAGCCCGAACCAGTATAAACCCCTAGCTTCCTGAGTCAACCATTCATGGAGAGGGAGAGCGCGACCCCCACTAACCAAAAATTCGTATTGCCGGTGCACGAAACACCGACACCGAGCGTTTTCCAAAAAAAAAAAGCTATAGACGCCGAGTTTAACACCCTATGCGATCAACGGGCAATAATACATGTCTTAAAAAATATTAGAGATCGAGCCGCAAAAGAAATTTTAGATGCCGAGCTTAACACCCTATACGCTTATATTTCCAGTGAAAAATGAGGGAAAACAGGAAAAAACATAGAAACGACGGACGGAAAACGAACTTCCATATTTTTTTAGGGGAAACGGCCAACGCAAACATTTTTCCCATGCTCTGGAGAAAAAACGGATCACAATTTTTTTTTTCGGGCAAAACGGAGAAAGGAAACGGTCTCCCATTTTTTTGGGGGGGGGGGAAATAGCCACCGAAAACATTTTCCCCATGCTCCGGAGGAAAAACGGATGACGAAAACATTTTTTCTGGGCAAAACGAAGAAAGGAAACGGTTTTCATTTTTTTTTTTTTTGGAAAAACGGCTAACGAAAACATTTTTCCCATGCTCCGGAGAAAAAATGGATCACGAAAATATTTTTTTTCGGGCAAAATGGAGAAAGGAAACGGTCTCCTATTTTTTTGGGGGGGAAATAGCCACCGAAAACATTTCCCCTATGCTCCGGAGGGAAAACGGATCACGAAAACATTTTTTCCGGGCAAAACGGAGAAAGGAAACGGTTTTTCATTTTTTTTTGGAAAAACGGCCATCGAAAATATTTTTCGCATGCTCTAGAGAAAAAACGGACCGCGAAAATATTTAATATTAATATTCTTCTCTCACATAAAATCGCGCGGGGACCCGTTCGCAATTTCGAAGAAACGGAGGGTTTTTTTTCGCAAAAACGAGATGGACACGTGGCCACCACGGTTGAGCTCCAATTCCTTGGCAAGTAAGGGTGTTAATATTTGTTTGCGGCATTGCCTGCTATTGAAGGTGAACGTGTGCAAGTTCAACGAATTCATTACTGCAGCAGGTATTTTCTGTTCTGGATTAACGAATTCCCCTCCCTCAACTTCAGACACGTCATCCCCCAAACATTAGGTCATCACGCGTTGACCTTCCCTACCTTTATATCCACTATAGCGCATTGCTTAATCTGGCCTAGAATTTAAGGTTGCAAAAGTGATAGGCTTTTTGGAAACCCATATTATTTTAATTCTATTGTACTCCATAGGCTTGCATGCAATTTGTGATTACTTGTAGCCAAAAGAACAATCCTGTAACTGCAAAGGACCATTGATTTTACACCTAATATCCCCCATGATCAAAGACCATTCTATGTTGGTTACTGAGATACACACTGTGGTAGACCTGGGAGTTGGGCCGGGCCGGGTCGCCCCGGCCCGACCCCGACGGGCCATCCCGACGGCCTACCGGCACGGAAGGCGAACGGCCGGTCGAGCCGGCCCGAGACGCGTTACTGAGCCCCCGCCCAGCACTGCTGGTCGGAGTCAGCCGGCCGGCCCTGAACCAACTACAAGCGTTCGGAATCATTTTTTTGCTATCTTTTGTACTTGTGCTTCATTTTTTTGTTTCTTTTAATGTTTAGAATGGCAAGATATTTGATATAGTGATATTAAGTAACTATTTCTTTCATTTTGCATGTGTGCTCATATAAAATGGTCAGCTCCTGTCACAGCCCACGGGCCTCACAGGCCACCACGGGCCGGGCAGGCCGGCCATGTAGTCCCGGCCGAGACATCCGACGAGCCTCATTTCTAGGCTCGGCCGATCGTTCGTTGTCTTGGGCAGCCGGGCCTTAGGCCGCCCGGGAAAAGCCCGGCCCATGTCCCAGCTCTACACTGTGGTGCATTTTGCTTGAGACTAATGAATCTGAAATGCATTCACATGTATCTCTCTACAAGTATCACTAGTTGTATAAGCATTCACACGGTGGTGCATTTTCTTAGCTCAAATATGGATGTAGAAACTGGTTGTACAAGGATAACTAGTTCTACCTGAAGCGTGAGGTGAAGTTGGGGAGGACATGGATCTAGAGTGGGCCGAGTGGACTGCGGGGCGGTGCCGTGGACGATGCGGTCGATGGGGCAGCGCCGGGGAGGACGTGGTCGATGGGGCGACATCAGGGACGATGCGGTGCCGGATTGGGGGGAAGGGATGGAGTAGGGCAGGCGAGAGGAGGCAGCCACGGACCCGAGAGAAGTCAGGGAGGAGGTGACTCCGCACTGGGGCTAGTCGACGAAGCCAGTGGTGCAGGATGATGCGGCGCCGGACTAGCAGGAGGAGGTGGAGCAAGTCCGACGGGGTAGTGGCTAGGCTGCAGCGTGGGGAGGAGCCTTCGCTGGCACCTAGGGTTTGAGCAAGGAGCCACGGTCAATCCGATCAAATGAGCCTGGAGCTGGACCGATGGGCTCGGTTGGGGAGGTATTACCCAGTGGTATTTGCGGGTAATTACCCCCTAACTCGGAGGGCAGTTCTATTTTTTGGTGTTTAGCTCCTAATGAGAGTGGGGGAACCTCCACTCCGAAAATTTGTACTACGGGTCACTTTGGATTCTCCCTACTCCCACACTGAAAATTTATGGAGTTAGGGTGTTTGGCACAACTCCACCCAACTTCCACTGGAATCCAGGAGTGGGACCGGTGCCAAACACCCCATACAGATCACTTTGGATTCTCCCTGCTCCCACTCTGAAAATTTGTGGAGTTAGGGTGTTTGGCACAACTCAACAGCATTTTCACTGAAATCTAGGGCAAACATCCCCTACAGATCACTCTGGATTCTCTCTGCTCCCATTCTAAAAAATTTTGGAGTTAGAATGTTTGGCACAGCTCCACACAATTTTCACTAAAACCTAGGAGTGGGAGCAGTGCCAACTGCCAAACACTCCCTGAGAATCTGAACTGTACCAACCTATCCAGGGTAAGGTTTCAAATTTTGTTTTCGAACTCTATCTCGGAAGGGGCTAAAATCCGAAATTTCGACGAGATTCAGAATTTTCGAAAAAAATTCGGATGAAATTCAAAAAACAAAATTCAAATCCAGTTTTTTTTAACCAAGAAATCCAAAATTTCGCCGAAATTTTTGAAATCTCGATAAAATTCAACTGGTCGAAAAAAATGGTTCAAACGACGTCAAATTTTTTTGATTTTTTTTATGGTCCTGACACATCATTAATGTTCCCATCAAAATTTTAGATGATGATCAAGTATGAGGAATTTTAAAAATCTAACAGTGCTATTGTCCTGATAAAAGGCTTACCGGTAAATTTCAACTGAATGGAAAATGATGCAAACCACGTTAGAAACTTTTGAAAATTTTTGTGGATGGTCCTAACACATCCATAATATTCTCGTAAAAGTTTTAGATGATGATCAATTTTGAGGAATTTTCAAAAATTCAGATAGTACAATTGAAGACGGACTGACAAATTTCACCTAAATAAAAGTAGTTCAAACCATGTTAGAAAATTTTTGTGGATAGTCCTAACACATCCATAATATTTTCATAAAATTTTCAGATGATGATCAATCTTGAGAATTTTGAAAAATTTGGACAGTGCAACTCAAGACTAACCGACAAATTGAACCGACCAAAAAATGGTCAAAAACACATCAACAATTTTTGATTTTTTTTGTAGATGATCTTGACCCTAAATCCAATCAAATCCAGTGCACAAAAATAAAAATCCGTCAAAAAACCCCGAGATTTTGGTTGAAGTCACCGAGATCTCGCTGAGATTTTTTATTACTGTAGCAATTTAAATTTTTTATTTTTATTTACCCGGCCTGGTCTGAGATCCGAAATCTCGAGATTTACGAATTTCCTTCGGGATTTTGATCCTTATCCCCGGTCCATGAGAACCTGTGCCGAACGCTGCTTGGAAGCGGGCCGAGACGGCCAGGGTGGCCGGCCAATATCCAGCCCAAATCCAGAGACCGCTCGATCGGCGGCAGCAATCTGCGATCCCCCTCGTCTCCCTCGCGCTGTTCCGGAAAGAGGCGCATGCTGCGCAACCTCCGTCCCTCAAACGCCCTTCCCCTTCTCGGCTTCTCTCATAAAATCTCTTCGCTCTCGTCTCCAGCTACCTGGGAGCCCACTGCCGCCGCGCTCCCCCGCCCGGCTGCTCCGGCCCGTGAGTTCCCTCTCCTCCTCCTCCGTCGCAATCTTGCGCTAGATTTCGCGGCGCCACGCGTGTCGCGACGGGGTTTTCTATCCCGTCCCAGGATCGCGGCCGCGCTGGAGTCTCCGCATCTTCCGCGGGCCCCAGAGTCCTGTTCGCGCCGCCGGCGCTGCGGTGGTATAGAGCCGGGTTGCGCGCCGCGCGCGAGGAAATGCGGCGCGTGCGGGGCGGCGGGTTGGGTGCTAAGTTTCGTGCCCACATGGAGCTTGCCCTCCTCTTTGGGGATTGTGCGGTTTTGGGGAATTTCCGGGGCGCGATTCACATTTGGTTGCGTTGCACGTCTAGGGTTTCGGTGGTTTCCTTAGCCATCGGTGTGATCGTGTTCACTAGCACTTTACTAGTGTCTCGCAAGCTTGCTTTACCTATTCCGATCCCTCTTGGTACTGTTGTGCTCAATTCTAGAATCATTCCGTGAATGTCCCTGTACTTGTGGCTGAAATTTTCGTCGCCATGGCTTGTGCAGGCCCGGTCACGGTAATGGGTCGCCTTGCTTTTCACCTCATTCTGGTGGATTCAAAACCCATATCTGTTCTGTTTCGTGAACAACAGCCACCTTTGTTTAGGGTTTTTTTTGAGGCATTTCATTAATTTGGGGGTGGTTTTTGTATTTATCATCCTTTTTCTTGCAGCATTTGGTATGTTGAGAATTTGGTAGTGGTTAATGTTGGCTTTTTTAGTTTGCATTTTGTGCTTCTGTAATGATTCTTTTCACATGCCAGTTCATTTTTGTAGTTCTAATTTAGCAGTTATAGTTTATTGCAACTACTAGATGGTGCATGTACAATTGCACATTGGATAAGTCACTTTTTGACATATCTTTCCTTGAATTAACCTAAGATTTCTCGAGTGTGCAAGTGGATTCACAGAATAAATAAAGCCGAGATAATTTGTGTACATCAGGTTTTTTATGCTCTAATCTGGAATCAATTTATTATCTTTTGCAACCCCGCATGCAAGTGAAATAGAAAGAGAGAAGACACGATACCAACCATGGAAAATGCAAAAGGAGGGATATTTTTTAAAAACTTACGAGAAAGGGCTTTCCTTTCTATGTGATAAAATAGCACCTGTAGTTATGATTTGTCAATTCATCAAACAACCTACCGTACGTATTGGCTGCATAATACAAATAAAATCATTGATGGGAGGTAGACACATCTTGCAATGACTACCATTGGATTTCATCAATCAGTTGTTGAAATTCGCTAGGTTAAGTATAAAAGGGCAATACGGCAGATTCAGCAGATTGGAAGAAACTGAGCACACAGTTTTGGTTATGAAGTAAGGTTCCAAATTCATACTTGATGTAGTAGTTTAGAAATGTGGTTCTTATGGTAGTTGACCATCTCTAAAACGCTTGCATAGTTAGCTGGAAACATCTTGGGCCTCACAAACTATCTATACTCTGTGCTACCATTATTGATAATTTTGATGGTTTGATATTACTTAATTTGTCTCAATTTTTGATCTTCTGGTTTTATCATTGTAGGCCTATGGTAAGGGGAGAGTGAGCTACAAGTGACCATTGTCAGAATGGATGGAATTAGTGAGAATATTCAATTCTCATGGGGCAAGAAGCGAGCCAAAGGTGGTGCTAAGATGGATACACAGTTTTATGAGTCCTTCACATTTGATAATGTGAAGTACTCATTGTATGACTGTGTATATCTTTTTAAGAATGGTGATTCTGAACCATACGTTGGAAAGATAGTAAAGATATGGCAACAAAATCAAGCTAAGAAAGTAAAGATTCTTTGGTTTTTCTTTCCTGATGAGATCCGAAATTATTTAAGAGGCCCTGTGATGGAAAAAGAGATTTTTCTTGCTTCTGGTGAAGGCACTGGCCTTGCGGATATCAACCCACTGGTATTTTTTTTTTCAGAACTTTTGCCATAATTTGTGCATTGGTTTTCTTGACTCTCACCCTTGCATTATGCCTTCTTGCAATATATTCAGATGTTCCTGCTCTTATGTATCACTCCTTGTTTAAGTCAATTCCCTTTCATTTTTGACTCTTCTTGCAACTAAAATATTCTAATAGCCATTTGTTTATTGCTCAATTAGGAAGCTATTGCTGGCAAATGCACTGTTGTTTGCATTTCAAAGGATGAGAAGAATCGCCAGCCTTCCTCCAGGGAACAAGCAATGGCTGATTATATCTTCTATAGGTTTTTCGATGTTGGAAATTGCTCACTTTCTGATCAGCTACCTGAGAAAATTGCAGGGCTGGAAGGTCAGCAATGAATCTAGACTCGATTCATGTATTAAATTACATTTAAAATGTTGTCATGCCCAAATATATAATATCCAAGTAGGTATCTAATTACCGTCCTTCTGGTGCAGTCAATGTTCTGCTTAATCCAAAAGATCAGCAAGTCACATCCGGTCTGGATCAGGACGTGCAAGGCATGGATCAGAAGGTGGATAAAGCTCCGGTTGCCGCTGTTCCCCTTCTCCATTCAGCAGTTAAGGAGGATGACATTCCAGTAACTCCAGTTGTTGCAGTTCCCCTTCCCCAGTCAGTGGCTGAGGAGGAGGATGAAAATCTGGTTGCCTCCATTCCCCTTCCTCAGGCAGCAGTTAAGGAGGAGAATGTTTCCAAACCTACACAGAATGTTCCCAAACCTGCACCTAATGTTCCCAAACCTACACAGAGTGTTCCCAAACCTACACAGAAAGTTCTCTCTGGGGAGAGGCCCCCAAAGAAGTTGAAATTAAGCCAAGATCTTACTGAGAGCATGGCCCCAGATGTTCCTGACAAAACAGTTAGCCCTCGTCCTTCGGAACAAACAATGAAACAGGCTGTAAGTTTTCTGAACTAACTATTGATGTGGCTACACCCTCCAACCTATTAATGAATAAGTATGTGCTGGCATATTTCAGAACGATAAATTTACTGCAGAATGGCCCATGGTATAGACATGAAAAATGCATGTCAGTTTCTGTTTTCTTTATGCCATAGCATTTACCATGTGCTTATTCTTGAACATCAAACATAGATTCACATTCAAACGAAATAATTAATTCATGTCTCATATCATCACTTAACAAATATACAAAGGGTAAATATGGGAGGGACAAAAAATATCTTTTTTTTGGAAAAGTTTTATTTGCAACATATGAGTTGACAAACCTAATACCAACCCATATGATGAAGGCACAGTGCGAGAAACCTACGGCTTTGAATATGTTAGCAGATGTCTGAAACATCTTGAAAAGTATGCTATTGGGATATAGTCTGACTTTTATCTTACCAGGGCTCTCAGAAGTATGTGTGAATTTATCTATGTACTGACAGAAAACAATTCATGCTATAAAACAGTCCATTGCATGTTAAAGTCCTGTTGTGCACTAGAATGGGTATTTGGAGCTATACATGCAACTCATGTCCTTTTGGATTTGCCGATTTGGTATGCTAAGCGTTAGTTATACGTTCAACAATTTTCCTACATTTATAGATTGATTTTTTGCCAATGATGCTAAGCTTCACAAGCTCCCCCCAACTCAGTTAAAGTTATCTCCCTCATCTACTGCACATATTTTGTACACAGCAAGTAAAAGGGCCAACGTTTTTTCAATTATTTCTGTTCAAGGATTTATTCATCTGAACATATCTAATTTTTTAATTAAGGTTTGAACAGTTGCTATTAACTAGTAGGTTAGAAGTAATAAACTATAATACAAAATGTTCTCGTTTACAATTGTCGTACTGATTTTCAACATGCTTACTTTGGGCTATTAACTAGTAGGTTAGAAGTAATAAACTATAATACAAAATGTTCTCGTTTACATTTGTCGTACTGATTTTCAACATGCTTACTTTGGTGTGCTGATACACTTTTATGCTATTTAACAGGACAGAAGCAAATGGTTCAAGATTGTGAGTGATCTTTCTTCGCTACAGTCTCTCTTATGCATATGCTAATATGCTATGATTGTGATGAAACATATGTTCAACCTGCACTTGATAAGTCAATTGATCAAAACTACAATGAAACTAATAAAATATTTCCTTTAGTTATATGTGACATGTTTTTAATGAAATTTGCAGCCATGGGATGACAGACTACAAATTGCTGATGAAAAGGGGACACTAGTATATATTCAGAATCTTGACATACAGTTCGGAGCTGCTGACATAGAGGTGGTATCTTGGCTATTTTGTTGTCATAATCCCCAAGATGCTTCTCTGTTACATTCCTGTCATAGAATTTATCAACTGCTTGAATAACTTTTGTTGTATGCTCTGTTACACAACTCTGTAGTCTGTACAATTTGATTTCTGCCCTACTTAACTTCTGCATGATCTCTATGGAATTTTTCTTTAGATGCGACAATGGTACATGTGTTTGTATTTTATGCACTTTACATACACTTTTTCCACCATCAACTATTCATTTTACGCGTAGGAGTGGGGGCAAGTGGAAAAATGTAGTGCGAGGAAAAAATTGAGAAACTTTTTACTCATTCCCCTTTTGTACTCATTCTACTCTTTGTTTTTTTAGTCTTAGTATTTAACGTTTTGTAGGTGCTATCTACACCTTTATGAAGTATCCCGTCAACATTCTTAATGTTTCTCCTGATAATCATGTTTGCAGGAGCTTATTCGTGAATCATTACAACTAAGTTGTATCGCTAAGCCTATAAACCACCCGACTTATGATGATCCAAACAATGGTGAGTGAGTTTTGTTTGTAAATTTAATCTCCTACATAAAATTTTGCTATGCTCCAGGTAATCGTATTTCATGCAATTTAAATACCAGTGGCTTTCTTATTTGTAGGAAAAGCATATGCTATATTCAAAAATAAAGGTGCTGCTGACATTGCTATTTCAAAAATCAATTCAGGCTTGGCTGTGAGTGGAAGGTACCTCACTTTGTTGCGTATACTTGTTAGAATGATGAGATCTACTCTGTATATGTTTAGTGCTGGCATGTAATGAATTTTGTATCAAATGGGGGTACTGTTTGTTATGTTTCACATGATGACATCTCATTACAAACCAACTGCAAATTTATGAATTGGAATGAAGAGAGTTTTGCATTAGCAATTGATTCTACAATGCTACCACGCAGACCTTTGTTTGTGATTTTACTTCTTTAATTGACAACTCAGCCAGGGAGTGTACATGTACTACATTGCAATTGCTTATTAGACAGTTTGTTAATTAAGTTTGCATGTAACAGTCATTGTGCACTTCTCACTGTTAGTTTAAAATTATACTATGAATTAAGTAACTTTGTCATTTTTTTTGTTAACTGCTGATACTTCTCGGTGTTACTTGTAGGCCCCTTTTCTGCAGCAAAGGGTTACTTAAGGTTCCAAAAACTTCAGGGACTCTTGTCGGACACTTAACCATCCATAATCTTAAAATGGGTGCAAAACAACGCGAAGAGCAGGTACTGATGGTGTCCTGTGATTAAGCTTGTCGCAGTTTCTCATTTTTTGACCTGATATTTTATGCAACTATTGTTGTTTCTGCAGAAGAAGGCAGTATCAACATCGCATTGTTCTCAACCCAACACAATGGAGTATGACTTGGCCTTAGACTGGATGCTTGTTCGAGAAAAGCAAGAGAAGAAATTTAGGATACTTCAGAAGGTATATACAATTCCACTGGAGATCCCTATGCATGTGCGAGATTTACACATTCAGATCTTAAGTATGCACGTTCAATTTTGTCTGTAGAAGCACAAGGAAGAGAGGAAGACTTTTATGAGCAAGATGGGAAAGTAGGTAGCTTCTGTGGAGTTGGTTAAGCGTTGGGAGCTAGCCTCTTTTTTGTGTCGTGTCTGATGGAGTTCTCTACTGACTACCATCCCTTGGAGTTCGGTGCTTTGTTCGCCTGAAGCAACGGTTGTGTGCAAGTTTTTGCCGCGGAAGAAGGATATGCGCCGACGGTTTATGTTTGGCTTCCACTCCGTTGAATTTCAAAGGGGGCTAACCGCACCGTGGTACATTCTCAGGACATAGCTTCATATATCAGAGTAGCATTGGTAGAAGTAGAGCCCTTGCAGCAAGTTAGGAAGCCGGATGCTGTTTTAGGTTGCTGTGCACGTCGTATGTGCCAACGCACTAACCCCATCTGTTGCTAGCTGTTGGATAGCAAATCATGAAATGTGTATATTTTTCAAGTTCATTGGACCGCTTATGTGGCTTCAATGCCCACTTACGAACCCGCCGCCCTCTTTTCGGTTCCATGCAGGGTTCACAAAACCGAAACCGCAAAACCGGCTCGGTTTTCGCGGTACGGTTTTCGCAAAAAACGCGCGAAAAACCGACAAAAAACCGCTAAAAACCGAAGAGTTGAAAAATCCAAAAAATTTGAAAAAATTTGAAATCAGTTCGGTTTTGGCGGTAAACCGCGGTTTTTCACGATAAACTGCTCGGTTTTTACGAAAAACCGCTAGGGTTTCACGAAAAACTAACCCGGTCTCTTCGAAAACGGTTTTCAGCGGTTTTTCGCGAAAAACCGCGGTTTTATGCGAAAAACCGCGGTTTTTCACGAAAAACCGAATATACAAATTTTTTCAAACTTTTTAAATTTTTTTAATTTATTTTTTAATTAGACCGGTTTACCGAACGGTTTTGCATTTCGAACCGGAGCGGTACGCTCGAAAACCGTGGTTTTCGAGCGGTTTTCCGCGGTTTTGTGAACCCTGGTTCCATGAGATGGACGATGTGTGCTGTGTTGATCGATGAAGGGTATTTTCGATGCGATATATGCAATATTGTCTGAGAAGAATTGGCTAGTCGCTTGAAACAAATCCTGCTAGATGATGTCGGACGACTCGGACCGACGTTGTCGGTTGATGCAAGAGCTTTCTTACCGGGTAGGCAGATTCCTGGCAATATCGAAGGCAGGCGGGCAGGTGTGCCGTGAAACCAGATACGAGCAAAGGTTATGACTGGGTGGAATTTTATGGAAAGTATAACCCGTTTGTTTCGGCTTCTGTTTAAAAATGACAGATTGGTTATCGAATAGGAGGATTTAAGATAGCTTTTTCTGTAATTAGAAACTGCTCTCTACATAGAAACAGAATCTAGCTGAAATCTAATTCTTGTTGATTCTTACTGTTTCTTACCAGCTCGATCCGAAATCTAGAAGTCGTAACTGGTCCGAATTGATTCTCCTACAATCAAAAACAGTTTCTCCCATAATCTAGGATTCATAATCCAAAAGCTGAAATAAACTAGGTCATAATGTATGAGGCTGGGCGTCAACAAATGGGTGGATCCAACCAACTAAAGCGATTTTTTTTGGCTCAACGGGAGCTCAACAACACATTCTTCCCCTAAACTCTATCCCAACAAGTTTCGTGTCATGTTCCACACTAGAGGCGACCAAATGAGTCGGTCCAAAGCCTGACACTGTAGGCACGACCCAAGCACAGCATGGCTCGACCATAAACAGACCATGTTGGCACGGCCTAATATGCCAGGTCGTGCCGGTGCACGGCCCGTTTAGCCTATTTATTTGAAATATAGCCTTTTTAGTTATTGAAGGCTTAAAAAATTTGAAAAAAATCTGAAAATTTTCAAAATATTTCCTATAAATAGGGTAGCACCCCCCTCATTTCCCCACCAGCAAACTTGCAATCTCTTTTTTGCATTCTCGTGTGAATTCTCTTGCTTTTGGTGATAATTTGAAAAATTCAAAATAGTTTTTGCCAAAAATCCAAAAAACCAAAATCCAGCTGTCGGTGTTTTGAGCACCGGCAATACGATTTTTAGTCTAGGGGTCGTGCGTTCCTTCTCCTTGAATGGTTAGACTCAGGGAGCCCAAGAAGTATACTGGTTCGGGCTGAATGTCTCTACTCCAATTCGTGTGATGGGTTAGTATTGCTTGAGGTCCAGATGACTGCGGTGTTACAAATGAGGACTTGAAGAAAGGCCTCGAGTACTACCTTTACTTGCGGAACAGAAGAACTCTCTTCCGTTTGTTCGTTTTGTTCGCCCCTTTCCAGAGGGTCCTGCCTCCCTTTATATAGTCGGAGGGGGCATGTTACATGGGAATTTGGAGAAAAAAGGGTGGAGTGTCCTACGCCCGGGGGTCCTGGTCTTCGGTCTTTGGTCGTATGGCCGATGTCTGCTCAGGCCACGCCGGGTCAGTAGATACATCGGGCGGCATGGTTTTCTGCTTCGTCCGACAGTGGCGTACTCACCCTCTGCGTGTTGTCAGGTGCTGACGTCATAGTGGTTGGCTCTGGCGCAGCCTCGGGAGGGAGCGTATCCTCTCACTGTGCGTGACGGGATGACAAGACTGGAGCTTTTGACTTCGGAGGCCTCCCCGCTGCCTTGGGAAGAAGCCACTTGCCCCCGCACGATCGCTCCGAGCCGTCGTGTCCGAAGGGCAAGCGACCGACTTTTGGCGAAGACTTGTCTTAGCCTGGTCAGAGCTTGTGTGGCGTCCGACCAGTAGCGGGGGGTCGGAGCCTGCAGGGCGTCCGACCTATGGCGGGGGTCGGAGCGCCCCCTCGGTTGGCTTGGTCGGGGACGAGTGTCCTTTGTGACCAAGCGGGGCCTTCGGCCAGAACTGGATTCGGGGCGGCCCATTCGTAGTTCTGGGCTGCTTGGGGATACCCATGGTATGAGTATTCGTCAGTAGCCCCCGAGCGAGCTCATCAGAGGCGGTCGGGGGTTTTGCTTGGGTCGGCAAGGTCCAACCGAGCTCGGAGAGCGAACTCGGTTGACCGGTTCGTCCGGTGGGTGTAGCCCCCTGAAAGGATAGGGAATGCGCCTAGAGGGGGGTGAATAGGCAATTACAAAATTATATCTAATTTAAATTAATCTATCAGAGATAATGCGGAAGCAATTGGGATAATTAAGTTTTACAATTTAAACAATTCAGCATGAGACAGGTAACCCGGACACTCCGAATACTTAGTCCGGATACTCCGAACAAGTCGGATAGTCCGCACTAAAATACCGGACTCTCCTGGTCGGTCAAAACAGAGAAGGACAATAAATTGAAGCGCTTCTTTGATTCTAGTGATACAAATTACTCTACTGCAATGAATCAAGTATATAAGCAAGAATAGATGCAGTAGATACAATCTAATTGATCTAATCACAAGAATCCAAAGCAAATTAAGCGGATGAGCAAAAGAGGAAACCGAAGTAAGGAAGGAGACACGAAGATTTTATCCTGAAGTTCGGATCCTTGAGGGGATCCTACGTCTCCGTTGAGGCGGCTCGGTCACACTTGAGTCGGGATCTCTTTCAACCCTCTTCCTCCCGGTGTTGCACAATGCACTCGCCGATCTTCACTTCTTTGATTCCTTTCCTTGCAGAGGCGGAATCGGCCTTCACAAACTTCCCACGGCCAACCACACAAAGCACCGGTGGCTCGTAGGTGACCTCCTAGCCGTCTAGGAGTCCTCAACCTCCAAGAGCAACAAATGCTCACGAAGAACGAACTTGGAGATGAACTCAAGTGCTCAACAACTCAAATCAATCATCAATCCAAACACCTCTCTCCTCTACCCAACCCTTCACAAAAAGGGGATCACTAAGATCTAACGAGTAGGGAGGAGTATTGGGGGCTCAAAAACTCACAAAGAACACCTCTAACATCCAGCAAAAACCTCTCCCAACAGATCCTTTGAAATGGGCAAGAAGGGGGCTTTAAATAGAGGAACCTCAAAAACTAGCCGTTAGGGACCGAACTGGGCAACCTGGAATATCCACACGCAGTAGCTGGACGAAAACGGTCATAACTTTTGATCCCGGACTCCGATTTCAGCGAATTTGGACTCTACGGAAAGCTAAGAACGAGGGCTACACAACTAACAAGGTCTCACTATCCAAATATTAAAGGATAAAAATAGATATCACAAAGAATCCAAGAGAGACCTACAACCCTCACTTTCCGACACCACCAACGCTTCTATCCCTCACACCAACCCACCTACACCTAGGTGAACAAAGTGTGACTTGGGTTTCGCAACCTTAGACAAGGATAGACCACTTTTGAGCACTTGAGACATGTCTAAGTAATTTCAACGATTGCATCCCTCTTAATAGTACGACAATCCTTAGACTCAAATTTAAACACAAAAATCTAAGTCTTACACTCAGCTTGCATGCCGACTTTTTGGATGCACGGTGCATGATGACACTTCCACAAAGATTGATGACGCCTTTCGTCTTGTCAATCTCGATGCGATTCACCTCATGAGACTTGTCCTCTCCGACCTTGACCTCGATCATCATCCAGACGATCCTCACGCCAAGTCGCTCTTGACTTAGTCCTCAGCTCTTGGTGACACCGCCGTCTTATTTGACTTTGACTCGCTTGTCATCCTTCAAACCATCTTGGTCATCATACACACAGCTTTGGGACCTAACTCTTATCAAAGCACTCAGCAAACGTATTAGTCCCACAAGCTTAAAAGATATATTGAATATATTGATAATAACAAGTGTTTCATATCAAGAAGCACAATATGAATGGAAACACTTGACAATAGAAATATTTTCTGCTAAGTGCATCATGATGAATATATGATTGATCTAACTACACTAGAGAGATAATTGCCAATATGAAGAATCAATTATATCATGGCAAGGACCACAGACTTTGCTTAAAAGAAGCACATGATAGAATATACACGAATTACACATGTGCAAACAATATTTGGAATGAGAGTAAATAATGTGATCCAATTCTAGATTAAACTTCACTAAGAGAGGTGCATTAGAATATACACAACTAAGACATGTATGCACCAAGTCAATATGAAGCAATGAAGTTTAACTCTAGTTAACACAAGCATATTAAAAACAAAGCACATAATGAACTCAAATGAATATATATATGCACAAGCAATTATGACATGAATCAATGTGCACATATGAAATCAACGATATGCATTTTCTAAAGAGGAATGCAATGACAAATATGGAAGGAATACCGAGATTGCATACCTCATTTTTGATTAACCATCCCAATTGATTTTCCTCTAAAATAGACGAGACTAATATTCAATTAGGCAATAAACATGTTAGTCTCATAACAATATAAACATATTAGAGGTTTGCCATTTGTTAAGCACTAAGTTTAGCATTTGTACAATTACATTGATTGACATTACATGCGTTTGTCATTAATCGTTTATCATTAATCACCAAAACAACATAAGTGCCTAGATGCACTTTCAATCTCCCTCTTTTTGGTGATTTATGACAAACGATTTAACAAATGCACCAAAGGACAATATAAAGATATTTAGCATTGAAATGAACACGGAGAATGAGTAAGAGATCATACTTACAAATATTCTCCCCCTTTTTCATTGTCCCTTTTTGTCAATCGATTAGGGGGTATTTGATAAGTCCGTAAATTCGCCCCAAATATTCTCCCTCTTTTTGTCAATCGATTAGGGGGCAATTGATAAATCCATAAATTCTCCCCCTTTGTCATTAATCCCAAAAAGAATAACCTTTTCTCCCTCTAGATTGAACACTCAATACAAAGATTTAGGAAGAACAAAATAAAACAAACGAGCTAGTAATAAGACAATGATACCAATGATATTAAGCTCCCCCTAAATCTAGACAAGATATGATATCAATTATATCCAAGATTTAGGTGATTGATGTTTCCAATTGAACAAATTTAAAGTTGTCATGATTACCAAGATATAAGTGAAGCTCAAACATGACAATTGAATAAGATACCAATCGATGATACCAATTAATGAAACCAATTGAAATGAACAACACCATTTAGAATGAGATAATTGAGTATAATGGTGTGCAAAGACATTATTGAATATGGTCAAAAGGAAATACGTCCCTTTGTCGGTTCTTGTCCACCGCATGCTCGAAGTGGTTATGATCAACTAGCACGGCCTTAGATCCCTCGGACTATGGAGCTCATCTCCTTTTCCTTCATCCCACCGTCGACGTTGACCCCTTTTCCAATTCCTTGAACATCAATAAACTAGCACGCAATTTCTGGGAACAAATATATTTCAACTTGACCCAAGTTAGTTTGATAATGTCTAGGTACAATATGCAAGATATATATGATAAGCATGATAGTACTACTTGCATGCAATTTTTCAATTCATAAAGAACCTCACATAGAGAGTTCTTAAGTGATTGAACATACAATTTAAGCTTATGAAGAATCTAACTCAAAAGACTTTGGGTATGAAAGCAATGCTACAAAGAGGCAACATATACCACTTGTAGGAAACTTGAAGTTCATTGATACCAATTGGATAAATCAAATAAGATGAAACCCCTTGGAAAGACGATAAATGAATAACGCTCTCTTGATACTTCTTATTGGATCAAATCACAAAGATATTGATACCAATTGAAAAATAGTCGATTGAATCGATGAGTATCAGATCAATTAACTATTTAAGGGAATCAAAAAGCAACTTGAATGCTTTAGAGTAAAACAATTGAGGATACCACTTGGAAACATTTAAATGCACAAAACTTGACATAAATAAGCTCCCCCAAGATATGCAATAAATGAATCATGGAGCTATTTTGCATTTGAATTGCTCAAGTTTTGTCTATCCATAAGATCAAGTGAATATCACTTTTGAAATCAATTGAATACTCAAAACTGATTCCAACTTACAACTCTCAAAGTCTCAAAAGATGCAAATAGCAGCACAAAAAGACAAGTAAGAGTATCACACAGGTTATTTGAAACTAATTTAAATAATGTAACGTCCTCAGTTTCGGTTTCTAGAAAAATCTAATTTAAATTAATTAAATTTTAAAATTTGGAGTTTCCTTGGTGTTTAATTTAACATGGCATCCTTTCCCGTCCAAGATCGGAATTCATTTCCCCTCCATTCGAAAAATCAAATTTCTAGATTACCGGCAGTACCCAAAATTTCACCCGAGTCCGATAATGCTCCAAAAATAATGGAACCTATTGCATTAGGTCCCAAATATTCTAAAAATATTTTGGAAATTTCTCAAGATTTTTGGAGGCTCTCTAGTATTTTATCTCGCGCGGCTTTCGTTTAATGCTCGCTATTCGCTCCAGAATATTCAAATCTCCAAATTTCATCCAAATTCCGCGAAACCAATTTTGTTGGGTTCCAAATATTCCAAAATGGTTGTAGGAATTTTTCTGGAATTTTTAGACCATTTTTGCTAATTTTTCTCTAGGGCGTCTCTTTCGCGTAACTCTCGGCCAATGGGAGCTCGCCACGTGGCATGGCATTGTTGCTCTTCTTCAACCTCACGAAGGAAACAACAGAGAGAGTTTCTCATCTCTCCATTCATGGTTCCAAGCTTTCAATCACCCATAACTTCCATAATAATGGTCCAAATCGCAAACGGCCGGATCCGTTGGATTCGTAGCGATGAATCCTTTCCGTTCCCAATGATGTTCATCCCTAACTCACGCCGGAAATGATTCAATCTTCCAAAAATCGAAAATGGCTTAAGTGCTCTTAACTCGACCGTTTCTTCCCCAAACGGCGTGCTTCCACCTCTCATCTCTCCGTATAGAAGTCCTCTTCCCGGTGGTAGCACCCATTCATTGCATCTCCAACTCATTCGTCCGCTAGATCGAGAAAACCGGTGCCAGGACACGTTTTTGCGTGTTCTTCGTGTTCATCATTATAACTTTCTGATGGGTCAATCTCCACTCCGGTTGTTTCGTTGTGTTCGTATGGATGTCTAGATTCTAATCCTTCAATCAATTTTAGGTTTCATCAAGATTTGGCGACGAATTTCGTGTTGGAATCATTTCGGCCGAACCCGTGTTCTTCGCCAAATTCATCGCCTCCGGTGAGTTTTGGTCCAATTCTTTGCTACTATAAGTTCCTCTAGATGTCCCCTTGGTGATCATTTTATTTTGCAATGTTACATGTAAATTATTGCAAAATTTCAAAATTTTGGGAAAAAAATGGAGTTCTCTGTTTTTTGGGGGCTTGCTCGTGTGCTTGCCACACACATGCGGCGCCTTAGCGTTCGCTGTTTGGTCGCCGGTGCCCCTCGCTAGCCCGCCACGGCCGCCCTCCCCAAGCTTCTCCCCTTCCTCTGTTCTTCCATGGCCAAGGCCAAAACAAGGAAGAAGAAGCCCTTGAGTACCACAGGTAATAGACTCCAATTAATCCAAAAATCAGAAAAAGAAGATGCTCTGGAATATTCCCAGAATATTCCTCGATTTTCTATTTTCCAGGATTTTCGAACTTCGGAAGCTCATAACTTTTCCGTCCGAACTCCGATTGACTCCGTTCAAATTTCTAAATTCATCTAAATTCAAGACCTTCCTGCCAGTACTACGTTTATAATTTTTGGATTTTATTTGTTTGATTGTTATTTATTTGTTGTCCCGTTTTACGTGTAGCCGAGGATCCCGCCGAGTCCGCCGACCCCGCCGCCGGACTTCAAGAGTACGACACCCTCACTGCGACTGAAGGCAAGTCCCTTGACGTATTTTGATCCTATGTTTGCAAATGTGTTTACAATGCTTTATAAACATGCATCGCTATTTCTTATCATCGCATGTCAAATATAGATGAATAGTCAATCCAATTTGCGATTTCCTCCTTTGTTATTGACATCCATGCTTAATTGTAACCCTAGGACTTTTGCTATGCCATGTTTACCTTATATGGTGACCTTTGTTGAATAGTACGATAGAATTGCTTAGGACCAACATTGATGAAAATGACCCATGGGTGGGATTCTACAAAAATGATGATTTAAAGTGTGATTTGGAAATTATTATAAAGATTTTGGTACTGTTTTTCCAAAATAAAAAGAAAAGGAAAAATGATTTGGACTTGGGCGGAATGGAATATTGGGCGGGTGCGGATAGAGCACTGATCTTGGTTTGTGCAAGTACCGCCCCAAGTCAATTAAGGACCGACGCTTATGACTGTTCATTCTGAGCATTACCGTACTACCACATGTCTAACATGGTACGACCTGGCTAAATAATTTGTAGAAACCTAACTTGGACTCGCCAGTTGGTGGAATGTGGGTGCCAGATAGAGGCAAGTTGTACTCCCCACACGGCGCAAGAGGGGGCTTCTGTACTGGGTAGATAGAACCCTAACAGCGGTGAAACCTCAGCGGGTGAGTCGGGTTAGACGTATACATTGTAAAGGCCTTGTGACGATCTCTCTGCCGACACACCAAAGGAAGTGTGTTAATTGCATGGCATTAAGAGTTGATCATGTCTTGTGGGTAAAGCTGTCCACCTCTGCAGAGTTAAAACTATTCGAATAGTTGTGCCTACGGTCAAGGGCAAAGCAAAGAATGCTTTCATACTGGTAGACTTTGGTTTTGGTTTTGAAAATAAAATGAGGTTTTGGGATTCGGGAGTGGTTAGAACTCTCGGATGATTAATTGGCGGATTGAGCCAACCAGGTAGGTGGAACCTATTTTTATGTCATGACGGATAGTCATGTGTGGATAACCTTGATCTTTTAAACTTGTGGCGGATAGAGCCCTTATACTAGTGATGATGGATAGAACCTTCACTGAAATATTACATAATTCAATTGTTAAAAAGAATTGCTAAAATATGCTTTATGAAACTTAGTATTAAGTATGGTTTGATGAAACCTGGCTTTATGCAAAAGAACCATAGCAAGCCTTCCTTTGAAAGCCCACATGTGCGTAATTTCCCAGACTTACTGAGTACTCTTGTACTCACGTGCTACATAAACTATTGTCATCAGAGAACTATCAGGAGGCCGTTGAAGACGGTGAGTTCTACGCTGAGGAGTTTGAGGATGATCGCCAGGAGAACTAGTCGCGTGTCTTGTCGTCGCCTGTGGTGGTCTTTGGGTCTCGCTTCTTTTCGTTTTGTTTCCGCTGCCGTGTCTTCGGTCTTATGACCGAGTATTGTAATAAGTGGCCATGTGGCCAATACTTTATAATTATGTTACAATTTCGTTATGTTCGGCAATGACGTATCACTGTTGACTATGTGTGCTAGCTACTGATCTGGGACTAGTACAGAATTACACAGGAGATTTCAGATAGCTGATCCGGGGTCTCAGAAATAACAAACCTCATTTAGGCTTTACACTAAACATCATGATTCTCTCGAAGAATCCATAATTTTGCCTAATAGGGTCATATGAGAAACCCCACATACAAGTCACTTGAGAGAAAGATATCATTTTAAAATCTATCTCAAGTATTTTGCATGAAGAATCTTCTTTCAAATAAGATGCAAGATTTTTGAATTTTTGAACAAAGAAGCTTTGGGAATACAAGAATCTTTTCCAAAAAGAATTCTTGGAAAAGGAAGCACCAATCAAAAGATATCCCAAAGCTAAAATTGAAATAGATCTTGACAACAGGCTGTACACAGATTGGACTTTCCAATATAAGTATCGGGTGTTCTGTTGTGTGTAGACCTCCATAAATTGGATATTCTGATATTTAATATCGGATGTTCCGATGAGCACTAAGCTCCAGGAAACGATCGGATTTTCCGAATACAAGTCGGATGTTCCGAAGAGATGAAATCTTGCAAATGAAGTCCAAATGAATTGAGATCTTCAGGGAACTAACTTTGGACTTTTTCAAACAATTTTAGAATAACATTTGTTTGCAAAGAATTTTCTTATAGCTTACTTTTGGCAAACATGTGCTTTTAGGCATAAAGATGAAAACAAATTTCATAAAACCCTCAAAGTGCAACTTCAACTTGGATTTCACCAACAATTGAACCCTCATGACTTGAAGGATTTGAAATACGTTTTGAAGCCATGACCACTTAGAAAAATAGTAAAATCCATTTTGACTGCCAAAAAGCTAGAATAGGTCTGTTTGAATTGAAGCACAAATGTTTAGGCCAAATTACTTTCTAAATTAGGAATTTTCATTTTCAAAGCTTGTAAAACCTTTCAAATACATATCATAATATTTTTACAAAGCTTTTAGTAAAGATGGATAGTTTAAACATGATTTTTGACTTTTATCCAAAGAAGGTTCTTGAGAAGAACCAAAAGAAATTCAACAAAGTCAAGTCCAATCAATCACAAAAGATCAAATCCAAATCAAGAGAATGAGATAAGAATTAGATATTTGAAACTTTATGTAAGAGTTTGAAATACCATTTTGAACAAAGATATAGCACAAGGTCTAGTCCAAATGGCGAAACTCACTGAGTGCAATATTTTGACCGATATAGGTCAAACTAGGATTTTCGGGGAATTTCAAAAGCAAACAACTTTTGCTAGGTTGGTCTTTTGAAAGTCTTTTTAACACGAAAGATGTTAAGAATGACCAACACTAGGATTTTTTGCTTTAAGATTATTTTCAGAATCTTTTTACTTTTAATCTTATGAAAATTATAAGTTTAAATCCAAAAGAAGATAATACTATCTAGATTTTGGGCTTGAAACTCATTTTCTTTTCAAGATAGAATTTGAGAATCCAAAACCTTTGGAAAACATTTTAAAGACATTTGTATATCAATTTCAACTAGTTTTTCAAAATATTACTAGTAAGTACACAAGTTTTGAGTTTTGGCTAAAAGGTTAATTTTGAAAATATATATTATGCACTTATATACATATGTGCACACGTAGGGACATGATACACATGGATATGAATTAGCACTCCCCCTAAATGTGCCACTTTAAACTTGCTCAAGATTGCAATAAGAGAATAATACTAAAAGCAAGAGCAAGTACTATTAACAAGCAATTAAATCGATTTTCATGATACTAATGCATCTATACCTACACAAGGCTAGAAGCAATAATATAATCAATTTAAATACTTGTTACCGAGATGGTATTGGCTCATGATTGTCTTGATTATCTTCATGCTAGGCTCCGATTGCAATCGATAGTTCCTTTTTCTTCTCGAGAAGCCAAGCGTCCATTCCATCTCTTAGTACCTAATAATTCTTTTAGGCACTTTTTGGTACCCAATCTTTGTTGGGTTCATTAATGTTAGTCACCATAGATTTAGGAACCCAAATGGCCCTAATATTTGCATTATTGACTTGACTAACATGGCTAGAAATAGGTTTGCTATTATTATTATTATTATTCCTCCCAAACGAATTATTTGGAATGAAGTGAGATGGCTTAGGAGGGCATGCATATGTAGCAAACTTATTTCTAGTTTGATCCTTTCTAAGCATATGATAATTGAAATTAAGCATTGGCTTAGAGGATCTAGTATATCTAGCAAATGTTTTGCTATCGTTATTTCTCCTAAGCAATTTATTTGAATTGCTTTGTGTAGGCTTAGGAGTCCTAACAAATTTAGCAAATCCATTTCTAGATTTACTCTTCCTATGCAAATGAGCATTATCATTTTGAGCGGGCATAGGGGACTTGACAAGCTTGGCAAATACATTGTCATTCTTGTCCTTCCTAAGCAAAGAATAATTTGCATTAGTGATGGGCTTAGGAATTATACCTTTAGGGCAATCCTTACCGATGTGCCCTTTTTCCTGACAATTGAAGCAAGTAGGCTTTGAACTTCTCTTCCTCTTGTCTTGCTTCTTGCCAGCTTACCTCAAGATTGGAGTTGTGGCCTTGTTATCCACTTTATTGGGGCACACGGAGGCGAAGTGGCCCTTCTTATTGCATCCCAAGCACACAATCGTCTTCATTCTTGCATTATGCTTCTTCTTGCTCTTCTCCCTCTTGGAGATGTAGCCAAGTCCTCTTCTATCTTGAGGTGCCCGAGGCTCGCTCAAGATCTTGTCGAGGACGGCTTTGCCCTTGTAGCACTTCTCCAAGTCATTTTCCAATTGAATGACTTGTGCCTTTAGCTCATTGTTTTCCTCTACAAGATTAGCATCTAAACAACTAGAGGAACTAGAAGCAATGTTAGAGCAACAAGGCAAATCAATGCTAGAGGTAGACATATCAATTTTGGATGAAATGCAAGGAATGACATTTGAGCAAAGCATTTCATCAATTAAATCACATTGAATACTAATGTCTACTCTAGACTTAATGAATTCCTTGAGAAGGATACTTTCATGATTTTCCTTAAGAACATCATAATTCTTTTGAAGTGAGTCATACTCATCCTTCAAAATTTTGTATCTAGTTTTCTCCTTCTCAAGAGATTCATTTTTCGCCTTTTCTGTAGCAAGAGCACTCTCAAGTTTAAGATTTCTTTCTTTTTCAAAGATTAGCAAATCCTCTTGCTTCTCGAGAGTGTCCTCTTGCTTTTCTACCGTTTCAAGCAATGCTAGCATTTTAGGTAGTGATATTTCTCTAATATCACTAAACCTACCATCATACTCGGTATCACTATCATCATCACTCTTACCTAAATCATCTATATTTTTAGATTTGGATGAGTGCGATACCTTCTCCTTTACCATGAGGCAAATAGGAGTGTCGTCATTGCTTGAGGCGGAAGAGGGGGTAGATGGTGATGTTGGTTCATCATCACTTGATGTAGAGGTTGAAGAATCATCAACCGACATCCGTTCCTCAATGCAATCCTCACTTGATGATGTGGACACATCATATTTGTCTTGAAGCATTGTCCACATATCATGAGTACTCTTGAGATTGTATATTTCATCAAATATATCTTCGCTCACAACATTAAATAAAGCATTAGTAGCTTGAGCGTCGAGATGTATGCATTTCATCTCTCCGTTAGTTGGATCAACTTCATTCAATGGAGATGAAAAGCCGACATCTACGATCCACAAAATTTGGGGGCTCATGGATTTAAAATGAGAAATCATGATTAATTTTCATGAAGCATAATTAGAGCCATCTAGCATAAGTAGATCATGTGAGTGCACTAAACCTCTAGTCGCCATCCCTTACTCTCTAGACGGTTAAGTCTAATAAAATGAGAGACCTTGGCTCTGATACCAATTGAAAGGACAGGGGATGCGCCTAGAGGGGGGGTGAATAGGCAATTATAAAATTATACCCAATTTAAATTAATCTATCAGAGATAATGCGGAAGCAATTGGGATAATTAAGTTTTACAATTTAAACAATTTAGCCCGAGACAGGTAACCTGGACACTCCGGATACTTAGTCCGGATACTCCGAACAACTCGGATAGTCTGGACTAAAATATCGGACTCTCCGGATTGCCCTGATCGGCCAAAACAGAGAAGGACAATAAATTGAAGCGCTTCTTTGATTCTAGTGATACAAATTACTCTACTGCAATGAATCAAGTATATAAGAAAGAATAGATGCAGTAGATACAATCTAATTGATCTAATCACAAAAATCGAAAGCAAATTAAGCGGATGAGCAAAAGAGGAAACCGAAGTAAGGAAGGGGACACGAAGATTTTATCCTGAAGTTCGGATCCTTGAGGGGATCCTACGTCTCCGTTGAGGCGGCTCGGTCACACTTGAGCCAGGATCTCTTTCAACCCTCTTCCTCCCGGTGTTGCACAATGCACTCGCCGATCTTCACTTCTTTGATTCCTTTCCTTGCAGAGGCGGAATCGGCCTTCACAAACTTCCCACGGCCAACCACACAAAGCACCGGTGGCTCGTAGGTGACCTCCTAGCCGTCTAGGAGTCCTCAACCTCCAAGAGCAACAAATGCTCACAAAGAACGAACTTGGAGATGAACTCAAGTGCTCAACAACTCAAATCAATCATCAATCCAAACACCTCTCTCTTCTACCCAACCCTTCACAAAAAGGGGATCACTAAGATCTAACGAGTAGGGAGGAGTATTGGGGGCTCAAAAACTCACAAAGAACACCTCTAACATCCATCAAAAACCTCCCCCAACGGATCCTTTGAAATGGGCAAGAAGGGGGCTTTAAATAGAGGAACCCCAAAAACTAGCCGTTGGGGGACAGAACTGGGCAACCCGGAATATCTGAATCAAACCCCGGATACTCCAGATTAAAGTCCGGATACTTGGGAATCCGGATACTCCGGACTAAAGTCTGGATACTCCGGATCTCCCAGGTAGCACGCATCAGCTGGACGAAAACGGGCATAACTTTTGATTCCGGACTCCGATTTCAGCGAATTTAGACTCTACGGAAAGCTAAGAACGAGGGCTACACAACTAAAAAGGTCTCAATATCAAAATATCAAAGGATAAAAATAGATTTCACAAAGAATCCAAGAGAGACCTACAACCCTCACTTTCCGACACCACCAACACTTCTATCCCTCACACCAACCCACCTACACCTAGGTGAACAAAGTGTGACTTGGGTTTCTCAACCTTAGACAAGGATAGACCACTTTTGAGCACTTGAGACATGTCTAAGTAATTTCAACGATTGCATCCCTCTTAATAGTACGACAATCCTTAGACTCAAATTTAAACACAAAAATCTAAGTCTTACACTCAGCTTGCATGCCGACTTTTTGGATGCACGGTGCATGATGACGCTTCTACAAAGATTAATGACGCCCTTCGTCTTGTCAACCTCGACGCGATTCACCTCATGAGACTCTCGTCCTCTCCGACCTTGACCTCGATCATCATCCAGACGATCCTCACGCCAAGTCGCTCTTGACTTAGTCCTCAGCTCTTAGTGACACCGCCGTCTTATTTGACTTTGACTCGCTTGTCATCCTTCAAACCATCTTGGTCATCATACACACAGCTTTGGGACCTAACTCTTATCAAAGAACTCAGCAAACGTATTAGTCCCACAAGCTTAAAAGATATATTGAATATATTGATAATAACAAGTGTTTCATATCAAGAAGCACAATATGAATGGAAACACTTGACAATAGAAAAATTCTCTGCTAAGTGCATCATGATGAATATATGATTGATCTTACTGCACTAGAGAGATAATTGCCAATATGAAGAATC
This sequence comes from Rhipidocladum racemiflorum, assembly GCA_036346355.1. Lineage (NCBI taxonomy): Eukaryota > Viridiplantae > Streptophyta > Magnoliopsida > Poales > Poaceae > Rhipidocladum > Rhipidocladum racemiflorum. Next base: position 1,894,792 of record CM070569.1, on the reverse strand, counting down.
AATTAAATCATGGCAAGGACCACAGACTTTGCTTAAAAGAAGCACATGATAGAATATACACGAATTACACATGTGCAAACAATATTTGGAATGAGAGTAAATAATGTGATCCAATTCTAGATTAAACTTCACTAAGAGAGATGCATTAGAAGATACACAACTAAGACATGTCTGCACCAAGTCAATATGAAGCAATGAAGTTTAACTCTAGTTAACACAAGCATATTAAAAACAATGCACATAATGAACTCAAATGAATATATATATATGCACAAGCAATTATGACATGACTCAATGTGCACATATGAAATCAACAAGTTACTTAGAGTTCAATATGCATTTGCTAAAGAGGAATGCAATGACAAATATGGAAGGAATACCGAGATTGCATACCTCATTTTTGCTTAACCATCCCAATTGATTTTCCTCTAAAATAGACGAGACTAATATTCAACTAGGCAATAAACATGTTAGTATCATAACAATATAAACATATTAGAGGTTTGCCATTTGTTAAGCACTAAGTTTAGCATTTGTACAATTACATTGATTGACATTACATGCGTTTGTCATTAATCGTTTATCATTAATCACCAAAACAACATAAGTGCCTAGATGCACTTTCAATCTCCCTCTTTTTGGTGATTTATGACAAACGATTTAACAAATGCACCAAAGGACAATATAAAGATATTTAGCATTGAAATGAACACGGAGAATGAGTTGGAGGAATTGGGAACCGTTGTCTTACCAGTGACTGGATGGGTTGGAATTCAGAGGGACGGGGCGTGCGTTGCCTCGTCGAGGTTGTGTCCGTTCGACTGGCGTCCGTTCGGCTGGCGCCCGTTTGGCTCCTATAAATCCAGCACGGAGGGTGCCAGGGAGAGCACTCGCTTTTGCTTTCTATGCCTCCTTGCCTTTGCCTACGACAAGAGAAAAAAAGGAGGAGAGCAAAGGAGCCAGAGAGGAGCGTTCCTCACCTTCTTCTTTCCCCACCTTTTCGCCCTTCTTGTTTTCGGAGATGTCGTGGCCGGAGTGCACCACCCAGTCCAATCGTGCGCTTGGCCTGGAGAGGAAGGGGTTCCTCTCCCCGCGGGGCTCTTCGAGGTGGAGGGTGCCGACGAGGACCGCGGTCCCCTCGCCGAATGACGACGAGATCGTCTTTCCTGCCTCTTTTTACGAGCACGGGTTCGGGCTCCCGCTCCACCCCTTCGTCCGCAGGCTACTACACCACTACAAGGCGGAGGTGCACCACCTCAACCCTAATGTCATGGTTGTTTGTTCGTTTTGTTCGCCCCTTTCCAAAGGGTCCTGCCTCCCTTTATATAGTCAGAGGGGGCATGTTACATGGGAATTTGGAGAAAAAAAAAGGGTGGAGTGTCCTACGCCCGGGGGTCCTGGTCTTCGGTCTTTGGTCGTCTGGCCGATGTCTGCTCATGCCACGTTGGGTCGGTAGATACATCGGGCGGCATGGTTTTCTGCTTCGTCCGACAGTGGCGCACCCACCCTCTGCGTGTTGTCAGGTGCTGACGTCGTAGTGGTTGGCTCTGGCGTAGCCTCGGGAGGGAGCGTATCCTCTCACTGTGCATGACGGGATGACAAGACTGGAGCTTTTGACTTCGACGGCCTCCCCGCTGCCTTGGGAAGGAGCCACTTGCCCCCGCACGGTCGGTCCGAGCAGTCGTGTCCGAAGGGCAGGCGACCGACTTTTGGCGAAGACTTGTCTTAAACTAGTCAGAGCTTGTGTGGCGTCCAACTAGTAGCGGGGGGTCGGAGCCTACGGGGCGTCCGACCTATGGCGGGGGTCGGAGCGCCCCCTCGGTTGGCTTGGTCAGGGACGAGTGTCCTTCGTGACCCAACGGGCCTTCGGCCAGAACTGGATTCGGGGTGGCCCATTCGTAGTTCTGGGCCGCTTGGGGATACCCATGGTATGAGTATTCGTCACCAGCTTTCAGCGTCACTGGGACTACAATCCCAGGGTAGCTCATGAATCTATTTACGGTTTAATCGCTTCTTAAGATCTATCTTTAAACTTTGGTAAGTCAACAACATTGAAAACTGTCGGGACCCCGAATTTGCAAATCCGGACCCTCTGTGGATTCAGCACTAGTCCAGGAACGCGCTAGTGCACACAGTCTTAACATCGGCAAATATCACAATCATACCACTTGATACTAATAAAGTACTTTAATTAAATAGTCAAACTGGTTACTCGACCTTATGGTCAAGTTACAATTATACGCCTCACAGGGCGAAACTTATTAAGAGAGAAATAGTAGCAGCGGAAAAATAAAATAACTTCGTGGCGCCATCCAGTATACCACAGGCAACTGACTGGGCTCGCTCCCTAAGTAGACGGTTCCTCTTGGAGCTCCTCCTCCAAAGCTGGTGTAGTCTCCTCTTCAACTGGTGTTGTATTGTGGCAAGGGTGAGTACTTGGTACTCGACAAGTCATGCATGTAATGCAACTAATATACTACATGCATGGCTTAATACAAAGGAATAGCTCAGGGTATATTTGCAGTAAAACAACATTTGACAAATAGCATAAGTAGATTCGAAAGCAGTAGAAACAAGTATAGCATAGATAACTTTTCAAGGAGTTTAATAAACATCTTTCCCATCCTAGTCTGCATTTCCATTAACGTCATTTGTAACCAAACCCAACCTTTCAAGTCCAAGTTATTTTCAAGAAAAACTAACCCTTGACTGTAATTCCCGAGCGATGTCCAATACCGCGGACACGGCTATTCGAATAGATTCTACACTCTGCAGAGGTTATGCACTTTACCCACAAGATACAGTCAAACACCACAAAGGCGAGTTCCCGTAACAAAGTCTTTCGGAAACTTCTAACAATACAAGTGGTCCTCCCCGGTTATTGCACACTAACCCTTCCCTTAGCTAAGGCGAAGTTTAGGCCAATCAACCGTTAGATGGGTACCTGGCCTCAGCCCCGGTACGCTCCCCCGTACAACTTACACAAAAGGTGTAGTTGACCTCCTGAGGTCCCACAGGTACGTTATTAGCAACTTAGTCAACTAGGTCCGTCCCATTACAGACATGTGGTTGCAAGATTGACTCAGTTCAAAGGCTTGCAAGGTTAAGTCCTTAGGGTGACCAGGGCAAGACTACCCGAAGAACCAAATCAACATCCCGCCACAACCGCCCACCTGATTATTCTTGCCACATGCCCCGGTCGAAAAACTATTTATCAAACCCCAGTTGATTACCATGCACCACGTGCCATCAACATCACATGATACTTTTCCAAAACAGGTTCAATATATCATTAAGTCAATATTAACATTTGATTGTCCAAAATCATGTCATGAGCACGAGTGTGTCTAAGCAGTAAACTACAACGATCTACAAACCCATGTTGGCAGTTTAGTAATGTCCAACTAGTAATCCACACTAGGGTGACAAGGGTCATGGCACATATTTAAATAATCAAGGTGTCATACAGCAAATTGGTATTTATCTAATTTCCCAAATTTAAATAAAGTATTTTCTAATTGAACTAGCATGCAATAGGTTAAATCAAAATAGGTTTCAAAATAGGATCAACATGGTCAAAGCACAACTTGCCTTCAAAAAGTACTTGTTCTTGGTCTTGAGTTGGATCCTGAGTCAATACTTCTCCTTCGAATCCTTCCCAAGACTTCAACGTCTACTCGTAAAGCGTGCAAATAGCAATACACGAATAAACAATAGGCAAAAAGTGTCCAAATATCCAAATAAAATCCATAAACAGAGAGAACATAATTTTATGAATTTTTAGAAACTGGAATCGTCAAATTCGGAGTTAAAATGCAAAAGTTATAGCATTTTGAAGTTTAAATAATCATTTAAATAATTTTACAGAGAAAAACTTTAGTCCAAAAATTAAATAAAATTCATTTTTAGGTAGATCTCAATTTTATACAAATTTAGAAATTTGAATCACTCAAATCGGAGTTGAAACGCAAAAGTTATAAGCGTTTGAAGTTTGAAACAAAATCTGAAATCATTATTTCGAATTAATAATTCATTTTCTTTTTCGGAAATTATTTATTGCGCCACCGACACGTGTCGATCGATTGGATTGGTCGGTGACGTCGGCCGGTCCATGGACTCGGCCCACGCCGGCCGTCTACCGTGGACTCGGCCCACGACTCCACGTGTCACTAACATGTGGGACCACCTCGGGTAGCGCCACCTGCCGACGTCGGCGGGGCTCACCACGGTCGGCGGCAGTGGGACCCACTGTGACGTCATTCTTGGCGTCGACGCCGCAGAGACGGCCGGCCGACATCGAGCCCGCCATGGCGTCGGCGTGGCGTCATGGTGCGGTTTAGTCACGCCGCCGACACGCGCGGGCGGCGTGTCGGCGTCCACGCAGCGCCGACATGCGGTCCAGGCTTCCCGACACGTGGCGCAATCTCGACCGCTGATTTGAAATTCAACGCCCGCATTAGATCTCGCTCTCACGCGCTTGGGTTAACGCGTTTGATCTCGACCGTTGGATCTAGATCCAACGGCCGAGATTGGATCTTGAGATTTTTGGGCGGGATCTCACCGGTGGGTGACGTGGCGTGATCTTGGACCGCGGCGATGAAGATCCAACGGCTCCACGTTGCTTGACGGCGATGGCGACACGGCGAGCAGGCCACCGGAGACGAAAACGACGACGAGTCCGACGGCGCTTCGGGGCCTCTCCGGCGGAGTGGGAGGTACCCACGGGTGCGCCTTGGCTTGAGGACTCCGGAACTGGGCTCCAACTCGGCGGAAGACGGCGGACGGCGGTGGAACGAGGCAAGGACCGTGGCGGAGGCTTCTCCAACTACGGCGAGCAATAGCAAGTCGACGGCGGCGGCGGCTAGGGCTAGGGCGCTTGGGGCAAACGATGCACGAGACAAGGGCGAACCTCGGCGCGGTCCGGCATTAAATCTTGCGGCCGACGCCGAGATCCCCGCGGAATCCGTGGCGGAGCCGGTACGGACGGCAGAGTCCGTTCCGAACACGGCGAGATGACGTGGACGCACGCGGGCCGTCCACGTGGCGCGATCGACGGACGAGATTGGCTCGGGCGCGGCCGTGCCTAGCGCGGATTGATCCTGACCGTTGGATCTTGATCCAACGGTTCGGATCTGATCTGGGGTTCAGACGCGGTTGGGTCAAGTCAAGTGGCGCAGCTGGCTCGGGTCGGACTCGAGTCCGACTCGGGTTCCGACTCGGTCGGATGAATAGTACTTGACCCAACTCAATTTCCAGCGATTTAATAATTAAAAATAATTTCCAAAAATTCATTTAATTCATTAAAAATAGCAAAAGACTCAGAAAAATTCCAGAAAAATTCTGGAAAATATTTTAGGGTATTTGGGACTCAAATAAAATATTTCCAACAAAATTTTATTTGCAAAGTCTAATTCTTTAATTATTTCAAAATGGAATAAATTCAAATAAATTCCAAATAAATCCAATAAATTCCAGAAAATTCCAAAAATTCACCAAGGTGCCAAATCACACATAGATTTAGGAAAAGCAAAATTTTGGGGTGTTACAAACCTCCCCCGCTTAACAGAATCTCATCCTCGAGATTCAGGGCTAAGTAAGGAATAGGTTCGGAAACTCTTTCTTCAAATCCTCTTCGCGCTCCCAAGTCGCTTCGCTTTCTTCATGATTGCTCCACTGAACTCTACAGAAACGGGTCGACTTGTTCCTCATCTCTCGATCCATTGTGTCTAGAATCTTCACGGGATGCTCCTTGTACGTCAAATCTTCTTGCAACTCAATTGACTCTAGCGGTGTCTGTTCCTCAGGTACTCGGAGACACTTCTTCAACTGGGACACGTGGAATACGTCATGTACTCCTGCTAACGACTGTGGCAACTCCAGCTAATAAGCAACTTCGCCTCTGCGGCTCAAAATCTTAAATGGTCCAACATAACGGGGTGCGAGTTTCCCTTTGGCATGGAACCTCTTAACTCCCACGAGGCGTAAATCGAGGTATACAAAGTCTTACGGTTCAAAACTCAAATCCCGCGACGATTGTCAAGATAACTCTTCTGTCGTGATTGGGCTATCTTCAACCTTTCCTAATCATGGCAATCTGCTTCTTCACCTCTTGAAGAATATCAGGCCGAAGACACGGCGCTACTTTGTCTCATTCCAATTCAATGGCGTCGACAGGTCGACCATACAAAGGCCTCAAAAGGTGACATCTGTAAACTAGCCTGGTAACTATTATTGTAATCGAACTCGGCATACGGCAAGCTCTTATCCCAAGAGGTAGCATAAGCCAATGCACACGCTCTTAGCATATCTTCCGAATCTGATTGACTCTTCTGGTCTGGTCCATCCGTCTGTGGATGATAGGTCATCTTGAAGTTCAAACGGGTTCCCATGGCTTCATGCAACTTATTCCAGAATCTTGAGGTAAATTGGGTACCTCTGTCCGATACAATCCTCTTTGGCACTCCGTGCAAACAGACAATCCTGGTCATATACAACTCTGCTAACTTATCCCCCGAGTAAGTGGTCTTCACGGGGATGAAATGGGCGACCTTGGTCAAGCGATCCACTATAACCCATATGGAGTCATAACCTCCTTGAGTCTTAGGCAAACCGGTAATGAAATCCATTCCGATTTCCTCCCACTTCCACTCAGGTATTTTCAGCGGCTGCAACAATCCTGCTGGTCTCTGATGCATTGCCTTGACTCTCTGGCATACGTCACACAATGCAACATGCTCGGCAACTTCACGCTTCATGCTCGGCCACCAGAATCTTCCCTTCAAATCCTGATACATCTTGGCGCTTCCAAGATGAATTGAATACTTGGAGTCATGGGCTTCTTCTAGAATCAACTGCTTCAGCTCCTTTTTGTTCGGCACACAAATGCGATCCTTCATCCATAACGTGCCTTGCTCATCCAACTTGAAGTCCTTTGCCTTGCCTTCCTCCTTGATGGACTTAATCCTGCGGATCTTGTCATCATCCTTCTGTCCTTCTCGGATCTGATCCTCTAGGGTAGGCTTTACTTCTAATGCGGCCAAGAATCCACTAGGTACCACCTCAATCTTCATTCTCTGGAAATCCTCACATAACTCATCCTGACTTGTGGCTAGCATCATACTCACGGTATGGCTTTTCCGACTCAGAGCATCGGCTACTACGTTGGCCTTCCCGGGATGGTAATGGATCCTAACATTGTAGTCCTTGATCAACTCTAACCATCTCCTCTGCCTCATATTCAGATCCGACTGGGTGAATATGTACTTAAGGCTCTTATGATCCGTATACACTTCACATCTGTTCCCGATCAGATAGTGACGCCATATCTTCAAGGCATGCACTACGGCAGCTAGCTCTAGGTCATGCGTCGGATAATTCTCCTCATGCGGCCTCAACTGCCTTGATGCATAAGCGACGACCTTTCCGTTCTGCATCAACACACATCCAAGTCCTTGACGCGATGCATCATAATAGATATCAAAGCTTTTATTAACGTCCGGCAGAACCAACACTGGTGCTGATGTCAATCTCGTCTTCAGTTCTTGAAATCCTTTCTCGCACTCTGGCGTCCATGCAAACTTATTTTCCTTTTTCAGTAATTGCGTGAGAGGTTTCGCAATTGTCGAAAAGCCTTCAATGAAACGGCGATAGTAACCTGCCATTCCAAGGAAACTTCTGATCTGGGTTACGGTCTTCGGCTGCTCCCAATGTAACACAGCTTCTACCTTGCTTGGATCTACGGCGACTCCTTCTGCGGTCATTACATGTCGGAGGAATTCCACCTTGTCCTTCCAAAAATCACACTTACTGAACTTGGCGAAGAGTTGCTGTTCCCTCAGGTTTTCCAAAACTCGCCTCAAGTGTTCGGCATGTTCATCCTCTGTCTTGGAGTAGATTAGGATATCATCTATGAACACGACAACAAACTTGTCCAAATATTCCATGAACACCTTATTCATCATATTCATGAAATATGCTGGCGCATTCGTCAGACCAAAGGACATAACTGTAAACTCGTAATGTCCATATCTTGACGAGAATGCAGTCTTCGTAATATCTTCTGACCGGATCTTCAATTGATGGTATCCCGATCTCAGATCAATCTTGGAGAAAACTCCGGCTCCTCTCAATTGGTCAAACAAATCATCAATCCTGGGTAGCGGGTACTTATTCTTCACGGTGACTTCATTAAGTGCACGGTAGTCAATGCACATCCTGAAACTCCCGTCCTTCTTCTTGACAAACAAAATCAAGCGCCTCCCCACGGCATTTAACTCGGTCCTGATAAATCCTTTCTCCATTAGCTCTTCAAGTTGTTTCTTCATCTCAACCATCTCATCGGTGGACTTCCGATAGTGTCTCTTTGCTATCGGTCTTTGTACCTGTACAAGCTCTATCACAAACTCTATGTCCCTGTCAGCGGCATACCAGGTAGATCTTCAGGAAAAACATCTGGGTACTCATTCACTACCGAGACATCCTCTATGCTGATTGTCTTGGTACTGTTAACCATCAACTGTCCATCTCTAACGGCAGTGGCTTGAAATTCTACCTTCTTTCCACACGGGCTCTCAACTGAGATAGTTCTTCGTCCACAATCCAATACGGCCTTGTGCTTGGATAACCAATCCATTCCCAAAATAACATCTAAGGTCTGGGTTTCCAAAATGATAAGGTTCGCTAGGAACTCTATTCCATCTATTAGTATTCTCACCCCGGAACATCCTACTTTCGTTCGGAGTTCGGAACCAGGGGTTTGAACTAAAAGCATGCACTTAAGTCCTGCAATCCCCAAATCATTTCTAGCAGCAAAGCCTTGCGAAACAAACGAATGCGAAGCTCCAGAATCAAACAAAATCAAGCAGGTGTATCGAGTTAACAAGTAACTTACCCAAGACGACGTCCCGTAGCATTCTGCAGTTGCATCTGCGGTGACATGGTTGACTCGGCCTCTCACCACGCCTGGGTTGTGGTTCCTGGTCTTTGGCGTCCTAGCTGGGGTGGTTCCTAGATTTAAGCGGATCGGGTTACTCTGCTGTCTTCTTTGGACAATGTTGGCAAAGTGTCCTGGCTCGTTGCGATTGTAGCGGCGTCTCACTTGTTCCTTCTTTTTGCACGAGCGGCGTTTCTAGCGGGGCTGGGGTCTGTAGTTCGATTGACGGGTCTTGGTGCCGTGACGGTGTCTTGGTTGCATTCGTGGTGGAATCGAAAAATTGATTTGGTGCAACTCTCGACGCCATTGCGTTCCTGGCGTGATCCTGTTTGTTGCATCCTGCGCTTCTGTTCTCATCCGGTTCCTTGCGCTTGTCCTCAAGAATAAGCGCCTTATTCACCAACTCTTGGAAATCTGGAAAGGTGTGGGTGATCAGTCCTACTTGTAGTCCTGAGTTAAGTCCCTTCATGAAGCGAGGCATGCGGCTTTATCTGTCGCTACATCCTCAAAGCGTAGCGTGCTAGCTGTGTGAACTTGTTCGTAGTCGGCCACCGGGCTGATTACCTTGCTTGATGCTCAACTCCTCCTTCTTAAGATCCATGATTCCTTCAGGCACGTGATATCGACGAAACGCAATCGTGAACTCCTCCCAAGTGATGTTACGAGGGTTCTCTTGCGTGTACGAAGTTCTCCCACCATTCGGCATTGTTCCTTCCAACTGATGAGAAGCGTAGAGTACCTTCTCATTTCCTATGCATTGAGCGATATGTAACTTCCTCTCAATTGACCTTAACCAATCATCGGCCTCCAATGGATTGGCATTCCCAGAGAAAGTGGGTGGATGGGTCCTCATGAACTCTGACAGTCTGGTATTCTGGCGTTGTCCCTGATTGACTTGATTAGCGGTGGCCTGAGCAGTGACGTGTTGCATCTGTTGCATCATAGCATGCATCAACTGAGTCTGAGCAGCAAGAAATGCTCCAAAATTCTGCATATCCAGTGGCGGTGCTGGTGCTCCATCATTGGGGTTTTCTGTTGGGCGAGAACCACTCCCATTGCCTCCAAAGTTTCCGCGGGTGTTCACCATCTGTCGATTTGCTCTAGGTTTTAGAGATGAGAGGGAAACAAGAATAGACAAGTAATATGGAACTTATGCGGGGCGAAAGGTGTAACTTTAAGGTCCGACTTTATTAACTAATGATATCAATAACTTGGTATGGTTGCTTACAATGCCTAATGGCCTTGCAACACATACTGCACACTCAGCAAACAATGAAAATCCAAATCGAACTAACACTGGAGTCTAACACCTAAAGGGTGACTCTTTATTCTATGACGCGACTCGGCGAAGGAGTCTCACTATAGAACCTACGTTCACTCATCGAGAAAACCTCCATGGCCTGGGTACGGATACTGCGGCATAGGCGCAAAACGATTGCCATGTCCAGCAACGGTGTCATCTGTGGTAGTCGAAGAAGTAGTGTCCTCATCGAGATCTGACTCCTCCGGATCTGGCTCGTGTAGCTCGATCTTGGCTCTGCAGTTGCAGTCCGTACAAAGCCGTCTCTAACTCTCCAATCCTTTGCAGAAGGTGTGACACATACTCTTGAGCTTCCCGCCATCTGTTCTTCTCTGTCGTGATCTCCTTGCGGGCCTTCTGTAGCTCTTTGCTTGTATCATCGAGTACATCCTCCTGGGCGACAACAAGTCGTGCCAACTGTGTGAACATGGCATCCTCATCCTGAATCGCCTTCGGGTCAAGAAGGTTATTGCTGCGCGGATGATAACGGAACACCGTGCTCTCCAACTCTCTGGCGTAGATGCGGGTAATGTGCCGCATTGCTCGTCGTGATACTTCTTGGATACCCATCTGCATTGTAGACCTCCTGGCAGTGCAGTGTATCGGGCGATTGCCTGGGCCCTTCTTCCTAGCAGGTACCACAATCTTCACGTCACAAGCCTTGATCAATCCTGCTTGTCTGATCACTTCTACTTGGTATTGCGGCTTCTCAAAATCTCTGAGAGTTTGTAGCATACGCCAAAGTTCTGCGGCGTGACCAACCTCCAGGTCGACGTAGTTGAACTCTCCCTCCATCTGTCACAAGAGTGCTCACGTAAGAACTCGAAATTTTTAAATCGTGACAAGGTAAGGAAAAATTCAGCAAGAGACAAGAAAAGAAAGAATGGGATAAGTCGAGATGTCATTTCTTATCTTGACAAACTTTTAGCCTTTAGAAAATAGGTTTTAACCCTCTACGACCATTCTAGCTAAGGTTAAGCCTACGGTCAGTATGGCTCTGATACCACCTCTGTCGGGACCCCGAATTTGCAAATCCGGACCCTCTGTGTATTCAGCACTAGTCCAGGAACGCGCTAGTGCACACAGTCTTAACATCGGCAAATATCACAATCATACCACTTGATACTAATAAAGTACTTTAATTAAATAGTCAAACTGGTTACTCGACCTTATGGTCAAGTTACAATTATACGCCTCACAGGGCGAAACTTATTAAGAGAGAAATAGTAGCAGCGGAAAAATAAAATAACTTCGTGGCGCCATCCAGTATACCATAGGCAACTGACTGGGCTCGCTCCCTAAGTAGACGGTTCCTCTTGGAGCTCCTCCTCCAAAGCTGGTGTAGTCTCCTCTTCAACTGGTGTTGTATTGTGGCAAGGGTGAGTACTTGGTACTCAGCAAGTCATGCACAGAATGCAACTAATATACTACATGCATGGCTTAATACAAAGGAATAGCTCAGGGTATATTTGCAGTAAAACAACATTTGACAAATAGCATAAGTAGATTCGAAAGCAGTAGAAACAAGTATAGCATAGATAACTTTTCAAGGAGTTTAATAAACATCTTTCCCATCCTAGTCTGCATTTCCATTAACGTCATTTGTAACCAAACCCAACCTTTCAAGTCCAAGTTATTTTCAAGAAAAACTAACCCTTGACTGTAATTCCCGAGCGATGTCCAATACCGCGGACACGGCTATTCGAATAGATTCTACACTCTGCAGAGGTTATGCACTTTACCCACAAGATACAAATCAAACACCACAAAGGCGAAGTTCCCGTAACAAAGTCTTTCTAAACTTCTAACAATACAAGTGGTCCTCCCGGTTATTGCACACTAACCCTTCCCTTAGCTAAGGCGAAGTTTAGGCCAATCAACCGTTAGATGGGTACTGGCCTCGGCCCGATGCGCTCCCGCATAACTTACACAAAAGGTGTAGTTGACCTCCTGAGGTCCCACAGGTACGTTATTAGCAACTTAGTCAACTAGGTCCGTCCCATTACAGACATGTGGTTGCAAGATTGACTCAGTTCAAAGGCTTGCAAGGTTAAGTCCTTAGGGTGACCAGGGCAAGACTACCCGAAGAACCAAATCAACATCCCCAGTGCCACAACTGGCCCACCTGATTATTCTTGCCACATGCCCCGGTCGAAAAACTATTTATCAAACCCCAGTTGATTACCATGCACCACGTGCCATCAACATCACATGATACTTTTCCAAAACAGGTTCAATATATCATTAAGTCAATATTAACATTTGATTGTCCAAAATCATGTCATGAGCACGTAGCAGGTCTAAGCAGTAAACTACAACGATCTACAAACCCATGTTGGCAGTTTAGTAATGTCCAACTAGTAATCCACACTAGGGTGACAAGGGTCATGGCACATATTTAAATAATCAAGGTGTCATACAGCAAATTGGTATTTATCTAATTTCCCAAATTTAAATAAAGTATTTTCTAATTGAACTAGCATGCAATAGGTTAAATCAAAATAGGTTTCAAAATAGGATCAACATGGTCAAAGCACAACTTGCCTTCAAAAAGTACTTGTTCTTGGTCTTGAGTTGGATCCTGAGTCAATACTTCTCCTTCGAATCCTTCCGGCACTTCAACGTCTACTCGTAAAGCGTGCAAATAGCAATACACGAATAAACAATAGGCAAAAAGTGTCCAAATATCCAAATAAAATCCATAAACAGAGAGAACATAATTTTATGAATTTTTAGAAACTGGAATCGTCAAATTCGGAGTTAAAATGCAAAAGTTATAGCATTTTGAAGTTTAAATAATCATTTAAATAATTTTACAGAGAAAAACTTTAGTCCAAAAATTAAATAAAATTCATTTTTAGGTAGATCTCAATTTTATACAAATTTAGAAATTTGAATCACTCAAATCGGAGTTGAAGCATAAAAGTTATAAGCGTTTGAAGTTTGAAACAAAATCACGAAATCATTATTTCGAATTAATAATTCATTTTCTTTTTCGAAATTATTTATTGCGTCGGCTGGACACGTGTCAAGATCGATTGGTCGGTGGCGTCACCGGCCCATGGACTCGGTCCACGCCGGCCGTCTACCGTGGACTCGGTCCACGACTCCACGTGTCACTAACATGTGGGACCACCTCGGGTGACGCCATCGCCGACGTCGTGAGGCTCACCACGGTCTTGGCAGTGGGACCCACTGTGGACGTCATTGACGCCGTCGGCGCCGACAAGACGGCCGGCCGACATCTTGAGCCCGCCATGGCGTCGGCGTGGCGTCATGGTGCGGTTTAGTCACGCCGCCGACACGCGGCGGCGTGTCGGCGTCCTGCACGCAGGTGCGCCGATCAGCGCGGTCGCTTCCCGACACGTGGCGCAATCTCGGCCGCTGATTTGAAATTCAACGGCCCAGATTAGATCGGCTCTCACGCCGTTTGGGTTAACGCGTTTGATCTGAACCGTTGGATCTAGATCCAACGGTCGAGATTGATCTTGAGATTTTTGGGCGGGATCTCACGGCCCGGGTGACGTGGCGTGATCTTGGACCGTGCGATGAAGATCCAACGGCTCCACGGTGCTTGCCACGGCGATGGCGACACGGCGGGCGAGGCCACCGGAGAGCAACGGCAGCGAGCCCGACGGCGCTTCGGGCCTCTCCGGCGGAGTGGGAGGTACCGCAGGTGCGCCTTGGCTTGAGGACTCGAATCGGGCTCCAACTCGGCGGAAGACGGCGGGCGGCGGGGCGAGGCAAGGACCGTGGCGGAGGCTTCTCCAACTACGGCGAGCAATAGCGAGTCGGCGGCGGCTAGGGCTAGGCGCTTGGGGCAAACGACGCCTGAGACAAGGGCGAACCTCGGGCGCGGTCCGGCATTAAATCTGCGGCAACGCCGAGATCCCCGCGGAATTCGTTGCGGAGCCGGTACGGACGGCGGAGTCCGTTCCGAACACGGCGAGATGACGTGGACGCACGCGGGCCATCCACGTGGCGCGATCGATGGCCGAGATTGGCTCGGGCGCGACCGTGCCTAGCGCGGATTGATCCTGACCGTTGGATCTTGATCCAACGGTTCGGACCGATCCGGGGTTGACGCGGTTGGGTCAAGTCATGTGGCGCTTTTGGCTCGGGTCGGACTCGAGTCCGACTCGGGTTCCGACTCGGTCGGATGAATAGTACTTGACCCAACTCAATTTCCAGCGATTTAATAATTAAAAATAATTTCCAAAAATTCATTTAATTCATTAAAAATAGCAAAAGACTCAGAAAAATTCCAGAAAAATTCTGGAAAATATTTTAGGGTATTTGGGACTCAAATAAAATATTTCCAACAAAATTTTATTTGCAAAGTCTAATTCTTTAATTATTTCAAAATGGAATAAATTCAAATAAATTCCAAATAAATCCAAATAAATTCCAGAAAATTCCAAAAATTCACCAAGGTGCCAAATCACACATAGATTTAGGAAAAGCAAAATTTTGGGGTGTTACAAAAACTATATTATGACCGTTCATAATCCTAGATTTTATGCAGTTTCTAAACAAATAACAACTAGAGATCTTATTAAATACTATAATAATTATCTTGGTAAGCTAAAAGAGCCCTTTAATACATGTACTTTTTCTGTATCTTTGATATCAGACATATGGAGTGGTAGGGCTAGAGAGAATTACGTTGGTGTTGTTGCTCATTACGTAAACAATGACTGGCAACTGAAGAAGAGAATTATAATATTTAAATTAATTAACGTAGTACACAATGGTGAGAATATTGCTGATTGCATTGTAAAAGTTGTGGAAGATTTTGGACTCATAGATAAAATCTTTGCAACAACATTATATAATGCTACTGCAAACATTTCTGCAATCAACATTCTGACTCCGCTTTTTAATATATATATATATACACACACACACACACACCGAATCTTTCTTGTTACATCAGCATTGTGCTTGATATATTATTAATCTTATAGTTAAATCTGGTTTGAAGAGGTTAAACCCGTATATTGAACCTTTTCGCACCGCAATATCTTTCTTAAATAATTATAATCAATGAGTAGTAGCATATATGAACTATTGTGTTTGTGGTGGATGTACGTCCATGTAAGTTTGGTTTGGATATACTAGTTAGATGAAACTCTACCTACTTGATGCTTAAGTCATTCCTATCTATAAGGATACATTTTATGATTTTATTAGTACGCACTATCGTAGCCGGGATGGCCAACCACTGTTCATTGAGCAACATTGGTATGTTGCTGATTACTTGCTGTCATTTTTGGAACTTTTTTATGATTCCATTGTTGCTTTATCTGGAGTTTATTACACAACCTCTCCTTTAATTGTGCATCATATTCTAGAAATTGCTACTCACTTAAAGAACTAAAAAAATGATAGTATTTTGCGTGAAACTATTTGTGCTATGAAAACTAAAATTTTGAAATATTGGAAAGAATTCCTATGTTATATGCATTCGCATTTATTTTAGATCTTAGAGATAAAGTTCAAGGTTTCGGTAATGTTCTCTCACTTCTAAGTGATGCGGTGGCATTGATTATTCTAGTTATTTTCAAATATTACTGCTAACTTATCTAAAGTTTATGCTAAGTACGATCAGAAATTTGGTGGAGTTTGCCTGCAGCAACCTCCGCTAGCACCAGCAACAGGTAAGAAGAAAATTGCGGGGGGGGGGGGGGAGGGAGATATGGGGTGCAGGTGGCTCTGCCTCAAGGAGTTTGAGTACAAAAACGTCATGTGCAGACACAATAACAGGTGGTGGGGAGCTAGCTACCTATCTCAACAGTGACACTGTCAGCTACCGAGAGCAGCAAGAGGACTTCAGCATTTTGCAGTGGTGGCGTGAGCACAAGATAACATATCCGGTGCTTTCCATATTAGCATGGGATCTGTTAACATTTTTTGTCTCCACAGTTTCTTCAGAGACTGTTCAGTTTATCTAGAAGAATAATCGACGAGAGAAGAACAAATCTAACAAGTGAGATGGTAGAAATACTTCAGAGACTGTTCAGTTTATCTAGAAGAATAATCGACGAGAGAAGAACAAATCTAACAAGTGAAATGGTAGAAATACTTCTCACTACGAAAGATTAGGAACAAGCTGATCAACAATCTCAATATACTACAGAAAATGTTGAGCTGGCGGAGACATTTGAAAATATTTATCTAGATAATTAAGAAGAGTAATTGTAATCTTCACTTTTATCCTGTATCACTGAGCTATAGACTGTACTCTTTTTTCTTTGCCAAGGTTTTCTCATGTTGAGTTTTTACTTGACAAAGTTTTTAAAGAAGCCGCCAAACATTAATAAAGGTTATTATTTAATTATAATTATTTGTCTCATTTTAAAATTTTATTTCATATTTTAGCTTTTTTCTAATTTACATGTATTTTAAAAAAATTTCTAAATTCATTTGAGTTTTTATAATTATTCTATATTTTTTAATTTTTTACATTTTTCATTTTTCTAACTTTTTCTCTGAATTCTCCAGAATTTTTATTTTTTTTGACACCAAACGAGCCAGCACGACCCGTCGGCCCATGAGGACCGTGTCGATACAACCCGTTTACTAGCCGAGTCTGAACGAGCCGCTCATTTGGACACCACTATTCTACACATACTCTTGGATTTTTTTTTTTTTTTGGACCTATAGCATTGGTCACTGAACACTTTCAGTGTTGCCGTTTTTTTTTATTCGGGCTGATTTGTCTAGTTCGACTAGACAAAGACAAAATGTTAATTTGAATTTTGCCACTTGTAGAGTCAAGGTCCATTTCCCCAAGTGGAAGTTACTACTTTGCCCTTCCAAAAATTTTTGGCATTTGTCATGGGCATTTACCAAATACTCGCAACAGGTAAGCTATGTTGAGCTCGACAGGAGAAAGAAGGAAGAAAGAAAAAGGAGATAGAAAGGTTAAACTATGGTGAGCTCAATGTTAGACATTATGAACATCATATCAATTGACGTCTTATTCTCCATTTTATATATAGTTATTTTGGGTTACAATTCGGTTCAGAAGTTTTCTCGACAAGCCTACTTCCAACATAAATCTTATATATATTTCTTTGCCAGTAATGGAATTGGACACCTTTCTTTTATGTATTTTCTGTTATTGTTTCTAATCTGACACATTGCTTTAGGCTAAGCGACAAGCGTTGTGTTGTTGTAAGACCACTTGCGATTATTATTTTATATTGTTTTAATGTAATGACACCTGCAACTTTTGCGTGTTCTAAAAAAATATATTCTTTATCTAAAGAGAGCAACTACGTAACGGTATACCGTTGGGAACGTTCCCAACGGAGCACCTCCCCAGCTCGCCCACGAGGGATTTTATCCTCGCCCACCCCGCATCGCCCACTGCTTCCTCTCACGCCCTCGCTCACTCCGCTCCGCACGCCTCCACCTTCTCCCCCGCCGCCTCCGCCACCGCCCGATCGGCGGCGCCACCGCCAACGCTCAGCCTCTCCCTCCCACCGCCATTCCGCCGCCACCTAACTTCGCGGCAAGGTGTGGTCCTCCGTCATGCCACCGCCGCCGCCGCCCGCTTCTTCCTCGCTCGTGGCGCCGCCGCCACCTCCGCTGCCTCACCTAACCGTCCCCCAGCCGCCGCCTCCCCCGACATCCCTCTAAGCCCTGGGGACACCTCGAGCCCGAACCCCCAAGGCCGAACCCTAACCCTAACTCGGCGCCGATGGAGACGGCGACGACGAGGTCGGCGGTGAGCCGGCGATGGCGAGATCGGCGCGCGGGTACTCTTCCTTCTTCTTCCTTCCTCCCTCCTCCCGGTTGTCTTCCTCCTCTCCTCCGTTGGAAAAGCTAGGAACGGTATACCGTTTCCTAGTATTTCTCTTATCTAAATAATGCCTTTATTAGGATGGGAGGATTCCCAGCCTCCGGCCCTGCACATGTGTCGCGGGCGATTTCGCGAAAAACTCCTCCGTTTCTCCGAAGATGTCTTTTACAATTTTTTGTGAGGGGAAGAAAAATTTTCGCAGATCGCGTTTTGCTTGCTACTTTACGGATAGACCCTCCCGTTAAATGTAAATCGCGAGCGAGCGAGCCCTTTTGTACTTTTTCGGGATAGCGGTGAGGTCCAAAACTATATAACAAACAGGTTCCCGGTTTTTACATCCAGATCATTTCTCCGTTTTCTCTGAAAAAATATTTTCGTTAACAGAAAGATGTGTATTTTTTTTTCCGACTCAGTCTCTAAGTCTCGAGCCTCCAAAAATTTTGAATAACCATTAAAATCCGAAGGTTCGACCGGAAGTACTGCTACCTTTTTAGTCTTTTCTACCAAATCTACCAAAAAGAATAAAGAGGAACACATGACGAAGCTGCATGGGCAAGCCATCTTACCAGGTCACCACTCCCCGGTCGGTGGCTGCACGGTGGGCCCTACGAGTCAGTGAGAATACGCGGAAGTAGCGAAACAGCAAAAGAGCGGAAGGGTTTTGGGTCGCGAGACGCACACCCGCCGCCGTGGTCGCATCGCACGCACGCAAACACACGAGAGAAGCGAAGAGGAGGGAGGGAGAGAGAGAGAGAGAGAGGGGACGAGCAAGAGGGAGGATGGGCGCGGGGGAAGGAGAGATCGCCGCGAGCAAGGAGAAGAGCGGCGGCGGCGGCGGCGGGACGTGGCTGGACGGCGTGCGGGACAAGAACGTGATGCAGCTCAAGAAGCTCAACACGGCGCTCTTCCCCGTCCGCTACAACGACAAGTACTACCAGGACACCATCGCCTCCAAGGACTTCTCCAAGCTCGGTGCGCACACCCATCCGTCTCTTCCCCCTCTCTTCCTTTGTTCAATCCCTACCACACGCCGCATCCTGACCTCCTCCGGTTTTTCGTTGTATTGGGTCGTATCTGTTTTAGTTGTTGGATCCGCGGACTGGAGCCAACAAACGATTTATTGCGGTGAGATAGGGAAGAAACCATTAGGATTTAGATTTTCGACTGGGGAGGTGTGGATGTGAATGTGAAGCGTGGAACGGGACGATTTGTTTCGTTAGTGCCGATCTTGGAGGGTGTAGGTAGCCATGGTGTTTAAGACTGGGGAAAGAAGGAAGTGTGTTTGTGTGCCCTAAGTTGAAATGGATGCATTTGGTATACTGATTTCATATATGAGATAATATGCTGCTGCTTCTGCTGTCAATTGCTGATCGTTTCTTTTTCATGTCTGTATATGGTAGCGTACTATAGTGATATATGCGTCGGAGCAATCGCGTGTCGCCTGGAGAAGAAGGAAGTAGGGGCAGTCCGTGTTTATATCATGACTCTGGGTGTACTGGCACCATATCGTGGTCTTGGGATTGGTAAGAATTGCCCCTTTCTGACTTTATTTTCTGTTAGATTAAGAGATCATGCTGTTGGCCGTGAGATTTAGATATGCCTTACAAGTGAAGAGACTATTTGCGTGCTTCTTTTCCTAACTGTTCACCAATGCTGTAAATAATAGTAAACAATTAACGAATGGACATCCTACCTTTTAGTGTTTATACGGTAAGTGGTCTTGTAAACGGTTTTACTATTTAAAATTTCGAGAAATATATACATGTGTTTGTAGTCACAAAATATGCATCTAATTCATCTTCTCTCAAGCATACAGAATATAATTAACGGCCGTTATTTAGAATTAGAACACTGCTGTTCACATTGTCAATCGAATACTAATTGATGTATGGTTGTGTGTGTACTGCATTGCATCAGATGCATTTTATTTTGTAACCTAATTTTAACCCTGTATACAATGATGATTATGCTTCTGCTGCTATCTGAAAAATTATTTTTGAGATATGGTGTAAAGGATCATGGATAGTGACCGTCTTCTAGAGTAGTATGTACTCATCAAATTCATGTTTGGTACTGGTATGTTCTGTAGGATATGGTATGTTATATCTTCTGTGAAGAAGGATCTAAAAATAAGCCCCACTAACTTATTTGCAAGAGTGAGTCAAAAATTGCTGGTACCATCATGTCAGTATTGTCTTCTAAAACTTATTTATGTGTAATCACCACTGCTGTTTTCTTTAGTGTTAGTGCTTAAACAACACTTTACAAGTATCAACACGGAAAAAAACAAGTTAAATAATAATGTGCTGACAATGACACCGCTCATTATGGCTTCAGCTTCGTGTTAGTACTAATGCACAACCAAAGTTAGATTACTCTCTTCTTATCCAGGTAAAATACCTTGTGGCTTTAACTCCAGTAAGAATAAGGTTAAATAATCATTGTGCCTAGTATGCCTGTCTTACTATCCAATGATTGTGTAGCATAGTAAGTTAATATGCCCGTTTTGCTCCCAATGATTGTGTAGCACGAGGTTAGCCTTGCACAGCTAGTTTCTTCACATATAAACAGTTATGTATACTTTGTTGTTTGTTCATAAACCATAAGTTTCTGAGTGTGCTAAATGCTAAGCTAAGACCATTCCCAATCTGTACTATTTCCTGTTAGCATGGCTATCAGATTCCTTTAGGTAGATGGAGTTTTATGAGTTTGCACAATCTAACGTTAAAGCATCTGTGGCCTCATGCCATAGCTTATACTGTCAAGTGTCAACACTTTGAGCTCATTTCTAAGGAAAAAAAAAAGATTGAGTTTAGGTAGATCAAAGGTTTAGGGGTTTTTTTATTTTGATTGGGTTTCATTTCTAGCCTACCCTAACTTGTTTGGGACAAAAAGCTTGGTTGTTGCTGTTGTTTAGGTAGATGGACTTTGAAGAGTTTACACAATCTAACATTAAAGAATTTGTGGCCTCATGCCACAGCTTATATGATCGACACTGATCATTTCTAGGAAAAAAATAGATTGACATGCTCATTTTTAGAGTTGTTTAGAAGGTGCTATTTGATAAGGAAGTTTGTGTATGGAGGCTACATGTAGCAATTTTTGTTTGCTATCAATACCATAACACATTTTGAAAGATGAATACTAGTTGAAGTATGAATATCAACTTGTTTTGAAGTGCTTGAAATACACATTCCAAAAAAATTCGCTTTGGAATTATTTTGATCTCTATACACAGAAATGGACAATCTGCTTTTGGAAACAATAAGAACTTCTTTCAAGGGCATGTCACAGAAATGAATACGAAATGATCGATTCTGTCTAATAATTGCTTGGTTTTATTTTGACAGGAACGAAACTGCTGAACCATGTTATAGATCTTTGTGCGAAGCAGAACATCTCCGAGATATACCTGCATGTTCAGACAAACAACGATGACGCCATTGCTTTCTACAAGAAGTTTGGGTTCGAAATAACAGAGACGATACATAAGTACTACACAAACATCACGCCACCAGATTGCTATGTTCTTACCAAATTTATTAGTCCGGCTGCTACAAAGAAATGAGCAACAACCGCTCTTCTTTTGTGACGACACCACCACTACCACCAAGCTGTGGTGGAGATAGTTGTGATCTTGTTGCGGTTTGTGCTGTGTTTTTATCTTGTGAGTGCTAACATCAGACATTTCAGAAGCCTTGATGCAGCACTGAGACATCATTTACATGAACTCTTCCTTTTCCTCGTCTCCACTCCATGAGCATGAATGCCTCTCTACTCTTGATTTGCTGCGTGTTTGTATGCTCTTGAATCAGGATGTCAACAATCAAGTTGTGAGTTGGTGAAGATTCAGTTCTTCTCAAGTTTTTTTTTTCTTGCATCGCATCGCTAAAGCGAAGATAGATCCCTGATCTCAAAAACTGCTGCGAATGTGCTCCCTAATGCTAAGTTTCTAGTCGGAAAATTGTGCCAAGAAATGAACATGTTTTAAAAGGCTTTACTTTCACGCTTCGTCCGTCTTCAGAACGCTTATCTGAGGCTGGCTGTGACCTGTGACCCATCATCGTGCTTGAAAAATGCTTCACTACAAGTTTTGTAGTACATACTACTAGATGTACCTTTGCTGGCTTCCCACACTCAATCCTACCCCTGATAAAGACCAACTACTTCTGATAGACACCATCCAACCAAATGTAGTATACATACTACAAAGAAGTTCGTGTGTACAGCATTGCATTGTGCTTGCTCACTTGCCAACACACGGGATAAATTGAGCACATACTGCCACGAAACCACATGATAGATTAGCCTCAGGTAAAGGAATGCAAAATATAGCCATTTGTGATTTATTGTTAATATCAAGTAATGGAACACAAAGTAGACTACAAAATGTACTCTTTAACCTAGTAGCAATCAAAAGGACAATATGTCATTCTCGTACGATTTCAGAGGCTAACGAGGTGGTGTTCCTGGGTGTCGCATGTAAGGTGTATGAATACTCGGAAAATTACATCAACGAATCGCGAAGCATTCGAACTGGAAAACTGTGTTCATTCCTGACTAATACAAGCAAAGATGACATTCCCCTATACAGTTATCGTGAAGAAATAGAGTTTCAGCAAAACAGCCAGTCCCAACTGCAGCAAGAATATCCCTGCAACGATCAGAAACCATCGCTCTCCAGAATTTACAATGTGAGCACGAAGATTGACAGCAACGAAGGTAGCAGACATAAACCCAGCGACACCAGCAATCACCCATCTGAATATTTCTATTGGCACAATCGACAAAAGCTGTCACACAAAAAGAGAACAGGTTAGGCTTGGGTTAAAAAAACGACGACCTTTTTAGTTAATTTATGAGGCAAAAGTGTATCATGATCATTTAAACAGATTATGGGCTTGCAGGTCAAAGATGGCATGATACCGACAACATCAGATAATAGAAAACTTTCTTGACAGAGGATCAGCAAATAAAAGATACAACTTATAGAAGGGAAAACTATGGTCCTCGGAAATGAATTTGTTTCATCTAAGGTAGAGCAACTTCTTAGATACCGCAAACTGGAACTGATTTCAGTGCACTTATACCGGATTGAGAATTTGAGATAGAAACCTAAACTCAAAAAGAATTAACCATAATAGAACTGGCAATACTCTAAATAGAATCTTAGTCTATCTACATTTTAGATATGTTCCTTACCGATGCTGGAATGAAGATGAACAAAGAGTATCCATACAGGCACCACAGTTGCGCTAGTCCAGCAGGTGCGGATAAGTACTTAAGAATGACATACAAACCAAGGGGAACAAATGTCACGTAGCCGTAGAATAAGCCAGCAGACCATGTAACCAGGTTAATATCATAGTTCCATTCTTTCTTGTGCCATTTGTGGGACAGGTAGGTGACAAACGTGGCAATAGATGCAGCAACAAAAATCAGGGTGGTGCATGTCCAGAATGGGCCATACCTATTAAAAACAAATTAAAATAAGAAGTAGCAGGCATATAATCAACGTTTCAACAGTTTCAAAGTAACTTGATAATAAGTTCAGACTTGCAAGCGTTAATTTCATAAGGAATATATCCTTCACAAATTTTTTTTGAGACTGTTAAATTAATCATTTGTACAGGTAAATAATATTCCACTGAATTGACAGGTTTCTAATATCAAAACATGATATAATTGTAAAATATAAACCAGCTCATTGTGAAATGTAAGAAGGCGGCAACAAAATAGGTAGTACAAATATCATATAAAGTTTTCCGTATTGCAAAGTATATTATGCACAAGTGCACATTTCCCAAGCTATTCAGGATATTCTGCACATTTGCAAAGCTATTTGCAATCTTATCCCACTGTCAGTTACAAATACTTAATAATCTTCATGACCTAGTATTGTCCTATCTTGCTATGGTTGAGGCTTGTATTGTACTTTTCAGGAAGAAGCATTCAGACAAGCACATTCATGCCTACTTTATTTTGATCCAATACAGGCGGAAGCGGCTATGTACCAAATAGTAAAATAACACTTTTAATTGCAACTGAACAAAGGTGTATTCAACAGATCATCTTGTTAACTATATCATAATCTAGAAACAGCCTACGATAGTTCCAACTGTATACTGATGTAGTGATGTGCCACAAAACTGCTGAAATGAAATTTAAAATTTTGAATATTCCAAGATGTGGATAGGTTATATTTCACATTAAATATAGAAAATTTTGGGCGCCTAGTATCGAGGAAAGAGTCCTACATATTAGTCATAACGTGCCATAATGATTCACTTCAGGATACCAAATGTAAATGTCCCTCAGCGATTCTCAAGGGTGGGAAAAAGAATATTCAACCAAGAATTTCCTAGTGCACAACAACTAGGGAATAGGGACATCCCATAACCACTTAACTAGGAAATCAAATGTCAACAGCCAATGAAGTCTCACCATCTGCTGAAAATAAACCCTACTCCCTCGTCCAATAAAGGGCCTACTGCAAGATCATTTCAAAACCAGGAATAATCTCAACAGCCTTCCCGCTGCTAAGTGCTAACGCAGGCCTTAATCATCACTCTAAGGATCAGCTGAACCAAGAGCAACACATCCCATTATACAAGAACACTGAGCTTTTGGAACAATCATAATCAGCTATCAGTTCATGAAAATAAAAACACCATTCTTACAACTACTTGACTCTCAGCTGGCAAACCAAACAGGCAAACACACTCGCATTCCGCAACTGAAGACACCCTATCAAGAATCACGCCCAGCAAAACACCTAAACCTTTCCAGTCTATCACTGCTCTTATCGCATTCGATACATAAGTATGCGGATCTTTGCAATAATATGAAGCCAAATGGAAGAGGAGAGGGGATTGAAGCATACAGGTCGGGGTTATCGGAGGTCTTCTCCGTGAAGGTGCCGCGGAAGGGGAAGACCGACTCCCAGATCCTCTCCACGACGTCGGAGGTGTCGACGTCGAAGTAGGGCTTGTACGCCGCCACGGAGAACATCCGGAACCAGCCGCCCTGCCCGGCATCGTCCGACCCCTCGGCGCCGCCACCCCTGCCTCCGCCTCCGCCTCCTCCGGCCTTGGACGAGAAGGTGTCTGCAGCACAGCCACTAGAACCGAGTAAGATCCGGACGGAGATCCAATGGGGGAGAGAAGAGAGAAGAGAGGAGGGGATCTGATTTGACCGTCAGCGTCGGTGGGCGGGCGGTAGGCGCCGGAGATCTTGCCCTTGGCCTCGGAGGGCGGGAAGGTCTGGAGGTTGGAGTCGGTGAACTTGATGGTCTGCGGATCTGGCCCAGTCGCCGCCTGCGCGACACGAGGAGCAGGGAAAGTGAGGTGGTGGCGCGTGAGGGGAGAGGCGGAGCGCGAGGCAAGAAGGTACTTACCGGGACGGATCCGGAGGCCTTGGGGTCGTCGATGGCGGAGTAGCCACCGCCTGACATCATTTTCGCCGGCGACGGCGGCGGAGGAGGAGCGAGGAAGGGAAGCTTCAGGGGCGGAGCAAAGCGTTTGGCAGCGGCAGCGCGATGGGGGGTTCAGGCCGGCCGCGTGAAGGAGAGATGGATGGATGGTTTATTGGGATCTCGTTGCGGCAGTTACAAACCCACTGGCGCGCCCTGTTGAAGTGAAACCGTGTCGGTGTTGCTTCGGTATATATACTTGAGGTGGCTCAAATCTGAATCTTAGTGAGATCTCGTAATTTTAAATAAAATTTAGATAAAATTTAGAAATTAAATTTTAAATATGGTCATTTTTCAATCGGGATTTTCAAGATTTCGATCGAAATCATTGAGATTTTGGTTAAATTGAACCGACCAAAAAATAATCAAAAACACGTTAAATTTTTTTCAAATTTTTTTGTGGATGGTATTGACCCTAAATCCATTCAAGTTAGGCTTTACTTCCCAAGCGCCTTGACTGTCGAAATCATAATCTATATAGTTATATCTTATAGTTGGATCATTCCAATCTTGATCCTACGTAGGATCATGGTTACAAAATAATGATGTGAGATTTTACAAGATATAAAATAATGACGGTAACATCCTAAAATTTTCATATTTTTGTTTTAAATATTTAAATCTAAAATTTTTTGAGATTTTTTTCTAAACTCTTTGGATTTTATAAATAGCTTTCTTATTTTTCATATTTGTAAAATGATTTACCGTAGAGAAATTAAAACTCAAATTTTTATGAACATAATTTTATGAAGTCCCAAATATCTCAAGTTATTTTTGAGAATTTTTCTAGAATTTTTTTAACCTTATTTGCTATCTTTTCAAAAATATTTTTCCTTTAATTAAAAAAGGGCATGGACCCACTTATCAGCAGCACAGTACACATCTACCAGGGAAATGATTTCTCTCTCTCCCTCTCTATCTCTCTCTCTCTCTCTCCTCCATTGCTAAGCCTTAGAAACTTCAAGAGCCCCTGATTTCCTCACCCGATTCTTTCCAAACTTGCACCAAATCAAATCCCCAACCTTCCTCTTTCCATCCCCGGCTATTTCCCCCAAATCCCACGCCCAAATTTCTTGAAGTTTCCTGTTCGGTCACCGTGACACTGGCACCTCTTTCCTTCTATCCGACCATCCCCAAGGCTATATAAAGTGAGCACTGAGATCCCAATTCAACACACAACCCATTCCTCCTGTCTCTTCGCCCTCTCATGCACTAGTTTGCTCGGAATAGTGAAGAATTGGAGCGCGACTAGAACACCGACCACTGTACTCCCTTCTCGCCATCGGTGCCTCAGAGCTCCATTTGTAGAACCGTCTACATCATGAGGTATGCCTCGCTGTGCTCTCTCTTTCCCCTCTCTTTCCTCCCCGGTTCCACCTCTCCCTTGCTGGAATTTCGTGATCTTTGGTCACTAGTCGCGCCCTTCTCGCCACTACCGCCGCCCCGGTGATCGTCAGCCTATTTCCCCATGTCACGAGGTGAGCCTCACCTTTCTCTTCCTTTTCCCTCCCCTAATTTCTACTTTCCCCTATCGAATTGTGCGAATTTTGAGTCCCCCTCGGTCGAGCTCCCTTCCTTGCCGCTGTGCACCACCATCCATGTCCCTCTGCCACCACCGGCTGCACCGTTGAGCTCGTCACGTCACCACCTTGCTGGTGCTCTCATCCACCGGCCGAATCACCTTCTTCTTCCCCCTGGCCCTATGCCCATGCACCTTTTGCCTTGTTTCTGCCATGCTTGCTCCTCCCTGTTGCCTACTCGAAGCTACAATACCGTGCACTACAACATCACGAAGCTACAGTACAGGATGCTGCTAGACCAAGTGGTGAGTGCTGTAGGCCTCTATCATTTTCTTTAAATTTAATCTTTTGAGAGCCCACTCTCCCTCATACGAGCTCCGATTGAGGCGATTCTAGTTTCTAAAAGTTTGTAAATTCAAGATCTATTTAATGGTGAATTTTATTTGATATTTGAAGTTTGTTTGCTCTATGGTTTGTATTTATTTTTTGTTTGTTTCTCGTTTCGCGTAGATGTTGAAGTGCCGGGAGCATGTGAGAGCGATGGGTTAACTCAAACCCAACGTCCAAACCAGGAGCAGGAGCTTTTCCAAGGCAAGTTATGTTTTGATCATATTGAACCCAATTTACAAAAGCTATATTGTTTTAAATTATTGCATGCATACTTTTATAAAATGTACTTTGAATTTAGTCTTAAAACTTAGTTCAATTCTTAAATTTGTTATGACATCTTTGGCATTAATCATTGTTTACCCTTGTCGCCTTAGATGATATTATATATTTATTTGAGGATGATTAGTGGGGTAGCATAATACAGTAGAATTACTTAGTCTAGTTTAATCGCTTCGGTATTATGCCAATATTAGGTATTATTTTCATAACCTTGTTTAAAACCATTTGTGAAGTACTAGCGATAGGTATTGCTGCTGTTTATAAAATAAAATAAATGGAAAATGGTTTTAGACCTAGGCGAGTGCAAGATGCATGAGACTTTGTAAAGTGATTGTTCCATCCTAGTCAAAGCTCACTCTGTTGTCCTCAAAGGAGTTGTCCCTTATTCCTATTGTTCAGGAGTTCCCTGATGTATTTCCTGAAGAACTGCCAAGCATGCCGCCTGATAGAGAATTGGAATTTTCCATAGATCTTGTTCCGAGAACCACTCCTATCTGCAAAAGACCCTATCGTATAAACCCACAAGAGCTGATAGAGTTGAAGAAACAATTGGAAGAATTAGAAGACAAAGGGTTCATTAGGGAAAGTGTATCACCTTGGGGAGCCCCGATTCTCTTTATAAATAAGAAAGATGGTGGACTAAGGTTATGCACTGATTATAGGGACCTTAACTGAGTCACCATAAAGAACAAGTACCCTCTTCCAAGAATAGATGATTTGTTTGACCAACTAAGAGGTGCTAGTGTTTTCTCCAAAATTGACCTAAGGTCTGGATACCATCAAATAAAAGTAAAGTCAGAAGATATGGAGAAAATTGCGTTTGTATCCAGATATGGACACTATGAATACACAGTTGTTCCCTTTGGATTAACCAATGCACCTGCCGTATTCATGAATCTGATGAACAAGGTATACAAGAAGTGCCTGGATAAATTCATTGTGGTATTCATAGATGACATACTTGTATACTCTAAGAGCAAGGAAGAGCATGCAGAACACCTTAGAACTGCTCTCCAAACCCTCAAAGAGAATCAATTGTATGCCAAATTCAGCAAGTGTGAATTTTGGCTGGATCAAGTGCCCTTTTTGGGACACATCATATCTGGAAAAGGAATAGAGGTAGACCCGGATAAAATCGAAGCCATTCAGTCATTGAAACAGCCCTCCAATAAAAAAGAAGTCAGAAGTTTCCTTGGATTAGCTAGGTACTACCGCAGATTCATCAAAGGCTTCTCTCAAATATCATCTCCCATTACCAAGCCCTTAAGAAAGGACAGCCGATTCAATTGGACCGAGAAGTGTGAAGAGAGTTTCCAAAAACTCAAACATTTGTTAACCTCTGCTCCAGTACTAGCCCTACCTGAAGATGGCATTGAGTATGTAGTATACTATGATGCCTCAAAATCAGGCTTAGGGTGTGTGCTGATGCAAAATGAGAAAGTAATTGCTTATGCTTGTAGGCAGTTATGACCGCATGAGGTTAATTATCCCACTCATGACCTAGAGTTGGGAGCTGTAGTGTTTGCATTAAAGATCTGGAGACACTACCTGTATGGGGCAAAATGTACACTCTATAGTGACCATAAGAGTTTGAAGTACATCTTCACTCAGAAAGAACTGAGTATGAGACAGCGGAGATGGTTAGAGCTCATTAAAGATTATGACATCACAATTAACTACCATCCCGGAAAAGCCAATGTGGTCGCCGATACATTGAGCCAGAAAGCTCAATGTAACCAAGTGGCTATTCAGAATGTCAGGCCTGAGTTGATTCAAGAGTTAGCTAAGATGGGAATTAACTTCCACTTGTCTTAATCCAATACCCTGCTAGCAACCATGACAGTTCAATCCAACCTCTTAGAACAAATCAAGGAAAAACAAGTCACTGATCACTTTATTTAGGAATAGAGCAACAGTATTAAGTCAGGCCAACCTTCAAAGTTTAAGTTGGATGAGGAAGGAACCCTTAGACTTCATGACAGAATATGTGTACCTAATGACTCAGCTATCAAGTTACTGATCCTGAAAGAAGCCCATGACACCTTGTATACCATCCATCCTGATTGTACTAAGATGTATAGAGACTTGAGAGAGACATTTTGGTGGAATGGTATGAAAAGGGAGATAGCAGAATATATTAGCAAGTGTGACACCTGTCAAAGAGTTAAGGCTGAACACCACGTCCTGCAAGCTTACTTCAACCCCTCCAAATCCCTAAGTGGAAATGGGAGGATGTCTGTATGGATTTCATAACAGGCCTGCCTAGGACTATGACCAAAAAGAATGCCATATGGGTGATAGTGGACAGACTCACTAAGTCAGCCCACTTCATTGCTACCAATCAGAAATACTCTACTCACCAATTGGTTGAAATATACATTGAAAAGATAGTCACACTTCATGGAGTTCCCAAAACAATTACTTCTGATAAAGGCATGGTGTTCACCTCTAATTTCTGGGGAAGTTTACAGACTGCTCTGGGAACTAAGCTAAACTTCAGCACTGCATACCACCCTCAAACGGATGGACAGACTGAAAGAACAAATACCTACATCTCGCTGAGTTTGCCTACAATAATAGTTACCAAGCGAGTATACAGATGGCACTATTTGAAGCCCTATATGGTAGAAGGTGTAGATCCCCGATTCATTGGTATGAAGTTGGTGAAAAATCACTATTAGGTCCTGATTTGATTCGCCAAAATGATGAAAAAAATCAAACTGATTCAAGAAAGGTTGAAAACTGCTCAGAGTAGACGAAAGAGCTATGCTGATAAGCGTAGGAGAGAATTGAAGTTCCAGCCAGAGGACTTTGTGTATTTGAAAGTGTCACCAATGAAAGGAGTGCACCGGTTTGGAGTCAAAGGAAAATTGAGCCCTCGCTATGTGGGTCCATTCAAGATCTTATCTCAGAAAGGAGCTGCAGCCTACCAACTAGAATTGCCTCCTCAGCTTTCCAGAATCCACAATGTCTTCCACATATCTCAACTTAGAGCCTGCCTTAGAGAACCTTCGCAGCTAGTGCAAAACCTTGATGTTCCTCTTCAACCTGACCTAACCTATGAAGAGCGTCCATTCAAAATCCTAGCCACAGAAGAAAGGCAGTTCAGAAGAGCCACCGTTAGGTTTTGTAAGGTCCAGTGGAAGCACCACACCGACAAAGAAGCGACGTGGGAGAAGGAGGACGATCTTCGCGAATCCTACCCCTACCTCTTTGGGTAAGCCGGATTTTGGGGACGAAATCCCTTTTAAGGGGGATAGGATGTAATACCCTAGAAAATCAACTAAGCAGATAATAGTGGTAATGGGTAATTAGAGTAGTAATTAACGTAAATTGTTTGCGAATATTTTTAAAGTGCGAATAGAAAGAATAGATGAGAAAGGGGATTGTCGTCAGACCCGCAGGCGAGGTATTGATCAATGAGATACCAGACCCGTTGGGGCTGAATCGGCACCTCTCGCTAGACCGGGTTCATCCTTCGGCAATCCGTACTTACCTGTTTGGATTGCGGGTATCCGTAGCAGCATAGTCTAGATGGCATTGCATTACCTAGTGGACAAACCAGTGAACCGTTGCCATTGACCCATTCCAAGCCCAGCCAATAGGAGGACGGAGGACCATGCCCCCCAGCCTTTCAGCACGTCAAATAGGCCAGAGTCATACCTACCCTTTTGCTCACGGGTCATAAGGAGCAAGCAACCAGCTCCCATTTCTTTTTCCCGTAAGAGAGCAAGCAAGCCTCCCCATTCTTTCTTTCACCTCCAACCAAGAACCTCTAGAACAACCCACCGAAGGCAAGAACCGAAGGAGGAGCTCAAGAACAAGCCGAAACCAGGAGGACGACTAGGCGCCAAAAGGGAGGAGCCCCAAGCAAGATCTGAACCACAACAAGGAGATCGAGCAAGGGATCCAGAAGAGGAACCTCGACCACCCCGTCCTCTTCATTCCCAAACCCTAACCGAACCCCCCAGGTGCACCATTGTTTAGCCTCCTTCATAGTAGCAGCAGTAGTACTACTCCCTTAAGTGCACAATGGGTAGAACTAGTGGTCTCAGTAAGAACTCTATGGTTGCATAAGTTCTCATCTTGCTGTCCCTCTAGAGCTTGCATCATTGACCCAATCAAGCAACCAAAAACGAAATCAAAGAGTAGAAATGCGAAAACCAACTAGAAGCAAACAGATAGGTAGCAATCTGTTCTTATCTATCAATAGAACGAATCGACTAGATTCACAAATCAAAGGTAGAAGCAAACGGTAAGATTAGACAAAACGCAAAAGGGATTGAGTAGTATATGTTCTTATTTCTTTCGGCCATTAGAGCAAGTAAGGGAGAGAGGGGAGTAGGGGAAGGAGAAAGTAGGGGGGAGCTCGGCAGCTAGCCGATTAGAGGGAAGAGGGAGACCAGAGGAGAGGGAGGCCAGAGAAGAGGGAGGGAGAGAAGAGAAGGGACAGGGGAGAGCAGGGTAGCCGGCGGGGAGAAGTTGTGGCGGCGCGGGCGTGGCGCAGGCTGGTGGCGCCCGGCCGGGTGAGGGGCGACCAGGGGAGGCGGCGTACTGGAGAGGCGTTGAGGAAGTCGGTCGCCGTGGAGGCGAGACGTCGGGCCCCGGTGGGGAGGCAGAGGAGAGTGAGGAAAAGAAGAAGGAACGGGAGAAGAGGAGTCGAGCCAGAGAGGGCTTTGGCCAGAGGAAGAAAAAGAAAAGAATGAGGGAAAAGAAAAAGGAAAGAAAAAGAGAGAGGAAAGAAGAGAAAAGAAAAGAAGAGAAAAAGAAAGAAGGGGGAGGAAAAGGGAAAATTAGAAAACTGGCTATTTTCGGGCGACTCTCATAAATTGAATCATGATAATTTGGACCGTAGGAAAAAGCTTCTATTTTAATTTCTAAAAGCCGCGGTTGAATCAAATAGAAAATATGATAAGTTGTAATAATTGTGTTAATTGTAAGAGCTAATCTGGATTACTGTAAATTAATTGAAGTATGGGAAGTTAACGGGTTTGGTGAGATCGACGCTGTCGGTAGAGAATAGGTTTCGGTAATGTGTTTTAGTTGAATTGTCGTAGTAATCCTTTATAATTATCAGGTCTCGAGTCGAACTCGCCATACCATCCCCCCAGCAGTTCGAGCGAGGTCGAACCTTTCAGTTCTACTCCAGGCAAGAGCCCTTGATCCATGTTTGTTTAAAGTCTTTTAAATTGATTTCTGTATACTATGTGTATCATCCATGCATGAAAAACCTATGTTAGATTAAAAACCTTAAATCGGAAGCGGTTGAAATTGTGTTTGAGAAAATGAATTGGTTTGGTGTCATGTGACACGGAAAAGAATTGATTTTGACTTGTTCACAGAAGAATCAGTGGCCATATAATTATTATGGTGGGTAGAGGGCGCTGATGAGAAGGATTTTCATGCCGGTGGGGCCCTCTACATAGGATAGAATATAAGGATTTTACAAACTACACTTGGGCATTGAGCCGTAATTGCAGTATCAACCATAGTATGTGGAAACGATCAGAAAAGGTTGTCCTATGAAAGATTTAGATCTCCAAATTGGGTAAGTTTTTATAGGGCGTACCCCTAGGATATGCCGGGAGGCCCGTGGCGGTACAGGTCCCAAGGAAATGGCAGTATATTTGAAGCCACGGGTAGAGTTATCACCGACGATCGATCGTTTGAGTACAATCAGTAGCCACGAGTCGGTGAGACTGCCTAAAGAAGGAGTTCACGACTCGGGTAACAGGGTTGGAGATCTACTTCTGGATTACTGATAAACATTCTGGGGCCTTTCTAAGGAGGGTCACTATGGGTAAAGTGGTACAAACCTGCGCAAGGTTAAAAATCATGAATTCATGCATGTCTCCTGGATTGGAGGCTACGGAAGATCAGTCTGTCTCATATACAAGTGTTAGTAGTCAATTTTAAAATAAAAGTGACCAACCTTTAAAGAAAACCTAATTTCAATAAAAACCTACGTTTGAGGGAAAGTAAGCTTCTAAGGAAAAAGGAGAGAAAAATTCATGTCATTATGTTGCTATTAATGCTTGCTGAGTACGTTGTACTCACTCTTGTATAACTCCCCCCTTGCTTAGACAGCGAGCTTGATGGATCCACCGTTGAGGCGTGGACTGAGGGTGATGTGCAGGAACCAGGACTTCAGGATGATGCCTACTACTACTACTACTACTACTACTACAATCAGGAAGGCTAGAAGATTGTAGCGGATAGGTTTCTTCTTTTGGGGCGGTCACCAGGGAGTGTGACTGCTGGGAAATACTTTTGTTGTACTTAAATCCGTTGTAAGATTATGGTACTAGACATGTAATCCATGCGTGGCTAGAATGTAATATATTTCAGTTTAGTCTCTAATTATTGTTCTGCTGCAATATTCTGAACACGGTATGGTACCTGACAAAGTACTGGACTAGCCGGTACCTTGTTAGCTACTATATCGAGATTCGCGTAATTAACTTACGGTAATGTCCAATTGGAGGTTAATTACCCTAGGCTAATTACACGGGTCGCCACAGCGATCAAATCCCAGGTCTTAGCAGACTTCCTGGCAGAATGGACGAACGCCACGCCACCCGACGCAGAGCCCGACCAACCTAGGGAAGGACGTTGGACAATGTACTTTGACGGGTCCCGAGCTTACGAACGCTCGGGGGCTGGAGTCGTCTTGGTCTCTCCGCAAGCAGAACAGCTCCAGTACGCGCTCCATTTACATTTCGCCGCGATGAACAACACAGTTGAGTATGAAGGCCTTCTGGCCGGGCTTTGAGCGTGTAGGGCGCTTGGAGTCCAGCGGCTTACTGTGAAAGGCGATTCGCAGTTGGTCGTCAACCAGGTCAACAAGGAATACCAGTGTTCCGATAACTCAATGGCGCTTTACCTGGTTGAAGTTAGGAAGATGGAAAAGTACTTCAGGAATTTTGATGTACTCTACATCCCCAGGAAGGATAATTCCCTGGCCGACCACCTCTCAAAGGTCGGTTCCTCCTAGTCCCCTGCTCCGGCAGGGGTGCTCGTCGAGCACCTACACAAGCCCTCTATTCCCTCTGTAGAGGAGGCACCCGAGGCGCGCGGTAACGTCTCTCTCCTAGAGCATGGTGCAAGTTGGATAACGCCATTCATCTAGTATCTCGCACACGGGACACTGCCCGAGGAAGAAGCCGAGCGCTCCCATCTCATAAGACGGTCTTCTCCGTACAAGCTGATCGAGGGCGGCTTATACCACAAAGGAGCACTAGGAGTCCTCTCCAGGTGCATCACCCAGGAAGAAGGACAATACCTTCTCAAGGACATCCATGAGGGAATGTGCGGAACTCACTCGTCTTTCAGTACGTTAGTGAGCAAGCTTGCGTCCAACGCCGCGTGGGACTGGACTTGCGAGGGATCCCCCTCGAGCTCCTAGAGCGTCTCGGCGATGATGTCACTGGCCTCGGGCTCCCCAGGGTCCTCGCGCTTCTCTTCGGCCCCCACGGGATCCTCAGGCTCGGCATCCTCGACTTCATCGCCGAGCTCGATGATGATATGGGGGATCCCCGCACTCGCTGCTCGTGCGTCCTCGGCCACGCCTGCTCGCGCACAACTTCCTCGGACACCACGACTTCGGTGGCCCGAGCAATCTCCTTCTCTATTACAGAATTGAGCACGTCATCAACCATGGCTTCGAAATCCCATACTTCCCTACTAGCTATAGCGCCCGCCATAACAATGTGGGGTTAGCATAGCGTTCGAAAGGGAAAAGACCCGGGAGGAAGGGATAGACATTTACCTTGCTCGGACTCCGCTACGGAAGCTCAGGCTCAGGCCAGGAGATTGGCCATGTCTTCAGCTGCCTTGCTGGCCCTTGCCACCGTGGGGGCGACCTCGTCCAGGTCGACCTCCTCCAGGATCGGGGTGGGGCGCACCTGCGGTGTGCCTGACGACCTTCAGTGCCTTGTGGTCAGCGGCGCCAGGTCCTACTCCTCCTTCTCCTCGAGCTCGGGCACGAGCTCGAGGCCACCCGCGTGATCTCAGCTTGGAGAGCAGCGATCTTGCCCTCCAGCTCCTCCTTCCGCGCGGGTCCCCTTGCCGCGGCTGCCATGACTGCTGCCTCCCTCTTCGCCTGCTTGGTGAGCTGGCGCAATCGGGTCATCAGCTCTGGATTCCTTCTAGTATACTCATTCATCCATAACTTCAGCTCGCTTACCTCCCTCCGGTCGGCGTACTCCATGTGTCGCCTGGGGGGAGTCGTGCCCAGGCCGACGCGCCTCTTTAGGCGCCTGGGTGGAGACGGCGTCGACGACGGTGACCTTCCCCGTCGTCTGCGGCCCGCAAACCTCTTGGTCTTAGGACCAAGCGCGGGGGCCCCGAGCTCCTTCGACAGTGGCTTCAACTTCGCCACCACAATCTCGAGGGCGATCTTCTCCTGCCAAATGGAGAAGCAGATGAGTCAGGAGAACGCTCGGAGGATGTCTCCCGAGCGCGACATTCCCAGGGCGGAATACCCCAAGCGTGTTTTTCTCAGGGCAAAGTACCCGAACCTGACAATACCTATCCTCACCGCTTCGCCTTGATCGAACACGTTGTTTGGGATTTGGCGACCGACATCGAGATCTTTACCCCTGGGGGTGCCGAACATCTCGGCCACCCTCAATTCCACCCAGTCCGCGGGCGGGACTATGCTTCAACCAAGAAAAGCAGTGAGCATGAGTAGCACCAGCCATAGGCAAAAAAGAACTCGGTAAGTGCAGCGTACCTGAGCATGATTCCCGAGCGAGGTCCTGCCACCTGGTGATCTCGAAGAAGGGGTGTTCCCTCCTCCTGAGGGGTGACACCCGGTCCCAGACGAAGTCCCGGGCGATGTCCCGACCGGTGAGCCCCAAGCAGGTGAGCTCGCTGATCGTCATAAGCACCCGTTCCTCCTCAGGCTGGACCGGAGGTCAGGGTGTCTCGATACACGGAGCAATTGCTCCGGTATAACAGAGGGAGCTCCCCTCTCCCTTCCGTAGGTAGAACCAAGAATCGGCCCACCCTGCCACTGAGTCCTTGAGCGTGAGGCTTAGGTACTCGTATGGTCGGTTGGTCCGAAGGCGGAAATAGACGCAACCGGTCGGAGGAGCCTGGCCGGTGTGGAACAAGGAATAGAAATGGAAAAAAGAGGCTGACCGTGGGCAAGACGCCCACGTACCCCTTGCAGAGATGTGCGAAGATGGAAAGGACAAGAATAGAGTTGGGGTTAAGGTTGGTGACCTCGCATCCGTAGTGAGCGAGCACTGACTCGAGGAACTCGTTCTCGGGCATCGAAGCCTGCTGATGGAATAAAGCTCGCAGGAGACGATCTCCCCCTCCTGCGGCTGCGGCTCCTGCTCGTCGCCCGTAGCCCTCCAAGATCCCGCGTTGACATACTTGAGCTTCCAGAGCAGTTCGAGTTTCTGTTGATTAAGTCTGCTCGCGCCGAACTTGGCCATCGAAGTAGGGGGAAAAGGTCGGGGGAGAGGTAAATACAAGAACAAGGAATTTGGGTGAGTTTCGAATGGAGAAGACGAACGAAGAAGGTCTTGGCGGCTGCTTAAATACCCGACTTTGGGGGAAAGCGAAAAGGTTTCCCACCGTTGCACTTGGGAAGCCCTAAGGGCACGAGAGCAGGTGGAGAGATCACAATTCCTGGGCTGACGCGTGGACGCACGATTTTTGAAACTGTCCCATTAGGGATTAGTTCCCGAAAAATGACTCACACTATCGCCGTCGGGCTTCTCCAAGAAGGAACCGCGACAACCGCTCGCATACTCCTGCCAGGGCGCCCCTTGGTCGCGGGACTGAGTTGTCTGCTCGACCTTGAGGAGAGTTATGCCCAGACGCTGCAGCAGTGATTTGCTGCAACATTCCAATCCCTCCATGGAGTCAGTAGGCTCAAGGGGAAGGCCCCTTTGAGTGGTTCCCAACTCGAGCCTCGGGGGCTAGCTGTTGGGGATTGGATAGTTCCCATGATCACCATAATGCCCCCGCGGACCGGGCCCCGTCCCGACCATGTATGCCCTCGGAGTTCGTTCCCGAGGATGACTCAAGAAGATCGGGCATCGTTGCTCGGCCAGCCCGTCCGTCACGAGCTCCTTGCCCGGCTAGTGCCCGGGTACGGGGCCCGAGCATGCTTGCTCAGGTCAGGGTCGAATCAGCTTGATCCTAGCTCGGGCATGGGAGGCATGGTCAGATGGTCGTGATCGACGGTTACCCCAGAGCAGCGAGGATCGCGCCACTACGTAGGGCCATTGCGCACGTGACGGGGCATGGCGTAGATCTAGGATTCAGTTGCAGCTAGGGATGAAAACGGTACGGAAACGGTCGGTAAATGACTGTTCTGTTTCCGTTTCCACATTTTTTACCGGTAACGGAAACGAAATCGAAAACCCCAGAAACGGATACGGACACGGATAGTGACGGAAACAAAATCGGAACGGAACGGAACGGATACGGAAACGAAAGCGAAAAATTTCACAAGAACATAGTAGAGAATTACAATATACATGACCACAAGAACAATATAGCCCATTCCACCTCTAAGGTGGACACAAGAATAGTGCTATGTTCACTTATATCACTAGAAAATTTTTCTCAAGTTTGTCAGCTAATGGCACATTATTTGTCTCCCATATCAGATCATCATGTCCTCATCCATATAATTATCATTGATATCCTATTGCTCCACCAACTACAAAGGTTTAGCACCCTAAAATTTGTATATTATTATTCGATGTTCATTTATGATTTTTTGAGATTTATCTTGGATTTTCTGGAGTTTATAAATACTATTTTGCATTTTTTTAGATTTATAAAATTAATTTATTTATAAAAAAAATTATGCTAAAAATAATTTTTCTAGGTTCAAAATATTCCAAAGTATTTTTGAGAATTTTTGTGGAATTTTTGAACTCTATTTAGTATTTTATATAAAACCATTTGTATTTATGAAATTATTTTAATTCGAAAATAAATATAAACTCTCTTCTCATTTTTGGGCCAAGCCCATTTCCCTTTCCGGCCCGTTTCCGTTTTTAGTTTCCGGTTTCACTTATACAGAATTTCCGTTCCGTTTCCGTTTCCGCCGGAATTGGCTCTCCTGTTTCCGTTTCCGACAAAAAATTTCCGTTTCCGTTTCCGTACCGATATTTTCCGTTTCCGTTTCCGTTTCCGAAAAAGAGTTTCCGTTTTCGTTTTTCTTCGGAACGGTCGGGAACTTTCCGTTCCGTTTTCACCCCTAGTTGCAGCCACGTTAGCCGCGGTCAAACATTCGTGGCTTGGGCTGTAATCAAAGGAATACACATGTAATTTATAAATACCCCCTAGACGCTGAGGGGGGAGAGATGGACAGACAGACAAACACAGACATTCATCTCGGCATTTATACACACCCCCTTCGAATATACGCAATACACACCACACTGGAGTAGGGTTATTATCTCCCAGGTGAGAGGCCGAACCAGGATAAATCCCCGTGTTGTTCCCTGAGTACCTTGGTCCCGGGCTATTTGGGCATCCTTCGGAAGCAACCCTTCACGTAAGAAGGGGACAGGGTTGGTCCCTCGACCAACTAAGTAAACTCGGCGGGGGCCTGTTCCCCAATCGTCGACAAGCATATAATGTAATGTTTTTTTTCTTTTGCGAGGATGTTGAACCTCTAATTCAAGCATCTTTTATTTTGATAGAAAAAAATGGCAGGGCTATCATGGGGAATTGATTAAAAGAATAGTGTTTTAAGATTTGACATTTTGATCACAAGTCCGTATATTCGTAGAAAAAGGGGTAGTCCTTGCCAACTAACTAGGAAGTATTCGTTGTAGTAGCATTCTCGATTTTTTTTTTTTGCAAAACTAGTCTCATGTCAAATAAGATTACAAAAATAACCCCTGGTTCGCTCCTGGCAAGCCCGGGAATCGCGGAAAGTGGAAGGGGTAGCACCGAACATCGCGAGCGGTCGGGGAACCAAGCGCAGGTGCAGGGCGAGCATGCTAACATGGGGGCGCGCACGTGCATTGAAGTACGTTCATGCGTGCCTACTGTACCATGTACCCAACCGTAAAAGGCGGCTTTCACATTACCTAAATGCGGTAGAAGTAGGCTAGGGGCCATTTTTGCAATTTTATTGGGCATGGAGCTAGTTTTGCAAAATAAAAAAATTAAGGAGCTGCTACAGTGAACTCCTGGCTAACTAGGATAGAAAATCAGAGGCGTAGCTTGCCGCTTGTACGAGGGAGTTTTCAGAATTTGACACTCTTTAAAATTCGCATTTCGGAATTTGACACTCTGGCCCACTGTCATACACACAGACGGTCCCATATGTCATCCAAATGAGCCGAAAGGCTTGCGAATTGAGTGTCAAATTCTGAAATATTCCCTTGTACGATGACATCCTGTCTTCCCTGCCTCAATCTCTTCACTCCCCTGAATCTATCAGCTGTGTCGGAGTTGCAACAGTAAACCACACCGGTATATACTTTAATTCTAGGATGGTTAGTTGGGTAAAGGAGCTACTACCCCAAAGAGTCTTCCACCTAGAAGCATTTTTGATGCTCCAATAGCGGGGGAAAATCGTATTTAATACAAGTTTTAACTCGTATTTACAAGATGACACAACCGTTTTGCGTATTTACAAAAAAACTTGTCATCTCCGGTTCCGTGTAAACCGGCGAAGCATGACCGGTTCCCCAGGAACCGGTCAAGCCATCTACGATTTCTAGGGAGCCGGCCAAGCTATCTACGCTTCCCAGGAACCGGCCATGGCAAAAAAATTATTTTTTTTTCTTTTTTCTAATTTTTGAAACCGAGTTGATTCAAATACAAATAACTTTCGCTATACAACTCCAAATTCAACAAGACAACTTTTTAAATTTTTGTAAAATTATTTAGATTATGAATATGCAAAAATATTTTAGTTTTGATTATTGTGCAGCAAACGATGTCTAGGTCACGGTTTCGAAGCGCAGTTTACGGTTTGAGGAGTATGAAATTTACTATGGTTTGGGCAGTATGAAATTTAACCATCTCCTCAAATTTACTATGGTTTGGCCAGTATCAAATTTAACTATCAGTTTTATGTTGGAAAGTTCATTGATGAAGTTTGCTTGATCCTAGAGTGGATTGTGAACCGATACTTTTCATATTTTGATGGATTAGAAATTGTGGATTATATTACAAATAATTCTGATGGAAATGTATCTTGAGGACATTAAGGGTTCATGAAAACCATGCAATGCAAAACGCAAAATCAGAAATGGTCTTAGGAATGCAACAAGGGCCACAGAAAGAACTGACTGAAACGACTGAGGATCCAACATAAAAATGTAATATCTATTCTTTATGATGCAATGTTGCTGCTGATGAGCGCATGGAAAAGTTAGCAAAAGAAGAGGGAAAAAACTAATAACAGTAATTTCTAATGTCTTCCTCAGAAACTTGTCTTTCTTTGGAGGTTAAGTCAACATTCTCAATGTTGCAGTTCGTAAATCCATCTGCACCACATGTACGCCTTGGCTATTTTAATTAAGCACAACTATCACTGCATCACATGATTCCTTGGACATTTTTAAATTTTAATTTTATTGAGATTCCGGTAGAGGTTAAAGGTGGTCGTTGCGTAAAAAACATTCATTATATGACAAAGCAATACAGACTGAAAATAGTTTCATGCAACCGGGTTTATTGATGCATATACACTCAACACTGTTGTTCTACTAGTAAATTTAATTTGGAAAAGGTCCATATAACACCTCAAACTCTGAAACCAGACATTTGACCCCTGTTGACGCTAAAAACTTGAAGTAGGGTTTTCAACTTCAAACACACCGGCCGAACACCGGGTTCGAGCATGCCAGTCAATTTGAGGAGATAGTTAAATTTGATACTGGCCAAACCATAGTAAATTTGAGGATATGGTTAAATTTCATACTCCCAAAACATAGTAAATTTGAGGAGTTAGTTAAATTTCATACTGCCCAAACCATAGTAAATTTCATACTCTCCAAACCGTAAACTGCGTTTCGTGACCGTGACCTGGACATCGTTTGTTGTACAATAATCAAAACTAAAATATTTTTACATATTTATAATCTAAATGATTTTACAAAAATTTAGAAAGTTATCTTGTTGAATTTGGAGTTGTATAGCGAAAGTTATTTGCATTTGAATCAATTCGGTTTCAAAAATTAGAAAAAATAATAATAATTTTTTTTTGCCATGGCAGGAACCGTAGATGCCATGGCCGGTTCCTGGGAAACCGGTCATGCCCTTGGCCGGTTCCTGAGGAACCGGTCATGCTTCGCCAGTTTACGAGGAACCGGAGATGACGGGTTTTTTTTGTAAATACGCGAAACTTTTGTATCATCTTGTAAATTCAAGTTAAAACTCGTATTAAATACAATTTTTCCCCAATAGTGGAGGAGTACCAATTTACCCGGTATATAATGTAAAGTAGCAAACGTGTCTGTTCTTTGAGATGTCAAAATAAAATTTTGTTGTCCTAGAACTGAAATACTGATATCGCATCACAATCTTGGCTGAACACACCACATGAAGAGCTTGATCAATCAAGTTTTTTCTTTTTCCTTTTTTTCTTGTTGCAAACAAGAGGATGTGCCAAACTAGTAACCTGTTTCGACTAAACTTAAGCACAAGTGTATAGTATGAGTTTAGTGGCTAAAGTTCATTAAGGTTTCCAGCAGGTTTTATTCTCCGTGGTCAAGAGCATATAGCAATGGTGTAGTTGCCAAAGATGGTAAGATCGCCTTCCCAGGTCACTGCCTTCCATAAATTAGTGCTTGTGGATGGTTGGACCATTCGATGAAAATGAAAACATACTACGAAAACCAGATTCAGTTATGATCTCATGTACTATTATAAGTGATTAATGGAGAATAGTCATTGATAGTTCCCAAGAAAATTCTCTCCTGTGGTTTGTGATAGGGTAGTTGCTGTCACGCAGGCGGCTTCCCCGGCTCAAATCCTTCTCTGCCTGTTTGGTGACCATCATTTTGTAAACGACAGTTCGCAGACCAAGGCGACATGATCACTTCCCCATTTCTGTCAACCAACACAAGTAGCCTGGATTAGTATGCCATCATGAGGATATCACAATTAGTTGATAAAAAAGGTGAAGAGTTAGATACAAAATACGTAACAGAAATATCCATACGGTGATACCTTTGTAGGGAACCCGATTGTTTGTTTCAAAATCTCTTTTGGAAATGTATCCAGCACTTGAACAGTCTGCAGATCTTCGGAAGCCCTTCATTTTACATAAATTACAAGATTGCCAACAACGGTAATTAGATTTTTGAATAGAGGGGTCATAGTTTAAGAATTTCAATAGTGCTTCTTACCATATGTAGTCTACTGTTCCCATGAATTTTCTGTTGTAACTGGTTACTAGCGGCTCCTTATTGGCATCTTTCGTTCCTTCAAAGTCCTGATTGAATGATAGTTATCAACGAATACCAATTGTTTTCTCATGAGTGCTTGGAATCTATTTAATTAAGATGAATGGTAAAAATTCAGGTA
Organism: Rhipidocladum racemiflorum; assembly: GCA_036346355.1. Classification (NCBI taxonomy): domain Eukaryota; kingdom Viridiplantae; phylum Streptophyta; class Magnoliopsida; order Poales; family Poaceae; genus Rhipidocladum; species Rhipidocladum racemiflorum. Next base: position 1,851,565 of record CM070569.1, on the reverse strand, counting down.
CACAAAGTCACAAGAAGACATCAGTTACCTCCACATCTGTGTAGACACTCCTTACTTTCAAATTATGTTCCACGTAAGTATATTCTTCATTTCCGGTTGCAGCTTTAATTTCATCCGGTGTCCACCTGTACGGATCATAATAGTGAGACCTTTCATTATAAGTAACAACCTGCTGGGCAGATGGTGGAACATCTAAAGTTGTTGGCTGCTGGTCTTTATCTTCAAGTAAACATTCATTATCACCAAAAAATTCTTTGAAAAAGGAAGGGTCAGAATTCACATCTGAGCACAAAACTTCATTAGCTGTCGCATCATCCTCAAAAGCACGAGCATGATTTCCAAACTCGTCTGGAAAGGAAGATGAACCTGAATGTTTGTTTAGCACTTCAGGACTACATTGATTGCCACAGGTATCTGAAATATCAGAATTTGATTGCTGTGTTAGTCCTACTGGTGAAGTTAAGTGAGTGGGTTCATTTACTCCAGTATTGCTTTCTTCTTCCAGCCTCGTAGTACTCATTTGATGAAGTGCGTCAGCAAACCTCAGAGAACCACTGAAATGAGATGATTCTGACTCACTACTCATGCAATTGGTTCGACCAGACATATATTCATTAGCCTTTTCCTTTTCATCAGGGTTGTCTTTTAATATATCCAACATTGTATTTGATTGGGCACCATTTCCTTCAAAAGCACATGTAACCTCTTCAGAAATCACATCATCAGGCAAGTCTCCCTGGGCATTTGAACCCTTCTTGATACCACCTGCTAATTCGTCAATGGGATCTTTAAGCCCAGGTGATTTGTAAGACAGAAGCAGGTGACTGCTATCAACTATTTTACTTGAATACTGAAGGATCTCATCATTCACTGCGTATGGAGCAGATGGAAAGTCTGTTTCGTTGGGTTTTTCTGCATATTCAATTTTGATCCCTCCAAAACATCCTTCACTGGAGTTGTCAACGGCGGTACCTTCTTCGCCTTCAGTTGTGATGGCATGGGCTTCAGCATCAGAACTACAGGCATCATTTGCAAGTCCTTCCACACAACTCAATAATTCTTGCCTACCAAGATTAGTAGAGCCAGAACAAGGTATTTTGTTGCCAAAACTTCTACTTGATTCAGAGTTAAAGCCAGATTCAGAAGCAGTATCAGTCAAAACAGGTTCTCTTGCAGCAAGGAAAGAATTTCCCAACAAATTTCTTGCTTCAGTCTGAGGCTTGCAATCGTTTAGAGCAGTTGTGCTTCCCTCTCTACTATTGGTCACGTGAAAAGGTGGACGGAATCTGTCAGACAGAAAGCAATCGATGAAGTGCAGATAGTTAGAATTATGCAGATAGATTGTAGAAAGAGGGCATCCAAAACACGTACTCAATATATGCATTTCCATCAAGCAGAATATTTACCGAGATATATTAGAACCACAATATAGCCCTTGTGAACTACTAGTTTGCTGCCCAGATATAGTATTTCTTGCAAGCCCAGACAAATTCAACTGCATGATTGTGATTTTCGTGTAAGTTTAAACTCCTCGAAATCAGTAATTCTCAAGCTTGTACAGAAAATTCTCTACCTTTTTGTCCAATATAAAATTGTACAGCGGGCTCTGAATGAGGAAGAATGGGTCAAACATTTAGACTATGTTAGTGTTAAGAATGTGTATAACAGTCTAAGAAATACATAAAACCAGAAAAGAATTTTGAATGCATATAAACAGAGTCAAGCGCTAGAATATTACCTTGGGTGTAGAGTTGAAATCTCCACAAAGTATTACCGGAGCATCATTCCACATCTTAGATATAGCATAAGCACGGTCAAGAAGTGTCCTTACCTGTAGGAAAATAAAATCAGCAAGCAGAAATATTAAAATTAAGGTGCACAAGGGCGCTAGTAATAGATGATCAAGAAAGGCAAAAGAAACACTAGACAATGCTTTTACAATTTATATTTCAGTGATGAAACAAGTCGCTATCACAACATTTCAAACCAATAGACGAGGGGAAAAGATCTTCAAACCAATAGACAGAGGGGAAAAGACACAATGCACAATTTTAAAATGATGCCAAAAAAGCATCACAACATTAAATATCACAGTAGAAGTTAATGAGTAAATATCCTTACCATGCTGGACATATGCATCTCATATTCTAGCTAGACTAAAGTTAGATAAAATGGCATAAAGTTCTTGATTCTAATACAAACAGAAATACTTAGGTCAAGCAGTGTAGTCGGGTGCAAATGAGCAACTATAAAAGTTGGAACAAATACAGGAAGTCAAGACACAGAACGAACCACAAGAGAAAACAATATACCTGACCAAGTTTGATATCCCCTCTCTTTGGATTATAAAGAACATGAATATTACACACAACAACTTGTTTAGGTTGTCGTGGATGGCTAGGGCTGTGAGACAAAAAGAATAAGCATAAATATGGATAATTAATATAGATATGGGTTTCAAACTTTTTCTCTTAAACATAAAATGAAATATGGATAATTAATATAGATATGGGTTTCAAACTTTTTCTCTTAAACATAAAATGAAATATGGATAAAGTAACTACACACAAAAAAAAACACAACAGAAGGCAGCAAAATGGCAATATCACAACTATGCTAGGTATTCCAAATCACTACATTAAGATAAAGGCATAAACACAATATATAGGTCGGAAGTCATGAAGAAGCAATTACCCTGTAGATAAGTGAATAGACTCAGTTTGTGCATTGCTTGGAACCACAGACTGAACATTAAAACAAGGTAATGGTTAGCAAATTTAGATGCCATGCAAGAGTAGCGGCATACAAAAAAACTTCCAAGTGTTAATCAAATTGCCAAAAATTTTGAACTCACCTCTAAAACACAAAGCTGTGCAATATTATCACGGAGTCCAAGCTTATGGAACTCAATGTCCTCTTCATAACGCAACTGGAACCTGATGAGATGCAAAAGTCTTAAAAAACTACGCAAAAGCTCCCTATGAAAACAAAGTAAAGTTGAAATTTTTAATGTGGTCAGTATGAATTTTGGACTATAAGAACAGGAAAAAACATTTCAATCACACCAAGGATTAAAAGAGAAAAGTTCAATTGATTGCCTTGCTGTTCTCCAAAAGATCGCACATCCATCAGCAGCATTTCCAGTCCGCATCTGTGTCACCAGTTCAGAAAAATGTGTATATCATACAGTCAAACGTATTTAACAAAATGTTGTTCTTCTATCCTCAATGAAAATAACTAACAAAATTCAATTTCGCACGTTATTGGATCAAGTAATATCATTAAGGTGTAAGTTAAAAGAACTAATTCTTTCTGAAAAACATATTTTAGTCCACTCTATCAACAGAGTGACAATGCCTACAGCATAGCAGAAAGTAAAGAATACTGCAAACATTACCTTCCATATGCCGTTGTATCCTCGGATTGCCATTTCTTGTTCAAGTTCTGTAAATTTGTCGACCTCCTACAAACACAAAGTACAAACTACAAACAATGAATAAAATGCTAACATGCATCAATAGAGATCCCCATTAAATCTACATATATGCTACTAAATGACAGAGGACTTTAATGAATATAAAAGAAATATGTACATGGCATATATTCATCAATCAGTGTTAAGAAACTGGCATATTTTATTCTTCTCATGACTTGTAATTGCTAACATTATATACAAGTACTGTCTTAGCAGCACAACCTGCTGAAATTGGTCTGGCACAATTTCTCGTCTTAAGAATTACCTGAAGACAGAGAATATCTGGAGACCACAAGCCGAACTCAAACACTAACTTATCTTTCCGCCAGTTCCAATCCAAGATAAAAGATGGTATGCGTTCATAAAGAATTTGGTGCTCCTGGGCCAGATAGTCCGCCAGTATATTGTACGATAAAACCTTAAATCTCTCTGCAGAATCAAAAGTCCCATGCTCAAAATATCAGAGGCGAACATGGTATAATAATTTTACAAGAATAATGAGGATCACACGCACATAATGGTTACTCAAATATAATATTTCTTAAGTTTGAAAAAATTTACTATGGGCAATTCTCTTGCCAAACATATCATTGACATACCAACACATCTGATGTCTCTTAAGCACATCGAGTGGAACTATAGCCCCACAACTCCCTGGTGGCGTCTATATTTACAAATCAAATTGCTAGGATTGTATCATTTTAATTTATATCGATATTACTAGCTAAAAGTGGACGCAATTGCATTCATTATTTTTATTTTTTTTTTTGAATAAAATGCATTCTTATTTTGACCTGAGAGTAGGGATGAAAACGGATCGGATACGGACGGATAATGGCTCTACCATATTTGTTTTCATATTTTTTCTCGGATTCGGATACGAATACGGATAGTCCGGATACGAATACGAATACGGATAATGTCGAATACTGAATCTGGATCGAATCTGAATCGAATCGGATCTGATTCTGAATATTTATCTAACATGATAATCCCTTAGATTGTACATAAAAAATCAATGAAAACACATAACTAGTTGATTTGATTAAAACATTATTGAAAATTGAATAAATATAAGCATTTTCATTCACTTAGACAATAGTTAGATACTATGTTGCAAACAAAATTATGTAAGACTTAGTTCATCACGTACATATGATTAATCCATCATACATGTAGATCAAAACACAAAATAAAGGTGATCCTTGCTCAGAGATACAAATGGAAACAAATATAGAATACACAAAAAGTTTGATAATACTTAATTACCATATCTCTAGAAAACATATATAACACTTACATTTAATGACCCCAAGATTTGTATTATTTGTTAAATTATGTTTAAAATAATAAATTATGTATTTTATGAGTTTTTATGCATTTTAGCTACTTATTTAAAATATTTTTCTATTAAAGACAACATTTTTTAAATTTTTAGAAAATTTAAAATACAATAAATTTTAAAAATAATTTTTGTAAAAATTATAGACTATGTTAGGAATTTTATCAAAAAATTTCATAATTTTTGGAGCTAGTTTGCTAATTTTAATAATTGAAACTTGATTTATGGATTAATTAAATTAGAAAACAAGTTAAAAATTAGTAACCTTTTTGGGCCAAAAGAGTAGCTTGGCCCAGCCCACTATCCGGATATCCGATCCATCACTATCCGGATTATCCGAATCCGTATCCGTATCCGACGGATAGTGAGCTACCGAATCCGTATCCGTATCCGACAAAAAATATCCGTATCCGTATCTGATCCGATACTATCCGACAAATATCCGATCCGACAGAATCCGTATCCGAAAATTATCCGGATCGGTCGGAAACTATCCGATCCGTTTTCATCCCTACCTGAGAGCATGCTCCCTAGATGGTTCCCTATGCACAACAAACGCAAAAGTGCTAAGCATTAAGAAGGAATAGTATCAGCAGCCCTGGAAGATGTTACCAGCTTGGCGTGATGGCCGCCGCTGTGCAAATCGCCACCGTCGGCGGTACTCCGCCAGCCTTGGAGGCATCTGCGACGCCCCAGGCCGGAACCCAGCATTCGGTGCCACGCCACCGTACGGCTGCGGATGCCGGTGACCGTACTGATTCGGAGTCCCGTACCCGTACGGAGGCCCCGGCGGCTGCGGGTAACCGTAGCTGTACGGCACAAACCCGTAAGGCGGACCCGGCTGGCCGTAGCCGTAGCCGTACGGCGGCGGCTGGGGCTGGGACACGTGCCTGTATGGCGGAGGTGGCGCGCGGACGCCACCCCCGCGGCGTAGGGAGTCGTTGGCGGCGCGCACGGCACTGATGTGGGAGTCGCCACTGACGAGCTCGGCGCCGGCTTCGGGAGGGAGAGGCGGCGAGGGTCGAGCGGAGTAGCCGCGGCGGGGGCGCCGGGAGCCTCTGGACTGCAAGAGATGAGAAGAGCGGAAAGGGGGTTTTGAGGTGAGGGGATTGGGGCGAGGAGAGGAGCCTGGAAGGGAGGCGTACGTCGTAGTAGGAGGACATGGCGGCGGCTCGGCGTAGATAAGAGGAGGCGAGGCGCATCGCTTGGTCTCACGGCGGCCGGCGGCGACCTCGGCACGGCCGCATTCGACGAGTCGCCGTGGGCGGCGGGGTTTCGCGACTGCTAGTGATGACGGAACGGGAATGCCGTGGGCCGTGGCTACGTCACGTACGTCCGATTACGGAGGAAAAATCTCACACTAATCACACTGCCCATCTATACTTCTTTTTAGGTTTTCTTCCCATTGTTTTATCACTCGACAACTTTTTTACTTGCATACGATGCTTTCTTTACCCAAATAATCTCCACTTCTATACTCAAAAAACGAAATCTCTCTTTATTCTCCAGCTACATATTCCCATGCCTCAATCCCCTACAAGGCTACGACTCTTCCTCCTCCCATATTTTTCTCTTACCACAATTATATATTTCTTACTCCCCATTCCACAATGGCAGCAGTAAGGACAACAATCATAACCATATCGATAGCATAATCAATCCCTTTCCTTGCCCACACAGTTACTACAAATTACATCCTCCTAATGGCACCATGGTTGAGTATGCGGCCACATCGGTGACTGAGGACCACCCCGTGACCTCATCCTCGTCTCTAGAGGCCGCGATGGGCTATTAGCTCAGTGGTAGAGCGCGCCCCTGATAATTGTGTCGTTGTGCCTGGGCTGTGAGGGCTCTCAACCACATGGATAGTTCAATGTGATCATCAGCGCCTGACCCGAAGATGTGGATCATCCAAGGCGCATTAGCATGAGTTTGTTGCAACATCCTTTCTTATTTGTTGTAAGTAGTGCTTGGTTTTGTTACAGTTCATACTATCCAAATATTATAGTTTATTTTTGCAGTTTTTTATGTTGGTTATCGCATATGTTTTCAGAAATTCTTGTACAAATCGTTCTCATTATTGCAAGAGGTATTCCATTTTTTGTTGCAACATTTTGATTTCATGTGTGCAACAATCAGCAGCAATGGGTGCAACATCAAGATTCATTGTTGTAAATTGATAGGTTTTTTGCACTCTTGTTAGATTTGATGTGTCTTCCCTTATTTATTTTTGTTACAGGTGTTCTCCTAAATTGTTGCAACAATTATCTTTGAATGTTTCCATTATTTTTTTCAAATGTTGCAACATTGTAACATTAGGATTTGATTGATTCGGATACTTAAACTAGTTTTAAACCAAACTCAATTATCTCTACTATTCTAAAGCAGCACTTGGTGGCAGTGGTCCGTTCTTCCCACGTCATTAATTGCCGCTTAATTGTCCTGCTTAATTGCCCTACGCAAGAAACGAAGCGTTGCTTTAATTAGCCAGCTTTCGCAAGAAACGAAGCGTTAAAGATAGATGTTTGATTTTGTGAAATAATTTTTTTTATTTTTTAATCTTTATTTTTCGTTATCAATTTTGTTTTTCGTAGCAACGCACGGACATGTAACTAGTATACTTATAGTTTTCATCCAACTTCCTGAGACTTTTTATAGTTTATCTAATTTTTTGAGGATATTACACTTCTTTTTCGTAATTTTGTTGCATATATTGATTGCAAATGTTACACATATTCTTTAGTGTTGTTGCGCAGACGCGTACGATCGAACGTCCGAGCGCTAGTATGCCCCCATAAAGTAATTCTGTAATTAGGGATGCATTATAATCCGAATAGTCCTACTTTCGAATTCTCTAGGATGAGAATACGGTAAGGTTTTTTTTTCCATCTAGACAACAGTTTCTTCACTTCTCGAATTCGTACTCCAACCCAACATAAAAAAATGTGGATGTGAATTCGGTAAGGATTTTTCCATCCGGAACATTGTCCCAAATTCGTATTCGACAATGTCATATGGACGGATTCATCATGTTGGATGAGATAATACTAGCCCATCATTATCCTGCACTGCACAAATTATGTAGATACCCAAATCCGACCCAATTAAAAGGGCATGGAATTCGAATATGTATTCGTATTTGACTTCAAATTGTGGTACGAGTATGGTATGACGTTCACATCCACATTTGCCATTGCGGTCCATCACTATAGCTTGCCGGATACGGGTAGCTCCAATGCTACAGTACCTAGAGATGATCACGGCCTTTGCTTTTCGATCTGATGCTTGCGAGGAAAATGCACAACACTGCAGCGCTGCAATTTTATTTTAACTTGGAATGCAAAGGAAACAAGCCATATATGTGTACAGATCAACATTAAAGCTCTGTCCAGAATTGGTAGAATGCTGGCGAGAGTAATTGGCACAAGAAATACTAGGAAGGTCAGCGCGGCGCACGCCGCGCACGTCACCGGTCAATTGAGACGGGAAAATATATATTTTTTTACGAACAGGGAAACGGACAAAAACTCTTTTTTTTTCGCGATTTTTCGAGCATCTCGGAGTAATATTTCTGAACAAAACAAATTTTCACGGTAAAAATGGATTAGAGGGGGGGGGATGGAGAAAAACGTATTTTTCCAGATTTTTTTAGGCTTTTTGCGTTTTTTCGGGCCATTTTTCCGGCAAGGAGGTCTTTTTTGCAAAAAAACAGGAGCCGTACGCAATTTCGCAAATTCTGAGGACTTTTGCAAAAAAACCCTCCGCACGTCGTGCAGACGCGCCTGACAGCCGCCACGCCGTCGTCGCGGAAAAAAACCGCAGCGCGCGGGCGGGACTCGAACGCGCGCCGCGCGCGAGGCGGCTAACGCTATTACCACTGCGCTACGCGGCCCGCTCGGGTGAGGAAACGGCGCGCGGTGCCGTTTTATGCTTTCGTTCCGTTTTGGGTGACGTGGCACGATCTCGGTCGTCCGACCGCGCGATCGGACGACTGCGAAATAAGGACGACGTGGCCACCGTGAGCAAGCCGGAAACCTTCCAGAAATGTTTATATAACTATATATAAAAAAAAACAATCAGCCAATCTTCATGTAGTGCAGTCCAGAAGCTCAATGCTGCTCTAGATTGCTAGTACACGCAACCGTACGAGTTAAACGTATGAAAATGTGCCTGATACGATTTTGCTCGTTGGAGGATTGACGTACACAAACAGATCTTCAACCATGGCACTACTAGTATTTCAGTAACTGGACTTGTGGATTACTCCAATATGTTTGTATCCACAATATACAGCATGTTAATGCTCTGCATCCATCGGTAAGAGGTTTCTTGCAACCATTTGCAGAAATGGAAGCTACATGAGTTGCAACATCTTCAAATGCTGCTCGTGCTCCGGATCCAACTCTGGTGCTGTGTAACACCCTCGAAGGTCCTCCACTACATATTCCTGCATATCACCAAACAGCAACATTGCTAAACCAGTTAATGAACGAACATTTGACTGTTTCATAGGAAATCACGACCGGAAACACTTCGAGCAGGATACTTGCCTTTGTGAGCTCTCTCTTGGTAAGTATGTGATAGTGTCGCTGCCAGATCCTCTGGAATGCCATGGTTGCAGCAAGGAAGCCATATGCGAGTCCAAGGATGGCAAAAACAATGACAAAGATGACAGCCAGAGCAAAGCAAGCTTCCATTGATGCCGAGGAATCATCCAGTATACCCCACCCGTAGCAATAGTTAGGGCTTCCAGCCAAATATGGATCATTGTTGCTACAAGATGAGCACTGTACTATCAGCCCAAAGAAACCGACTAGTACCAAGAACACCACCACACCTGAACCAATTTGATTAACGCACATATCAGTAACTAGCTTGTTAGAAGAGGATACTAACATCTTATACTTGAGTAAATCTCTCTCTCTCCCCCCGAGGGATATCTGAAAAGCTATTATTATATGATAATTGCAATGGTGCCAATTTAGGAAGAAGACAGCATTCACTGTGGTGTGACATGTCTGAATTACTATTAAATTCTATTTTCAGTGCACAAGAAAACATGAGATGGGGGATTATGATTACAGTAGGGTATAAAGACTGATGCTTTAGTATTTCTTTGACAGATTAGACTTAGACAAATTGACACATGCCTATGGTATATATGGTATTTAGCACCCACTAGTCACTCAGTAGTCATATCCATCTTCAAAGCAATTGCAATCGGAGTTCAAGCAGAAACCACATACCAACACAGTAGTAAAAGGGCACGGGATGCTTTGATAGGATACGATCCCAACCATCGGTAAAGCTGTTTCTGAAACTTCCATTTTTATCCAACAAATATGCCGTACCACCAATGGCAGCAATGGCCTGTAAAAGCAAAGGAGAGCCATTGAGATGTCCATACCAAACTATCTTGCAGAATAAGCATTTGATAATGTAAGAAGGCAAAGCTGCATGCTGAAAACACAACACTACATGCTCAACTGTAACCCTGGTTTACGCAGATTTCACCCAAGGATATGATAAATGCAACCTTCTCCAGGTGTAAGCCAACATACATATGAATGATAAAAAATAACAAAAGAGAAGAAAATGGGGTCAGCTATCTTACAGTCTGTACAGCCAGGAATACGAGGATGACATCCCTAGCAACAAACAGTCGGAACTTCATTTTACGACACATGTGGCTCGCCAAAAAATTCAGGCGGAGATGGAATTGCGCCTTACATGTTGTGCAGTGCGAAAAGGCAGTTCCTTCCTGCAAAGTCATGTCACAGTAACACAAGTTACACAAACGCTACCATTTTCATCTAACAGACCATAATTGCAAATCTGCAACTAGTAAGTAGCTCATGGTATCATCATTAAAATTCAAAAAGGCCTGCAAATATATGATGTTAGTGTATCCAATCTGCTGCCAATAATCACTTGTTTGAGTTTTTTTTCCCCCCTTTTTGTGAGGCAAAACTTGTTGCGCATCAGGTGAATAATAAGATTAATAAGACTGCAAAAAGTACGGTTCCATGGCTACATAACCACCTGTCGACAACAAATGCTACAATTTTGATCTAAAAGGCTTTCGTTAGAACACTGAAAATTTGACAGAAGAAATGTGCGCCGCGGTAGGCATCACCTTAACGGACCTCCAGTGGTCGAGGCAGGAGCGGTGCACGAACTGCTGCGTCCCCTTGCACATACAAGGCGATATCAGCTCATCGCCTGCAGCGAACACCAAGAAAAAGCAACATTGATCAGCAAGATACAAGCCAGCAACCAAGCACCAACTGAACCAAGTGCCCCCAAAGCATGCAACCGCGAGCCCTTTGCGCGCGGAACGAAGCCAATTTGACGGCAACTAACTCCGAGGAGTCGGGGCGCCGAGGGGTTACCGCGCTCGCACCCGGGCTCGAGGCAGATGCGGCAGCAGGCGGCGGAGGCGGCCTCGATCTCCTCGTCCGCTATCTCCCGCGAGGGCTCGGGCGGCGGGCGCGAGAGGAGGGGGTCGGTCTCCGCGGCGGCGCCCGCTCCGCGGTGCATGCGCGGCGGCTGATGCATCGCTATTCGCTGGGCGGAGAGGATCGGAGAATTCGCCCCTTTTGACTGTTTTTTTTTCTTCCTATTGTATGCTTGCAGGCTTAATTGGCAAGTTGAGATGATTACTTTGCAGGTTCGAACCGTGTGGTGCGGGTTCCAAGCGAACTTGTGCTAGAGTCCGGTTCTGAGTCTTGGTTTGAATCTGTTCCTTTCTTGGCTGTTCCCTACGTGGAACAGTCTACACCATACCCTGTACAAAAACGCTTATATAGGTGTTTAAAGAGAGATAATCCATTCAAATCAAGATTTCCAATAGATGTTTAGATACTATATCATTTATTAATCGTATATAATTACACACATAAGCACCTGCTAAGCATGGACACTTAGACCTTGTTTGGTACGGTTCTAGATTCTAGTAGAAACGGAAACGGTTCCAGATTCTTGGTAGAAACGTTTCAGGTAGAATCAGAATCACTGTCTGAAAACTGTTTGGCTAGCTGTCTGGATTCTGTGAATCGGCGTGGAACGGGGTTGAGGGTGATTTGGCCCCGGCATGGAGAAAGAAGAAATATTCCGAGAAGAATCGTTCCGAGCTTTGGCCCGTTTGACTGGGTTTCTCCCAGATTTTAATGAAAACGGTCCGGTTCCAAGTTGCCAAACGAGCCTTTAATTAAGCATCAATGTTTCAAAATAAGCACCTTATCTATCCTATGCGGCAAAAAAAAAAAAATCAGTTTTTCCTTACTAATCATCTCTTTAAGTGCCTGCATTGTACATGGCCTTAGCAAGACCATGTAATGCCACGCATCTTTTTTATGCTTCCGATCACTCCTGTGAAAATAATATAGATAATCACCGGAGATTAATATCAATATCAATAACCCAACATTGAGAATATTTCAAAGAACAAACATAATAACATAGAATATAGGGGAATTGGAATCTCTGCTCTTTTTCATCTTTGTGTATACAATGGGGTGATATATTTATAGCCTAAACCCCTTAGGGTAATTTCGGGATTCACCCATAAAACCTTAAAGGTTAGATATTTATTAACACCCACTTGGAAGAATATCGTGTCATGTATATGTCTCATCAAAAACTGCTTGCAAAACCTAGTGTGAAAAAATAGAGAAAAGAGTACGTCACACTTGTTGCCACATTAAAAACCTTCATGTGAGAAAACTTTTACTACACAAAAGAATACAACTTGCAATCTTCTGGATTATGTGGCATCTTTAGGATTGCACTAAGGGTTATGATTAAGGAATTTACTCCCTCTGAACTTTAAATCTCCCTAAGTTGTCTCGTTTCGATGCCATGAACACATCGGAAACTGGATGTCAGCAAAGACTTAGTGAACAAATCAGCTAGATTTTTAATGACTTAGCTTGCAGGATCTTTACCTCACCGTTCTTCTATAGTTCATGGGGATAGAAAAGTTTGGGGCAATATGCTTCTTGATATTGCCCTTGACATAATTTATTTGCTTTTGTGCAACACAAGCATCATTATCTTCATAAATAATTGTAGGGGTATCAACGGTGTTAATGTCACAAGACTTCTAGATGTGGCTAATCACACATCTTAGCCAAACACATTCATATGAGACTTTATATAGTGCTATGATCTATGAGTGGTTGGTAGAGGTATGTCGGGACCCGAATATGCAAATCTGGATCCTCTGTGTATTCTGCACTAGTCCAGGATCACGCAAGTGCACACAGTCTCAACATAGATTAATATCATAATCATACATAGCAAAGATAATAATAATACTTCATCTATTAAATATAACCTGTTGAACAACCTTAAGGTCAAGCTTACAAATGCACACCTCGTAGAGTTTAAACTAAGAAATAAATAAAACTGCAGCGGAAATAAACTATTTGTAGTAACTCTTCAATATGCCACAGGCAACTAACAAGATTCGCACCCTGATTGATTGACTCCTCAAAAGCTAGCATAAACTCCTCTCCAACTAGTGTTTGGATTGTTGCAAGGGGGTGAGTACATAAAGCACTTAACAAGTTGTGCACAGAATGCAAATCTACTATACTACATGCTTGGCTTATTCTAATGAATGGTTGAATTAGTTATTTTGCATTAAAGCGGCAATTATAAATGATTAACATAAATAAATTGAAAAGAAGTAAAACAATTATTAACAATAATAAATTTCTCAGCTATTTCATAAATAAACCATCTCACAATCTTAAGCCAATTTTCGCATTTTCATTGGCACACAGCCTTCATTCCCAAGTCCATTTTATCAAAATCCAACCCTTGATTGTAATTCCCGATCATTGTCTGATACCGCGGACACGACTATTCGAATAGGTTTGACACTCTGCAGAGGTTATACACTTTACCCACAAGATATAATCAACTCACCACGTCTGTCGTGACTCACCATACAAGAGTATGCAAATGAGCGATAATAGCAAAGCCTTTCACAATACTCTATCTAGACCCAGTACTGTCCGTTGAGGTTTTAACACTAAAGGGACTAGTTACCACTATCAGGGCCCCCTCTTGCGCCATGTGAGTCTACCCGTACACCCGGAACCCACACCATCACGACAGTACCAAAATCTAGACATTACAAATTAGTTAGTTAGGTCTGTTCTATACCAAATATGTGGTTGTATGTTTGGCCTAGTTTAAATGCTTCCAAGGTTAAGTCCTTAATTGACCAAGGCAAAACTTCCAGAAAAACCGACAAATTCCATTATCCAATTCACCAACTTTCATTTACCAAAATAATAATGCGACCGCCCAAATGCCGCATTGGTCCACCATATTCACAATTCTTGCAATTTGCCCCATTCTAAATCATTTCACCACCCAGTTGATTACCATGCACCACGTGCTATCAATATCATCAACAACACATGACACACATTTCATAAATAAATTCCATATTTCATTAATTAAGATTAATTTTCTATTCTTAAAATGATATCAATAACCTGTTGCATGGCTAAGCAAACTAGCACGTTCTAACCACCCCATATTTGCAACTAATAGTTAACAATTAGTAAAGAACCATTCTAGATTGGCAAATGAATCATGGCATACAAGTGACAAAGGTAGACATAAGTTAATGAGGTTGAATAACTAATCCCAATTTATTTGAAAAACTTATGTTTAAATTAGCATGCAATAGTTTAAAGTAATATAACTTTTAAAAACACGTGTTCAATATAATCAAAGCACAACTTACCTTCAAAAAGCTCTTGTTACATTCCTCTTGAGTTGGCTCCTCACTCACGTACACCTTAGGTACTTCAATGTCTACACGAAACGAATAAATAAAGCACTACATACAAAAAACAGAAAGCAAACTCAACTCTAAACATTAAATAAAAGTTACCAAGAAATAGAGCTCAATTTTAAAAAAATTTAGGAACTGGAATCACCTTAATTAGAGTTCATATGAGTAAAAACGGGCTCTCTAAAGTTTGAAATAAAAGAAAAATGATGAAAATAGAAAAATCCGAATTATTGGAATTATTTCTCTATTGAAAAATAGGATTTATGGTGTCATTGTGATGTCATGGCTATTTTTGATTTCGACCAAAATATTTTCTACGAAAAAACCTATATATCTGTCGTCATAAACCGAATTAACAAAATTAAAATAAATATATAAAATCCTACAGAGACTGAAATGTGGGCCCAGGGTCTATGGACCCGGTCCACGACTCAACACGCGACCGCTGTGGACTCAGTCCACGAGAATTTTGACCGGTGGTCAAGATGACGCAAGCGATGACATCACGACTAACGTCAGCATGCACAGAATGCGAATCAACGTGACACGCGGCAAGATCTAGGCCATTGGATCTAGATCCAACGTTGGATGGAGCGATGGTCGACGGGGAGACGTGGCATGTCCCGGCGGTGAACGCATGTCACTATCTGGGTCTATGGGTAACTCTTCAAGCACTATTGGGGCCTCCGCTAGATCAGGCGTTGCCCTCTTCGCTGCCGCCGCTATGTGCCTTGACGTCAGCTCGTCCAACTTCTTTCACAATGCATCAATCTTTCTCTACTGATTCTGGTCGCACAGCCTCTTAAAAAGCTTTATCAGCTTCTTATTCCTAAACTGCTTGTAGAAGTTGGCACCCACGTGCCGCTTGCACCACCTACTTCGCAAATCAGGCTATGGATGTGTCTCATCTTCACCTTGTTGCAACTGCACGATCACCTTCAATAGCCCAGGATGCCGATCATGTATGACACATACTCCATGCCGTTGATCCATGATATCAGTTTTCACGTTCCTTAGAAACCAAAGCCAGCTATCAATGTTCTCACACTCCACGAATGCGAGCGCTATGGGAAGAACCTGCTTATTACCATCTACTCCTATGGCAATCAATATCTGGCCTATGTACTTCTTAGCAAGAAATGTCTCATCCACGCATAACAACGGTCGGCAATGTCTAAATGCGTTGATACATGCACCAAAAGCAAAGAATGCCCGCTTGAGTACTATCTTCCTAGGGAAGCGCTGCAAAGGCTACTCACAAATATCGACAAAAGTCTCAGCATTCTTTTCCTTGATCACCTAAAGCATGTCTGGCAAGTTTTGATAGGACTCTTTGTATGTACCAAACCTTGCTTCCAATGCCTTCTACTTCACTCTCCATACTTTGTGACGAGTACCCGTACCATGGGTACCCCCAGCGGCCCAACAAGACGCACGGGCCGACCCAGGCCAGTCGAGGCCCAAAGTCACGACCGCCGGGCAAAGTCCGAAATCGCGACCAGGTCTCCGATATCCCAGAGAAGCGACGGCATTTATTGCGTATCGGGCGCATTAAATGCCAGCCATAATAACGATGACGTAGCGGCACAAGTTCCCGACCTTCGCATTCATTGCGAGCGACGCAGCGACTACGGCGACCTGCAGCAGGGCAGGGGGAGTCGGCGGCCAGTCCCATCAACCCGCCACTTTCGGGCGGCCAGAAACCTGATCTTTTCCTCTTTTTTCTAACCAACAGTGTAACCTTCCTCCTCGCCTATATAAAGGGGGGAGGGGCGAGCATGTAAAGGGGACGAACGATCAAGAATCAATACAATCCACCTCACACGAACTGGAGTAGGGACGTTCTGCCCGAACCAATATAAACACCAGGCCTCTTGAGTCGACCATTCGGGGAGAGGGAGCGCGCGACCCCCTCCGACCATAAATTCGCATTGCCGGTGCACGAAACACCGACACTTTGGCATAGCTTATGGTGAACTGGAACATCTGCTTTATTGCAAGTATGATAGCACGTGGCTCTAAATCCAGGTTACCCACAATTTCCCCATACATTGCATTAGCAACAAATCCTAAAGATATGTTTCTATGCGATTGTGTAGACTCATGTTAGCATGCATGTGTATGGGACAACTATAGAACACTTCCAAATAGTGTTCCATTTAGGCTGGTAAGCATGGACACGCCATGGGAAACCCTTCATCTGGCATCTGACATCATACACCCGCTGATCTGACTTCGTAACATTATAGGGTCTACACAGCGAAATTGCCCATGCTGTCACTGTTTCCTGCACCTCACTCTTATTCTTGTAAATTGCACCTACTGCACCTCATTCCGATTGTATCCCCATGCGACATCTTCATCCTTGTTGACCATCAACTTATTGAAACTACACTCATCCCACTCTTTAGGGAAATGCTCTTCATCCTCTTCGTCATTACTAAAGCCTCGTAGTCCTGGCTCTCTGTGTCCATCGATTGCACCAGCGATTCAATATATTCTCCCTCGTCTGCCACACCCATTGGTTCTTGCACCTCTGCCATTGGAACATCAACTTCCTCGCCTTGCACCGCCTCATGACCCGAACTAACATCCTGCCTTACTAAACATTCTCTAGCTTTGGCTGCTCTCCCCAACTTTCTCCGGTTCATCACCAACAACCTCCTCCTGTGTCGCATGGACGGCATTAGATTTCTGAAATGCTTGCGCCAACAACACTAATGGACACTCTTTCTCAATCGCCATTATTACATATGAACTCCATGGCTTCGACTCCTTCAGTTTCACTAACTCCCAGTACATGCAATCCCATCTCCGACACCCTGCTCTGTGCAGTTTTAGGTCATGCAATTCACGGTCCAATGAGAACATTTGTTACAACCATCTTGTAACCGTGCTCCGTAAAAGCTCCCCTGCACGTTATAGGCTAGCCACCACACTTAGAAAATAACTTAGTTCCACCCCTTGTGCACTCATGTGTTGAACCCCTTCTCTGTAGTGTATTTTAAATTGCACTCGTTCATCCATACCTGTTAAGCATTTCATGAAATTCTTAATACCGCTCTACCTATGTACCACGATGACGTACTCTACATTACTTGAAACAACTGTTGTAGGCATACATAAATTTATTTTTTGAACTACACACTATCATGCATACTTCTCACAATTTTGTATGTCCATAACTCATCCCACTCTATGCAGCTAATTAATTACGAATCTAATTAATCTGGTCACCAAGTCATATATGTACAAAAACTATTGCTACTCTACACAGATAATTAATCTGGTTGCTAAATCGTGTATTTAAAAAAATTATTGTTACTCTACACAGCTAATTACTTAAAAACCTAATTAATTTGGTTACTAAATCATGTATCTACAAAAAGGATTGCTATTCTACACAGCTAACTACCTACAAACTTAATTAATCTGATTGCTAAATAGTGTATCTAAAAAATTATTACTATTCTACATAGCTAATTACTTATAAACATAATTAATTTGGTCGCTAAATTGTTTATATAAAAAAATATTACTATTCTACACAGCTAACTACTTACAATACTAATTAATCTGGCCGCTAAATCGTGTATCTAAATAAATTATTACTATTTTACACAGCTAACTATTTACAAGCCTAATTAATCTGGTCACTACATTGTTTATCTACAAAAGTTATTGCTGTTCTACATAGCTAACTACTTACAAACCTAATTAATCTAGTTGCTAAATCATTTATCTAAAAATTATTGCTATTCTACACAGCTAACTACTTACAAACCTAATTAATCTGGTCAATAAATCATTTATCTAAAAAATTATTGCTATTCTATACAGCTAACTACTTACAAACTTAATTTATCTGGTCGCTAAATCGTCTATATAAATAACAATTGCTATTCTACATAGCTAATTACTTACAATCTAATTAATCTAATCACTAAATCATATATTTAAATTCTAATTCAAATAAACAAAAAATTACCTGCAAAAATCCCGACGCTTTTCTTCCTCTTCCTCTCCTCCTCCTCTTCTCCTTCTTCTTCTTCTTCTTCTTCTTCTTCTTCTTCCCCTCTTCCTCCTCACCCTCTTCTTCTTCCTCCCCTCTTCCTCTTTCCCCTCTCCCTCTTCTTTCTTTCTTTTTTGGTCGCTCAGTTTGGTTCTGCCCAGAGTGCTGTGATTTATACTCCTCTCTCTATCGCCATTTCAAATGGCGACAGAGGGGTATTTTGTTATTTTTTTAAGTGATGTATTATTTTTGTAATTTTCATTAAAATAATATTATTTTAAAAAAAATTCCCTCAGTAGTAAGTGTAGCTGGTAAATGCAATGCCATCAATTGCAACAAGCCCTAGGAAAACAACCAATGCCATCAACCAACCAGACATTCCACTTCTCTTGGAATTTGTCGACTCTGTTATCTCGGAATCACTACAGCTCTGCTGATCCCCAACATACATGATTCCTATGTCGCAGGCTGCCACCCCTTATGGGTTTATGTAGGAGAAAATTGTCATTCCGCCACTCTCAAGATGCGGTATCACCTAAATGCCATCCTCTACTTTGCAATCGCCAAAATGACACTCCCTTCGCTAACACTTCATCTCCATGCCATTTTGTCCATTTTCGGTGGATTTTCCAGATCATGGCAGAGTGAAATGTCTCTTCTGCCCACGGTCGCTCTCTCTTAGCAACTGGTTCGACCGCAACCACATCTCCCCGTAGCCTCTCTCTCGCTCTCCGCTCTCCACTCTCCTGCTCTGGCAACGGCGAGGACGACTCTCTTCGGCGAGCCTCCGGCCAGCTGCGGTGTTGCATTGGAAAGGTGAGCCATAGAAACCCTAGGTTGATGTTTTTATGGTGCAGTTTTGATGCTTTTTCCCCTCTTTTATTTCGTGCATGAAACCCTAGGTTAGAAAGTTTTTGGGGATCCCCGGTGGTAGGGGAGTTGCATTCGGCGGGATGAATGCCGGTGGTAGGGGAGTTGCATTCGGCGGGATGAATGCCAAGTCCAAGGGCGCTTCGGGGTAATGTGTTCATTGCTCCTTGCTCCTTTGTTGATTTCGATTTGGACTTCATTCTCTCCCCTAACCAAAATGTTATTTTTTTTGGGGATCCCCGGTGGTAGGGGAGTTGCATTCGGCGGGATGAATGCCAAGTCCAAGGGCGCTTCGGGGTAATGTGTTCATTGCTCCTTGCTCCTTTGTTGATTTCGATTTGGACTTAAGCATTCTCTCCCCTAACCGAAATGTTACTTTTTGTCGTAATCAATTGAGGGCTTGTTGTAGATTAGATGATTGGGGAGATAGCACAATAGAAACAATAGATTGGTCACTTGAACCCACTCCACCGGTTGAGCTTCCGGCCACTCCACGCCGTGATTATGCAAAGTGGCAAATGTAATACTGATCGAAATGCTGATCTTTGAGGGACTCTTTATGTCGGAGACAGCCAGATAGATTGGGATAATATAAGGATCCAAGAGACACAAGATGAGGAAGGCAGAATTGAGCAAT
Source organism: Rhipidocladum racemiflorum (assembly GCA_036346355.1). Lineage (NCBI taxonomy): Eukaryota > Viridiplantae > Streptophyta > Magnoliopsida > Poales > Poaceae > Rhipidocladum > Rhipidocladum racemiflorum. Next base: position 1,831,412 of record CM070569.1, on the reverse strand, counting down.
TGAGTGAGGATCAAGTTTATATGCTTCTGGGATTACGGGATGAGGACAACAGAACAGAAAATTGTAGGAATGATGAGAGGGCTAGTGATTTTGTGGATGATACTGAGGATGCAAGGATTGATGTTGATGATGCCAACCCATATGAACTCTTTATTTCTTATGACAAGGATCACCCCTCAATGGATCTAGGCATGCTATATCCCTCCATGAAAGAGTTCAGGCTTGCTCTAAGGCAGTTTGCTATCAATGAAGAATTTGATTTAGGGGTTGAAAAAAGTGATCAGACAAGATTTAGGGGGTTCTGCAAAGCTCAAGGCTGTCCTTGGAGGATTGTTGGGCATAGGAGGAGTGATCTTAAAACCATCATGGTACTAACTATTTGACCAATGTTGTGTATGTGCTGATTTGTTTTATCCTATTGGTAGCGGTAGCTTTGCATTTGTACTAAATATGTGACCATTGGTTGATATCATGTTGCAGGTCTCAGTTCTCCAAGGGGAGCACACATGCACGTCTAGCAGCAGAGTAAGGGGTACAACAGCCACCAAAGCATGGGTTGCAGAAAAGGCTCTCCCTATTCTAAGGAGGAGTCCTAACATTGGTGCCAAGGAGCTGCAAAAAAAGCTCCAGGATTATTATAAGGTAACAATCACTTATGACACTGCTTGGAAAGGGCAACAAAAAGCTCTTAGGGAGATGTATGGTAGCTGGGAAGATAGCTTCCAATTGCTTTATAGATGGAAAGCAGAGGTCTTAAATAGGTCACCAGGAAGTGTTGTTGAAATAGACACTAGATGTGTAGATGACAGAGTGTATTTTCATAGGTTTTTTTGTGCTTTGAGGCCATGCACTGAGGGTTTTCTTAGGGGATGTAGACCTTTCCTTAGCATTGATAGCACTGCCCTAAATGGAAGGTGGAATGGGCACTTGGCAGCTGCTACAGCTTTGGATGGACATAACTGGATGTATCCAGTAGCTTATGGGTTCTTCGACTCTGAGACAGAAGATAACTGGGTATGGTTCATGACTCAGCTGCACAAAGCACTGGGAGACCTCCCTCTGTTAGCCATATGTACAGATGCTTGTAAAGGGTTAGAAAATGCAGTTAGGCTAGTATTCCCTAGTGCAGAGAAGAGGGAGTGCTTTAGACACCTAATGCAAAACTTCCTGAAGAAGTTCCATGGAAATAGTTTTGGTGAAATGTACCCTGCAGCAAGGGCATATAGGGTTGAGGTGTTTGACAACCATATGGAGACCATTCTCTCAAAATGCCCCCAAGTCATGGAGTATTTGAATAAGTGGCATCCTCTGAAGTGGATGAGGTGCATGTTCAATCCGAATGTCAAATGTGATTACATCAATAACAATTTAGCAGAATGCTTCAATAATTGGATTAGGGACATCAAGGATCTCCCTGTGGTTGACCTGGCAGACAAGCTGAGGGAGATGATCATGATTCTCTGGGCCAAAAGGAGAAGGATTGGGGAGAAGTTAGAAGGCAGGATACTACCAGCAGTGTTAGTGCAGCTCAAGGCCAGAACTAGGGGGTTGGGACACCTGAAAGTGGTCCAAGCAAACCAAGTAGTGGCAGAGGTGTGGGATAACAGCTCTGGTGACAGGAATGTGGTTAGGGAGAACTCACATGAGTGTACATGTCTGGAGTGGCAGCACACAGGCAAGCCCTGTGATCATGCTCTAGCAAGTATCACTACTCACAGGATATTCAACATGCAGGATTATGTCCATGAGTACTTCAGTGTTGACAGATTTAAGGTTGCTTATGCCAGCCTCATAGAACCAATGCCAGACAAGTCACACTGGCCACAGGTGGATCTGTCATTTAGTGTGGGTGCACCACTTGCCAAGAGGTCAGCTGGAAGGCAGAGAAAACTGATAATTAAAAGCTGTCTAGAGGGAGGCAGTAGCTCTGGTGCCAAGCAGGGAGAGAAGTCTAAGAAAACAATGGTGAGAGGCCCTATCAAGTGTAAGAGATGTGGGGAGGTTGGCCATCGACAAGCAAGCTATAAGTGTCCACTAAACGGCACAAAGAAAAAGGCAAGCTACAAATCTTGGTATATATCAGTCTTCCTTTTTTTTGTTTGCAACTGACAACATCTTGTGATGAAGGAAAAGAAAGACTAGGAGCAAAAGCTATGGCAGCACAAGTGAGCAACCAACCAATGCTCCTGTTCATGACAGCCCTAGAGTAGTAACCAGGAGGTACTTGCTTGAAATTTTCTAATCATCTCTAATTGTACATGGTTTGCTCATATCATGCGATGTTCTTTTTTCAGTCGCCTAAGCACAATCATATCAGCAGCTGCAACTTCACAAGCATCTCAGCAGTCAGCTAACAAGACAATATCACCTACGAAGATAAGATCACCTAAGAAGAAGACTTGTGATGTCCACTTTTGTATTAGTAATGACCACTTGTGAGGAGCTGTAAATGCTTCTGCTTTTGTAATGGCCACTTGTGGGGAGCTACACACTTTTGTAATTGTTAGAACCTTTTGTAGTGCTTGTAATGCTTCAGGCTGTACTCGTAATGCCTGATACTTGTGATGCTTCAGACAATACTTTTGTAATGCTTCAGACAATACTTCAGTGAAGCTATTTTCAGTCTTAGCCTGTGATGCTTCAGCCTTATCACTTAAAAGTGTTTGTAGCTCGAATTGCATTACAGAATCACAAGCATCACAATGTCATGTCAAATCACTTTTGTCAATTACATCAGCTCATCGGTTCATCAGTTTATATTGTCAATTACATCAGTTCATATTGTCAATTACATCAGTTCATCAGTTCATATTGTCAATTACATCAGTTCATCAGTTCATATTGTCAATTACATCAGTTCATATTGTCAATTACATCACTTCATCAGTTCACAATCTATCACAGTTCTGTCACAATCACAAGCACATTTCATCAGTTCTGTCACAATCTTTGTCACAATCACAAGCACATTTCACAGGGAATTCATAAGCACATTTCAAACTGCGGTTCACACATTGAATCATTTCATTGAAATTGCATTTCAAGCCAACAATGCATTACATCATTCCATTACATCATCACTTAACTAACAACATTACTACACCCAGCAAAGCTAACAATGCAACACATAATATGATCTGGCAAATCTTCAGCATCTTCAACATCCTTGTGTCCAGATCAATAATGATCTTCTCCAACTTGCGCTCATAGTTCATCCCGTCAGTGTCGGCGAGATCTCCAGTGTCGGCACCTTGTTCAAACTTCTCAGAGGAACTCCCAATGTTGACCACACCCGAATTTGCAAGAAACTCATGGTATTGCTCACGCCACATGTAGAACAAGCACCTCCCAGAATCATGAACATCAAAAGCAGGTCTTTTTGCCTAAGTAAGCAACAAACTCACAAGAACATCCAAGAACATCCAAGAACACATCCAGCTAGCCCTAACAAAACAAAGAGTAAAATCGACTTACATCTTGCTCATTCCTCCGACATTTGAAAAAAACCCTACTAGGATTCTTCTTTGATCGCGACACCAACTCTAAAATCCGGTCACCGCATCTAGGGCATGCCACAAGCGGTAACCCACTGGGGATGTACTCCATCGAGGATGACGAAGCACGGAACCGGACCGACGACGTACCTTGCGACATCTTCCCCGAGTAGCGGCGCCGCCGGTCAGAACCCCCTCGCCGGCGTGGCCTACTCCATCGCCGCGACGTGGCCTACTCCATCGCCTTCGTCAGGTCTGAGATGGTCAGGTCTGAGATGGCTAGTGGAGTTCGGCTCGGTCGGTGTTGCCAACAAAAAGTAACATCAGAGAAGACCTGACAGTGGGCCCAAGGGCAAAACGGTCACTCCAACACGAAAATGGGCTGCAAATCATTCTAAAACTCCAAAATGGCATGCCAGCGAGTTACCAACTCTTGAGGGTGGCATTTTATAGTGTGCAATGTACAAAGTGGCATTTGGGTGAAGCCTACTCTTGAGAGTGGCGGAATGACAATTTTCTCTTTATATAGTCTATCTGGTTCTCCTTCAAAGAGAATAGGAAATCCTACTCTCAAAGGAAGTAGGAGTCCTAATTCTATTTAGGATTCGTCTAAGCCTCCTTGTTGCACGCTTCTCCAAGTCTTGAAGGAACATGATACGAGTCACCCTCTTCTCAATATATACCAACCCATCTGCATGTATCCGATATAATCATTGTTGCAATCCTATTTTGGCAAATGTTTCTGGATGGGTTATTTAGACGGGAACCCGTAATCCTGCCCAGTTATTTGTTTATTTTGTTATCAATGGGCACAGGCTGTAACATAGCTAATGAAAATACAAAGGTAGATGTAAATCAGAACTCAGAAGAAGAAATGCAAAATCAAGCGTGCTGAGGAAAACTATTTAATATCATGGGCAACCCTAACAATGTAAATCCTCAGAAAGTATGATATGTGCTCTTCAGAAACATAAAGTTCACTTAGTAAGTAACGAATCTATCGTATATGATTGAAACAGTGAGAGGCAATAAACCAATATGTATTACCGTACAAACAACATGAAATTTAACAGTCTCAACTTTCAGGTTTCATGTGCTGAACAGCTAGCATCATCTGCAGGACAGTGTTTGATTGTGGCGTCAGCCAAACCGCCATAACAAGCAACATCACGATACCGCACACCGCCATCACATGGAGAGGAGAACTTCATCCATGGGCTAGTTACCCAGTGAAGAGTTTCTGCAGGTATTACGATTCCTTATTGTCTACTTAGCATGGTAATGACTAGACAATTGATAAAAAGAAGCAAGCAAAGCTGCCTTATAGTTTGAATTAATGTTATTTATGTAAATATATGACATTACATGAATTACTTGGAAGATTTTTTGTTCTCTATAGATGACCTTTTAAGGTAAAGAAAATATTCAAATTTTCATTGAAAGCAAGCAAACACTAACTTATTCTTTTACTGAAGACTTCTGCTTTCCCCCCTTTGATATTATTTAACTAAGTAATGTTAAAATGCCAGATATTTCTTAAATTAGTAAAAGAACTCAAAATACATGTGCATCCAAAAAATTTGTCAAACTACAACTGATTCTAGTACGAACTACCCTTGGAAATATACCCTGCGGTTTTAACTGCATTGTTAACTCAGCACCTCACACTACTACAAAATGATACATCACTATCGCTTCATCTGTGTCGATTCCAAACTTTTGACTAAAAAACCGATTGTGATACGTGTATGTCATTCGTAAATTTTGGTAATAGGTTATCACAATCGATTCTGAGAAAGAACCGATTGTGATAAGAATCATCATCACAATCGGTTCTTTCTAAGAACCGATTGTGATAACCCGTTTCCTCATCACAATCGGTTCTGAAAAAGAACCGATTGTAATGAGGGGTTTCATTACAATCGGTTCTATTAAACAACCGATTGTGATGATATACCACTTATCACAATCGGTTCTGAGAAAGAACCGATTGTGATGACCTCATTACAATCGGTTCTTTCTCAGAACCGATTGTGATAAGTCCATCATCACAATCGGTTCTTTCTCAGAACCGATTGTGATAACCCGTTTCCTCATCACAATCGTTTCTTTCTAGGAACCGATTGTAATGAGGGACCCCTTATCACAATCGGTTCTTTTTCAGAACCGATTGTGATGAGACTCGCAAGGTTTATATCCTCTCGGGATGAACTCTCCTCTGTTGTTGGTGTTCTAGAGCAAAAAATAACCGTCGCCACCCCGAAAAATAGAACATACTCTTGTTGAAACTTAGACTTGTGGGAGAAAAAATCTGAAATCCTTAAGGATGTGTGTTAAGAGGGTAAGTTGAAGCCCCAGCTTGAGAAGATTTCCCCTCTATTTTCTCTTAGTTGAGGTTTTTAGCATATTTATAAGCAAGCACTTAGTGGTGACGACAACACACATGGAACAAATTACATGCGTGTAGATCATTAAAGAGGGTTGTATTGTAAATAAAGTTGTAAGATTGCCATGTCTAATTGAGACAAGCTAATGCCATTTCAAGGGTAAAGTACCAAAGAAAGTAAAAGTACAAACTTGCCAACTTGTTAACTTGCTGTTGAACCTATTTTAGTTAAAATATACAGGACAATACTTCCATAAGGAAGGAAAGGGAAGAATTTTTCCACTCAACGCATAATTATTAGTAATTACTTGCACATTCTTTCCACTCCATCCAAGAACAACACATAATTCCAAACAATTATTAAAACAATACCAAGAATAATACCGGCACTACTAGTCCTTTCATATTGCAGTCGGTTTCAATTAAAACTGACACTACTAATCAAACCTATTGCTTTTTGTGAAGGCAATGAAAGGAATGCATTTCAATAGCATATATACAGAAAGTTTAGCAAAGTGGAGACCGACTCGGCTTGAACTTAAATTAGATGGAAAATAGAATTAAAGGTGTGGTGGACACCACATCACAATCGGTTCTAGCTGAGAACCGATTGTGATGAGGGGTGTGATCACAATCGGTTCTATCTCAGAACCGATTGTGATGATACCCTCTGAGAACCGATTGTGATGAGGGGTGTGATCACAATCGGTTCTATCTCAGAACCGATTGTGATGACACCCTCATCACAATCGGTTCTAGCTCAGAACCGATTGTGATGAGGGTGGTCATCACAATCGGTTCCTACTGAGAACCGATTGTGATGAGGGGTGTGATCACAATCGGTTCTATCTCAGAACCGATTGTGATGACACCCTCATCACAATCGGTTCTAGCTGAGAACCAATTGTGATGAGGGGTGTGATAACAATCGGTTCTATCTCAGAACCGATTGTGATGACACCTGTCGGGACCCCGAATTTGCAAATCCGGACCCTCTGTGTATTCAGCACTAGTCCAGGAACACGCTAGTGCACACAGTCTTAACATCGGTAAATATCACAATCATACCACTCGATACTAATAAAGTACTTTATTTAAATAGTCAAATCAAGTTACTCGACCTTATGGTCAAGTTACAAATGTATGATTTCGCAGGCTAAACTTATTAAGAGAGAAATAGTAGCAATGGAAAATCAAATAACCGTGGCGCCATCCAAGATACCACAGGCAACCGACCGGCTCGCTTCCCTAAGTAGACAGTTCCTCTTGGAGCTCCTCCTCCAAAGCTGGTGTAGTCTCCTCTTCAACTGGTGTTGTATTGTGGCAAGGGTGAGTACTTGGTACTCAGCAAGTCATGCACAGAATGCAAACTAATATACTATATGCATGGCTTGGTACAAAGGAATAGCTCAAGGTATTTTTGCAGTAAACAGCATTTAACAAGTATCATAAGTAGATTCGAGCAGTAGAAACAAGTAAAGCATAAATAACTTTTCAAGGAGTTTAATAAACATCTTTTTCATCCTAATCCACATTTCCATCAACATCATTATTAATCCAACGCAACCTTTCAGATCCAAGTTATTTTTGAGAAAATCTAACCCTTGACTGTAATTCCTGAGCGATGTCCAATACCGCAGACACGGCTATTCGAATAGATTCTACACTCTGCAGAGGTTATGCACTTTACCCACAAGATACAGTCAAACACCACAAAGGCGAGTTCCCGTAACAAAGTCTTTCGGAAACTTCTAACAATACAAGTGGTCCTCCTGCTATTGCACACTAACCCTTCCCTTAGCTAAGGCGAAGTTTAGGCCAATCAACCGTTAGATGGGTACTGGCCTCGGCCCGATGCGCTCCTGTACAACTTACACAAAGGGTGTAGTTGACCTCCTGAGGTCCCACAGGTACGTTATTAGCAACTTAGTCAACTAGGTCCGTCCCATTACAGACATGTGGTTGCACGTTAGACCCAGTTCAAAGGCTTGCAAGGTTAAGTCCTTAGGGTGACCAGGGCAAGTGTAACACCCCAAAATTTTGCTTTCCTTAAATTCATGTGTGGTTTGGCACTTTGGTGAATTTTTGGAATTTTCTGGAATTTATTTGGATTTATTTGGAATTTATTTGAATTTATTCCATTTTGAAATAATTAAAGAATTTAATTTTGCAAATAAAATTTTGTTGGAAATATTTTATTTGAGTCCAAAATGATCCAAAGTATTTTCCAGAATTTTTCTGGAATTTTTCTGAGTCATTTGCTATTTTTAATGAATTAAATGAATTACTGGAAATTATTTTAAATATTAAATCGCTGGAAATTCAACTCGGTCGAGTATCGTTCATCCGACCGAAGTCGGAACCGAGTCGGACTCGAGTCAGACCGAGCGATTGACTCGATCAAACCAAATCAAAACCACTAACCGATCCCAACCGTTGGATCAAGATCCAACGGTGAGATCCGCCCGTCTCGATTCGAGCCGTATCCGGCCCGGATCCGATCGCGCCCGTCGCGATCGTGGCCGTTGATCGTGCCACGTGGGCCAGGCGTCGTCGTCTCCGCCGAGACCGAAGCCAGACTCCTCGCCGCGTCGCGCCGTGTAGGATTAGGGTTCCGTCCCGTGCACGCATGCCGAGGGTATTTAAGTACCGGGAGGTACCCCAAGGACCGCCGTGATCCCGCGCCCTTTCTGCTCTACTTCACCGAGCCTTAGTCGCCGTAGATTCGCCGGAATCGCTCGCCGAACTCTGGCGCCTCTCTCCGCTGCGGTTTTGCTCGATTCCGCCGTCAGTCGTCTTCGCCGAAGGAGCCCAGATCTGGAACCCCCGAAGCCAGGCGCACCCGAAGAGACCTTTCACTTCGTCGGAGCTGCACGGACACGCCGCGTGGGAGGTCGTCGTCTACGTCTCCGGTGCCCAAGCCTCGCCGCGCCATCGCCGGACCTCGCGAGCTCTGTGGACCGTCCGATCTTGATCGTGCGGTTGAGGTGAGTTCACGTGTTCCAAACCCGATTAGATCTGGACCGTTGGATCAAGATCCAACGGTTCACAATCGCCACGTGCCGTAGTAGTGATTATTATAGGATTAGATCTGGACCGTCCGATCTAGATCGAACGGCCCACGATCAACGAGTAGATTCAACGCGTTAACCCTGGATCTAATCGCGGCCGTCGAATTTCAAATCAACGGTCGGGATTGCGCCACGTGTCGGGAAGTTGGACCGACGCGGTCAGCGCCGTCCACGCTGGCAGGTAGACGCCGACACGCCGGCCCGCGTGTCGAGGGCTCGCATGTCACGGCCGACCCAGCCTAAGCGCCGACGTCACCCATGACGTCATCGATGGTCCCACCTGTCGCCACCGTGGTGAGCCGCCGACGTCGGCCGATGACGCTACCCGAGTGGTCCCACATGTCGACCGACACGTAGAGTCGTGGGCCGAGTCCACGGTGGACCCAAGCCGGCGTGGACCAAGCCCATGGACCGGTGGCGTCGACCAACCAATCGAAGGCTGCCACGTGTCCATGCCGACGCAATAATTAATTTCGAAAAAGAAAATGATTTATTAATTCGAAATAATGATTTCAGATTTTGTTTCAAACTTCAAACGCTTATAACTTTTGCGTTTCAACTCCGATTTGAGTGATTCAAATTTCTAAATTTGTATAAAAATGAGATCTACCTAAATATGAATTTTATTTAATTTTTGGACTAAAGTTTTTCTCTGCAAAATTATTTAAATGATTATTTAAACTTTAAATAATCATAACTTTTGCGTCTTAACTCCAAATTTGACGATTCCAGTTTCTAAAAATCCAGAAAATTATGTTCTCTCTGTTTATGGATTTTATTTGGAGTTTTGGGATGTTTTTGGCCTATTGTTTATTTGTGTTTTGCTATTTGCACGCTTTACGAGTAGACGTTGAAGTGCCGGAAGGATTCGAAGGAGAAGTATTGACTCAGGATCCAACTCAAGACCAAGAGCAAGTACTTTTTGAAGGCAAGTTGTGCTTTGACCATGTTGATCCTATTTCGAAATCTATTTTGATTTAAACTATTGCATGCTAGTTCAATTAGAAAAATACTTTGTTTAAACATGGGGTTAGATAAGTACCAATTTGTTTGTATGACACCTTGATTATTTAAGTATGTGCCATGACCCTTGTCACCCTAGTTGTGGATTACTAGTTGGACATTATTAGATTGCCAACATGGGTTTTAGACCGTTGTAGTATAACGCTTAGACACACTACGTGCTCATGACATGGTTTTGGACAATCAAATGTTAATATTGACTTAATGATATATTGAACCTGTTTTGGAAAGGTATCATGTGATGTTGATAGCACGTGGTGCTTGGTAATCAAGCGGGGTTTTGATAAATAGTTTTCGGCCAGGGGCATGTGGCAAGAATGATCGTGGGCGGTGTGGCACCGGGATGTTGATTTGGTTCTTCGGGTAGTCTTGCCCTGGTCATCCTAAGGACTTAACCTTGCAAGCCTTTGAACCGGGTCATACTTGCAACCACATGGTGGAATGGGACGGCCCTAGTTGACTAAGTCGCTAAGGACTCACTTGTGGAGCCTCAGGGTGTCAATTACACCGTTTGTGTGATTGTACGGGGGAGCGTATCGTGGCCGTGGCCAGATACCCATCTAACGGTGTGTTGGTCCCATACTTCGCCTTGGCTAAGGGAAGGGATGGTGTAGAGCACGAACCGGAGAGGACCACCTGTGTTGTTTGAGGCTTCCGAAAGGCTTTATTCTGAGGAACTTCGCCTTTGTGGTGTTTATGTATCTTGTGGGTAAAGTGCATAACCTCTGCAGAGTGTAGAATCTATTTAAATAGCCGAGTCCACGGTACTGGACAATGCTCGGGGATTACAGTCAAGGGTTAGACTTTCTGAAAATAACTTGGATTTGAAAGGTTGGTTTGGTTTAATAATGATGGAAATGTGGTTTAGGATGGGGAAAAATGTTTATTAAACTTCTTGAAAAGTTATTTACGCTTTACTTATTTCTACTGCTTTCGAATCTACTTATATTACTTGTCAAAAGCTGTTTACTGCAAATATACCTTGAGCTATTCCTTTGTACCAAGCCATGCATATAGTATATTAGCTTGCATTCTGTGCATGACTTGCTGAGTACCAAGTACTCACCCTTGCCTCAACACAACACCAGTTGAAGAGGAGACTACGCCAGCTTCGGAGGAGGAATTCCAAGAGGATCCGTCTACTTAGGGAAGCGAGCCCAGTCAGTTGCCTGTGGTATACTGGATGGCGCCACGAAGTTATTTGATTTTCCGCTGCTATTATCTCTCTTTTAATAAGTTTTGCCTTGCGAGGCATATATTTGTAACTTGGCCATAAGGTCGAGTAACCAGTTTGGTTATTTAAATAAAGTACTTGATAACATCGAATGGTATGATTGTGATATTTACCGATGTTAAGACTGTGTGCACTAGCGCGTTCCTGGACTAGTGCTGAATACACAGAGGGTCCGGATTTGCAAATTCGGGGTCCCGACAGAGGTGGTATCAGAGCCAGGTTGACTGTAGGCTCAACCCTAGCTAGAATGGTCGTAGTGAGGATAAAACCTATTTTCTAAAGCTAAAAAAATTGTCAAGATAAGAAATGACATCTCGACTTACCCCATTCTCTCCTTTCTTGTCTCCTGCTGAATTTTCCCTTACCTTGTCACAATTTAAAAATTCCGAGTTCTTACGTAAAGCACTCTTGTGACAGATGGAGGAAGAGTTCAACTACGTTGATCTGGGAGTTGGTCACGCTGCAGAACTTTGGCATATGCTACAGACTCTCGGAGATTTTGAGAAGCCCCAATACCAAGTGGAAGTGATCAGACAAGCGGGATTGATCAAGGCTTGTGACGTAAGGATTGAGGTACCTGCTAGGAAAAAGGGCCCAGGCAATCGCCCGATACACCGTGCCTTTGCCAGAGATCTACAATACAGATGGGTATCCAAGAAGTATCACGACGAGCAATGCGACACATTACCCGTATCTACGCCAGAGAATTGAGGTGGAAATGCGGTGTTCCGTTACCATCCGCGCAGCGATAACCTTCTTGACCCGAAGGCGATTCAGGATGAGGATGCCACGGTTACACAGTTGGCACGATTTGTCGTCATCCAGGAAGATGTACTGGATAATACAAGCAAGGAGCTACAGAAGGCCCGCAAGGAAATCACGACAGAGAAGAAACAGATGGCGGGAAGCTCAAGAGTATGTGGCACACCTTCTGCGAAGGATTGACGAGTTGGAGATGACTTTGTACCGGACTGGACTCCGGAGCGATTTTGAGCTACACGAGCCAGATCCGGAGGAGTCGGATCTCGATGAGGACACTGTTTCTTCGACTACCACAGAGGACACGATTCTTTGGACATGGCAATCGTTTCGGCGCCTATGCCACACACCGTACCCGAGCCGTGGAGGTTTTCTCGATGAGTGAGCATAGGTTCTATAGTGAGACTCCTTCGCCGAGTCGCGTCATAGAATAAAGAGTCACCCTTTTAGGCGTTAGACTCGAGTTAGTTCGATTTGGATTTGCTTTGTTTGTTGAGTGTGCATTATGTGTTGCAAGGCCCTTAGGCATTGTAAGCAGCCATACCAAGTTACTAATAATAAAGTTGGACCTTAAGGCTACACCTTTCGCCCCGCATAAGTTCCATATTACTTGTCTATTCTTGTTTCCCTCTCATCTCTAAACCTAGAGCAAATCGGCGGATGGTGAATACCCGTGGAAACTTTGGAAGCAATGGGAGTGGTTCTCGCCACAGAAAACCCCAATGATGGAGCACCGGCACCGCCACTTGGATATGCAGAATTTCGGAGCTTTTCTTGCTGCCCGCTCGATTGATGATTGCTATGATGCAACAAATGCAGCACGTCCTTTGCTCAGGCCACTTTGCTAATCAAGTTAATCGGGGACCACGCTGAATACAAGGCTGTCAGAGTTCATGAGAACTCACCCACCCACTTTCTCTGGGAATGCCAATCCATTGGAGGCCGATGATTGGTTAAGATCAATCGAGAGGAAGCTACACATAGCTCAATGCATAGGAAATGAGAAGGTACTCTACGCTTCTCATCAGTTGGAAGGAGACGGCCAGAATGGTGGGAGAACTTACGTGCCACGCAGAGAACCCTCAAGATATCACTTGGGAAGAGTTCACAGTGCATTAAGCGATTATCACGTACCTGAGGGAATCATGGACCTTAAGAAGGAGGAGTTCAGAGCACTGAAGCAAGGTAATCAGCCAGTGGCCGATTACCTGAACAAGTTCACACAGCTAGCACGCTACGCACCTGAGGATGTAGCGACAGATAAATCCAGACAGTCTCGTTTTATGAAGGGACTTAACTCAGGATTGCAAGTAGGGTTGATCACCCACACCTTTCCAGATTTCCAAGAGTTGGTGAATAAGGCACTTATTCTTGAGGACAAGCGCAAGGAACTGGATGAGAACAGGAAGCGCAGGATGCAACAAAGAAGGATCACGCCAGGAACGCATAGCGGCGCTGAGAGTTGCACCAAATCAATTCTTGATTCCAACCACGAATGCAACAAGGACACCATCCCGGCACCAAGACCTGCCAATCGAACTACTGCACCCAGCCCCGCTAGAAACGCTACCCGAGCGATCGGCAAGAACAGTGAGACGTTGCTACAAGCGCAACGAGCCAGGACACTTTGCCAACAGCTTGTCCAAAGAAGACAGCGAGGAGTGACCCTAGTTCGCTTCAATCTAGGAACCACCCAGCTAGGGCGCCCGGCACAGGAGCCACACCCCCAGGCCGTGGTGAGAGGCCGAGTCAACCATGTCACCGCGGATGCACTGCGAGAATGCTACGGACGTCGTCTTGGGTAAGTTACTTGTTAACTTTCAGTACACCTTGATTTTGTTTGACTCTGGAGCTTCGCATTCGTTTGTTTCGCAAGGCTTTGCTACTAGAAATGATTTGAGGATTGCAAGGCTTAAGTGCATGCTTTTAGTTCAAACCCACAGTTCCGAACTCCGAGCGAAAGTAGGATGTTCCGGGTGAGAATACTAATGGATGGAATAGAGTTCCTAGCAAACCTTATAATTTTGGAAACCCGGACCTAGGCGTTATATTGGGAATGGATTGGTTATCCAAGCACAAAGGTCAGATTGGATTGTGGACGAAGGACTATCTCGATTGAGAGCCGTGTGGGAAGAAAGTGGAATTTCAAGCCCACTGCGGTTAGAGAGGGACAGTTGATGGTTAACAGTACCAAGGCAATCGGCATAGAGGATGTCCGGTAGTGAATGAGTACCCAGATGTTTTTCCCCGAAGATCTACAGTATGCCGCAGACGAGGACATAGAGTTTGTGATAGAGCTTGTACTGCACAAGACCGATAGCAAAGAGACCTATCGGATGTCCACCGAGGAGTTGGTAGAGATGAAGAAACAGCTAGAAGAGTTAATGGAGAAAGGATTTATCGAGGCCGAGTTAAATCGTAGTGGGAGCACCGCTTTGTTTGTCAAGAAGAAGGGCGGGAGTTTCGGGATGCGCATTGACTACCGTGCACTCAACGAAGTCACCGTGAAGAATAAGTATCTGCTACCCAGGATTGATGATTTGTTTGATCGATTAAGAGGAGCCGAGTTTTCTCCAAGATTGATCCGAGATCGGGATACCATCGATTGAAGATCCGATCGGAAGATATTCAAGACTGCATTCTCGTCAAGATATGGACATTACGAGTTTACTGATTATGTCCTTTGGGTAACGAATGCGCCGGCTTATTTCATGAATATGATGAATAAGGTGTTCATGGAATATTTGGACAAGTTTGTCGTCATGTTCATAGACGATATCCTAATCTACTCCAAGGCGAGGAGTGAACATGCCGAACACTTAAGGCGAGTTTTGGAAAAGTGAGGAGCGACAACTTTTCGCCAAGTTCAGCAAGTGTGATTTTTGGAAGGACAAGGTGGAGTTTCTTGGACATGTAATGACCCGCAAGAAGTCGCCGTAGATCCAAGCAAAGTAGAAGTGTGTTACATTGGGAGCGTAGAAGGCTGTGACCCAGTTGAGTTTCCTTGGAATGGCAGGATACTACCGCCGTTTCATCGAAGGCTTCTCGACAATTGCGAAACCTCTTACGCAATCGCTGAAGAAGGAAAAGAAGTTTGCATGGGCGCTTTAATGTGAGAAAGGATTTCGTGAGCTGAAAGCGATTGGCGTCGGCCGGTGTTAGTTCTACCGGATGTTGCTCAAAGCTTCGATATTTATTGTGACGCATCGCGCCAAGGACTTGGATGTGTGCTAATGCAGAATGGAAAGGTCGTCGCTTATGCATCAAGGCAGTTGAGGCCGCATGAGGAAAATTATCCGACACATGACTTAGAGTTAGCTGCCGTAGTGCATGCTTTGAAGATATGGCGTCACTATCTGATCGGAAACAGATGTGAAGTATATACGGATCATAAGAGCCTTAAGTACATATTCACCCAGTCGGATCTGAATATGAGGCAAAGGAGATGGTTGGAGTTGATCAAGGACTATAATGTTGGAATCCATTACCACCCCGGGAAGGCCAACGTAGTAGCCGATGCCCTGAGTCGGAGAAGCCATACCATGAGTACGTTGCTAGCCACAAGTCAGGATGAGTTATGTGAGGATTTTCAGAAAATGAAGATTGAGGTTGTACCTAGCGGATTCTTGGCCGCATTAGAAGTAAAGCCTACCCTAGAGGATCAGATCCGAGAAGGACAGAAGGATGATGACAAGATCCGCAGGATTAAGTCCATCAAGGAGGAAGGCAAGGCAGAGGACTTCAAGTTGGATGAGCAAGGCACGTTGTGGATGAAGGATCGCATTTGTGTGCCTAACAAAAAGGAGTTAAAGCAACTGATTTTGGAAGAAGCCCATGACTCCAAGTACTCAATTCATCCCGAAGCGCCAAGATGTATCGAGGATCTGAAGGAGAGATTCGGTGGCCGAGTATGAAGCGTGAAGTTGCCGAGCATGTTGCATTGTGCGACGTATGCCGAGAGTCAAGGCAATGCATCGTAGACCAAAGGATTGCTACAACCGAAAATACCCGAGTGGAAGTGGGAGGAAATCGGAATGGATTTCATTACCGGTTTGCCAAGACTCAAGGAGGTTATGACTCCATATGGGTTATAGTGGATCGCTTGACTAAAGTAGCCCATTTTATCCCCGTGAAGACCACTTACTCGGAGATAAATTAGCGTAATTATACATGATCGGGATTGTCTGCTTGCACGGAGTGCCAAAGAGGATTGTATCGGACGAGGTACCCAATTTACCTCAAGGTTCTGGAATAAGTTGCATGAAGCCATGGGAACCCGTTTGAACTTGATGCGTTATCATCCACGCAGGCGGATGGACAGACCAGAAAGAGTCAACCAGATTCTGGAGGATATGTTGAGAGCTTGTGCATTGGCTTATGCTACCTCTTGGGATAAGAGTTTACCGTATGCCGAGTTCGATTACAACAATAGTTACCAAGCTAGTTTACTGAGATGTCACCTTTTGAGGCCTTTGTATGGTCGACCACTGTCGGACGCCATTGAATTGGAATGAGACCGTGGCCAGCTGTGTCTTTGGGCCTGATATTCTTCAAGAGGTCAAGAGCGGTCGCCATGATTAGGGAAAGGTTGAAGATAGCCCAATCTCGACAGAAGAGTTATCTTGACAATCGTCGCCGAGATTTGAGTTTTGAACCGTAAGACTTTGTATACCTCGAGTTACGCCTCTCGGGGAGTTAAGAGGTTCCATGCCAAAGGGAAACTCGCACCCGTTATGTTGGACCATTTAAGATTTTGAGTCGCAGAGGCGGTTGCTTATCACCGGAGTTGCCACGATCGTTGGCGAGGAGTGCATGATGTATTCCATGTGTCCCAGATTGAAGAAGTGCCTCAGAGTTCCTGAGGAGCAGACACCGCTAGAGTTAATTGAGTTGCAAGAGGACTTGACTTATAAGGAGCATCCCGTGAGGATTACGGACACAATGGATCGAGAAACTAGAAACAAGTCAACCCGTTCAGTAGAGTTCGATTGGAGCAACCATGAAGAAAGCGGCGACTTGGGAGCGTGAAGAGGATTTGAAGAAAGAATTTCCAAACCTATTCCTTTAGTAAGCCCTGAATCTCGGGGACGAGATTCTATTAAGGGGGGGAGGTTTGTAACACCCCAAAATTTTGCTGTCCTTAAATTCATGTGTGGTTTGGCACTTTGGTGAATTTTGGAATTTTCTGGAATTTATTTGGATTTATTTGGAATTTATTTGAATTTATTCCATTTTGAAATAATTAAAGAATTTAATTTTGCAAATAAAATTTTGTTGGAAATATTTTATTTGAGTCCAAAATGATCCAAAGTATTTTCGAATTTTTAGAATTTTCTGAGTCATTTGCTATTTTTAATGAATTAAATGAATTACTGGAAATTATTTTAAATATTAAATCGCTGGAAATTCAACTCGGGTCGAGTACTGTTCATCCGACCGAGTCGGAACCCGAGTCGGACTCGAGTCCGACCCAAGCCAGTTGACTCGATCAAACCAGCTCAAAACCCTAACCGATCCCAACCGTTGGATCAAGATCCAACGGCTGAGATCCGCCCGTCTGCGGTTCGAGCCATATCCGGCCGGATCCGATCGCGCCCCGTCGATCGTGGCCGTTGATCGTGCCACGTGGGCCAGGTGTGCGTCGTCGTCTCCGCCGAGACCGAGCCGGACTCCTCCGCCGCGTCGCCGCCGTGTAGGATTAGGGTTCCGTCCCGTGCACGCATGCCGAGGGTATTTAAGTACCGGGAGGTACCCCGAGGACCGCCGTGATCCCGCGCCCTTTCTGCTCTACTTCACCGAGCCTTAGTCGCCGTAGATTCGCCGGAATCGCTCGCCGGAGCTACAGCACCTCTCCGCTGCGGTTTTGCTCGATTCCGCCGCCGTCCGTCGTCTTCCGCCGAGAAGGAGCCCAGATCTGGAACCCCCGAAGCCAGGCGCACCCGAAGAGACCTTTCACTTCGTCGGAGCTGCACGGACACGCCGCGTGGGAGGTCGTCGTCTACGTCTCCGGTGCCCAAGCCTCGCCGCGCCATCGCCGGACCTCGCGAGCTCTGTGGACCGTCCGATCTTGATCGTGCGGTTGAGGTGAGTTCACGTGTTCCAAACCCGATTAGATCTGGACCGTTGGATCAAGATCCAACGGTTCACAATCGCCACGTGCCGTAGTAGTGATTATTATAGGATTAGATCTGGACCGTCCGATCTAGATCGAACGGCCCACGATCAACGAGTAGATTCAACGCGTTAACCCTGGATCTAATCGCGGCCGTCGAATTTCAAATCAACGGTCGGGATTGCGCCACGTGTCGGGAAGTTGGACCGACGCGGTCAGCGCCGTCCACGCGCGCGTGCGTGTGACGCTGACACGCGGGGCCCGCGTGTCAGAGGGCCCGCATGTCAGCGGCTGACCCAGCCAAGCGCTGACGTCACCCATGACGTCATTGGTGGGTCCCACTGCCGACACCGTGGTGAGCCGAGCCCGACGTCAGCGATGACGTCACCCGAGTGGTCCCACATGTCAGCGACACGTAGAGTCATGGACCGAGTCCACGGTGGACCCAAGCCGAGCGTGGACCAAGTCCATGGACTGGCTGACGTCAGCCAACCAATCAGAGGCTGCCACGTGTCCATGCTGACGCAATAATTAATTTCCGAAAAAGAAAATGATTTATTAATTCGAAATAATGATTTCAGATTTTGTTTCAAACTTCAAACGCTTATAACTTTTGCGTTTCAACTCTGATTTGAGTGATTCAAATTTCTAAATTTGTATAAAAATGAGATCTACCTAAATATGAATTTTATTTAATTTTTGGACTAAAGTTTTTCTCTGCAAAATTATTTAAATGATTATTTAAACTTTAAATAATCATAACTTTTGCGTCTTAACTCCAAATTTGACGATTCCAGTTTCTAAAAATCCAGAAAATTATGTTCTCTCTGTTTATGGATTTTATTTGGAGTTTTGGGATGTTTTTGGCCTATTGTTTATTTGTGTTTTGCTATTTGCACGCTTTACGAGTAGACGTTGAAGTGCCGGAAGGATTCGAAGGAGAAGTATTGACTCAGGATCCAACTCAAGACCAAGAGCAAGTACTTTTTGAAGGCAAGTTGTGCTTTGACCATGTTGATCCTATTTCGAAATCTATTTTGATTTAAACTATTGCATGCTAGTTCAATTAGAAAAATACTTTGTTTAAACATGGGGGTTAGATAAGTACCAATTTGCTGTATGACACCTTGATTATTTAAGTATGTGCCATGACCCTTGTCACCCTAGTTGTGGATTACTAGTTGGACATTATTAGATTGCCAACATGGGTTTTAGACCGTTGTAGTATCTTTGCTTAGACACACTACGTGCTCATGACATGGTTTTGGACAATCAAATGTTAATATTGACTTAATGATATATTGAACCTGTTTTGGAAAGGTATCATGTGATGTTGATAGCACGTGGTGCTTGGTAATCAACTGGGGTTTTGATAAATAGTTTTCGACCGGGGCATGTGGCAAGAATGATCAGGTGGGCCAGTGTGGCACTGGGGATGTTGATTTGGTTCTTCGGGTAGTCTTGCCCTGGTCATCCTAAGGACTTAACCTTGCAAGCCTTTGAACTGGGTCATACTTGCAACCACATGGCTGGAATGGGACGGCCCTAGTTGACTAAGTCGCTAAGGACTCACTTGTGGAGCCTCAGGGTGTCAATTACACCGTTTGTGTGATTGTACGGGGGAGCGTATCGTGGCCGTGGCCAGATACCCATCTAACGGTGTGTTGGTCCCATACTTCGCCTTGGCTAAGGGAAGGGATGGTGTAGAGCACGAACCGGAGAGGACCACATGTGTTGTTTGAGGCTTCCGAAAGGCTTTGTTACGGGAACTCGCCTTTGTGGTGTTTGACTGTATCTTGTGGGTAAAATGCATAACCTCTGCAGAGTGTAGAATCTATTTAAATAGCCGAGTCCACTGTGATCGACAATGCTCGGGGATTACAGTCAAGGGTTAGACTTTCTGAAAATAACTTGGATTTGAAAGGTTGGTTTGGTTTAATAATGATGGAAATGTGGTTTAGGATGGGGAAAAATGTTTATTAAACTTCTTGAAAAGTTATTTACGCTTTACTTATTTCTACTGCTTTCGAATCTACTTATATTACTTGTCAAAAGTCACATTTCTTTGCAAATATACCTTGAGCTATTCCTTTGTACCAAGCCATGCATATAGTATATTAGCTTGCATTACAGGCATGACTTGCCGAGTACCAAGTACTCACCCTTGCCTCAACACAACACCAGTTGAAGAGGAGACTACGCCAAACCGGAGGAGGAATTCCAAGAGGATCCGTCTACTTAGGGAAGCGAGCCCGATCGGTTACTGTGGTATCTTGGATGGCGCCACGAGTTATTTGATTTTCATTGCTATTATCTCTCTTTTAATAAGTTTTGCCTTGCGAGGCATATATTTGTAACTTGGCCATAAGGTCGAGTAACGATTTAGTTATTTAAATAAAGTACTTGATAACATCGAATGGTATGATTGTGATATTTACCGATGTTAAGACTGTGTGCACTAGCGCGTTCCTGGACTAGTGCTGAATACACAGAGGGTCCGGATTTGCAAATTCGGGGTCCCGACAGCAAGACTACCCGAAGAACCAAATCAACATCCCCAATGCCACAACTGGCCCACCTGATTATTCTTGCCACATGCCCCGGTTGAAAAACTATTTATCAAACCCCAGTTGATTACCATGCACCACGTGCCATCAACATCACATGATACCTTTCCAAAACAGGTTCAATATATCATTAAGTCAATATTAACATTTGTTTGTCCAAAATCATGTCATGAGCACGTAGCAGGTCTAAGCAGTTTACTACAACGGTCTAAAACCCATGTTGGCAAGTTAATAATGTCCAACTAGTAAACCACAACTAGGGTGACAAGGGGCCATGGCACATATTTAAGTAATCAAGGTGTCATACAGCAAATTGGTATTTATCTAATTCCCCAAATTTAAATAAAGTATTTTCTAATTGAACTAGCATGCAATAGGTTAAATCAAAATAGATTTCGAAATAGGATCAACATGGTCAAAGCACAACTTGCCTTCAAAAAGTACTTGTTCTTGGTCTTGAGTTGGATCCTGAGTCAATACTTCTCCTTCAAATCCTTCCGGCACTTCAACGTCTACTCGTAAAGCGTGCAAATAGCAAATACACGAATAAACAATAGGCAAAAAGTATCCAATCATCCAAATAAAATCCATAAACAGAGAGAACATAATTTTATGAATTTTTAGAAAGCTGGAATCGTCAAATTTGGAGTTAAAAGCATAAAGTTATGATTATTTAAAGTTTAAATAATCAATTAAATAATTTTACAGAGAAAAACATTAGTCAAAAAATTAAATAAAATTCATAATTAGGTAGGTATCAATTTTGTACAAATTTAGAAATTTGAATCACTCAAATCGGAGTTGAAGCATAAAGTTATAAGCGTTTAAAATTTGAAACAAAATCAAATCATTATTTCGAATTAATAAATCATTTTCTTTTTTCGAAATTAATTATTGCGTCGGCTGGACACGTAGCAACCGCCGATTGGTTGGTGGCGTCACCGATCCATGGACTTGGTCCACGCCGGCTCGGTCTACCGTGGACTCGGTCCACGGCTCCTTGTGTCAGCGGCGGTGGGTCCCCTCGGGTGGCGTCACTGGCGGCGTCGGCCGGGCTCACCACAGGCGGCAGTGGGACCCGGCTGGCGTCATTCTTGGCGTCGGCGCTCATTGGGACGGCCGTGACATCTTGAGCGCCATGGCGTCGATGTGGCGTCATGGTGCGAGTAGGTGGCCGCCGACATGCGGGCCCGCGTGTCGGCGTCACACGCCGCGCCGCGCGTGGGCGCGGCCGCGCGGTCGGCCTTCCCGACGCGTGGAGCAATCTCGGCCGTTTATTTGAAAATCAACGGCCCAGTTAGATTCGCTCTCACGCCGTTTGGGTTAACGCGTTTGATCTGGGCCGTTGGATCTAGATCCTACGGCCGATTGGATCTGGGGATTTGGATTGGGATCTCACCGTGAGATGACGTGGCGTGATCTGGGGCGTTGGATCTTGATCGGACGGCCGAGAAGCTTCGGCGGCAGCGATGGCGTCTTGGCGGGGCTGGGACGGCGACACGAGCAACGGCGTTTGCGGGCTCCTCCGGCGAGGTGAGTGGTCCTTCGTGCGTCTCGTCGCGGTGAGTCCGGTCAGGGGTCAACGGCGGGGGCGGACGGCGGCGAGCAAGCAAAAACCGCGGAGAAGTGCTACAACTCCGGCGAGCGATTGCGGCGCGCGTCGAAACGCTGCGATGGCGACGGCTAGGCAACGCGGCTGCGCAAGGTCAAGGTGGTCCTCGGTGTGATCCGGCATTAAATAGCCTGGGCTTCCGCGCTAAAAACGTAAACCTAATCCCTCACGGCGGCGGGCGGCGGCGAGTCCGGCTTCGGACTTCGGCAGAGACGACGACGGAGGACCGTCCACGTGGCGCGATCAACGGCCCACGATTGGCTCGGAAGCGCCGCGGATCCGGATCGGATCCGATCGAGCAATCTTGGCGCGGATCCCGGCCGTTGGATCTTGATCCGACGGTCCACAATGGTTAGGGTTTGGGCCAGTTCGACCGAATCACGTGGCTCGGTCGGACTCGAGTCCGACTTCGAGTTCCGACTTCGATCGGATGAACGATACTTGACCCGACTCGATTTTCTAGCGAATTAATATTTAAAATAATTTCGATAATTCATTTAATTCATTAAAAATAGCAAAATACTCGAAAAATTCGGAAAAATTACGGAAAATATTTTAGGGTATTTGGGACTCAAATAAAATATTTCCAACAAAATTTTATTTGCAAAATTAAATTCTTTAATTATTTTAAAATGGAATAAATTCCAATAAATTCCAAATAAATCCAAATAAATTCCAGAAAATTCCAAAAATTCACCAAAGTACCAAATCACACATGGATTTAAGAAAAGCAAAATTTTGGGGTGTTACAAACCTCCCCCCCTTAATAGAATTTCGTCCCCGAGATTCAGGGCTTACTAAAGGAATAGGTTTGGAAACTCTTTCCTCAAATCCTCTTCGCGTTCCCAAGTTGCTTCACTCTCCGTGTGGTTGCTCCACTGTACTCTACAGAAACGGGTTGACTTATTTCTGGTCTCTCGATCCATAGTGTCCAAAATCTTTACGGGATGCTCCTTGTAAGTCAAATCTTCTTGCAACTCAATTGACTCTAGCGGTGTCTGTTCCTCAGGTACTCAGAGACACTTCTTCAACTGGGACACATGGAATACGTCATGTACTCCTGCTAACGACTGTGGCAACTCCGGTGATAAGCAACTTCGCCTCTGCGACTCAAAATCTTAAATGGTCCAACATAGCAGAGTGCGAGTTTCCCTTTGGCATGGAACCTCTTAACTCCCCCGAGAGGCGTAACTCGAGGTATACAAAGTCTTACGGTTCAAAACTCAAGTCTCGGCGACGGTTGTCGACATAACTCTTCAGCCGTGATTGGGCTATCTTCAACCTTTCCCGATCACGGCAATCGCTCTTCACTTCTTGAAGAATATCAGGCCGAAGACACGCGGCCACGGTCTCATTCCAATTCAATGGCGTCCGACAGTCGACCATACAAAGGCCTCAAAAGGTGACATCGTAAACTAGCTTGGTAACTATTGTTGTAATCTGAACTCGGCATACGGCAAACTCTTATCCCAAGAGGTAGCATAAGCCAATGCACATGCTCTTAACATATCCTCCGAGTCTGGTTGACTCTTTCGATGCATCCATCCGTCTGTGGATGATAGGTCATCTTGAAGTTTAAACGGGTTCCCATGGCTTCGTGCAACTTATTCCATAACCTTGAGGTAAATTGGGTACCTCTGTCCGATACAATCCTCCTTGGCACTCCGTGCAAACAGACGATCCTGATCATGTACAACTCTGCTAACTTATCTCCCGAGTAGGTGGCCTTCACGGGGATAAAATGGGCTACTTTGGTCAAACGATCCACTATAACCCATATGGAGTCATAACCTCCTTGAGTCTTAGGCAAACCGGCAATGAAATCCATTCCGATTTCCTCCCACTTCCACTCGTGTATTTTCAGTAATTTGTAGCAATCCTGCTGGTCTCTGATGCATTGCCTTGACTCTCTGGCATACGTCGCACAATGCAACATGCTCGGCAACTTCACGCTTCATGCTCAGCCACCATAATCTTTCCTTCAAATCCTGATACATTTTGGCGCTTCCAGGATGAATTGAGTACTTGGAGTCATGGGCTTCTTCCAAAATCAGTTGCTTTAATTCCTTCTTGTTGGGCACACAAATGCAATCCTTCATCCATAACGTGCCTTGCTCATCCAACTTGAAGTCCTCTGCCTTGCCTTCCTCCTTGATGGACTTAATCATGCGGATCTTGTCATCATCCTTCTGTCCTTCCCGGATCTGATCCTCTAGGGTAGGCTTCACTTCCAATGCGGCCAAGGATCCGCTAGGTACCACCTCAATCTTCATTCTCTGGAAATCCTCACATAGCTCATCCTGACTTGTGGCTAGCAACATGCTCACAGTATGGCTTTTCCGACTCAAGGCATCGGCAACTACGTTGGCCTTCCCGGGATGGTAATGGATTCCAACATTGTAGTCCTTGATCAACTCTAACCATCTCCTTTGCCTCATATTCAGATCCGACTGAGTGAATATGTATTTAAGGCTCTTATGATCCGTATACACTTCACATCTGTTCCCGATCAGATAGTGACGCCATATCTTCAAGGCATGCACTACGGCAGCTAACTCTAGGTCATGCGTCGGATAATTCTCCTCATGCGGCCTCAACTGCCTTGATGCATAAGCGACGACCTTTCCATTCTGCATCAGCACACATCCAAGACCTTGGCGCGATGCGTCACAATAAATGTCAAAGCTTTGAGCAACATCCGGTAGAACTAACACCGGTGCTGATGTCAATCGCTTTTTCAGCTCCTGAAATCCTTTCTCACATTCTGACGTCCATGCAAACTTCTTCTCCTTTTTCAGCAATTGCGTAAGAGGTTTCGCAATTGTCGAAAAGCCTTCAATGAAATGGCGGTAGTACCCTGCCATTCCAAGGAAACTCCGGATCTGGGTCACGGTCTTCGGTTGCTCCCAATGTTACACGGCTTCTACTTTGCTTGGATCAACGGCGACTCCTTCTGCGATCATTACATGTCCAAGAAACTCCACCTTGTCCTTCCAAAAATCACACATACTGAACTTGGCGAAGAGTTGCTGTTCCCTCAGCTTTTCCAAAACTCGCCTCAAGTGTTCGGCATGTTCATCCTCTGTCTTGGAGTAGATTAGGATATCATCTATGAACACGACAACAAACTTGTCCAAATATTCCATGAACACCTTATTCATCATATTCATGAAATATCTTTGGCGCATTCGTCGATCCAAAAGACATAATCAGTAAACTCGTAATGTCCATATCTTGGCGAGAATGCGATCTTCGGGATATCTTCTCGATCGGATCTTCAAGCGATGGTATCCCGATCTCGGATCAATCTTGGAGAAAACTCCGGCTCCTCTCGGTGATCGAACAAATCATCAATCCTGGGTAGCGGATACTTATTCTTCACGGTGACTTCATTGAGTGCACGGTAGTCGATGCACGTCTGAAACTCCCGTCCTTCTTCTTGACAAACAAAGCGGTGCTCCCCACGGCGACGAACTCGTCTGATAAATCCTTTCTCCATTAACTCCTCTAGCTGTTTCTTCATCTCTACCAACTCCTCGGTGGACATCCGATAAGGTCTCTTTGCTATCGGCACTGTGCAGTACAAGCTCTATCACAAACTCTATGTCCCCTGCCTCGGCATACCGTAGATCTTCGGGAAAAACATCTGGTACTCATTCACTCTTGAGACATCCTCTATGCTTTGATTGCCTTGGTGCCGTTAACTATCAACTGTCCTTCTCTAACGGCAGTAGCTTGAAATTCCACTTTCTTTCCACACACGGGCTCTCAATCGAGATAGTCCTTCGTCCACAATCCAATACGGCCTTGTGCTTGGATAACCATCCATTCCCAAA
This sequence comes from Rhipidocladum racemiflorum, assembly GCA_036346355.1. Taxonomy (NCBI): domain Eukaryota; kingdom Viridiplantae; phylum Streptophyta; class Magnoliopsida; order Poales; family Poaceae; genus Rhipidocladum; species Rhipidocladum racemiflorum. Next base: position 1,805,318 of record CM070569.1, on the reverse strand, counting down.
ATAACGTCTAAGGTCCAGGTCTCCAAAATTATAAGGTTCACTAGGAACTCTATTCCATCTATTAGTATTCTCACCCGGAACATCCTACTTTCGCTCGGAGTTCGGAACCAGGGTTTGAACTAAAAGCATGCACTTAAGTCTTGCAATCCCCAAATCGTTTCTAGCAGCAAAGCCTTGCGAAACAAACGAATGCGAAGCTCCGAGTCAAACAAAGCTGTTGCAGTGCCGAGTTAACAAGTAACTTACCCAAGACGACGTCCGTAGCATTCTCGCAGTGCATCTGCGGTGACATGGTTGACTCGGCCTCTCACCACGATGCAGGATGTGGCTCCTGGTCTTTGGCGTCCTAGCCGAGGTGGATCCTAGATTGAAGCGAATCGGGTCACTCTGCTGTCTTCTTTGGGCAATGTTGGCAAAGTGTCATGGCTCGTTGCGCTTGTAGCGGCGTCTCACTGTTCCTTCTTTGCCTGAGCGGCGTTTCTAGCGGGGGGGGGTCTGGTAGTTCTGATTGATGGGTCTTGGTCTTTGGTGACGGTGTCCTTGTAGCATTCTGTGGTGGAATCAAAATTGATTTGGTGCAACTCTCGACGCCATTTGTTGCGTTCCCTAGCGTGATCCTCTTTGTTGCATTCTCGCGCTTCTGTTTTCATCCAGTTCCTTGCGCTTGTCCTCAAGAATAAGCGCCTTATTCACCAATTCTTGGAAATCTGGAAAGGTGTGGGTGATCAATCCCACCTGCACTCGAGTTAAGTCCCTTCATGAAACGAGGTATGCGGCTTTATCTGTCGCTACATCCTCAGTGCGTAGCGTGCTAGCCGTGTGAACTTGTTCGGTAGTCGGCCACCGGTGATTACCTTGCTTCGATGCTCTGAACTCCTCCTTCTTAAGGTCCATGATTCCTTCGCACGTGATCTTGACGGAATGCACCGTGAACTCTTCCCAAGTGATATCTTGAGGGTTCTCTTGCGTGGCACGAAGTTCTCCCACCATTCAATTTGTTCCTTCCAACTAATGAGAAGCGTAGAGTACCTTCTCATTTCCTATGCATTGAGCTATGTGTAGCTTCCTCTCAATTGACCTTAACCAATCATCGGCCTCCAATGGATTGGCATTCCGGAGAAAGTGGGTGGGTGAGTCCTCATGAACTCGACAGTCTTGTATTACGGCGTTGTCCCCGATTGACTTGATTAGGCGTGGCTTGAGCGGTGGCGTGTTGCATTTGTTGCATCATAGCATGCATCAATCGAGTCTGAGCGACAAGAAATGCTCCAAAATTCTGCATATCAATGGCGGTCTTTGGTGCCCCATCATTGGGGTTTTCTGCTGGCGAGAACCACTTCCATTGCTTCCAAAGTTTCGCGGTGTTCACCATCTGTCGATTTGCTCTAAGTTTTAGAGATGAGAGGGAATCAAGAATAGACAAGTAATATGGAACTTATGCGGGGCGAAAGGTGTAACTTTAAGGTCCAACTTTATTATTGATATTAATAACTTGGTATGGTTGCTTACAATGCCTAAGGGCCTTGCAACACATCTTGCACACTCAAAGAAACAATGAAAATCCAAATCGAACTAACACCGAGTCTAACGCCTAAAGGGTGACTCTTTATTCTATGACGCGACTCGGCGAAGGAGTCTCACTATAGAACCTTTGCTCACTCATCGAGAAAACCTCCACGGCCTGGTACGGATCTTTGCGGCATAGGCGCGAAACGATTGCCATGTCCGGAATCGTGTGTCATCTGTGGTAGTCGAAGAAGCGGTGTCCTCATCGAGATCGACTCCTCTGGATCTCGCTCGTGTAGCTCGAATCTTGGCTCAGTTACAGTCCGTATAAAGCCATCTCCAACTCGTCAATCCTTCGCAGAAGGTGTGACACATACTCTTGAGCTTCCCGCCATCTGTTCTTCTCTGTCGTGATCTCCTTGCAGGCCTTCAGAGCTCCTTGCTTGTATCATCAGTACATCCTCCTGGCGACAACAAGTCGTGCCAAGCGTGTAACCATGGCATTCTCATCCTGAATCGCCTTGGGTCAAGAAGGTTATTGCTGCGCGGATGATATCGAACACCGTGCTCTCAATTCTCTGGCGTGAATACGGGTAATGTGTCGCATTGCTTGTCGCGACGCCTCTTGGATACCCATCTGCATTGTAGACCTCCTGGCGGTCAGTGTATCGAGCGTTGCACAGGCCCTTCTTCCTAGCAGGTACCACAATCTTCACGTCACAAGCCTTGATCAATCCTGCTTGTTTGATCACGTCCACTTGGTATTGCGGCTTCTCAAAATCTCCGAGAGTCTGTAGCATACGCCAAAGTTCCGCGGCGTGACCAACCTCCAGATCGACGTAGTTGAACTCTCCCTCCATCTGTCACAGGAGTGCTCACGTAAGAACTCGAAATTTTAAATCGTGACAAGGTAAGGGAATATTCAGCAAAAGACAAGGAAAGAGAGAAGGGGGTAAGTCGAGATGTCATTTCTTATCTTGACAAATTTTTAGCTTTAGAAAATAGATTTTATCCTCACTACGACCATTCTAGCTTAGGGTTGAGCCTACGGTCAGTATGGCTCTGATACCACCTCTGTCGGGACCCCGAATTTGCAAATCCGGACCCTCTGTGTATTCAGCACTAGTCCAGGAACACGCTAGTGCACACAGTCTTAACATCGGATGTATCACAATCATACCACTCGATACTAATAAAGTACTTTATTTAAATAGTCAAACTGGTTACTCGACCTTATGGTCAAGTTACAAATGTATGCCTCGCAGGGCGAAACTTATTAAGAGAGAAATAGTAGCAGCGGAAAATCAAATAACTTCGTGGCGCCATCCAGTATACCACAGGCAACTGACTGGGCTCGCTCCCTAAGTAGACGGTTCCTCTTGGAGCTCCTCCTCCAAAGCTGGTGTAGTCTCCTCTTCAACTGGTGTTGTATTGTGGCAAGGGTGAGTACTTGGTACTCAGCAAGTCATGCACAGAATGCAAACTAATATACTATATGCATGGCTTGGTACAAAGGAATAGCTCAAGGTACTTTTGCAGTAAACAGCATTTAACAAGTATCATAAGTAGATTCGAGCAGTAGAAACAAGTAAAGCATAAATAACTTTTCAAGGAGTTTAATAAACATCTTTCCCATCCTAATCCACATTTCCATCAACATCATTATTAATCCAACCCAACCTTTCAGATCCAAGTTATTTTTGAGAAAATCTAACCCTTGACTGTAATTCCCGAGCGATGTCCAATACCGCGGACACGGCTATTCGAATAGATTCTACACTCTGCAGAGGTTATGCACTTTACCCACAAGATACAGTCAAACACCACAAAGGCGAGTTCCCGTAACAAAGTCTTTCGAAAACTTCTAACAATACAAGTGGTCCTCCCCGGTTATTGCACACTAACCCTTCCCTTAGCTAAGGCGAAGTTTAGGCCAATCAACCGTTAGATGGGTACCTGGCCTCAGCCCCAGTACGCTCCCCCATACAACTTACACAAAGGATGTAGTTGACCTTCCGAGGTCCCACAGTGCGTTATTAGCAACTTAGTCAACTAGGTCCGTCCATTCTGAGACATGTGGTTGCACATTAGACCCAGTTCAAAGGCTTGCAAGGTTAAGTCCTTAGGGTGACCAGGGCAAGACTACCCGAAGAACCAAATCAACATCCCCGATGCCACAACCGGCCCACTGATTATTCTTGCCACATGCCCGGTCGAAAAACTATTTATCAAACCCAGCTTGATTACCATGCACCACGTGCCATCAACATCACATGATACCTTTCCAAAACAGGTTCAATATATCATTAAGTCAATATTAACATTTGTTTGTCCAAAATCATGTCATGAGCACGTGGCAGAGTCTAAGCGCTTACTACAACGGTCTAAAACCCATGTTGGCAAGTTAATAATGTCCAACTAGTAAACCACAACTAGGGTGACAAGGGGCCATGGCACATATTTAAGTAATCAAGGTGTCATACAAAGAAATTGGTATTTATCTAATTCCCCAAATTTAAATAAAGTATTTTCTAATTGAACTAGCATGCAATAGGTTAAATCAAAATAGATTTGAAATAGGATCAACATGGTCAAAGCACAACTTGCCTTCAAAAGTACTTGTTCTTGGTCTTGAGTTGGATCCTGAGTCAATACTTCTCCTTCAAATCCTTAGGCACTTCAACGTCTACTCGTAAAGCGTGCAAATAGCAAATACACGAATAAACAATAGGCAAAAGTATCCAATCATCCAAATAAAATCCATAAACAGAGAGAACATAATTTTATGAATTTTTAGAAAGCTGGAATCGTCAAATTTGGAGTTAAAAGCATAAAAGTTATGATTATTTAAAGTTTAAATAATCAATTAAATAATTTTACAGAGAAAAATTTAGTCCAAAATTAAATAAAATTCATATTTAGGTAGGTCTCAATTTTATACAAATTTAGAAATTTGAATCACTCAAATCGGAGTTGAAGCATAAAAGTTATAAGCGTTTGAAGTTTGAAACAAAATCAAATCATTATTTCGAATTAATAAATCATTTTCTTTTGAAAATTAATTATTGCGTCGGCTGGACACGTGGCAACCGCTGATTGGTTGGGTGGCGTCGGCCGGTCCATGGACTTGGTCCACGCTCGGCTCGGGTCTCACCGTGGACTCGGTCCACGGCTCGCTTGTGTCAGCGACAGTGGGTCCCCTCGGGTGACGTCCTTTGGCGGCGTCGGCGAGGCTCGGCCAGATCTTTGGCGAGTGGGACCAGCTGTGGCGTCATTCTTGGCGTCGGCGCTTTCAGGGACGGCCGTGACATCTTGAGCGCCATGGCGTCGGTGTGGCGTCATGGTGCGAGGTGGCTGGCGTGACATGCGGGCCGCGTGTCGGCGTCCTGCACGCCAGCGTGGGCCAGCGCCCGCGCGGCGGTCGGCCTTCCAGGCAGCGTGGAGCAATCTCGGCCGTTGATTTGAAAATCAACGGCCCCAGATTAGATCTGGCTCTCACGCGTTTGGGTTAACGCGTTTGATCTGGACCGTTGGATCTAGATCCTACGGTCGAGATTGGATCTGGGGATTTGGATTGGGATCTCACCGTGAGATGACGTGGCGTGATCTGGGACGTTGGATCTTGATCGGCCGGCTGAGAAGCTTGGCGGCAGCGATGGCGTCTTGGCCAATTGGTGGCCGGGGCCGAGGGGCGGCGACACGAACGGCGTTTGCGGGCTCCTCCGCGAGGTGAGTGGTCCTTCGGGTGCGCCTCGTCGCGGTGAGTCCGGTCTGGGGTCAACGGCGGGACGGGCCGGCGGCGAAGCAAAAACCGCGGCGGAGAAGTGCTACAACTCCGGCGAGCGATTGCGGGCGCGTCAGGGGCACTGCGGCGGCGACGGCTAGGGCAACGGCTGCGCAAGGTCAAGGTGGTCCTCGGGGTGTGATCCGGGCATTAAATAGCCTCGGCTTCCGCGCGAAAAACGGAAACCTAATCCCTCACGGCGGCGGGCGCGGCGGCGGAGTCCGGCTCGGACTCGGGCGGAGACGACGACGGAGGACCGTCCACGTGGCGCGATCAACGGCCACGATTGGCTCGGGAGCACACGGATCCGGATTGGATCCGATCAAACGGTGCGGCGCGGATCCTGACCGTTGGATCTTGATCCGACGGTCCACAATGGTTAGGGTTTGGACGCGGTTCGACCGAATCACGTGGCTCGGGTCGGACTCGAGTCCGACTGGTTCGACTCGATCGGATGAACGATACTTGACCCGACTCGATTTTCCAGCGAATTAATATTTAAAATAATTTCCGATAATTCATTTAATTCATTAAAAATAGCAAAATACTGAAAAATTCCAAAAATTACGGAAAATATTTTAGGGTATTTGGGACTCAAATAAAATATTTCCAACAAAATTTTATTTGCAAAATTAAATTCTTTAATTATTTTAAAATGGAATAAATTCCAATAAATTCCAAATAAATCCAAATAAATTCCAGAAAATTCCAAAAATTCACCAAAGTACCAAATCACACATGGATTTAAGAAAAGCAAAATTTTGGGGTGTTACAACACCCTCATCACAATCGGTTCTAGCTCAGAACCGATTGTGATGAGGGTGGTCATCACAATCGGTTCCTACTCAGAACCGATTGTGATAAGGGGCCCCTCATCACAATCGGTTCTCAACTTGAACCGATTGTGATAACGGTGTCATTACAATCGGTTCTTGTTCAGAACCGATTGTGATGTGCTCGTGACCGCCAAAGTGAAAATTGGGCGCCAAAGTGAAAATTGGGCGTCATAGTAAAATTGGACACTTAGTTAAATTTTGGAGCACCCAAGTCAGAGTAAATTCGAAGTATAAGAATACTAACATTAGTATTCGGGTGCTTGCTTTGTGGGGTTAAGGGGAGGGAGACGCGTTATATTTTCAAATGCTATCATACCAACACTACGGTACTAAATTGGACACTTAGTTAAATTTTGTAGCACCCAAGTCAGAGTAAATTCAAAGTATAAGAATACTAACATTAGTGTTCGGGTGCTTTGTGGGGTAAAGGGGAGGGAGACACGTTATATTTTTAAATGCTATCATAATAACACTACGGTACTAGATCATATAAGAACTCTGAAGTTAAGCGTGCTTGGGTGAGAGTAGTACTAGGATGGGTGACCTCTCGGGAAGTGCTCGCATTTGCATTAAAATTGGCGGCAAAACTCATTAGTTAAGCGTGCTTAGGCGAGGGTAGTACTAACTAGGATGGGTGAGGGTGACCTCCTGGGGAAATCTCTTCGTTTTGTGTTAAAACCGTCATAACAATGTTTAATAGTGAAAATGGTTCTCATAACCGATTGTGATGAGGGGGTCATCACAATCGGTTCTAGCATAGAACCGATTGTGATGAGGGGCCCCTCATCACAATCGGTTCTTGCGAAGAACCGATTGTGATAAGCCCCTCATCACAATCGGTCCCCTCATCACAATCGGTTCTTGCGAAGAACCGATTGTGATAAGCCCCTCATCACAATCGGTTCTTCGCAAGAACCGATTGTGATGATTGTTTATCACAATCGGGGAGAAAACCGACTGTGATAGCTATTCCTCATTACAATCGTTGGACTTTCTATCGCCACCAAAACCGATTGTGATGATGAAAAAGAACCGATTCTAATGTGTATTCTTGTAGTAGTGACACCTGCAGTAACCTAGTGCGCTGTCCTTATTCATAGAGGTTGGGTCGGAGCATTCAGAGCAGCATATAAACTCTTTGCCAAAATCCAGCTTGTTCTTGCAATGCTGTAACACCCCAAAATTTTGTTTTTCTTAAACTCATGTGTGATTTGGTATTTGGTGAATTTTTGGAATTTTCTGGAATTTATTTGGATTTATTTGGAATTTATTTGAATTTATTCCATTTTGAAATAATTAAAGAATTTAACTTTGCAAATAAAATTTTGTTGGAATTATTTTATTTGAGTCCAAAATGTTCCAAAATATTTTCCAGAATTTTTCTAGAATTTTTCTGAGTCTTTTGTTATTTTTAATGAATTAAATGAATTTCTGAGATTTAATTGGATTATTTAATCGAGTGGGTTTTACTGTTCATCCGACCGGACCCGAGTCCGAGTCAGACTCGAGTCCGACGAGCCAGGCACGGAACCCTAATCAGCGGCGGTTGGATCTTGATCCAACGGCCACGATGAGCCACGCCACCCGAGCCCAAGTCCGTCGAGCCACCACCGCCCGAGCCGCACCGAGCCCAAACCCCGCACCGTTGGATCTTGATCCAACGGCCGACGTTGAGCCACGCCGCCCAATCCGAATCCAACTCGGATTCCGCCGCCCGGAGTGAGCCTCGGTTTCTGCGTTTCCACGCCGAGGCCCTATTTAATGCGCCGCCACCGCCGCTGCGGACGCCGACTTCCGTGCGCACCCGTAGCCCTAGCTCACACCGCCAGAGCCGCCGTGGTTGCGCCGCAATCGCTCGCCGGAGTTGGAGGAGCGTTCCGCCACGTTCAATTGCAGTTTCCGCCGCCGTCCTCCGTCGCCGTTGAGCCCAGATCCGGAACCGCAAGGTCAAGCCGCGCCAGAGGAGACCCTTCACTTCGCCGGAGGAGCCCCGCAACGCCGTCGCCGTGGTCGCCGTCTTCGTCTCCGGTGAACCAGCCCCGCCGCAAGCCATCGCCGGACCTCGAGCTCCACCAGCCGTCTGATCTAGATCCAAGGGTCCAGATCGCGCCACGTCACACCCCGGTGAGATCCCACGTGCTAATCCCAGATCTATTTCCAACCGTTGGGTCTAGATCCAACGGCGTAGATTGTGCCACGTAGCCTAAACCGCACACTACTAGATCCTTTCTCAGCCGTTAGATTTAGATCGAACGGTTAGGGTTAGCCACGTTGTTTACGTTTGATTGGATCTTGACCGTCCGATCAAGATCGAACGGTCCAGATCAGCCGAGTAGTTTTTCTACTGCGTTAGGCTAGATCCGATCTGGGCCGTTGATTTTCAAATCAACGGCCGAGATCACGCCACGTGGCCGGGGCCCGGCCGATCGCGATCGGCGCGCGCCGTGGCGTGGAGCATGTCTCTGACACGCGAGGCCCGCGTGTCAGTGGGGCCCAACCGTCGGCGTCGACCAAGTGCACCATGACGTCCGCGGCGTCGTCACGGTGAACCCGCTGTCGACCAGCTTGGCTAAGCCATGTCTTTGGCGCCACCGGCAGGCCCGCTGTCAGCGACACGAGCCGTGGACCGAGTCCATGGTAGACCAGGCCGTGCCCGTGCGCCGGGTCCATGGACCCGAGGCGACGTGGCAGTTTCTGGTTGGTCCACGTGTCATGCTGACGCAATAAAAGAATTTCCGAAAAAGAAAATGATTTATAAATTCGATTTATTGATTTCAGAATTTGATTCAAACTTCAAACGTTTATAACTTTTGCATTTTAACTCCGATTTGAGTGATTCAAATTTCTAAATTTGTATAAAACTGAGATCTACCTAATGTTGAATTTTATTTAATTTTTGGACTAAAGTTTTTCTCTATAATATTATTTAATTGATTATTTAAACTTTGAATGCTTATAACTTTTGCGTTTAAACTCCGAATTCGACGATTCCAGTTTCTAAAAATTCATAAAATTATGTTCTCTCTGTTTATGAACTTTATTTGGATGTTTGGATAATTTTTATCTACTGTTTATTTATTTATTGCTATTTGCACGCTTTACGAGTAGACGTTGAAGTGCCCGAAGGCTTCGAAGGAGAAGTGTTGACCCAGGAGCCAGCTCAGGACCAAGAACAAGTACTTTTTGAAGGCAAGTTGTGCTTTGACCATGCTGATCCCAATTTGAAACCTGATTTGATTTAAATTATTGCATGCTTGTTTAAATTAGAAAATGCTTTACCTAATTATGGGAAATTAGATATAGGCCAAATTGATGTATGACACCTTGGTTAATTACATATGTGCCATGACCCTTGTCACCCTTGTTGTGGTTTACTAGTTGGACATTATTAAATTGTCAACATGGGAATTTAGACCGTTGTAGTATACTGCTTAGACCTGCTACGTGCTCATGACATGATTTGAATAATCAAATGTTAATATTGACTTAATGATATATTGAACCTGTTTTGGAAAGGTATCATGTGATGTTGATGGCACGTGGTGCATGGTAATCAACTGGGGTTTGATAAATAGATTTGAACGGGGCATGTGGCAAGAATGATCGGGTGGGCCAGTTGTGGCACCGGGAACGTTGTGTTGGTTTTTCGGGTAGTCTTGCCCTGGTCACCCTAAGGACTTAACCTTGCAAGCCTTTGAACTGGGTCAAACGTGCAACCACATGTCTGTAATGGGACGGACCTAGTTGATTAAGTTGCTAATAACGTACCTGTGGGACCTCAGGATGTCAACTACACCCTTTGTGTAGTTGTACGGGGGAGCGTACCGGGGCTGCGGCCAGGTACCCATCTAACAGTGGCTTGACCTAAACTTCGCCTTTGCTAAGGGAAGGGTTAGTGTGCAACACCGGGGAGGACCACTTGTGCTGTTAGAGGTTTCCGAAAGACTTTGTTACGGACACTCGCCTTTGTGGCGTTTGACTGCATCTTGTGGGTAAAGTGCATAACCTCTGCAGAGTGTAAAATCTATTCGAATAGCCGTGTCCGCGGCATTGGACATCGCTCGGGAATTACAGTCAAGGGTTAGACTTTTTGGAAAATAACTTGGATTTGAAAGGCTGGGTTTGGTTTAACAATGATGTTGAAGGAAATGTGAGTTAGGATTTGGGAAAGATGTTTATTAAACTCCTGAAAAGTTATTGATCTTATACTTGTTTCTACTGCTTTCGAATCTATTTATGTTACTTGTCAAATGCTGTTTTACTGCAAATATACCCTGAGCTACTCCTTTGTACTAAGCCATGCATGTAGTATATTAGACTGCATTCTGTGCATGACTTGCTGAGTACCAAGTACTCACCCTTGCCGCAATACAACACCAGTTGAAGAGGAGTCTACACCAGCTTTGGAGGAGGAGCTTCCAGAGGAACCGTCTATCTAGGGAGCGAGCCCAGTCAGTTGCCTGTGGTATACTGGATGGCGCCACGAAGTTATCTTATTTTCCGCTGCAGTTATTTCTATTTTAATAAGTTTCGCAACTTGATCATAAGTTCAAGCAACCAGTTTGGTTAACTATTTAAGTACCTTATTAAGGCCCCGTTTGGCAACTTGGAACCGAGCTGTTTCTACTAGAATCTGGGAGAAACCCAGCCAAACGGACTAAAACTTGGAATGATTCTCCTCGGAACGTTTCTCCTTTTTCCACACCATGGTTGAATCACCCTCAACCCCGTTTCACTAGTTTCTACTAGAATCTGAAACCGTACCAAACGGTTTGCAGAAAGTGATTCTGATTCTACCTGAAACGTTTCTACCAAGAATCTAGAACCGTTTCCGTTTCTACTAGAATCTGAAACCGTACCAAACAGGGCCTAATTCGTTGAGTATGATTGTGATATTTACCAATATTGAGACTGTGTGCACTAGCGCGTTCCTGGACTAATGCTGAATACACAGAGGGTCCGGATTTGCAAATTCGGGTCCCGACAAATGCCCACCCTTGGGGTCCGTCAGAACACACGATCGACAATTTTATCAGAATGCGGAATAGTTCATTCAAGTTTTACTGTAACTTTGTTAAAGCAGGACTCTGGGACTACTTATGCTAAGGAGTTCATATTTCAGTCAATATGGGTGTGTTTGGTTACCTGCACCATCCTAGTTTGTTTCGTATGAACCATCCAGGCTAGTCTTGGCCTGACGGAGTGGATGCAGGTTAAGTTGTTTGGTTGCTTGTTTGTGTATCTCACGGGCCTGCATTAGAGAGAAGTCCAATTTCTGTGTTTTCTCCATCCTGTATGAGTGGGTACAATTGCATTCACCTGCCCAGGATGAATAGGAAACCAAACATGTGTCTAACAGATACAGTTGCATCTACTCATGCGATTTAGACACCATACAGGCAACCAAACACACCCTATATGAATTCAGCGTGCTAGTGCAGGATGTAGTAGACTGCTTGGGTCATTTTCCTTTCCATGAATAAATATCGCAAGACCATGTACAGACCTGGTATGCAGCAATAGAAATCAATGTACGTGGAGGGGAAGGCATGGCGGGCTTTTTGACTCCGCGAAAAGACCATCGCAATTGTCTGACTGAGAATCTAAGAAGTGGCCAGCAGCACATACTCCAAACCATTTGCTTTGGCACCCAGGCAAATTGCACCCTGCAAGTTGAATGCCATGCTTTGATGAGGATGAGATTTTGTCAAGTGTCAACTTCACCATAAGCTAGCCAAAGGTACCACGAGCAATTTCTAAGAGTTTGCATGCCGTAATGCTTTGGAAAAAAGAAAACGATGATATACAGAGCGCTTAATGAAAGCAGGCAAATATGACCTATACATTTGGCAGGTTGCTAACACACTAGGGTTCCAAAAAAATATCACAAAAGGAAATTGAAAATTTCATAATACACTTTTCGTTAACTTGAGTGACAAAATTCCCTCAACAATGCCATTCGCCAATCGGATACATGGTAAACAGCAGTGATGTATATACACAAAGGTCCTTCTATTCACTTGAAACATTTTCTCGGGCTAGCCTTACACATACATGAGCTGAACCCAGTCTCCAACCTTCCCCCACATAAATTTGCAAACACAGGCTCTACTTGTACCATACTATTGCATCAAACCCACATATCAAAACAGATCGCAAAACAAGCCACTGCCTACAAACATAATAATACTGGTCAGTCTTTGTTTGAAAGATCTATTTTTGATCGGAATCCAAATGGATAGACCGAGAATTTGAGCTAAAATCCAGACCCATTCCATAGGCCGGAAATGTGGCCTACACGGCCGGAAGGTCGCGAGCCCATCTCATCTCTGCAGCAAGATGCGCACGGCGGCAGCAAATCCACTCCAGTCCAACCGAAAGCACGCAGCAGAGCTCGCCTGCAGCCTAACCAAACCACCCATGGCCATGGGCCATGGCAACACCCTCCCTAGCAGACCGGGAAGGGATTTAAGCCGCTTGTTTCAGACTTCCGAGGGATTGATTCGCTGCATGCGTTACCGTGGGAGGGGGCGTCGAGGCCGGTCGCGACTGCGAGGAAGGGGAGCACCAGCGCGGTGCGGAGGGAGCGGAGGCGACGGCTCTGTTGCGTTCGGGTGGCGCGAGGTAGGTAGGTTCGCCGCGCTAGGCTGGGGAGCGTCGCCGTGGCGCGTCGGTGTCTGTCGGCGTTGGAATTTTATTTTAAAATAATATATCTTTAAATAATTTTACACAAATAATACGTCGAACAGAAAAATTACAAAAATACACCTCTGTTGCCATTTGAATTGACAACAAGTCGCCTGTCGACAACAAGACCTCATTCTTGTTGACTAAATGAATTGTGAGACCCCGGATCAGTTATTCAGAATCTCCTGTGTATTTTCGTACTAGTCAGATCGATGCTAAGACACACAATACAAATGATACTTCATTGCCGAACAAAACGAAACTTGTAACAAAAATATTCAAGTATGGGCCACATGGCCACTTATTACAATACTCGGTCCAACGACCGGACACACAAAACAGCGGAAGCAAAAGAAAGCAACAAGCGAACGCCACAACGCCACAGGCGACGACAAGGAACGCAACTAGTCCTCCTGGCAATCCTCCTCGAAGACCTCCTCCTCTTCCTCGGCATCTTGATAAATTTCTGAGGATTACAATGTTGGTGTAGCACGTGAGTACAAAAGTACTCAGCAAGTCGGGAAATTATGATCATGAGGGGCTTTCCAAAGGAAGCTTAATAGGGTTTATTTGCATAAAGCCACATTTGATTAAATCATACTTAAGTGATAAATTTCACAAAGCATCTTTTACAATTCTTTTTAATAATTGAATTATTTATTATTGTAGTGAGGTTCTATCCACCATCACTAACATAAAGGCTCTATCCGCCAACAGTTTAAAAGATCAAAGTTAATCATGTGACTCCATCCGTCAAAGGTAAAGCAGGTTCTTTCCACCTGGTTGGCTCTTTCCGCCAAACAACGTTCGAGAGTTCTAACCACTCCCGAACCCCAAAACAAAACACTTTTCGAATTTAAAACCAAAACCAAAGTCTACCAATATGAAAGCATTCTTCGCTTTGCCTTTGACCGTAGGCACGGCTATTCGAATAGTTTTACTCTGCAGAGGTGTACAACTTTACCCACAAGACAAGATTTACCCTTGTTGCCATGCAATTAACACACTTCCTTAGGTGTGCCGGCAGGGATATCTTGACAAGGCCGTTACAATGTATCTACCTAACTAGACCCACCCGCTGAGGTTTCACCGCTGTTAGGGTTCCCTCCACCCAGTACAGAAGCCCCCTCTTGTGCCGTGTGAGAAAAACAACATTGCCTCCGTCCGGCATTCACATCCAACCAAGTGGTGAGTCTAAGCTAGGCTTCCACAAATTAGTTGGCCAGGTCGTACCATTATAGACATGTGGTAGTACGGTATTGCTTAAAATGGCAATCATAAACGTCGGTCCTTATATGACTTGGGGCGGTACTTGCACAAAAGGATCAAGGCTTGATCCGCTCTCACCCGACATTCCATGCCGCCCAAGTCAAAATCATTTTCCTTTTCTTTTTATTTTAACAAAACAGGACCAAAACCATAATAACACTTTCAAATCACATTTGATATCATTCTTTTTGAATAATCCCACCCATGGGTTGCTTTTATCGAAAAGGCCCTAAGCATTTCTACCGTACTACTTAGCAAAGGGTACCACATAAACATAAGCATGGTGTAAACAATGTTCTAAGGGTTACAATGGATATGATTAACAATGTCAAGGTGGAATCAACAAGTTCGGAATAACTAACACTTATATTTGACATATTTCATTAAACATAGCCATGCAACTTTATAAACAATTTAAATCGTTTTGTAAACATAGGAGCAAAGTGCATCAAGGTGACTTGCCTTCTTCGGTGGGAGTGTCGAACTCGAGAAGTCCGGGCGGCGTGAGTCGCTCACATGGATCGTCGACTACACGCAAAACGAGGCAATAAATAAATAACAGAAAATAAATAAAATCCAAAAATTATAAAATTAGTACTGGCAGAAAGATCTTGATTTATGATGAATTTAGAAATTTGAATGAGGTCAAACGGAGTTCGGATGAGAAAGTTATGAGCTTCCGAAGTTTGAATTTCGAATAAATCGAAAACCGAGAATATTCCGGGAATATTCCCCTCGGGTTTGACTGGGTCAAAGTTTGACCGCGGACTTTGACTTTGACTGGGCTGAGACTCTATGGCAGGTGGGACCACCTTGTCATTGGGAGGAGGAAGCTTCCTCTGGAAGCTTGGCCTTTAGCCATGGCTATGGCCATGGAGAGGAGAGAGAGATTGAGGGAGAGAGCGGGACGGGGGGGGCTCGCCGGCGGGGAGGGGGCGGCGGCGAAGTCCGGCGACGGCCGGCGGCGCCGGGCGGCCAGCCGTGGCAGCGGCAGCGGCGGCGGAAGGCCAAGCGGCATGGCGGCGAGCGGCATGGGCGCAGCGGGCGGCGGCAGCGAAGCGGCCGGCCGGCCATGGGCAAGGCCCCATTACAGAGAGCTTCAACCCAACCAAAGAACAGAGCACTTCCAAAACCAAACTAAAACACAAGTTTCTCAAAAAAACTTGATTTCTCTCTCATTTTTGCACGGATTCGATCCAAACAAAAAGCTAGAACCTCTAGATAACATCCTTAGGAACCTATAACCGGAAAGAATTGAACCAAAACTCACCGAGCAAGATGAATTTGACGAAGAACACGAGTTCGGCCGAGGTGAACCAAACGCGAAATTCGTCGTCCACGATCGAAGAAACCTAAAATTGACGATCGGGTTAGAAGCTAGACTTCCAAGCTAACACAAAGAAACGAACGAGAGGAAGAATGATCCACCGGAGTGGGAGATACGAACAAGAACACGAAGAATGCGAAGAACACAAGAGTTCGTCGGTTTTCTTGATCTTGTGGCCAAATGAATTTGAGAGGCTAAAGGAGCGCTATACCACCGGAAAGAGAACTCTCCCACGGAGATTATGAGGGCGGAGATGCGCAAAACGAATTAGAAACGGAAAAATTAATGCCATAATTGTGACTTTTGGACTTTCCTTAATGTGACGGTTTTCGGCGAGATTTAGGGTTCATTAACCCCATGAATGGAAAGAGGAGGCCGTCGTGATTCCAATGGATCCGACGGTGCTTGATTTGGACAAACATGGAAGGAGTTTCATGCATTTGGATCCATGGAGGAGAGAAGAAAGGTTCTCTGTTCTTTCTCCCAGGCAAACATACGAGCATGCCCAAGGTTGAAGAAAGGGGACTGTAGCAATGCCACGTGGCGGCCCAGGATTGGTCGGCTTATACGCGAACGTTCCGCCCTAGAGAAAAATAAGGAAAAATGGCCTAAAAATTCCGGAAAAATTCCTAGAGCCATTTTGGAATATTTGGGACTCAATGGAAGTGGTTTGGTTGAATTTGGATGATTTTTGTGGAATTGGATATACGGGCGCGGATCGCAGGCATTAAACAAAAGCCGCGCGAGATAAAATAGGAACGAATGTCCAAAAATCCGGGGAATGATTCCTAAAATCATTTCGGAATATTTGGAACATTTTAGAAGTGGTTTGGAGAATTTTGGAGAATTTTTGGACTCGGGTGAATTTTTAGAATCTGGCGTGATCGAAAATCCGATTTTTCGCCCGGGAGGGAATTAATTCCCGATTTCGGAGGGGAATGGATGCCAGGTTATTTTAAACACCAAAGAAACTCCAAATTTTGAATTAACTTTATTTAAATTAGGTTTTTCTCCAGAAAGCCAAAAAGAGGATGTTACAAACCTACCCCCCTTAGAGAGAATCTCGTCCCCGAGATTCAGACGGAGAAAGAAAGAGGTCTGGGAACTCTGCTCGAAGATCTTCTTCACGCTCCCAAGTAGCTTCCTTTTCCGAATGGTTGCTCCACTGAACCTTGCAGAACTTGATCACTCGGCTTCGCGTCCGACGCTCGGCTTCATCCAAAACCTTGATGGGATACTCCGGGTAAGATAAGTCTTCTTTCAGTTCCATGTCTTCCAACGGCATCTGATGCTCCGGCACTCGGAGACATTTCTTCAGCTGAGACACATGAAAGATATCATGTACCCCTGACAGCTGTGGTGGCAACTCCAACTTATACGCAACTTCTCCTTTTCGGGCAATCACCTTGAATGGTCCGATATAGCGGGGTGCTAATTTTCCACTGACGCGGAATCGTTTCATTCCTTTCATCGGGGATACCTTCAAATACACATGATCTCCAGGTACAAAGCTTAATTCCCGTCGACGATGGTCCGCATAACTCTTCTGTCTTGACTGAGCTGTTTTCAGATTGGCCCGGATCTGTCTAACTTGCTCTTCGGCTTCTTTTAGAACATCAGGTCCGATGACTTGTCCTCCTTCGGTTTCTTTCCAATACAGTGGTGTCCAGCACTTTCTTCCATACAAAGCTTCAAAAGGTGCCATCTTCAGACTGGCTTGATAACTGTTGTTATAGGAAAACTCTGCATAGGGCAAATTCTGATCCCACGAGCCTTTATATGTTAGAGCACAGGCTCTCAACATATCCTCTAAGATTTGATTGACCCTTTCGGTCTGGCCATCCGTCTGGGGATGATATGCAGTATTGAAATTAAGATTCGTGCCCAATACCTCATGCAATTGTTGCCAAAACCGCGAGGTGAACTGGGAACCTCGATCCGACACAATCTTCTTGGGCACACCGTGTAAACACACAATCTTGGCCATGTACAGCTCGGCAAGCTTATCTCCAGAATAGGTTGTCTTTACCGGGATAAAGTGAGCCACTTTGGTCAATCGGTCCACAATAACCCAGATGGAATCATAACCGGACTTAGTTTTGGGTAATCCAGTTATAAAATCCATTCCAATTTCTTCCCATTTCCATACAGGCACTTGCAAAGGTTGCAATAGGCCGGCTGGTCTCTGATGCTCCGCTTTTACCAACTGGCACACGTCACAACGTGCCACGAAGTCTGCGACTTCTTTCTTCATATTGGACCACCAATATTTTTCTTTCAAATCGGCATACATTTTGGTGCCTCCTGGGTGTATAGCGTAAACTGAATCGTGAGCTTCTTTCAAGATCATATTCTTGATTTCTTCTTGGTTAGGGACCACTATTCTTTTTCCGAACCAAACAGTACCTTGGTCATCTTCTGAGAATCCGGGGTGCTTTCCTTTCTTTAGACCTTCCTTCAAGTTGGCAATACCTTTATCCTCCTTCTGGGCCTCCCTGATTTGATCTTCCAAGGTTGATTTAACCTCCAAATTGTAAATACACCCTTCATTTACCAATTCCAGGTTAAGGCGCTGAAACTCCTCATGAAGTGCGGGTTGGCGTTGTTGTACTCTCACATGGTTGCAGTGAGCTTTCCGGCTCAAAGCATCCGCAACAATGTTTGCTTTCCCAGGGTGATAATGAATTCCTACATTATAATCCTTCACCAACTCCAACCATCTTCTCTGCCTCAGGTTGAGATCAGGCTGAGTGAAGATATACTTCAAACTTTTATGATCCGTATAGATCTCACATCTATTGCCGATCAAGTAATGCCTCCATATCTTGAGCGCATGCACTACTGCGGCTAACTCCAAGTCATGAATAGGATAGTTTTCTTCATGAGGTCGCAGTTGTCTTGAAGCGTAGGCTATTACCTTCCCTTCTTGCATCATAACACATCCTAGTCCTTGCTTCGAAGCATCACAGTACACTTCAAAGTCCTTATGGATGTCCGGCAAAATCAACACTGGGGCTGAGGTTAGTCTCTTTTTCAACTCCTGAAAACTTTGCTCACAGACTTTAGTCCACTCAAACTTCTTTTCCTTTTTCAGAAGTTGGGTAAGGGGTCTGGCTATCTTCGAGAAACCCTCGATGAATCTCCGGTAATAACCAGCTAATCCAAGAAAACTTCGGATCTCCGGGACTGACTTGGGTTGTGTCCAATCCAAAACATCTCTCACTTTCGCTGGATCTACTGCCACTCCGGCAGCAGAAATGATATGACCCAGGAAAGACACTTCCTTCAGCCAGAAGTCACACTTGCTAAACTTAGCATACAGCTGATGCTCTCTTAACGTCTCCAAGACTATTCGCAGATGATCTTCATGTTCTTTTCTGCTCTTGGAATAGACAAGAATGTCGTCGATGAAGACTACGACGAACTTGTCTAAATACTCCATAAACAACTTATTCATCAGATTCATGAAATAAGAAGGAGCATTGGTTAGCCCAAAAGACATGACTGTGAACTCGTACAGTCCATATCGGGTGGTGAAGGCTGTTTTCGGAATATCTTCCTTTTTTATCTTCAGCTGGTGATATCCCGATCTCAAATCTATCTTGGAAAAGACTTGAGCTCCCTTCAACTGATCAAACAGATCATCAATCCGAGGCAACGGATACTTGTTCTTGATCGTGACCTCATTCAACGATCTGTAGTCTATGCACATCCTCAAACTACCATCCTTCTTAGTGACAAAGATCACAGGCGATCCCCACGGCGATGAACTGGGTCTGATGAATCCTTTCTCTTGCAGTTCTTCAATCTGCTTCTTCATCTCGACCAACTCGTTAGAAGGCAAACGGTAGGGTCTTTTCGAGATTGGAGCGGTACCAGGTACTAGCTCAATCACAAACTCCACATCTCTGTCCGGTGGCATACCAGGCAACTCATCCGGGAACACATCTGGGTACTCATTGACTATCGGTACTTTCTCCAACGATGTACCCTTCAGACGGTTTAGGGTGCTACCCCCCTTAGAGGCAAGATTAGATAAGAACTCCACTCTAATCCCCTCAGGGCTGGTAAGCGAGATAGCTCTACTAGCACAGTCTATCTGACCCTTGTACTTGGTTAACCAATCCATTCCAAGGATTACTTCTATACCCTTAGTATCCAACAGTATTAAGTTCGCTAGGAACTTTACCCCTTTTATTACTATATCCATCTTCGGACAGACAGTAGTTGTTCTTAGTTCTTTTCCAGGGGATTGCACTAACAAAGGGTTTCTTAACTGCATTGTATTCCAATTATACTTTTTAACCAAGTACTCTGATATAAAAGAATGGGTTGCACCAGAGTCAAACAGAACTGAAGCAGGTACTGAGTTCACAGGGAACTTACCATAAACCACGTCTGGTGTATCCTGAGCTTCCTCCGCGGTGATGTGGTTCACACGCCCTCTTCCTGCAGTCCTTGGCGTGCGCGGGGTCTGAGGGGTTCCTCTTCCTTGAGCCGGCGCAGGCGCGCGGGCTGGCGTCGATCCCAAGTTAAACCGCACCGGGGTGACGGGCTGACGCTTCTTAGGGCAGTTGTTGGCGTAGTGCCCCATCTCTCGGCAGTTAAAGCACTGCACTCCTGCCATAGCAGTCCCGCTCTTCTGAGCTTGAGCTCCTGCATTGCCGGCAGGCTTGTCGATGGGGCCTTGAGTGGACATTGGTGTCCTGGGCCTTTGGCTGCTGGCGGCTGCTAGTATCTTCTTCTTTGAAAAGTCTGGGGCACAGGCTAGCTGGCACCGCGCTGGTTCTGAAATTGCATCTTCCGCTTGGACTCGAACGGTACGCCGGGCATCCTCTTGAATCGGCGCCTTGTTGATCATGTCTTTGGAGCAGCGGGTAGTCGCTTGAAGCCAGCTGTACCTTTAAATTGGGGTCAAGGCCCTCCATAAATCGCCAAATCTTGGCCTCATCAGTGGCGACATCTGAGGTCGCGTACCGGGACAGCTGGGTGAACCGGTTAAGGTACTCGAAAACAGACAAGTTTCCCTGCTGCAGCTTATGGAATTCCCGACGTTTCATCTCCATAATCCCCCTTGGGATATGGGTAGCCCTGAAGGCTTCCACAAACTCATTCCATGGGATGTTCTGCGGGTCAGCATGGGCGGCACAGTAGTTCTCCCACCAGTTGGCGGCCGTACCCTTCAGCTGATAAGAGGCAAAGTGCACACTCTCAGTGTCATCGCACTGAGCCAAGTGAAGTTTCCGCTCAATCTCCTTGAGTCAGTCATCCGCATCCAGCGGGTCTCCTGATCCAGCAAAGGTCGGGGGTCGGGTCCTCATGAACTCCCCAAACTTGGAAGGGGCTGTTGAACTTGAATTGGTGCTGCAGCGGCTTGGGGTTGGTTCAGGACGTTCTGAGCTAACGCCTGAAGAATTTGAAGTTGCATCGCCATCATCTGCTCCATGTTCGGCGGCTGAGCTGGCGGTGGGGGTGGTGGTGGATCATGCTGAGCTGCTGGGTGCTGAGCTTGCTCTTGTCCTTGCTGCTGAGGGGGCTCCACGAATTCTTCCTGAAAATGCACGGGCCCACGGGCACGTCCACGGCCTCGACCACGGCCTGCGGGCCTTCCACGACCACGACCACGACCAACGTTCTCCATCTGCACAAGGCGATCAAGCACAAGGAAAAGGGGGGGGGAAAGCACAGATAAGAGTCAGGGGACTAAACCACATCCTCAACACAAGGGCACAACCAAAAGAGCACACCACAGAAGGGAGAAAACCAACTGAACTTCAATTAAAATCAAATAGTTTTGGAGGTGGCTGTATCACAAATGCCTAAGGGCACGATACAATCCAGCAATCACTTATTCAACGCTCTAACGCGACAAAATTAAGATCCTGCAGCCTAAAGCCAACTAAGAACTCGCGTCGCTACCGAAGACGCGCGGGGACGGGTCCTCCTCCTCCTCGCTCCTGCTGCGGGAAGGTGTAGCTGCTGCCGAAGGTCCTGCTCCTCCAGGGGCAGCCAAAGCACTCAGAGAAAACCCTGGCGGCGAAGGGAGACGAACAGACTTGCGCGCAGTCGTCCGAAGCCTCAGACCTTGATGACGCTTGGCTGGCGGCGCGTCCTCTGGGATGTCGCGGGTCGGCGGGTCCTCCCGAACCGGGGCTGGTGGCGGTGGCACCGCAGTGTGCCTCTGCCGCAGTCTTTGGCGGTGGAAGAAGTGCCTTGAGGTCTCGGCTCCTCCTTGAGCCGACGACTCTCCTCAGAAAGCGACCAAACTCTCATGCGATCTCGGAGCTCATGGAGAGTCTTGACATAAGCTTCATCTTGGGCTCGGACGGCGCTCCCAAATGCACCATCGGGTCTGTTCTGCTCCGTGCCGGAACTCTTTGTGGTACCTTTCTTCATCAAAGCATGGAAAGCAGCGGTGCAGCGAGTCCTCGATCGGTCATTGTAGCTGCTGCCAAGCTGAAGAATGGCCTGTCTCGCCGCATCCTGAATCGCATCACCCAACTTCACCCTCTCCGAAGTGAAGTAGAATGGACGCTCATCCACAAACGGACTTCGGGCCTGCACCATCAGTCTAACTTTCCACGTGGCATGGCCTAAGCTCGACACGGAGGTACAGCGGTACTCAGGCCGGTGGGGAAACTCCAGCTCTTGGAGCATCAAGGACAGCTCCGTACAAAAGCCTCCCGCCAACGAAGCAAAGGTGGTGTAAGTTGGCATCTACAAATTTTGAAAGAAGACAGGATTAGTAACCAAAATTTAAATAAAAGAGAGGATGAGCACAAGATACTAAGATAGAAGAGATAGAAGCAAGGAAACTTAAACTTTTGCAAGTACATTTTTATAAAATATAAGTCCTTAAGGCTTTGCCATGCTAGCTAGGTCACGTCCTACAGTCGTCCAGGCTCTGATACCACTGCTGTGAGACCCCGGATCAGTTATCCAGAATCTCCTGTGTATTTCCGTACTAGTCCCAGATCAGTAGCTAGTACACACAGTCACAGTGATACTTCATTGCCGAACAAAACGAAACTTGTAACAAAAATATTCAAGTATGGGCCACATGGCCACTTATTACAATACTCGGTCCAACGACCGGACACACAAAACAGCGGAAGCAAAAGAAAGCAACAAGCGAACGCCACAACGCCACAGGCGACGACAAGGAACGCAACTAGTCCTCCTGGCAATCCTCCTCGAAGACCTCCTCCTCTTCCTCGGCATCTTGATAAATTTCTGAGGATTACAATGTTGGTGTAGCACGTGAGTACAAAAGTACTCAGCAAGTCGGGAAATTATGATCATGAGGGGCTTTCCAAAGGAAGCTTAATAGGGTTTATTTGCATAAAGCCACATTTGATTAAATCATACTTAAGTGATAAATTTCACAAAGCATCTTTTACAATTCTTTTTAATAATTGAATTATTTATTATTGTAGTGAGGTTCTATCCACCATCACTAACATAAAGGCTCTATCCGCCAACAGTTTAAAAGATCAAAGTTAATCATGTGACTCCATCCGTCAAAGGTAAAGCAGGTTCTTTCCACCTGGTTGGCTCTTTCCGCCAAACAACGTTCGAGAGTTCTAACCACTCCCGAACCCCAAAACAAAACACTTTTCGAATTTAAAACCAAAACCAAAGTCTACCAATATGAAAGCATTCTTCGCTTTGCCTTTGACCGTAGGCACGGCTATTCGAATAGTTTTACTCTGCAGAGGTGTACAACTTTACCCACAAGACAAGATTTACCCTTATTGCCATGCAATTAACACACTTCCTTAGGTGTGCCGGCAGGGATATCTTGACAAGGCCGTTACAATGTATCTACCTAACTAGACCCACCTTTGAGGTTTCATCATTGTTAGGGTTCCCTCCACCCAGTCTGAAGCCCCCTCTTGTGCCGTGTGAGAAAAACAACATTGCCTCCGTCCGGCATTCACATCCAACCAAGTGGTGAGTCTAAGCTAGGCTTCCACAAATTAGTTGGCCAGGTCGTACCATTATAGACATGTGGTAGTACGGTATTGCTTAAAATGGCAATCATAAGCGTCGGTCCTTATATGACTTGGGGCGGTACTTGCACAAAAGGATCAAGGCTTGATCCGCTCCCACCCGACATTCCATGCCGCCCAAGTCAAAATCATTTTCCTTTTCTTTTTATTTTAACAAAACAGGACCAAAACCATAATAACACTTTCAAATCACATTTGATATCATTCTTTTTGAATAATCCCACCCATGGGTTGCTTTTATCGAAAAGGCCCTAAGCATTTCTACCGTACTACTTAGCAAAGGGTACCACATAAACATAAGCATGGTGTAAACAATGTTCTAAGGGTTACAATGGATATGATTAACAATGTCAAGGTGGAATCAACAAGTTCGGAATAACTAACACTTATATTTGACATATTTCATTAAACATAGCCATGCAACTTTATAAACAATTTAAATCGTTTTGTAAACATAGGAGCAAAGTGCATCAAGGAGACTTGCCTTCTTCGGCGGTGGGAGTGTCGAACTCGAGAAGTCCATTGGCCAGTCGGCGGTCGCGAGATCGTCGACTACACATAAAGCGAGGCAATAAATAAATAACAGAAAATAAATAAAATCCAAAAAAATTATAAAATTAGTACTGGCAGAAAGATCTTGATTTATGATGAATTTAGAAATTTGAATGAGGTCAAACGGAGTTCGGATGAGAAAGTTATGAGCTTCCGAAGTTTGAATTTCGAATAAATCGAAAACCGAGAATATTAGGAATATTCCCCTCGGGTTTGACTGGGTCAAAGTTTGACCGCGGACTTTGACTTTGGTAGGCTGAGACTCTATGGCAGGTGGGACCACCTTGTCATTGGGAGGAGGAAGCTTCCTCTGGAAGTTTGGCCTTTAGCCATGGCTATGGCCTTGGAGAGGTGAGAGAGATTGAGGGAGAGAGAGGGAAGGGGGCTCGCCGTGAGGAGAGGCGGCGGAGTGCCGGCGGCCAGCTGTGCAGCTGCTGCCAGCGTCTGTGGCGAAGCGGCCTTGGCAGCGGGCCTTGATCTTGTGGCGGCGGCAGCCGGCGGCCGTGCCGACCATGGGCAAGGCCCCATTACTGAGCTTCAACCCAACCAAAGAACGAGCACTTCCAAAACCAAACTAAAACACAAGTTTCTCAAAAAAACTTGATTTCTCTCTCATTTTTGCACGGATTCGATCCAAACAAAAAGCTAGAACCTCTAGATAACATCCTTAGGAACCTATAACCGGAAAGAATTGAACCAAAACTCACCGAGCAAGATGAATTTGACGAAGAACACGAGTTCGGCCGAGGTGAACCAAACGCGAAATTCGTCGTCCACGATCGAAGAAACCTAAAATTGACGATCGGGTTAGAAGCTAGACTTCCAAGCTAACACAAAGAAACGAACGAGAGGAAGAATGATCTACTGGAGTGGGAGATACGAGCAAGAACACGAAGAGCGCAAAGAACACAAGAGTTCGTCGGTTTTCTTGATCTTGCGGCCAAATGAATTTGAGAGGCTAAAGGAGCGCTATACCACCGGAAAGAGAACTCTCCCACGGAGATTATGAGGGCGGAGATGCGCGAAACGAATTAGAAACGGACAAATTAATGCCATAATTGTGATTTTTGGACTTTCCTTAATGTGACGGTTTTCGGCGAGATTTAGGGTTCATTAACCCCATGAATGGAAAGAGGAGGCCGTCGTGATTCCAACGGATCCGACGGTGCTTGATTTGGACAAACATGGAAGGAGTTTCATGCATTTGGATCCATGGAGGAGAGAAGAAAGGTTCTCTGTTCTTTCTCCCACGCAAACATACGAGCATGCCCAAGGTTGAAGAAAGGGGACTGTAGCAATGCCACGTGGCGGCCCAGGATTGGTCGGCTTATACGCGAACGTTCCGCCCTAGAGAAAAATAAGGAAAAATGGCCTAAAAATTCCGGAAAAATTCCTAGAGCCATTTTGGAATATTTGGGACTCAATGGAAGTGGTTTGGTTGAATTTGGATGACTTTTGTGGAATTGGATATACGGGCGCGGATAGCAGGCATTAAACAAAAGCCGCGCGAGATAAAATAGGAACGAATGTCCAAAAATCCGGGGAATGATTTCTAAAATCATTTCGGAATATTTGGAACATTTTAGAAGTGGTTTGGAGATTTTTGGAGCATTTTTGGACTCAAGTGAATTTTAGTCTGCCGTGATGCTGGAAAATCCGATTTTTCGCCCGGGAGGGAATTAATTCCCGATTTCGGAGGGGAATGGATGCCAGGTTATTTTAAACACCAAAGAAACTCCAAATTTTGAATTAACTTTATTTAAATTAGTTTTTTCTCCAGAAAGCCAAAAAGAGGATGTTACATGAATCAACGATAAAATAATCCGTCTACCAAATTCAATCTGCGATAAAAATAGTTTTTGTCGTCATTCACTTTTTATAAGACGTATTTTGACTTTGCACAGGGATTAAGATTATGTTAAAACTAGGAATTGTACGAGAGAAAATGACTTAAATGCTTTCACTTAATTGTCTTAGAAGATGAAAGATATACTTTATATGGGTGGTAATAAGTAAATACATATGGTTAAAAAAGAATAAATAGAGGTATAGAAGGAAATATCTCATTAAATCTACATACAAATCTTATATTTGTGAATAAAATTATTCAAAAAATAAGTCAACAGATTGAGTAATTAAAAAAGACCGTATTTCCTATGGAATTTTTGCCATGCTATTGCGTCTGGGCCACCTGTTCAATATCAGTGGTAACGGGGGTGTGCCCACATCACGAGGAGGTGAGAGCACCATTAACCAAATTGTTTTCGGTTTGAAAATCAAGGTCCCGATGGTAATGATTTACGGTGAAAATTGAACGAAAATCATATAAAAAAAGTTTCAAAACGGAATGTTTGGAAGAAAAAAAAATTAAAAAAATTGATCGGTTTTCTCGAAAGTCGACTAGCAAGTTAAACCTTTTGGACGGCCAATTTTTTTAGTAATTTTTATTGATTTTTATAAAAAATATCGAGCGATTTTTATTGATTTTTGATCGGTTTATCTTACATAATTTGTTTTGAATTGAACTGGTTTACGGACCAGTTTAAGGTTTCAAATCGACTTGATATGGTTGATTTTTGCGAAAATCGATGAAAACCGACCAGTTTTTTGAACCATGGGTGAGGGTGCCACGCAAAAGGTTTCAAATTTCGTTTTCAAACCATATCTCGGAGGGAATAAATCCAAATTTTTGGCAAGATTTCAGAATTTTGGATGAAATCCGGATGAAATTTAAAAAACAAAATTCAAATTCGGAATTTTTGAACTAGGATTTCCGAGATTTAGTGAAATTTCTAAAATTTCGTCCAAAATTGCTGCAATCTCGACAAATTTGAACCGAATGAACAACGGTTCAAGCGAAGTCAAAAAAATGTTGAAAATTGTTATGTGATCCTGAAGCATCATTAATATTATCATAAAATTTTCAAATGATGATCAAATTTGAGGAATTTTTAAAAATCTAACAGTAATATTGTCTAAGTGCATGGTCTTCCGAGGCTACAAATTCCAAACCTTTCCCTGCTATAAAGGTGAGTTGCCTAGTTGATCTAAGGCGTTGGAAACCTCTTGTGGGTTCAAGTTCGTTTCTCAACAAAATTTTCTAGATTTTGGACAATTGTCCTAACGCATGACTAATGCCCATCTGCTTATGCTGTGGCTTCTTAGATTGCTTCAAAGGTAAAACTAAAAACAACATAAAAGCATGTACCAGATTAACTAAGACCACCGAATTTTAGCATTTCTGAAGCCATTCAAGGCAAAAAAAAAAAAAAAAAAAAAACGTTGAGGAATGAAGCCAATCCTTTTTACCCACAAGTCAGGTGATCTTTTCATGCTTATCTAAGAGATAATGGTTCCATAAACACCCATGGAAGATTAAGCTAGGCTAATTGGTTGATGGTCATGCTGCTTATAAAGGAATTAACACTTATGTATGAGTAAAAAAATTTGAAAAATTGGCCCCGTTGAGAGGACTCAAATCCGAGTCATTGACACGAAAGACCGCTGTCCCAACATACTAACCCAAACATCTTGCTTAGTGTCAATGGTTTTGGGCTTGTTATTAGCTTCAAAACAATGTATCATAATAGTCTTCCATACAATTCTTGATCATTGCAGAACTTCGGTCAAATCCGGCTTAAAGAAGTTCAAATTTGGTCAAAAAAACCGAAATCTAAACAAAATTTGCCAAAATTTCTGAAATCGCTATAGTAATTTGAATTTTTTTCAAAAAATTTTATTCCGTTGGGATTATGAATCTCGAAGAGGATCGAAATCTGAGATTTCATCGAAATTTCACCGTACTTTTAATCCTTGGCCCCGCATCAGCAGCGAGAATTGCTCTGCTAAGCGCAATCCAATCAGCATTGCACTCTTCTTCCATGGTAATGCTACATGGTTCAAAATCTTCATGAATCCCTGCGAAATCTCAGTAAGATCTCGTATTTTGGCATCCTTGAGATCCTAAATCCCGATCGGATAAAAAAATTGAAAAAAAAGGATTCAAATTGCATTTTGGATTTTTTTTTTACCGGATTTCAACTTTTTTCGATTGGATTTGGGTCAATACCTCTTAGGAATATCATCTTCCATGAAAATTTATTTAAAAAAAAGAATTTTTTAACACATTTTATAAAAATAACAAAAACAATGTCAGATTTTTATAATAATATACATGCTCTGAAAAATTTATGGTACCACCTTTAGTATACTAGGATCATACAAAAAAAATTCAAAATAATAAAACTTCATTTGTTATCTTTAAAAAAATCAAAAATAGAAGGAACAGAAATGAGACAATAACCTTTTTTGATTGATCAATCAAATATGTGGAAGCAATATATGTACTCAGCTAGGTTTTTACCAGGGCAGTAGTATTGTCTGAATTTTTTAAATTCCTCAGGCTTGATCATCATCTGAAAATTTTATGGGAATATTAGTGATGTTTCAGGACCAATCACAAAATTTTCAAAAATTTCTAACGTGGTTTGAATCAATTTTAATTCAACTGAAATTTGCTGGTAAGGACTTAATCAGGACAATAGCACTGTTAGAAATTTTAAAAATTTCTCAGGCTTGATCATTATCTAAAATATCCAAAAAAAAATCTTCAAATTTTTTTAACGTGTTTTGAACTATTTTTCGTTCGATTGAAATTTGCCAAGTTTTCGATATTTCTCAATGAAATCTCGGCAATATCGACCGGAATCTTGGAAATCCCGAAAAAAAAATCCTGATTTGCCATTTTCCTTTTAGATTTCGTCTGAAATTTCGAGATCTCACCGGAATTTTGGATTTCGGTCCCCTTCGAAATACGATCGAAAACCAAAATTTGAAACCTTGTAACGCTACGGACACCCCAAGAAATTCAGCTTTTTTTAGTCTGGAATTTCCAAGTTCTCGGCCAAAATTACCAAAATCTCGGCTCAAAAAACTTAAAATCCGATCAAAATACCTCATGTTCACATCAAAGATGGTCTTAACCAAAAAGTGTCTGTGATGTGCGTTTTTGAAAATTCTCAAAATTTATTTATTTTATCGGGATTTGAAATCTCATCCTCGATTAAAATCTGAAATCTGGGCTAAGATTTCCAAATTTTCGGCTGATTTTGAACCTCGGTAGAAACAGAACAAGAGCGCATCAAGACATCCTCGACGAAACACTGTAATGCCGTTGCGGCCCTGTCCTCATGCTCAGCATCCTTGGATTTATATTGGACACAAGTCGATGTGCTAAGTTTCATACGACGCTCCGCCCGTCCTAACTGATTACCAGGAAAAAAAACTACAGGATTACGGGTACCAAGGGCACGAGAATTGAAGTCGGTGCTCTAGCTCTTACGTCCCTCCTCGTCGCATATAGCGCTGTCTCTAGGGGAATTTTTTTAAACTAATCATATTTTATTCGTGAAATATAAAAATATACCTCGATTTTTTTTCAAAAGTATCTGTAACACCCCAAAATTTTGCTTTTCTTAAATTCATGTGTGATTTGGCACTTTGGTGAATTTTTGGAATTTTCTGGAATTTATTTGGATTTATTTGGGATTTATTTGAATTTATCCCCTTTTGAAATAATTAAAGAATTTAACTTTGCAAATAAAAATTTGTTGGAAATATGTTATTTGAGTCCAAAATGTTCCAAAATATTTTCCAGAATTTTTCTGGAATTTTTCTGAGTCTTTTGCTATTTTTAATGAATTAAATGAATTTATGAGAAATTAATTGGATTATTTAATCGCTGGAAAATGCGAGTGGGTTTGTACTGTTCATCCGACCGGACTCGAGTCCGAGTCAGACTCGAGTCCGACCCGAGCCAGCCGTTTCGGTCGAACCCGCTTGGGCAAACCCTAACCGCATGACCGTTGGATCTTGATCCAACGGTCACGATTGAGCCACGTCGACTGAACCCGAGCCCGACCGAGCCACCACCGCTCGAAGTCGAACCAGCGCCCAAACCCCCGCACCGTTGGATCTTGATCCAACGGCTGACGTTTAGCCACGTCACCCAATCCGAATCCCTTTCGAATTCCGCCGCCGCAACGGAGTGGGCCTCGGTCTCCGGGCGTTTCACGGACGTCGAGAGCCCTATTTAATGAGCCGCCGCCGCTGTTGCGTTGCCGACTTCGGTGCGCACCCGTAGCCCTAGCCCATGCCGCCTGAGCCACCGCCGTTTGCCCGCGCGAGCTCGCCGTAGTTGGCCTAGCGCTCCGCCGCGGTTAATTGCAGATTCCGTAGCCGCCCGCCGTCCTCTTCCGCCGTTAAGCCCAGATCCGGAACCGTGAGGTCAAGCCGCGTCGGTGAGTGCCACTCACTTCGCCGGAGAGGCCCCGCAACGCCGTCGGGCGTGTCGCCGTCCCCGTCTCCAGTGACCTTGCTCCGCTGCAAGCCATTGCCGTCGATCGAGCTCCAGCAGCCGTCCGATCCAGATCCAAGGGCCCAGATCACGCCACGTCACCCCTCGGTGAGTTTCCACGTTGAATACCCAGATCTATTTCCAACCGTTGGATCTAGATCCAACGGTTCAGATCGTGCCACGTAGCTAGAACTGCACTGAGCTAGGATAGATCTCAGCCGTTAGATCTAGATCGAACGGTTAGGGTTAGCCGCGTTGTTTTCCTTAGATTGGATCTTGACCGTCCGATCAAGATCGAAGCAGTCGAATCGGTAGAGTAGTTTTCCTCTGCGTGAACCAGATCAATGCGGGCCGTTGATTTTCAAATCAACGGCCGAGATCTAGCCACGTGGCGGAAGTCGATCGCCGATCGGCCGCGGCCGCCCGGTCACCGCTGACGTCACGTGTGACATCAGCGTGGGGCCCGCGTGTCAGCGGCCCAGCCAACCGCACCATGACGTCACCGCTGACGTCACGGTGGGGCCCGCGTGTCAGCTGTCCCTCAGCCGTGCGTGATGATGTCACTGCTGACGTCATCCGAGGGGCCCCGCTTTGTCGATGTGACAGCGTGGTAGTGGGCCGGTCCACGGTGGACCAAGCCAAACCGTGCGCCGGGTCCATGGACCCGAGGCGACTTGGCGGCTCCCGATTGGACCACGTGTCACTGCTGACGCAATAATTGAATTTCCGAAAAAGAAAATGATTTATTAATTCGAAATATTGATTTCAGAATTTTGATTCAAACTTCAAACGCTTATAACTTTTGCATTTTAACTCCGATTTGAGTGATTCAAATTTCTAAATTTGTATAAAATTGAGATCTACCTAATGATGAATTTTATTTAATTTTTGGACTAAATTTTTTCTCTGTAATATTATTTAATTGATTATTTAAACTTTAAATGATTGTAACTTTTGCATTTAAACTCCGAATTTGAGGATTCCAGTTTCTAAAAATTCATAAAATTATGCTCTCTCTGTTTGTGAACTTTATTTGGATGTTTGGACACTTTTTGTCTTCTGTTCATATATTTATTGCTATTTGCACGCTTTACGAGTAGATGTTGAAGTGCCCGAAGGCTTTGAAGGTGAAGTGTTGACCCAGGAGCCAACTCAGGACCAAGACCAAGTACTCTTTGAAGGCAAGTTGTGCTTTGACCATGTTGATCCCAATTTCAAATTAATTCGATTTAAACTAATGCATGCTAGTTTAATTAGAAAATACTTTATTTTAATTACGGGAAATTAGATAAATGCCAAATTGATGTATGACACCTTGGTTAATTAAATATGTGCTATGACCCCTTGTCACCCTAGTTGAGGATTAAATAGTTGGACATTACTAAATTGCCAACATGTGAATTTAGATCGTTGTAGTATATTGCTTAGACCTGCTACGTGCTCATGACATGATTTTTGGACAATCAAATGTTAATATTGACTTAATGATATATTGAACCTGTTTTGGGAAAGTATCATGTGATGTTGATGGCACGTGGTGCATGGTAATCAGCTGGGGTTTGATAAATAGTTTTCGACCGGTGCATGTGGCAAGAATGATCGGGTGGGCCAGTTGTGGCACCGGGAACGTTGTTTTGGTTCTTCGGGTAATCTTGCCCTGGTCACCCTAAGGACTTAACCTTGCAAGCCTTTGAACTGAGTCAAACGTGCAACCACATGTCTGTAATGGAACGGACCTAGTTGATTAAGTCACTAATAACGTACCTGTGGGACCTCTGGGTGTCAACTATATCTTTTGTGTAGTTGTACGGGGGAGCGTACCAGGGCTGCGGCCAGGTACCCATCTAACGGTGGATTGGCCTAAACTTCGCCTTCGCTAAGGGAAGGGTTAGTGTGCAATCACCGGGGAGGACCACTTGTGCTGTTAGAAGTTTCCGAAAGGCTCTGTTACGGACACTCGCCTTTGTGGTGCTTGACTGTATCTTGTGGGTAAAGTGCATAACCTCTGCAGAGTGTAAAATCTATTCGAATAGCCGTGTCCGCGGTATTGGACATCGCTCGGGGATTACAGTTAAGGGTTAGACTTTCTTGAAAACAACTTGGAATTGAAAGGTTGGGTTTGGTTAATAATGATGTTGATGGAAATGTGGATTAGGAGTGGGGAAGATGTTTATTTAACTCCTGGAAAAGTTATTGATGCTTACTCGTTCTTCTGCTTTCGAATGTACTTATGATACTTGTTAAATGCTGTTTGCTGCAAATATACCTTGAGCTATTCCTTTGTATCAAGCCATGCATATAGTATATTAGCTTGCATTATGTGCATGACTTGATGAGTAACAAGTACTCACCCTTGCCGCAATACAACACCAGTTGAAGAGGAGACTACACCAGCTTTGGAGGAGGAGCTCCAAGAGGAACCGTCTAACTAGGGAGCGAGCCCAGTCAGTTGCCTGTGGTATACTGGATGGCGCCACAAAGTTATCTTATTTTTCGCTGCTATTATTTCTCTTTTAATAAGTTTCGCACTGCGAGGCGTATATTTGTAACTTGACCTTAAGGTCAAGCAACCAGTTTGATTATCTAATTAAAGTACTTTATTAGTATCGAGTGGTATGATTGTGATATTTACCAATGTTGAGACTATGTGCACTAGCGCGTTCCTGGACTAGTGCTGAATACACAGAGGGTCCGGATTTGCAAATTCGGGTCCCGACAGTATTCCTCTATCGCGCCACGGTGGTGCGATTGGTGCCCAACACACAATGAGCGCTGACATTTTATTTTTGGCTCGATCAAGCGCGACGCGTGGTCGGATTTTTTCTCGATTGCTCCAAAGATGTAGCGATTAGGAAATTTTTTTGCAATTTAATTCGATCTTTTAATTCAATATTTTATATCTTTTGCTAGGAAGCTCCAAATCCAACAAAATAAATTTCTAAATTTGTATTAAGCTATAAGGATTCAGATTATATAACATAAACTACTATGTTCTATGCAGATATAAATTGTTTGAATCAATTTTACTTGAAGACTCTTTTATGAATTATGAAGAAACTATGCTAACCATGGCTCCAAAAATTATGAAATAAATATCACCTATTCCTGGGGTCTTATATGCCCCATTTTTGCAAAAATATTTAGGAATGAACTCAGTTTAATAAACCAAATGACTATAAGAATCCTCTCTTGCATGCAACATGAAGTAGTTAAAATACGGATAAAATGAAGATAAAATTTGGTAAAACTAGTTTTGTTGTATTCCTGCGGTCACAAGGATCCTAAATATACAAAAAAAAAATTAAGTTTAGCCCTCGTATGCATTATTTTGTTTTAGTCAAAGTTTGAATACTAGAAACGCTTAAGTCTTTTCGGCAACCCATAAAATATCATGTTTAAATGTATTTTTTTAGGAAGAATTGACTAGATCTGTTCTTTGATATATGGACTACCATATTCTGGAAAAATATTTAATTTACACGTCGCTTCGCATCTAAATTGTATGACTGCAATAACCATAAGTAT
This sequence comes from Rhipidocladum racemiflorum, assembly GCA_036346355.1. Taxonomy (NCBI): domain Eukaryota; kingdom Viridiplantae; phylum Streptophyta; class Magnoliopsida; order Poales; family Poaceae; genus Rhipidocladum; species Rhipidocladum racemiflorum. The sequence continues at coordinate 1,771,465 of CM070569.1, read as the reverse complement.
TATAGTCGACAACAACTCGTGTACATGATAATCAAACTTTGACAACAAAAAATACAAAAAAATGGGATACGATGGCTAAACCTAAATTTTGTTGTTCCCCGATGTCGACGTTTGGTGTCAGCAATAATCTTAGGGGGGTATGAATTTGTGGGGCAAGGCGCTGGATCAGGATGTCGATGGTAACACAAGACAAGGAATTATACATGTTCAGGCCCTCGACGGTGGAGGTAATACCGTAGTCCTGTGTTCTGGGATTATGTGTCTCTTCTTGGGGTCCTCCAACCCCTCTTATATACAGGGAGGGGGGAGGAGTCCAACTCAGTTACTAGAGCATGAGTCTGAGTTGATTACAAGTAAAGGAATCGTATCCTTCCTTATCTAGGATAGCTTCCCTTACGGTTACAATCTCTTCTTTCAGTTATAATGAGGTTGAATCTACGAGATGTTCATTCTTTTCTCGCACAGTCTTCTTAGACCTTCACGTGTGCATCCGATCCTTATATCCTCCACAGTAGCCCCCGAGTGCTTTGCAACCGAGTTGCCCTTGATTTTTTATTCTTGCTTGGAGGATGCAGCCCATCGGTCCTTAGCTTACTTCATCCGAGTGCTTGGAGGCAAGCAAGGAGTTTGCAAAGGACTCAACTTACCGCTCAGATTTCTTAGGGTACCTTCCTTGTGATGGGGCACCAGCGTTTGACCTTCGTTGGGATGCGCTAGCTGGAATACCGGGGACAGACCTGACTCAGTGTACCCCGAACGTACACCTGGTATGCATCCCATAGGGCGCTGGTGATCAGCACTGCTTGGGGCGCACCTGAGAATGCATCCAATAGGACGTTGGTGATCAGCCCGACTCGGGGCGCATCTGTGTTGCATCCAATAGGACGCTGGTGATCAGCCTGGCTCCGGGCGCACCTGTGTTGCATCCAATAGGACGCTGGTGATCAGCCCGCGCTCGAGGCGCACCTGTGTTACATCCAATAGGACGCTGGTGATCAGCCCGGCTTGGGGCGCACCTGTGTTGCATCCAATAGGACGTTGGTGTTCTACCAGGGTCCTTCCTCCCTTGGTACTTATCGGGGCTCGCCCTGCGGCGGGTGAGTCTTCCCCTACCCCTCGTCCCAAGGAGGTTGTCGTTTTTAAATCTTTTTCTGGCGCGGGTTTAGTTTACCCTCTAGTGCCTTCTTCCATGGCCTTCTTCATTATTATGGGATTGAGCTAACCCACCTCAATCCTAACTCCATTCTTCATATTGCTGTTTTTATGCATCTTTGCGAAGCCTACATTGGCATCCGTCCCCACTTTAGCCTTTTCCACCATCTTTTTATCCTCAAGCCTTTCTCGAACAAGAATGCTCCCAACTGGTTGGGGGTACAGGCCTTCGATTGCGGGATGGGTCAAGGAAATCCTATTTTGCCATTCCCTTCCGATCCTCTAACAAGGGTTGGCACCATGAGTGGTTTTACTGCTCTAACCTCGAGCCGTGCCTTCCTGCCTTTTCCGGACGGAGACCCGTGGTATCAGTTTCTTGGACTAATACTCCTTTTGACTCCGACGAAGACCAAGTCGGGGAGCTTATGGCCATCATCCATCAATTGAAGAGTGCTGGTTTGCACGGGGTGTGTGTTGCTGCTAGCTTTGTCATTCGCCGTGTTCAACCAATCAAGGAACGGGTCCACCCAGGTTTCAAATATCTAGGGAGGTTGGACCCAACTCGGGAGCTGTCTGCGAGGGTTCCGAAGGGGGTATTGGACAGGCGACTGAATGACTTCTTTGCCCCTAGCACCATGCCAAATTGTGGGGGGTGCCCGAAGTCTTTTCGTGTGGCTCACCCTCCTCCCCCGGTGATCTTCTGAGTTCCTGAATGCCTTTAAGCTCCTGTCTTTAGCTGTTCTCATTTGAATTGTTATTCTTTTCCTGTTGTCGGGCCGGGAAGCTTTCTTTTCTGACGCTCCGATCCCCGGGTGCCCCGACTATCTGGGATGCAGGCTAAGGAGGCCCGGTCAGTCCGTGTCAGAGGAGACCCTCGAAGACGCGGGAGCGGTGACACTAGAGGCTCCAGATTCTCTGGTTTCAGCTGCTTCCCCGGAGGATGCCACTCGCCCGGGGGCGGGCTCAAAACGGTCGGCCCCGACTTCTCCTACTGCTCCGAGCACCAAGAGGGGAAGGTGGGCATCTGGGCAAGGTTTCCCGAGTCCATCCCCTTCCCCTACAGTCCCGGATGACGACTCAGCCACCGTGCCGAGTGCGGAGAAGGGAAAGGGGGTGGCAGTACAGGAGAATTTAAGCCCCTGGTTCCCCTTTGCAGCTCCGAGTGGCGGCCCGACCATCCGAAGGCCTTCCGACCAGTCTCCAGTGCCACCCGCCCCGTGGATCCAAGAGTCAGGCCCGCAGTCCGTTCCCTCTGGTAGTGGCTCATTCATCCAGGGTAGGCTGGGGCTGAAGATAAAGAGGTCCACTAGGTAATTCCTCATCTTACTCTTTCCATCATTTTCTGTTGGCTTATTGATTTGAGCCTTTGCCCCCCCCCTTCTTATTTTTCATGTCAGGAAGCCGTCGGTTGACGTTCCTGTCGGGATGCCGACTGAAACTCCTCAGGGTCTTAGCCCTGGGGATGTCCCCAGTCGGAACATGCTGTCTTCTTTAAGTGCGGCTACCCTAGGGTGCGCCGAGGTCATTCCTGAGGTAGCTCCGACTGGACCGTCCTCCTCAGACCATCCGCCGCCGTCAGTGAGTGGAGAGGCGCGGGGACCGGCCGAGAGCGCCTCCCTTCCAGTGGAAGAGATCCCGCGCCCGACCATACGTGCTGAGCCTGCCCTTATGCTGGGTACTTGGGATAGTGAGGAGGAAGAGTGGGACACCTTTGACGATGCTGCCGAAGAGCAGGAGATAGAGGATCTCCATGAGTACTCTGACCGATGTTCCCGACTGATCCAGGTAGACCCGTAGCTTTCTTCTGTGCTTTTGTTTCTCTGGGGCGCTTTTTCACTTTCCTTTTGTCGCCCTCAGACCTTGGGGGCGCTTGAGGAAGAAAACAGACTTCTTGCGTCGTGTCCTTCCTTCCATCAAGACGAGCAAGGAGCATAGGGATGAGCTGGCAGAGGTTCGGAACGAGCGTTCCCAGGAGCTGCAATGGCTTTGGGACAAAGTACAGTCTCTGCGCCTAGAGAAGCTGGACGTGTCGGGTTCCCTTCGAGGCAAGTTCTCTTTCCGGGCGACTAACTCCCATAGTCCTCTGTCTTTTGTCTCTAACTTTGTCTGGCCTTCTCAGTTAGGGATGCAGATTACGCGAGACTCCAGGGCCAGCTTGTCACCTCGGAGGAACGACGTAAGGCCTTGGAGATGCAGTTCCGTGTTTCGGAGGAGAGACTCCAAGGAGTGGAGGCCCGTGAGCGCCAGGCCAAAGCTGAGCAGGAGAGGTTGTCGGGGGAGCTCGAAGGTTCACGTTTGGTCCTTGTCTTCTTGCTTTGTTGGCTTGCAGGGTGTCCAGGGCCATTGCCCCGCTCTGTTTGCAAAGCATCAGAGAAGGGCACGAGCACAATTTAATGACCTTGAAGAAAGGATTCAGCGTGTTGATGCACTGTGCTTAGCTTTCTAGCAGGCTTCTGAGTCAGTGCTAGCCTTCCTGCACCCTTGCGATTCAAGCAGTGGGAACCAGACTCTTCAGCGTCTGCGAGTAGCCCCTGAGAGGCTTAGAGCCCATGTGCGGGAAAGAGCAATCACGAGCTCCAATCAAGCACTGGCGATTGTGAAGTCGTTGTATCCCCGAGTGGAGCTTGAGGCCATCAAGGAGGGTTTTGCCTGCACCGTGGATGACGAGCAGGCCACTGTTCTTCTGAGGGAAGTTGAGAATGTCTCAGAAGTTTTAGCTAAAAACCTAGACTTGAATCCTGCATAGATGTGTGTACAAGCTTCGTGAGCTGGGAATGAACGTGAATTTTTGTTTGGCGTTTTGCCCTCCTGTCTCTTGGTGCATTAGCAGTTTGCTGTCTCGTCCGACTGGAAGGTCGTCCGAGTTCCTTTGTCTGAGTGGTGAGGTTCCTGAGTGCTTGACGGATTGACAGCCTGGCGTTTCTTTCGACTGGTGCGCTGTCCGAGTTCCTTTGCCTGACTGCTCTGCCACCCGAGTGCTTTTTCGGTCGGCACTGAAATCAAGGAGAGACATCTTGCGGGAGTGTTTAGCGTTCACTTATTAAGTGTTGCGACCATTAGGCAGAGCGATTTAAATTGGGGACTCATGCACGTGTGAACGTGCACTTATTAAGTGTAGCCCCCGGCTTACTGCCTAGTTGAGAAGCAACTAGGTCGTAAGGCAAAAGAAAGCAATTAAAAGTAGAAGGGAATTATGACGTCACCGGGCTGTTTTGTCGTACTACTTGCGTGGCCGATTCAAACTTGTTTCAGGACTGCTGCTAAGTCGCTTTGGCTTCCCACCCCTACCTTTAATCTCGTGCTCTTCGTCTTTCGCGCTTCTTGGTATAAGAGGGGGCGGGGGCAGCCTCTGTGGCTGCTCTTTATCACGCCCTTCTCCTTCCCCGCCTACTTCTTCTCTTCTCGCACCTTGCAATGGCGGACTTCCCTGGCCCCTGGTACTTAGGGCTGCCACACGAGGGGGTGTGGAGGGCTATCGAGGAGGCCATGGCTGAGGCGGCAGAGATGGAGGCCGTTGAGCGTGATGCCGCCGCCGTCGACGCGCTCCTTGAGGTCGTCCCTCGGCTATTCAGGGCGAGGGACGCCCTCATTGAGGCGGTTGGCCGCGTGCGCCGCGGCGAGGCCTAGGAAAGAAAAAGGCTGCATGTATTTTTTATGTAATATATAATGAAATGAATGGAATGCTATCTTTCTTCTGCATTGCTCTGTGCACATCTCTTTTTTTCAATTTAGCGCGGTTTCTGAATTCGTCCAAGCGCCGTATCCTTTGTCACTTACGCGTTCTGCACAACTAAACCCAGCCCCCGAGTGCCGGTAGTTCGCTAGTTGCTACTTTTTCTGGACACTTTTTGTGGGGGATTCGGGCTTTTTATCGTGTACGGTTTTGCGTTTTCATGAATTAGGATTTACACGTGATTGGAAGTCTTTGCCGACGCCTCAAGGGAAAAGGGAGTGCTTAGGAAACTCACGAAATGTTTTGTTTAAAATGATGCAATGAGAATACAAGATTTAAGCATAGAAGCGACGTAGCTATTCTATGTTCCAGGTGTTGCTGATGACTGCACCGTCTTCTCGTTTAAGTCGATAAGTCCCCGGCCGTACCACTTCATTGACAATATAGGGCCCCTCCCAACTCGGGGAAAGTTTGTGCTCGCTCTTCTGATTTCTTCTTAGAACCAGATCTCCTTTGGAGAAAGCGTGCCCCTTAACATTGCGGTCATGATAGCGGCGCAAGCCTTGGAGGTATCTGGCCGATCGGATCGCAACTACATCCCTTGCTTCTTCCAACTGATCGAGGTCGTCCAGTCTGCTTTCTTCTGATTTATCCTCGCTGTGGTTCCGAACCCTTGGGGATCCGAATTTCAGCTCGGTAGGTAAGACTGCCTCAGACCCATACACCAGGAAGAAGGGAGACTGCCCGGTTGCTCAATTGGGGGTGGTTCTAAGCCCCCAGAGTACCGAAGGCAATTCCTTCACCCGTCGGGTGGCATAAGGATTGAGGCGATCAAAGATCCTTATTTTTAGTCCTTGAAGCACCATGCTGTTTGCTCGTTCAACTTGTCCATTGCTCCGTGGGTGCACCACGGAAGCGAAACAGATCTTAATTCCCAGCTCCTCGCACCAATCCTGGAATTCCTCCCATCTGAACTGGGTGCCATTGTCGGTGATGATTCTATTCGACGTGCCGAAACGAACCACGGTGTCTTGGTAGAACTCCTTGGCTTTTGCTGCTGTTATGGTGGCAACTGGCTTGGCTTCGATCCACTTCGTGAACTTGTCCACAGCGACGAAAAGATGTGTAAATCCGCCTTACGCTTTTTTCAGTGGTCCTACCTGTAGGATCGAAGTATACGAATATAGCAATCAGAGGGGGGGTGAATGATTGTGAGGAAGCTAAAACCAAATTCTTGATCTATTAAAAGTTCACCCCAAAACAGAACCAAATAATTGCCTCGTTTTCGACAAAAACAGAATGACAGAGGTTCGGTAAAATGCGAATTCCCGGAGATCCAACCGTTGGAACGATCTGAAATTTGGACACAAGAAACTAGATTCCAATACGAATCTAACTCATAAAGAATCAGCTCGATCGGACTTACGGATAAAAAGTTATGAACCTCACAAGCTTGCTGATCCAGAACTTGATGAGAATTGATCTAACGTAAACTTGAAAGTTTTAACAGAACCGACAAAAGTTTAATCAACTAGACTTTGAGGAACTCTAAATCAATACCCTAGAAAGGTTTTTGATGGATCAAATCAAGATGACACTCAAGGATCAAAAACCAATCTAGATTTAGAGCAAGCATGCAAACAAGAACCAAGATAGAAAAACACTGTAGCAACGTGGTTACTGTAGCACGCAAAAATCTTGGAAGAATTGATCTTTATTTCTTTTGTCTAAAGTACTCTTATCAAAAGAGTACAAACCCTAAAACTTGCTCAAGGCTTGATGCACTTCAACAGGAGACAACCCCTCCTATTTAAAGGACCAACCCACAAGGAGTTCTGAATACGATTCCTATTCCCTAGAAGGAATCTGTATCCAACACAACTCTACTTGGCCCAACCTGGCCGAATACAACTCTTGCATGCGTATGGCAACCCTACCATACTCACGTGACTAACACTTTGCACGCGTATGGCCACCTGCCATACTCACGTGACTAACACTTTGCACGCGAATGACCTCCTGCCATTCTCACGTGACTAACCATTCTTCATGTGCACCATTCTCTTAGCCCGAACGTCCCGCATGACATCCTTGACCACCAAGACCTCAGTTCCTCCCTGAACCTAGTCCCGAACCTCAGCTCCTCCATGAACCTAGTTCCGGTCCCGTCATCGACCACGTTCGTCTTCGAGCAATACCTGCACATGAACAAACCACAAAACAATTCCGAGCACAAGTCCACGACTTGACTCACATCAATCCATGCAAATACTCACACGAGCATTGCATAAAGTCCACTTCAAGCATCATGAAATTCTCACAAATTTCATAATCTCAAAAACAAATCAAACACAATTCCAATTTTGCTCAAAACCCTAATCGAGCAAAAACGCATTCACGACGGACCAAAAAATTTGGTCCAGCGTACATGTAAAACTTACTGTTTTTAAGAACTTTGTCCTGCGCAAAAACCTTCAGAAGCACATTTACGACATACCAAAAAATTTGGTCTGTCGTTCATGGAAAAAACGAGGTTGCCAAAAACAAGTGTATGACAGACCAAAAAATTTGGTCCGTCATACATGGGAAAAACAAGGTCGCCAACAGCATGTGTATGATAGACCAAAAACTTTGGTCCGTCATACATGGGAAAAACGAGTTCGCCAAAAGCATGTGTATGACAGACCAAAAAATTTGGTCCGTCATACATGGGAAAAACGTGATTTCTTGTACAAGCGTAAAAGCATCAAAATCACGTTTATGACAGACCAAAAAGTTTGGTCCGTCATACATGGGAAAAACGCGATTTCTTGAGCAAGCGTAAAAACATCAAAATCACGTTTATGACAGACCAAAAAGTTTGGTCCGTCATACATGCGAAACTCACTGTTTTTGGATGTTTGGTCTGGCGCAAATGCAAAGTCTCTATTTTTGGATGTTTGAATGTTTGGTCCTTCATGCAAGCAATTTTGCAAGATTAATCCTAACCAATTTTTCAGCACAAAATCAAGCCAATTTTTCATCACATGATTCACACTACCATGTCAAGCCCCCAAACTGCGAACGACCAAGTGATTGGGATTGTCTGCAACTCTTGAGCCGGCATGTGGATTTGGCGAGCAAAGAATTGGTAGCCTTCACAAGTGCGAACGATGCCCTCTACATCCGTTACTGCAGTTGGCCAGAAGAAACCTTGGCTGTAAGCTTTTCCGACTAGGGTTCTTGAGGCTGCGTGGTGTCCGCAGATTCCCGCGTGGATTTCCTTGAGGAGATCCTTTCCTTCTTGATCCGAGATGCAACCTCTGAGCATTCCAGAGGTACTCTTCCGGAAGAGCTCCCCCTCGATGACTACATAGCTTTTACTTTTGCGCGTGATGCATTCTGCTACAGTGCGATCTTCTGGGAGTTCATCTTTTATTAGGTAATCTAGGTAAGGTCTTGTCCAGTCGGAGATGATGACCAACACCTTTGCATCAGCTGAGGGGGGTGCCTCCTCGTCTCTTTGGCGCAGGGTAGCTGAGTGCTTGTGATGTTCTTCCACGAAGACGCCCGCTAGCACATTTGCCCGATTGGAACCCAGTTTGGCAAGCTCGTCAGCGGCTTCGTTATCTCGTCTGAGCACATGGGACAGCTCCAGTCCGTCGAACTTGTCTTCCAATCTGTGCACCTCTTAACAGTACACGGTCATCACATCGTCAACGCACGACCAATCCTTTTGTACTTGGTTGATTGAGAGTTGGGAATACCCGCGAACCGCCAATCGTCGGATTTTGAGTGATATGGTGATACGGAGCCCGTGGATGCGTGCTTCATACTCGGCGGCATTGTTTGATGCTGGGAAATGGTTCTGCAAGATATATTTTAGCTTTTCTCCCTTCGGGGACATGAGCACAACGTCGGCTCCCACGCCGCTGAGCATGAGAGAACCATCAAAGTGCATTGTCCAGTACTTAAGTTCTTTACTGGTCGATGGACTCTGTAGTTTCGTCCATTCGGTGGTGAAGTCGACGAGTGCTTGTGATTTTATGGTGGTGTGCGGCTTGAACGCAATTTCGAAGGCTCCAAGCTCAGCTGCCCACTTGGCGATTCTCCCGGTGGCTTCCCGGTTGTGGAGTATATCTCCGGTCGGGAAGGAAGTAACCACTGAAATCGCGTGCTACTGGAAGTAATGCTTGAGTTTTGGGAAGTGATCAGCATAGCATAGATAAGCTTCTGAATTTGCGGGTATCGCGCTTTAGATTCGCCCAATACTTCACTGATGAAGTAAACCGGATGTTGTACCTTCTGCTGGTGCCCGTCTTCTTTGCGCTCAACGACAATCACTGCGCTAACCACATGGGTTGTCGCGGCTATGTAGAGCATGAGTGGTTCATCTGGCAACGGGGATGCCAGTACCGGGGGTTTTGTTAAAAAGGTTTTGAGATCCTCGAAGGCTTGCTATGCTTCGGTCGTCCATTCAAACTGGTCTTGCTTTTTCAGGAGTTTGAAGAACGGTGTTCCCCGCATCCCTAAGCGAGAGACGAATCTGACGAGTACCACCATGCACCCTGTAAGCTTCTGGACGTCTTTTTGATTTGCTTGTGGCTTTATCTTCAAGATGGCGTTGACTTTCTCTGGGTTTTCTTCGATGCTACGGTGTGACACGATGAACCCGAGAAGCTTTCCCGAAGGGATTCCGAAAGTGCACTTCTCGGGGTTGAGTTTCATCCGGTAAGCCCTCAGGCTTTTCGAATGTTTCGGTTAAATCAGTAGATGAGGTCTCCTTTCAACCGAGATTTCACCACAACATCGTGAAAGCACCGTTGTATTGCGCGCTGGTAAGTTGCGCCGGCGTTCTTCAACCCGAATGGCATTGTGATGTAGCAGAAAGCTCCGAACGGCGTGATGAATGAAGTTTTGATGCAATCTTCCTCCTTGAGGCTTGGTGGTACCCTGAATAGGCATTCAAAAAGCTCAGGAGTTCGCAACCAGCGGTGGAATCCACAACTTGGTCGATGCGAGGTAACCCGAACAGATCCTTACGACATGATTTGTTGAGATCGGTATAATCAACACACATGCACCAGCTTTTATTCTTTTTGAGAACCAGAACCGGATTCGCTAACCAGTCGAGCTGATACACTTCTCTTATAAAGCCCGCGGCTAAGAGTTTATTGATCTCTTCTTTAATCGCGTCACGACGGTCTTGAGCGAAACACCGAAGGCGCTGCTTGATTGGTTTCGCATTCTGGTTTACATTTAGTGCGTGCTCGATCACCTCCCTCAGAACACCAGGCATATCTGACGGCTTCCAAGCGAAGATATCCTGGTTTGCCCTGAGAAAGGTGACGAGCGCGCTTTCCTATTCCTGACCAAGCCATGTCCCGATCAAAGCTGTTTTAGCTGGAATGGACGGGTCGAGTGCTATTTTCTTGACCTCTTCGCCAGGTTGGATCCCTGTCTTTACTTGTTTCTTGGCCGGTACATCCTCGTCTTGTGAAGCGAATGCCGCCAGCTGGATCTTTTGCAAATCGGCTGATGCCCGCAGGATCTCGGCTAGCTCGCAACTCTCCTTGTCGCATTAGAAAGACTCCCGTACGTCTCCACGGATCGTGATGACTCCCTTGGGTCCTAGCACCTAGAGCATCGAATAAGTGTAATGCGGAACTACCATTAATTTTGCCAGGCCTGGTCTTCCCAAGATGGCGTGGTACGCTGTCTCGAAATCGGCTACTTCAAAGTTCATGTACTCCGTCCTGTAATTGTCTTTCGTGCCGAACGTGACGGGCAAAACAATCTACCCGAGTGGCACAGAAGAAGTCACAAGAATCACTCCATGGAAAGGTGATGGACTCTACCTGAGCTCGGTCCGTGGTATCTTCATGTCATCAAGGGTTTTGGTAAATAGAATATTGAGCCCACTACCTCCATCGATCAGCACCCTCTTGAGTTTCACGCTGCGGATGACTGGATCCAGCACCAAGGGATATCTACCAGGAAAAGGTATGTGATCAGGGTGATCTGAACAATCAAAGGTGATGGAAGCTTCTGACCACTTCAGATATTGGGGGGCCGCCAGCATGATTGCATTGATGTTCCGAGCGGTAAGCTTTTGTTTTCGCTTGGACTCATATGCGCCCGAGCCCCCGAATATGAAGTTGAGCTCTTGTTCAATCTCTGGGAACTCGCCCTCCGCTGAGGGGTCGTCTTTCTTCCCAGCTTCCTTCTTATCTTTTGATTCTGACTGGTTTCAATTTTCTCGTGTGAATCTTTTCAAAGTGAAGCAATCTTTTACCGCATGCTTTCCCTTCAGGTGGAAAGTGCATTGGGCATTTATTATTTCATCGTATTCTTTGCTTTGGGGAGCTCTCATCCTTCTGCGCTCAGCTATTGCGATCAAATCCTCACCCTTCCGTTTTTTCTCCTTTTGCTTCGGGGGTTCGGTGTGATCTTTTTTTGTCTTTTTGTGGGGGTCGATCCTCTCGGCGCTCCGCTAATGCGTTCGACGAGGTTGCATAGCGATCGGCCAAGGCGAACATCTCCCGAGTTGTGGTTGGGGGTTTTCGGGACATCTTTTTGATGAGATCGGGGTCGCTGACGCCTTTCTGGAAGGCCACGGCGACGATTGCATCTGAGACGTCTCGAACAGTATTCTTTTTCTGAGTGAATCACCGGATGAACTCCCTCAGGGATTCATTCTTCTTTTGATGGAGCTGGTAGAGGTCCCAAGGAGTTTTAGGCTTCTCTAAAGTGCCCTGAAAATTCGTGATGAATTGGTCACAGAGGTCTCCCCAAGAGTCAATGGAAGCCCTGTAAGCCATGCTTGGGCTGAAGGAGCCAACATGACTAGATAGTTCGCCATCATGTTGTGGTCGCCTCCGGCCGCTTTGACTGCAAGGGAATAGACCTGCAGCCAAGCTTCTGGGTCTCTTTCTCCGTCAAACTTGGTGATGCCCTTTGGATTAAAACCGTCTGGCCACTGTACTCCGCAGAGGCGAGTAATGAATGCTCTGATCCCGTCAATAGGCCCCTCGTCGCGTCGAGCGCGATGGTGGCGTGGTGAAGAATCCACTCGGCGGTCGTCATCCCGGTGCAGGCTGTGTCGGCTTTTGTGATTGCCGTAGTCGGAGGCCCGATTACAGAGATGTCGGTTGTCCTGATCACGATCAATACCAAAATGTTCGCGGTCGTCGTCCCAGTGGCGCCGCTCGTCATCATCCCGTTCCCGCCTTCTAGCGTCAAGGTCTTGGCGAAGGTCGCGGTGGATGACAGAGCGAACGTCCCTATCGCAGGGGGACTCGCGCCGACTGCTTTTCGTTCGACTGCGACTGGTCCGACTGCTAGCTGTGTGGGTTTCTTTGGATTCAAACAATTTATATCTGCATAGAACATAGTAATTTATATTATATAATCTGAATCCTTATAGTTTAATACAAATTTAAAAATTTATTTCGTTGGATTTGTAGCAAAAAATATAAAATATTAAATTAAAAGATCAAATTAAATTGCAAAAAAAAATTCCTAATCGCTACATGCCGGAGCGACTGGGAGAAAAAAATTAAAAAAAATCTTAGTCGCTCGTCGCGTTCGCGACTGAGCCAAAAAAAATAAAAAAAAATGCCCGGCGTTCTGTCGTGCCACGGTGGCGCAACAGAGGGCTACTTTTGAAAAAAAAAATCAGGGTATATTTTCGTATTTCACAAATAAAATATAATTATTTAAAAAAATCGTCTCTAGGGCGTGGTACGTGAATAACATTTCGTGAGCTGGATCGCTGCTGATTTGATGCGCAGCGCTAACATTTCAAAAGTGATCACTGTTCACTGGTACTAGGAGTCTAGGAGTATATATTTTTCGGTCCAGGTGGGGGGACAGAGAGCGATCGAACGATAGCTCTAGACCTCTAGTGACAGAGATTTTGTACATGAAGAAGAAAAAATGCCGGCATCCATCCACGCATCCGTCGGCGCCGAACGACGAGCGGTGATCGATCATTCGCACGCGGGCCAGACCACCCGCCCACAGCGCCACTCCACGCCACGCCCTGCACGAGCAGAAAAGGACGACCGCGAGATCCGCCGCCGCTCGTCGCTCGTCGGTGCGCACCGCGCAGGCGAGCACAAGTACGCCGCGTCGCGCATTGCGTCCGAAGCGGAAGTGAAGCGAGTGGGCATGGAATCAAGGCAAGTAGAAGTACGCCGCGGCCGGGAGGGCCAAGGAACTAGCCAGGCTCGGCGCATGGACGCACATGCCGGACGCGGCGGCAGCGCGACGTCGACGGCGGATCGCTTCCCTGCCCACACTCGTGTCCGTCGCTGTCTCGCTCACCGCCGGATCGCGCTGCCTCGCGCGCGCGCGCGCCCGCGGAGCCCCCATCATGCACACATGCCCGTGTCCCTGGCAGCGGAAACCGACGGACGGGAGGAGCGGAAACCAGCTCGTGGCCAGCTTCGCTTGGGCCCCCCCGACGGCTGGTCGCCGAAGCTGGTCGGCCGTCCTCAGCCACGACTCTTAGTGGCGAGCAGGATAAAAAAAATAAAGAGTTGGTTTAAAGAATTAGACTATATTAATGCTAGTTCGTTTTAACTTCTAGATTATGGGAGAAGCTATTTTTGATCGTGGGAGAATCAGGTCGAGCCGGCTGTGACTTCTAGGTTCCGGACCGAGCCGGCAAGAATCAGCAAGAATCTGTAAGAATCAGGTTTCAGCCATATTCTGATTCTATGTAGAAGGCAGCTTCTGATTTTGAGAGAAGCTGTCCAGAATCCCTCCGTTCGGCAAATAATTCATTTTTTTTAAGCAGAAGTTGAAACGAACGAGGCTTAAGATACATTTATTAAACAACTTGTGTTACTTTTTAATGGCTTCGTTAGGTACTACTATTACTTCATTATTTGAGAAATATTTGTACGATGTTCGCTTGTCAAACTTTTGAAAATCTACGAACAAGTTAACACCAATTAATCAAACAAATCGGTTATTGTCACTATTCAACCCATTGACGTAATTACAATTGATATAAAAATAGATATATCAGAAAGGGCTCACATTGTCTATTTGCTATTATGTTCAGTCCATTGAGTCGGTTAGCCACTCGCCAACTCACGCTGCACTGCCTTCCTTGTCTACTCGCCATCGCTGCAGTGGGTTGTTCATCGCCGCATGTCCATTCCCTTGTGGCTTCCCGGCATCCACTCGACACCCTCGTCGTGCCATCGCGATCGTTGACTTCTCACGATGTGTGTCAAGCACCCTCGACTGGGTGGACTACCATGTTCTCACAAAAGAGAGGTGTTGAGCTGTCTCCCCTCTCTATATGGTTTATGCGTACATCTAAGGTTCAAATCCAGTTTTGCAGAAATCAAACGAAGTTAGCAATCGCTAAGTTATATTGGCCCACCAAACCATATGGCATAAGAAGCAGCTGATCAATCAGCTAAGCTTCTTCTTCCTCTAGCTGTGGCCAAACAAGTGTGCATTTAGGGTCTGTTTGGGAGAGTTCCACTAAAAAAATCAGCTCCACTCCACCAGCTCCACCATAGAGTAGCTTTACCATAGAGTTGAAGTAGGGAAGGGAGATGTTTGGCTTGCAAATTAGATCCAGCTTCAAGAATAGATGGTTTTGGTGTAGATACCCATTTATGCCCTTAGATGTTGAATAGAGGTTTTGTGAATTTAATTTGCTCCTCATATGTGTAATCAATGGCAAAGGTGGGTAATTACCTAGGAACTTCACGAGTAGGTACGAAATGGTGTTTCTTGGAGTACCCCTTGAGAAGCTCCACAAAAACCATGAAGCAGTCCTCTAGATTCGCATTTTTTCTGGAGTTGGAGTTCTGTGGAGCTGGGTATTTGACTGCACGAATTTAGAGTGGAGCTGAAAACTGAGAAGCATATGTCTCCTAAACACCCCCGTAAGAGCCCGACGATGGAAAGACAGGCTCTAATGCCTACGCCTTGACAACCACCCGTTAAAATTATTACCTGTCAGGTTCCTTCAAAATCTCCGTAAAATCCCGCAACCGGATGGCTTATTAGTCGAGGCAGCTAAACTAGCTGGCTAATTGGATTAATTTTAGCACCGGTAGCTTAGTTAAACTCGAAGCCGCCTCGCTCCCGCTAGCCGACTGCCACTCCCGCAAGCTGCCATCGCTGTGCCCCACATCTAGAGGCTGGACCGCCGAGCGCCGCCATCACCGCGCCCTCGTGGCTGGATGCACTACCCCGCGCGACTCCGGAAGGCTAAGACTATCTCCAGCAATTTCCCTTCATTTCATTCTCTTTCCTATTTCCTTCCCTATATTTATTCACTTTATTTCCTACCATCTCCAGCAGCATCCCCTCAAGGGATTTGTGAAGGGATTGGAGAGAGAATCCCTTTCTAAAGAGATTCACTATTTGAATCCCTTCTGAAGGGAATCGAGAAGGGAATCCGCTGAAGCACTTGGGATCTGTTCGCGAAGGGATTTGGAGGGGAAGGGAAGCTGCTGGAGATAGTCTTCCCTAAGGCCAAAGCTGGAGCCTAGAGGACATGATTTTTTTTTTTTTTTGCATTTTTGTTTGTTGTGGAATATGCAATATCGTTCATATATTGATGAATGATGATGTCTTCCCTAAGTTAGTAAGTTCCTTGATGCCATTTTTGATTGGTTAATGGTTAATAAATGGCTATGGTCTGTGAATTGTGAAGATTGCCATGGTAGTTGTCAAATGACAGGGAATGTCTGTGTAAATGGTTGCGTTAATAATTGGCTACGATTTGTCAAATGTATTAGCTATTATCCAAACATGCAAGAACAATTATGTCAGTGAGAACGGATTCATTCTCTATTAGCCAAACATGATAATTGATAAGATTATAATTTTGTTTCTAGTTATCTTTAATTGGTTAATTGGGTGATATGATGAATTGTGAATTGGTTAATGGTTAATTGTTTTAGTTGTTGATTAAATAGTTGTCAAATGGTTCAGTTGTTGCTTTGGTAGTTGTCAACTTGGTTCAATTGTGAATTGGTTAATTGATTTAAACAATTTATACATTTTTCTGATTAATTGATTGGACTCAAAATCATGTAATAGAAATACATGATTAAGAGGTTAAAGATATTGTCATCTTATTTTCCATCGGCGGATCTGGTGGACGCAGGGCCTACACAAGTGGTTCGTCGATTGCTTGAATTAGCTCGGCGGCACAGATAGTGAGTGTTGTTGATCCAAAAATATTTGTTCTTGATACTGACATATTGGTTTGATTTGTCTCCATTAGTTAAGCACAATGTTCTTGATTCAATAACCCTGACATAGAATAGTTAGTTTGTTCAATAACTAGCAATAAATAGCTAGTTGGTTCCAAGTTTTTCTAGCATTGATAGTTAGAGATAAACATCGATTCTAGGTTCTTGAATTCAGGAGGTTCTCGATGCTTTTGTTCGATGTCTTGCCTTTTGTTGTACTTAGTATGGATAGTATTTGGCGTTAATTATTATCGCTTAGTTTTTCGTCCGAGGCTTAGCAGAATCCTGGCTCCGCCACTACTCTCTGGTTTTGTGTGATCTCATCCTACTGAATCGCACAAGAGCTACCCATCAAGGTCATATCTGATCATGTGCACAGCACTAAGGCCCTGTTTAGAGGACTTTAAGCCAGTTTCAGCTTTTAAAAAGCTAGCAAGCCCTCCAAACATCGGCTTTTAGCATAATTTAGAAGTTATAGAAATGTTGAAAGCTGAGTTGGACCTACTTTTATAGCTTATTGTTGAGAAAAATTAGCTATTATTAAACAGTCTTTTATAAAAACAAATACAATCACATTTTTACCCAAAAAGTAAAAAAAAAAACAGCTTTTCAAAAGAAACTACAGCCGCTCAGAAAGGCCTTAAGCTGCAGGAAATAGGGGTGTACAGTACACTGTACACCTGTCTATCTGCCACAGTAGTTTGTGACCACCAGAAAGAAGATCGCATTATCTTGTGAACAAAAAACAACTAAGGCCATGTTTGGATGGACTAAAACTAATTGTTAGCTGGCTAATGGGTAGAGCTAATTTTTAGTCAGCTAATAATTAGCCCATCTAAAATTAGCCCAAGGCTGTTTGGATACATGACTAATGATTGGACTAATTTGTTAGAAAAGTCATGTCTACCCCTGGATTCGATTGACACTACAGAGTTCGTACTACCCCTGGATTTGCGTTTCATGCCTGCAGGCTGTTTCGCTCCGTGACTTTCCCTTCGCCAAGTTGGAGGATCCGGATCCGGATACTCATCTAGACATGTTGATCATCACTTGTGACTTTCCCTTCGCTCTGTGACTTCCAACTAGCAGCCGTTTGCTAGCTTGTTGATCATCACTTGGATACTCATCTAGACATGTTGAAGGACTCGTTCTGCGATATTATGCAAGTGATGATATTATCTAGCGTTAGCACAGGAACAACATTGACAACTTGATAAAATCTAGTACACATGTTGGGAAAAATGAAAATATCCATGGTTCGCAACATGACTACCTCTAACACTCTCGCCTAGCAAACAAAGCGTTAGCGATACTATCTCGAAAGCCATTCATGTTTTGATCTTCATCTCCTAGATGAGTCGTAGCGCCACTTCGATGAGACGATGAGGATGCCAGGAATGGAACATACCCTTCGTAACGATCACACAAGTCAAAGTCTTGATCTACCATTGCACTTTAGCGAATGAAGTTGTGAAGGGCCATACAAGCAAGAATTATTTTGCTTTGCTTCTTCATTGGATACCGTGGCAAGTCCAATAAGATTCTCCATTTCATCTTCAAAACTCCAAAAGAACGCTCGATGACATTTCTAAGAGAAGAATGGGCAAAATTAAATACTTCCTTTTCCCCGCTGGGTGTTGGTCTTTGTCGAAACTCCGGTAAATGATATTTCGTTCCCTTGTAGGGTGCAAGATAGCCCGGTCGGTTAGGGTACCCGGAGTCCACAAGATAAAATTTGCCTAAGAACATAAGAAATTGTGTAAATAGAAATACATTTATGCATTCAACTACGTAAGATGCAATGTAAGATGACAAAAACTAAGTTTACCTGATGGTGGATGTGGAAACTTGTCACCATATTTGCGAATAGCATCATTAAATACTCTCATGTCATGTACTGAGCCTGGCCACCCCGCGACAACAAAGGTTCTCATGTCAAAGTCGCATATAGCTAACACATTCTGAGTAGAGTATCCGTGGCGCCCCACATGTTGAAGGACTTTTGAAGCTGGCACCACAACAGGTACATGTGTTCCATCGATTACTCCAATGCAATTATCAAAATATGGTGAAAATCGAGGAGCTTGCAATCTCGGATGCACCGACTGAAATTCTGGATCTCTAGGCTTGATAATGTCTGCTAAGAGCTTGAAAACACTCTACAACACTTGGTCAAACTTTCGACTAACCGTCTCTGTTGACCTCTCAAAATGATTTTCAGCTTGTCTAATTGATTGAGGGGCACCAATGATCCACAAGAACACGGCTAAAGCCTCTGTAGATGACATTATTTTTATGACTTCAAGCCATATGATGAGACTAGCAAATTATGTATCCTTTCAAATAGTGCCCTACTCATCCTAAACATGTTGTAACAAGATGTGGGATTATTGAGTGTTCTTCTAACCCAATCATATCCACTCAGTTCTGGTTTCCTCATTGGAGCTTTATTCATAAAAGAATCATAATAGTACATACCAATCATGCATGCAATGGCCATATATCGACGTTTCCTCTTCTGATGCTCCCTGACCAACTCAATTGTTTTGTCCTCCTCATCACTTGAAAATTCCATCTACAAACAGCCACAAACATGTTTCAGCCACAACCCAAGTGTTAATAGAACATATAGTAGAAGCAAACACATAACAGACAAGTGCATTCAGTAAACATGACAGACATGTAAACATACACAGGTAAAGATAAGTTCACAAACACAAGTCAACACCTAGTTCATACTACCGGTTCATAGACTTATACTTGACAGACTCATGCATTAGTTCAGACATGATAGGTACTCATGCTAAAGTTTTTTCTATGAAAACTAGTACAACTTTTTCATCTGGCACCACCTCTTCAACCAAACCAGTCTTGCTTCTTTAGTACTGAATTTAATGAAAATCTGACGGTTTTCAGCTTTCAAAAACAACTGTGTAGCCATGAAATACTCGATGCTATCTTCCGGTGCCCCACATTCCACAGCCAAATCCAACACTTTATCCATGGATTCAGCCATATGATCACCCTGCAGCACTTGTTGTGTAACAGCACTATCAGCCTTAAAATTGTCAACCAAGCTCTTCATGATCTTGGCCATTGGACTTTTTGTCTTCTTACATGGACTAGTGGCAGTTGTATTAGTGCTACCAGCCCTCTTAAGGGTACTTGTAATCATAGGGCTCCCGTCAAACTCATCGTCTTCGTCGCCATTGTCCCTTTCATCGCATTCTTGTCCAGGAATACAAGAAGAGGAACCATCAGTAGCCAAATTCTCGAACATCTGCTCAAGAAGATGTAGATTTTCCGGGGGGCCATACCTTAACTTCTTCCACTCAGATTTATTCTGAATAAAATAAAAAATTGATATTAGTTTGTGTCATAACAGAACAAGCAAACAAGCTGTATGCATTGAAAAAAGGATCTGTTTACCTTTGTGTAATCTTTCCAAAACTTGTCATCAGCCACCACAGTGCCATTAGATCGTCCCAATCCAGTTTGCTTGTTGAGCCACAACCAAAACTGGTATAGCCCCTTTAGTTGATCCCATCTGTTCTTCAATTGCTTTCTAGAGTGTCGCAATTTAACGCTTATGAAATACTTCTCAGCTATGTTCTTGTACCCTCTATTGGTCATGAAACCATTATTGGTATTTCCTGCCCTTTTTTCCTCAAGCCAAATGTCGCAGAAAACAAATGTGTTCTCGGAGGTCCAATTTGCCTTGTCAAATCCCTGGTCCATCTAGTATAGATGTGTATAATATTACATACAAGGCAATTAAATACATGTAAGATGACGTATCAGCACACTTAAAACATGCACCATGCCTATTCATGTCAAAACAGGAAGGACAGCTAAATGTGAAAATGCAGTTGGAGAGCTAAATGTATCAGCACACTATCTCTGTCAAGTTTCTTAAAAAAAAGTTTTTCTTCATGTGATTTCTATTGACAATAGCGTGATGGCATCCAGTATGTATGCAGCATGCACTTCAATTCATCCTAGGTTGCACTATATATATGTGTCTATTTTTTTTCAAGAAAAGTTATTTTCCAGTTAATTTGACTGATAATAGCTAGCATGATGGTGTCTAGAATGCATGTAGCATTGCATACTGAGTTAGTGCATGTATTTTTTTTCCCTGATTGTTGCTCCATAAATTGTTGTATAGATCTAGTCATATAATACTATATGCTAATTTGTTTGACATTACAAATTTTTTTGTCCATATACTACTAGATGTTAATTGTTTTGGGATTCACCATCCAAAAGAATAAAGATATCTAACTTTACCTGTCTAGTTTCTCATGGAAGAAACAAGATTATTTTGTGTAGCATAACAAGGTGCTATACTGTGTAAAATTCAGTGACCCGGCCACCCAATCCACTACACCCAACCCATGAAGCAACATTCCCACCCAGTCAACAATTGGATTTTTTTTCCTTTTCCAATTCCAAGTGACACCCAAACATTTTACTATTTTTATTGTCAGCAATAAAAATATTAAAATCCAAATTGCAAAGCATTGATTGATCTCATGGACATGATAGTAGAGGACTAAAAAATCACCTACGTGGAGTGCCTACTTCAGTTGTCGCTCCATTGCAAATCACTCCCTACACTCTTAATCAAGATTAAAGCAGTATTATGGGAGCACCCATGAAAGGTCTAATGTCAAGGTATACAAACACAGAGATGAAACACATCTTTCTTGCACATCTGTTCCACCATCAGAATGAGGGAAAATCAGAGTAAGGTTCTGGAGTGGGTAGATACGTAGATAATAGTTTAATACACTCGGAGTGGCAAAGAGAAGATACTATTATTACTACCACAAATCAGCAAGGTTGTGATAGGTATGAGAAAAAATCTGCAGCCATATCCAGACAGATTCTGACCTCATTCGATTAACAGAGGATGTCTTCTAACATAGACAATTAATTTTTTATTGTCAGCAAAGTTATCTATTGAATTTGTGGATTGCAATACATGATCCAGCTAATGTACTAAGGAGTCAATGGTGCTCACCAAAGCTGCTGTACTAAGGATTCAGTGCACACAAAAAAAAATGAAAATTTTGAGTTGTGATGTTCATTTTCCATGAGACATTGGCAAATACTAACAAAAACTTAAGCAATGCATAAACAGCATCCATCAGGTATCACAAGCAGTCGATGGTGCTCACCAAATGTTCTTGCAATAAGTCATCCTCCTCTTCTTCTAGGCCATCTCCTCCATCGTTTGCTGTATGAGTTGCTCCACTACCTTCAGCGCCAATGCGTATTGCAGCACTTGCAGCAGCCTACCGAGGTAGAGCAGCACTTTGAGCAGTGGCGGAGGTGGTCCGAGTGCTTCCACGACGGTCTCTGCTACCCACTCTAGTTGTGCGAGGAGCGCGGAATGGCGGCACGGCCGATCCGCCTGCATCTCCATCAGATCAAATGCATGCCAACGCACCCCCACGGAGTGATTTGCCGGTTCGACGACCACCTCGACCTCGGTGTGCGCCGGCGACATCTGAACCCCCCCCACCTCCGATTGAAGGATCTCTTAGTACGTCGAGAGGTGCACGAATTCATTCGCCTGCGAATTGAGGTCGATGTCGAACGAACCAAGTAGAGTAGGCACGCCACGCCCATCCTCGAAAGGCTGCGTCTGCGAGAAGAAGTCCATGTCGACGGGTGCAGCGGGTGCGGCGGTTGGCGCGATGGTGTTGGATTGTGAGCAAAAATTGAACAATCCCTGCTGGCCAGCACCATCCATCGCGGACGAACTACCCAGAGACAAAAAAATGTGTGAGCCTTGACAAAGGAAGGAGGACAGAGCTCAGGGAGGGGGGAGATTGGCGAAATACCTGATGGGAGACGGTGGATCCGAGAGGTTCGGCGGCAAATCGGAGATTGCGGCGACGGCAGACGGCGGACTGAGAGATTGATCCGATGCCTGTCTGCGGGAGAAGGCCAGCGACGGAGAGGTATGTGCGGACTGCAGGACGTTGGCGAGGCGCAGACGCCGGGCGGCGCGGCGAAAGGTGACGCTGCTGCGGCAGACGGCGTCTGGCGGCGAGAAGGATCTTGGCGGCGGCGAGCAGGGACGCCGTCTGCGGCAGACGGCGTCTGTGGCGAAAGCGAGATGTCTTGGCGGCGCGGGCGAGCAGAACGCTCGAGTAGGTTTCACGCCGCAAGGTCGCACGAAGAGGAATCAGAAAATCGGTTTGAAGATAAGCCAGCGCAAGGGTAGTTCTGTCTTTTCCCGTGTGTTACGGGCTATTAGCCCAAATTAGCTCCATCCCACCAACTAATGGATTAATTGTTAGCCGAGGGGTTGGCTAAAAATTAGTCCACCTATTAGTCTTCCTGTTTGGATAGATTAGGACTAATTTTTAGTCAACTAATAATTAGTCTAGGGATCCAAAGATGGTATAAGTGGCATCTGCGACCAAGATACGAAATGCCAGTATACCCGCACTAGCATTGTCTTGTAGTAACTGGCAGAGTTGAGACAAGATCCATTTTTTTTGCAAGCAAAGCTGAACTGACCAGCGCAAACCACGGAGCTGAGCCCGTCCAACCGCTGGAGCCAATTAATTATTAGCCAAACGAAATCAATCCAAAGCCTCACATAACGGAACTGCGGCGGTTATCCAAAGATTAACACGCTCCCATCTGCGTGTCTTTGGCTCCATCGATGGAAACAGACGGGCCAGCACACCCCATACACGCATGGTAACATGCAGGCTGGTTCGACGTATAAAATCGATTAGTAAATCGGTTAAATTTAAAAATAATTAAAATAATTTAAAATTTTGAAAGAATTTATGCAACGCAAGATCAATCGGTTTTGTATCAAAAATCGTGTGATGGTGTATCAGGGTTCAGCACGCGGTCAAAACTGATCGGTTTTTTATTTTATTTTTTAAAAATAAATTCAAAAAATTTAAACTCTTAACCCTTTAGTTTTTGATGATTTTCCAGCGATTTTTGTCTCGGTTTTTTATTTTTGAATTTCAGTTTTTTTTATCTATTTTTCAATTTTGATATTTGTTTTTGACGCCGAGTCACTTTTTTTTTTTTCAAGTTTAGTGATGTCTCAACGAAATTGAAATTGTAAATCTAGTCTCTTCTTGATAGCGAGAGGCATCTACCACACTCAGATATCAAGGGTGGTGATCAGTGTTCTAAATAACATCCAATAAGACCTTGTAAACAGCCGTTGAAACGGTAAAGGTCCTCTATCCGTTATGTTTATGGACATTTGGAGCTTTGTATGTTTTATCATATTGTTTATTCGGTCTATCGACCATTAACACTTAATAGGCTTGTTTTATTGGGCCGTTTATTTGGGTAAAGTTGTAATATTGCCGTATGATATAGAACACCATGGTATATATATACATTTATAATGAATGCTAGTTTTGCTTTTCATTGCCACTTTAGCTGTTCATTGGTAATGGTATGGTAGTTCTGTTCTTTATGCATGAAAGAAAATGAATTAGATGTTTATCTTGTTACCGTAAACACGCATATATAGTTATCTAAATTTTAAATAGCAAAGCCGTTTAGAAGACCATTTATAGGAACGTTCATTAACCATTTACTATTAGTTAGAACATCAGAAGCGATAAGTGTTGTCTTCCGATCCTACCACGATCGGATAAAACGCTAGATTACAATTTTATTTAGATAAGGACCAAACTTAAGAAAACAAAAATAGGCCAAGGAGAAAAAAAAAGGGGCAAAACTTTCAGCTCAAGAAACGCACCAGGCCTCGAGCAGTGTGCCAAATCCTGTTGCTAACCGTATCGACGATTCTCAAAAAAAAAAGAAAAAAAAAATAGATGCCTGTACACGGAAAATCATTTACGGTTCCGTTAGAGCAAGGCTAATAATATAGCTCACTGCTGGCTATATGTGGTTACCATATCATACACAACCGTCTAAAAGCTTACCCATATAATAAGTTAGCTGTAGAAACAATCTACACATTAATAAATGGTCCACCCATCCATCCTCTCATCTTCTTTGGAATCTGTGTTATAGCCAGCTTAAAGCTGGCTATTGAACAATAGTCCACTTCTTCTCTCTCTTCTCTTCTCTTTCTTCCAACAAAGCAAAAAAATAATGTGGTAGCTCTTATAGCCTGCTTATGTCACTTTATTATACTTGCTCTTATGCGATCGCTCACAGGCAGCACACTGGCCAAAAGCATTTGCGCCGCCGACAATGCCAACGACCGACCCTGGTAACGATCTACCGAAACGGATGTGTTGGTAGTGGTACGCGTAGCGTTGCTCCCTGAATAACCGTCAAGCAGGCAAACGGGCCATCGTCTGCACGTACGCCTGCCTCTAAGCTCAGAATCGGCGCCTGGGAGCTCTACTACTACCTCGCACGGGCTCCAAATTGACGACAAGACCTGGACCTTTTCCATTTTATCAATGGCAATGGCGGAGGGGCAGGCACCGTGCATGCATCCGACAGTGCATCTGTGCATGGCACATGGAACCGCCGCTTGTTTTATGGGGCAGGCAGATCGACCAGGCGGGTGGCACATCGTAAGACGAGGTGCCTCGTGTCTTCGTTCTCTTGGGAGGACGCAAGACGTACTTCCTTCTGGTTGACGACGATTAGATGTGCATTTTGTGGGGCCCAATTGCTTCGGTGGATTTTCCGAAAATTTGCTTCGGTGGATTTTTTTTCATATTAGCTAGCTAACTTAGTTAGCTGCTAATGGATCCAAACAGGCCTTTAGTAGATGATATACCATCTAAACATCCACAAAATAGATGTTTTCATCGGAGAAAATAACTTTTACATAGGTGCTTGATGACGTGACTATACTATCTCTTTTTAAGCGCTTATAAGTATTTTTTTTCCCTCCTTTCTTTGTTTGTGTTTTTGTCCTAACGCCATTTGTGAGGGGCCAACGTCGCATAGCTTAAGGCACACCCAACCCATGGCACCATTGCGAACACAAACTGACCTGATTACATACGACCACGGTCCCCACGGTTAGGGTGAACCATTTTGTTTCGATCTCATTTTTCGACCAGCAGGCGGTAGCAAAATTCACAAAAAAACTGAACAAAATTCGAGAAAAATCGAAGGTTTTCGAAAGTCAAATGAATTTAAAACCTGGTCAAACAGAGGAGCAAAATTCGAATGAAAAGGTTGAATTTCGCTCAAAAAGATGAGAGCTTTTCTCAAAAATCGGTGATAGGTTAAAAAATTGAGGAAAAAGTAAAAAGGGAAATTGCAAAAAAAATATTTTAAAATTCGTAAAAGGCCAAAATATTTTAAAATTCGTAAAAGGCCATTAAAGGTCCAAAAAATAGGAAACATATTAGAAATATATAAAAAAATGAAAACACACAAAAAATTTTGACATGTTCTTTCGTAAATATGGAAAAATTTCGACATAACGCCATTTGCGAGGGGCAAACGTCGCATAGCTGAAGGCACACCCAACCCATGGCACCATCGCGAACACGAACTAACCTGATTACATACTACCATAGTCCCCACGGTCAGGGTTAACTATTTCGTGTCGACCTTATTTTCAACCAGTCGGTGGTAGTGAATTTCATGACAAACCAAATAAAATTCGAGAAAAATTGAAGGTTTTTGAAAGTCAAATGAATTTAAAATCTGGTCAAACAGAGAAGCAAAATTCGAACAAAAAGGTCAAATTTCGCTCAAAAAGATGAGTGTTTTTCTCGAAAATCGACCACAAGTTAAAAAATTGGGGGGGAAAGTAAAAAAGAGAAATTGTAAAAAAAATATTGTAAAACTTGTAAAAGGCCATTGAAGAACCAAAAAAAAACAAGAAACATGTTAGAAATGTATAAAAAATATGAAAACACACAGAAAAAATTCCAGCATGATCTTTCGTAAATATGGAAAAATGTCGGCATGACCTTTTCTATTTTTTAAGATAATTGCAAGTTGTCACATACCAATACAGATCAAAAATAGGCATTCACATAATCACATATAAATACCATTCACATATCAATACCATTTACATGTTAATACCATTCGCATATCAATACCATTCAAATATCAATACCATTCACATTTCAATACCTTTAATTTGAAGTTATAAAGTAGACATAGCCTCATCGTTCTTCCATTGTCACACATATGCTATGGTCGACCTACATGAACGAAATGTTAGTAATTTAATCAAGTTGCAATGAAATGAAACATTACCTTCGGAGCTATGAGTAATATTGTTGCGTGTACACTTGGTTGGCCATGTTGTATTCGTCGGTGGACATCAAGGCCAATTGTTGTGTAGCGAGTAACTCTACCTTGAAATCGTACAGGATTTGCCCCATCCATG
Source organism: Rhipidocladum racemiflorum (assembly GCA_036346355.1). Classification (NCBI taxonomy): domain Eukaryota; kingdom Viridiplantae; phylum Streptophyta; class Magnoliopsida; order Poales; family Poaceae; genus Rhipidocladum; species Rhipidocladum racemiflorum. The sequence goes on along the minus strand of CM070569.1, from coordinate 1,745,085 downwards.
CATTTATCGTTTGCCATTGTTGGTACAGTATGGCATAAAACTCATAATCACGCCACTCATAGACCTATTGGGTGGGATGTTGTGCATGAGTATCGGGGATTGAGTAGTCATAACTGCCATATGAGCCATAACTCCCTTGTGTCTTGGCGACACTATAGGAGCTAGAGCTATCTTGTGGTGCGTCCTTTCCCTTCCCTTCAGCAGTCATCCTCAGTGATTGGGGAGCGCTATGGTCTTTGTCCTGTGTTGCATAAGTGAACTGCGACTCCTCTGTAAATTCAATGAGACGTTGCTCTTTTGATTGATACGTGAGAGGGATGGAGGCATCAGCATCGGCACCAGACTCACCACCATGGAACAATTGATGATTTATCCTCACTTACATGTGCCATTGATCATTTTCTCCATGATGTCACTGATATGCGGGCCCTGAGGCCACATGTCAATGACATATAGGGTAAATGATCAATTGCACTATAAAAAAGAGGGCAAATCATCAAATCTCTCCACTGCCATCGTTGTCTATCTTGGAGCTGCTATCATTGGACCCTTAGTAGTATAGTGGGCTCCGACGATCTCCGCTCTCAGTAGAGTCATCACTCCCTACATAATGCAGCTTATCTGTGGCTTGATTCCCTTTTCCTTTGGAGGATGCTTTCCTTTTTCTTGTATCTCTTTTCGACACTGATTGGTGCTTTCTCTTTCCTGTGTGAGTGTCCCCGACTGTCCTGTCCACCCATTTGGGGATGCTTGCAGCCCTAATATCTTTTCTCAACACAATAAGGGATATTGGGTCTGTCACAAGGTGTGATGGGAGAGGCGTGTCACTCATTGTGTCATCCTCATCAAGTAATGGGTCACTATTAGACCTTTTTTTCCATCCACTGTCGGATTGGATTTGCATCATCGCGTAGTGTAAACTCCATAAGACGCTGGAATGGATCGTTTTCATCTGAGTACCTTTGATTTTTCGTGGCTTGAATTCGAAGCCGAAGATTGTAGTTGACGTACATCAGCTTATAGAGCTTCTTGTATGACAAGCGGTTGCTGATTTTAATGTGGATGAACGCAAATGTACTTCAATGGCGCTCACATCCGCTAGAAGATTCACATTGTGATACGAGACGTAGGGCAAACCGCTGAAGCATGGGTGTTTCCGAACCGAACATACCCCACCAATGTGCTGCAAGTTAACAAATAGAACAATAAGTACTACGAGAGTACCATTATATTTAAGACCGCATAAGAAAAGTACTAGGGGATATTTTAGCATCATGTGCCATCCTCTCAGCTAGAGCATTAAAGAACGATCTAGCCTTCCTTCTGAAAACCTCAGACTCACGAAGAGCTTGCGCGACGCTATCGGTATCATCAGCAAGAGTTTCAAAGGCATACCGGAGATTTGGCAAGAAGCTGTTGTTCGTACCATACGCGTAGGCAGTTTGAGGGTTTAAGGCGGTAGCTGTATGAAGTGAAACGAAACAAGCCAGTATAAGTATGTAACGTATGTGCAACTGCAATATATTGTGTTCCAGAGATGAATGTATTACCAACGTTCATATAAGTGTGGCACGTTAAGTCATCCATTATTCGATCCACCACCGCCATGTACATCTCGTTTGTTGATGAAGAGTCATGGAACAAAGTATCGTACTCTTGTCACACTATGTTTTACCGTAGGTTTGTCTGCTCAATGTAGGCATCCTGTCTTGATCGACGAAGCATAGGAAGGCATACAACGATTCTACTGACTTGACAATATATCTAAGATTATCCCACCAGTCTAAGCTTGAGAGGCAACAGTTGTACGCGTACCTCCCCTCGGTGGTATCAACAAGGCGAGAGCTTATAAATTCTTCGACAGCCATCCATTGCATGAACTTGTCCTTGCAACAAAAGAAATTGTCCAAGAACATGTAGTTAGTGCCGAAACGAGTTGCATTCCACTTAATCAACTCGCCTTCAATATGTTTTTTCATCATAGCATGAAGCTTAAAATAATTGTATATCCATCGAGAGATTTTTCTTGCACTTTCAATGATGGAGGCGTGATCAGGAAATTCTCTAATCTGCTTTAGCATCAAATTAATGGTGTCGACCACACTAGGCAGTCGCATGATGTTGCGGTGCTACCATGCGATGAGCTTGCACGCCTTCTTATAGTTGGCACCATTATCCGTGATAATCTGCATCACATTTTTTGGACCCACCTTGTCAACAGCTAAACATATTTTTTATGTGAACAAACAAAATGAAAACCTCAATTACATCATGCGTACATCAATTATATTTCAAAAGAGGACCAACAAAACCAAGTACCTTGCGCAAGTATGCGGCATCCTGAGATGCACCCGTAGCATCGACAGACTTGTGGAAGAATATGATGCCATTGGAGTAAATCATGAAGTTAATTATGGTCATGCGTGTCGACCTGTCCAAAAATCGCACATGATCGATGCTCCATACGTAGGCCATTTCTGCTTGAATTTGGCGAACTTCTCCTTTATGTCCGCTTCATTGGCGTCTAAATATTCTTTATCTATATCTTGCCCACTCGGGATAAGACATCCTCGCTTGCAAATAAACATAGTCCAAAAAAGTTAGATATGAATCAGTGTACAATTGAATGAACATTTTAAAGCTCAGTGTATTTTTGTGTTTCCCTCACGGCGCTAATAAAGTACGAATAATCTGCTTTTCACCCCGCGATACCAACAGTGTGGAAAAATTTCGCCCACGCCGAGCCAATGGCCTGCTTCGCACTCTTACCCTTCTGTGTCCACTGAAGGGTGTCAATCCTTAGTTGCATGAGGCCACGGGCCCTACCAACATTGTAATACCCCACTGCTTGTGGTCTTTCTCATTGTGAAGAGCTCTGAAACATCCTCGGGAACACACCGCTACCCCCTCCTCTATTCCCTAGAGGTGCCACCACCACCACCGTGCTCATACCTACCACCTGCCCGGCTCCTAAATTCTGCCTCCACCCTGGTGACAGCCATGGTATGCTGGAGTTGATTCTGCTCATCAGCATCACCCGTGTACTCTGAATATATGCTTCTCCTCGACGAGAAATCTCCAGCTGCTACTTCTTTCCTTAACATCTCCCCTCTCTTGTCCTTCGTCTTATCTAGTTCACGCTGAAAATACTCGCAAACTTCCACATAAAACTTTACTACAATGGACGACAATCGTACCGTGGTCTACCAAGTGCTGCTTCAGTCGGGTTGCACTGCCTCCTTTCCCCTCTTTGAAACAGTGCTTGCATTGAAATCCATTCCCAACTTATCGCCATGCTCTCACATCACGTCGACATGGTCTGCTATATGCTAAAAAATATTAATACTTGACATACTTGAACAAATATTGTTACAAAAAATATTGCTACTTCACATACTTAACAAATACTAGTTATATGCCCGTGCGTTGCTACGAAAAACAAAATTGATAATGAAAAATAAAGATTAAAATAAAAAAATACTATTTCATAAGATCAAACATCTATCTTTAACGCTTCGTTTCTTGCAAAAGCTGACTAATTAAAGCAACGCTTCGTTTCTTGCGTAGGGCAATTAAGCAGGGCAATTAAGCAGAGCAATTAATGTGACGTGGGAAGAAACTCTCACTTTATATAGTAGAGATTGATAACAAAATATTGATATTTAAACATCGCTACTTGACGTATTGCTTGTTCACTGCTTTAGAAGTTTGCTACCAAAAAAACAATGAAGTTTGCTACTTGAATATTGCTACCAACGCAATGAAGTTTGCTACTTGAACACCATGAACCACGGGACCTAGCAACTACAAAAGCATGATCTCGTGCCATGATGCAGATGCAATGCAGGATCACATATCACCTAACGAGGAGTATACTACACAGACTTAACCTACTGCTAAGCTCATATCAACTACTCAACTGAAAATCTAGAATAACGAAAGAGAAATCGATTCAAATGGAGAAATTCGTTCAAGCCATCAAAATTCTATAAAGGCATCGATTTTCACTGATATGTGTTGGATTTCAAGGCTTACCGCTCGAAATTTGTTGATGCGGCAGCAAAAACACATCAACCAACTGCCGATGATGAGCGGAGGCGTCAAGGATGTGCTGGACACAGATGGGGAATTATTTTGTATGCAATGATTGCCTATATGAAGGATTGTTGGCGATGCTAAATGAGCTTCTCTCTTTGTGGCCTCGGGTGGGCCAGAGTGGGCTGCACGGCCCAGAGGCGGCTTGGTCTGTGGGCTCAAGCCTGCAGGCCGGCCTTTTTCTTTTCTTTCTGCTTTTTTCTATTTTCTACATTTTGAATGTCTTAAAAACGTCTCTAAACTTTATTTTTTCAAAAAAATATTCATAGCAGAAGTCGTAAAGCTATTAATATTAATTATAGAAAAATTTTAGATAGATTTTTTTATTTTTTGAATTTGAATGTAAATTTAAGCGGTACGTCAAACAAAATTCCTTTTCACTACGAAGCAGTAAGCACAAATTTCACAAAATTCGATCGAATTTTATCGAAATTGCAAACCGCCCACGGTCATACACAACCGACGCGGCCGAACGCCCGAACGAAGGGATTGCCCCCTGGCCACCGCCGCACCGCGCTACCGCGGCCGAGCCAAGCGCGTTCGTGCAGAAAACGGCCACCGCGCGCGCGAACGGAGCAGGACGACGGGCCATGTGACCACACGCAGCGGCTGTCCCCTGCGAGGGCAGAACGGACATTACGCCGCAGCTCAAAGCCGGGAGGCACCGCGCGCCTCTCGCCGTCCGTTCGGCGCTCCCCGGGGACACGCGTAGGGCGGGATTTGACCAAGGTTCCAAATCTCGTTTTGAGTCAAATCTCGGAGGTTCCCGAAATCCGAAATTTCGGCGAGATTCGGAAATTTCGGACAAAATCCGGACGAATTGCAAAAACCAAATTTCAAATCCGGTTTTTTCTATCGAAATCCGAGATCTCGACGAAATCATCGAGATCTCGTAAAATCACCGAGATCTCTCGGCCAAATTGAACTGGCTCAAAAATGGTTCAAAGTACGTCAAAATATTTTGAAATTTTTATTGGATTGTCCTAACACATTACTAAAGATTCCATAAAAATTTTAGATGATGATCAATCTTGAGTAATTTTTAATATATCTAAAAGTGGTAAATTCGTGATAAAAATCGTATATAAAATCAGTTTTGATTTTTCAAATGTAACAAATGAACTTCAAGTTATTTGAAAAGTTTTATATATGTTCCTATGTATTAAGGGAGGTTCTTTCTTTGAAACCACCTGCGATTACGAGGAAGATTCTTTCTTTGAAACCACCTGTAGTTTTGAATTTTGACCAGTAAGAAAAGATCAATGCCATAAATATGAGCGCTGATCATGTATATGTGAATCTCCGCCCATATATACATAGGTGAGTTAGTACTGTACCCATTTATAAATACATGTTATCTTAGGTTTTAAATTTTGTTTTTCAATATATGTCATTCAATAATTTTGAAGTGGGTTTTGTACCACTGTTTCCACTCCACTATTCTCTCATAGTCATACATTGATTGATTCCAACTATCAATGTCGATTCGAATATCATTTCTCTCTTTGTTTCAATGCACTAGAAAAGTTCCTATGTATTAAAAAGTTCAAACCACTTTAGAAAATTTTGAAATTTTTGTGAATGGTCCTAACACATCCATAATATTCCCATAAAATTTTCAGAAGATAATCAATATTGAAAAATTTTAAAAATTCAAAAGTCCTAACCGACATATTGAATCGACCAAAAAATGGTCAAAAACATGTTAAAAAATTTTGAAATTTTTTGTGGATGATCTTGATCCTAAACCCAAGCAAATACAATGCAGAAAAATCAAAATCCGGCAAAAAAGATCAAATCTCGCCCGAGATTGCCGAGATTTCGCCCGAAATTGCCGAGATCTCGCCGAGAAATCCGAGATTTGAATTTTTTAAATTTTTTTGAATTTTCCGGGATTTTGAATCTCGGAGGGGTCCGAAATCCGAGATTTCGCCGAGATTTCGCCGAATTTCGCCGAATTTTGGACCTTTGGATTTGACCGCCCTGAACCGGCACCGGCAATGGCATTTTCTGCTAATAAACGCTAGCCCCGAGGCTGTTTAGCCCAACGCTTGCTCTATAAATGCAGCCACGACGCTGCTCTCTTCGCCCCATCCATCCTCTCCTAATAAGCTCCAGCCCGAAGCGAGAGAGAGAGAGAGTGTTTCTGTGAAGAAGAAAGAGAGCACAATGCGGTGCACAGCCTTGTTGCTGCTCGTCTGCGCGGCGGCGCGCGCCGCCGCCGTCGTCACCGACGGTGAGAGCTTGCAAGTTCATTGAAAATAGCATCTCTGTTAGTTACTATTGGTCGAATGATCTGCAGAGTACCACGTATTCTCTCCATCTATTTTTACGGTTCGTATTTTTTTGGGGTATATAGATAATGAAATATTAAAAATTACTAGATCGCTTTTAATTGTTATCTCTAAGCACCATATTCAATTCATGCAAATCTGGATATTTATTAGAGCTATAAATAAGATAATATCTCACTAATTTGTATTAGAATATAAAACACGTCATATATACAGGGACGGAACTAGAGAAAAATCATCGGGGTTCACCACTTCATCATATATATGATAACAACTTATTATTCTTACCATTTGCTTATTATTTGCCTCCCGGTGTCACAATATTTAGATCAAAGAGGTTCACATATACTATATATATATACTAACATACAATAATTTTTTTATATATAGACTAATATACACTATTTTATTTTTGACCCGGTGTCCTGTGACACCGGGTAGTTCAATGTATTTCCGCCCCTGCATATATGTATAGATAATACCATTAAAAAATACGTAATATAAATTTAGACAGAGGGGGTAAAGTATAACTACAAATTGAATTTTAATCATGTCACGAGATTTTCTTTACCGTTTTGCTGTTAATTCTTGCTGCCCAGACGCCTAGCCTGTGAGAAGTACTGCGTACCAAGTTACTGTTCTTCTTGCCATCTTCACTGTTAATGTTAAGGTGCTGTAATTGGTTTGCATAGACGGGAAGGTTAACGCACGAGATCTGTTCCTCTATGCACGAATTTTGGAGTGACCAGTAGCTTATTGCTTGTCGTCAAACGCCGAAAGTCCGTAGACATATATACTAAACAACGGATGCGTATTTTCCCATTCATGCTACAGTGCTACTCTCAAACAAATAAAAATTATTTTTTTTACACAGCTGTGATGACTATGATGCTATGAGCAGTAACTAATAAACAAAACTAGGGTGCACACATAATTGAGCGAAATCACCGACAAGGATTGTTCTCAGAAAACGGAGCAGAGAGTACAGTAGTTACACTATTTATATCGAGTAGTATACTAGTATCTTTTTTTTACTGGTTTTATCTCTACTATTCTAAAGCAGCACTTAGTGGCAGTGATCCGTTCTTCCCACGTCATTAATTGCCGCTTAATTGTCCTGCTTAATTGCCCTACGCAAGAAACGAAGGGTTGCTTTAATTAGCCAGCTTTAGCAAGAAACGAAGTGTTAAAGATAGATGTTTGATCTTGTGAAATAATTTTTTTTATTTTTTAATCTTTATTTTTCGTTATCAATTTTGTTTTTCGTAGTAACGCACGGGCATGTAACTAGTCAACTATTATTCCTGTGGAACGGTACTTGGAAGAAGATCCTTTTACCCGGTGGTTCTTGCTATTTTTCCACGTAAAAAGGAAACATAATCCCCCCTTCTCCATGTTGGAAGCAGCAAGCACCTAGCATATGCATGCCTCCATGAATTGCATGTTTGCATGAGCTAGCTCCTGGCTACTCCACAAAATATTTCTAAAATTTATAACGGATGCTGGCTCCTGATAAGAATTGCATCTTGGTGATTCTGATAAGTCGGTGTTTGACCGATCAATCGACCAATACGTTTTTTTTTTCTTCTCTTTTTTTTTTTTTTTTGGCGAGAGGAATTTACCAGTACATGGGGTGATTACTGATTTGGTTAGATCTGGGCCCTCCATATACGTAAGCGATCGCCCGTAACACGATGAAATGTGATTTCTGATAGCTTAATTCATGCATGCATGGACTCGTTCGTGATGATTTGAGTTTCTCTCATGATTCAAGAGAACATCATGATTTGATTATTGGAGGACCATACATACCTACGGGAATGCTGGTTGCCCCACACTCACCGACTCGCATGGCCTGCATGGGAGGCGAATTAACCAAAGCAAATTCCCTTGTGTTGCTGTGCAGCATCAGATGTGAATTTTTTTTTTAAATAATACTTTTTTAAAATAAATTGAGAACACAACCAAATATCCCCTTTAAGATTCGCAAGCATGTGCTGGTGCAGGGGTCTGTTACTGGGTAAACATGTTCACCGTCCAAAAAGATCCTTCTTAACTAGAGGGAAAAAAAAAACTGATCATATCACTGCACTAGCAGTGACATGAGCTGCTGTTCGGTTTGATTCGGTGTCTTGCTTGGCTGCATCGATCTCATGCGTGCGCGGAACCGCAGATCTCCGCATGTGGTAGATGGCGTGGTAGTTAATGCATCTGGGCTGGGGCCCAGTCGATGCAGCCGAACAGACATGCGTACAGCCACATGCAGTAGCTAGATCATACTAACATGCACGCTCAGTTTAGTAGACTGTCGGTTGCAGTAACGTTAATTATTATCTTAACTATTATAAGAATGAGTTGGTGGTAATGATGAGTCTGCTAGACTGTTTTTGGATCAAAATAGTAGGGGCTTAAGGCAAAGGCGTATCCAGAAAATTGGAACGATGGGGCTAAAACTAAGATCTCAAAAGCTTATATATATATATATATATATATATATATATATATATATATATATATATATATATATATTACTTTGGACACCAAGGTGCCGGGGGCACCATGATCCAAAACGGGTATTTTTCATATGTATTTGTATGAGAAATTTTTAAAATTTTAGGACGCTGAGTTCAACTAGTTTACTAACTAGTTCAAACAAGTTTGAATCAAATTCAAAATAAAGTTTCCTTTTTGATGATAGTTTGATTGTAGGTATGTGTTGATCATACATATAAATCAAATAAAGTATATATATATATATATATATATATATATATATATATATATATATATATATATATGGAGGAGCCGGTGGGCCACGGGTGGGGCTTCAGCCCACCTGTGCCCCACTGGCAGATACGCCTCTGGCTCAAGGCCCAGTAGGTGATAAGGCTATTCTTGTTCAGAGATTCTTCAGTAATAGATCTCAAATAAGTGATAGCTCAAGTTTTAAATTCTCTCTTTTTTTTAAAGAGTTTAGAACTTATGGTGTCATCATCTATTTGAGATCCGTTGCAACGCACGGGCGCTTTACTAGTATAAGTAAAAATAGAGAGAGAGACAAACCAGCGTGATCTCTGCTAGCTTTTTTTTCGGTTAGATCCAGGGTTCATAAAATCGGTTAAAATTTGTCATTTTTACGATTTTCGATTTATTAAACCGGTTTGATATATAAAATCGATGGTAAATTGGTTAAATTAAAAAAATTAAATTATTTTAAAAAATTATGCGACACAAAATCGATCAGTTTTTGATATAAACCGACCGGTTTTATGTCAAAAATCGTGTGGTAGTACGTCAGACTTCAACACGTGGTAAAAACCGATCAGTTTTTTTAAATTTTTTTGGAATTTTTACCCTTTAGTTTCTAATGATTTTCCAGCAATTTTCGGTTGGATATTCTCAAATTTTTAATTTCGATTTTCCATCGATTTTTTTTGTTTCAATATTGTTAACCCTGGCCAGATCAGGCTGTAGCCATGCAGTAATGGTGACTGCAACAACCATACTATCCAGCAGCTGGGGCAAACCACATGTCTGATTGGTTTAATCCTAATTTTGTCGTAACTAACTTTAGATCAATATAGTTTGTTTAATCCTAATTTTGTCGTAACTAACTTTAGATCAATATAGTTTGTCATACTTTATGTGGTAACAAAATTCAGCATCACATGTATGATAAATTTCGGTAAAAAACTGACTCTATAATGTGTGAGATATGAGGCTATAAAAAGTGTTACAAGACATATTTATGGCAACGAACCAATTACCCATCTAAAAATCTATAACAAATCCAAATTTAGAATCCTAGACATGACAAAATTAGCTTTAAACCAAACAGGCCAGCTGCAAGCAGCCGACCCTCTTTTAACTTTCATCCTGTGTTGCCAACTCTGGCCTTAGAGTGTGTTTGGTTGGATGTATCAGGCTGAATGGGATGGGATGTTACAGGATGGATGAGATGATCAGGGATGGGATGGTACCGGTCGGTCCTGTACTGATCGGTTCAACCGAATTTATCGTATCAAACGATACAACATCTTCAAGGAATATTCTAGGAATCTATACCATCCCATCCCGTACCAGATGGTTCCGTTCAGTCAACCAAACGCATGAACGAGATTAAATCCTGTACGGAACGGTTCGGTTCAACCTGATACCGCGAACCAAACGCACACTTAGTGTTCATACGCTTAGCAAAATTAAGAATCTACCGAACTTAATTTTAGCGCATCAATCTTTCTCAAGGAGAAAGATCATGCACGTGTTGTGCTGTCGAAGCAAATCCAATGACCAGGAATTTGGATGATGGTTGCTAAAAAAACATCCGGATGAAACTTATCAAAAACCCTTCTTAATTACCAGAAGAAATCTGCAGCGATTGCAGTGAAATTTGGATCGTATGCTGTGGCTTTCGGCTAAAGATTTGGTTCAACTAATGATGGGTCGCAGGGCTTCTGCCGAACGGCAACTTCGAAGAGGGGCCGCCCAAGTCGGACCTGGTGAACGGCACGGTGGTGAAGGGGTCGAACGCCATCCCGTCGTGGGAGACGGCGGGCTTCGTGGAGTACATCAAGTCCGGGCACAAGCAGGGGGACATGCTGCTGGTGGTGCCGCAGGGCGCGCACGCCGTGCGGCTGGGCAACGAGGCCTCCATCCGGCAGCGCCTCGCCGTGTCCCTCGGCTCCTACTACGCCGTCACCTTCAGCGCCGCGCGCACCTGCGCGCAGGCCGAGCGCCTGAACGTCTCCGTCAGCCCCGAGTGGGGGGTGCTCCCCATGCAGACCATCTACGGCAGCAACGGCTGGGACTCGTACGCCTGGGCCTTCAAGGCCAAGCTCGACGCCGTCACGCTCGTCATCCACAACCCCGGCGTCGAGGAGGACCCGGCGTGCGGCCCGCTCATCGACGCCGTCGCCATCAGGGCGCTGTACCCGCCGACGCTCACCGGGGGCAACATGCTCAAGAACGGCGGGTTCGAGGAGGGCCCCTACTTCCTGCCGAACGCGTCGTGGGGGGTGCTCGTGCCGCCCAACATCGAGGACGACCACTCGCCGCTGCCGGCGTGGGTGATCATGTCGTCCAAGGCCGTCAAGTACGTCGACGCCGCGCACTTCGCCGTGCCGCAGGGCGCGCGCGCCGTGGAGCTGGTGGGCGGCAAGGAGAGCGCGCTGGTGCAGGAGGTGAGCACCATGCCCGGGTGGACCTACCGGCTGTCCTTCGCCGTCGGCGACGCGGCCGACGGCTGCGCGGGGTCCATGGCCGCCGAGGCCTATGCGGCGCGCGCCACCGTCAAGGTGCCCTACGAGTCCAAGGGCTCCGGCGGGTACAAGAGCGCCGTGCTGGAGTTCGCGGCCATCGCGAACCGCACCCGCGTCGTGTTCCAGAGCACCTTCTACCACATGAAGGCCGACGGCACGCTCTGCGGTCCCGTCATCGACGACGCCTCGCTCGTCAGCCTGCGCAAGAAGCCGGCCGCCCGCCGTCTGCTGCTGTAAGAACACGTCGTTTACGTCATACAATGCATAGGCCGTCGGCCGGAGTGAGTGTATTACGGTAGGCGGTTTTTTTCCTTTTATGGTTTTGCTGTGCCTGGTTATATATGCATCGGCACTTAAGCCGCGTGCCCTCTAGTTAAACTTGCAGGGGCGCTTGTTTTAGTGTTTGGTTTCTTAATTACCCTCTCCGTTAGTTGTTACTGTATGTTTATGTATTTTCTCCGAGACCTATATGTAATAGACTGCATTACTCCTCGTTAAATGATATTAGCAATAGCTAAGAAGGAGGGGTATAAAAAATCACCTCAAAAAATTATAGAACGGTTTATATTTAGAAACAAAAATTAAAAGCTAAAATGATAAGTATTTCGAAATAGAGGGAGTAACTGTGAAGAAGAGGTGGTGCATGATTTGGCCCCCAGAGGTTTGATCAGCTTAACCAGAGAGGCCAAACCAAAGATGGGACATGATTACTGGCAAATGTCGATGTTTCTCTCACCATGGATAACATCTTTGGTGATATGCATTGTTTTCATGTCTTCACCTAATTCCCGGCAGCAAATCGGTGACGGTGATATGCATCGCTTCGCATGGGTGCCAGAGATCATAATCTGTTCACTGAAAGGTATGAATACTGAGAACAAATACCAGCAAATTAAAGCTTCCGATAGAATCGCGCGCAAATTAACACCAAGAACCGCAGATTTCTGGTAATTGAATTCCAAACAAAAGTATCCGGTGCACTCAAATGATGCGGAAAATCAGGAAGGGACTCACAAGGAGGAGAAGATCTACAGTTGCCGGTGGTTGGATCCCTGTTTAATCGACGGACGCAGCGGAGGATTTAGGTTCTGTTTGGTGCGGTTCCAGATTCTAGTAGAAACGGAAATGATTCCAAATTCTTGGTAGAAACGTTTCAGATTAGAGCATCTCCAGCAAGGGTCCCTAAAACAGGGTCCCTATTTTGGATTTAGGGACTCCCCCTATTTTTTGAGGTCCTGCTTTTGAACACAAGTCAAGAAAATTTCTAAATCTCAGCGTCTATTTTACTTTTTCTCCTATTTTGACATATCCGCTACATATAATCTTCATTTGACACCACTAAAATTCAATCAAAAATATTTGTAATACATAAAACATAAGCATATTAACATTTACAATTTAAAAACATGAAATTTCAAATTTAAATTTAAAATTTTCAAAACATGATAACATTTTCGAAGCCTCTCATGTATTTCCCTATCTTCAATAATATTGGTTGTACTCGTGTCTCTGGGAATTGGGGCTGAGGAGGCAAATTTAGGGGCCCCCTAATTTTAGGGGCTTGAGTTGGGGCCCTGCTGGATCTGTTTTTTTTACTACACCCCCTATTTTAAGGTTTAGGGGCTGGTTTAGGGGCTCTGCTGGAGATGCTCTTAGATTCTGTGAATCGGGTGGAACTGGGTTGAGACTGATTCAGCCACAGTGTGGAAAAAGAAGAAACGATCCAAGGAGAATCGTTCTGAGCTTTAACCCGTTTGGTTGGGTTCCTTCCATAATCTAGTAGAAACGGTTCGGTTCTAAGTTGCCAAACGGGGCTTTAGTTCCGGGGTTTTGTTTGGTGGTTGCAAGTGTTTTGTTCGTAGGCTAGAGTTGGGCCCATGCGATGAGCACACTAGGCTGAGTAATAGGCGGTTGTAGGGAGAACTCGTCAATAAATTTTTTATGTCAGCAATTTCTTCAACACGTCGTGTAGATGTTGACGTGGAGAGAAAATTAAAGAAGAGAAAAAAAATAAAAACTAGTTCTTGCATGAGAAACAGTTTGGGCACACAAACCAAAGAAAGATACAACAAAAACATGCATTGGAAAGAGGGGGTTGTGTGTATGAGTTGCATGGTATTTCTTTGATGTTTCCCATGTATTTCTGCTAAGATACAAATGGTTAAAGATAGTATATAGTACTATTTATTAATGATATGAATGTTTTTAGATATAGCTATACAAACTATGTATTGAAAGTGTCCTTAAAAACATATAAATGTCGTCTAAAAAATACTCCATCCTATCATAAATAGTTATTATTTTACACATCTTTGGCCACTAATTTCTACTTCCCCTGTTCACTTTTATAAGTCTTATTTTTTGAATAATCTTATTCACAAATATAAGGTTTGCATGTAGATTTAATGAGGTCTTTTCTTCTATACCCCTATTTATTCTCTATCAACCATATGCATTTATTCATTACCACCCACACAAAGTAGTATATATTTCATCTTCCAAGATAATCAAGAACAAATGACTCTAATAACTAGATGTGTTGATATGTCGAACAACAATATTAAAATAGAAGAATTCTTCCTAAAGTTTTTAAAAGTGGATGACACATCTGGTTTGGGTCTTTTTAATGAATTGCTTAATGCTGTTAAGTCTTATGGTCTTAATATTGATGATATAAGGGGTCAAGGCTACGATAATGGCTTTAACATGAAAGGGAAACATCAAGGGGTACAAAAGCGATTGTTTGACTTGAATAGAAGAGCTTTGTATATGCTATGTGCTTGTCATAGTCTTAATCTTACTCTTCGTAATATGGCGAATTTATGTGCCAAAGCTATTTCATTTTTTTGGAATTGTGCAACAAATATATGCATTGTTTTCAAGTTCTCCTAAAAGATGGAAAGTTTTGCTTGACCATGTTCCAAGTCTAACCGTGAAACCTTTGTCTAACACTCGTTGGGAAAGTTGAATCAAAAGTGTAGCCGCTATTCGATATCAAGCGCCTCATTTAAGGTTAGCTTTGTTAGAGTTAAAAAAAATCTTCCGATGATCCCAAGTCAAAGAGTGATGCAAAAAATTTGCATCATGTGCTTGGAACTTTTGAATTTTTACTTGGTATGGTTATTTGGCATGACATATTATTTTCTGTCAACATGATAAGTAAAAAATTACAATCTACATCCATGTGCATTGATTCTACCTTGCAATAAATCGAGGGTATAATGCAATGTTTTCATAAGTATAGAAATGAAGGCTTTGCATCTAGTATGGACGCTAAAGGTCTTGCATCTGATATGAATATAGAACCGCCATTTCCAATAAAACGTAGGAAAAAAGCAATTTGATGAAAGTGATCACATTGATGAAATTCTTTCTGCTGAGAAGTCTTTTGAAGCAAATTACTTCTTAGTGATGGTGGACATGGCAAATACTTTATTGAAAAATAGATTTGAGGAACTTCAAGGGTTTAAAAGTATATTTAAGTTTTTACTTAGTTCAAATAGCATGAAGTCATTAGATGGTATTGAATTAAGAAAATGTTGCGCTAAATTTGTGGAAACTTTTTCTCAAAATGAATCATGTGATGTTGAGTTAGATGATTTTTGTTCTGAATTAAGAGTGTTGCAAATGACTTTGTCAGATGAGCCTTTGACTGCTAATGAAATATTTAAGTTCACTAGAGATGAAGATTGTTATCCAAATGTTTTAGTTGCTTATTGAATATTATTTACTATACCAGCTACTGTAGCATCAGCTGAAAGAAGCTTTTCAAAGTTGAAATTATTAAAAAATTATTTGAGGTCAACAATGTCTCAAGAAAGGTTGAATGGTCTAGCCACTTTATGCATTGAGAAGGCTATGTTACATCATATTAATATAGATACCATTATCAATGACTTTGCATCTAGAAATGTGAGAAGAAATGGTTTTAAATGATGGGTTTGCTTATTTTGAATTCGCGGGTGGTAGATTATATATGATCATGGTCTAGCTTTTGAGATATGGAACCTGGGATCACCTCTACAATTATTCTCTCCCCCCTCTCTTTCTCTCTTCTATCATTGATATCAAGATATGTCCTGTGCTAGACGTCTTACATTGCACTGGATCACATATTTTGATTATATCATGTATTAGTTTTTTGATGGGATATATCATGTATTAGTCATATTTGTAACCAGATCGCTTATTTTGATTATATATCATGTATACGTCATCTTTGCAACTGAAGAAATATTTTAATTATATACTTAACATATGCCTTTGCAATTAATAGATAAATACATTTTTATGTTGCTGAAATCAAGGACTCCATTTTTCAACTTGCATTAAGGCTTGATCTAAAATATGAGGAACGGCCCTGGATGTTAGATGGCGATGAGACCAGTGTGCTCCCTCTCCAAACGTCAATGAAGAAGCATCGCTTCATCCTCCTTCTCAACCGACGAGCTCTACTACTCCCCGCCGCCAATATGCTCCTCCTATAAGTACGCTTTGTTGTAGGTATTTGATTGAATTGCTGCAGAGAGTGTTTTTTATTGTTGAAATGACTTTGTTGAATTTTCTAGCCAGATATATTTTTGTTGCAGTGGATTGTTGATTCGTTGCACATGTAGCAACCTCTTTGTTGCCTTCTTCTGTGAAATTTGTTGCAAGCGAAGTGCACGAAGAACACCGGTGTTGCAGCTTTTTTTTGTTGCATCGATTAATACAATTTGTTACGTCTGCTTTGGTTTGTTGTTGCACTGGCCAATTGAATTGCTGCACTACCAAAAGCGATATTTGTTTGATCTTCCAAGAGCGGCGACACATCTATGGAATTTTTTTTAAAATAATACTTTTTTTAAATTGAATTGCGTTTTTAATACTCGAAAAATAAAAATTGCAAAAATAATACGTGGTCGCCATACCGTACGGCGAATACCCTATTTTCGCCGTATGGTATGGCGAAAATAGCCTAATTACCCGATTAAAGCTGATTAACCGTCGGTTGTTTGGTTAAGGCTGTTTTCGCCGTACGGTATGGCGAAGACCCTATTTTCGCCAAACGGTTTGGCGAAAATAGGGTCGCCAAACCGTTTGGCGAAAATAGGGTCTTCGCCATACCGTACGGCGAAAACAGCCTTAATTCCCGTGTAGCAGATTAACTACGGATTTAGGGTATTTTCGCCACACGGTTCGGCGAAAATAGGGTATTCGCCATACGATATGGCGACCACGTATTATTTTTGCAATTTTTATTTTTCGAGTATTAGAAACGCAATTCAGTTTTAAAAAAGTATTATTTAAAAAAAAATCCCACATCTATGCGAGTGTGCACAGTATGGCGCCGTGCGTGGTGTTGCGACAGTCATTGGCGGACATAATTTTATTTTGATGAGTTTGTTAGGAAACCGGATTCGTATCCGATATGGACTCTTCCTTATCTCTAAGCAGAACCGCTATATATAGGAGGCAGGGGGTCACCCCATTGTACACAAGCATACAGAATAATAAAGCATGCCCGTTCCTCCTCATATTGTGTCTCTCGCCCTCTCTCTCTGTTCTCCACTTGAGATCTATTAGGCAACCCCGGACTATTCGATAGCGAGGTTGCCTAACACGTTATCAGCACGAAGCTCTACCGGAGAAAAGGTGAGAAAAGGTGAGAAACACGGGATTGATCTAATCTCGGATGAGTTGATGTATGCATCTATTCTGCGTAGGCACGAAGCCACGATCCGCAACGATCTTTTGCAGTTCACAGCACGAAGCTCTGAGCGCCAATAATGATCATGTAGCAAATACTGGCATGAAGCCACGGTACAATGAATCGCTACAGTAATCCTCGGCACGAAGCCGCCGCCTGCACCACCGAGTCCGCTGGCATGAAGCCACCACCCATGAGCTCGAAGCCATTGGTCACGCGTATGTCAAAGCCGGCACCTTGCCGCCTGCGTTTGAAGCGCCCGCTCGGTTGGAAGTGCCACTGACCTGCGTGCACGAGGCGTCGTACGATCCCGTCCGGCCGCTGGCTGCTCCACCCATTGCCGATTGGGCATGAAGTCCATTGTGTTGTGGACATGAAGTCCAAAATATTGCTCGCTCCCGCATCTGGCCGCAGGCTCACATCGCAAGCCTTGCGGGCCCGCCGGCGCTGACAACGCCCTGTTCGGCCGGCTTTGCTACTTCCTTGCGCCGACGCTGGCTTGCCCCACTCCGGCTTGGACATGAAGTCCACACGACATGAAGTATTGGACATGAAGTCCATTCAATAATCTGGCAGTGAGAGCATGCCACTATTCGCGTAGCCCACGGAAGAAGCCACTGGCTCGCTCGAAGCGCCGACGCCGCGTCGCATCAACCGGCTTGAAGCCGTGCACGCGCTACTCCCGGCTGGAGTCACGCAGATGTGCGCCCGAAATTCGCTCGGCCTGCATAAGCCACGGCGTCGTTGGTGTTGCTTGAAGCCAAATGGCTTGAAGCCAATCGGCGCATCGACCACAAGCCGTGCCGGCCGCTAACGCCCTGACCAGTCAACTCCGCCCCAGGCTCGCGCCGGCCGCCGGCGCCCCGACCGGCGGCGGACTTCCGCCCGCCGCTGACGTCGCCCGACTCGCAGTTCGCCCGGCTCCGAGCCTAACGCCTGCAGCGCCGCCACCGCAGCGCCTCGGCAGGCCTCAAATCACGCCTCGCCGGGCTCGGCCGATTACCGCCTGCCACGCCGCGGTATGGAGCGCCCTCGAGCCTCTGCCTTGTCGCCAAGCGCTAAGCGCTTCGGCAGCATTTGTTGCTCGCTCGGTTGCCGCGGACCTGCGCTCCCGTTGCCGGCCGGTACCCCGCCGACATCCCGCTGCAAATGTCTGCCGGCCTCCTAGCCGCTTCCGAATCGGCTTGAACTGGAAGTCTCTTAAGTGGGAAAGAAAAAGAGGCTTCATGGACACGAAGTCCCCTTACCCACTGAATGGAATCCAAGGAATAGACTTGAAGTCTACTTTTTCTTTTTCCTTGGTCAATTCGGTACTAAGTCCAAACGGACCCGTCGCTCACCCTCAAGCCGGTTTGAATCCGGGTTGGCGCACGGGAAGGGAAAAGTCCCCCTTGCCCCCAGCCCGTTTATCTTTTTTTTTATTGTTTTCTGTTTTCTTTTCCAGAAAATGATTAGAAACCCAGAAAATCAATTAGAAAATCTCGAAAATTCTGAAATTGCCAGAAAAATATGAAAAAATATCTAGAAAAATCCAGAAAATTAATTGGCTCTGTGTTTAATTTATCTTAGCCTTATTTTCTGCATTTATGAATTTTTGTATGAATTTTTGCAATAATTGCCCCGTTTAGAATATCGGAAATTCCTGAGAATTTATTTTCCGAATTTATGAATTTATGAATTATGTCATGTTGATATTTGCTGAAATTCAATTTCCTGTTGTAAAGTAATTCTGAAAATTGCTTGGAAATTAGCAGAAATTATGAAAAGTGTTAGGAAAATTCCAGAATTTCTCATACAACAGTTTATGAGAACATGAGTAGTTGGGATTTGATTTTGGTAATGAATAAACAGATATGAGACAATTGGTGTCTAGGAAAACACACATGAGGCTTGGTTCTTTAATTGGCACCCGGAAACGGGAAGTGCTCCCTCCTCATGTGAGCCCTAGGGGCGAGTTGACCTGGCCAAGAGTCAAATTGAATGAGATATTCATTACTGTTTTTGCTCGACCAACAAGAATTATATAAGTTGTAATTAGACTTATGCCATGATTAATTCAAGTTGCAATTTATTTTCTGTTATCAAGCGATGTTAGAAAATTGCTGTATAATTAACAGAAAATTGCCAAATACTAAGAAAAATTCGGAAATTTCTGAGAATTTTTTTTCCGCATTTATGAATTTATGAATTGTGCAATTATTGTTCTGTTCCATGCATTGTATTTATTGCTTTAATATAATTTATTATGAAATTCAAGCACGCCATGCAAGCGGCCAAGTCGCGCCAGGAAGTAGGCAGCGCATGGAAACTGAATGCACCACGCCGAGGAAGCCAGCGTTAAAACCGATCGCCTGTGGCCGATCATGCATATGAATCTGATCGTTTGCACGAAGCTGATCACCTACATGCACGTAGTTGTATTTCTGAATATTTATGAATCTTGTATTTATGAATCTTGAAATTATTGCTTTCTTTTAGTTTACTGGATATTCATGAGAATTTGATTTATGCATTTATGAATATTTGCAACCACTCTCTATTAGATTACACGAAGTAATCTAATGAAAGAATCCTATGAATATGTAAATACACGGCATTGTCGTATGTGAGTTTTGAAGAACTGGCCCGAATGGTCAGAACCATATCACATGGGCATCAAATGTGAAGATCGTGCTTATTAGCAAGAAGCTCTGAATTTCCATCGGTTTAGGGTCCTCGAAGGACAAGTAACCTCTTCTTGAGCAAAAGCGATCAAGTTTTGTACTCCCAATTATCACTTTTCAGCCATCGTGAAAGAATGAATACATGGTCGAGGTGAGTACACTTGAGTTACTGAACCGCACTTGAAGCGATTCGAGAAGCTCAAGTCCACCATCTTGCTCCAAGCACGACAAGATTGGGTTAGCCGAAGTTTGCAAAGGCTCTGAGCAGTGGTTGTTAATGAATTTTGAATAATGAATTGTAAGCTCTTGAAGAGCATACATTTTTTTCTTATGAATAGAATTGTAAATTATTCTTTATTCCAGTATTTTATATTTGCAAGCAATATTTGAATTACTTTGCCACTGTATGATTAGAATTATATTTCTTTTCATTAAAAAATTATGTAGCGCCCAAATAGAGGAGATATGCATTGTTGATAGTGGCACAACAAAAACCATATTAAGAGAGTCGAAATACTTCCAAACGATCACGAAGAACGCTGGAAAGATTATGAAAATCGCAGGAAGCGATACGCATATAATAGGCTCAGAAAGAGCCACAATTATATTGCCAATGGGTACAACTTTGGTAATTGATGAAACCTCCTTGTACCCTGAATCAACACGCACTCTCTTAAGTTTTAACAAATATCCGCGCCAATGGGTTTCACGTAGAAACCAATGAAGAAAATGGCAAAGAGCATTTGTACATTATGAAGCACGCGGAGTATGAAAAATGGTATTAGAAAAATATCCCTCATATGAATCTGGGTTGTACTACACGATAATCAATGCACACACAGTGTATACTTATTTGAATATTGTGTTTAGAAGCTCTGAATTATTTTCGTTATGGCATTGTATATTTAGGTCATCCTGGTCTTAGATTGATGAAAAATATAGTTAACAACTCACAAGGTCATGGCATTAATGTTAAAAAATTTTCCCAAATCATGAAGATTTTGTGTGCCATGTATGTGCCACCGGGAAATTAATAACAAAACCCTCTGTTATGAAAGTGCAACATGAAATCCCTGCATTCCTGGAACGCATTCAGGGGGATATTTGCGGTCCGATTCAGCCCTTGTCAGGGCCGTTTCGATACTTTATGGTGCTCATTGATGCTTCCTCGAAATGGTCGCATACATGTTTGCTGTCAACAAGGAATCATGCATTCGCAAAACTGATCTCGCAGATCATCAGAATTAAGAATGCTTTTCCTGATCATCGCGTGAAGTCCATTCGAATGGACAATGCCAGTGAATTCACTTCCAAGGCATTTGATGATTATTGCACAAAGAACAGAATAAGCTGTTGAGCACTCAGACCGCACGTCCATACGCGCAAAATGGGCTAGTGAAGCACTAATAAAAAGGATTAAGTTCATTGCCGGACCCGCTCTTGCAGAAGTTGTAACTTGCCCAACACTTGTTGGGGACACGCAGCCTCTGCACGCAGAAGACTCATCAATTATAGACAATCGGCCTACAATATCCATTCAACCATGCAAACTAGTGCATTGGGTCAACTCAAGAATTGAATGTATGGTATATGTACCTATACCACCCCACAAAGAACCGAAAGGGTCCTCTCCGCAAGTCTGATATACATTGGTTATGAAAGTGCATCCATAACCAGGTATTTGGAACCCATGGTAGGGATTTGAATACTGACCGATTCGATTGCATCTTTGGCGATGATCGTTTTCCGTCATTAGGGAGGAAATGAACCATTGGATGAAAAATGCCGGAAATCATATGGCATTCCATTGGAATCCCGTGCATGACCCTCGCACTAATGAAGCAAATCATGAAGTCAAGAAGACAATCGATTTGCAGAATTTAGCAAATGAACCGCCTGATCATTTTGTGATCTCAAGAGCGTGGTTAAGTCGCATATACCAGCAAGAAATGCACCGTAGATGGTGGAAATACTAAAGAAAGCGTAAGGTATCCCTCATCCTGTTGAGGCCTCAAAGAAAAAGAACAGGAAATCTGGCTTCTCAAACCCAAAGTACCCGGAGATGTCTGGGGAAAAATGGGCAAGAGGACTTACCATAGCCAATCACAAAAATGCCCCAAAGCAAGAAGGGGAGCCAGTTGAGACCTGGCACTGGAAAGAAGCCTGTGGAAAAGGCAATTCCAGATTTGAATCTTCAATTGGAAGAAGCCGCCGGAAATAATGTGTGCGCACACATTGGCGGAGAAAAACTAAAGGAACTTGCTCCTGGAATGGGAAATAGCAATGAAGAGCAAGTAGAAGTGCATGAAGCACACCATGACGAAATGGCCATAAATTTTGTAATAATAGGAGAATCTATGAAAAGAGCAACAACCATTGCAAGGCTTGTTGTTCAAGGTTTCACTCAACGTCCTGGGGTTGATTATGAAGAAACCTATTCTCCGGTCATGGGTGGAATTACCTTTAGATACTTGATCTCAATGGCGATCAACTTGAAGTTGAGAATGAAGCTAATGGATGTTGTCACGACATATTTGTATGGAAACTTGGATTCGAGATTTATATGAAAGTACCTGGAAGATATCCCTATCCCGAACCAAGACAGAGCAAACGAGAAACCTATACAAGTGTGAAATTGGAGAAATCACCGTATGGGCTAAAAACGATCGAGGAAGAATGTGGTACAATCGTTTGAGTGACTTTCTCTGCAAGAAAGGCTACACGAACAGTGAAGATTGTCCATGTGTATTTATACAACGATCCACGAATGGATTTTGTATAATCTCCGTCTATGTAGATGACTTGAACATCATTGGGACGGATGAGGAAATTGAAGAAGCATGCACATACTTGAAATCTGAGTTTGAAATGAAAGACTTGGGTAAAACCAAGTTCATTTAGGCTTGCAGCTTGAACATGTCCAAGGCGGAATCTTGGTACACCAAGCATCCTACACGCAGAAAGTGTTGGAGAGATTTGGCTTTGAAAAGGCATAACCGCAAAGACCCCAACGGGTCGGAAGGTCACTCCAAGCAGACCTAGACCCGTACAGGCCTAAAGAAGAGGGGGAGGAAGTCCTGGGAGCGGAATTCCCATACTTGAGTGCAATTGGAGCGCTCATGTACCTTGCGAATAGCACTAGGCCGGACATTGCGTTCGCCGTGAATTTGCTAGCGCGCAGACAAGGCGTAATCCACCAAAAGGCATTGGAAAGGGGTGAAGGACATCTTCCGTTACCTTCAAGGAAGCAAAGACCTCGGCTTGTTTTACAAAAGAAACAATGAATTGAATTTAGTTGGCTACGCCGATGCTGGGTACCTATCGGACCCGCATACTGGCAAGTCACAAACTGGGTATGTTTTCCTTTGCGGTGGAACGGCAATTTCTTGGAAGTCGTCTAAGCAGACTCTTGTCTCGACGTCGACTAACCACTCAGAAATCATTGCATTGTATGAAGCCTCTTGGGAATGTGCATGGCTTCGAAGAATGGTTCACCACATCCAGAAGTCATGTGGTCTGAACATGGAACAAACCCCCACTATTATCTATGAAGATAATGCAGCTTGTGTTGCACAAGTACAAATGGGATATGTGAAGAGTAACCTTACAAAGCATATCAACCCCAAGTTCTTTTATGCTCATGAAATGCATAAGATGAACGAGATAAAGATACTGCATACTAAGTCGTGTGAAAATCTCAGATTTATTCACTAAGTCACTCCGGCATCTTCCTTTGAAAGATGTATTAGAGGAATCGGGATGATGAGGCTTAGAGAAGTGCAGATTTCAGGGGAGATTTTCACATACTCCTACATAAATCTCAAACATGAAGTTTGAGTACCCAACGTAAATCTTGAAGATTAACATTGAAGTTTGGGTGGATTGTACTCTTTTCCTTAAGTAAGTTTTTCATTGAAGTTTTCTTACATAAGGTTTTTGATGAGGCAATCCGTGCAACACAGAAAGCGTGTGCTATGTACTCTTTCTCCAATTATTTTCCCACTTTGGTTTTTATGGAGTTTTAATGAGGCATATGCATCTCGCAGTGAAGAGTCCAAGGGGGAGTGTTAGGAAACCGGATTCGTATCCGATATGGACTCTTCCTTATCTCTAAGCAGAACCGCTATATATAGGAGGCAGGGGGTCACCCCATTGTACACAAGCATACAGAATAATAAAGCATGCCCGTTCCTCCTCATATTGTGTCTCTCGCCCTCTCTCTCTGTTCTCCACTTGAGATCTATTAGGCAACCCCGGACTATTCGATAGCGAGGTTGCCTAACAGAGTTAACATTTATTGCGTTCTGAGCAAAGATTTATTATAAATTTAAGAACTAATTATTATGTTTTTTTTATTTTTATTTCAAAAAAGCATGTATAATGGATTGACATTAGTTGTCTATAAGAGATGCCATATTATCTATTTGCTGATGGGATGAAAGAGAAAGAGGAGAGAGAAAGAAGTGTCTATACATTTGTATCACGGAAACCAAACTGATTATGTATAGAGATGAGTTGTCTAAAAAAAATTAATTGTATGTACCATTGTATAGTTGTCCTTAAAACTATCTATAGATAACATAGTAACTTACTATAGATAGCAACCGTCTGTAGTATTGTAGAAGAGAAACGTGCCGTACTTCCAAGTAGAGCAAAAAAACTCGGAATAGCACGTACTTGAAGTTGGAGAGACTACTAGGGTTTGCCGCTGCCCATAAACCCCGCCAGCCTCTTCTCCGTTCTCCTCCTCTTTCCCCTCCGACCTCGCCGCATCCAAATCCAAACCAATCTCAATCTCCAACTCCCACGCAAGGGAAGACAACGATGGTGATCGCCCGCTCCCGACCACCGCTTCCGTTGCTCGTTTCGATCTCTTTCACCTCATTCTTCTTTGTTGTTCTTGGTGTTTTTTTTCAGGCGCTCCCGAACCAGCAGACGGTGGACTACCCCAGCTTCAAGCTCGTCATCGTCGGCGACGGCGGCACCGGTCAGCCTCACGATCCCTCCCTCCCTCGCTCTCGTAGAAAACCTACAATTTTCGATTTATTTGCTGCGAGATTACACCGTATTCATATACGATGCTTGATTGGTGCGACCCTGATAGTTTTATGTCGAGCCCTAAATCAAGATCGAGATAGAGAGAGAACGATAGCTGTGTTAGTTTTTATTGGGAGCCGATGAATTTGGTGGATTCACCCCTATTGTAGCTTCGAAAACGAGCATATAGGATCGGGGAATTTATTTGTTTCCCGTCTTTTTTTCCCCTAGGTGTCTATTTTGTTCTGAAAGCAGGCAACTCTTTTGTGTTGTAGGCAAGACCACCTTCGTGAAGAGGCATCTGACTGGCGAGTTCGAGAAGAAGTATGAGCGTGAGTATCTTCTTTTAGATGCGTAAATCATGTACATTGTCATGTATTCTAGGGTGGGTTTCTTGCTAAATTGATTCTCGGTGCCGCAGCTACCATTGGTGTTGAGGTCCATCCCCTGGATTTCTTCACCAACTGCGGCAAGATCCGCTTCTACTGCTGGGACACCGCAGGGCAGGAGAAGTTTGGTGGGCTCAGGGATGGTTACTAGTAAGTATCGACGAGCCTAAAAGTCATTTCACCATGTATTGTGTGACACAAATATGAAATGACTGCTGGTTGATTCTCTTTTTGTTAGAATTTAGTAACTTGTACTAGGTGCAGGGGCGGAACTAGAGAAAAAATCATCGGGGTTCACCACTTCATCATATATATGATAACAACTTATTATTCTTACCATTTGCTTGTTATTTGCCTCCCGGTGTCACAAGATTTAGATCAAGGGGGTTCACATATACTATATACATACACTAACATACACTACATATACTATATATAGACTAACATACACTATTTTTTTTTTGACCCGGTGTCCTGTGACTAGGGGTGAAAATGGTACGGGTTAATCCCGACCGATCCGGTACCGAATCCGTTAAAAACCGTATCCGGGAAAAAAAAATCCGTATCCGGCCGGATTCGGATACGGTACCGGATACTTGCTACCGGATACGGTAACGGATACGGTAGACGAGATATCCGACCGAATAGCTGCGGTATATGGTAACCGGATATTATCCGACCAGATATCCGAATCAACAAAACAAGGGTACTCCGTACTCAAGTCAAGACTCAAGAGTCAAGGGCTTCCCATTCGATTCCCGCAAGCCTCATTCTTTGCCTCCCCATTCGATTCCCCAACCCGAAAACTAACCCTAGTGCTTGAGCCTCCGCCGCCGCCGCCGCCACATGAATTCAGTGTGTTGGCCTGTTGGGCGAGCGGGATTTAGTTGTTCAAGTTATGTATGAATTTGATACCTTGTTATACTTGTGTTGTGTGAGTTGTCAAATTTATGTAATATATATGAATTTATTGCTTGTCAAATGTTTCAATAAGTATGTATCCGTTTGTATTATCCGTTTCCGAACCGAATCCGGTATGTATCCGCTCCAACATTACCATATCCGAAACTCCGAAATATCCATATTCGTATCCGTATTCGGTCTTACCGTATCCGATTCCGAACCCGGAAAAAAAATATGGGTTAGGATACGGGAACAGCAATATCCGACCGTAT
Organism: Rhipidocladum racemiflorum; assembly: GCA_036346355.1. Classification (NCBI taxonomy): domain Eukaryota; kingdom Viridiplantae; phylum Streptophyta; class Magnoliopsida; order Poales; family Poaceae; genus Rhipidocladum; species Rhipidocladum racemiflorum. The sequence continues at coordinate 1,718,485 of CM070569.1, read as the reverse complement.
CCGATCCGTTTTCACCCCTACCTGTGACACCCCCTACCATGCACTACTTCCGCCCCTGACTTGTATACTTACATGTTACATAACCACATATATAATCTGTTTCATGTCAGTGGTATATGTGATTATAGACATTGGACCTTTTTCCCCCTTACTGAAACTGTACTTGTGATTCTAGTTGATTGTTTGCAAAGCTATACTCGTCACAGCAATGTGTTTCCATGAGTACTGTTCTTGAACCTTTGTTTATAATGGTCAATGAGAAAGGGGGTATCTCCTCCTGGCTATCAATATTGATGAGTTTTTCTTTTGTGTCAGGATTTAGTTCTGATGTTATATGACAATTTTACGTAGAGCAAACATTGATTAAATTTCGAGATGGCAATTGATTATTCAGTTTAGTTTTGTTCTATAATAACTTACAATAGTGCTGCACTTGAGTAGTCAAGCATGTATTTTTCTGCCATTTTTATGCTTATGATTACGAGGATGTACAAAATTGCTAGGAGGAATTTGTCGTTCTTCTTTTAAATGTTGGTAGTACTTCGTGACAAGGCCCTTCCCTCTTGTGCCATCTGGCCTTGTGTTGCATCCTAGGGTTAACATATATCACTTGTATTTTGTTGCATCTGAGCAAAACTTATATGCTGTTGCATAACAGAACTCTGGAATTTATTTAATTTTGCAATAATTGTAATTCTATTTTCATTTTTGTAGCATCCATGGCCAGTGTGCTATCATTATGTTTGATGTTACTTCACGGCTGACATACAAGAATGTTCCAACTTGGCACCGTGATTTATGCAGGTATGTCTTCCACCGGACCTAAACAAATGGTTTAACCACACACTGATGGTGGAAGCTAATTGTTCTTGATGCAGGGTCTGTGAGAACATCCCAATCGTGCTCTGTGGGAACAAGGTCGATGTGAAGAACAGGCAGGTTAAAGCAAAGCAGGTTACATTCCATAGGAAGAAGAACTTACAGTACTATGAGGTCTCAGCTAAGAGCAACTACAACTTTGAGAAGCCATTCTTGTACCTTGCCAGGAAGCTTGCTGGGTAATGACCTCAGTTATCAACCTTTTCATTCTTCAGCAATTCCTGTACTGGATTAAACCAACTCTTGTTCTTTTTTTTTTCTTCCGTCAGTGATGCCAATCTCCACTTTGTTGAAACCCCAGCTCTCGTTCCTCCAGATGTCACAATTGATTTGGTAGCGCAGCAGCAGTGAGTATTTTGCCATATATTATTCTTAAAAGAAGTGTTCTGCCATGGGAACTGTACTTTTCCCATTGACTGAACGGATGTTTATGTCTCAGGAATTCTGACTGCTTGGTTTTTGCAGGCACGAAGCTGAGCTGGCAGCGGCTGCAGCCCAACCATTGCCAGATGACGATGATGACCTGATCGAGTAGATTTTGCGTTACGATTCTTTACACTGTCGCTCAATGAGTCTTGTTTTGAGCCCCCTTATCCTAAGCAAATCCTATGTACTTTGGGATGAAGTTTTTCCTAGCTGCCAAGGTGTATGGGCTTTTGATCTGATGTTTTCCAGACCAGGATGCCTTCGATTCGGGTAGATCGTATCAAATTGCACCAGTTCACAACTTCACATATATGCACTGTTTAGTTGTCGGATCATCATGTGCTCTGTTTAGTTTAGATATATGCGTTGCTTTTCTCGAAATACGAAGTTATCTGTCCGCAAATATTTATCCTTTATTTTGGCTTGAGGCTCGTAATGCGTGTTTCCATGTGAATCTGGTTGTCGTTTGCACGATCCTTTATGGGGTCAAACAGTTTTTTAATTAAGTTTAAAGACGACTTATTAAAATCATGTACTAGAAAGGCAGTACATTTGCTGCTATGTGCTATGTATGGGAGGGAACTTGCATGACAGGAAAAGGATTACATATTGGCTACGTAGTCCACATATCTTGGAACTCATTGATGGCATGACAAATACAAGTCTACCACACCATACAACGCATCCAATTCAGTTCATGCAACCAAGCATTCTGACCTGCATAAAGTTGTAGGATGCTTACCTTGTGCAGTGTTCGAGTTAGCTCCAATACATGTAAAAAGGTTGAAGCAGAAGACTGTCCACTTGTCCAGTCAATGGCAGGCTCACAGGAAAGCTCGAGCATTACTTTACGCTTTCCCTTCTAATATAAGTTGTACAAATCTTGAAGGAAGCAAATGTGTAATTAATCATCATCTACCTTTTATTCATGCTTTAATAGTTGTGCAATTTTTAAAAAGAAAAGCATAGAAGCACCTCTCTACTATATAATGAGTAAAAACGCATTCTCATTTGTACGCATAAGAAGGCAGAAATAGGGATTTAAAGATCCAGTCAACAATTGTTCGGAAAACAGAAAATGTAAGTGTAATACGAAAAGAAATTTTCCATTCACTCCTCACTCACAGACCCACGAAAATTCAGGCACGCAAAAAGAAAAGTCACCTTTTTAGAAAAATTTCACGGTGTATTGTACTGTAAGTATATGGTGTACAGTAAAAATCAAATCTTAAGTATAAATAAATACTAGCTAATCTGATCACTCTTCTTTTATTTTACACCAACGAAGCTGTACAGCTCAAGCTACAAGAAAGCATAAAAGGTACTCATGCATTGTGCAAAATGTGGCCATTTGCGTAGATGCTGCAGGCATTAGTTTCAGAACTGATATTATCTCTCACATTTAGTTTCAGAAGCCTAACAAGAGGAAGATCAAAGTCATACATCAACACAAGATTCAAATGGGGAACCTCTCTCCACGCCGATCTTTTTTCTAGAAACTTGTAGGGATATATGTCCTTTGTGCAATGAAAGACGAAGGCAACTTGAAGTAGTTTATTAGAGTTTGCTGGAAAATCTAATCCATCCTATCCATTTCACCATTGTGGGGGAGTAAGCAGCTTGTCAGGTATGCTCTTGTAACATGAATTTAAAAAAAAAATCAAGTTATAAATTTAAACTAATACTGATTTGCAAGTAATCAGCAAACTCATGTTTCCTTATTCCAGACAAAATTAAGAGCAGTTCAAGTGCAAATTGCCACAGTCACGCCCTAGTAACCATCCCGAACCCTCTCCATGGTTTCCTACCATAGCCAGGCGCATGCACCAAAATATTTCACAGAACAGATAAAAACTGCCGAGGCACGTCGACAGATAGCGCATCAAAACTACTCACTTCCAATATTTCAATGGAACAATTAATACACAAAACTTTTTTAGTGGAGCAATTTCTTCTGCCTCATTACAAGAGTGGGACCCACAATTTCTTCTCCCTACATGCAATGGGGGTTATACAAGGGCTGTTCATGGTCGGCCAGGCCTTGCAGGCTTCCTCATGTCGTCCAATTCCAATGTCACCTGCAAGTGTTCATCGCTTCCTTGCGCTAACACGAGACTGAGACTCCGTCCTGTCGTCAGAATGCTCTTTCTTGAAGTTTTGTTGCGGCTGTTGGAATTGAGACTCAAAATCTTTGAGACAACTCTCTCTTTTGTTCTCTCTTATTATTCTCGCTTGCTTCTTGCTTACAAACCTCAACCCTACCTCTATATTTATACTAAAAACTGTAGCCTTAAGGAACGGAATAGGATTCCAGTTCCTTGTCCTAATCCACCTTCTTGTCCTACTCGGACTCTTAATCATAAACTTCCTAATCAAACTTTCCTATTACAAGATTAGTTCCAACATTCACCCCCCTAATCTTGTAACACTGACTCTTACTCATAATTATTCACGCTAATTTTTTCTTACGACAATGGCTTCACACCATCACTGTTGACTTCTCACAATCATCTCTTGGTAGTTTCACACCACCGTTTCCAGCAGCTTCACACCGCTATCTTCTCGTAGCTAACGGCCTCTCACCGTTTTTGTCATCGGTCTCACACCGATTTCACCTTGTAATGGCATCACACCACCATCGCTGTCGTAGCGGTCTCGCACCGTCGTCATTGTCGGCGTCACGCCAACTTCTCCTTGTAACAGCATCGTACCGCTGTCACTGTCGGTATCACACCGACTCTCCCTCACCATGGTATCACACCGTTGTTGCCGTCGGCGTCGCACCGACTTCTCCTTGCAACGGTATCACACCGTTGTTGCCGTCGGCGTCGCACCGACTCTCCTTGGAGCAAAAAATCACATTGCCACCTCCACGAACACAGTCTCACACCGTGGTTCATGGCCTCCATCACTTTTGCACCATCACCGTAGCCTCCTGCTACTAACCCGATCAACGTCACCATGTCGCCAGTGCCACTACTCACAGCAACACTGCTCGACGAATCATCTCCGTACAACATCATCTTTGGCATCTTCCAAAATTTTCTTTTTCTAGTTGCCCGTCACGGCTTTCTCTCCCCTTTTTTTTATTTATTTATCCCTTCTATGCTTGTACGTGCAAAGAAGGAGATCTTCTTTGCATGTTCCTTCCTTCGATGCTTGTAGTCGTACAGAGCTTCTTTGCCTTTTCCTTTGGTTGCTAGCCTTACATGCGCCGTCCACCTGGGTTGCTAGCAGTTTGCACAACCGCAAGCTTGCACGCTGCTCCTTTTTATCTTTGCGTTGCTACCGACGCGCCTGGCCTCTGCACACGCTTCTTGATGCCGCCGAAAAGAGGAAATTTCCTTCGACGCTGATTCGTTGTGTCGTGCTCTAATCTCGTGTCGCCGAGACTCCCACGCCGAGTCTTCGCGCATAGCACCAGCCTCCGCGCCTTCTCGCCGGCTGCCGTGGGGTGCCGCCCCTCGGGAGTCTCCTCCTCCCGGGGGGCAACGGATTAATCCAAAACCTTAAGCTCTGATACCAATTGTTGGAATTGAGACTCAAAATCTTTGAGACAACTCTCTCTTTTATTCTCTCTTATTATTCTCGCTTGCTTCTTGCTTACAAACCTCAACCCTACCTCTATATTTATACTAAAAACTGTAGCCTTAAGGAACGGAATAGGATTCCAGTTCCTTGTCCTAATCCACCTTCTTGTCCTACTCGGACTCTTAATCATAAACTTCCTAATCAAACTTTCCTATTACAAGATTAGTTCCAACAGCGGGGCTGGTTTGCGTTTTGACCTTCGCAAGGTTTGCTAGCAGCGGAAACTGCGGGATCGCCATTGCTGCGCGGCCGCCGCTGTTGCCGCAACCGCCACCGCCGCCCCTGCTGCCAACCGGTGACGAAACTGTTAAGAGCATGGCAAATACTACAGAAGACATAGTTTAACGTGAATAATCCTCGTGAGAAAAAACTACGGAAGATAATTTACTATTTTAGCTTAAAGATTATATGTATAGAGGTTAATTTAAATAGCCAAAAAGAGTCATAGTTATCAAAGATTTGGATTAATAACCTAAATCGGATACAACCAAAATATATGATAAGTTGAGATATCGAGTTATCTCTAATAAACCCCTCTTAACTTAAAATTCATAATGATATTGTCTCTGGAAAATCTTGAAGGGCAATTAAACATTGAAAGTACAAAAGAAAGTGCGAATATGAAAGACTAGAACAATCAATCCAAACACTTCTTGCAAAACAAACTTTGAGCGAACTACAAATAGGTCAAGAGAAAGATTGAAATAGTCAATTCAAACACACAGCTATAATAACACAGATGAAGAAACCTGGATCTTCAACAATTCATAACTCCAGTAAAGTCTGAATCTGTGCAATTGACCTCCTGAAACAAATGCTTAAAACGGCATAAACCGAGACATCGCATGTGGCGCTTGATAAATAGCGAAGAACTCATCTTATGGATATTTGACATGCTTCATCTGAAACAATAAATTCGGCAAACAATGCTCATTGAAAGAGCAACTGGAACGTGTAGTCATCACATATGACAAACTGCCAGCGAAATTCCAAGACATGGCTGAAACAGCTCCTACAAAACTGTCAAGATGAAAAGAACTATCGTGCTATCAATATAGTATAAATTGTAGTAAACCCCTTATATTGAACTAAAACAATAAGACAACATTGTAGTATCCACTCAGAAGCAAAACTTCTTCTTGCACTTTAATCTTTCAACTCAAACTGAAATTGGAGCAAAACCTTCACTAGTAAAAACTTCGAAGAGTATAATGCTACCAATAGGGTGTCAGAATTAAATTCCTGAGAATTAACGTTGCCAAAACTTTTATAATAATCAACGTATCTAAACGATGAATAAACACCAAATTAAAGATGAGGAAACACCAAAGTAATAGCGATGAAACACCAAATTTAAATTAATGATGATGAAACACCAAATTCAGTTGTCTCCTCAACTAACTGAAACACCGAATTCAGTTGTCTCCTCAACTGACATTTTTTCCAAATAAACGATGAAACGTCAAATAAACGGCCAATGATTAGTTGACGATGAAACATCGAAGAAAATGGCTAATTATTAATCATAATGAATGCCAACAATAAAAAAAATGAAAGCCTGAATTGTACATGAAATACCACTAATAATAAGCACAAAAGTAATATGCCTGAATTATGATGAAATCCACAAATAATATGTATGAAAACCTTAATTTGCAACAATGAAATCCTGTCAATAATAATAATAATAATAATAATAATAATAATAAAAGGCATGAAAGCCTAAAGCTGTGTATGAAATCCCACCAATAATTTGCACAAAAGTCTAAATTTACCACTTTTTTGGCATTACAAAGAAGTCCCACTATCTGGCACTGGAAAAATCGCTGGGGTGAATAGCAATGCTTTCCCTCCTGCCCACATGTGTAAGAACCGCTCTCACTGCGCATAGTAATTTCTAGTACGCTGCTGGTGCACTTTGGGTGCACCTAGCAAAATCTGATGAAAATCAGAAGCTGAAGCTGAGAAACCAGAGCTAGAGCAAAAAAGAAACCGAACGAGAAGCCAAAACGGTTTCAAAGCCAGAGCCAATGGAACCCAAATTGGAATTAAATTAGGCTTTGAGATTTTGTTTCAAATGTGGAGCTTTAATAGATATTAATGGTTCGGTTGGCTCTCGGTGAGGCTTTTCTTACGTGGACCGACGGCAAGGGCGGCGCAGAGATCGTGAGGCAACGGGCTGGCGGTGAGCCAGCAGGTGGTGACCGACGGCCAAGGAGTTGGCGGAGCGGCTGGAAGGTGCACTACTACAGAATGACACATTACTATCGCTTCATCTGTGTCGGTTCTAAACTTTTGACTTCAGAACCGATTGTGATAAGCATATTCCATTTGGAAATCTTGGTAACAGGTTATCACAATCGGTTCTGAGAGAGAACCGATTGTGATACGATAATAATCCCAATCGGTTCTAGATAAGAACCGATTGTGATAATAATTTTATTATCACAATCGGTTTTTATCTAAAACCGATTGTAATAAGTAGGTATTAGCACAATCGGTTTTGGGAAGAAACCGATTGTCCTGAGCACAGGGGTTATCACAATCAGTTCTTTTCCAGAACCGATTGTAATGAGAAGGTATTATCATAATCGGTTTTGGGAAGAAACCGATTGTGATGAGCACATGGGTTATCACAATCAGTTCTTTTTCAGAACCGATTGTGATGATTTTTTCGCAACACCATTAGGTGCAACCAAGAACAGTTCATTACAAACATAGTTTTTGTGAGATCCTCCACTCACACATTTCCCCTTCAGGGAAGAAGAAAAAAACAAACTCCAACACAGCCTGCTCTGCTAGAATCCCAACACAAACCTCTTGTACCCTTCATTCATGCTTTAATATTTGTGCAAAACTTGTATTTTCGGACGATGAACACGATGTCGATCTGCTAGAATCCCAACTCGCGGTTCAACTCTCAGACAATTTATATAGACACATGTAGTGATGCAAATTATATATAACATTATAGTAGCATGCATGCAGCAGATAATAATAATATATATACCATTCCACACATTATACTTGTTTTTTTTATCAATAGGACATGAAACATTTTGACTTGGAACAACAGAACATTAGAAAGATACAATGCACAAAAATATAAAAGAGATTCAAAATAGTGTAAAGGCAGCCGAATAGACTTCATCTGCACTAGGCCAACAACCCTAATATATTAAACAAGCTGTATTTCATTACAATATATCACCACATCCATTGTTTATAATTAGTAAACATATAAAGGGGGACTGCATTACACCTAATATATTAAATTTACGACTCGCGGCTCTAGCCCGAGTAACCCGAGTCATCCGAGTGACCCGAGTCACCCGAGTCGCCAGAGTCGCCAGAGTCGCTGGAGACTACGCGGACTAGTGATGGTTCATCCTCCGATGATGAACCCGATCTAGACGACGCGCCGGTCCCTATGGTGATCGGCGCGTAGTACTCCACCTCCTTCTCCTCCTCCTCCTCCTCCTCCTCCTCCTCGTAAGTAAATTAAATGCGTAAATTCGTAAATCGTCCCCCTCGTAGTAAATCGTCCTCCTCCTCATTGTCGCCGTCCTCCTCCTCGCTGTCGTAAATCTCGTCATCTACGGCGCTGGCATGCGCCGGAGTGGCGCCAGGAGGCTGAGTGGCGCTGCCGGCAGCGGTGGAGGATCGTGTGAGTCCACCGTGGAGTCGAGACCTTCTTTGGAGAAGGAGGGGCGCTGCCATTGTCAAGCGGTCGAAAGGAGAAGTCAGACCTTGCAGAGAAGAAAGGAGCTACATGAAAGAGTAGAAAGGAGCTATATGCATGCATGGAGAGCTATATGAAAGAGAAGAATGGAGCCATTGCTGCCATTGCGGAGGAGTCAGACCTTGTAGCGAAGAAAACGCGATCGGACCTTGCCGGAGGAATGGAACGCGATCGGACCTTGCCCGAGTACTACCGATGATCGAAAGGAGCTATTTGAAAGGAGTTATATGCATGTTTGAGCGGTCAAATTGGCGGGAAGCCGAGGGGTTGATTAATATCCGTGTCGGTTCATATCCCGAACCATTTGTGTTGACTTAAGTTATTGCGATCGGTTCTTCTTGAGAACCAAACCGAGATACATTATCTGTCGGTTCTATAAAGAAACCAACGATGTTGAGAATCAAATTATCACGATCGGTTTTACATATAGCGGCGGTGATAACTAATTAATCACAAACGGTTCTTCTATAGAACCGATTGTGATGAGGCTCGCTAGGTTTTATATGTACCGTCTGGACTCGGGAATGAACTTATTAACTCTCGTCGAGTTAGTTCGCTAGGCGATTTCTCTATTTTCCAGCCTATCTTACCTGTGGCTTTATTCAAAAGGTGGGCCCGATTCCTTCGAATCCCTTCAATGTTGTATTAACGTACATTATTCGATTTTGATTTGGTCTCATTAGCGAGTGTATGGTGGAGGAGATCGGTGCGTTGAAGGTCTCCGTTAATTGAAACCCTAGCTAGCTTGATCAGGAGCTAGATTTCCCCTCGTTTGTGGTTTTCCTCGAAAGGTGACCAGCATTAATTCTTAGAAATCTCTTCAATATTGCAGTAGGACTTAAATTAATTTTTTTTATTTGGTGAATGTGTACATTACATGTCATAATTGTTTTAATATAATTAATATGATCAATTATATATAATAGTTAATTAGGCTGCGTAACCTATACGTCTCCCGTTCGAGGGTGCTTGTTTATAAGTATGCTAAAATGGCATATTTATAAATAAGCGATCTTGAATTGTCCACGTTTTTGATTCGAGGATATGTGGCTCGGGCAAGTTCTAAGGCATTGTACAAACCGTAGTGAAAGTTTTGGCGACATCTCACTGGCGGTGTTCTCCGAATACACATCCTCTTGACATGTTGTCGATACGTGTATTAGGAGAACAGCGGGAGATCTTTGCCGAAATTTCTCTAAAGTTTGTACAACATCTTAATTAGGAACTTGCTCGAACCACATATCCTCGAATGGGATTAGGACCTAACCTACTTAGAGATTAGGAGTCATCGTTGGTACGTCACGCATTTAGTCGGTCTACGATATACGTTTCTTTAAGATCATTCAACAAAAAACTTTGTTTTGGGTTCAACCCTTCTTTTATTTCATTGATTAGGGCATTATTAATTTATTGTTTGCGGTTTACTTGTAGATGGACCGTGAAGAATGGATGTATCACAAAAGCCGTGTGAGTGCTTTGAATTTCAGAGGGAGTTAAGGAGTTCATAAGAATTGCATAAGAAGATATGGTTATGAGGGGTGTAAAGTTCATATATTGTCCTTGTATTGATTGCACCAATCTCAGGAGATTTAACAACTCAGCTCAAATTGAAGGGCATTTGATTCGGCGTGGCTTCGTGAGGAATTACACGTGTTGGATCCATCATGGGGAGATAGGTAGTACCTGCGTGCTATGCAACGAAGACATCTTTGGAAGCCGATCCACGACTTCGGGCGTGATATGTTTGATGATGATAATTTAGATCAAATGTTGCGGGATGTGGAGGGAAATTACACGGACGAGAGAGTTCAAAAATTTAAAAGCTTGATGGTGATGATGCCAAACCATTGTTTTCAGGTTGCAAAGGGGAATACACCAAGTTGGGTTCGGTCCTTGCATTGTTTGAACTGAAGGCAAAACACCGTTGGACGGATACAAGTTTCAATGCACTTTTAATACTTCTATCGGATATGCTTCGGAGGGAAACGAGTTGCCAACAAGTATTTATGAAGCGAAGAAGCTATTATGTCCCATGGGAATGGAAATAGAAAGGATACATGCATGTCCAAATGATTGCATACTATACCTCAACGTCCATAAGGAACTGCGCATTTGTCCTGTTTGTGGTGTACCCCGATACAAACAAAATGAGAAGCGTAATGACAAGAAGCGTAAGAACCGAATTGACGACGGTGAAGATGTGAAAAAAGGGGCACCAGCCAAGGTGTTGTGGTATTTGCCCATCATTCCCCGTTTAGAGCGGTTATTTGCAAATCCTAAAGAGGCAAAATTGTTGCGTTGGCATTATGAATCTCGAAAGGAAGATGGCAAGTTGAGACATCCCGCTGATTCGGCTCAATGGAGAAACATTAATTGGCAACATGAGGAGTTTGGTGCCGAGATGAGGAACATAAGATTTGGATTGAGTACGGATGGTATGAATCCGTTTGGTAATATGAAGCGATCGACCACGATGCTTGGCCGATTGTTGTGTATCTACAATTTGCCTCCTTGGTTATGCATGAAGCGGAAGTATATCATGATGTCGTTGCTAATCTCGAGGACCCAAACAATGGGTAATGATATTGATGTGTACCTATCACCACTAATTGAGGATTTGGTAAAATTGTGGAATGTGGGGGTTGAGGTGTGGGATGCATACAAAAGGGAGAACTTCACCCTACGGGCTATGATATTTTGCACCATAAATGATTTTCCAGCCCTTGGTAATTTGGCGGGCTATAGCACGAAGGAGCCAAAGCTTGTCCAATTTGTGAAGAGGACAACGATAGCTTGTGGTCGCCGGTCGAGGAAAACGGTGTACATGGGTCACCGAAGGTTTCTACCGAAGTCATCGATATCGTAAGATGGATGACAAATTTGATGGAAAGAGGGAAGTTCGTGCAGCCCCGCAGCCTATGACTGGAAGGCAAGTATATTCACGCGTAGAGGATATCGATGTTCAGTATGGTAAGAGCCGTAAATCTGTTCGTCCTAGGACAATTTGGAAAAAGAGGTCGATATTTTGGGACTTACCATATTGAAAGGAGTTAGATGTCCGTCAATGTATTGATGTCATGCACGTTGAGAAAAATGTTTGTGATAATTTGGTAGGCATCCTGCTGAACATACCTGGGAAGACTAAGGATGGTGTGAATGCTCGCCGCGATATGACCTACATGGGGATCAGGCCCAAGCTTGCAGTGATGGAGGAGGATGGAAAAGGGCCGTACATCCCCGCTGCATGCTACACCTTATCCAAGAAAGAGAAAGAAGACCTCTGCAAGTGTCTCCACGATATTAAAGTTCCATCGGGCTACTCCGCAAACATTAAGAAGCTTGTGTCTATGGATGATTTGAAGTTGATCGGTATGAAGTCCCACGACTGTCATGTCTTGATGACCCAAATGCTCCCCGTTGCAATCAGAAATATCCTACCAGATGACGTCAGGTTGGCAATCACGAAGCTATGCTATTTCTTCAATGCGATTTCATGCAAGGTTATTGATCCCGATATCTTTGGACAACTTACAGTGAGGTGGTGCAGACTCTTTGTCGACTTGAGATGCATTTCCCCGTCGTTCTTCGACGTCATGGTCCACCTCGTTGTTCACCTTGTTAGAGAGATTAAGATTTGTGGACCCGCATTCCTGCGTTACATGTATCCGTTCGAGAGGTACATGGGTATATTAAAGTCATACGTGAGGAATAGGTCGAAGCTTTGAGGGTAGTATTATTGAAGGTTATGGGGTGAAGAGGTTATTGAGTTCTGCGTGGACTACCTAGGTAAAAGACAACCGATTGGTGTTCCTATATCTCGTCATGAGGGCAGACTTGGTGGCAAAGGAACCATTGGGTCAAATCTAATGAGCCCACAATTTGATATGTCTTGTAAAGCGCATTTCACGCAGTCTTGCAACACAAATGTGAGAAGTTCATCCATACATCCAACGGCACAAGTTGATATTACGGAAGAGAATCCACTTATGGATGAGCTTTCCATCACACGAGAACACAACGATCAATTCCTCACATGGTTCAAAGAAAAGGTGAAGGTCTCCGTTAGTACCGAGGATGTCAAATGGTTGGTGACGGACCAAGATTTAATATCTGAGACATGGCAAGGTTCACGATATTAATGGCTACACATTTTATCTTTGAAAGTCAAGATGCAAAGAGTACAATTGCAAAGCAGTGGTGTGAGCATAGATGCTTTGTCCGATGATCACTCAATTAGAGGATCGTCAATCGCAATGAAGCTGTTACTACGGGATGATCGAAGAAATATGGGAGCTCGACTACGGAATATACCAAGTTCCATTGTTCGATGTAAGTGGGTGAGACTTCCTCACGGAGTTAAGGTCGACAAGACAGGTTTTACACTTGTTGATCTGAATAGATCGGCCTCTGAGAGATGAACCGTTCGTCCTCGCAAAGCAAGCAACTCAAGTTTTTTACGTGCGTGATCCGGCCAATCCGAGGTTGCACGTCGTACTTCATGGCAAGAGGAGGATTGTTGGAGTTGAAAATGTCGTAGATGAAGAAGAGTACAACCAATTTGATGAAACACCTCCGTTTGCAGATGGGGCATGTCTTAGCGGTGACGACGGCACACATGGAACACATTACATGCGTGTAGATCATCAAGAAGGGTTGTATTTTAAATAAATTAAGTTGTAAGAATTCCCTGTATAATGTAGCATTTTGTAGAATATATATGTCAAATGCATCTTATAGTATAGCAAATTTGAAAAAGATTTGACTTTTCGACTCTTTTGAATGAAGACTCTGTTTTAAAAAAAATAGAAATTGGATCATAGTCATCACAATCGGTTCTTTAGGAAACCGACACAGATAGTATAATTGCGATCGGTTCTTTTAAAAAACCGACGCAGATACTCCACATATTGCGATCGGTTTTTATATAGAACCGACACAGATACTCCACAAATTGCGATCGGTTTTTATATAGAACCGACCGTGATAAAACCCATAGCATTTTCATTTCGGCGCGCACACTCAGTTCATTTAGTAGCGCCTTGATTTCGTTCAATTCATTCCACAACCCTAACTCCACCACCTCCCCACCTGGCGCCTCCTCCCTCGCCTCCTCCCCGGCGCCTCCCCCATCGGCGGGTACCCCGTGGGCGCCTCCCCCTCTGGGTCCTCCCCCCGGCGCCTCCCCCTCCGGCTCCTCCCCCATCGGTGCGTCCCCCATCGGCTCCTCCCCTATTCTTGACTACATTCGGCGCCTTTGTAAGATGCATTTCGGATGTGGGCTGTAATTGGTTGTAAATAGCTCGATGATGATTGCTTTTGAATGAGGCTTGATTAATCGATCATTAAAGGAACTTGCTAGACCTAGAACAACACCGCTCTTAGTGACAATTTGGTGCCACTTGCTCTTAATGCATTGTTCTAGGGTCGAGGCGATCTTGTGCTTATTCCTTTATGCTCTTAGTGACAATTTGGTGGCACTTGCTCTTAATGCATTGTGGTAGGGTTAGGTTAGTGCTATATTCATTACGTGCTATCTTTGTACTTGTTGTTTTTACGTGCTAGAAGCGGTCTTTGTTCTAGGGTTGTAATCCTGAAATTTTTAGATGTAATAGCCGGTGATATATTGGCCACCTAGAAGTTGGACGGCTAATTAATTTAGCAACCCTTCTATAGCAATCTGAGAGCAATCCATCATTGCAATTTGAAACTTGTAACACATGCTATATTATCGCACTTTATTATCGAGTTTAGTTGCGTAACCTATGCGTCTCCCATTCGAGGGTGCTTGTTTATAAGTTGCTAAAATGGCATATTTATAAATAAGCAGTCTCGAATTGTCCATGTTTTTTGGACAGTTCGAGGATATGTGGCTCGGGCAAGTTCCTAAGCTGTTGTACAAACTCTAGAGAAAGTTTCGGCAGCATCTCCCTGGTGTTCTTCGAATACACACCCTCTTGACTTGTTGTCGAGACGTGTATTTGGAGAACAATGAGAAGATCTTTGCCAAATTTCTCTAGAGTTGTACAACAACTTAGGAACTTGCTCTCAACCACATATCCTCGAATGGGATTAGGACCTAACCTAATTAGAGATTAGGAGTCATCGTTGATGCGTCATTACTTAGTCGGTCTACAGATAGACATGTGAATTGCTTTCTATTGTGTGAAATTTGAATTGGTTCCTCATGAAGTTTAGGTTTGACATATACGTACTTACTTCGAAATGTCGCAAAGAGAGAGCACCGGCTCAACGCCAGAGAGAGAAGAAGGTCCTGCTACCCCATCGAGGACGGTTAGAAAGGCCCGAGGACCGAATAAGGGAGCCACAGGAGAAACGCCGCAAGTGCTCCACTTCAATGCCAGGGGGTTTGCACGGGTCCTGGCCCGTTTAAGGGGCGCTACTCCTCTTTTCTCGGCCAATTGGTGAGGGAGCGAGTGCCGATCACAATTAAGGACTGGAGGAAGGAAGTAAGCGACGAGCAGAAGAACCGACTGTGGGACGAAGTTAAGGGAAAATGGATTATACCAGAGGAAGATGATATCAATGCGAGATGGTACGCCTTGAAGAGAACGGGTGTGGCTTTGAGGCATTTCAGGGTGACCATGCATGCCGAGTTCGTGTTGAAAGACCGTACTCCCTTCCAAAGGTATCCATTTGTTACACCCGAGGTTTGGGAGGAGTTCGCAAGGATGAGGAATACGCCCGAGGCGGAGGAGCTGAGAGAGAAGAATATCGCTATACAGAGGCGTAACACACACGCACACCACCTCGGTTCCGGTGGGTACGTAGGGAAGAAGGCAGAGTGGGTGCGACTAGCCTCTGAGTGTGCAACCTCTGGGACAACGATGCCTTACTCCCACATATGCGAGGAGCGGGCACGCGACTGGGTATTAGCGAGGACGAAGAAAACCTCTGACGGTCAGATTGTCATTCCAAACCTCGCGACCGCACAGATCGTCACGACCATCGTAAGATATCTAACATAGTACATTGCATATTATATTCCCATTGTATTTTAGTAATAATTTATATTTGCGACCTGCAGGAGGAGGTAAGCCTGCAGAAAGAGCAAGGAGTATTTGAAAGCCAAGGGTCAAGGGACATCCTGTGTTCGGCAATCGGGAAGCCCGATCATAAGGGGCGGGTGCTTGCCGCATGTGCGGGGTATACGAAGAGGTCCTTCTTTATAGAGGAGAGCGCGTCCAGTGCCAGGGCAAGATCATGGGAAGCACGTGAGGCGCGGATCCGTTTGCAGATGAAGGAGGAGTTAAGGAGGAGTTAAAGGCTGAGATGATGGCTGAGATGATGGCGATGTTCTCCCAGAATCAGATTCCTCAACCATCGCCTATGCTACGCCCTAGCAGCTGCGCTTCCAATAAGGAACTGTGCATTCCACACCTCAAGGTAATAACTGTTTCAGACCAAAAGGTACATGAGTAAGCTTAACACGTATTATGATGAAGGTCTTGATCACTTCTTGCGAGGTCACCTGCCAAGTCTTGCCGGCTAGTCCTGATCGGCGACGGAATCTGATTGAGGCTGCGCGGGGTTGCATTTCCAAGCAAGGAGGATGACCACGGTGCATGGTATACCTTTGGGGATGGGCTACATGAGGGTGCAGGTGGACTATGTCCACGATATTTACATGTCTCATGCCACTGGAGTTCCCCGAGCGAAGATATCACCACTCTCGGGCAAGCACGGATGTCGTTCATCAAGTGGCCCGCGACGGGTGTCGTAGTGCAAGCACCTCCTCCTGCTGCTGCTCTTGCTGGTACTCTTTGCTACTACTTACGCTGCTGCTGGTACTCACGCTACTCTTGATGCTGCTATTGTGCTCTGCTACTTGAAAGTGCATCTAGGCCTCTAAATGTGTTTTGGGTGATTAATGACAAGCGATTCAAGAATCTAATATGTTCAACTAGTTCATGAGCAGGTAAAGGTTCGAGAAGAGATCATCTATGAAATTGGGTATCCTCAAGCTCGTAGAAGTAAGGAAAACGGCATCTCGCTTTGTATTTTTCGATCCATTGAAGTCATAGGAGTGCCGTACTATTAAGAGGGATGCATTGAAATTGATTTAGAGATGGTCTTCTTGCTCAAGATGAATTTAGTCGAGTCTCTCAGAGTTAGTAGTGTCCTCTCTCGCTTCGGAATGGAGTTTGTGTTTTAGTTCGGTCGGATGTTCCGATGTAGTATCGGACATTCCGATGTTTCAGAAGTTCCGAAGTAGAGTTGTGCTTTAGTCCGTTGAGTTCTGTTAGGTTCGGACTTTCCGATGTTTTGTATCGGATGTTCCGATACCTGTTGGTTTTTAGTTTGGGAGCTCTCTGTTTGCTTCGGATGTTCCGATACTGGGTATCGGAAGTTCCGATGTGTTTTGTCCTGTTTTTAGGGTGCTCTCTGTCCAGTTCGGAAGTTCCGAAGTTGCCTGTTCGGAAGTTCCGAAGTGGTTGTTTTCTCTGTTTGGGAACTCTCTGTTTTGTTCGGATATTCCGATATTTTATATCGGACATTCCGACGTGGACTTAGTGTTGTTTAGCTTGGTTCCCTCTCAGGTGACATCGGATGTTCCGAAGTTGTCATCGGACATTCCGATGTCCGTAGTTTTCGACCGTTAGAAGCTTTCTTTTACGATGGTTGCACTCTTCGGAAGTTCCAAGTTTGGTTCGGAGGTTCCGATGTGGGGCGATGAGCGAGGAGTAACGGCTAGTTTTGAACCAAAACTATAAATACCCCTCTCCCACTCCTTTTCTTTGGTTACACACTTGTTTGGGCTATTCACTTGAGCTTCTTGAGTATTCTCTAGAGCATCCTTGAGCTTTCTCTCCTCCTTGATCTTAGGGATCATTTAGTGAGTGAGAGTTTGTCAAGTGTGATTGAAAGTTAAGGGTTAAGTTGGTATTCATCTTGAGAAAGTAGAGAACCTCTCTAAGATCGAGATTCGAGTGCATTTATTTCTCTTGGAGGTTGAAGGACTCCTAGACGGCTAGGCGTCGTTCACGAGCCCCCAACGATTGTGGGGCCCGTGAAAAGTTTGTGAAGGCCGGCTCCGCCTCAGAAAGGGAAGGAACCAAATAGTGGAACCAAGCCTCAAGTGCGACGAGGTTTGGGAGGAAAGGGTTGGAAAAGACCGGGCTCTTTGGAGCCTCCTCAAGCGGAGACGTCACGATCCCCTCAAGGATCCGAACTCCGAGAATCAAACTTTTGTGTTCTCTCTTGTCTCTAACAACTTGATTGATCTCATTGATTTTCTTGATACAATTTTAGTATCTAGAGCTAGTTGTCGTGATCGCTCTTTCTACTTGACCCCTTTTGTCAATTGCTTGTCTGATAGTCCGAAGTAATTACGGAAGTTCCGAAGATTTCGGAAGGTCCGATATTAGTTCGGAATATCCGTCCCTTTGACCGCTTCAACAAATTGTTTTAATTTTAAATTAGCCTATTCACCCCCTCTAGGCAATCTTCTAACCTTTTTCACTATCTGCTCGCTGCTCACACTCTTGCTAGTACTGAATGCGCTCGTGCTTTGCTCCTGTTCTTTGCTCCTCCTCCTCTGCTGTTGCTCACATTCGCTCACTGGTACTACTGCTCCTGCTCCTGGTACTACTACTGCTGCTCCTGCTCCTGCTGCACATGCTCCTGCCCCTGCTACACAACCTGCACCTACGCCTGCAGCTGCACCTCCTGCACCTACGCCTGCAGCTGCACCTCCTGCACCTATGCCTGTAGCTACAAATGCTGGTGCGTAGGTGGGGCGCAAAAGGACTTCTACCACGATGACGAAAGATACAAAGCAGAGTTCAGAGAGTCCCTCCGTGAAGAAGGCAAAGTTGTCAAAGGGCACAGAGCACCCTGATGATCACAAGCGGTACATACATGGAAAGCCTTTTCTCCCAAGCCAAGAATTGAATTCTTTGGGCTTGTTCACTCGTCACCTACATGGATGGTACATCGATAGGTCACATGAGGCCGAGCCTCGCCACGATTTCATAGTGAAGTATCGAGCGGGCCAATTCCATCGCAACGAGGATGGGACCTTCCCAGTCAGTTTTGAGGATCTGTACTTTATGTACAACTTGAAAGCCATCGATATTTCTACCATACGATCCTGGACGCTGTGAGTCTCGCACCATACTCAATCAGATGACTATTTATTGATTTTGTATTATATTTTTTAACAATTGACATGAATTGCAGGATCATGAGGCAGCGAGCCGTGACGGGTCGACACCCTGTCGGGTTTGTCGACCCCGAGATGGTGTCTGCGACCATGGCTAAGTATCAATCGGAGTTCTTTGCAGGATACATCAAGCAGGCATTGCATGAGGAGGCAAAAAAGGACTTCATTCTCTTCCCATACCACCAGGAGTATGTACTACTATACAATTCAATTACATGTACACACTTCAACCTTGTATTAACTTATTCTCTTGCATTGTGTACCATTTAATAAGCAACCATTGGGTTCTACTTGTGGTTGTTCCGAGTCAAAACAAGGTCTACACGTTGAACTCACTCGAAAATAGACCGATGGACTATGCGATTGAGCCTGTTTTGCAGAAGTAAGTACATTCCTCCAACCTAACACTTTACATATTGAACTACGTTAGGTATTTTTAACCTCAATGCATGGCATCTCTCCAATGTATAGGGCTTTCATGTCTTACGTTGCTGAACGTGGCCGACACAATGATAAACAAGGCACCAAACTCGAGTGGAAGCGCTTCAAGGTACAAGTGTTTATCATAGAATTTTTTTCTTACACCTATTTTTAATTCGTCTCCTAATTTAAGTTTCTTTGTTCACAGTGTCATCAACAAGGGTGCGATGATTTGTGTGGCTTTTACGTGATGCATCACATGCTGAATTTGGTTGGTCGCTCACATGTTTTCCCTAAGGTATAAAGCAGATTATTTGCACTACTGTCTATGTGATATTTATTTACAAGCATAATACTATCAGCATGTTACAATACCAATTTAAGCCTTAAATATATTAGTGCACTACTATCTATTTTGCAGGACCTTGATATCATCCGAAGAGCCTAACCAACACCGATCTCAAGAAATTACGAGACCATTTATGCCGATTAGTCTTTGAATGAAGTTATAACAGATGATGGTAGATATAGAGACAATTCAAGCAAATACTAGTCCATAAAGTGTAAACAAAATTTATCTGAATGTGAATGTGATCTGTTACAGATTGTAAACAATATTAATTTGAATGTAATGTGTGTAGATTGTGATGTATATGTTCTGTGATTTTGTGGATTGTGATGAATGTGTCATATTGTCAATGCGAGGCCATTTTCGAATGATGGGCAGTAACATCATCACAATCGGTTCTTACTGGAACCGATTGGGATATGTTTAAATGACGCAATCGGTTTGCATAAAGAACCGATTTTGATAATATTCTTATCCCCATCGGTTTCAATAAAAACCGATTGTGATAATGTAATAATTTGAATCGGTTCTACAAATGAACCGATTGTGATATTATTCTTATCCCCATCGGTTCTACAAATGAATCGATGGTGATAATGTAATCATTTGTATCGGTTCTAAAAAAGAACCGATTGTGATATTATACTTATCGCAATCGGTTCTAAGAGAAAACCGATTGTGATAAGTGTAATATCACAGTCGGTTCCTAAAAAGAACCGATAGTGATAATGTATTATTAGTGTCGGTTAAAAACCGACTGTGATATATCTACCTTATCACTGTCGTTGGACTTTGTATCGCCACCAAAACCGACTGTGATGACTAAAAAGAACCGATTGTGATGTACGGATCTGTAGTAGTGGTGGTAGTGGCGGTCGAGCGGACGTCGCCGAAGTGGAGGTGGCGGAGCGGCCGGATGGTGCGGTGGACGAAGGCCTCAAAGGGTGCAGGTGGTCGTAGGCGGCAAAGGAACCCGAGGAGAAGGCTATCGCCCACCGGTGGCCCTGGGCATCTGCGTGGAGCGTCGGGCTGGCTGTTGCGATGCGCCAAAGCGGCGCGAGGGCGACTATGGTGATGAGCGACTAGAGGTGTGGCCGAAGTTGTCGTTGGAGGTGGACAACCGTGCGATGTGCCGCCGTGCGGGTGCCGCCCTTCGGTGTCTCCTCCTCGCGAAGGAGGTGGGGCAGCGAATTGATATGAAAACCTTAGCTCTGATGCCACTTGTTAGGATTAAAAACACTGTAAATATAGGAGACACAATTTAATGCGGAAAAGCCCCTATGGAAGAAAACTAGGGGAAACAATCCACTATTTTGGTTCAAGAGTTATATTACAGAGGTTAGCTTAAATAGCCAAAAAAGCTCTAATTATAGAAAATTTGGATTAATAACGTCTTTGAATAGAACCAAAAGATAGATAAGTTGATATTAAATTATCTCCGACAGAAAGCGGCTTTGTATCGTCGTCGTCGTTTGTTCGGACGACGTCGCGCACTCTGCTGCTCATCACCTGCTGTTCGGTCAGGCGTGACGTGGGTTTACGTCTATGACTCTAAATTAGTATCATCGTCTCTTGCTGTTCACACAGAGCCTCTTAATCCTCCCCCATTTGATTTGCTTCTCTCTCTCCCACCAAGATTTGTGGGGGAGAGAGAAGCAAATCAATTAGTCCTGAACTTTTTTTTACTCTTCTCCTGTATCCTTTGGTGCAAACGGTAGAGCAGCACAGCAAGAACAAGAGAGCGCGACAAACTGTAGCAAATTGATCACAGCGATTTACTGCTTTGCTCTAACCGACTAACCGTATCTATTGATCTGCACAATTCTTCACGAATCATACGGCTAGAATTGCCCAAAGGCAAAGTACTGTGTTTCGCTACCTTAAATATGGTTGAAGTTAATTGGCGTATGATTATAGTATGGTGTCCTTCCTAGTAAAGTAGTCATGGAGAAGATATTCAAAACTTGGAGATGTTAGCAAATAAGAACTGCCCTAACATAAACTCAAATCAAAATCATCTACTTGTGCGAATTATTGTCTGGTTTGAACCTAGGCGGGATACAGTTGATTATAGAATGTATATTAGTAAATATGACAGCTGTTTATGTACTCCTCTACAGGGGGTGCAATCAGAACGAATTCCAATAGGTATCGCTTATTCCGTATCTTATTTCATATTTTTCTTGGAATTGGAGCTAGAAATGAATAATGCTGGATACGAATACGAATACGGATTTCTCAGTCACGAATACATGTCGAGCCGAATACGAATAGCGTCTGTCATGGACATTTAGTCGGATATTACGCAAAAACATAACCCATATGTGTCGCACATAAAAAGGTCAATCAAACGTACATCTCTAAAATGCAACTCATTAGGATTTCAACAAGCAAATTTGACTACAACAATTATATTCAAAAGTAATTTTAAGTTCCTTACGTTCAAAAATATTTTTCCTAAATTTTTTGGAATTATTATGAGTTTATTTGCCATTGTTCTTTGCTTATATGAATATGTTGTATTTTCTAAAAATAAAAAACTAATTTAATATTATAAAAGCCTCATGGACCAATTCCTCTCCCTGGCCCACTCTCGGCATGTGAGAGGCTAGTCATGTCTGTTGGGCTGATGGGTTGAGGAATGACTTATGGGCCTAGAGTTTACCAACTACCGGGGATATATTTATCAGATACTATCCGATTAAATTCCTAGATAACTCCGAATTCAACGAATATTTCTATTCCAAATTCGATCTCATATCTGAAAAAACTATCCAGTTCCGATTCCAATATGATAAAACATGACAGATATTGACTTCCTTTCCCAAATTCACCCCGAATTGGTTCGGTCGGTCGGGAAATATCCGATCCGATTGCCTACCCCTGTATGTCATATAGAGAAAACTAAAGAAAACTTCTACAATGTATTGTCTCTATGGGATCCCATATTCTTTTAATTATAGCATGAAAAATATGTTTGCTATAGCAATAACTCATACAATAGTATTTTGTATTGACTATGTGGTTGTCTCTTCGTAAAAAGACAACTACATTCTTGCTCCTCTGTCTCTATTATGTAAGCAAAAATCTTACATGGTAACATTTATAGGCTGGCATCACCCCATTGAACATGACTACACACCTGCGCACACGCACGTACATATACTTCCACACACACATGCACACCTGCGCATGCCCTCGCTTTTACGAGAAACGCTTAGTTTGAGAATCAAACCTGGGTCGACGGAGCAAACAACCTCGCCTCCCACCACTGAGCTATGCTCAGTCCGTCCTGTTTTGCTCCATGTGGAAAAGCCAACATAGTTGGTACCATATTTAAAAAGGTACTACTATATGTGTTACCACTCTTCTAGTTTTCATTTTCTTATAACTTTATATGCAGGTATTTAAATGGAGACATTTAATTTTTTTTTCATTTTCTTATAACTATATGTGTTACCACACGGCCCGGCACGATCGTGTGGGCTGGGCAGCACGACGGAGGCACGGGCACAGATCTACTGTCACAATTTCATTGTTGTTGATGGCTATATTATGTCACTTATCTACAATGATTTTATTTCACTAGATTTCTAATATTATCGAGGTTATGAGTGATGATTTTTTCGAGAGAAAAAGTACTGTTGGACTTTCTACAGATGACCATCTCTCGTTCTCTCATCGGCCAATGAGCGAGAGGGAGGGAGGCAACAGGCAAAATAGAGATTGAGAGCGACGGTTGAGAGAGCGGGAGCAACGGGAAAGAGAGAACTGAAAGAGATTGAGCAATGTGTGTCCCCGTCTTCTTTTCTCTCGTCGCAATAGTGTAAATGGGCTGGACATGGGCCGGCACGGCAGGAAGCAGGCACGAAGTGCAAATGGGCCGTGCCTGAGCTTGTCGAAGGCGAGCCGGGCCGAGCCGGTAGGCACGATGGGCCGTCATGGCCTGACACGGTTCAGGCACAAAGCACGATGGGCCCGTGCCGGGCCGGCCTAGCACGGCACGATGCCCACCTCTAGTTCCAGTTATGCACGGATCCAATCTTCTTTGCTGTCAGCTGACTCAAACGGATAATCATCTTGCAATCACTCCAGGGCCGGCCCTAGGGTGGGGTGAGTGGGCGGCCGCCCCGGGCCCCTAAATTACCGGGGCCCCTCCGTGACTCCGTCCTAATGTGAAGACTACGCATCTACACGAGAGCCGAGAGCAATCACTATTGGTAATTAGTCCCAAAACTAGATGCTAGCGATAAATTTCCTGTTCCTTGTCTGAAAATCTTCGGCCAGACACGCTTCGGCTGAAACGTTCGTGTGCAACTCTTGGCTGAAACTAACTAGCAAAAGCTTCAGACTTGAAAGCTAATTTCAGAGAAAAAACAACCATTGAACTAAAACTACAGGACAGACTTGTTTTTGCGACGTGAAAACTGCTCACGTTTTTTCTGATTTCATTGCAATATATAGACTCAATTACAAGAGTTGGGCTGCTTCACATCAAAGTAGAAATCGAAACAAAACTAGATTGAACTTATATTTTCCATCGTGGGTA
Source organism: Rhipidocladum racemiflorum (assembly GCA_036346355.1). NCBI lineage: Eukaryota > Viridiplantae > Streptophyta > Magnoliopsida > Poales > Poaceae > Rhipidocladum > Rhipidocladum racemiflorum. Next base: position 1,694,346 of record CM070569.1, on the reverse strand, counting down.
CTGTAGCACATCCGAGACAGAGACCGAGCACAACACGCAGTGCCTATGTAAAAACTGAAAACTATGTAGCTACTGTGGAATTATTGTTTATCGATATATATATATATATATATATATATATATATATATATATATATATATATATATATGAAAATGGTTCCATACCCCTGGGAGTACGTACTCCCACTCTCATTATACCGCTTAAATGATGTTGCTATACCTCTTTATCCTTTTAAGTATACTCTAATACTGATTATAAGACACTTCAAAGTGAATTCTACGAAAAATTTCATAAAAGTCCACCCTTTATAGCATAATTTGTTTATATACTCTTTTTACATATGAAAAAGAGTATATAGCTAAAAAATAAAGGGCTCTGATCAATTTTTTTCAACAATATCACATTGTAGTATCTTAGAATTATTATTAGAGTATATCTTGAAAAGTGATAAAGGAGTATAACGTATTCGTTTAAGTGGTATACTGAGGTGAGTACGCGTACTCCCAAGAGTACGGAAAAGGCTTTATATATATATATATATATATATATATATATATATATATATATATATATATATATATATATATATATATATATAGGGGGCATATTCAGTGCAAACCTCCTTTACCGTGAAAACCACGTGTAAAAGTTTTAAAAAATTCTCAAAAAAATATCATAGGTAGGGAGGTGAGGTTCTACAACTCTGTAAAATTTTAGGATCAAACTCAATCGCATTTGGAAGATATGAAAAAGACAAATTGCAAAATGAATAGTGCTAAACAGTGAAAAATTACTATTCATACTAAATTTGTCTTTTTCATATCTTCCAAATGCGATTGAGTTTGATCCTAAAATTTTACAGAGTTGTAGAACCTCACCTCCCCTACCTATGATAATTTTTTGAGAATTTTTCAAAACTTTTACAAGGAGTTTTCACTTGGTAAGAGAGGTTTGCACTGAATATATATATATATATATATATATATATATATATATATATATATATATATATATATATATATATATATATATATAGGAAAATGGTTGTATACTCTTGGGAGTACGTACTCCTAATCTCAATATACTGCATAAATGATGTTATTATACTTCTTTATCCTTTTGAATATACTCTAATACTAATTATAAGATACTCCAAAGTGAGTTTCACGAAAAATTTCATCAAAACCCACATTTTATAGCATAATTTGTTTATATACTCTTTTTATACATGAAAAACGGTATATAGCAAGAAATAAATGGTTCCGATGAATTTTTTTCAACAATGTCGCATTTTAGTATCTTAGAATTATTATTAGAGTATACTGAAAGTGATAAAAGAGTATAACACATTCGTTTAAATGGTATACTGGATGTGGGAGTACGTACTCCCAAGAGTACATAAAAGGCTTCCTCTCTCTCTCTCTCTCTCTCTCGCAAAACCGCACATTTAAGATAAGGTTTCAAAGAACTAAACATAGATTGACAAATTGTATAAATTAAGTATAGTTCTATGGAATTTAGTCATATTATTTGTATTGCAGCTAATGATAAAATCATTATTTACAATGAAAACCCTTAAGACATGAATGGAGTAGATTAATCCCTTTTTTTTTAACAAGATCGTGCTTGTTTCTCCGCCCTTGTCCGCCCAATGCTAGATCCACAAATCCATCCGATCCTCCGTGAGGGATTAATCTAGAATGATTATTTAAGGAACACTGTGAGGGATTAATCCAGAATGATTATGTCAGGAACAAGGATTAAATCGCTGGCAGAATTGAGTACAGTGCTATCCATAATTGGATAACCAAACAATCTGCATTAAATAAAATTAAATTAGTTCAGAGAAGGCCTGTATACATGCATGCACGTACGTACCGGAGGAGGAGGCGGTGGGTGCAGTGGAGAAGGACCAGAGGAGAAGGCCGCAGAGGAGGACGACGACGGGGACGAGGTGGACAAGGGTGTGCGCGAGGTTGGCGCGGGAGGAGTCGAGTGCCTCCTTCTTGGCCGCGTCCGACTGCGGGTCGTACGTCGGCAGCTGGTCCACGTCCATAGTCCCCGGCGTCCCGCTCTGCCCGCCCGGCCCCGACGCCGCCGCCGCCGCTGCCGCCGCCGCCGCCGACGACGACGATGAGGACAGGTAGTAGCTCGACGACCGGTGCATCCTCTCGATCCGGCTGGCCTTGTTTCCTTCTCGTTTGATCCGGCCTCCTCGGCTCCCCTTGTTGTTTTCTCGATCTCTTGGCCGACCCAAGGGACTCTTGTGCTGGCTCGATCCGCGGTGCCTGTCTCTGCTCCGCCGCCACGCGCAGCTGGCAGCGTTGTGTTGTGTGCATGCATGCCATGCATGCAGTTGAGGTTTCTTTGATCGGCTGCGCGTGGGTGTAGGCGTGTAGCCCGCGTCTTTCGCCGGGTCTGCCAACGCCTGCACGCGCTGTACACCAACGCATTTACATCCTAGAATGTTACGTTTTTCAGTCAAAAAAGAAAAGTTCCAATTTTTTTTTTTTGACACAGGTAACCAGCGACGGAGTTTGAACAATATCAATACGGCCGATAGCCAGATTTCACCGGTAGCCGGTGTTCTACAAGCTGTCGACTCAAGCCAGACATCTTATGATACTCCTAGGTAAAACAATCTCTATATTTTTTCAGCAAACTGATCAATTTTTCTTTATACATACTAGGTAGTCTAGAATTAATAAAAATTGGCATTTTCCGATCACCATCACCTAGATCTACTTCCTCTAGTGGATCAGCCGATGTGAAGCCTTGCCCAAGTTTTTCTGGGTCTTCGAAGTCCTCGATGGCCTCGGAGCTGTCTGTTGTCTGCTGATAACAATCTTACAGGTGATTTAGTCTCCATCGGCGCAATATCTCACTTGTCCGATCAAGTGCACTCGGTTTCACGCTGATCGGACTAATCCTAGCTTGGTTGATACACACGAAATCATAATCTTCGAGTGCCTTGCCAGATATGCACCTTGCTTCTTCGTATTGCCAATTGGCCTCTGAGCTAGCCATGCTATGTGAGCTGAAGTATCAGCTTCCATGACATCAACCGCATAACCGTTCCATTGTATCAGTTTCTTATGCATAGTCGACGGGATACATCAATTAGCATGTATCCAATCTCTTTCTAGCAATACACTATAACTTCCTTTTGCGTCGACCACGAAGAAGGCAGTCGGCAAAGTCTTACTGCGGATCGTCAATTCTGTCACCATGACACCCCTAGCTTCTGTGAAATCTCCTATGAAATCGTTCGACACCATATTGGTTTTGATAAGATCCTCGTCAGAATTACCCAACATTTTACGGGTTGAGTATGGCATCACGTACATACATGCTTCGTACAAAAAGAAAGATGAAGTGCATGCATGCACATAAAAAACAAAAAAAAAGGAAAGAAATAAAAACCACTATCCGAGTAGTGCTTGCATGGATACAAACAACTCCTCGGCTAGCTAATTAATCTCAGCCGCATGCACGCACAGACGTGCAAGTCCTCCACGAGATAATTAACCTCAACCATCAACATGCATGACGTGCGTACTACTACAGATCTGACCTTCCATACCGGCCCATCAGTACCGGTCATGCATGAACCGGGACTGACATTTACATCAGTCCCGGTTGAACGGTCTACAGGTCCGGGGGGACCATCAGTACCGGTTGGTTACACTAACCGGTGCTGATGTGGTATCATCAGTACCGGTTGGTTACACCAACCCGTACTAAGAAGCCAAGGAGCAGAGCAGACTGCTTAGTACCGGTTCATGTAACCAACCGGTACTGATTCTCGATCTTCAGTACCGGTTGGTTACATGAACCGGTACTAAGCAGTCTGCTCTGCTCCTTGGCTTCTTAGTACGGGTTGGTGTAACCAACCGGTACTGATGATACCGCATCAGCACCGGTTAGTGTAACCAACCGGTACTGATAAACGCCGGTTGGTGTATTCAACGCACAGTCTCCCGCGCGTCGCCTCAATCCCGCGCGTCGCCTCTTCGTGTTCATCCTGTTCTCTTCGTCTTTCGATCTTGGCGAAGTATAAACAGAGTGAGCGAGATGGAGAACCTGCATTGACAGAGACCGGTCTCGATCTTCCTCTTCCGATCATGGCAGAGCCTGTGTCTCCCGCCAGCTCCTCTGACTCCTCCGAATCTGAGCCATTGTCCCCAGTGCCGCCTCCACCCCAGGCACCTCCCGCCGCCACCAAAAAAATAAAGCGCGCCGCCGCCGACGACGAGGAGGACGACGACGACGAGGAGGACGAGGAGGAGGAGGAGGAGAAGGACGACGATGAGGAGGAGGAAGAAGAGGAGGAGGAGAACGTCACCGTCATCCGCTGGGGGAGCTCATCCTCCTCCTCCTCCGAGGACGACGTTCACCCTGCCGCCACCGACGACGACGACGACAACAGTGACAGCGATGATAGCGGCAGCCCCCCGCGGAGTGACGACGAGGAGTAATTTCGTCTATGACCGTGAAATAATTAAACCTTTTAATTATGTAATGTTATCCACTATGTAATGTCACTATATATTTGAACATTTTTAACGGTGGATAATATTAAATATTAGCTGTTCTATTTAATGAACATACGCATTCTGAATTTTCAATTGAACATACGCCTCAGGGGTGTTTGGATGACGCATGTACTCTGTCTCAACTCGAAGAGGCATTCGTTTGGATGAACATACGCTCGGGGGTGGTCAGTACCGGTTTAAGGTACCAACCGGTACTGATAGTCACATCAGTACCGGTTTGTATTCCGAACCGGTACTATCTAGTAGCAACGGCTACAGTTGCAGGTGGATATTAGTACCGGTGCAAGGCACGAACCGTCTTGATGTGAAACTATCAAGATCTTGGCTTGTGCTGTCAACCGGTACTCTGTCGCAATTTAAACTTCTTCCTCCTCCCGCTCTCTGCCAGACCAACATCATTTGATTAGCCGGCGAGAAGAACAGGAGTTCGGGCAAGAGCTCCAAGGAAGGGGAGGTGCTGCCCAAATTTTAAATTTTTGGTCATTTCACTCGCAACCAAGGTAACTAAGGTTAGTAACATCATTCCTCACTACATTTGGTGTTAAATGGTGCCTCTTCTTTGCTTGAATTATAACGAAAATTTGATCTTTTCTATTAATCGATGAAAGATTAGAAATGTAAAGTTCTAGCTCGATCGTTTCAAGTAGGATACAAAAATTTACTCGCAACCAAGGTCACTAAGCTTAAATTTGCTTAGATTATAATATAGCTCTCATTTAAGGTGTGGATCTAGCTCAAATTTACGTTTTAGTTCCATCGTTCGATGTAGGATGGTGCATATATAGTTGGGAAAATTAAGAATGGTGCATGAAAATCATAGCGTTTAGGATCTTCAAATTGCAATAGTTATGTGGAAAAAAGAAGAATTTTAAATTCATTTGCGAATTAAAACAATATAAAAAATATAAATGGCTTTACAGAAAATATAAAATGAGTTCAAGATTCGAGAAAAGTTTTAAAAAATTTGTGAAAAAGTTTTCAAAAAAGTTTTGAAAATTTGAGCAAAGTCAGCCGTGAAATTATGCTTGCATTAATATTTAGGTTTTGGTTCCATCGATTGATGAAGAATTTTGAATCTAGATTTTCATTGACTAATTATTTTAGTAGTTTGCAAAAACTTGTCGAGTATGAATAAATTATCAAATAATCATTTTATGGAAAAATATGTAATGAAATATAGTGCCTTTAATGTATATTATGAAATAAAATCATTTTAAAAATATAGTTGTCTTGATTTGGATTTTGGGAAATGTTGAACAATTCATTATCGGAAAATGAACTAAAAGTTACCTTGATGTAATATAATGTAGATGGACCGGCGATGGATGTACATGGACCGACGCTCCCCGGAGTTCTTGCAGGGTTTGCAAGATTTTCTTTGTGCGGCCGATGCATACACGACGTCAGGCTACATATGTTGTCCATGCATAGACTGCAAGAATGAGAAGGAGTGGGCAAACTCCAGCCACCTTCACTTCCATTTGCTCACAAGAGGTTTCATGACAAACATACCGTTGGACCAAGCATGGTGAAGAAGAGATTATACAAGAAGACGGTGAACAAGAAGAGGCGAACAATATCTTAGACGCTGGCCAACCTGGCTCTTGCGAAGATACATTTGGAGAGTTTGGCAATGATGACCTAGACCAGATGCTGCTTGATGGAGAGGGAGAATACATCGATGAAAGACATTACGAAAAGTTTTAGCGCCTATGGGAGGACCACAAAACACTGTTGTACCCAAACTGCCAATAGGGCCATAAAAAGTTGTGTACTACACTAGAACTGATGCAATGGAAGGCAACCAATAGATTATCTGATAAGGGATTCGACGAGTTGTTATGCCTCATCAAGAAGATACTTCCAGAGGGGAACACACTGCCCGAAACTACGTACAATGCCAAACAAGTTGTCTACCCTTTGGGGTTGGAGGTACAGAAGATACATGCATGTCGTAACGATTGTATCCTTTATCGCAATGAGTACAAGGATTTGGATGCTTGTCCGGTGTGCAAAACTTCGCGGTATAAGACCAGGCGTGATGACCCAGGTGAGGTAGAGGGGCAGCGTAAGAAGAAGAGGCCCTCTGCTAAGGTGGTGTGGTATTTCCCTATAATACCACGATTGAAGCGTTTATTTGCGAACAAAGCGCATGCCCTGATGATCTTATTTGGCACAAAGAAGACCGTAAGGAGGACGGAAGGCTAAGACACCTGCGATGGATCCCAGTGGAGGAAAGTCAATAGAACATACACGGACTTTGCTGAGGATGCAAGGAACATAAGGTTTGGGTTGAATACAGATGGGATGAACCCGTATGGCGAGATGAGCAGCAGTCACAGCACTTGGCCCGTGACTCTATGTATCTACAACCTTCCTCCTTGGCTGTGTATGAAGTGGAAGTACATTATGATGCCGTTGCTTATCCAAGGCCCGAAGCAACCTGGAAACGACATCGATGTGTACCTCAAACCGTTGGTTGAAGATCTGCTAACATTGTGGAACGATGGTGTACATGTATGGGATGAGTATAAAAGAGATCACTTCATTTTACATGCATTGCTATTTGTAACCATCAACAACTGGCCTACACTTGGTAACCTGTCGGGCCTATCTATCAAAAGATATAAAGCCTGCATCCACTGCTTAGATGAAACGGACAACAAGTACCTAAAAAACTCTCGAAAGGTTGTGTACATGGGCCACCGTAGGTTCCTCCATACGAAAGACCCGTTAAGAAGGAAGGGTGATAATTTTGATGGGACGTAAGAGAAACGTAAGAAGCCCCCGCATCGCAGTGGGGCTCTTGTATTTTCTTTGGTAAACGATCTGAAGGTAGTATTTGGAAAAGGTCCAGGTAGCAAACCTGTCCTGACAGAACAAGGTCACACGAAGCCCATTTGGAAGAAGTCAATATTTTGGGACTTACCTTACTGGAAAGACTTAGAGGTTCGCCACTCACTGGATTTCATGCATATCACAAAGAATGTTTGCGTGAACCTGCTAGGCTTCCTAGATATGTATGGCAAATCAAAAGATACACTTCAAGCACGAAAGGACCTACATCTGCTGGGAATCAGGAACGACCTACATCCGAAAATGAGAGCGGAAGGACAGCATTACCTCCACCCCGTGAGCTACACTCTGAGCAAGGAAGAGAAAAAAAATATGATTAAGTTCTTGAACAGTGTGAAGGTCCCTTCTGGATACTCCTCGAACATAAGGAGACTCATAAACACAAAAGAGAATAAAATCGTACACATAAAATCCCATGATTGTCACGTGTTGATGACATAGTTGCTCCCAGTGGTGGTGCGAGGTATTCTGCCGGACTGGGTACGAGGGACAATCATAAAGTTGTGCTCGTTCTTCAACGCGGTGTCGCAGAAGGTCATCGAGCCGAATAGTGCGTTTGGTTGGGTGGATGAAGGTGGATGGGATATGGCCATCGATGGATTTGGAGTCATCTAATTGTTTGGATGGGTGGATGGATAGGATATGGTCATCCAGTTTTTGGGAATATTCTCTCAAGATGCTGGATAAAACCATCCAAATAAAAAGGCCGGATGTGCTCATCCAGTTTGCTGCATGAAGAGGTGTATACGGTCAAATTCAAATTTCGGTAAAGTTTTCTTGGCCAAAATTAAACTTCGCTCAAAATATGGTCAAATTTTGTTTGAAAATTCAAATTTTAGTAAAAAATTGCCCAAAAATAAAAATTTGTTTGAAAATGCAAATTTTATTCAAAAATTCAAAATGTGTCCAAAAAAATCAAATTTTGGTCAAATTTTATCCAAAAAATCAAATTTTGTCAGAAAATTTAAATTGTGATTAAATTTTGTTCAAAATTCAAATTTTCATTAAATTTTGTACAAAAAATTCAAACCAAAATTTGAAACCTTGATTACAACTAGCTCATCCCATCCATCCTCATCCATCCAACCAAACAAAAAATTGGCTCATCCTTATCCACCAAACCAAACAACTACTTGGATGGCTCTATCCCATCCAAGTTGGATGGCCATATCCCATCCAACCTCATCCAGGCAACCAAACGCACCCTAAGTTATGTAATCTGCATGACGACATGGTCAATAGTCTGGTTAGCCTTGAGATGATCTTCCCTCCATCATTCTTTGATATTATGGTCCATCTCATGGTCCACATTGTTAAAGAGATACAAATTCTCGGACCCGTGTTCCTCCACAATATGTTCCCTTTCGAGAGGTACATGGGCATCCTAAAGAAGTATGTTCGTAACCGGTCTCGTCCAGAAGGTTGCATTGCGCAGGGTGTCGGAACAGAGAAGGTGATCGAGTTTTGTGTTCGAGGAGTTAGTTTCCAGGTAACACAATACATGTTGTGAAAATAACCATACCAGCTGCACTGCAAGCATGTTGTGAAAATAACAATATAGTACCTTTTTTAAGTAAGGATAATTGCACATTTAAAGCAGACACCAAAAGACGTGGGTGGAGTTAGTTTCCAGGTAACACAATACATGCGTAGATTTAGTTGGTTTCCTTATTTTTAGGGCGCAATTAAAACCTTCCTCGGCGTGGCGGCGGCCAGATCAAAAGAAAACAAGAAGACACTATCCTTCCTCGGCGTGGCGGCGGTGACGTCAAGGCAGCAGTATATGCATGGCTACAACACAGGGTGCCCAAGCCACGGCGACAACCACTACATCGACTAGGTACTGGTTAAAACTTTGATGCACTGCCTGTAGTTTGTTTAACCTGGTTTTCATCTTGCGCGGCACACACGGCCCGACAGCTCGCGTATGAGCGAGCGGTCGAGTAAGAGCAGGGGAATCAAACAAACTACATGCAAATACAACTATACAACTCTGCTTCGATTGCAGTGCAGAGCACATCAGCCATAAAACTTCCACGCTATTCACCTTTTATCATGTGATAATCTAATTCTACTTGCACAGTTTCATGATTCCTGAAATTTGATGTGTTCTATTAATATCATATAGGGTGTTGTCCATGTGTGTATAAGAAAGAGGGTGGTGCGATTTTTTTTAGTCAAATGGCAATGCATGTTCTTGATTAGAAATACATCAATATATAAGTAACTTCAGCGAGCTTGTATAATTTGTTTAAAAGTTCCAATGGCCTTAGTATGGTTAGTGTTACTTGGATGATTCAGGTTAGATCTCCTTCTTTCTTATGTTCTAACAAGTGACCTAATCCAGAATCCTTTTTTTACTGCTAATTTAGTATTCAGGCACGCAGGCATTAGAGATTACATGTGTTTGGTAGAAAAGCGATAGGTGAATAGGACAACACGTGCTTAGAAATATCACTGTTTATTCTTTCAGTAATAGAGTAAAAAATCAAGGGTTAATCCATTGGTTTGGATTCTTGCTAACATCCACTTCCTCCTGCTATTCTTATTTAATTGGTGAGATGCCTAAGCTGTGTTTGGATAACCTGCCATCGTAGTACAGAACATGTATTTTGGGTATTATTTCTTGACTAGGAAATCAAAATGAGTTATGCACTTCTCAATTTTTCCTAGCATGCTAATTGCAAAGAACTCTCCATGAAGGCAACATCTCTGGTCTTCTGGTGCCATTTTATTTCAACATCAAATGGCTGTATTTTTCAATATATGTTTTTTTTTCAGTACCATAATTATTATATCATGTACTTCCAGAATGAGTGGACGTTTAAGTCATAGACGCTCAAATGATGGACCATCAAGACAAATCGAACCATCTTCTAGTGATTCAGTTCAAACCAGTGGTTCTCGAGCAACCAATGATCAAAATGATAATCCTAAAACTCGATCTAGAACTGGATTTGGTGATAGACTTGAGGAGAACGAATGCCCAAGAATAGTTCCAGTTGGCAGGTTAGCACCACCTTAATTTTACCTTTTAGTTATTATTTTATGCTTGTTAAGTAAATCAGATCCATCAATTATTAATGGCCAAAAAAAGTTGTACTTGGAATATTGATTATGTAAATATGCTTTTTTTTCCCATATATCAATAGTGAATTCGAAGTGCACCCTTATGTGCGCTCCCGTAAACCGTCAACAGTGATTGGTGCACTAGTGCGACGACTATATCCTGATCCAATTAGGCATGGTGATGAGAGGAGGCCTGCACTTACTTGGGAGGATTATAAGTGGTCTCCAAATCCACGTAGAGTGTTATCGCAAGCTGAAAGAATCAAAAGAGAGTTTTGGGTAATTTTTCTTGCATAAGTTTTTCAATAGCCATCATGAATCAACTCTTAACATTATTATTTTTTTCATGTTTTGGCAGTATCGTTTCAAGTGTGATCCAAGCGATAAATATGATGCAGATATTGTCTTGGAAGAGAATTTCAAAAAAAAAGTTCCACAAATGTTGTGTGAAGAGAAAAAAAAAGCGATGAACATGCTATATGCAAATGACAACATCCCTCCAGAAGACATTGATGAAGAGGGAAATCATTGGCCTACAGTGCAGGCTTTGATTTCTTCTAGGCCAAGTGACTTTGCAGATGAGGATACTTGGCATATACTATGTGAGTATTGGAGTACACCAGAATTCAGAAAGAAGTCTTTAAATGGCAAGCGAAATAGGCTAGCTGGAGGAGATACTATCTACCATTGTGGAGGGTCAAGAGGCTTGGTTGCTACACGACAATTCTTGGTTAGCAAACCATTACATTCTATTTCTACAATAATGCATTGCGCACACAAACTTATATACTTTTTAATTGTAGAAACACAAAACCGGAGAAGACCCTGGGCTTGCTGGTTCATGGCACTACACACATAGAATGCAACAAGGGACTAATGAAGAGCTATGCAGTCAAAAAGCCAAAGATGTTTGGGTGAGTTCCAATGTAATTGTAGAAAATTGGTTTGATTTACTAATGACATTTTCCCGCTTTTTTATGTGTGATAGGAACAATTCTCATCTGGCATGGAAAAAGAACATGGAGAAAATTGGCAAGCTGAAAGGCGTGATCTAGATGCTGGAGTCATCTATAACTTTATAGGTCAAATGCCACATGGTAGGCTAGCCATTGGTAATGAAGCATTTAGTCGTAAAGACAAGGCTGCCATAAAGTCAAGGAAAAGGACTTTATGACAATCAAGTAGCAGTGCTCGAGAGATTTATCTAGAAAGGAAGGTTGCAAGTTTACAAAGAGAGAATGCTTCTTATCATCGCATGGAGCATGTTGTGAGGGTAATATTTTGTTTATTATGAATTAAATTCACAAATAGAAGAATGCATGTCACTCATCTAGGATTATTGCAGGCATTAGCTGCAAGAGGAGGATTGGACTATGATACATTCACAAATGCGTTGGTATGCTAACTTTCTAGTGGCCAATAACTTCATAAAACAGTTTATTACTTGTATATTATGACATTCGTTGCCATCATATGATAAATTTAAATTTACTTGCTTAGACATATATTATTTTACTTATAGTTTTTCCTTCATGTTTCATAGGACACTTCCGGTTCAGATGCTGGATTTATAGAAGAACAATACCGGGATAATCATGACAGTCATGACAAGGTTAACAATGTATTTTTTTAAATATTATTGCGAATGTTTAATGAAAAGAAAAGGTATTAAATAGTAGATTGGTACTTATATTGCTTAACAACTGACATATTCTCACAATTGCTACAAAGTGCTTGTGGTCAACAAGGTGGTGGCGACAATCCAACATTACAAGGAGGTGAAGATGACACTGATGGTGATTACAGCATGGGAGAACCTAATGATGATTAAATGGATTGTCGTGTTGACTGAAATTAGTGTTTGTTGACTATTTGTGGCATATTGGAGCTTAAATTTTAGTGTTCGTTGTTTATCTTATGGTTTGCAATATTTTGCTATTAGTTAAGGACATCTTGTAAGCTGGCTATTATTTGTGTGGATGGATGATATTATCTAAACAATATATATGGTTCTTTTAGTTGTTTGACATATGTCAATGTTCGATGGTTATATCAATTATATTTCTCTTTGTATATGGCGTCAATTAATTCATGCATTTTAAGAAAAATTTTCATTGAAAAAAATCATTTTCAAGCGTTGCTACATCATTTGCCGATCGTATTAATGGTACCTCGCTTTTAACTTTTACCGAGGGTCAATAAATGAGTGACGGTTTAAAAACGCTCAGTAATACATTTGTCGACCGTTGTGACAACTGTTGGTAATATAGTTTGTGAGGGTTACCATTAGCCGAAGGTTTCGTAAAACAGAGGGCAAATGAATCTCCTACGGTGACTAAACCTTCACCAAGTTTATAACCGAGCATTCCTAATACCCGACGGTCAGGCAAAACAGATGGCAAATAAATCTACGACGGTGTTTCAAACCTTCACTAATGTTGTTACCGAACATTGCTTTTAGACCGACGGTGAGGCACAACGGACAGCAAATACATCTCCGACGGTTTTTTAAACCTTCGCCCATTTTATAAACGAGCGTTCCTATTTTCCGACGGTGAGGTAAAACTCTTGTAGACGTGCATCCCAACGGTGAACAAACCCCTCGCATACGTAATCACCGAGAGCCATGCAAACCAACGGAAATTCAATGGCCGAAGGTACCGTCGGCCATCACACCAATGCCCAACGAGGTTTTGCCGAGGGGAGTTTCCCGACGGTATACGCTCGGCCATGTAAGTGGCCGATGGTTTTTTCTGATACCCGACGGTTTTTTCACGCTCGGTAAAAGTTAGATTTCTAGTAGTGTAATTACATTGATGATCTGAATCCGATTGGCGTTCCTGTATCACGCCATGAGGGGAGGCTACGGGGAAAGGGACTTTAGGGAGAAAAGAATCCTATGGAGACAATCTACTTTCATTTAAACAAGCACATTTCACAGTATTGAAACAAGCAACTGTAGTGGCTCCATATATGTATGATTACGAGATGAGTCTATGCACCCAATACCCAGAGAAGTCAGATAAGTGGATCACAGTCGAGCAAATGGATCATTTCGGCGATTGGTTACAAAAGCAACTGTTGGGCAACCAGACAGATGATGAACAGTTGAAACTCTTGGTTCGGGGACCATCCACAACAGTCATATCATTCCAAGGGTATGAGATAAATGGGTACACATTTTACACAATAGCCCAGGATAGCAAGAGCACCAACCAAAATAGCGGTGTCCGTATAGATGCCTTGGACAAAAATGGAAAGATGGATACCTATTATGGTTTCATACAGGAGATTTGGGAGCTCGAGTACGGACCTTTAAAATTCCCTCTGTTTTGGTGCCAATGGGTCAAACTGGCAGCCATGGAGATCGATGAGTACGGTATGACAACTGTGGACCACAAGCAAGTGGCCTATAGGGATGAACCATTCGTGCTCGCTAATGATGTGACACAAGTATTCTATGTGATGGACATGGACAGCAAACAGAAAAAGCAGAAGGATAAGCCTACTAAAAGGAAGAGGCAGCATGACAAATCTACTGAAAACATAAATCAAAATGAGAAGACTAGCAGTAGCGATCAACCAAGGCGCCACGTGGTTCTTTCAGGTAAAAGAAGGATTGTCGGAGTTGAGGGCGTCACGAACGAAGAAGAGTATAATCAATTCGACGAGCTGCCTCCTTTCACAGTGGACGTAGACATTAGTGACCTGAATGATACAGAGGACTCTCCTTACGTACGCCGCGATCATAATGAAGGATCGCTTGTAAAAACAAAGTATGTTAGCAAATAAGTCCAACCTTGTTGTATAGTCCGTTGTTACAAGTTATAGTCTATCACTGATGGATGCTTAGTTTTCTTTTTTCATGTTAAATCATGTCTACTGTGTTCCCATGCTACTAAATTGTCTATTGTGATGGATCACTTTGCTTTCTTTTGGTATAATAGACTACTAACATACTAGTTGTGTATTAATAACCTTATTTTATTTTTTGTAAATCATTTTAGTGTGGAATAATAATGATTTATTATTATTTATTAAGCAAAGAAGCAATAATTGAATTTATGTAACAAGGTGAAAATTTGCATTGGAATTATAATAGTGCAAAAATTACTTTATTTTTTATATTTTTAATTTATATTAATAACCTTATTTTATTTTTATATTTTTAATTTATAAACTAATATTCTAAAGAATATATAGATTTTCAATATTATTGTTGAATTGTAGAAACTATAAAAGGAATTTATAAATGACTAGTAATCTTATTTTTTTTAAAAAAATCATTTTAGTGTGGAATAACCGAATAAGTATAATTTATTATTTTTATTAAGCAAAGAAGCAATAATTGATTTTTCTTTCATTTTATTCTAAAGAGATTTTGAATTTAATTCTAATCGATCTGGGTTGGTGTATTTAACCAAGATCGATGTGATCTAATCGATCTGGGTTGGATACACCAACCGTCTTTGGCAAATTCCTAGGTTTTCCTTCTTGAGTCATATGTGGAATGATCAGTCCCGGTTGGTGTATCCAACCTGATCGATGTGTATATAAATCCCGGTTGGTTACACCAACCGGGACTGATGGTGCCCCTATAAACCTCGCTGCCGCCATTTCTTCCCCACTTTGGTGCTCCCCCCGCCCGATTTATCCCATTTCCTCCTCCGACGCCTTGTGCCGCCACGAAGCTGTCTGGCGTCGGAAGCCCTCCCGAGCTCGCCCGACGCGCCGCCGTCCGAGCTCGCCCCGGCAGCGCCACCCTCCTGGAGCTCGCCCGCCAGCGCCGTCCGAGCTCGCCCCGACGACGCCGCCATCCCGTAGCTCGCCCGACCGCGCCGCCGTCCCGGAGCTCGCCCCCCCTGACGGCGCCGCCCTCCCGGAGCTCGTCCGACCGCGCTGGCTCGGAGACCGCTCCCCCTCGCCGCTTCTTCCCTCAGACCCGTGGAGGTTATAGCTCGCTGCAGCCCTTGCTCCTTGTCCTCCCTTCTCTCTGGTGTACATGTATGGTGTAGATTCATGTTGGATTTGCTAATTGGAGGAAAATGTGTAGTATTTTATTTCTATTTTGGTTGTGATCTTGTTCATGTGAATATTGAATGAATGCTAACATGATGTTGTACTGATCAATTAGACATTAGCTAGTATTGTTTCAGCAATTAGAGCAATTAGACCATTACATTGTCACTTTGCCAGATTGCAACGTTCCCGCCAAGGGTGAAAACTGTAGTAACCTTACCCAATTGGCACCTGTTCATGTGAATATTACTGCAAAATGTAATATATTTGAATTGGCACCTGTATAGAATCGAAACTTTTTGGTATATGTTGCAGTTGTAATATATTTGCAATGTCAGGCCTTGTATGCAAAATGATGTAAGTTCCAGTTGCAGTAAATGATCTAGAGACCGTCGATTTATGTATCATTGATTACATTGGTGAAGAAATGGTTACTCCAGAGATATATTCTCAATTGTCAATATCTGTTCTTTTCCATGTGGTCAATTTCAGGAATGTGATAAACCGGCAATTGTAATCCCGAAAACACTCTTTTTGTTTACCGAATTTCTACGAAGCAATATACCATCCAAGCAAAAAGAAAAAAACTTTTGTTTACCGAATTATATGTAAAATGTTATGTATATGTGAGATGTGTCAGATGAGTAATTATATGTCAAATGTTATGTATATGTGAGATGTGTCAGTATATGTGAAATGTGAAATGTATAAGTAGAGTTGGTCTAATCAGCATTTGTTCCTCGCCGTCTTCCACGCCGTTAATTTTCAGTGCCTTCTTCTAGCCTAAGAAACAACGATGGACGGCAAAGGATTTGATCAAGAAGAATTTATGACAAATTTGATTGCGGGAGATGGTGGTTATGAGGCCGCAGAGCACGATGAGGCAGCAGAGGTAACAATCAATCACGTTAATGATTGTCGATTTCACTATCATGCTAAGCCAACATTTTGACCCGTTCATGATTGTACCATGCTTTCAGATCGATCAATCTAGCGGGCAATCACGACAGCGAGGTCCAACCAAGAAGCCGAATGCAAGATATGTTGTCACCGAAGTCAACGAGAACGACCAACCTCAGAAACCCTTAATGGTGATTGGGCCACTCAATTCGGCATGCGG
The DNA here is from genome assembly GCA_036346355.1 of Rhipidocladum racemiflorum. Lineage (NCBI taxonomy): Eukaryota > Viridiplantae > Streptophyta > Magnoliopsida > Poales > Poaceae > Rhipidocladum > Rhipidocladum racemiflorum. Next base: position 1,677,725 of record CM070569.1, on the reverse strand, counting down.
CGTCAACGTTAGGGACCACGTGCCCATTAGCATAGCAAAATGGGATCAGGTTCTTGAAGATACGAAGAACATGCTTTGGAACGATGTTAGGGAGACATTCACCTTCCCCAAGGGACCGAAGAGAAGGTAAAGAGTTACACTCTCAAGAAGATGTCCATCGCATTCCAAACTTATAAAAAGAAGTTGAACACGGAGTATATCAAGGAGAATCGAACGCCCGACTTCAACAAGTTCCCGAAGTTGCAAGATCACTGGGAAGCGTTCGTGAACTACAAGACTTCGGAGGAAGGTCAAAGTTTGAGTGAGAAGAACAAGTTGAATGCACAGAAGAAGAATTACCACCACCGATTCGGCCCTGGTGGTTACCGCCAAGCAATACCCAAATGGGAGAAGAGGGAGCATGACCTGCTAGCGAAGGGTGTCACACTCGCAACAATGGAATGGCCTGACAGAGCAAAGCATTGGTTCTATGCTCACAGCGGTGGCCTCGATGATAACGGCAATGCGGTGTTTGGGGAGGTGCTGAGAGATGTGGCCAGAAGGCTTGTGCAGTCCATCGAGGAGACTTCCCAAGGTAGCTTCGTGCCAAACAGGGAGAATGACGAGCTAACAAGGGATCTACAAAACCCGGAGCACCCTGGACGTACACGAGGCGTTGGTGTCGTCCCGTGGAAGGTTGGTTTCGCTCAGGACGCCGAGACCTATAGGAGTCGGATGAGAAGCAAGGCTCGACATGCACAACAACTTAGTGCGCTTGAAGAACGCATGACTCAAATAGAGGAACAGTTAGCCCAGAGCCAACAGCGGGAGACGTGCCAGGAACCTCCCAACAATCCTAACATCATCATTGCCAGGCGGCGGGCTTTGCGCTTCGGTGGGCTGCCCGAAGCGGACTTGGACAGGTATCCCGTAGATGACATCAGGTAGCAGACACCTTGTGAGCAGCATGTTGGGGCGCGAAACCTCTCCTTGAAGGCGGCGCATGGCATGGTTCACCCAGTGGAGCCGGGGCAGCTCATCCATGGCCAACAGATACCGTCAAACTACTCGAAGGTCTCGGTGGAGGAGGTTTGCCCAGGGTACGAGGACCTTGAGCTCGAAATTCCCGGAGGTGACGGGAGTACGAAGCTAGGAGAGGCGGTACACACTTTTATCCTATGGCGCAAACGGCACATAATTTTTCGAGATAACATGGATGTGTCCTCTCTGCGAAGAAGCCCGACTGGTGCTATTCGGTTGAATCAAATGTTCCCGAACAATTCTGAATTGAAGTTGGCAGTGAGCTTGTGGGCACTATCGCTGCAAATAGAGTTTCGGGTTGTCCTGTCTAGCCCAGAGAAGTACACAGTGAAGTGCGTAATCGATGGTTGTGAATTTAGAGTACATGCATACAAGCCGAAGTGTGAGACTTATTGGATTGCATCAAGAGTGGACGAGCACACAGCAGACTAGAAAATGTTCTTGTCAAACACCGTAACTTGAATGCGGCTGTAATAGCTAGCGTGATGTTTAATGAAATCATTGAGATGCGGGATATCGAGTGTTCGTATATTCAGAAAGCAATATTACGAACATTTAAGTATCAGATAAGCTACTCCATAGCCTGGCGTGCGAAGCAGAAAGCATTAGAGAAGAGGTTTGGCACATACGAGGCTTCGTATTGCAACCTACCTCGTGTGCTTGAAGTACTGAAGCAAACCAATCCTGGCACATACACCGCTTTCAAAGATAGCGAAGCAGATGCAAATGGGATCTGTACATTTCGTCGTGCTTTCTTTTCATTGGGGCCTTGCATTGCGTCATTCAGTGCATCGTCGTCCATTGCTTTGTGTTGATGGCACATTTTTGACTGGAAAATACAAGGGGCAGATTCTAACAGACATTGCAATTGATGCGAACAACCACATACTTCCATTGGCCTTTGCTTTTGTTGAGGGTGAGAATCGGGATAGCTGGCTGTGGTTTTTCAGACATCTGAAGGTGGGGGTAGTTGGTGATCGGCCCAGCATGTGCATCATTCATGATCGTCACAAAGGTATCCTGTCGGCAATTAAGACTCTACAGGAGGACCGAGATGAACCATTTTCGTGGCCTGACCTGCAGAACAGGTGGTGCATGAGACATTTGGGTGCCAATTTCTTCAGGCAGTTCAAAAGCAAGAAACTGATGAACCTATTTAAGAGGTTATGCAAGCAGAATCAGGCACGTAAGTTCAACGCGCTATTTGCCGAGTTGGATAAGCACACCAGTGCGCACATCGAAGAGATGAAGAAGCAACCACCTACGCCGAACGAATGTCCACCCAAAAGGCTAACACCCCTTGGGGAGCTCGATCCTCCTAATATGAGGAGACGAACGTCGAGGAACATTAAGTGTTTCTCGCACTGGATAGAGGCTGAGCCTCTAGAGAAGTGGGCATTGCTCCATGACACCGGAGGCGCCAGGTTAGTATGGTACATTAAAATATCAAAACACCGCTAAACAATTTGGGTCAGCTGTTCTAAATCAAGCTTTATGCGTTGAAATGTGTTTGGCGTGATGACAACGAACATAGCCGAGGTTTACAATTGGGTCATCCGAGGCCTCCGTCCGCTACCTCTTGTGGCCATCCTTGAAGGCATGTTGCACGGCATCGTTAGCTACTACCAAAAGGCATGCGAAGCGATGCTTCATGCCTCGACATTGCAAACGCCGTATTGTTCGCGGATGATGACCTACATGGAGGAACGAACCATGAAAGCTCGAAAGATATGGTGCGTAGCTACGGGTCATCAATACCGCCGAGGTGACTCTTCGGTGCAAAAGGGGATTGGGAACGGACACAAATGGGTTATTACGCACGAGGTTAATCTAGGCCAAGGGGCATCTGGATGGTGTGAATGCAGCTGCAATAAGCCAAGACTTCTCCATATTCCTTGCTCACACGTGATGGCCGCCAGGGCAAATTGGGATGAACACGCCGCAATACATGTCCCCTTTCTACTTGAAGGATCATGTTGTCCATATCTGGTCGGGTGAGTTTCGTGGTTTTCGTGCACACGGTGATTTCACCGCGACAATGAGAGATGAGCGCATCTGTTTGCCGGATCCAACCTTGCGGAGGTGTGCGGAAGGGCGGTCTGGTCGTCCACAAACTAGGCGCATTCGCAACGACATGGATGAATCTGAAGTGGGTGGCCCTCTTAGGAGGTGTTCTGAGTGCGGCGAGTATAGCCACAAGGCAAACCAGTGCACGTAGGGTGTTGGTTCTGAACGTGGTGGTGGCTATGTATCGAAATATGTAATTATATGCACGTTGGATGTCTTTTATTGTAATATTGACGCGATTGGGTCTTTTATTCATATACGTTGTATCTTCACATGTTGTGTACTTTTATTTATGTTCACCCCTTATGTCTTTTATACATATATGTATTGTAATATTGATGCGATTGGATGTCCTTTATTCATATATGTGGTGTCTTTTATTCAATTATGTTGTGTTGCTCACATGTTGTGTACTTTTATTTATGTTCAACCCTCATGTCTTTTATTCATATACGTTGTGTCGCAATATGATTTATGTTGAAACATTTCTATGTGCAGGGATGGAGCAGGTCGACTCACTTCTGGACCCTGTGTTGGATGCGCGGCACCGTGCGCACGTCCACACGACACAGGGGAATGACAGGTTGGCCTTACTGCGGATTCGTGTGCCTAATAAGGCATGGTGCGTTGACGCTCGCTTCCACACCAGGTTAGTTGCAGTACTTGTACATGTTCCATTGTTCGTACAATTAGTGTTCATTACATTCAATTGATTCAACTCTGTTGTTCCTCGTTAGGCTTGCACGTGTCGGGCTGCTTCCGCTAGTCCGCATGGTGGAGGGTTCAGCTGCCGACCCCGGTGAGCACGACCCCTAGGCACAGGGTGACGACCCGCAGCGGTCGCGGCGTTTCCTGTTCGACCACTCGCTGTTAGCGTGTTTGGTCGACCGCTGGAGGCCGGAGACGCACACTTTTCACCTGCCTTTCAGGGAGATGACGGTGACGCTGCAGGATGACGCCATGCTCACTGGATTGCCGATCGCTGGGGCACCGATCGGCCCCTCCGTGACTCCTGCTGGGTGGGACGCGGACTTACAGGTGCGCTTCGACGGGGTTGCGGAGGTCGACCCACAGATACCGATAGGCGAGAAGCACGGGCCATTGAGGAAGTGGTTGGCACAGTTCGAGGTTAGTGATTGTACATATTACTATGTTACTCCAGCTTTGCATAGCATTAACGTGATGTCACACTCTTTCAATTGTCACAGGTGCAGCGGATGGCGACCCAACCCACCGACTACCAGGTTGCTAGGCACCTTGAGGCCTATCTGCTTTGGTTGTTCGGCTGGGTGATGTTCACGTCGAGTCACGGCGACACCGTGGACGCGCGTTGGATAGCCTACGCACGGGCTATTGCGGACTCGGAGCCTGACGACGTACCGCAGGTATCCTGGGGTTCGGCGGTTCTTGCTTCCACGTACCGCGCCCTTTGCGACGCGTGCGTGAAGAAAGGCAGGAACCCCATCCTTGTTCTCCCATCCTCCCACCACCATTAGTGGATACGGAACAAGTGTGAGATGCATCAAGGACTCACATCCTTGTTTGGTCCCATAGTGGATACGGAACAAGGGTGAGATGTATCAAGGCCTCACGTCCTTTCTCGGTCTCATTAGTGGATATGCAATAAGGGTGAGAATATGAAGATCCGTTTCTTAGATTCGGTCCCTTAAAGCGGATACGAATCATGAGCGGGTATATGCTGCAATATAAAAAAATGATACATTAAAAAAATCACTAAGCAACCAAACATTGCCGCGATTACGCTCGCACATGGGTTCTATACTTGCGAATACCATGTCATGGGTAGCAATCCGAATGTGTCAACAAATTCCTTTTTATGTGCGTATATGAAGCCTCTTTTCTACTCCCGGGAGTAATTACTCCCTCTGCCGTATATCACAACATAGGGAATATCTCGTGCAACAGAGGGTATGTACGTGTAATATATAAGTATATATATAAGATCATCTAGGTGGTATTTTTTTTTCATAGGTGGTATGTACACTTTTTAGACATACTCCTTTTTATGTGCGTATATGAAGATATTTGAAAAATAGGCTAAAAACTATGTACTCCCTTGCAATATTTTTATGTAGATCTCATTGGAATATCTTATAATTAGTATATGAGTATATCCAAAGTGATAAAGGAGTATATCAAGTTCTTTTGGGTGGTATTTCCGAGATGGGAGTAATTACTCACAAGAGTAGAAAGTATTTTTTCATATATATATATATATATATATATATATATATATATATATATATATATATATATATGGCAGCATATTTGGTGCAAACCTCCTTTACCGTGAAAACTCTGTGAAAACCATGTGTAAAAGTTTTGAAAAATTCTCAAAAAATTACCATACATAGGGAAGGTGTGGTTCTACAACCCTGCCTGTAAAATTTGAAGACAAAGCTCAATTGCATTTGGAAGATATAAAAATGAAAAATTCAGTATGAATAGTGATTTTTCACTGTTTAGCACTATTAATTTTGCAATTTGTCTTTTTCATATCTTTGAAATGCAATTGAGTTTTGTCTTCAAATTTTACAGGGTTGTAGAAATACACCTCCCCTATGTATGGTAATTTTTTTGTAATTTTTCAAAACTTTTACACGTGGTTTTCACGGTAAAAGGGGTTTGCACCAAATATGCTGCCTATATATATATATATATATATATATAAAATACCCGTCTACATTATGAATATAGGCTCCACGAAAGTGAGTGCCGTGTTATGATTTAGTAGCCCGGGTAGAAATGAAAGGAAATAATTAATGTGCACCTAAATACTGCATGTTTAATATCATACCATCGTGTTGTTTCATGACATTTGTCACATACATAGGTGCATGGACTAGCACATAAAACATAACAGAAGCCACATGCCCTCGTCTAGTTCAGCCCCTCAAACTCATACTAAGCCAACAAAAACAGAGGGGACCTGATGCCCACGTCAGAGATCGAAGCTTTCACACAGAGATTAGGCAATCCTGTAATTAACTACTAATTAAAAATAATTAGTAGGCCCGTATGCCAGTCAGATTAATACATGGGTTCCATACTCGCAAATACCATATCATGAGTAGCAATCTGAACATACAACGTAGGAAGCCTCTTTTCTACTCCCGCCCTATGTCGTATCTCATAACGTAGGGAGTATCTCACGCAACGGAGGGTATGTACATGTAGTATACAGGTATATAAGACCATCTAGGTGGTATTTACATTTTTTCGGAGGTGGTATGTACGCTTTTTAGAGATACTCCTTTTTATGTGCGTATATGAAGGTATTTGTAAAATAAACTAAAACCTATGTACTCTCTTGCAATTTTTTGATGTAGATCTCATTAAAATATCTTATAATTAGTATATAAGTGTATCCAAAGTGATAAAAGAGTATTTCAAATACGTTTGGGTGGTATTTCAGAGATGGGAGTAATTACTCCCGGGAGTATAAACTATTTTTCATATATATATATATATATATATATATATATATATATATATATATATATATATAATATCCGGCTATATGTTTCATGGGCTCCCTGAAAATGAGTTCTAAGCATGCATGCATGATTTAAATATTTCATTAGTTAACTGATTAACTAAACAAAGAAAAGGTTAATTAATTGAAAATGGTACGTGGGCCACATCAACGTGGAACTTTCCATACCAATATAGCTCGGACAAAAAAAAAACCGTTGTTCGTATCAAGAGAAGTAGTGCATGCATGCAAGGGTTCAAATTTCGGTCCGAAAGATTTCGGATTTCGGACCCCTCCGAGATTAAAAATATCGGCTGTTTAAAAAATTCAAAATGCTACAGTACATATTAAAATTTCGCCGAGACCTCGGCAATTTCGACCGTGATTTGTATATTTTTGACCGTATTTTTAATTTTTTTTGACCGGATATGATTGGATTTAGGTTGAAGATCATCCACAAAAAATTTCATTTTTTTTTATGTTTTTTAACTATTTTTTGGTCGGTTCAAAACGGACTGAAATCTCAGTGATTTCGGCCGAAATTTCGGATTTCCCGGTAGAAAAAAAACCGGATTTAAAATTTGAATTTTAGATTCCATCCGAATTTGATTTGAATTTCCGAAAACTCGCCAAGATTTCGGATTTCGGACACCTCCGAAATTTTATTCAAAATAAGATTTGTAACCCTGCATGCATGCATGGTTGCCTTGATCGTTTACATGCATACGTAAATTAATAGATTCTCTAATAAACTGAACACTCCATTGGGTTCATACCCCAGAAAAGCATGCGTGCATGCATTACATTGCATTTCTCCCATGCATGCAAAGGAAGTGGCGTTATGGCCGCTTGCGTGAAGGAATTAACCATTGATTAATAAATGAATTAAAAATAATTAGTGTAGCCCATATTTCAGTCAAAGTATGCTGAGCATCTCTACCAAAAAAAAAATGGTGTGTATATATATATATATATGAAAAATACTTTTTACTCCCGGGAGTAATTACTCCCATCTCTGAAATACCACCCAAACGAACTTTAAATACTCCTTTATCACTTTGGATACACTCATATACTAATTATAAGATATTCCAATGAGATTCACATGAAAAAAATTGCAAGAGAGTACATAGTTTTTAACCTATTTTGCAAATACCTTCATATAAGCACATAAAAAGGAGTATGTCTAAAAAGTGTACATACCACCTCTGGAAAAATGTAAATACCACCTAGATGGTCTTATATACTTGTATATTACACGTACATACCCTCCGTTGCGCGAGATACTCCCTATGTTGTGAGATATCCTGGGAGTAGAAAAGAGGCTTCATGTGAATTAAAAAAATACTACTCAATTAAAAAAAGAAGACATTGTGGCTTGTCCGGTGTATTAGCATGTATGGCCACATAACTAGTCAAAGAGCAACTCTCCCATTGCCTCTGCACCTAAAGTGTCAAAAACAAACCAAAAGGAAAACTATTTGGTAGTTCGTACAGAATTTGTTGGGAACGGGGTGGAAAGCCTCAGTAAATTTCAAAAATTTATCCCCTTTCCGAACCTATCGTATGTATTAGAACCAAGATTTAGATAATACAAAAGGTAATAAATGCGTACCACGGTCCTAGAAGCACAAACTCTAAGCCCTTTTAGAAGCTCTCCGCGAAGCTCACAGCTTTAACGCCTGGACGCAGCAGCGGTATGGATACGTCGGATCTTCATGGTAGTAGAAGCCACAACCTTCAGGTATCTACACGAACAGGCGAACGACACCGTATATCGGTATACTAGTACCGCACAATACGACTCTTATGACCTTTTATCTGGTTCAGGCGAAACCTTTTCACTTTCTCTTTTTCTCTATATTTCTCTCCTCATTTTTTTCTTTGAACTCAGAACACATATTTATAGACAAAACAATGTTCAACCCGGACTGCTACAGTGTTTTCAGCACAAAAAAAATCATGTTTTGGACGCGAAGTTCATAACCGTTTGGGTAACAAGATATCATGTTCAATTGTATTGAACATATGTCATGAGAGAAGATTTCATAAATCTATCTTAAACCTATTTTATGTGACCGTTTAGATTCATGCAATGTTGGCAATAAATCGAAAACTCCTTTTCGATTCATAAGTCGCAAGAACTTGCATAAAAAAAAGTGAAGTCTTGTATTGCCGCTAGTGGCTGTGATAAAGAAAAATCATACAAACTGCCATGCACATCCAATTAAATAAATCAAAGTACAGTATGTGTGCTAATTATAGGATTGAGTCAAAGTACAGCCGGTTAAAAGGCTTAAACTGCTGGTCAGCAAATAAAAGAAAATGTTCCATGTAAAAAAATGGGATATCTCATAAAAAACTCATCATCTGTTTAATACGGACATAATAAAATAAATAAACTATCTGTCTTGGTTACTCTACGTGCATAAAATTTAGGTCACGCTAGTAATGATACAGTCATAAAAAAAACTTCACTTCAGTTATGCTACATGCAAGCGCTCAATATTTGCGAGCACTATGCCAAGCTACTAGTAATATAAGACGGGGTAAAAATAAATAAAAATGATAAAATAAATTGAACTCATGATATATTGCGCATAGGTTCTCTAAAAATGACTATTATGCGACAAAAGCAAAAAAAAATTGATTAACATGAAAACAATTAAAACAAGCATTCGTCAACGACATCAAGACTGAAACTCTCTTTTAAATTTTTGTAATTCTCCTGTGTTGCAATTTGATGTAAATTTTTATGTTGGAATTCTTAATCAGGGGTTTTCTCGCAAAGAGATGTAATTAACAGAATTTTTATGTAAATGTTTGAATTATGGAAGTAATGTACCAGCGATACCTGATTCTCTTAGTCTTATTTTAAATTTAATTTAATTAACTTATCTCTAATGATGTGGAGGTGGGTTCACGCCCATTTCCCCGTCATCAGTCCTCTTTTCGTGTAGCCTGTCGCCCTCTTTTATAGTCCTCGGCCTGATCGTGTTCCTTTCGACCTCTTTAACTGTCTGTATCGGCCTCAATCTCTTATTACTATCTTGAACTAGATCGTATCCTTCTCAATCTCTGATCCTACCCGTATCGGTCTCGGTTTCCTTTTAACACACTTCATGCCGAATATTCGTGACTCCTCAATCCAAAATCGTATCGGCTTACTTCGTAGATTCAGTACACATCATGCCGAATCCGAACTTGTATTGACTTATCCCTTCCGATTCTAGAAACCACCTTAGTCACCAAATTTGGGTGCCAACACCTTGCTTGCGATCATTCACAAAGGGAGATTTGTTACAACTTCAATTACTCCCATTGATTGAAATGAAAATTTTCAACTCATAGCCACACAAACTAGGGTGACATTTAGATGAGGATGAGATTAGGGGTGGGCATTTTTAGATCGAAACCGAATTACCGAACCGAACCGAATTAACCGATTATTTCGGTTTTTTCGGTTTACGGTTTTTGATTCGATTTTTATTTTGGTATAATTCGGTTTTCGGTGTTTGATTCGGTTTTTTACTTCCAAAAAACCGAAATAACCTAATAGCCTATGTACAATTCCACTTTTATAATGTTCTTCCTAAATTTACCAACCAATTCTTATGTTCTAACATCTTTATGCATACGTGTGGTATATTCATATGTTCTACAATATATATACTATAATGACCTATGAATATTACATGGGTTTATCTCTACTCTAGGTTGCGACATGAAAAGAATAAAATCTAATCTACCTAGTGTTTATTCATATTTCGGTTAACCGAAAAACCGAATTAACCGAAACGAAATATTTCGATTAATTCAGTTCGATTTTTCATTTTAGTGCAAGAAATTCAGTAGCCACTTTTTAAAAACCAAATTGTTTTAAACCGAAAAAACTGAACGGATTAGAAAAGAAAAAAAATGCCAACCCTTAGATGAGATACTCAAAACTTGGGGATTTAATCCCAGTTCATATACAGAAGCTACTTGGTTATCAACATGTTGATTCTAGTAAGAGCAAGTAGGTGGAAATTGGAACAATCACCAGCTCTTAAATCATTGAGGTGTTCCAATAGTAAGTCCTGATAAGAAGGTCTCCATAATTATTTATAATGACAAATGACACTTCGTCTGAGACCAAGGTAAAATGATATACAAGTGTTAGACACATATCTCTCCCAAACAGGCCGTTCAGGATTACAGAAGTTCTCTTGCTACCCTGTGATTGTTACCTTGAATATCTTGATTTTAGGTACTCATGACGAAAACAGAAGACATTTCCATCTTCCAAACCGCTCCACGTTATGAACAACTAATGGTAGCAGTAGGTATGATCTTTTGATAAACCAGGTGTTCAGAACGCCATTAAAGTTCTGCAACACAAGAATCAAATGTTTTAAAAAATGTTATCTCAAATTCATCATATTGCGGGATGAGCAAAACATAAGCCATGTGTGCTTTTAACAGAGAAGTTTCAGCATGTGCAAGCTAGTAGTAAGTATTTATCATGCCAGTTATCTAGGTGCTGAACATCCAGCTGTTTCCCCTACGGATGATGGCAGAAATTTCAAAGTTCTGAAGCAATATACCTGAAGGACTTTTGAACGTCTTTTGGAATACATGGTGTCAAGGGTGGTATAATACCTAGTCTTTTGAATTTCTTCTGTGTAGGATGGATTTATGTTTTGCTCGTTGATTCTGTTGGTGTTTAGCAAACTTCTCTAGGCTGATCTTTTCTCTGTTATTAGTGTAGCACAGCCCAGTGGAACATTGGTTTTTTATGCTAGCTTTCTGACAAAACAGGGGTTCATCTCTCTACTAACAGAACATTTGGATTATGCTCAAGTCTATTCTAGTTAGCCTATTATGCTATTATTGATTACTGTAGCCCTTCAAGGTCTGCCAAAACTGGCATTACCCTCTTCCGAGAAGTGAATGCAGCCCAGCCCGTAATCAGATCAGACATTGGGATGAGAAAAAGCTCATACATATATGAAATACATTGAAATGTCAAGGCCATGGATAACAAACAAAGTATAATTTGGCAGCTACGATGCACCGACACGGATACGTCGACACAACATGATACAAAATTCGTCATTTTTTCCAAAAATGTCGACACGGCTACACGGCTATATTTATTTTAAAAATAATAATATACATATATATTATTTTTCATTTTTCTACATGCTTGTAAAACTGAAATAATATAAAGTATAAACTAGAAATATGTATTTCAGCCCTTGCAACTTCACTTCTAAGCTAACCAAGAGTAGATACCATCGCATTAGGACATACCTTTCAATCACCATTAGTAATTTTCAACAAATGTGCTTTGACTCTAGAGTAGCTACTAGTGTCAACATATTTGCAATACTTGCATCTCCATTTTACATTTCCTCTCGACGGACCACCCTTATCTACAACATCAACAATGGTTCCACAATGGAGCCTTGATGTTGGTGTTTTGCTCCTCTCAGGTGGCTAGGGCTGCCTTTAGGTGGCTAAGGTGGGCCGGGTTGCGTCATCATATATGTCAGATACGTGTCAATGAAATGTTGAAGTCGTGTCAAATATTAAAATTATTTATTTTTGCTATCTAATTGTCCAATACGTGACCAATACGAGTCGAACAGCGTGTCGGTGTCGTATCAGTGTCGGACATGTGTCGAACACCGATACGGCACCAAACCAACCTGTCGGCGCTACACTGTTTGGCGGAGTGTGTACGGACCATTCAAGCCAGAGCCTGTCAAGCATTATTACTGATGAAATTGCTAGCATAGGCGCATGCTTACACAAATTATAGTTACAACCAAGGCCTAATGGTTTTGCTAAGTTTAAGCAATAGTACCGAAAAGGAAAAAACATGCACATAGATTAAACACAAGTAATGATTGGAATCAAGCTTGTCAAGGCGTTGCGGCGCCGGAGGAAGCTCGCCGGAAGCCGTCACCTCGCCTAGCCGAAGAAAGGCGTCCACCTGGGCCGTCTAGGCGTTGCCCGGGCCATCGCGGCGTCTCCAGGCGAAGTCGGGCGGACGCCTAGGGTTGGGAGGAGGACGGGAGTCACGGGATAAGTGGTAGGCAGTCGTCGGGTTCAAGCCGCATCGCCATTCGCCCGTGCGTCCGCCCGTCCGCCGCATCGCGATTCGCCGCCACTCCTCGTCGCCGCCCGTCGGTGTGCAGATCCTCGCCGCGAACGCAGATTCGTCGCCGCGCTCCTTCCTGCTCACCGCCGCTTTGCTCCTCTGCTCTGAGTCGCCACCGCAGTAACGTAGATTTGCTCGCCACCTCTGCTCTGCTGTTGATGCCGACGATAGAGGGGAGAGGAGTCGGCGGCTGCTGCTGTTGATGCCAGCGATAGAGGGGAGAGGAGTCGGCGACGGCAACGGCATGGAGTAGGGAAGGGAGGCAGGAGAGAGGACGGGTGGAATGAGGGCGGCGGCTGAGGAGTGAGGGTTAGGGTTTTAGGAGAAAAAAAAAAGGTTGGGCTGAGAAGGGAGGCAGGAGAGAGTACTCGGGATGGGCTGAGCCTGAGCCAGAAGGCTGGGCTGAGAAGAGAAAAAAGAATAAGCTGGGTTGAGGAGAGAAAAGAATAGGCTAGGCTGTTGACTACTGCTGATTTATACTGATTACTCACCTTCGCCAAATCCTCGCCTAGGCGCCCGCCTTGTCGCCTAGGCGTCCAGGCGATGGGCTGGCGCCTCGCCTTGCCTTGTCGCCTTGACAACCTTGATTGGAATAGTTATAATAATAAAGCGTCAACAGCAATACAGAGATCAGAAAATAACATTAAGATTAATACTCAAATCCCAACGCTTACCTTTGCGTCTGTTTGACCTCATTGAGATTTCACATTATTTACAGCACAATTTTGCCAACTCAGCAATGCCATACAATGGAAGCTTCAATCTGCTCAATCCAAAGTTCTTCATTCTTAACTGACAGAACTTAAAATAGGATTCTCTGCGTCAGAAGGACTGTCACATTTCAAAGATTTCTGCCCAACTAGGATGTCATATGTTGTATCATCGGGCTGAATTCCCCTGTCGAGCATTTCATCATGCAACTGGAATGCCTCTTGCAGCTTACCAACGCGGAGGTATGCGTTTATCAGCATGTTATAAATAAAAACATTAGAGCGTACATCTAATCGATTCATTTCATCCAATAATTTCTTGGCACCATCAATGTCTCCACTGCGGCAAAGGCCATGTGCTAACGCTGTGAAAGTAATATCATCGGGAATATTGCCCTTAGCCATCATCTCTGAGTACAATTCCAAAGCAAAGGCTACATTGCCAGCTTTTGAGAACCCATCAATTAAGGTTGTGTAGGTTACTGTATCAGCAACAATTCCTGCTTTAATCATGCTCTCATAGAATTTCGACGCTTCTTTCATCATATTAAAATTCTTGTACCCTGTAATGAAACTATTGTAGACAGCAACACTTGGTATCAAACCATCTTTCAGCAGAAGAACAAGGAATTGGAGTGCATGAGACATATTCCCCTCTTGACAAAACCCATTTATTAAAGCATTATATGCAGCAATGTCAGGTCGAAGGGCTTTGCGCCTCACATCATTTAACAACTTCAGTGCCAGATCACAGCAATTGATCCTAGAATAACCATCAATGAAATTGGTATATGTTACTATGTTGGGTGATACACCGTTTTCATGCATCTGTTGATACATAGCGAATGCTGGGCCCATCATACCGGCTTTCACAAATCCATTGATGATACTGTTGTATGTCATTGTGGTCGGAACAAAACCTTCATTTATGAATCTCCTCAACATTTCATCAACTTCACAAATTCGGTCAACCACGCAAAGGCCATTTATGAGAATGTTATATGTATACTCATTGCAAGAAACTCCATTCAGCTTCATTTCATCAAGGAGGGCATAGGCCATGTCAAAAGCCTTCTTATTGATATATCCTTTCATCAGACTTGTGTAAGTGACAGCATTAGGTGTGAATCCTTTCTCAGGCATCTCAGAGTACAACTTGACAGCTTCATCCATGCACCCCTTCTCACAATAACCCAACAACAAGCTGTGGTATGTCACAATAGATGGTTTCACTCCCGTTTCCTTCATCTTACCCCACAAGTTAAGTGCTTCGTGAAGTTTGTGATGCTGACAGAGCCAATGAATAAGAATATTGTATGTGAAGACATCCGGTATCCTAGAATCAACCACCTCCTCAAACAAGCTTATAGCATCCTCCCATCGTTTGTCTTTCAAGAGGCCCTTGATCACCAAATTAAACTCAAATGAGCTCAACAACAACCCCCGCGCTCTCATCTGATGCCATAGCTGATAGGCCTTCTGTGTCATCCCCTCTTCATCACAACCTCTGATCAGCACCCCATATGTCACATTGGTCGGCACTATACCGTCCCTGACAACCTCGTCAAACAAATCCAGTGCTTTACCAACCTCCCCTCGCAAGCAATACCCATGCATCAACGTCGTTGCAAGAATCACATCCATTTTTATCCCAGAGGACAGCATGTCACCCTTCACCTGCAGCGCTTCCTCCATCCTCCCTGACTTCACAAGCGCATCCACCGAAGATCCGTACGTGAAGTCCCACGGCACAAACCCCGCATCCTTCATCTCCCTCAGCATCCGCAGCACGCGGTCAGCATCACGCATCTTGCACAGGGCCGCGACCACGAGCGCGTACACGCGCTGGTCGGGCTCAACCTCAGCGCTGGGCATTTCGTCGAACAGCCTGACCGCGTCCTCGTGCATCCCTTCCTTGACGCAGGCGCGCATCAGCGCGTCGAACATCCACGCGTCCACGCGGTACCCCCTCCCGCGCATCTCATCGAACATCGCGAGCGCGTCCGCGACCGACGCGCACCGCGCAGTGGCGATGAGCAGGTCGGTGCGGGACTTGACATCCGGGACGACGCCGCGGGCGGCCATGAGGGCGTAGGCGTCCGCGGCCGCGTCGGCGCGTCCGGCACGGGAGAGGGAGGAGAGGAGGCAACTGAGGAGCGCGTGGGCGGCCGCAGAGGAACCGGAGTTGGTGCCGGCGGCGGTGGCGGCGGAGAGGACGGCGTCGACGAGGGCGTCCGGGGTAAGGCGGGCGTCGAAAGCGGCGGACTTGAGGAGCGGGAATGCGCGCGGGTGGGACAGGGAGGAGGCGAGGAGCGCGCGCAGGGCTAAGGAGAGGCTCTCCGCGGCGGCTGGGGAGCGGCCGGCGGCGGGACCGGCGAAGTGGGAGGAGAGGGGTTCGGGCGGTGGGTCGGGAGCGGCGGCGACGGGGGTAGAGGTCGAGGTGGTGGTGGTGCAGAGGGAGCGCCATGGAAGCGGAGGCGAGGAGGAAGCGCGGAGCCGTGGCGGACGCATGGTGGCGGGGAGGAGGGCGTAAGACCATCTCCAAACGTTTGCCGTCGCGAGTCCCACGGCCGTCCCGATGGGAAAGGCAGCGCGTGGGAAGGGAAAGGCGAGCTTCAAGCGCAGTCGCCCAAACCCCGCCTCCCAGTCGTGCGCCGGTTCGGAAAAGTCCGCTGGAGGTGGCCGACGTGAAGGGGATCCGGCGAGGAAGGCATTCTAATGCTGTAGGATTAGAGATGGCCAAATGGGCCGGCCCGAGGCACGACACTGTTGGTACGGCCCGTTAACGGTACGGCACGAATCTAAATGGGCCGGGCCGGCACGGCACGATTAGCCGAGCCGTGCTTGGGCTGGCGCCGCGGCACGGCCTAGGCACGGCATGGCACGGCTCGGCACGATTAGGCACGGCCCGGCCCGTTTAGCCCGTTAATTTGAAATATAGCCGTTTTATAGCCGTTTTTAGCCGTTGGAGGCTTAAAAAAATCAAAACAAAAATCAAAACAATTCCGAAAAATCCCAAATTTTTTCCTATAAATAGGGTAGCACCTCCCCTTCATTTCCCCATCAGCACACTTGCAATTTCTTCTCTTCATTCTCTTGTCAAAATTCTTGTGCTATTAGTGATAATTTGGCAAAATTCATAATTGTTTTGCCAAAAATCCGAAATTCGGATTACGGTTTAAGCCACAAGAAAAGAAGGTAAGAATATTGATTTAATTTTGTAATTTTTATTTTCAATGATATAAAATTAATAATATTGCAATTATTTCTTGCGCTTTTCTTAATGGAGAATCGATTTTCCGTCCTTCCCGACCGATTTCGGGATTTCACCTGAAGAGCTTCTTGCATCCTATCAATCTGAACAAGCTGCAGCACATGTACCATCCTCAGACTCTACAAGTGCTACTGCGTCGGCAAGCACTGGGGCAAAAAGAACAAGACGTAGTACATCCGGAGTTTGGGAAGAGTTCAACCAGATCTTTGAGACATCAGACGGCGTTCAAAACAGGTATGCTGTTTGTAAATATTGTAAGCACAAACTAACTGCAAAATCTTCAGGTGGAACAGGACACTTGAAGAGGCATGCTGAGAGTTGTAGAAAAGAAGAGGGATTGGATATGAGACAGACGCAACTGCAATACAACCCCGATGGTACGGTACGTAACTGGGACTATAATCCTGAGGTAGCTCGTGAAGCTCTTTGTCGTTTAATTGCTTCCCAAGATCTACCTTTAAACTTTGGTGAGTCATCAGCATTTGAAAAATATATTGACCGCTCATAATCCTAGGTTTTCTTCAGTTTCTAGACGGACAACAACTAGAGATCTGATTAAGAACTATAATAATTGTCGTGATAAGCTAAAAGAGCTCTTTAGTACTTGCACTTTTTTTGTCTTTGATATCAGATATATGGAGTGGTAGGGCTAAAGAAGATTACCTTAGTGTAGTTGCTCATTTCGTAAATAATGACTGGCAGCTAGAGAAGAGAATTATAGGATTCAAATTAATTGACGTAGCACACACTGGTGAAAATATTGCTGATTGTATTATAAAAGTTGTGGAAGACTTTAGCCTCACAGATAAAATTTTTGCAATAACATTAGATAATGTCTGCAAAGAAATACTTCGCAATGAATATTCTTACTCCACTTTTTTTAAACGTACGCCCAATCTTTCTTGTTACATCAGCGTTGTGCTTGTCATATTATTAATCTTATAGTTAAGTCTGGTTTAAAGAGGTTAAACACGTACCTTAACCTTTTCGTGTTGCAATATCTTTCATTAATAATTCTAATGTACGAGTAGCATCATATAAGAACTATTGTCTTGCAATGGGTGTACGTCCACGTAAATTTGGTGTAGATATGCCAATTAGATGGAACTCTACTTTCTTGATGCTTAAGGAACTCATACCCTACAAGGACACATTTTCTGTTTTTATTAATACGAACTATCGTACCCGGGATGGTCAACCGCTACTCACAGAGCAACATTGGTATGTTGCTAATTACTTGTTGTCATTTTTGGAAAAAAAATTTGATGCGACTAATTCTTTATCTGGAGTTTATTACTCAACATCTCCTTTAATTGTACATAATATTCTAGAAATTGCTACTCACTTAAAGAACTATGAAAATGATAGTCTTTTACGTGAAATTGTTTTTCATATGAAAACTAAAATTTTGAAATATTGGAAAGAAATTCCTATGTTATATGCATTCGCATTTATTTTAGATCCTAGAGCTAAAATCCGAGGATTTGGTAATGTTCTCTCACTTCTAAGTGATGCGATAGGCACTGATTATTCTAGTTATTTTTCACATGTTCGTGCTAACTTATCTGAAGTTTATTCTAAGTACGATTAGAAGTTTAGTGGAGTTCGCCTACAGCGACCTCCACCACCACCCACAACAGGTAAGAAGAAAACTGCGTGGGGAAAGATATGGGGTGCAGGTGGCTCTACCTCAAGAAGTTCAAGTACAACAACGTCAAGTTCAGACATAATAACAAATGTGGTGGGAGTCGGGCACCTATCTCAATAGCGACAATCAGTTAACTACCAAGAGCAGCAAGAGGAGGATTTCGATTTTACAGTGGTGGCATGAGCACAAGATAACATATCCGGTGCTTTCCATATTAGCACGGATGTGTTAACAGTTCCTATCTCTACAATTTCTTTGGAGTCCGCTTAGTCTATTTGGAAGAATAATCGAGGAGAGAAGAACAAATCTGACAAGTGAGATGGTGGAAATACTTCTCACTGTGAAAGATTGGGAACTAGCTGAACAACGAGCTCAACACACTACGGAAAATGTTGAGCTGGCGGCAACGTTTCAAAACCTTTACCTTGATCAGGAAGAATAATTGTAATCTTCACTTTTTCCCTGTACCACTGAGCTAGGTTGTACTCTTTTTTCTTTGCCAAGGTTTTCTCGTGTTGAGTTTTTACTTGGCAAAGTTTTTAACGAGGCAGCCAAACATCAATAAAGCTCATTATTTAATTCTAATTATTTAGCTCATTTTAGAATTTATTTTATATTTTTAGTTTTTTCTTAATTTATATATATTTTTAAAAGTTTTCCTACATTCTTGAGTTTTTCTAATTATTCTAACTTTTATCATTTATTATGATTTTTTTTGGATTTTTTCCCAATTTTTTTTGGATTTTTTTCAATTTTTTCTGATTTTTTTTCCCAAAATTTCAATTTTTATGCACTAACGGGCCGACCCGGCCCGTTTAGTACCGTTTGGCCCGCGTAAGCATGGGCCGACACGGCACGGCCCGTTTGGCAACCGGCCGGTTGGGCTTGGCATACTCAAGACGTGGTAAGCAAGACGGCCGCTTATTAGCCGGGCCTAAACGGGTCGTGTCTTGTCTGCTAAACGGCCGTCTTGGGCCGCCCGTTTGGACATCTCTATGTAGGATCAAGGATAATCGACTAGAGGGGGTAAATAGAAGGTTATAAAATTTTTGGTTTCTAATTGCAATAAATACACAATTAAAAATAGGAATTACCAATTTTACAATCAAGATCTAAAACTTCTATGTTTCACTAATGTGCACCAACAAGACTAAACATATGAGCTCTAATTGATACAGGCTAGAGAATAAACTAAGATAACTAGCTACTCAAATTAAATAAAGAGCACAAGAATGATCAAACCATAAATGTGAGACACGAGATTTTTTCCGTGGTGATCGGAGACTTGCCGGTCTCCCTTAGTCCACATTGAGGTAGCTTGACTCACTTCAAGCCGGCTCCTTTGCGCAATTGAGCCTTCCTTGTATAATCGGGTTAGCTCTTCCCCACTCCGGGTAGACGAGCTCCTTGCCTTTACACGAATTATGTCTTCTCACAATCTTCTTGAGAAGATCACCAATTCCCGCCACTAAGCCGTCTAGGAAGCGGCAACCTCCAAGAGAATGGAAACCAAATGCTTCACTTGAGTGTAAACCGGGTTTTCTAGTTTGGCTCAAGAACACTGAAATGCAATCAATGCTTTTTCTCCTCTCAAATGATGAAATAAATGCAAATGAGAGTTGGAGAGGTTGCTAGAGCTCAAGAGTAATCAATGAATGCCAAGAATATTGTGTATTTTTCAGCACGGGTGGTAGTACCGCAGATATATGGTCGTTACTACCGCATCCGTACAACGGTCGACTGTGGCTACAGCAGAGCGCATTAAATGCAACCTTAAACGGTCCGAACGGTTTAAAGCCCGCCAGTACCGCCCATGTAAATGCGGTAGTGCCGCACCAGACAGCCGAGGGGGTATGAAAAATACCCCACTGGAAATAAACTACCGCAACATAAAGGTCGGTACTACCGGCAAAGAGGTAGTACCGTAGTTAAGCCTGCGGTAGTGCTGGACAGCAGATAAGGGCTAACACTTGAGTAGATGACACTCTCTGGAATTTAACAACAGCTATATAAGGTTCGGTATTACCGATATAGCGGTAGTACCGCTATATCACTTACGGTAGTACCACTACAGGATTTTGAGCAAGACCTGCAAAGAATGACCCCCACTGGAAAATAACTACCGCACAGAACCTCGGTACTACAGAAGAGGTAGTACCGCATTTTTGCCTACGGTAGTTCTGACCTAGAGAATGAAGCAACTGATGCAAAAGGGTGTCACTCTGGAAATTAGCTACCGCTTACTAAAACTCGGTAATACCGTAAGAGTGGTACTACCGCATTGACAACGGCGGTAGTGCCGACTTTTCTGCAACTTCCAAATCTAATGCATTTAACTTTTGCTACATGATTTTCGAATGCATTTTAAAATGGATTTTGAGCCAAACTTTAAACCTTTGACACAAACAAGCTATTAGTTTGCCTTCCCTCTTAATAGTACGGCAGTTCTACCTAAAACCCGATCTTTTCTCCAAACACCGAGATTGGTAAAAGAAAAGAACTAATACACTATTTATGTACCTCGTCCATGAACCCTCACTTTTCCTTTTTTTCATCACCTTTAAGTGCTCCATGTCGTAGACGAGATAAACCTGTTCTCATAATCTCAAGAGAATGCATTAGTCACTTTAAACATGTTGTCATTAATTACCAAAACCAAGATTAAAACGGGGCCTAGATGCTTCAGCTGCACCGACTCGTGATGGAAGGGACCGCGCGACCTCAAGGTAGTACCTTTTCATCTTCGATTTGGTTTGAGCCTTCTGACTTGGGGGAAGAAATCACCACGGGGGGAAGAAATCAGCACCGGGGGGGAGAATAGTTCAAGGTGAGGATGCTCTCATGATTTAGGGTTTGGATTTGGTGGAAGAAATCATCACAGAAGGCTTTGTTCAAAACATTCTGGGCATGAGTATGAAGAGTATGTCCTAAACATGTTTGCTCTGTTTCGTTCATCTTCTTATGTTGGAAATTGTTGCTAGCAAGTGGACTAGTCATCACCAATTTTGGATATGGAAATGGTATTAGCAATGATGCCCTCACATAAACAACGTACTGATCCTCACTTATGAATTTCTGCTATTACGACAGGGTGGAATTGTTCTCATTTGGTAGTATTTGTGGTCATTGTGGTGATCAGAATTAAGCAATTCACTTTGATGAGTTCATGTGGTCATTGTATTTAAGGCACTGAAGTAACAAAGTAGCACGTAAGTTAACTAAAATAGTAGAGTAAAGGAATTTCAATCCGGTCATCAGAGATGAAGTGGTCGATATTACCGTACTAAACCATAGCTTGAAGCATGGTGGTTGTGTGTTGTTGTCGTTTTTTAGATGGACGCGCAGAAGCTACGGAAGGTCATCTCCGAGCTGTGAATGATGCTTGAGGACAAGGCGGAGGACCTCAGGAAGGTCGTTGGAGAGAACTTCAGTGCCAACGATGGTACTTTGGGCAATGACATGAACACGACACTTCTTCAAGTTGACGCGATAGTGGAGAGCTTGATGCAAATGTCCTTGGACACAGTAGAGTTCGGGGATCTCCCTAGTGGCAATGAGGATGATCAGGACGTAGAGGATGAGGCCGATGGTTGGCATGACATTGCCGAGTCGGATGACGATAGCCTGGACTTGTGTGGCAATAGCGATTGGTCGGTGGAGTCAGATCGTTCGTGGCACCTGGCATAGGTTTAGTAGGGATTGGACGATGCTTTTGTGTGATGTACTATCATTTAAATGTGCACTGTGTCGAACCTTGAGTCTTGTCGTATTGTTGTCGGTATTAAAACATGTGGTTTTTGTATGTCATGTATGAACCTATGACATGTTCAGGTTTAGCATGAAGCAATGTTGAAATCATGGTTTAAAAGAACCTGTCCTATTTGTATTGTATTTGTCTTTGTACATAAAGGGCATTTCAATTATCACTTTCTGTGAGGTGTTTGTGTTCAGGACTGGGTTGGTAATAGGATCATCCAATCTGAACTTAACCTTATTGTATGGATGAAGGTATTCAATAAGTCAGCCCAGTACCATATTTTTTCATATGATCATGACGCCTATAAAACATAAGGACTTGCTTGGCTTATTTTCTTATCGTTGCAAACCACTTATTATGTTCATTGAACAATAGGAACCCCGTGTCCTGTCATATAAATTGATCCTTTGTACTTGTTCAGGGAGGACCTCATGGACCCATTCTTCACGACGTTAATGGAGGATCAGTCCGGTCAGATTTCATGGCCTTCGTCACCTCAACCAGCGATGAACAGCAATGCTGATGGAAGTCTCCCCCCTCCAACATATGTGACCACAGCCAATGCTCCTACTTTGGATGGCCTCCGACCTCGGCCGTCCATAACGAAAAAGGGGAAGAAACCAATGTCCAAGACGGAGATGATGAAATGGACCGTTGACGAGGATGAGGTCCTTGTGTCTGCTTGGCTGAATGTGAGCCAGGACCCCATTGTGGGCAAGGACCAAGCATCAGAAACATACTAGACTTGGATTGCGGAATATTTCAATACTCATAAGAAAGAACATGTCACCGAAAGATCCATGAAGGGAATGGTGAACCACTGGGCTTTGATCAATGAGTCGGTCAGCAAATATGTTGGGTTTCTTACTCAGATTGACAATTTGAATCAGAGTGGTACCACCGAGCGTGACAGGGTACGCATCATTTACATATCATTATTTCTTACATGCTCTCACTGAAATGTACTAATGAAGTGTTTTATTGATGTGCATGTCAATTGCATGGACAGATGGCCAACGCAGCGAGGATGTACCAGGACATTGAGGGTAAGGCCTTTGCCTTTCCGCACTGTTGGTTGATTCTAGCCGATCACCCAAAGTGGGCTGCGCACTTGGGCAACAAGAGGCACAAGACAATGCGCGAGGGACCACAAGGTGGTACTCCAGGGGGGTCGAACAACACTCCGGAGCAGTTCAATCCATTTGGTTCATATGACGAGTCTACAAGACCCACTGGCCGAGAGGCGGCCAAGTCGGCAAGGAAGAGGGGCAGTACCTCCAGTGCATCATCAGTGGGTTTGTATATTGAGCAGTTCGACATGATCGGCCAAGCCAAACATGCTATGGTAGAGATCAAGCATCGACAATTGCACTTGATGGAGTTGGCGGAGGAGGAGAGGATTATTAACATCGATTTGAACAACTTGACCGGGACGGCTTGTAAGTATTATCGAAAGCGGCAGGACGAAATTCTGAAGAAGCTGCCACTTGACCTTCCTTGATTTATTCCTTTTGGGTGCATGGACTGAGTATCAGTTGTTGTCATGAACTTCGCTAAACATGTTATGGTATGTTGTTTCATTTTGGTTGTTATTGTGGGTATGGGCTTCGCGAAACATGCTGTGCTATGTTGTTTCCTTTCGGTTGTTATTGTGTGTAAGCTATGTTGTTTCCTTTCGGTTGTTATTGTGTGTATGGACTTCGCGAAACATGTTGTGCTATGTTGTTTTCATTCGGTTGTTATTGTGTGTATGGACTTCGTGAAACATGTTGTGCTATGTTGTTTCCTTTCGGTTGTTATTGTCTGCATGGACTTCGCAAAACATGTTACGAATAGATAACACCCTGAATTTATTATTCAACCTTACATGCATACCAAAACGGTACATAGGATACATAACAGGGTCGGATACAAGGATCCATGACACGGTAACACGAGAATACTATCCGCCGTGGCGGGCCCAAAGGTGTTCGACCAGGTCCGCCTGTAACTGATGGTGGAGTTCGCGGTCTCTTCGCCTTTGCGTTGCTTCGATGCAGTGCAAGACCGACCCTTCGGGTGACGTCCTCGTCAAGACGGGGGTACCCATATAGTCAAAAGACTCCTCCTGCGTTGGACCGTCCCTCTTGTCCTCGATAACCATGTTATGCAAAATGATGCAGGCAGTCATTATGTACCAAAGTGTCCTCTCATTCCAGGAACGACTGGGACCCCGTACAATAGCAAACCTTGCTTGGAGCACTCCAAAAGCTTTCTCGACATCCTTCCTAGCTACAGCCTGCATCTTGGAGAAGTACATCCTCTTGTTTCCCATTGGGGCAATGTAACACCCCAATTTTTGCTTTTCTTGCATTTAGTTGTTATTTTGAATTTTTGAAATTTATTTGGATTTAATTTGAAATAGTCCCTTTATTGAATTATTTAAATAATTAAAAGTTTCAAATAAAGTTTTGTTGAAAATAATTTATTTGAGTCCAAAATGTCTCAAAGTATTTTCCAGAATTTTTCTGAGCATTTTGCTATTTTTCTTGATTTATTTGAATTTCTGGAATTATTTTAATTATTAAAATCTGTGCCGGACCGAGTCTGACTTGCGCCGGACCGAACCCAACCCAAACCCTAATTCGCGCGAACCGTTGGATTTCGATCCGACGGCTGTGATTATGCCACGTCGTCTCCGTTTTCGAGTTGGAGAGCGCCGCCGCGTTCCGCCGTGTGGGCCTAGGGTTCCGATTTCCGCGTGGACGCCGAGGCTATTTAAAGCATGAACCGGCCCCCGAGGATCGCCTTGGTCGTGCGCATGTTTTGCCCTAGGTGCTTTAGCCTTAGCCGCCGCCGTCTAGGGTAATTGCTCGCCGAAGTTCGTGGAGCGCCGCCCAGATTTGGGATCCCCGTGACAAGGCGCTTCGGAGAGGACCACTCACTTCGTCGGAGAGCCACGGAAACGCTGTTGCCTGTGTCATCGTCCCTGTCTCCGATCACCGAGCGCCGCCGCGACATCGCCGGACTTGTGAGCTCCCCCAACCGTCCGATCAAGATCAAACGCCCCAGGTTTGTCCACGTATGCCTTTTGCCCGTATAGTTAGATTAGGTCTTAACCGTTCAATCTGGAATGGATGGCATAGATTGGGCCATGTCACAATAGCATGCCTATAGCACGTTGTTAACGCCAATAGCACGCCCATAGCACGTTGTTAGCACGTCAATAGCACACCAATAACACGCTGTTAGCATGTCGGATCCGAAGTGCCGGATTTAGATTGTACGATTCAGAGTAGATCGAGTAGTCCAGATTAAATCTTGTCCCAGCCGTTAGATTTAGTATGGGTGGTACAGATTAGGCCATGTAGGCTCGATAAGTTCAGACCGGTCCGATCCTAGTTTGATCGTGACCGTGAGATCTGGGTTGAACGGTTCAATTGAATAGCACGCCGTGCATGTTGCGTTAGCACGTCACGCGTAGTGGAATAGCACGTCGCTCCGCACGTCGGTTTGACGTCATTCGAGCGGGCCCACGCGTCAGTCTCTGTACCGTCCCGTGAGCCGAGTCCACCGTGGACCCGAACAGAGTCGTGGACGAAGACTATAGACCGGAGGACGCAAGCATGACGCAATAAATTGATTTTCCTTTAGAAAAATAATTCGGCCAAAATCCAAAAACCGTGCTGACGTCATATTTCGGATTTTTCAATAGAAAAATAAATGAATTAATTCGGTTTATTCTTTTAATTGATTTTTTAAAGTTCAAACGGCTATAACTTTTGCGTTTAACTCCGATTGAGGTGATTCCAATTTCTAATTTTTTGTAAAATTGAGATCTATTTAATAGTGAATTTTAATTAATTTTTTGACATGATTTTTTCCTCTATTTTATTTATTTGTTGTTTATTTATTCGATACGCGTAGACGTTGAACTGCCCGAGGGCTTCGAAGGAGAAGTTTTGACCCAGGAGCAAGTTTAAGACCAGGAACCAATACTTTTTGAAGGCAAGTTATGCTTTGACCATGTTGATCCCACTTTTGAAACTATGTTGGTTTAAATTATTGCATGCTAGTTTAATTAAAATGTTTTTGAATAATTCCGGGAATAGTTATGTGACCTATCTGGTTATGCCACCTTGTCTATAATAATTGTATGCCATGAATCATTTGTCACCCTAGGATGTGGAATAATAGTTGGACATTAATACTTTGCCAACTTGGGTTAATTAGACCGTAATTAGCCAGCTTAGCCATGCAATCGTGTTATTGATATAATTTTGAATGTTGGAAATTAATCTTGACTTAATGAGAGATAGAACATGATTTTGGAAATTGCTACATGTGTCGTTGATAATGTTGATGGCATGTGGTGCATGGTAATCAACTAGGTGATTAAATGATTTAGACTGGGGCAAGTGGCAAGATTGTTCTGGTGGGCCAGGTGTGGCACTTGGGAGCTCGCATTTGTTTTTTATCGCTTTGGTTACTTGTGAATCCTTGGGTAGTCTTAACCTTGCAAGAATCCCATTCCATACAGCCACAAGTATGGAATGGGACAGACCTAGCTGAGTAAACTGTGATGTCTTGTCTCTGGTACTGTCGTGGTGGTGTGAGACCGAGTTTATGGGTAGGCTCACATGGCGCAAGAGGGGGGCCCTAAGTGTGGTAACCAATCCCTTCAGTGTTGAAACCTTAGCGGGCAGTACCGGGTCTAGAAGTAGCTTTGAAAATGCTTTGTTACGATCACTCGCCTTGGTGGTGTTTGGTTGTATCTTGTGGGTAAAGTGTATAACCTCTGCAGAGTGTACAACCTATTCGAATAGCCAAGTCCACGGTATTGGACACTGCTCGGGGATTACAGTCAAGGGTTAGACTTTCATAAAATGACTTTGGTTAAATGGTTGGAATCGATGAACTTGCTTTAGGCTGATAATTGCTTTACTCGTGAAATTGTTTATGAAGTTATTATTGTTATTACTGTTTTACTGCTTTCAATCTATTATCATTATTTATGAATGTGCTTTACTGCAAAAGAACCATCTTAGCCTATCCCTTGTAATAAGCCATGCATGTAGAATATTAGACTGCATCCTGTGCATGACTTGCTGAGTGTTTTAAAGTACTCACCCTTGCAACAACAAAACATCAGTTGAAGAAGAACCAACGCCAGCACTGGAGGAGGAGTTCCAAGAGGAGCCGACGAACTAGGGGGAGGGCCCAGTCAGTTGCCTGTGGCATATTGGTTGGCGCTACGCATTTCTTTATTTCTGCTGCAACTTTATTTGAGTAAGACTTAAGCCCTGCGAGGCGTACTTTTGTAACTTGACCATAAGGTCGAGCAACCGGTTATATTTCTCTTTCAATAAAGTACTTTACTATTTTTTTGAGTATGATTGTGGTATTTACCGATGTTGAGACTGTGAGCACTAGCGTGATCTTGGACTAGTGCTGAATACACAGAGGGTCCGGATTTGCACATTCGGGTCCCGACAGGCAGGAATGGCCTTCACGAAGGTGGCCCACTCAGGATATATGCCATCGGTGAGGTAGTATCCCATGTTGTATTGGTTTCCATTGACGGAGTAGTTGACCTTCGGAGTTGAACCATCATTATCCCTATAAAATATGTTAGAACGATGTAGCACATTAATGTCGTTCAAGCTACCGGGCATCCCAAAGAAAGCGTGCCAGATCCATAGGTCGTACGAAGCCACCACCTCCAGGACTATGGAAGGCTTGCGGGTATGCCTTGTGAAGCCCCCTACCATGCTTTTGGGCAGTTCTTCCAAGTCCAGTGCATGCAGTCGATGCTACCAAGCATCCCAGGGAAACCTCTTAGCTCACCAACTTCTAGGAGTCTCGCCGTGTCAGCTGCGTTCGGACGGAGATATTACTCGCCGAACACCTCCTCCACCGCCTTTACAAACTTGTTAAGAGCTTCAAGCGCGGTACTTTCCCCAATCCTCACGTACTCATCCACAGCGTCAGCAGGGACACCGTACGCTAGCTGCCGGATAGATGCCGTCATCTTTTGTAGAGGGTCCAAGCTGAGCTTCCTGGTGGCATCCCTGGTTTGCTTGAACCAATCGTCGTGTCCTTCCACAGCTTTGGCTATGCGTATAAAAAGGGACTGGCTCATCCTAAACCTGCGTAGCACATAATCATACATTCTCGGAAAATAACAAACATTACCAATGCTTCATCGATTTTGCAGAGATATTGGGGTTTAGTACCTCCGCCTGAACAATGTGTGCCCATACATAGGGGAAGTTGCGAAGTAATCAGCATAGAGCCTAGCTGCTCCTTCACAGTGACCTCTGTTCCTAACCGCATGTCCCGAAACCGAGCCCCTTCGACGGGTGCTGTATTCCGGGGCCTCCTCCTCCGTTGCTTCTGCCATGAGAAGGACGACCTCGTCGTCATCACTTGACGACGACAAGTACTCACGACTCAATGGATTGAAAGAATTCATGGTCAGGTTTGCTGGGTGACGTTGTGGGTCAGGTTGTGAGAGGTTGGCAATGTGTTTTGGGTGAGCAACCAGATGAATGGAACCCCTGAATATATAGAATTGCTGGGTTGGTTGGGAGGGGATGAGAAAAAGTTAGGTACTTTTGGGAAGGGAAGGGAATGGGGAAGGGATGCTGTTGGAGTGCTTTGCTGGGAAGGGAATGGAAACTAGGAAGGGAATCCCTTCAGGGGCTGGGAAGGGAATGAAACCCTGGGACACGTTTGGAGATGGTCTAAGGTTTGAGCAGATTTGCGGAAGGAGGAGAAAATCGATGATTTCCCTCTTTTACGTTGGCCATTGATAAAATGCCCTTAACTAGATTATAATTGATAAAATACCCTCATTTACATTCTCTTCTTAATAAAATGTCCCATTTGATGTTTTCAATTAATTTTGCTCTCTTTTTCATTTACCTGCCATGGAAAAAGACTAAAATACCTTTCCCATAATGCTACTCAGCCTGAGTTGCTTGCCCTTGCCCACAGTTCTACTCAGTTGAGCCCCTCCTCCCCTGTGCTCTCTCTTCTTAGGCAATAGGAGCTGCTAGGGTTTTGGTAATTGCAGTGGCGATGATGACGGCCAACTCCAGCCCTAACTAGATCCACTAAAGGAGCGGCTAGATCAGACGACGGCGTGACGCGCAGACCTACCCCTCCCCCTCTGGCCCCGTAAGGTGCAGTGCTCCCCCCTCACCCTCTGGCTCTGTAACTTTTCCTTGATGTGGTTCTAAAACTCAAATTTTTCCTATCTATTTGTTGGTTCCTTAGGGTGCGGTGGATTGGCTTGAGTTGGAGTGCTTCATGGCTGAGATGGATCCTTCTGGGTATGTAGCTTCTCATCATATGTTGTATTCAATTGCCATTCAATGCGCGATGTGTCACTTAGAACTTAGAGCTGTTGTTGTTCTTTTGCCGCGTAGGAACAATTGGGTAGCTCATAGAATCATCCCATACATTGTTGGACTTGATGATGGTACCCATCTCTCTAGCCAGTCGAGTGTGACAACTCATATTGTTGAAGGTGGTGGGACTGCCACCCCTTATGTAGCAGCTGATACTATTTGTTAAGCTAATTCAGTAGTCCTAGCTGCAGCACTAGATACATTAGAGACATCAAATCGGTTCATTGTGGGCTAGTCAACAATAGAGATAACTCCTGGGCCTGATGGTATGGACACGGAAGTGCCCATGGAGGAGGAAGAGATTACACGCTGCTGGGGCTGAGGGATGAGGATGAGAGAGCCAGTGCACAGGTTAATGCACTTGGTACTTTTGTTGGTGGTGGTGGTGATGGAGCTAATGACACTATCTTTGACACTGAAGGGGCAGCCATGCCAATAGATGACTTGATTCCTGACGAACAACATGTTATGTATGATAGGGAACATCCTGAGATAAATAAAGGCTCCAAGTTTCCTTCCATGAGTGATTTCAGACTTGCAATTAGACAATATGCCATCAATAAGGAGTTTGACATGGGCACTCTTAAATATGACACAACTAGATTTACAGGGTATTGTAGAGCTGACGGATGCAACTGGAAAATTGTAGCTCAAAGGATGGTTGATAAGAAAACCAGAAGGGTACTAACTCTTTGTGCTAACTATAAGTCATATGATGATTGAAATTTGATTTATTTTATGTCTGTACTGATTGCATGTTATTGATTTGTAGGTAACCAAGATACATGGGGATCATGAGTGCTTTTCCAGCAGTAGGATCAAGAGTAGCATGGCTTCTCAGGCATGGGTTGAATCCAAGGCAGTATCAATTTTGAGAACCCATCCCAATATCAGTGCAAAAGAGATGCAATTGAAGCTCAAGGATGACTACAATGTAACCATGTTATATGACACTGTATGGAAGGGGAGGTAGAGAGCAATTGACATACTTTATGGAACTTGGGAATAGAGCTTCCAATATTTGTACAATTGGAAGGCTGAGCTTGAGTTTAGGTCCCCAGGCAGCATTGTGGACATTGGTACCCGGACAGTCAAAGGTAAAGTGTATTTTCACAGATTCTTTGTAGCTTTTAGGCCCTGCATTGAAGGTTTTTTGAGTGGATCTAGACCATATATATTAGTATAGACTCCATTGCACTTAATGGAAAGTGGAATGGGCATTTAGCTGCATGTACAACACTTGATGGACACAATTGGATGTTCCATGTAGCTTTTGGTTTCCTTGAATCAGAAAATGAGGACAATTGGACATGGATTATGAATCAGTTGATAGGGCCATTGGTCACCTTCCTAAGCTTGCTATCTGCACAAATGCATGCAAAGGTCTAGAAAATGCAGTTAAGAATGTGTTCCCTCAGGCTGAACAAAGAGTGCTTCAGGCATCTCATGACCAATTTTGCAAACAAGTTCCATGATGATTGCTCTGGGCACATGTGGCATGCAGCTAGGGCCTACAAGCCTGATGTATTTGGCTATCACTTGGGCAAGGTCTTGCAAGCATGCCTAGAGGTGGCCGATTGGTTAAGAAAGCATCACAAATTGAAATGGATGAGGTGTAGCTTTGATACTGAAATAAAATGCAATCACATCAACAACAACCTAGCTGAGTCCTTCAATAACTGGTTGAAGGATATCAAGGACTTGCCAGTTGATGAACTTGGAGATAAGCTAAGGGAAATGGTCATGGTCCTATTTCACAAGGATTGGTGAAAGGCTGCAAGGGAGGAGGATACTTCCGGCTATCATACAACAACTTAACATCAAATCTAGAGGACTTGGTCATTTGAAGGTCACGCCATCAGCCCATTAGAGTGCACAGGTCAGGGACACTAACAACAACAATCTTAGACATGTTGTGAAGACTGTTGAGAAGGAGTGCACTTGTGTAGAATGGTAGCACACTGGGAAACCTTATGAGCATGCACTTGTATTCCTGGGATACGAGTTAAGAAATGTTAGGATGGATGATTATGTGCATGACATCTATTCAGTGGCAAGGTTCAGGGCTGCTTACCAAGGAGAGATCGAGCCAATGACAGATAAGTCACAGTGGCCAAATGTTCATCTTGGTTACGAGGTTCTTCTTCTACTAGCCAAGAAATCCGTTGGAAGACAAAGAAAATTAAGGATCTAAGGCTGTCTAAAAAAGAGGGGGAATGGAAAGGAGCCAGTCAAGTTGGGGAGCCAAAATAGATGTAAGAGATGTGGTGAGTTAGGGCATAGATAGGCTGCTTGTCCATTGAACGGCACAAAGAAAAGGTTAGTGTTTTTGTCCTCCTATTTTAAGATTTTCTACTCAGATGCCAACATATAGGGAAGATGGATGCTTATTCATATTTTCTTTGAAAAATAGGCATACTTCAACATGAAATCCTCAAATTGTATTTGCTATTTCCCTTCCATTTGCACAATGATGCTAACCACAAACTAACACAATTTTGATGTTGTTTACTGCCACCAGGAAAAGGAAGGAAAGGAAAAATGTAGCAATAACTGAAGCTGCAGGTGCTCAGTCCCACTTAGTACTCTCTACACCTCCAAGGCTTAGGCTCAACTTACCTTCACATCTTCAAGCAAGTCCAGGACCAGTAACTAGGAGGTCAAAAAATTACAATTCTTTTCTTCTAACATTTTTTGTGATTACAACTGCATGCTAACCCTCTCTATACTTCTTGTAGTGATTTAATATACCATTATGTTTAGCTAAGTACAAGTGCATGTACTCTTTTTGGAGTCAGAATCAACTAGCTTCTTAATCATCCAGAGGCTTTCCAATATATTCTATTCGTTTGGAGTCATAATCAATTAGCTTCTTTGTTGCACTGCTTGCTCCATTTGTGTTTGAACATGGGTCTGAAATTTGTCTGACGAAGTATATGTTTTGGCGAAGTACATGTATATATATGCTTTGCTCTATTTGTCGCCTGAGACCATGTAGAGAGCAGAGGGGAGGAGGGGCTGGACGTATCTATGTTTGCAGGACAAGAATATCCGAAAATCCTATGCACTTCTCCATAAGCAGGACTAGATTGCAACTCGGGCTGAGTAGCATTGTGGGAAGGGTATTTCGGTCTTTTCCCATGGCAGGTAAATGAAAAAGAGAGCAAAATAGATTGAAAATACCAAATGGGGCATTTTATCAAGAGAAAAAATGTAAGTGAGGGTATTTTATCAATTATAATCTAGTTAAGGGCATTTTATCAATGGCCAACGTAAAAGAGGGCAAATCATCAATTTTCTCGTGGAAGTAGTACTTAGGTGTACGACTGGCTATTGAGCTTCAAACTAAGGTGCTATCGAGCGCGGCGTTCCAAAAATAACCAAAATATTGAAAAATCATAGTTGGCGCTGTAATGACTATCATAGTTTTTTCTATAGGTATTTATATAATAATAAAGAATTCTCTTTTGAATTATACTATATATATAACCTAAAGTTTATATTATGATAAAAACTATATTTAAAAATTAGAAATATATAAGATTTGATATGATCAATCGCGTCATCCTGAGTTAAATATGATAAACAGAATAATCAATAATTGTTATGATCATATCATAAAAAATATAGGCTTCTCTAGACTTGAGGACTTCTTATCCCTAGCTTGTGCTAGAGGGAAGCTCACAGTTAGACACACTTATCTAAAAGTTAGGGAATAACCACTAATCAATTTCCGGAAGAGAATTTAAATTGTGGACTTATCCAGCCCTTGTCGGGCCCTTTTAGATTCTTTATGGTATTGATAGATAATTATACTAGATGGTCCCATGTATGTCTCTTATCTACTATGAACCATAATTTTGCCAAATTAATTTACAAATTATTAAATTAAGAGCATCCTTTCTAGAAGAAAGGAACAAATCTATTCGAATGGACAATACTGAGCAAAAGCAATTAATGATTATTATATGGCTTTGGGCATTAATGTAGAGCATTTCATACCTCATGTCCGCACACAAAATGGTATTGCAGAATCATTACTTAAAATATTAAAAATTATTACTATGCCACTCTTGCAGAATTGTAGGCTACTGAAAGACCATGTGGAGGTTTACCCATGTTTGTGATAAGTAATTGACTATGTTTTGAGCATTTGATGCATAGGTTTGAGTTTGCTTTCGAATAAGCAATTTGTGTTGTTGTGGGTTACCTAGGACCAGAGATCGGAGCCTTGACTGGTTGTAGCCTTGATAGGTCGAAGCCTTGAGAGGTCAGGCTTTGGTAGGTTAGAGCTTTTAGTGGTCGGTGCTTGACTGGTCGTGGCCTTAAGTGATCATAGTCCTAAGTGGTTGAGGCACCCTTAAGTGGTTGTGAGCTAAGGTACGATCCTTAGTTGTGTGATTGCTCAGCTGATTATTGTTTGCATATCATTTTGAGCAATGCTATGTGATGTGTTTCCCTTGTCTGTGATGGTTGCAGGACTTCAGAGCTAGGTCATGATAAGGCGAAAGAGATCGGGACTAGGCTGGGAGAGCTAAGGTCCAGACGGTCAAGGTGTCGTAGGATGACTCAGGCTAGGAGTGGCTTGAAGCTGAGAGGACAAGTGGATGGTTGAGGTGCTAACTTGAGCCCTATTCAAGCAAAGGAGGATCGTAGGATCAAGGGTTCGTGGGTGGAGTAGTGGCTAAGTTAGTGTGCGTGGATAAAACCCGTTATGTTGTTGGATTGTGGGTTAGCCCATATATGTGTAAGGGAATGAATCTGAACCCTTGATGAGGTTTCTTGAGGGTCAGGAAGGTCATTTAAGGGTAGAGATTGCTTCCATTGTGCTATAAATAAAGGGGTGGGAGTATGCCCCCACCCCAAGCTTTTAAGAGAGGATTCTTTGGTTTCTTAATAAAAGCTTTGCCCATCTGGTTGTGTGGCTTTGAAATCCTCCTCCTCCAAGTGTTACAAGATTAATTTTTTACATTCTTGCAATTTTCTCTTATTACACTTTGGATTTAACTCCCCTCCTAAGTGCTTTTGGATCATGTGCCAAGGATAAAATATTACTGGATAAATCTTCTATAGATCACATCTGAGTCATCTAGGCAATCTACAACCCTTTCTTTTTAGTTTTTGCAAGAAACCGATTGTTGTGCTTGAAAGAAGAAAGATTCTTGTAGATCGTGTTCTTGTCTATTTGAAGGGTTGTTCTCTGGTGTTTTTGCTTGCTGTGACTAGTGGGAGGTCATCTAAGTTCATCTTGATAATCATTTCCCCATGAGCAAGCTAAGGGTGAACTTTCTGTATTTGACCCGGTTTTGGTGCAACCTTCACTGAACTGGAAAAAGGGTCAGAACTTTGATGTGAATCCTTGCAATTAAAGGTTGGAATTGGTTCCTGACATCCATAAAAAGGTGCACACAAAGTTTGACGGGTTTTGGATTAGCCGATAGAAAGTTGTATAGATTCTTGTTTTAAGATTGTGCTAATTTTACTGTTCACCATAATACTGTTCACTGAGTTCTGTTCATCTGACCAGTGCTGCCGACCAGTTCAGAGTGTTGTTTGTCCCAACCAACGTAATTTTTTACTGTTCATCCAAACATCAAGTACTGTTCATTCGACCTCAGCTAGTCAGAGGTACTGTTCATCCAACCTCAGCAAGTCGGTGGTACTGTTCATCCGACCACCACTAGTCGACAGTATTGTTTATCCGACCACCTGTTCAGATTGTATAATTCATTCGATCTGTTTCCTTGGTGGTTTGAATTTTAGGGAAAATTTTTATTTCACTCCTATTCACCCCCCTCTAGTCGCCTTTTCGGTCCTTCAATTGGTATCAGAGCCTGTTTTGCTCTTTTATAGATCTTAACCAGTCTCAAAAGCCATGGCGATAGAAAAGTATTACACTAAGCCTTTGATTTTCTCTGGAGTTGGTTTTTCCTTTTTAGAAATCAAGAATGGAGTCGTACATCATTGCCCAAGGCTCCCTGATATGGTAGAAGGTGAAACTCCTGTATGAGGTTCCTGCCGATGAGAACATCACGGCTGACAATATGGCTGATGTTGAGGCGAATGCTAAGGCAAGGAACATTCTTCTACAGGGTCTTAGCCACAGTGAGTACAATATGATCTCTTACCTACGATCTGCTCACCACATCTGGGTGACCCTCGATGCTTACCATGAGGGCACTACCTAGATCAAGACAGTGTGATAAGATCAATTCAAGCGTGACTACAATAAGTTTGAGCAACACGCTGGTGAGACCATAGATGAGTGCTTTGGTCATTTTATAAAGATTTTGAATGATCTCCGTGTAGTATATTGCACATACTCTAACTCAGAGAACTCTCATCATTTTCTGACAATACTTGATCTACAAGTTTGGGAGATGAAGGTGACCACCATCAAGGACACTACTGACCTATCTACAATGACTCTTGACTGGCTTTATTCTTGACTCAAGACTCATGAGATCGATATTGTCTTTCGCAAGATGAAGTCACAGTCGATGGCCTTGGTCACCGATTCCACTAGATCCGGTTCTGAGATCTCTCTTGGTTTTTCACTTTCCACTCTTTTGTGAGATGAGCAATGGTCAATTTGAGAGGTTCCCAGAGAGTGACCTTACCCTCTTGGCTAGGAAATTTTCACATGCATACAAGAGGGTGAGGGAGAGGAAGAAAGGTGGTACTATCACCTGCTTTGAATGTGGTGGCCCCAACCACATTCAAGCGAACTGCCCCATGCTAGAGAAGGGAAAGAACAACTCTAGTGGTTCCAGAACGATTACGCTGATAAGAACCGTAACAAGAAGCCTCCAGCTCATGAGCTGGCGCATGAGAAGATATATCGCAACTTCTCTAAAAACAAAAAGCTCTTCCACCGTGTCCTCGCCGCACTCGACGACATCGACCTCTCCGACATGGAGACCCGGAGCGATGAGGGCGAGGATGATCCATGAGAGAAGACCAAGAGTAGCGATGAATTCGCCATCGTGTGCTTCATAGCCGACGCGAACAGCATCAGCGATGACAAGCTTTACAGTGAGTCGAACGAGGTATCTTCTTATAATAAGCTCAATGATGCTTTCTGCAAACTAAGAAAATTTCATGCTAGAGCTAGCTAGGTGTTTAGAGTTAGAGAAGGAAGTAAATACCTTATCACGGGAGATTACTTCACTTAGATCTTGTTAGTCCTGTGATACTATTGACTGTTCTTTATGCGATGTCTTGCTTGTGGAGCTGGAGAACCTAAGGACCATGCATGATAGTGTGTTTTTTTGAGCTTGAGGTTCTTAAGATGAAGAATGCTAGCTTTAGAACTACTAATATTATTTCTATTGATGCTAGTCTTCTTCATGCTCATACTCATGCATCTTGTGAAAACTGCTCTAGATTGCTAATTGAGATTGATGATCTAAACTGTCACCTTAGGAAGCTTTTTACTAGAAATGATGAACCTGAAAAATTTGCTTCTAAGGACCCAATTAGCTCATATGAAGGTTGTAGGCAACTAAAACTTGATAATGATGATTTAAATATCAAGTATGCTAAACTTGCTAAGGACTTACATGAAAGTTGCTTGCGATGTGCTGAGATTGAGGGGGACTTGGATAAAATCCAAGTCAAGCTTAGAAAGAAACTAGAGGCCCAGACCATTAGGGCTAGGATTGCTCCATACGTTTCTTGCGAGGCCCTCAAGGTTGAGGCAGCCATACATAGGGAGAGTTATGCATGTGCTGTTCATTCTTCTTCTGACTCTTCTTCTTCTTCTTCTCCCAGTTCTTCTCGTGCCTCTCTTTTTCGGAAGTGTAAGTATCTCATGAGCACTCTCAATAAATTTGCAGGAGGTAAGAAGAAACTCAATCTTATCCTAAATCAGTCCAAAATTAGTAGATTGAATCAAGGTCCAGAATTTGACTACTTGGAGCATGATAGGCACATCCTTCTACTGTCGTGCATGCCTCCAAGATTGGAGAAATAGTGGTTGCTCCTAGGACTAGCACCACTAATTTTCGGTCAGCCGAAACTGTCCACAGGATCTATGATGAGAAGGTAACACCTCCTACATTTTTAGCCTCTAGTAAGGCGAAGTATAAATGCAACTTCTATCAAAAGGATGGGCATTTGGTTGATTTCTATTTTAGACGCGCCAAGATCACACGACGCGAGCGTGTTTGTGCTCTTAGGGGTATTCAGGGTCATCCCCAGACTCTAAGAGCTCCTAAGGCACACACTGCTTCTATACAAGTTAGAGAGTCGCCTGTTTTAGGGCAGCATCCAAGTCTTGGTTTTCATGCTATTCAGTCGAGTTTTCGTCCTGGAGATGTTCATGGTCAGTCCCTCCACCGATCTCTTGATATCCCTCATTTTTTCTATCGAGGTGAGTATTAGTGACGTGATATTATCTCTACTAGTAGGAGGTTGGGGCAGCGTTACGGGGTTGGTCCAGCCTTTGCACATCGGCGGACCAACCTATCTTATGCTCCTCGATCACCTACGGGCATTGCTTCTAACTTTGTGAGAGTGGAGCCTCGGAGAGACACTTTCAATATTTTATTTCCTTGACTGGTACTACTGATCGTCGTGTGATTTAGTATTGAGTACCTAGATCTGCTCTTATTTGCCCCAGTACTGAGTCACCAACCCCTTGTTTATGTTGATATAAGTCCGAAGGATGGGAAAGGGAGAGGTATGGATCGTTGACTCCGGTTTTTCCTGTCATGTAACCAGAGACTCATTGGTTTTCTTCCCCAGTCTGTGCTCCCTATGATGAGCTAATCACCTTTGGGGACGCTTCTTCTAGTCGGGTCATCGCTAGAGGTACCATTCGCATTAATCATAAATTTATTCTTAAGGATGTTTCTTTAATGAGTAAGTTGCAGTATAATTTGAACTCTGTGTCTCAGCTTATCGATGTTGATTTTGAGGTGAGCTTCATGCATAATGCCTGTAGAATTCTCGATTCTTCTAGAGGGTTAGTTTGCGGGATTTCTAGGTTTAGGAGTCTTTTGTGCTGATTTTGCTGATCTCTCTGTTATTCTCTTCATTGCCTAGTTGTTTTAGAGTCCCGTGATCTTTCCTTTTGATATAGAAGACTTGGTTACATTAGTTTTGATCATTTGACTTGAGTTAGCAAACATGATCTCATTCATGGTTTCCCCAAACTCAAAATGATCAAAGACTTAGTTTGTTCTCTTTATTGACATGGCAATATAGTTGCTGCTTCTCATCCCCCGGCCACCGTTGTGATGACTAACGTACCAGGACAGCTCTTACACATGGACACTGTTGGTCCAGCTAGAGTGCAGTCAGCGGGTGGGAAGTGGTACATTCTTATCATTGTTGATGATTTTTCTAGGTATTATTGAATGTTTTTCATGGCCTCAAAGGATGAGTCTTTTACCCACTTCAGGGATTTGATCCGTAGGTTGTCTATTGAGCTCCTATGTGCCTTATGAGCAATCCACAGTGACAATGGCATGGAGTTTAAGAACTCCTACTTTGAGAGTTTCTGTACCGAGTCGGGTATTGAGCACCAGTTCTCTTCTCCATATATTCCTCAGCAGAATGGTGTAGTGGAGAGGAAGAATATGACCCTGGTCGAGATGGCCAGGATGATGCTAGATGAATACAGTACTAAAAGAAAGTTTTGGGCTGAGGCTATAGTTATTGCTTGCCATGTGTCCAACTGGGTTTTCTTGAGAGCACACTTGCACCATACCTCATATGAGTTGAGGTATGGGCGTAAGCCGAGTGTTGGCCATTTTTGTGTATTTGGATTCAAGTGCTTCTTCTTGAAGTCTGGGAATGTAGATAAGTTCGAGTCATGTTCTGCTGATGGGATCTTCCTGGGTTACTCGACTTCTTGTAGCTATAGGTTTTGGAGTTGTGAGACGAGTAGGATGATAGAAACCTATGAGGTGACCTTTGATGAGGCTAGTCTAGGCACTAGACCAGACATTTTAGGCTCTTCTTATCTCTTCAAGACCATTTTTGTGGATGAAGAGAATGATGAAGAGACCCTTAGAGCTTGGTATGAGAGGCTTAAGTCCTACCTCTTGAGTCATGGTTTTGAGATGGGTAAATTGAACACGACCCTATTTACCGGACACATAGACTCGAACTTTCTTCTTGTCCAGATCCATATCGATAACGTTATCTTTGGAGGCTCCTTACATGCCCTTTTGTCCCAGTTTTCGAATGTGATGAGCACCGAGTTTGAGATGAGCATGATGGGCGAGTTGAGCTACTTCCTCAGCTTCCAAATCAAGCAGACTTGGGAGGGTATTTTCTTGTAACAAGGCAAGTACACTCGAGATCTCCTGAGGTGCTTTGACATGTCAGATGGAAAGCTGGTGATGACTCCTATGGCCACCACTATTGTCCTCAAACCTGATGAGGATTGTGAGCCAGTTGATCAAAAAGAGTTCCGAAGCATGATTGGCTCCCTCTTGTATCTCACTGCCTCGATGCTGGACATATACTTTGCAGTATGTCTTTGTGCTTAATTTTAGGCTTCTCCTCATGTCTCTCACTGCCAAGCGGTGAAGCACATCTTCAGGTATCTTTGAGCTACCGCTAACTATTGTATTTGGTACTCTTCCTCTTCTTGTTTGTCCCTATGAGCCTTATCAGACGTAGACTTTACTGTCTGTAGGATAGATAGGAAGAACACTTCTGACACTTGCCAATTTATTGGCACTTCTCTTATTTCTTGGTCATCTAGGAAGTAGTCCGAAGTTGCACAGTCCACTGTAGTTGCCGAGTATGTTTATGCAGCCAGTTGCTATAGCTAAGTACTATGGATGAGATCGACCCTACGGGAGTTTGGGTTAGCCTTTGATAGTATTCCACTTTTCTGTGATAATACTTCAGCCATTCATATTGCCAAGAACCCAGTGCAGTATTCCCGGACCAAGCATATTGATATTCGATATGACTTCCTTAGAGACCATGTAGAGAAGAGAGACATAGTGCTTCAGTTTGTGAAGAGTGATAACCAATTGGCTGATATTTTCACCAAGCCTTTGGATAGCTCCAGATTTGCTGCCCTGGGAGGACAGCTTGGTGTCATGTGCCCATACGGCCTTACCTGGGGGAGCTGGTTTGTATTATATGTATCATATATTTATATTCAGTATTTCCTTTCTATTTGCATTTTCTGGGTATATTTGGGATGCGTGGAGGATACAAAGATCGGGTATGCACGCATAGAAGGTTCTGGAGGACTGTTCATGAAGTGCGCGTCCGATCCATCCGACCATGTTGCAACTAAAAGGAAAAATTTTAACCGTAAAGGAAGCTATCCTAAATAAGGAAGGATACGATCCCTTTGCTTGTAACCAACTCGGACTTATGTTCTAGTAATCGAGTTGGATTCTATCCCCTCCTCTCCGTATATAAGAGAAAGGGGAGGGAGAACAAAGAGGGAGATCATCATCATACGACACAACATATAATCCCAGAACACAGGACTAGGGTATTACCTCCATCGTTGAGGGCCTGAACCTGTATAATCCCTTGTCTTGTGTTTCCATTGAGATCCTGATCTAGCGCCTTGCCCCTCAAATTCACACCCCCTAAGATTATTGCCGACATAAACGTCGACAGTTGGCGCGCCAGGCATCACCTTCGCCCCAGGCCAAATTTTTTGCTTCGGAAATCTACACTTCATTGCCAACGAGCATGGTGCCCTCATCCTCTCAGACTCAGATCAGATCCGGTCTGAGAGCTTTCCCGGTTTTCGTTCGATATTTGTGATCGGAAGCAGTCTTCCCAAATCACAAAATCGATGGGGACCTGGGGAGACCGAGACGGAGCATGCCCGGCATGAAAATCTAGACGACCGTGCTCGATCACTTCAAAATCGAGCACGCAACGTCAACAACGACATCTTGCATGCTAGAGCGGAAAACCAGTCGGTTTTCCAAACGCCGCAATAAAACATCATGGCCACCAAGACTCCTTGACACCTTGGGACCCATGATCGAATCTGATAGCCCAGCTGCACCGATCATGGCACAAATAAAAGCTATGGTGACGGCTGTGGCAATTCAACACAACCATCGGGGTAAAACGACAAAGCCCTCGCGTACAAGAGAAGAAACTCACACGGCTAGCAGTCAGACTGACCGCAGTCGGACGAGGAGCAGTCAGCACAGGTCCCCCTACCATAGGGACGTACGCTCCACCATCCACCGCGACCTTCACCAAGACCTCGATGCTAGGAGAAGAGAACGGGATGATGATGAGCGGCGACATCGGGACGACGACCATGAGCGTTTCGGCATTGATCGTGAGCATAATAGTCAGCATCTCCACAATCGGACCTCCGACTATCACAAAGGCCAACACAGCCCACACCGGGACAAAGACCACCGAGTGGATTCTTCGCTGCGCCACCATCGTACTCAGCGCGACGAAGGCCCTATTGACGGGATCCAAGCATTCACTGCTCGCCTCCACCGAGTGCAGTGGCCGGATGGTTTTAATCCAAAAGGCATTGCCAAGTTTGACGGAGAAAGAGACCCGGAAGCCTGGCTGCAAGTCTACTCCCTCGCAGTCAAAGCGGCCGGAGGTGACCACAATGTGATGGCTAATTATCTGCCAGTCATGTTGGCTCCTTCAGCCCAAGCGTGGCTTACAGGGCTTCCAAGAGATTCCATCAACTCTTGGGGAGACATTTGTGACCAATTTATCACAAATTTCCAGGGCACTTTTGAGAAACCTGGAACCTCCTAGGACCTCTACCAGCTCCGTCAGAAGAAAAATGAATCCCTGAGGGAGTTCATCTGACGATTCATGCAGAAAAAGAATACTGTTCGAGACGGCTCTGATGCAGTCGTCATCGCGGCCTTCCAAAAGGGCGTCAGCGATTCTGATCTCATCAAGAAGATGTCCGAAAACCTCCGACCACAACTAGGGAGATTTTCTCCTTGGCTGATCGCTATGCAGCCGCATCAGATGCATTGGCAGAACGCCAGGAGGATCAACCCCAACAAAAAGACAAGAAAGATCATACCAAACCCCTGAAACAAAAGAAGAAAAAGCGGAAGGGAGAAGATCTGGTTGCTACGGCCGAGCGTGGAAGGGCGAGAGCTCCTCAGAACAAAGAGTACGACGAAGTAATGAATGCCCAATGCCCTTTCCATCCAAAGGGAAAGCACGCAGCGAAAGATTGCTTCACTTTGAAAAGATTTGCGCGGGAAAATTGGAGCTGGTCGGAACCCAAAGATAAGAAGGAAGCCAGGAAGAAAGACGACCCCTCCGCGGAAGGCGAATTCCCAGAAATTGAACAAGATCTCAACTTCATATTCGGGGGCTTGGGCGCATATGAGTCCAAGCGAAAGCAAAAGCTTACCACTCGGGATATCAATGCGATCGCACCAGCGATCCCCCAATACCTGAAGTGGTCAGAAGCTCCCATCACCTTCAATCGCTCCGATCATCCCGACCACATACCCTTTCCGGGCAGATATCCCTTGGTGCTGGATCCAGTCATCCGCAGTGTAAAACTCAAGAGGGTGCTGATCGATGGAGGTAGTGGGCTCAATATTCTATTTGCCAAAACCCTCGACGACATGAAGATCCCTCAGACCGAACTCAAGCAAAGTTCATCACCATTCCATGGCGTGATTCCGGGGACTTCCTCGGTACCACTCGGCAAATCGTCTTGCCCATCACATTTGGCACAAAGGACAACTACAGGACGGAGTACATGAACTTCGAGGTAGCCAATTTCGAGACAGCGTACCACGCTATCTTGGGAAGACCCGGCTTGGCGAAATTCATGGTAGTTCCACACTACACCTACTCAATGCTCAAGGTGCCAGGACCCAAAGGAGTCATCACAATCCATGGAGACATACGGTAATCTTACCAGTGCGACAAGGAGAGTTGCGAGCTGGCCGAGGTCTTAAAGGCATCAGCCGACTTGCAAAAAATCCGGTTAGCAGCATCCACTTCGCAGGACGAAAATGTGCCGGCCAAGAAACAGGCAAAGGCAGGGATCCAGCCTAGTGAAGAAG
This sequence comes from Rhipidocladum racemiflorum, assembly GCA_036346355.1. Lineage (NCBI taxonomy): Eukaryota > Viridiplantae > Streptophyta > Magnoliopsida > Poales > Poaceae > Rhipidocladum > Rhipidocladum racemiflorum. Next base: position 1,634,190 of record CM070569.1, on the reverse strand, counting down.
TCAAGAAAATAACGCTCGACCCGTCCAACCCGGCCAAAATGTCCTTGATTGGGACAGGGCTCGATCAAGAATAGGAAGGCGCGCTCGTCACCTTTCTCCGGGCAAACGGGACATCTTCGCTTGGAAGCCTTTAGACATGCTTGGTGTTCCGAGGAAGGTGATCGAGCACGCGCTGAATGTAAACCAGAATGCGAAACCAATCAAGCAGCGCCTTCGACGTTTCACCCAAGATCGACGTGACCCAATCAAAGAAGAGATCACCAAACTCTTAGCTGCAAGCTTTATAAGAGAGGTGTATCATCCCGATTGGTTAGCAAATCCAGTCTTGGTTCGCAAGAAGAATAAAAGCTGGCGTATGTGTGTCGATTACACCGACCTCAACAAAGCATGCCCTAAGGATCCTTTCGGGTTACCTCGCATCGACCAAGTTGTGGACTCAACCGCCGGCTGCGAACTCCTGAGCTTTCTGGATGCCTATTCGGGGTACCACCACATCAGCCTCAAGGAAGAAGATTGCATCAAAACCTCGTTCATCACGCCATTCGGAGCTTTCTGCTACGTCACAATGCCATTCGGGTTGAAGAACGCTGGCGCGACTTATCAGCGCGATACAGCGGTGTTTTCACAATCAACTCAGACACAATGTGGAGGCCTACGTGGACGATGTTGTGGTAAAATCCCAGTTGAGAAGAGATCTCATCTCTGACTTAACCGAAACATTCGAAAGCCTAAGGGCCTACCGGATGAAGCTCAACCCCGAGAAGTGCACTTTCGGAAGGACGTCCAGAAGCTTACAGGATGCGTGGTGGCACTCGGCAGATTTGTCTCTCGCCTAGGGATGCCAGGAACACCGTTCTTCAAACTCCTGAAAAAGCAAGACCAGTTTGAGTGGACCACCGAAGCACAACAAGCCTTCGACGACCTCAAGACCTTTCTAACAAGACCCCCGGTACTGGCATCCCCACTACCGGAGGAACCCCTCATTCTCTACATAGCCGCGACGACCCAGGTGGTTAGCGCAGCAATCGTCGTCGAGCGCAAGGAAGACGGGCACCAGCAGAAAGTACAACGTCCGGTTTACTTCGTCAGCGAAGTATTGGGCGAATCTAAAACGCGGTACCCGCAAATCCAGAAGCTCATCTACGCGGTGCTGATCACCTCCCGAAAGCTCAAACATTACTTCCAAGAACACACAATTTAGGTGGTCACTTCTTTCCCGATTGGAGACATACTCCATAACAGGGAAGCCACTGGGAGGATTGCCAAATGGGCAGCAGAGCTGGGAGCCTTCGAAATTACGTTCAAACCACGCACCACCATAAAGTCACAAGCATTAGCTGACTTCACTGCTGAGTGGACGGAACTACATAAACCATCAACCAGCAAAGGACTCGAGCACTGGACAATGCACTTCGACGGTTCCCTCATGCTCAATGGCGCGGGGGCCGGCGTCGTGCTCACGTCCCCGAAAGGAGAAAGGTTGAAATATGTCCTGCAGATCCATTTCCCAGCATCAAACAACGTCGTTGAGTACGAGGCGCTCATCCATGGGCTCCATATCACTATATCACTCGGAATCCGACGGTTAGCGATTCGCGGAGATTCCCAGCTCGTGATCAACCAAGTGCAAAAGGACTGGTCGTGCGTTGACGATATGATGACCGTGTACTGCCAAGAGGTGCGCAGATTGGAAGACAAGTTCGACGGACTGGAGCTGTCCCATGTGCTCAGACGGGATAACGAAGCTGCCGACGAACTTGCCAAACTGGGTTCCAATCGGGCAGACCAGGGTTCAAATTCTCGCCGAAATCCCGCGAAATTTAGGTGAAATTTTGAATTTCGGACCCCCCGAGTTCTATAATCCCAGCGTGTAGGATAGAAGTATACGAATATAGAAATCAGAGGGGGGGTGAATGATTGTGCGGAAGCTAAAACCAAATTCTTCATCTATTAAAAGTTCACCCCAAAATAGAACCAAATAATTGCCTCGTTTTCGACAAAAACAGAATGATAGAGGTTCGGTAAAACGCGAATTCCCGGAGATCCAACCGTTAGATTGATCTGAAATTTTAACACAAGAAACTAGATTCCAATACGAATCGAACCCAAAAAGAATCAGCTCGATCGGACTTACGGATCAAAAGTTATGAGCTTCGCAAGCTTGCTATTTCAGAACTTGACGAGAATCAATCTAATCAAAACTTCAAGATTAAACAAGATCTTCAAAAGATTTATCAACTAGACTTTGAGAAACTCTAAATCAATACCCTAGAACGGTTTTTGATGGATCAAATCAAGATGAAACTCAACGATCAAAAACCAATCTAGAATTAGAACAAGCATGCAAACAAGAACCAAAACAGAAAACACCGTGAGCGACGTGGTTCTTTGTAGCACGCAAAAATCTTGGAAGAATTGATCTTTATTTCTTGTCTAAAATACTCTCATCAAAAGAGTATAAACCCTAAAACCAAGCTCAAGGCTTGATGCGCTCAGCTCTACTTGATTGGATGCCCTTCAACAGGAGACACCCCTCCTATTTAAAGGAGCAAAACACAAGGAGTTCTGAATACAATTCCTAATCTAGAAGGAGTCCGTATTCAACACAACTCCTCTTGGCCCAACCTGGCCGAATACAACTCTTGCACGCGTATGGCAACCCTACCATACTCACGTGACTAACACTTTGCACGCGTATGGCCACCTGCCATACTCACGTGACTAACACTTTGCACGCGAATGACCTCCTGCCATTCTCACGTGACTAACCATTCTTCATGTGCACCATTCTCTTAGCCCGAACGTCCCGCATGACATCCTTGACCACCAAGACCTCAGTTCCTCCCTGAACCTAGTCCCGAACCTCAGCTCCTCCATGAACCTAGTTCCGGTCCCGTCATCGACCACGTTCGTCTTCGAGCAATACCGCATATGAACAAACCACAAAATAATTCCGAGCACAAGTCCACGACTTGACTCACATTAATCCATGCAACTACTCACACGAGCATTGCATAAAATCCACTTCAAAATAAGCATCATGAAATTCTCACAAATTTCATAATCTCAAAATCAAAATCAAAATTCAATCTCAAAATCACTCAAAAACCCATTCACGACGGACCAAAAAATTTGGTCCGGCGTACATGTAAAACTTCTTGTTTTCAATAACTTGGTTTGGCACAACAACCTTCAAAAACACATTTACGACAGACCAAAAAAGTTGGTCCATGGTACATGGGAAAACGAGGTTGTCAAAAGCATGTTTACAAAGGACCAAGAAAGTTGGTGCATGCGTACATGGGAGAATGAGGTTGTCAAAAGCATGTTTACAAAGGACCAAGAAAGTTGGTCCGTCGTAGATGGGAAACTTCTGTTTTTTTAAGTTTGGTCCGCGCCAAAGCGAAACTTACAAGCTTCTTGTCAAATTGTCAAAACACATGAACAAACACATTTTTGCAAATTCAATTCTAAGCCAATTTTTCAAAGACATGATTTCACAATCTCCCCCTTGATGAAAACATTGGCAACACCACTTAGAATTGAACGTTTGGCATTCACTTTACAAAAGATTTTTAAATCCAAAGGATCAAGGACCAAAAAGAGAAAACACAGAATTCCCCCTTTGACCAAAATGCAAAACAAAATCTCCCCCTGAGAAGGAAAATGTGTGTGAATGTGCAATGTGCCCAAAAATTTCAAAATTCTCCAAACTTCTCCCAAAAATTCCAGAAACAACTCCCCCTTTTTCTTCTCCCCCTTTTTCATTAATCTTTTCAACAATTCCCAATTTTCTCCCCCTTTGACAATGGATTCATCAAGAGTACAAAAGAGAGAACATGTTCAAAATTTTTCTGAAACAATGATTTCACAAGGAGAAACAAGGGAGTGCCAAGATAGAAAAACAAAGGCTCAAAGTTGAAGCAAATAACAAATCAGGGCGAGCAAGTAGTTTCAACTCCAATCTAGTGGACCAATTTAATCTTTAAACAATAAATCGCATGTGGCATGCTTGAAGCATACTTCTTTTATTTTCTAGGAGTGGCATGCTTGAAGCATACATCTTATCTTTGAGGGAATGGCATGCTTGAAGCATACATCTTATCTTTTAGGGAAAGCATCCTGAAGCTCATAACTTGAGGCTTTTGCTTTTAACAACCCTTTTTTATTGATTCCCTTTTCTTTTCATTTTTCTTTGATCATAAACATGCAAAAGTGATTAAAAGGTCTTATGAAAGAGTAAAGTTGAAACCACACTTGCTTCATAGCCCAATTTTGTCAAGAGGATTCAATATCAAGCCTAGAAGAGTAAGATATCACAGAGTATTTAGCTATAGGCAATCGGATCGGGGAATTCCGCAATGTCATTCTTAGTTCAAGTGAGACAATTTAGATTATCATATATTAGCTCAATTATATAGTATATAAAGAAATATGATAAAGTGAGCTCATCAAGTGAAAGAACTTGGCAAAGAAACTCCTCAAAACAATCCCATTGGATGAACAATTCCAAGTTCTCCCGAATAAAAGCAAAACGAGAAGAAGACAAAGGTTTTGTGAAAATGTCTGCCAATTGATGTTCAATATCCACATGATGAAGCACAATGTTGCCTTTTTCAACATGATCTCTAAGAAAGTGAAATCTGATGTCAATATGTTTTGTTCTTGAATGTTGCACAGGGTTCTTAGCAATGCAAATTGCACTAGTGTTATCACACGTAAGAGGAACACTATCCAAAATAACCCCATAATCTTTAAGTGTAGCTACTATCCAAAGAATTTGAGAACAACAACTTGCAGCACCACATATTCAGATTCCAGCTTGATTGTGCAAATGTAAGATTGCTTTCTAGATGACCATGCAATGAGAGGATTTCCCAAGAAGTGACATGAACCAGAAGTGCTTTTCCTATCAACTCTACATCCTCCAAAATCAGCATCAGAAAAAGATCTCAAACTAATGCATGAGGAAGCAGAAAGCCAAATGCCAAAATCTTGAGTTCCATGAAGATACACGAAAATCCTTTTGATACCTTGTCGATGTGAAGCACGTGGGGAAGCTTGAAAACGAGCACACAAGCATACAAAGAAATTGTATATCCGGCCTTGATGCGTTGAGGTACAAAAGTGAACCTATCATGCTTCTATATTCCTTTTGATCAACCTGCTCACCATCTTCATCGAGGTCAAGTGCGCAAGTGCTCTCCATGGGTGTCATGATCGGCTTGTCATTTTCCATTCCAAAGCGATGTAGCAAGTCTTTCGTGTATTTGCTTTGATGTACAAAAGTACCATCCTTCGTTTGCTTGATTTGAAATCCCAAAAGTATGTCAACTCACCCATCATACTCATCTCAAACTCCTTCCTCATTGTTTCGAAAACTCGCACACTAAAACATGAGATGAACCACCAAAGATAATATCATCAACATAAATCTGAACGAATAGTTGATCATTGCCTTGCTTGAGTAAAAAGAGAGTTTTGTCAACCTTTCCCATTAAAAAACCCTTTTCAAGTAAAAAGGTTTTTAGCCTATCATACCATGCTCTAGGGGCTTGTTTCAAACCATACAAAGCTTTTGTTAGTTTGAACACATGATTTGGAAACTTTGGATTTTCAAAACCAGGTGGTTGCTTGACATAAACCTCATTTATGTAGCCATTAAGAAAAGCACTTTTCACATCCATTTGATACAATTTGAAACCTTTGGATGCAGCAAAAGCTAAAAGGATTCTAATGGCTTCAATTCTAGCAACAGGAGCAAAGGTTTCATCAAAATCTAAGCCTTCAATTTGAGTGTAACCTTGAGCAACCAATCTAGCCTTGTTTCTAACAACAACACCATCCTCACTTTGTTTATTTTTTAAAACCCATCTAGTTCCAATAACATTAAAATCAGGAGGTGGTGAGACAAGTTTCCAAACTTTATTTCGTTCAAAATTCTCTAATTCTTCATGCATGGCATTGATCCAAGATTAGTCGAGATAATGCATGAGATATATCTTTGGGTTCAAAAGAAGCAACTAAAGCGGAATGAGCATGAGTGTCGAATGAATAAACCTGGATCGAGTGACTCTCTCATTTAGGTCTCCAATCATTTGTTCAGATGGATGCATTTTTGAATGTACAAGGAGCATTGGCTTTTGAGACTTCTCCTTCTCCTTCTTCATTTTCAGCATGTACTGAGATGATGTTGTAGCTTGAGGATGGTTAGTCAGTAGGTGATGTAGTAGTAGGTGCCAAGGGTGCTATAGCTTGTTGTGCATTAGGAAGAGTCAAGACATCATCTTCAACATCATCATTATCTTCAAAGATTTTCTCCCCTGAATGTATGCTTTGTACTGCATCACTTGGACTAGTACTGGACTAGACTCATCAAAAGTAACTTCACAAGTTTCCACAATTTTGTTAGTTTCCAAAACAAGCACCACGATAGCCACGAGTATGAGCGGGATATCCAAGAAAAATGCCATCAGTTGATCTAGCTTCAAATTTATCAAGATTTCTAGATTTCAAGACAAAACATTTGCATCCAAAAACTCGAAAGTGAGAAACAGAAGGTCTATGTCCAAACCGAAGCTCATATGGAGTCTTACCCAATTTTGATCTCAAAAACACACGGTTTGAAACATAACAAGCGATTGAAATAGCTTCAGCCCAAAAGTTCCTAGGAGTGTGATGTTCATTTAACATGGTTCTAGCCATCTCAACCAATGTTCTGTTTTTCCTTTCAACTACACCATTCTGTTGAGGCACTCTAGGTGATGAAAATTGATGATCAATTCCTTTTTCAGTACAAAAGTGATTAAAAGAAGCATTTTTGAATTCAGTTCCATTATCACTTCTAATAGCTTTGAGAGCTCCTGGATGATCAATAGAAAGCCTAAGAACAAGACTTCTAAAATGACTAAAAGCCTCATCCTTAGATGCCATAAAATACACCCAAGAGTATCTAGAAAAATCATCAACAATCACAAGCACATACCGTTTGCCTCCAAAGGATTGAACTCGAGATGGTCCAACTGTATCAAGATGTAGAAGCTGTCCTGTAGCGTTTGTCATCACCATGGTAAGAGGTGGATGTGAACCTGCAATCATCTTACCATGTCTACAAGAAGAACATACTAGATTGCTATCACCCTTAAGCTTAGGCAAGCCACGTATGAGATCTAAACCACTTATACGAGTAAGATGATCAAAACCAACATGACCAAGTCTACGATGCCAAAAGAATAAATCTTTAGAAACATTGGCAATTAGACACCTATGCTTAGAAGGAGGTGATGCATCAAAATCAGCTTTAAATACTCTTCCAAAACGAGAAATTTTGAACACAAGATCACTGAAGCATCTAGCACTTTGCATTCATTTTTCTTAAAGCTTATCTCAAGATCTTCATCAAGCATTTGTGAGACAGAAAGCAAGTTATATTTCAAATTTTCAACAAGAGCCACATCTTTGAACATAAACTTGTCACTTACCTTTATTGTACCTTTTGCCACAATGAAGAGGAAGAAGCATCTCCAAAAGTAACACTTTCGGCCACGAGATGCACGAGTGAGGGAGGAGAACCAATTCTTATCACCGGACATGTGGCGTGAGCATCCTAATCCACTAGCCATATGTTCTCCTTCCTCGCGAGAAGCCTACATAGCAACAAAACATGTCGAGGTCTCGATTACTAGGGTTAGGAATGAGATTTTTGGGAATCGATCTTGAGACACACGACGCACAACAAGAGGGCACAACACGATAATTTTTATGCACAAAATCAGATTTGCCTTTTCCCATGTTTCTAGGAAGAAGGTGTTTTCATCACTCTAGGCGCATAAGGAGTAAAATGTGCTTTGCTGAAATTTGACCTAGCCTCAGTTCTTTCCTTCTTTAGTTGTTTGGCTAGTCTAAAGCAATAATCTACTAAGTGTCCATCTCTACCACAATGAGTGCAAGTGTACTTGACATGATGTTTAGCTTTAACAAGTAAAGGCACATTTTGCTTTCATCATAGTAGAGGATAAAACCAAACCAGATTGAAAAGCAATTTTCTTAGGCTCATTAGATAACTCAATTTTGCAAGGAGCCCTGAACAATGATCTGAGGTTTAGTTTCGTATGTGGCATAAGGATCAAAACCTAAACCTCTCTTGTTTGTGCTAACCTTGGATTGATCCAAGATCATGGTCAACTTTTTCTTGCCATTAGTGAATCGTTCCCAAGAGTTTTGCCGGTCATCAACTTTCTTAGCACGCATTAAACAATTATTGCAGGAACATCTATTTTTCCTTTTTGCTTGCGACAAGTTGAGCATGAGAGAATTTCATGTGAAAGCAGATTGTCGATCAATTGAGAAACCCTAGCATTTGCATCTTTCAGTTTTAATTCAAGAGTTGAGCATTTAGAACAGGAAGTTGAACTATGCAAATCATCAGTGGAACAGCTAGCATGTACAACATGTTTCTCATTTTTCTCATTTAGATGTAACAAAAGAGCATGTTCTTTTCTAAGCAAGGTGAGCTCATTGTAAATTAAGTCACATGATTTGCAAGTATCATCACTAGGAATCAAAGTCTTAAGTCTAGCAATTTCAGCATTCAATGATTCAATAATGAAATCATGTTTCTTAATTTTCTTATCACGTTTGTCAAGCAATTTTCCAAGACGAGCAACAGCAATAGCTAATTCATCATAAGAGGATCTACCTCATTGAAGTCATTTGTCGTGGTCGTCTCAGTGAAGCTATCCTTGCTGCTTGCCATGAGACATAATCCCATCAAATCATGCTTGCTTGGAGTTGCATCATCTTCGCTGCTCTCCGAGTCCACATCGCTCAAATTGACTTGTTCAAGAGCGGAAAGAACTCGGTGAACCACCTTGCGGTTGATGAAGCTCTTCTTCTTCCTATCATTTGACGAGAACCTTTTCTTCTCATTCCTTACGCCGTTGTCCTTCTCCTCCTTTGATGTTTTTCCTGCAAGCTTAGGACAATTTGTGCGAATATGGTTGAGGTCACCACACTCATAGCATCTTGGAGGACCACCTCTCTTTCTCATTCTCACATTCTGCAAAGCTTTGTTAAAGCGAGAAGAGAGTAGTGCCAGATCTTCTTCGAGAAACTCTTCAAGTTGCTCATCTGTTAAAGAAGACATGGAAGACAAGGCAAAGCTAGAAGAAGAATTTGCATTTAACATGTTAGGGTTGGAGATCAAAGCAATTGATTTAATGTTACCCTTCCTGGCAAGAACATCCAACTCATGAGTTTTCAACTTAGAGTAAAGAACATCTAATGTGAGTGTGCTCATGGTAGTAGATTCTTGTATAGATGTTACTTTCATCTCCCACACTGACATGTCCAAAGCACTAAGCAATTGTCGAGCATTTTCAGCATCAGTGTAGCTAACTCCAACGACGAAGATTGCTAAGAATTTTATTGAAACGTGCAAAGAAGTCATCTACTGATTCACTAGGTTTCATCTCAAAACGCATGTATTCCTTTTGTAAATATCTTGGCGAACCTCTTTGACAGTGTTAGAACCCTCATGGTAATCACAAAGAGATTTCCATACCTCATATGCGGATCGAAGATGAACCACACGATCAAAGTCGCTGCGTCCCAAGCCTTGGATGATCAAGTTGCGCGCCTTGCTATTTGCTTCAACATCTGTGCGATTGGTGTCGTTGACGTTGTCGTTTGCAGGGACTTGGTATGGCTTGTAGACCTTCTCCCAAATTGTGAAGCCTTGTGCTTGGATGAACGCCTCCATCTTGGCCTTCCAAAACTGAAAATCAACACCATCGAACACACAAGGTTTTGTCGAATAACGATCCATTAATCTAATCGCCGGTTAAGATAGATTAGAAAAACCTTGCTCTGATACCACTTGTAGGATCGAAGTATACGAATATAGCAATCAGAGGGGGGGTGAATGATTGTGCGGAAGCTAAAACCAAATTCTTGATCTATTAAAAGTTCACCCCAAAACAGAACCAAATAATTGCCTCGTTTTCGACAAAAACAGAATGACAGAGGTTCGGTAAAACGCGAATTCCCGGAGATCCAACCGTTAGATTGATCTGAAATTTTAACACAAGAAACTAGATTCCAATACGAATCGAACCCAAAAAGAATCAGCTCGATCGGACTTACGGATCAAAAGTTATGAGCTTCGCAAGCTTGCTATTTCAGAACTTGACGAGAATCAATCTAATCAAAACTTCAAGATTAAACAAGATCTTCAAAAGATTTATCAACTAGACTTTGAGAAACTCTAAATCAATACCCTAGAACGGTTTTTGATGGATCAAATCAAGATGAAACTCAACGATCAAAAACCAATCTAGAATTAGAACAAGCATGCAAACAAGAACCAAAGCAGAAAACAACATGGCAGCGTGGTTCTTTGTAGCACGCAAAAATCTTGGAAGAATTGATCTTTATTTCTTGTCTAAAATACTCTCATCAAAAGAGTACAAACCCTAAAACCAAGCTCAAGGCTTGATGCGCTCAGCTCTACTTGATTGGATGCCCTTCAACAGGAGACACCCCTCCTATTTAAAGGAGCAAAACACAAGGAGTTACGAATACAATTCCTAATCTAGAAGGAGTCCGTATTCAACACAACTCCTCTTGGCCCAACCTGGCCGAATACAACTCTTGCACGCTGTATGGCAACCCTACCATACTCACGTGACTAACACTTTGCACGCGTATGGCCACCTGCCATACTCACGTGACTAACACTTTGCACGCGAATGACCTCCTGCCATTCTCACGTGACTAACCATTCTTCATGTGCACCATTCTCTTAGCCCGAACGTCCCGCATGACATCCTTGACCACCAAGACCTCGGTTCCTCCTGAACCTAGTCCCGAACCTCGGCTCCTCCATGAACTTAGTTCCGGTCCCGTCATCGACCACGTTCGTCTTCGAGCAATACCTGCACATGAACAAACCACAAAATAATTCCGAGCACAAGTCCACGACTTGACTCACATTAATCCATGCAACTACTCACACGAGCATTGCATAAAATCCACTTCAAAATAAGCATCATGAAATTCTCACAAATTTCATAATCTCAAAATCAAAATCAAAATTCAATCTCAAAATCACTCAAAAACCCATTCACGACGGACCAAAAATTTGGTCCGCGCATATGTAAAACTTCTTGTTTTTCAATAACTTGGTTTGGCACAACAACCTTCAAAAACACATTTACTGACAGGACCAAAAAGTTGGTGCATGCCGTGCATGGGAAAACGAGGTTGTCAAAAGCATGTTTACAAAGGACCAAAAAGTTGGTGCATGCGTACATGGGAGAATGAGGTTGTCAAAAGCATGTTTACAAAGGACCAAGAAAGTTGGTGCATTGTACATGGGAGAATGAGGTTGTCAAAAGCATGTTTACAAAGGACCAAGAAAGTTGGTGCATGCGTACATGGGAGAATGAGGTTGTCAAAAGCATGTTTACAAAGGACCAAGAAAGTTGGTCCGTCGTAGATGGGAAACTTACTGTTTTTTTTAAGTTTGGTCCGGCGCCAAAGCGAAACTTACTGTTTCTTGTCAAATTGTCAAAACACATGAACAAACACATTTTTGCAAATTCAATTCTAAGCCAATTTTTCAGCACATGATTTCACACAGCGAAATTAAAAAACCCTAAAAAAAATTTAAAAGTGCTACAGTACCCTATAATTTCGGCGAAATCTCGGTGAAATGGACCGAAATCTCAGTTTTTTGACCGAGATTTGAATTTTTTTGCACCGGATTTGACCGAATTGGATTCTTCACCTCATTTCCCATGTGGGACAGTCGGTAGATCATAATTCTAGTGAAATTGAAAAAACCCTAAAAAATTCAAAGTCCGAGATCTCGTTGAATCTCGTCGAAATCTCGATGAAATGGGCCGAAATCTCGGTGAAATGGACCGACATTTGATTAAAACTTGACCGGATTTAAATTTTGGTTTTTGTATTTCGTTTGGATTTCTTCCGAAATAACGAGATCTCGGCGAAATTTCAGATTTTAGTAGGTGACGAGATTTAATCCAAAATGAAATTTGAAACCCTGGGGCAGACGTGCCAGCCGGCGTCTTCGTGGAAGAACTTCTCAAGCCCTCAGCCACATTACGCCAAAGAGACAAGGGAGCATCCCTCCCAGCTGACGTAGAGGTGTTGGTCATCAGCACCGACTGGACAAGACCCTACTTAGATTACCTGGTAAAAGATGAACTCCCAGAAGACCGCACCGAAGCAAAGCACATCATGCATAGGAGCAAAAGCTACACAGTCATCGAGGGAGAACTTTTCCGGAAAAGTGCCTCTGTAATGCTCAGACGCTGCATCTCGGAGCAAGAAGGAAAGGACCTCCTCAAAGAAATCCACTCGGGAGTTTGCGGACACCACGCAGCCTCAAGAACCCTGGTCGGAAAAGCTTACCGCCAAGGATTCTTCTGGCCGACTGCAGTAACGGACGCAGAGGGCATCGTTTGTACCTGTGAAGGCTGCCAATTCTTCTCTCAGCAAATCCACATGCCGGCTCAAGAGTTGCAGACAATACCGATCACTTGGCCATTCGCAGCTTGGGGGCTGGACATGTTAGGACCACTGAAAAAAGCACAAGGATGATTTACACATCTTTTTATCACTATTGATAAGTTCACCAAGTGGATTGAAGCCAAACTAGTCGCCGCCATAACAGCAGCAAAAGCCAAGGACTTCTTCCAAAGCATTGTGGTTCACTTCGGCAAGCCAAACAGAATCATCACTGACAACGGCACCCAATTCAAAGGAGAAGAATTCCAGGATTGGTGCGAGGAACTAGGAATTAAAATCTGCTTTGCTTCCGTGGCATACCCACGGAGCAACGGCCAGGTCGAGCGAGCGAACGGCATGGTGCTTCAAGGACTGAAAGAAAGGATCTTCGATCGCCTTAATCCATATGCCACCTGATGGGTGAAAGAAAGGATCTTCGGGCAACCGGGCAGTCCCCCTTTTTCCAGGTATATGGGTCTGAGGCGGTCCTACCTACCGAGCTGAAATTCGGGTCCCCAAGGATTCGGAACCACAACGAAGCTAAGACAAAAGAAAGCAGATTGGACGACCTCGACCGGTTGGAAGAAGCAAGGGATGTAGCTGCAATCCGATCGGCCCGATATCTCCAAGGCCTGTGCCGCTATCACAACCGCAATATTAGGGGTCGCGCTTTCTCCAAAGGAGATCTGGTTCTAAGAAAAAATCAGAAAAGCGAGCACAAGCTTTCCCCAAGCTGGGAGGGTCCCTATATTGTCGATGAAGAGGTACGACCGGGAACTTATCGGCTTAAACGAGAAGACGAAGCCATCATCAGCAACACCTGGAACATAGAACAACTACATTGTTTCTACGCTTAAGTCTTGTATTCTAATTACATCATTTTTAAATGAAATATTTCATGAATTTCATGAGCACTCCTTTTCCTTAAGGCGCTGGCAAAAACTTCCAAGCACGTGTAAATCCTAGCCCATGAAAACGCAAAACCGTACACGATCAAGCCCGAGTCCCCCGCAAGAAGTTCCTAGGAAGAAAAACAACTAGCAAACTACTGGCACTCGGGGGCTGGGCATCGTCGGGCGGAACACGTAAATGACTAAGGGTGCGGTGTTTGGATGAATTCAAAAAAACCCATGCTGAATAAAAAAAAGGGGATGAACACAAGATAATTCGAGAGGAATATATCATTTCATTCCATTTCTTTTTTCAATACATATATATATACAAAAAATGGGGGGTGGAAGCTGGAGGTCCAGCAGCACCTTTCGCTCAAACTTCACCGTAACGCACCCGCCTGACCGCCTCAATGAGGGCGTCCCGCACCTTAAAGAGGCGAGGGACGACCTCAAGAAGGGCATCCACGGCGGCGGCGGCGTGCTCGACGGTCGCCCTCTCCATCGTTGCCTCGATTGCCCTCCAGGTCACTTCGTGGGGTAGCCCCAGGTACCATGGGAAAGGGAGGTCCGCCATGGCAGAAGAAGAAAGACGCGGGAGGTGTATCCACAACAGGCTTCTCCCAACCCCTCTTATACGAAGAGGCGCGGAAGACGAAGCGCACAGGATTAAAGGAAGGGGCGGGAAGCCAGAACGACTCAATAGCAGTCCCAAGGCAAGTTTGAACCAGCCGCACAAGCAGTACGACGAAAACAGCCCGGTGATGTCATAATCCCCCCCCCACTTTTAATTACTCTATTTTTTGCCTTACGACCTAGTTGGCTCCCAACTAGGCAGTAAGCTGGGGGCTACACTTAATAAGTGCACGTTTGCACGTGCATCAGTCCCCTATTTAGATCACTCGGCCTAACGGTCGTAACACTTAATAAGTGCACGCTAAATGCTCCCGCAAGTGGTTTCTCCTTAACTCTAGGGGCAACCAAAAAAGCACTCGGGCAGCAAAGCAGTCGGGCTAAAGCACTCGGACAACGCTCCCAGTCGGAAGAAGTGCCACGACGACAGCCCGTGGAGCACTCCAGAACCTCACCACTAGGACGAACGGCGGTCGGACGACTTCCTAGTCGGACAAATCAGCAAGCAGCCAACACGCCAAAAGATGTGAGGGCAAAACAAAAATTCACATTCATCCTCACAAAGTTCATATGTACGCCCGCGCAGGATCCAAGCAAAGGTTCTCTGCTAAAGCTTCTGAGACACTCTCAACTTCCCTTAGAAGGACAATAGCCTGCTCGTCATCCACGGTACAGGCGAAACCTTCCTTGACGGCCTCAAGCTCCACCCGGGGGTACAACGACTTCACGATCGCCAACGCTTGGTTGGAGCTCATAATCGTCGTTTTCCGCACGTGGGCCCTAAGCCTCTCGGGGGCTGCTTGCAAACGCGGAAGAACCTAGCTCCCGCTACTCGGATCGCCATGGTGCAGGAAGGCCAGCACTGATTCCGAAGCTTGTCGAAAGGCCGAGCACAGCGTGTTAGCATGCTGGATCCTTCCTTCAAGATCGTCGGATTGTGCCCGCACCGTTCTCCTGTACTCTTCAAACAAGGGCAGGTCAATGTCCTAGAGCGTCCCACAACCCGACAAAGCAAGAAGACAAAAAACCAGATGCGAACCTTCAAGCTCCCTCGACAGCCTCTCCTGCTCAGGCTTGGCCTGGCACTCCTGGTCCTTTGCTCCTCGAAGCCTCTCCTCCGAAGCACAGAATCGTGCCTCCAGGTCCTTGCACCGTTCTTTCAAGGCCGCAAACTGCTCCCGAAGTCGCGTGTAAGCTGTGTCCCTAATTGCGGAGGCCAGGCAAGGTCAGAAACAGAAACAAGAAGACGGTAAAGGTCAGACGCACAAGAGGAGAACTCGCCTCAGAGGGAGCCCGGCGCGTCCAACTTCTCCAAACGAAGAGACTGAACTTCGTCCCAAGCCATTGCAGTTCCTGGGAACGCTCATTCCGGACCTCCGCTAACTCGTCCCTATGTTCCTGGCTCGTCTTGATGGAAGGAAGGATACGACGCAAGAAGTCAGTCTTCTTCCTCAAGCGGCCTCCTAAGGACTAAAGGCGGCAGAAGAGAAATTAATGAGCGTCCCGGGGAAAGCAAAGGCGCAGAAGAGAGCTACAAGTCTACCTGGATTAGTCGGGAACACCGCATAGAGTATTCATGGAGATCCTCCACCTCCTACTCTTTAGCAGTAACATCGAAGGTATCCCACTCTTCCTCCTCACTGTCCCAGGTGCCCAACATGAGGGAAGGCTTGGCGCGGGGGGGCGGGCACAGGATCTCTTCCACTGGGAGGGAGGCACACTCGGTCGACCCCTGCACCTCTCCACTCGCCGATGGCGGCAAACAGTCCGAGGCGGAGCCACCCCGGATGCAACCTCGGCACACTCTGAGGCGGCTGCGCCCGAAGAAGATAGCCCATCCTGACTGAGGACATCCCTGGGGCCAAGACCCTGGGGAGTCTCGGTCGACACCATGGTAGGAACATCATCCGACGGCCTCCTGACATACAAAAGAAGAGGGTCAAAGACCCACATCAACAAACCAACAAGAAACGACAGGAGAAACAAACCAAGGAAATACCGAGTGGACTGCTTTATCTTCAGCCTCGGCCCGCACCAGGCAAACGAGCCACTGCCAGAAAGAACGGACTCCGGGACCGTCTCCCGGGTGAAAAGATGAGAAAGTTGCCTAGAGGGGAGGGGTGAATAGGCAATTTAAATTTAAAACTAAATTCTTCGCAGCGGAAAGAGTATCGGAACTTCCGGTATTGTATCAGAACTTCCGACTATATCGGAACTTCCGGTATATGTTCGGAATGTCCGATAGACTTTAACTTAGAGAATAAATGTAGGCCCCCGGATCGGCTATCCGGAGTCCTCTGTGTATTTCTGTACTAGTCCCAGATCAGTAGCTAGTACACACAGTCAAAAGTGATGAATCAACAACCATATCACGAATACATATAATTGAATAAGAATAATACCGAATAAAAGCAAAGACCTTATGGTCAAGGTTTACCATTACGGCTGAGCAGTGAACAACTTGAACAACTGCAGCGGAAGACGGAAACACCAGGCGACCCATCCAAATGCCCATAGGCAATCGAGTGGAGAACGCACCCTAGTCGATGGAAATCTTTAACAGCTTCTTTCACTTCTGAGAGAGGATTAGAATGTAGCACGTGAGTACATAAAGTACTCAGCAAGTCTGGGAAATTATGCATAATGTAGGCTATCCAAGGATGGCTTGATATGGTTTATTTGCACAAAGCCAAGTTTCATCAAATCATACTTGTTAATAATTTTCACAAAGCATATTTGAGCAATTCTTTTTAATAATTGAATTATGTAATATTGTAGTGAAGGTTCTAACCACCACTCACTAATATACAGGCTCTATCCACCACATCTCAACAAAATCAGGGTTCCATCCAATCACATGGCTCTTTCCGCCAGGGTTCACAAAATCAGGTTCCTTCCACCTACCTGGCTTTAGCCGCTGAAGCACACCCGAGAGTTCTAACCACTCCCGGATCCCAAAACGAAACATTGTTTAGTTTGAAACCAAAACCAAAGTTTACGATGAAAGCATTCAGCAAGCTGTGCCTTTGACCGTAGGCACGGCTATTCGAATAGTTTTAACTCTGCAGAGGTTGTACAGCTTTACCCACAAGACATGATATTCCCTTAGTGCCATGCAATTAGCACACTTCCTTAGGTGTGCCTGGCGGGATATCATGACAAGGCCTTTACAGTGTATACGCCTAACTCGACTCACCGGCGAGGTTTCACCATTGTTAGGGTTATTTCCACCAGTCTGAAGCCCCCTCTTTGCGCCAGTGTGAGAAAAACAACAACAACAACAACAATGCCTCCTTCCGGCTCTCACACAACAACCGAGTGGTGAGTCTAAGTTAGGTTTCTACAAATTATTCAGCCAGGTCGTACCATTATAGACATGTGGTTGTACGGTTATGCTTAGAATGGAGACAGTCATAAGCGTCGGTCCTTAATTGATTTGGGGCGGTACTTGCACAAAAGAACCAAGGCTTGGTCCGCTTCCACCCGACATTCCATGCCGCCCAAGTCGAAATCATTTTTCATTTTATTTTTATTTTGTAAACCATTGGCAATACTCCTTGCCTATAACTTCCAATACAAGTTTTCAAGAGATAATTGAAAGTCCCACCCATAGGTGAATATTGACCGATAGCGAGGCTAAGCATTTCTACCGTACTATTCTATTCCACCAATAGTTTATTTTATAAAATACAAATCTCGTGGTTTGATGACAATCCTTATAACCAATTCTGTAATCTCAATAATCATTAAATTGTCCTAATGGTACAATCCGATGAATAATCCGATTCAATGTAGCATCCATCAAGTATTGAGTATATCATGGTAATATTCTAACTCTCAAAATCATATTAAACCCCAATCAGGTGTGTCTATTTCCCTTGAATTATGACTTGTATTAATGATTTAATCATCATTCTTATAGCGATCACTCTTGTCATCCACAAAGAATATTTCACAAAATCATCTACTAAACCACCGAGAATACTTCACAATAGCACCTCTAATTATCCAGGATACAATCCACCGATAATACTTCATAGCATCATGTATTTAGTCCTTCACATAATCACCTCTAAATTATCTATTTTAATCCACCAAAATACGCAATAATATCATTTACTAAACCACCAAACATTCTGGACTATTCACATTATCCCTGAATGATTATCGTATAGTATTCTTGTTAAAATCCACCGAAATATAATTCACCACTTATTCTATTTGATCTATAAATATGACTCAATAACATTTATTTACTTTCACCGACTATCATTCCTAACATCATACATCTTCCAACATTCTCCCAATCCACCGAAATATATGGACTACCATTCATAGATCGATTTTATGGTTACAAGCCCCACATCAACTCTAATATTCATCTAACTCCAATTTTGCATTTCACCCCAATCCATACTCATTATGTTGTGAACTACTATCACGATCCAACTCCTCAACATTTAAATGATTACCACCATAGATCAATTTCATAATAACAATCCTCACATTATCACTAATATTCATCCGTCTCCAAATTACATTCCTCCCGATTTGCTCTATTCAAACTATCTTCCAAAAAGTCATTTTCCCCATCAAAAATGTATTTTATTAAAAATACTTATTATGGTGGATCCCTGTTCTAGGGCGACAAAGGGTCATAGCTAGCAAATCTCAAGGAGGTATAAACAACCGGTATAACTACAACTTAACGTTTAACATCATCGTTTTATGTAAATAGCAATGCAATTTGTAAAACATGGTAAAACATTTATAAATTGTAGGATCAACATGCGTCAAGGAGACTTGCCTCGGTCGCAGAGGAGTTGTCGAACTCGAGAAGTCCGGCGGCGGGGTCGGCGGTCGCGTCGGAGCCCTCGACTACGCGCAAAACACGGCAACAAATAAATAAAATCTAAAAATTATAAAACTTATACTGGCAGGTAGGTATTGAATTTATAAGAATTTAGAAATTTGAATGAGATCAAACGGAGTTCGGACGGAGAAGTTATGAGCTTCCGAAGTTTGAAATTTGAGAAATTGGAACATCGAGAATATTCTCGGAATATTCCAAGTTGGACGGGGTCAAAGGTTGACTGCAGACTTTGACTTGGACTAGGCTTAGACTCTATGGCAAGTGGGGCCAAGATGTCATACTAATGTTCTTCTTCAACCTTGCTCTTTGCCATGGAAGAATAGAGGATGGGAAGGGGCAAGGGCGCCGGCCAGGGGGGGCTCCGGCGAGTAGCCGGGCGGCGGCGTCTTTGGCAGTGGCGCCGAGGAGCGGGGCCGGCGGCGAGGTGGCGGCCGCTTGGCGCGATGGCGCGTCGGTCGCTCAGCGGCGCGCCATGGCGGCGGCGCGCCAGCGCCATATGGCGGCGGCAGCCGGCGAAGGGGCGGCGAGGGCGGCGGTGACTCACAGCGAGCCAGGCCAGGTCAGTAGGACCGGGAGCGGCGAGGCGGCGCTCCACGCGCAGCCGGGCGCGGCGGCGCAGAGGGGCGCAGCGGCAGCGCGGCGGCGGCAGGGCACGGAGTGGCGGGTGGTGGCGTGTAGCCGGCCGGCCGATGGCGGGGCGCATGGGCCCAAGTCCACCCACACACGCAGGGAGCTCCATCCAAAGCAACAGAGAAAAACAAAATGGCAGAGGACATGCCTAACCCCAAATAAAATCGATTTCTCCACCATTTTTGCATGGAATCGATCCAAACAAAAGCCTAGAATCAATAGATAACATCTTTAGGGACCTAGAGGAGGAAGGAATTGAGTTGATTCTCACCGGAGAGGATGAATTCGACGATGAACGGAGTTGCGGCCGAAACAACGAAAACTTGAAATTCGTCGCCCACACTTGATAGAACCTAAAATTGATTGTTAGATGAGCTTCTAGACTACCTCACGATCACAAGGAACCAAGGAACAAGAAGAAAAGCTCACCGGACAAGAAGATACAAGTATGAACACGAAGAACACGAAGAACGTCTCGTTTTCGTCGGTTTTCTCGATCTCACGGAAGAATGAGGAGGAGAGGCTAAAGGAGGGCTATACCACCGGAAATAGGATTCTTATACGGAGAGATGAGAGGTGGAATCGCGTCGTTTGGAGTTGAAACGGCAAAGTTATGAACAATCAAAGCCATTTCAGTTTCTTGCAAACTGCACGCATTCCAGTGCAAGTTAGGGCGGGAGACCATCGGGAATGGAAGGGTCTCGTTCATATGAATCCAACGGATCCGGCCGTTCGCGATTTGGAGCATTATTGCAAGAGTTATGAGTGTTTGAATCCATGGAGGAGAGAAGGGAGCTCTCTGTTCTTCCTCTGGACAGAACCATCGAACGGGAAGATGAACAGTGCTACGTGCTACAGTAACACGACGCTACAGTACCCCCATGCTACAATACCCACCACGTGGCAAGCTCCGGTTGGTTCTCTTTTACGTGAATTATTCGCCCTAGAGAAAAATAAGGAAAAATGGCCTAAAAATTCCGGAAAAATTCCTAGAGCCATTTTAGAATATTTGGGAGCCAATGGAGTTGGTTTGGTTGAATTTGGATGAAATTTGCGGAATTGAATATTCAGGTGCGAATCGTAGGCATTAAACAAAAGCCGCGCGAGATAAAATAGGAACGGAGGTCCAAAAATCCGGGGAAAGGTTCCTAAAATCATTTCGGAATATTTGGAACATTTTAGAAGTGGTTTGGAGATTTTTGGAGCATTTTTGGACTCGGGTGAATTTTCGGGTACCGGCGGGACTGGAAAATCCGATTTTTCGACCGGGAGGGAATTAATTCCCGATTTTGGATAGGAATGGATGCCAGGTTAATATAAACACCAAGGAAAATCCAAACTTTGAATTTACTTTATTTAAATTAGGTTTTTCTCCAGAAAGCGAAAACTAGGGTGTTACAATAAACTACTTGAAGAAATAAGCTTTAGGAACAATCTAAGAAGCAATGACAAACAATATGACAAGTAGGAAAGCAGGATTTGTTCCCGGAGTTCGGATTCTTGAGAAAATCCTACGTCTCCGTTGAGGAAGCTCCAAAGAGCCGGGTCTTTTCCAACCCTTTCCTCCCAAACCTCGGTCGCACTTGAGGTTTGGTTTCACTATTGGTTCCTTTCCTTTCGGAGGCGGAGCCGGCCTTCATAAACTTCCCATGGCTTCCCACAAACGTCGGAAGCTCGTGAGCGACGCCTAGCTGTCTAGGAGTCCTTCAACCTCCAAGAGAAATGAGTGCGTTTGACTCTTGGTCTTGGAGATGCTCTTTGGTGCTCAAGATGAATGAATCTTTCTTTTTCTTTAGCTCACAACCACACTAGATTTCCTCACACACTAGATGATCACTAAGATCAAGGAGGAGGGCTCAAGAAGGCTCTAGGGTGTGCTCAAGGTGCTCAAGTGTTCAGCCAAACTGAATTGAGTAACCCTCTAAAGGGAGAGGAGGGGGTATATATAGTTTTGGTTCAAAACTAGCCGTTACCCCCGCACTCAGCCACACATTAGACTGTCCGATCCCAACATCGGAATGTCCGATGAGTGCAAACAACCAGAATTGGAACAGCTTCCAATGGTCGAAAACCACAAGCATCCACTACTACAGAATGACACATTACTATCGCTTCATCTGTGTCGGTTTTAAACTTTTGACTTCAGAACCGATTGTGATAAGTATATTCCATTTGGAAATCTTGGTAACAGGTTATCACAATCGGTTCTGAGAGGGAACCGATTGTGATACGATAATAATCCCAATCGGTTCTAGATAAGAACCGATTGTGATAATAATTTTGTTATCACAATCGGTTTTTATCTAGTACCGATTGTAATGAGTAGGTATTAGCACAATCGGTTTTGGGAAGAAACCGATTGTCCTGAGCACAGGGGTTATCACAATCAGTTCTTTTCCAGAACCGATTGTAATGAAAAGGTATTATCATAATCGGTTTTGGGAAGAAACCGATTGTGATGAGCACAGAGGTTATCACAATCAGTTCTTTTCCAGAACCGATTGTGATAATTTTTTGGCAACAGAATGCCCCAGTTCCATTAGGTGAACCAAGAACAGTTCAACAAAAACATAGTTTTTGTGAGATCCTCCACTCACACATTTCCCCTTCAGGGAACAAGAAAAAAACAAACTCCAACACAGACCGCTCTGCTAGAATCCCAACACAGACCTCATCTACCCTTCATTCATGCTTTAATATTTGTGCAACTTGTTTTTTCGGACG
The DNA here is from genome assembly GCA_036346355.1 of Rhipidocladum racemiflorum. Lineage (NCBI taxonomy): Eukaryota > Viridiplantae > Streptophyta > Magnoliopsida > Poales > Poaceae > Rhipidocladum > Rhipidocladum racemiflorum. Next base: position 1,611,909 of record CM070569.1, on the reverse strand, counting down.
ATGAACAAGATCAGCTCTGCTAGAATCCCAACTCGTGGTTCAACTCTCAGACAATTTATATAGACACATGTAGTGATGCAAATTATATATAACATTATAGTAGCATGCATGCAGCAGATAATAATAATATATATACCATTCCACACATTATACTTTTTTATCAATAGGACATGAAACATTTGATGCCCCAGTTCCATTCAATGAAACTGAGAATAGTTATAACATTTTGGCGAAATTACAGAGCATCAAAACATCAAAACACCCAGACCACAAAGGACAACTTACATAACATCAGGATCTCCCAGCTCTATACCATCAGCCAAAAAAACGAACTAAAGCATAGTTCTCTCCAAAATCAACCATTGCTCACCAGACAACGGCTGCCCCTAGTAGAAAGAAACAATCCACACAAAACATAACAGAGACTCTAATAGACATATTGCTGATCAATCTTGCTTTCAATGTCGTCCAAGAACTTGTCGATGCACTTGAGGAAACCACCGGTTATAATCTGACCACCATGTAGTAACCATGCCCATGTATGCATTCAGGTTGTTTCCTTCAGAAGAAGCATCAGTGCTTTACCTTGAGGCTTGTTATTGCAGTTGCATTTTGACTTGGAACAACAGAACATTAGAAAGATACAATCCACAAAAATATAAAAGAGACTCAAAATAGATCAGAAGGCAAATTAATAGGCTTCATCTGCACTCCAACAACCCTCTAGTTTTTGTTCTCCATCAAGTCTTCCACACATTGTACGTACTTCATTACAATATATCACCACATCCATTGTTTATAATTATTAAACATATAAAGGGACTGCATTACAGCTAATATATTAAATTTACCACTCGCGGCTCTCGCCCGAGTCACCCGAGTCGCCAGAGTCGGTGTCGCTGGAGACTACGCGGACTAGTGGTGGTTCATCCTCCGATGATGAACCCGATCTAGACGAGGCGCCGGTCCCTATGGTGATCGGCGCGTAGTACTCCTCCTCCTTCTTCTCCTCCTCGTCCTCCTCCTCATCGTCGTCGTCCTCCTCCTCCTCCTCGTCGTCGTCGTCGTCTTGATCGCCATCTCTGGGGCGCTTCCTGCTGGCTTTGGAGGCGCCCGGATGGGGTGAGGCGCCGGGAGGGACGTTGGGAGACAGGTGGGGCGCCGGCGCCACGCTGGAGTGAGGCGCCGGAGGCTGAGGCGGCGCTGCCGGCGGTGGTGAGGACGCTGGAGGATCGTACGATGACTCCACGGAGGAGTTAGACCTTGCCGGAGAAGGAGGCGCTGCCATTGCTGCGGTCGAAAGGAGAAGTCAGACCTTGCAGAGAAGAAAGGAGCTATATGAAAGAGAAGAAAGGAGCTATATGGAAGAGCTATATGAAAGAGAAGAAAGGAGAGCCATTGCTGCCATTGCCGGAGGAGTCAGACCTTGCAGAGAAGAAAGGAGCTATATGGAACGCGATCAGACCTTGGAAGAGTACTACCGATGATCAGGAGCTATATGAAAGGAGTTATATGGAACGCGATCGATCACAATTGGTAGCTATGTTTGAACGGTCAAATTGGCGGGGAAGACGAGGGGGTGCATTAATATCCGTGTCGGTTCTTATCCAGAACCGACTGTGATGACTTATGTTATTGCAGTCGGTTCTTTTTGAGAACCGACACCGATACATTATCTGTGTCGGTTCTATAAAGAAACCGACAGTGTTGAGGATCCAAATTATCACAGTCGGTTTTACATATAAGCGACGGTGATAACTAATTAATCACAAACGGTTCTTCAATAGAACCGATTGTGATGAGGTTCGCTAGGTTTCATATATATGTACCGTCTGGACTCGGGATGAACTCATTAACTCTCGTCGAGTTGGTTCGCTAGGCGATTTCTCTATTTTCCTGCCTAGCTTACTTGTGGCTTTATTCAAAAGGTGGGCCCCATTCCTTCGAATCCCTTCAATTTTGTATTAATGTACATTATTCGATTTTGATTTGGTGTCATTAGCAGAGTGAATGGTCGAGAAATTAGATCGTGGAGGAGATCAGTGCATTGAAGGTTAAAGTTAATTGAAACCCTAGCTAGCTTGATCAGGAGCTAGATTTCCCCTCATTTGTGGTTTTCCTCGAAAGGTGACCAGCATTAATTCTTAGAAATCCCTTCAATATTGCAGTAGGACTTAAGTTAATTTTTTTATTTGGTGAATGTGTACATTACATGTCATAATTGTTTCAATATAATTAATATGATCAATTATATAGTAGTTAATTAGGCTGCGTAACCTATGCGTCTCCCGTTCGAGGGTGCTTGTTTATAAGTATGCTAAAAAGGCATATTTATAAATAAGCGATCTCAATTGTCCACATTTTTGATAGTTCGAGGATATGTGGCTGGGCAAGTTCTTGTTGCTGTTGTACAAACTCTAGAGAAAGTTTCAAGAAGATCTCCTCAAGCAGTGTTCTCCGAATACACATCCTCTTGACATGTTGTCGATACGTGTATTTGGAGAACAAATGAGATGTCACTAAATTTTCTCTAAAGTTTGTACAACATCTTAGGAACTTGTTCGAACCACATATCCTCGAATGGGATTAGGACCTAACCTAATTAGAGATTAGGAGTCATTGTTGGTACGTACGTACTTAGTCGGTCTACAGATATACGTTTCTTTAAGATCATTCAACAAAAAACTTTGTTTTTGGGTTCAACCTTTCTTTTATTTCATTGATTAGGGCATTATTAATTTATTGTTTGCGGTTTACTTGTAGATGGACCGTGAAGAATGGATGTATCAAAAAAGCCGTGTGAGTGCTGAATTTCAGAGGGGAGTTAAGGATTTCATAAGAATTGCAGAAGTGGATATGGTTATGAGGGGTGTAAAGTTCATATATTGTCCTTGTATTGATTGCACCAATCTCAGGAGATTTAACAACTCAGCTCAAATTGAAGGGCATTTGATTCGACGTGGCTTCGTGAGGAATTACACGTGTTGGATCCGTCATGGGGAGATAGGTAGTACCTCTGTGCTATGCAACGAAGACATGCTGGAAGCCGATCACGAGTTGGAGCGTGATATGTTTGATGAGGATAATTTAGATCAAATGTTGCGGGATGTGGAGGGAAATTACACGGAAAGAGAGTTCGAAAAATTTAAAAGCTTGATGGATGACGATGCCAAACCATTGTTTTCAGGTTGCAAAGGGGAATACACCAAGTTGGGTTCGGTCCTTGCATTGTTTGAACTGAAGGCAAAACACCGCTGGACAGATACAAGTTTCAATGCACTTTTAATACTTCTATCGGATATGCTTCCAGAGGGAAACGAGTTGCCAACAAGTATTTATGAAGCGAAGAAGCTATTATGTCCCATGGGAATGGAAATAGAAAGGATACATGCATGTCCAAATGATTGCATACTGTACCGCAACATCCATAAGGAATCACAAGATTTGTCCGGGGCTTGTGGTGTACCCCGATACAAACAAAATGAGAAGCGTAATGACAAGAAGCGTAAGAACCGAATTGACGACGGTGAAGATGTGAAAAAAGGGGCACCAGCCAAGGTGTTGTGGTATTTGCCCATCATTCCCCGTTTAGAGCGGTTCTTTGCAAATCCCAAAGAGGCAAAATTGTTGCGTTGGCATTATGAATCTCGAAAGGAAGATGGCAAGTTGAGACATCCCGCTGATTCGGCTCAATGGAGAAACATTAATTGGCAACATGAGGAGTTTGGTGCCGAGATGAGGAACATAAGATTTGGATTGAGTACGGATGGTATGAATCCGTTTGGTAATATGAGCAGTCGACACAGTACTTGGCCAGTTTTGTTGTGTATCTACAATTTGCCTCATTGGTTATGCATGAAGCGGAAGTATATCATGATGTCATTGCTAATCTCAGGACCCAAATAACCGGGTAATGATATTGATGTGTACCTATCACCACTAATTGAGGATTTGGTAAAATTGTGGAATGTGGGGGTTGAGGTGTGGGATGCATACAAAAGAGAGAACTTCACCCTACGGGCTATGATATTTTGCACCATAAATGATTTTCCAAATTTCTTGGTAATTTGGCGGGCTATAGCACGAAGGAGCCAAAGCTTGTCCAATTTGTGAAGAGGACACTGATAGCTTGTGGTCAGCTGACCGAGGAAAACGGTGTACATGGGTCACCGTGAGGTTTCTACCCAAGTCATCGATATCGTAAGATGGATGACAAATTTGATGGAAAGAGGGAAGTTCGTGCAGCCCGCAACCTATGACTGGAAGGCAAATATATTCACGCCAGAGGATATCGATGTTCAAGATGGTACGAGCCGTAAATCTGTTCGTCCCAGGACCATTTGGAAAAAGAAGTCGATATTTTGGGACTTACCATATTGGAAGGAGTTAGATGTCCGTCAATGTATTGATGTCATGCACGTTGAGAAAAATGTTTGTGATAATTTGGTAGGCATCCCGCTGAACATACCGGGAAGACCAAGGATGGTGTGAATGCTCGCCGCGATATGACCTACATGGGGATCAGGCCCAAGCTTGCAAGTGATGGAGGAGGATGGAAAAGGGCCGTACATCCTCGCCGCATGCTACACCTTATCCAAGAAAGAGAAAGAAGACCTCTGCAAGTGTCTCCACGATATTAAAGTTCCATCGGGCTACTCCGCAAAACATTAAGAAGCTTGTGTCTATGGATGATTTGAAGTTGTTCTAAGATGAAGTCCCACGATCGTCATGTCTTGATGACCCAAATGCTCCTGTTGCATTCGTAAATATCCTACCGTATGACGCCAGGTTGGCAATCACGGCTATGCTATTTCTTCAATGCAATTTCATGCAAGGTTATTGATCCCGATATACTCGGACAACTTACAGAGTGAGGTGGTGCGCTCTTTGTCGCCTTGAGATGCATTTCCCCGTCGTTCTTCGACGCCATGGTCCACCTCGTTGTTCACCTTGTTAGAGAGATTAAGATTTGTGGACCCGCATTCCTGCGTTACATGTATCCGCTCGAGAGGTACATGGGTATATTAAAGTCATACATGAGGAATAGGTCAAGCCTGAGGGTAGTATTATTGAAGGTTATGGGACTCAAGAGGTTATTGAGTTCATGTGGACTATCTAGGTAAGAGACAACCGATTGGTGTTCCTATATCTCGTCATGTGGGCAGACTTGGTGGCAAAGGAACCATTGGGTCAAATCTAATGAGCCCACAATTTGATATGTACTGTAAAGCGCATTTCACGCCTTGCAACACAAATACAGAAAGTTCATCCATACATCCTACAAAGACAAGTTGATATTACGAAGAGAATCCACTTATGGATGAGCTTTCCATCACACGAGAACACAACGATCGATTCCTCGATGGTTCAAAGAAAAGGTGAAGGTCTCCGTTAGTACCGAGGATGTCAAATGGTTGGTCGACGGACCAAGATTTAATATACGTACATGGCAAGGTTACAATATTAATGGCTACACATTTTATAATGAAAGTTAAGATGCAAAGAGTACAAAGGCAAAACAAAGGTGTGAGCATAGATGCTTTGTCCGATGATCACTCAATTAGAGGATCCCCAACCGCAATGAATCTGTTACTACGGGATGATCAAGAAATATGGGAGCTCGACTACGGAATATACCAAGTTCCATTGTTCCAATGTAAGTGGGTGAGACTTCCTCACGGAGTTAAGGTCGACAAGACAGGTTTTACAATTGTTGATCTGAATAGATCGCCTACAGAGATGAACCGCTCGTCCTCGCAGCAAGCAACTCAAGTTTTCTACGTGCGTGATCCGGCCAATCCGAGGTTGCACGTCGTACTTCATGGCAAGAGGAGGATTGTTGGAGTTGAAAATGTCGTAGATGAAGAAGAGTACAACCAATTTGATGAAACACCTCCGCTTGTAGATGGGGCATGTCTTAGCGGTGACGACGGCACACATGGAACACATTACATGCGTGTAGATCATCAAGAAGGGTTGTATTTTAAATAAATTAAGTTGTAAGAATTCCTGTATAATGTAGCATTTTGTAGAATATATATGTCAAATGGATCTTATAGTATTGCAAATTTGAAAATATTTGACTTTTCGACTCTTTTGAATGAAGACTCGCTTTTAAAAAATTAGAAATTGGATCATAGTCATCACAATCGGTTCGTTTAGGAAACCGACACGTATAGTATATATTGCGATCGGTTTTTTATAGAACCGACACGTATAGGGAACATATTGCGATCAGTTGTTTCACAGTAACCGACACGTATAGGGAACATATTGCGATCGGTTGTTAGAAAGAACCGACACATATAGTGTACATATTATGACGGTTGTTTTGAAGAACCGACACGTATAGTAAATATTGCGATCGGTCTCTTTGGTTAACCGACCGTGATAAAACCTAGCATTTTCATTTCAGCGCAAGAACTCAGTTCATTTCGGCGCAAGACTGATTTCGCTTTCAATTCATTCCACAACCCTAGCTCGACCACCTCCCCACCGGCGCCTCCCCCTCCGGCTCCTCCCCCCCGGCGCCTCCCCCATCGGCGGGTACCCCTCCGGCGCCTCCCCCTCCGGCTCCTCCCACACCCCCCGGCTCCTCCCCCATCGGCGGGTACCCCGTGGGCGCCTCCCCCCATCGGCGCCTCCCCCTCCGACTCCTCCCCTCCATCGGCGCGTCCCCCATCGGCTCCTCCCCCATTGCCGACTTTCGGCCAGACCGTAAGAACTATCGTCTTGTGGGCTGTAATTGGTTGTAAATAGCTCGATGATGATTGCTTCAAAATGAGGCTTGATTAATCTGATCATTAAAGGAACTTGCTAGACCTAGAACAAGACCGCTCTTAGTCGACAATTTGGTGCCACTTGCTCTTAATGCATTGTTCTAGGGTCGAGCAAAGGTCAGGCTTATTCCTTTATGCTCTTAGTCGACGATTTGGTGGCACTTGCTCTTAATGCATTGTGGTACGGTTAGAGCAAAGTGCTATATTCATTCTGCGCTATGTCAGACTTGTTGTTTTCTCTCGTATAGAGCGATCTTTGTTCTAGGGTTGTAATCCTGAAATTTTCAGATGTAATAGCCGGTGATATATTGGCCATCTAGAAGTTGGTTGGCTAATTAATTTAGCAACCCTTCTATAGCAATCTGAGAGCAATCCACCTCGGCTAATTAATTTAGCAACCCTTCTATAGTAATTTCCTTGCATTATATTCTCATTGCAATTTCCTAAGCTTGTAACACATGCTATATTATCGCACTTTATTATCGAGTTTAGTTGCGTAACCTATGCGTCTCCCATTCGAGGGTGCTTGTTTATAAGTATGCTAAAATGGCATATTTATAAATAAGCGTCTCGAATTATCCACGTTTTTTGGACAATTCGAGGATATGTGGCTCGGGCAAGTTCCTAAGCTGTTGTACAAACTCTAGAGAAAGTTTTGGCAGCATCTCCCTGGTGTTCTTCGAATACACACCCTCTTGACCTGTTGTCGAGACGTGTATTTGGAGAACAGCGGAGAGATGTTGCCGAAATTTTCTCTAGAGTTGTACAACAGCTTAGGAACTTGCTCGAACCACATATCCTCGAATGGGATTAGGACCTAACCTAATTAGAGATTAGGAGTCATCGTTGGTACGTACGTACTTAGTCGGTCTACAGATAGACATGTGAATTGCTTTCTATTATGTGAAATATAATCATGTCAGAAATTTGAATTGCTTTCTCTCATGAAGTTTAGGTTTGACATATATGTACTTACTTCGAAATGTCGCAAAGATAGAGCACCGGCTCAACGCCAGAGAGAGAAGAAGGTCCTGCTACCCCATCGAGGAAGGTTAGAAAGGGCAGAGGACCGAATAAAGGAGCCACAGGGAGAACGCCGCAAGTGCTCCACTTCAATGCCACGGGGGTTTGCACGGGTCCTAGCAAGTTTAAGGGACGCTACTCCTCTTTTCTCGGCCAATTGGTGAGGGAGCGAGTGCCGATCACAATTAAGGACTGGAGGAAGGAAGTGTTTACTTGGCGTAAGAACCGATCAGGGACGAAGTTAAGGGGAAATGGATTATACCAGAGGAAGATGAAATCAATGCGATACGTTACGCCTTGAAGAGAATGGGTGTGGCTTTGAGGCATTTCAGGGTGACCATGCATGCCGAGTTCGTGTTGAAAAACCGTTCTCCCTTCCAAAGGTATCCATTTGTTACTCCCGAGGTTTGGGAGGAGTTCGCAAGGATGAGGAATACGCCCGAGGCGGAGGAGCTGAGAGAGAAGAATATCACTATACAGAGGTGTAACACACACGCGCACCACCTCGGTTCCGGTGGGTATGTAGGGAAGAAGGCAGAGTGGGCGCGACTAGCGGAGGAGTGTGCAACCTCTGGGACAACGATGCCTTACTCCCACATATGCGAGGAGCGGGCACGCGACTGGGTATTAGCGAGGACGAAGAAAACCTCTGACGGTCAGATTGTCATTCCAAACCCCGCGACCGCACAGATCGTCACGACCATCGTAAGATATCTAACATAGTACATTGCATATTATATTCCCATTGTATTTTAGCAATAATTTATATTTGCGACCTGCAGGAGGAGGTAAGCCTGCAGAAAGAGCAAGGAGCATTTGAAAGCCAAGGGTCAAGGGACATCCTGTGTTCGGCAATCGGGAAGCCCGATCATAAGGGTCGGGTGCTTACCGCAGGTGCGGGGTATACGAAGAGGTCCTTCTTTGTAGAGGAGAGCGCTTCCAGTGCCAGGGCAAGATCATGGGAAGCACGTGAGGCGCGGATTAGGGCGCAGATGAAGGAGGAGTTGAAGGAGGAGTTAAAGGCTGAGATGATGGCGATGTTCTCCCAGAATCAGATTCCTCAACCATCGCCTATGCTACGCCCTAGCAGCTGCGCTTCCAATAAGGAACTCAGGCATTCCACACCTCAAGGTAATAATCTGCTTTGCACCAAAGGTACATGAGTAAGCTTAACAAAGATTATGATGAAGATGCTGATCACTACTTGCGAGGTCCTGCCAGTGCCGCCTAGTCCCGATCGACGACGGAATACACATTGAGGCTGAGCGCGGGGTTGCATTTCCAAGCAAGGAGGATGACACAGTGCATGGTATACCTTTGGGGATGGGCTACATAAGGGTGCAGGTGGACTATGTCCACGATGTTTACATGTCTCATGCCCTGGAGTTCCCCCCGAACGAAGATATCACCACTCTCGGGCAAGCACGGATGTCGTTCATCAAGTGGCCCGCGACGGGTGTCGTAGTGCAAGCACCTCCTCCTGCTACTGCTACCACTACTGCTACTACTTCTGCTACTGCTGCTACTGCTACTGCTGCTGCTGCTACTACTACTGCCACTGCTACTGCTAGTACTGGTATCAAGCTCGTGCCGCACTGCTACTATTGTTGATGCACTGCTCCTCGCTATCAATCGCTGGTACCATCGCTGCTGCTCACGCTAATCTTTGATGCTGCTTGCTCCTGCTCCTGCTCCTGCTACTACTCCTGCTGCTGCTGCTCCTGCTCCTCCTACTACTGCTGCTCCTGCTACTGCTGCACATGCTCCTGCCCCTGCTACACAACCTGCACCTCCTGCACCTACGCCTGCAGCTACAAAAGCTGGTGCGCAGGTGGTGCGCAAAAGGACTTCTACCACGCTGACGAAAGATACAAACCAGAGTTCAGAGAGTCCCTCCATGAAGAAGGCAAAGTTGTCAGAGGGCACAGAGCACCCTGATGATCACAAGCGGTACATACATGGAAAGCCCTTTCTCCCAAGCCAAGAATTGAATTCTTTGGGCTTGTTCACTCGCCACCTACATGGATGGTACATCGATAGGTCACATGAGGCCGAGCCTCGCCACGATTTCATAGTGAAGTATCAAGCGGGCCAATTCCACCGCAACGAGGATGGGACCTTCCCGCCGCTTTGAGGATCTCAGACTTTATGTACAGCTTGAAAGCCGCCGATATTTCTACCATACGATCCTGGACGCTGTGAGTCTCGCACCATACTCAATCGATGACTATTTACTGATTTTGTATTATATTTTTAACAATTGATATGAATTGCAGGATCATGAGGCAACGAGTCGTGATTTGGTCGACACCCTATCGGGTTTGTCGACCCCGAGATGGTGTCTGCGACCATGGCTAAGTATCAATCGGAGTTCCTAGCAGGATACATCAAGCAGGCATTGCATGACGAGGCAAAAAAGGACTTCATTCTCTTCCCATACCACTAGGAGTATGTACTACTATACAATTCAATTACATGTACACACTTCAACCTTGTATTAACTTATTCTCTTGCATTGTGTACTGTTTAATAAGCAACCATTGGGTTCTACTTGTGGTTGTTCCGAGTCAAAACAAGGTCTACATGTTGAACTCACTCGAAAATAGACCGATGGACTATGCGATCGAGCCTGTTTTGCAGAAGTAAGTAAATTCCTCTAACCTAACACTTTACATATTGAACTACGTTAGGTATTTTTAACCTCAATGGCATCTCTCCCAATGTATAGGGCTTTCATGTCTTACGTTGTCGAACGTATCGACACAATGATAAACAAGGCACCAAACTCGAGTGGAAGCGCTTCAAGGTACAAGTGTCTATCATAGGATTTTTTTCGACACCTATTTTTAATTCGTCTCCTAATTTAAGTTTCTTTGTTCACAAAGTGTCATCAACAAGGGTGCGATGATCTGTGCGGCTTTTACGTGATGCATCACATGCTGATTTTGGTTGGTCGCCACATCTTTTTCCTAAGGTATAGAGCAGATTATTTGCACTCTCGTCTATGTGATATTTGTTTACAAGCATAATACTATCAAAGATGTTTTAGTTCAAATATAAGAATTAAATATATTACTGCACGACTATCTATTTTGCAGGACCTTGATATCATCCTAAGAGCCTAACCAACGCCGATCTCAAGAAATTACGAGACCATTTATGCGTTGGTAATCGATGTGGTTATAACAGATGATGGTAGAAATAGAGACCATTCAAGCAAATACTAGTCCATAAAGTGTAAACAAAATTTATCTGAATGTGAATGTGATCTGTTACAGATTGTAAACAATATTAATTTTAATATAATGTGTGTAGATTGTGATGTATATGTTCTGTGATATTGTGGATTGTGATGAATGTGTCATATTGTCAATGCAAGGCCATTTTCGGACGATGGACAGTAACATCATCACAATCGGTTCTTTGTTGGAACCGATTGGGATAGGTACAGTATCACAATCGGTTCTTACTGGAACCGATTGGGATATCTTTAGTATCGCAATCGGTTTGCATAAAGAACCGATTTTGTTAATATTCTTATCCCCATCGGTTTCAATAAAAAACCGATTGTGATAATGTAATAATTTGAATCGGTTCTAAAAAAGAACCGATTGTGATATTATACTTATCCCCATCGGTTTTGTCGGGGAGTCGGGTAGACCCCACAGAATTACCTCGGGTGCCACGAGGGGCGCGGGCTCACTGCTGCCCGAACTACCGGAAGGCCGTTCCCCTGGACGATCTAGCCGGGCGCCACGAGCAGCACGAGGTCGTTCCCGTCCTGGTCGCGAGGAGTTGTTCCAAGGGACGGTCTAGCCATGACCTTTTTAGGAGGTCGCATGGCCTGGTGGACCGATAGCTCGTGCTCAGGCCGAGGTGGCCGAGTTCGGAGTTAGACGTTAGCCGACCTGACGTGATCCCGAGGTCGGTAACCACCCGCTGCGTAACCTCGCGGGGACGTGACAGGAGTGTAGGATCCGTTAGTTACCACGTTGGACCTGGTCGGACGTGGAGTTAGTGGGTTTGAACAAGCACGCCCCTTTGTAAGCTATAAAAGCATCCCCACCGTGAAGGGGACAGACACATAACTTTTTCTGCACAAAGATATACACAAGCTGGAGTAGGGCTATTATCTCCTTCTTGAGAGGCCCGAACCAGGGTAAACTACAGTGTCTCTGCCTGTTGAAGCCCAGTGAGTCATTCCTCTGAGTATCTCATCACGCAAGAAGGGGTCGCGGTTGGTCCCTCCACCAACAAGTAAGCTCGGCGGGGGCCTGCTCCCCAATCGTCGACAGCTGGCGCCGTCCGTGGGGACCGACTTTCCCTTTCGTGAGGAATCCCGGAGGATGACAAATTCCCAAGATCGCCAGGGCCTCGGCGCCCCCGGAATTGAGGAAGAGGACAAGCGATTCTTCGACAATGGGGCGCCAACGCCGGCTGGCCTTGGGAATCGCGACGGTTCCGAGCTTCTCCGTGGAAAAACCGCCCGCCGGGCAGATTCTTCGCTCGGCTTCGACGCCCTCTCGGACGCAGTATATGGCGGAGCTCTACGATAGGTCCGACATCCCGACCTTTTCGAGCTCGACCAGGGGACCGCGTCACGGAGAAAGCGTGATGTCCCTCGCGTTCTGTTCCAATCCCGCAACGCCTTCGCTATGCGGAGGAGGATGGAAATGTCGAGCAAATCCCTACCGGCGCCTTCACCACTACGAGGCGGCCAAGGAGCACTGCAGTATCTCTCGACCGGACACCGCCAGCTTACGCGGCAAGTCGAGGTGGCCGGCCACCGATAAGACCAGGGCAGAAGTTCGTGAGAATTTCCACGCGTACGGGACTCCGGAGCCCATGCGACGACGAACGAGCTCGTCACCCCGCGTTCCCCCGAGCGGGGAACGCCTTCAAGCCTTGGCCACGGTGGTACGCAACCTCAGAGAATTTCCTGAGCAGGTCGACCTAGAAGCCATGGGTGCGGCTGTGGCCGACGACCTCGAGGAAATTGCTACAGACATAAAAGCGGCGGAAGCCTCCCGAGAGAGGGACGCCCAGAGCAATTCCTGGGAACACCGCCGCCGGGCGTCCGAGCGCCTCCACCCCGACGACTCACGCAGCCGTACCCAGAGTGACCAGCCACGAACGCGGCAAGGCTCGAGGAGGGCACCCGAGCAATTCCCGGCTCCTCGGGACCAGCGGAGCGAGCCACGGCGTAACCGGCCGAACATTCCTCTTCGGGCCACTCTCCATCCTACAGGCGTAGGGAGATATTCTCTCGCCTGGGCCCACTAACCTCTGAAGGATCATTATTTTTGATCCAGTTGATTTTGATGATGAGTATTTGAAAAAGATTTGAAACCAGTTTGATATTTCGACAAGATTTATTTTTTGGTTTCTTTATTTGAAAAGATCTGAAATCAGTTTGATTATTTGAAAAGCTTTTTGATTTTTGCAAAGGTTTTTGTTCGTGTTTTGAAATCGTGTTCTTAGAATATTTAATGCAATGCACTCCTGTGAGTGGTTGCATGGTTTAATGTGAGTCAAGTCGCGGACTTGTGCTCGGAATTGTTTTGTGGTTTGTTCATGTGCGTGTATTGCTCGAGGGCGAATGTGGTCGATGACGGACTGGAACTAGGTTCATGGAGGAACCGAGGTTCGGACTAGGTTCGAGGGAACTGAGGTCTTGGTGGTCAAGGATGTCATGCGGGACGTTCGGGCTAAGAGAATGGTGCACATGAAGAATGGTTAGTCACGTGAGAATGGCATGAGGTCATTCGCGTGCAAAGTGTTAGTCACGTGAGTATGGTAGGGTTGCCATACGCGTGCAAGAGTTGTACTCGGCCAGGTTGGGCCAAGAGGAGTTGTGTTGAATACATGCTCTTTCTAGGATTAGGAGTGGGAATCCTTCTAGGATTAGGACTCCTTCTAGGATTAGGTGTGTTTGCCTTCTTTAAATAGAGGGGTTGCCTCCTGTTGAAGGCAATCAAGCTTTGAGCAAGCTTTAGGGTTGTACTCTTTTGTTTGGAGTATTTTAGACAAAAGAAAGGAGAAATAAAGATCAAGTTCATCAAATCTTTCGGCGAGCTACAATTCTAGTTAGATTTATTCTCGCCATCTTCTGGAACAGTAAGCTTGCGAAGGTCATAACTTTTGATCTGTAAGTCCGATTGAGCTGATTCTTTTTGGGTTTGATTCGTATTGGAATCTAGTTTCTTTTGTCCAAATTTCATATTGATTGGACGGTTGGATCTCCGGGAATTCGCGTTTTACCAAACCTCTATCATTCTGTTTTTTTCGAAAACGAGGCAATTATTTGGTTCTATTTTGGGGTAAACTTTTAATAGATCAAGAATTTGGTTTTAGCTTCCGCACAATCATTCACCCCCCTCTGATTGCTATATTCGGTCCTATAAGTGGTATCAGAGCTTGGCTCTACTAATCCATCTTAACAGGTGATTAGTAAACGGTAAGTTATGGCAACAGAGATATACTCGAACAAGCCGCCAATCTTCAATGGCACAGACTTTCCCCAATCAAGGATTCGGATGACTGCATACCTTCAAGCTCAAGGTAACGCTATTTGGCGCAAGGTAAAGATTCCATACGAGCTTCCTTCAAATGATGATATTGATAAAATCGAGTTTGAAAAAGATGTTGAAAACAATAATAGAGCTAGAAACATATTGCTTCAAGGACTTGCTAGAAAAGAATTCGATAGAGTCTGTCATTTACTCACTGCTCATGAAATTTGGAAATCTCTTCAAGATTATCATGAGGGCAATCGACTGTAAAAGAAGCTAAGCAAGATCAATTTAAAAAGGAATACACTAGATTTGAAATGAACTCGAGAATCTCTAGATGATTGTTTTGCTCGCTTTAATGTAATCTTAAACAATCTTAGAGTCAGAGATGTAAAGTACACTGACTCTGAAAATGCTAGACATTTCCTATCATCTCTTGATCTTAAAATCTGGCAAATGAAAGTGACTGCTTTTAGGGAAGCTCACAAGATGAGTGAAATGACTTTGGATAAACTATATTCTAGTCTCAAGACTTTTGAGATAGACATTGTTTCAAAAACATCATGTTAAGTACACTTGCACTCATTGTGGTAGAGATGGACATCTAGTAGACTTTTGCTTTAGACTAGCTAAACAACAAAAGAGAGAAAGGTTTAATGCTAGGTCTAATTTCAGACAGGCACGTTTCATTTCTCATTATGTGCCTAGGGTGATGCAAATACCTCTTGTTGCTAAGAACACGAGAAAAGACAAATCTTATTTTATGCATAAGAATGCTCGTGTTGTGCCAATCACAGCGTCGTGTGTCTCGATCTTTGGATTCCTAAACATCTTATTTCTAACCCCAGTACCGAGACATCGACACTTTCTGCTTCTATGTAGGCTTCTCACGCGAGGAAGGAGAACATATGGCTAGTGGATTCCGGATGCTCACGCCACATGTCCGATGATAAGAATTGGTTCTCCTCCTTCACTTGTGCATCTCGTGCTAAAAGTGTTATTTTTCAAGATGCTTCCTCCACCTTTGTTTTCGCAAAAGGCACTAGTCCAAATAGTGCAGTGCAGTGCATATGTTCAGGGGGAGAGTATCTTTGTTGATGAAGATGATGATGATGCTGTTGAGGATGAGATAATTGGAGTTTGCTGTGTACTTGTGTGCTCGTTTTCAAGCTTCCCCGCGTGCTTCACATCGACAAGCTATCAAGAGAATTTTAAGGTATCTCCGTGGTACTCAAGATTTTGGCATTTGGCTTTCTGCTTCTTCACGCATTAGTTTAAGACCTTTCTCTGATGCTAAATTTGGAGGATGTGGAATTGATAGAAAAAGTACATCTGGTTTATGCCACTTCTTGAGTAATTCTCTTTCTTGGACACATTGACATCAGATTTCATTTTCTTAGAGATCATGTTGAAAAAAGAGCTATTGAACTGAAATTTGTTGATTCTGGTGCTCACTGTCGATATTTTCACTAAACCGCTTGATTTTTCTCGTTTTGTTTTCTTACGCGGTGAACTTGGGATCATTCATCCCCATGGGTTGATTTGAGGGGGAGTCTTGAGTTTATCTCTTTTTGGGTTACTTGACTTTGGTTCCTAGAAGTGATTTTTTTATAAGTGGTATTTTGACTTTACACCTCAAGTAAAAACCCCTGTTTACATTGCATCATGTAGTACAAAGTTTTGGTGATTATTCTTGTGTATATAGCCAAGTTAATGCTCAATGCTTTACTTATCACTAAAAGGCTAAAATAATTCAATTTGAGATGCTTTTCGAGAATATTTTGGCTCTTGCTCATTATGGTATTGCATTTGTGAAATAGGCTTAAAAGTTTCTTGTCATCTGTTGAAAGGCTAGAGCTGATTAGAAACTATGTGTGAGTTTTTGTTGGACTTCAAATGCTCATTATGAGTCTCAATCAAAATCAGTGTTTTAATGTTAAAAGCAAGTTGAAAAAGATGCAAGCAAAAGCTACTTGGCTAAACACAAGTTTAGTACAATGTGCAGCTTCCTTGCCAGGATTTAAATGCAAAAGATGCAAGAAAAGGCTACTTGTCTAAACAAAAGTTCGTAACAATGTGAAGCCACTTGCCAATTTAAACTGAGAAAGATACAAGAAAGAACTACCTACTCATACACAAGTATGGGCTAGTGTGCGCTACTTGTCATCCTCGTTGATCACAAAGCAAAATTGTCAAACTTGCTAAAAGAGAAAAGGAAATTCAAATGGTTGAAAAGGCTTGAGACAAATATTAGTGAATTTGAAAGTCTCTATGCTCATGATAGATTTCTTTTTCGCTTTGGCAAAATCTGTTTATGACATTTTACTTGTTTGCTCTAATTTGCTTATGCAATAACTATTCTATGTGTTAGAGCCTCCATATTCTCACAATTTGCTTTCTCATTGGATAATTTGATACAAAATGAGAAAGTTCTCCTAAAAACGCTTCAAATGCTTTACCTTGATTATATACCTTGAATATACTTCAAAGCTTGAGATACTGCATTCATTAAGGGGGAGTTTTGAGATCTTGATGACTATTTTGTCAAAAAGGGGGAGAACAAGTCAAGGAGGTTTTTGAATTGGGATTATTTGGTCTTTTGGTTCTTGCTCAATCTCTTGTCAAATCTTATATTGTGTTTTGTCAAATTACTCATCAAGGGGGAGATTGAAGGATCATTATTTTTGATCCAGTTGATTTTGATGATGAGTATTTGAAAAAGATTTGAAACCAGTTTGATATTTCGACAAGATTTATTTTTTGGTTTCTTTATTTGAAAAGATCTGAAATCAGTTTGATTATTTGAAAAGCTTTTTGATTTTTGCAAAGGTTTTTGTTCGTGTTTTGAAATCGTGTTCTTAGAATATTTAATGCAATGCACTCCTGTGAGTGGTTGCATGGTTTAATGTGAGTCAAGTCGCGGACTTGTGCTCGGAATTGTTTTGTGGTTTGTTCATGTGCAGGTATTGCTCGAGGGCGAATGTGGTCGATGACGGGACTGGAACTAGGTTCATGGAGGAACTGAGGTTCGGGACTAGGTTCAGGGGGAACTGAGGTCTTGGTGGTCAAGGATGTCATGCGGGACGTTCGGGCTAAGAGAATGGTGCACATGAAGAATGGTTAGTCACGTGAGAATGGCATGAGGTCATTCGCGTGCAAAGTGTTAGTCACGTGAGTATGGTAGGGTTGCCATACGCGTGCAAGAGTTGTACTCGGCCAGGTTGGGCCAAGAGGAGTTGTGTTGAATACATGCTCTTTCTAGGATTAGGAGTGGGAATCCTTTTAGGATTAGGACTCCTTCTAGGATTAGGACTCCTTCTAGGATTAGGTGTGTTTGCCTTCTTTAAATAGAGGGGTTGCCTCCTGTTGAAGGCAATCAAGCTTTGAGCAAGCTTTAGGGTTGTACTCTTTTGTTTGGAGTATTTTAGACAAAAGAAAGGAGAAATAAAGATCAAGTTCATCAAATCTTTCATGAGCTACAATTCTAGTTAGATTTATTCTCGCCATCTTCTGGAACAGTAAGCTTGCGAAGGTCATAACTTTTGATCTGTAAGTCCGATTGAGCTGATTCTTTTTGGGTTTGATTCGTATTGGAATCTAGTTTCTTTTGTCCAAATTTCATATTGATTGGACGGTTGGATCTCCGGGAATTCGCGTTTTACCAAACCTCTATCATTCTGTTTTTTTCGAAAACGAGGCAATTATTTGGTTCTATTTTGGGGTAAACTTTTAATAGATCAAGAATTTGGTTTTAGCTTCCGCACAATCATTCACCCCCTCTGATTGCTATATTCGGTCCTATAAGTGGTATCAGAGCTTGGCTCTACTAATCCATCTTAACAGGTGATTAGTAAACGGTAAGTTATGGCAACAGAGATATACTCGAACAAGCCGCCAATCTTCAATGGCAATGTACTTTCCCAATCGGGCGGATTCGGATGACTGCATACCTTCAAGCTCAAGGTAACGCTATTTGGCACAAGGTAAAGATTCCATACGAGCTTCCTTCAAATGATGATATTGATAAAATCGAGTTTGAAAAAGATGTTGAAAACAATAATAGAGCTAGAAACATATTGCTTCAAGGACTTGCTAGAAAAGAATTCGATAGAGTCTATCATTTACTCACTGCTCATGAAATTTGGAAATCTCTTCAAGATTATCATGAGGGCACTGACTCTGTAAAAGAAGCTAGGCAAGATCAATTTAAAAAGGAATACACTAGATTTGAAATGAACTCTGGAGAATCTCTAGATGATTGTTTTGCTCGCTTTAACAGAATCTTAAACAATCTTAGAGTCGTAGATGTAAAGTACATCGACTCAAAATGCTAGACATTTCCTATCATCTCTTGATCTTAAAATCGGCAAATGAAAGTGATCGCTTTTAGGAAGCTCACAAGATGAGTGAAATGACTTTGGATAAACTATATTCTAGTCTCAAGACTTTTGAGATAGACATTGTTTCAAAAACATCATGTTAAGTACACTTGCACTCATTGTGGTAGAGATGGACATCTAGTAGACTTTTGCTTTAGACTAGCTAAACAACAAAAGAGAGAAAGGTTTAATGCTAGGTCTAATTTCTGCAGACACGTTTCATTTCTCATTATGTGCCTAGGGTGATGCAAATACCTCTTGTTGCTAAGAACACGAGAAAAGACAAATCTTATTTTATGCATAAGAATGCTCGTGTTGTGCCAATCACAGCGCCGTGTGTCTCAAGATCGATTCCTAAACATCTTATTTCTAACCCCCATCGAGACATCGACACTTTCTGCTTCTATGTAGGCTTCTCACGCGAGGAAGGAGAACATATGGCTAGTGGATTCCGGATGCTCACGCCACATGTCCGATGATAAGAATTGGTTCTCCTCCTTCACTTGTGCATCTCGTGCTAAAAGTGTTATTTTTCAAGATGCTTCCTCCACCTTTGTTTTCGCAAAAGGCACTAGTCCAAATAGTGCAGGTACAGGTGCATATGTTCAGGGGGAGAGTATCTTTGTTGATGAAGATGATGATGATGCTGTTGAGGATGAGATAATTGGAGTTTGCTGTGTACTTGTGTGCTCGTTTTCAAGCTTCCCCGCGTGCTTCACATCGACAAGCTATCAAGAGAATTTTAAGGTATCTCCGTGGTACTCAAGATTTTGGCATTTAGCTTTCTGCTTCTTCACGCATTAGTTTAAGACCTTTCTCTGATGCTAAATTTGGAGGATGTGGAATTGATAGAAAAAGTACATCTGGTTTATGCCACTTCTTGAGTAATTCTCTTTCTTGGACACATTGACATCAGATTTCATTTTCTTAGAGATCATGTTGAAAAAAGAGCTATTGAACTGAAATTTGTTGATTCGGTGCTCACTTTGCTGATATTTTCACTAAACCGCTTGATTTTTCTCGCTTTTGTTTTCTTACGCTATGAACTTGGGATCATTCATCCCCATGGGTTGATTTGAGGGGAGTCTTGAGTTTATCTCTTTTGGGTTACTTGACTTTGGTTCCTAGAAGTGATTTTTTTATAAGTGGTATTTTGACTTTACACCTCAAGTAAAAACCCCTGTTTACATTGCATCATGTAGTACAAAGTTTTGGTGATTATTCTTGTGTATATAGCCAAGTTAATGCTCAATGCTTTACTTATCACTAAAAGGCTAAAATAATTCAATTTGAGATGCTTTTCGAGAATATTTTGGCTCTTGCTCATTATGGTATTGCATTTGTGAAATAGGCTTAAAAGTTTCTTGTCATCTGTTGAAAGGCTAGAGCTGATTAGAAACTATGTGTGAGTTTTTTGTTGGACTTCAAATGATCATTATGAGTCTCAAGCAAAATCAGTGTTTTAATGTTAAAAGCAAGTTGAAAAAGATGCAAGCAAAGCTACTTGGCTAAACACAAGTTTAGTACAATGTGCAACTTCCTTGCCAGGATTTAAATGCAAAAGATGCAAGAAAAGGCTACTTGTCTAAACAAAAGTTCAGAACAATGTGAAGCCACTTGCCAATTTAAACTGAGAAAGATACAAGAAAGAACTACCTACTCATACACAAGTATGGGCTAGTGTGCAGTTACTTGTCATCCCTGTTGATCACAAAGCAAAATTGTCAAACTTGCTAAAAGAGAAAAAGGAAATTCAAATGGTTGAAAAAGGCTTGAGACAAATATTAGTGAATTTGAAAGTCTCTCTATGCTCATGATAGATTTCTTTTTCGCTTTGGCAAAATCTGTTTATGACATTTTACTTGTTTGCTCTAATTTGCTTATGCAATAACTATTCTATGTGTTAGAGCCTCCATATTCTCACAATTTGCTTTCTCATTGGATAATTTGATACAAAATGAGAAAGTTCTCCTAAAAACGCTTCAAATGCTTTACCTTGATTATATACCTTGAATATACTTCAAAGCTTGAGATAATGTGCATTCATTAAGGGGGGGTTTTGAGATCTTGATGACTATTTTGTCAAAAAGGGGGAGAACAAGTCAAGGAGGTTTTTGAATTGGGATTTTTTGGTCTTTTGGTTCTTGCTCAATCTCTTGTCAAATCTTATATTGTGTTTTGTCAAATTACTCATCAAGGGGGAGATTGAAGGATCATTATTTTTGATCCATTTGATTTTGATGATGAGTATTTGAAAAAGATTTGAAACCAGTTTGATATTTCGACAAGATTTATTTTTTGGTTTCTTTATTTGAAAAGATCTGAAATCAGTTTGATTATTTGAAAAGCTTTTTGATTCTTGCAAAGGTTTTTGTTCGTGGTTTTGAAATCGTGTTCTTAGAATATTTAATGCAATGCACTCCTGTGAGTGGTTGCATGGTTTAATGTGAGTCAAGTCATGACTTGTGCTCGGAATTGTTTTGTGGTTTGTTCATGTGCGTATTGCTCGAGGGCTTAATGTGGTCGATGACGGACTGGAACTAGGTTCATGGAGGAACCGAGGTTCGGGACTAGGTTCAGGGGGAACCGAGGTCTTGGTGGTCAAGGATGTCATGCGCGGACGCTCGGGCTAAGAGAATGGTGCACATGAAGAATGGTTAGTCACGTGAGAATGGCATGAGGTCATTCGCGTGCAAAGTGTTAGTCACGTGAGTATGGTAGGGTTGCCATACAGCGTGCAAGAGTTGTACTCGGCCAGGTTGGGCCAAGAGGAGTTGTGTTGAATACATGCTCTTTCTAGGATTAGGAGTGGGAATCCTTTTAGGATTAGGACTCCTTCTAGGATTAGGACTCCTTCTAGGATTAGGTGTGTTTGCCTTCTTTAAATAGAGGGGTTGCCTCCTGTTGAAGGCAATCAAGCTTTGAGCAAGCTTTAGGGTTGTACTCTTTTGTTTGGAGTATTTTAGACAAAAGAAAGGAGAAATAAAGATCAAGTTCATCAAATCTTTCGGCGAGCTACAATTCTAGTTAGATTTATTCTCGCCATCTTCTGGAACAGTAAGCTTGCGAAGGTCATAACTTTTGATCTGTAAGTCCGATTGAGCTGATTCTTTTTGGGTTTGATTCGTATTGGAATCTAGTTTCTTTTGTCCAAATTTCATATTGATTGGACGGTTGGATCTCCGGGAATTCGCGTTTTACCAAACCTCTATCATTCTGTTTTTTTCGAAAACGAGGCAATTATTTGGTTCTATTTTGGGGTAAACTTTTAATAGATCAAGAATTTGGTTTTAGCTTCCGCACAATCATTCACCCCCCTCTGATTGCTATATTCGGTCCTATAACCTCGGGCTCGGCTGGTGGGGATCGCCCCGACCACCGCGCTCGTAATGACCGTCCCGACAGTCCCGTTTTAGTGCGGGCGTTATAGCGTCGCTACGACGTGTGACCTGGCCAATAAGGTTCACGCCGGGTCACATCGAGATTCGATGGGACTCAGAACCCCGACGAGTTTCTCGATCTACACCATGGCCATTCTAGCCGCCGGGGGTGATGAAAGGGTCATGGCCAACTTTCGCCTACAAGTCTACGGGCCGGCCGGACGTGGCTATTCAACCGTAAGGAAAACTTCGATCCGGTCCTGGCCCACCGAGCAGACTTCTCCGAGCTAACTTCCAGAGTCGCTACGCCCACCCGGGAAGGAGCGCGACCTTGAGCGTCGACATGACGGAGGGCGAGACCTTGCGCCATTGCTCTAGCGCTTCATGCAAGTCGCAATTCCATCCCGAGCATCTCGGATGAGGCGGTCGTCCGGCTTTCAAGTTCAGGGTCCGAGACGACGCTTTACTCAGACCTCGAAATTCACCCGACATCACAAACAACGAGCCGCTCCGCATGGTCGACCGTTATGCCAACGCGGACGAGGCCGTCCAATGGAAGAACTCTTGGGCGAGGAAAGCCCCCTCACCGGCTCGGCGGGCGCTAAGCCAAAAGAGCGTGAGCTCGATCGAGAAGAAAATCAAAAAGAAGAAAAAACCCTCCGTCTCCGACATGGTGGCGGCCATCGAACGACAACGACAACGGCCGACCTCGCAATCATATAAAGGAGGAGCCACGAAAGGGAAAGGCCGACCGGTTCGCGGAGCAAATGAGCAAAACCGGACGACCAAGACCGCGGCGACCAACGCGGACGGGCTAGCGCCTATTTTTGCCCGCTTCCACCAGCGCACGGGCATGACCTGCGGAATTGCAACATGGGCCTCCCGCCGAGCAATTCTCTGATGGCAAGGGTCCCATGCCCACGCTCCCAGAGCAAGAAGGAGACGCTAAGGGCAAGAAGCCCGCCGAGGAGGAAGATACTGACATGGAGTACCAGGAGCCAAACCACATCGCCAGTGATATTCGGGGCTCACGCCGCCTATGGGTCTCGCACGGAGTCAAGGAGGCCGCACGCGAGGTACTCCGTGTCACTCAGGGGAAGCCTCCCGTTCAACAGCTCAAGTGGTCCGAGCTGCCTATTACCTTCTCCAAAGACGACTGCCCCCTGGGGATGACGAAACCCCAGAGGCTCCCGATGGTCGTTAGCCCGACGATCTGCAATACCGCGGAAGGACGCGTGCTTGTGGATTGCGGGAGTTCCCTGGACCTGATATCGGCCAGGGTCCTGGATGAGATGCAAATTCCTCGGTCCAAGATCAAGAGCGTCGTAGTCCCTTTCTACGGGATAGTCCCCGGCACCTCGGCCAAGCCGCTCGGGCAGATCGTCCTGCCGGTAACCTTCGGAAGCCCGAGCAACTTCCGAACGGAATTAGTCACCTTCGAGGTGGTCGATTTCGAGTCGGCCTACAACGCCATCCTGGGCCGACCAGCGCTCGCCAAATTCATGGTCGCCACGCATCACGGGTACCAATGCCTGAAGGTTCCCGGCCCCGGCGGTGTGATCTCAGTGAAGGGAAGTCCGAAGGCGGCCCTAAACTGCGACGAAGGTTTCTAGACATGGTCGGGTAGCTGCCCCCAGTAGCGGACCCGACCAAGAGCCGAGGAGTTCCCGGCCCAGGGCTACCCTCCAGGCCGGGGGAGAAACTAAGGCCATCCCGCTGTACGACGCAGAGCCAGGCAAGGTCGTACATGTGAGGGCTTCCCTGGACCCTAAATAGGAACTCGAGCTCGTGACCTTCCTCCGAGAAGCGCGGACACGTTCGCTCGGGAACCGTCCGACATGCCCGAGTCCCAAGGGAGGTCGCCGAGCACAAAGCTAGCGCTCGGCTCGACAAAGCCTCAGGCGGCAGAGCTCAGCGCTTCTCCCGAGAAGCAAGCCATCATCAGAGAGGAACTGGACAAGCTCCTCAAAGCCGGTTTCATACGGGAGGTCGACCATTCTGATTGGTTGGCCAACCCAGTTATCGTGAAGAAAAAGGGGGGCAAGTGGCGCATGTGTGTCGATCACACAGGACTGAATGCCGCATGCCCAAAAGACAATTTCCCGCTACCTCGGATAGACCGGTTGGTCGACGCAACGGCCGGCCGAGGCGATGAGCTTTCGACGCCTACTCAGGCTATCACGGATCGGCATATCGCCTGACGACGCAGGAGAAAACTTCCTTCATCACGCCGTTTGGCACATTCTGCTACACGACCATGTCCTTCGGTCTAAGGAACGCTGGAGCGACCTTCCAGCGCCTCATGCAGAAAACCTTCTCGGACCAAATAGGTCGGAACCTGGAAGTATATGTAGACGACATAGTCGTCAAGAGCAAGATGGCCTCGGATCATGTACCCGATCTAGAGGAGACTTTTCATAACCTCAATAAGCATCGAATAAAGTTGAACCACTGAAAAATGTGTGTTCGGGTCAAGGCCGCAAAGTACTCGGCTACATGATCGGTCCACAAGGAATCGGGCCAACCCTCGAGAAGATAGAGGCCATCGAGAACATGCGGCCACCCGCTTGTACGCGGGAGGTTCAATCCCTGACCAGAAGGATGGCGGCCCTAAGTCGCTTCATCTCGCGGCTTGGGGAACGCGGCCTGCCTTTCTTCACGGCGCCCTAAGCACGACGGTTTCGCTTGGACAGAGGAAGGCATCGCTTCTTTCAAAGAATTAAAGCTATATTTGTCAAGACCCCTGCCTTGACCACGCCAAGAATGGGAGAGGTTCTCTTGCTCTACCGGCCGCCACACCCAGCGGTAAGCGCCGCCTTAATCGGTAGAACGGACGGGGTGCAGCGCCCGATCTACTACATCGAAGTCTTACACGGACCAAAGGAGCGTTACCCGAGGTCCGTAAGCTCCTTTATGCGCTCCTCGTGGGCCTCGAAGAAATTAAGACACTACTTCCAGGCCTACAAAATTCGAGTCCCGACCAACTTCCCGCTTAGAGATTCTAGGGAATCGGGGCCAGCGGACGGATCGCGAAGTGGGCCATGGAGCTCGCCGACCCGAGATCGACTCTCGGCCAGACAGCGATTAAGTCCCGTGTTCTAGCGGACTTCCTATCCAAATGGACAAATCCTATCCCATCTCGAGTCCGAACCCGACTGCATCGAGCACGGCCGCTGGTCATGTACTTGACGGATCCCGAGCTTATAATTGCTCTGGGCCGAGTGGTCTCGAATCCCCAGAGGGAGCGGATCCAAGACGCCCTCCGACTACATTTTCGGGCCAACGAACAACGCGGCGAATATGAGGGTCTGCTAGCCGACTTCGGGCGCAGGGCAGCCGAGTCCAACGACTAATCGCGAAGGGCGACTGCGGTGGTTGTCAACCAGGTTAACAAGGAGTATCGGTTCTGATGACTCAATGGCGCTTTACCTGGTTGAAGTAAGGAAGATGTAAAAGTACTTGAAACTTCAAGTACTATACATCCCGTGAAGGACAATACCCTGGCCAACCATCTATCGAAGGTCGGTTCCGCCAGCTTTCCCGCTTCGGCGGGGTGCTCATCGAGCACCTCTATAAGCCCTCCATACCCTGAGAGGAGGCAACCGAGACGGTGGTACCGCTCTCCTTCCTCGAGCAGGGTGCGAGTTGGATGACGCCATTCATCCAATACCTCGTGCACGGGACATCGCCGAGGAGGAAGCCGAGAAATCCCGGCTAGTGAGACGCCTCGACCTATAAAATGGTCGAGGGCCTCTTATACCGCAAAGGCGCGCTTGGCGCCCTCTCCAAGTGCATCACCCAAGAGGAAGGCAAATATCTCCTCAAAGATATCCATGACGGATGTGTGGAGCTCACTCGTCCCTTAGGACCTTGGTGAGCAAAGCCTTCCGGTTGGGTTACTATTGGCCGACGGCCCTGGACCGGCAGCGCTCAATAGTGACCGCTTGCCGACCTTGCCGCTCCATGCCCGGAAAGTCCATCACCAAATACGATCTGCACCATGCCGCTAACCTGGCCGTTTCGCTTGGGGCATCGACATACTCGGTCCATTTCCCCGGGGAAGGAGGGGTTGTAAATACCTGTTCGTCGCAATCGACACCTTCACTAAATGGATCGAACCATCTCGGCACAGGCGGCTAAAAGGTTCTTCCGCAATAATGTAGTAACCCGCTTTGGCGTTCCGAGCCGCCTCATCACGGACAACGGCACTCAGTTCACAAGCGAGGTGTTTCAGGCTTATTGCGAGGAGGTCGGGACCAAGATATGCTTCGCATCCGTGGCCCATCCGCAGAGCAATGGGGCGGCCGAGCGCGCGAACGGGCAGATCGTCCAAGGAATCAAGAAGAGAGTCTTCAAGAGCCTCGATCGGCATGGTCAGGCCTGGGTGGACGAGCTACCCCGCCCTTCCTGGGTCGGTCCGCACCACGACGAGCCGAGCTACGGAGACCCCTTTCAGCTCAGATATGGCGCGGAAGCCGTCCTACCCGCCGAGGTTGTCCTAGGATCCCCAAGGGTGAACCTAGCCGATAGCATCGACGTAGAAGGCGAGCGCCTTCTCGACCTCGACCTCGCGGAGGCGACTCGTGAACGGGTTCTGTTGCGATCTGCTGTTTACCTGCAAGCTCTCCGCAGGCATGCCGCTAAATCGTCAGACGACCAAGGACCTTGCACGCCGGCGATCTCGTTCTGCGACGGTCCAAGACTGTCAAAAGCCAACAAGCTAACGCCAAGATGGGAAGGTCCTTACACGGCCGTCTCAACAAAGACGCCCGGGCTATCCGCCTC
Organism: Rhipidocladum racemiflorum; assembly: GCA_036346355.1. NCBI lineage: Eukaryota > Viridiplantae > Streptophyta > Magnoliopsida > Poales > Poaceae > Rhipidocladum > Rhipidocladum racemiflorum. Next base: position 1,585,051 of record CM070569.1, on the reverse strand, counting down.
GCAATGGAAGATGGTCGAGAACTAGCTAGTACTTGGAACATCGACCAATCACAGAAATTCCATATCTAACCAAACCAACCTTACTCCTTTAAATAAAAATTCGACACTTGGCCTCTCGGTCTCCCTCGTTCTCTCTCGTTTCTCTTTCTCTCTTTAAACCTCCCGCTGGCGTCGTGATCAAACTCGATCCCAGATCAAAGAGCGAGCTCTGACCTCAGGCGCAAATGGACAAGCATCCTACCGCGACATCTGACCACCAGAGCTCGACCCGAGGGTTTCCTTCTCCGTAAGACGACCATCTTTCTACAGGCCTCCGCCGCAGACAAAGGGTCGCATGAGCACCCTCGACGGTTCCTCACTCAGTCGGCGGTGAAAGGCGCAGACGCATCGTATAAAGTCACACGGTCCCGCAGGCTCTATTCCGTCAACAAGGTCGTGTTTGCAGCCTCCCCACGACCTCCGTTGGCGGCGGGGGCTATAAGGATACCGTGTGGCTACGACCTAGAGGATCTTTCGCACGAGGTAGTCACTCCCTAGTACGATCGTTCGCTAGATCGCGTGACTATCGCTAGATCGCGCGGATCGCCGAGCTCCGCCGAATAGGAGCAACAGGATAGGGCATATCGTTGTCGTCCCTCGGGAGACAAAACAGAGAAAAATAAAAGACATCTATTAAACACGATCGTATTATGCCCAACTTGGCAGCTTTTTCGCTAAAGTTTTTTGCAGGAATGAGTTACAGGAGGCCGGCACGCTTCTCGTCCTGCAGAGCGAGCTCATCCCGCGACGGACTCAAGCTCGGACTCGAGGTCAAGCACCCGCCGACGAAGCTTCACGACCCTCGCTTGCCGCTTGACGGCCGTTTGGACTCCTCCGTCGGGTTGATCGTCCGTTCGGGCGCCGCGCGGAGTCACGCAGGACGCCACCGTCGCCTCGAGCCCCGACTCTCGCCGCTCGCTGCTCGAGGCGCTCCTTGAGGAAGAGCGCGGACTCCTCCATCTTCTCGCCGAATCTCGGCCTCGAAGACCTCACTCGGCGACTAGGCACTCGAGCTCCGCGATCCTAGCGTCTTGCTCGGCACAGTGCTTCGCGACGACCACGGCGGCACGGCCATGGCGTGAAGTCCTTCATGGTGGTCTCCAACACCTACGCATCGTGGCATCTCGGTCGCAATGGATTTTTGGGACAAAACACATAAGTGTTAGGAAACTTACCCAACAGAGCCGAGCCTCCAGCCCCTCCTGGAACAGCTCGGCAGGGTCCTCCGTCCCGCTCCTTACTCCCTGGGCGGGAGCTTGAGCTCCTTCTCCTTGATCAAGCGCTGGGTCTTGAGCTCGAGCTCCCCCGTCCCCTGGGGGCGGAGACCTTGCCACGAGGATCGACCCCATCTCCTGCGGAGGGACGGCCTCGAGAGCAAGGATCACCTCCCGCTCCTCTTCCTCCCGAGCAGGAGTTGCGCTCGGGGGCTCCTCCTCCTCGGCATCCGGGCTTTTGAGGTCCTCCGCCCGGAGCACAATGTCCACGGCCGGGGGAGCTTCCTCCCCGGTGGGCCCTGCCTCCTCGCAAGGCTGGGCCGTGGCGACGTCTCCGGGCGCGGGAACGATTGGAGACGCCGGCTCGGCGGCCGGGAGGTCGGGCGCCTGAAGTTGGGCCATGGCGGCGTCTTCGGTCACGAGATCGACCGGAGTCGCCGGGTCGGCAGCCGTGAGGTCGAGCTCGACGTTGATGTCCGGCGGAGCATCGCGGGCTCGGGGAGAGATCTCGGCGATCTCTTGGAGCGTGGCGGCGATAATGTCGCTCGCGCCGGCGGAATCCTCGCGAGGAGCCTCAGCGACGTGCTCGGTACCACCGTCCTCCTCCTCCTCGTCGTCTTGAATTATAATGTGGGGGGTGCCCTCCGCCGCGGCCCGAGCATCGGCAGCCGCAATCTTCCTCCGCGTCTCCTCCTCAGGAGAGACGAGCTCTGGGGCCCGGATCTCCGCGACGGCAGGCTCCTCTACCTCGGCGTCATCACCACCAGCGGCTCGTGGGGATTGGGCCTCCGCGGCCTCAGTTCCCACCTCGACCTCCTCGCCCACAACGGCCTCGGCAGCGCGGGCAAGCTCCCTCTCTAGCACGAGATCAAGAATTTCACACCATTGCTCCAAAATCCCATAACTCAAGACTACCGCCACACCCACTACAGATGATGTGGGGTTAGTGTGGTACCAGAGGGGGGATGAGAGAAACGAGGCAGGGATAAGAGACTGACCTCGTTCGGCATCTTTCAGCTGGCCTCAGGCGCGATCGAGGAGGGCAGCCATGTCCTCACGTGCCTTGTCGGCCCTGGCAACAGAAGGGTCGACCTCTCCCAAGTCGGCCTCGGTGATGGTCGGCGTTGGGCGTGGTTGGGGCGCAACGGACGACCTGCGGGACCTCGGGACCAGGGGGGTGGGGTCCAGCTCGCCCTTCTCTTCCTCGTCATCCGGAGGGGCCGAGCTCGAGCTCACCCGCGCGAGCTCTGCCTGAAGAACCGCGATCTGGCTCTCCAGTGCCTCCTTCCGCGCTGGACCAGCCGCGGCGTCCTTCTTCGCCCGCGCGGCAAGCTGACGCAAATGAGCCATCAGCTCGGGGTTATCCTCGTGTACTCATCCATCCACGCTTTTAGTTCGCTCACCTCCTGCCGACGGCGTACTCCAAGTGCGGCGAGGTGAGCGGTCGCGTGGCGGGATGTTCGTGTGCGCCTGGCGAGGACGGCGTAGCCAGAGGATCGGCGCGGCGCTTACGACCCGCTGTTCCTTGGTCTTCCCTCGCCCCCTCGGGCCGCGACGCCATTGGCCACTACGACCTCGAGGGCGACCTTCTCTGCGCAGTGGATTCGAATAGGTCAGAAATTTCTAAGAAACTCCGACCAACGGACCTTCTGAAAGAGTCCGAGATAAGGACTTACCGCCTCGATCCTGTTAAGGGCGTTGTTCGGAGATCTAAGCGGCCCTCTAGGATTTCCTTGGCCTTGGGAGTTCCGAACATCTCGGACACCCTCATATCCACCCAGTCCTCCGGCGGAGCTGCTACCAGACAGAGAAAGCACAGTAAGCTCGAATGTTCCTTATTTTAAAGTGAAGGTCGAGGGCGGTAATGTACCTGAGCGTGATTCCCGGGTAATGTCCTGCCACCCTTCAACCTTGAAGAAGGGGTGCACCCTCCGCCGGAGGGGCGACACCCGGTTCCTGACGTAGTCCCGGGCAACGTCCCGGCCGGACAGCCCCGAGCAAGTGAGCTCATTGATCAGCATGAGCACCTTCTCCTCCTCGGGCTGTACTGGAGGTCGGGGGGTCTCGACGGCACGACCCTTGGCGCCGGAGTAGGAAAGCGACCAACCTGGCTAGCTCGGGAGACGGTAGGCCCGAGAGTAAGGTCTTTTCTTAAAGCCTTCTTCCACTCGAACCTCGGGGGCTAGCTGTCGGGGAGTCGGGTAGACCCCACAGAATTACCTCGGGTGCCACGAGGGGCGCGGGCTCACTGCTGCCCGAACTACCGGAAGGCCGTTCCCCTGGACGATCTAGCCGGGCGCCACGAGCAGCACGAGGTCGTTCCCGTCCTGGTCGCGAGGAGTTGTTCCAAGGGATGGTCTAGCCGGGACCGTTTTAGGAGGTCGCATGGCCTGGTGGACCGATAGCTCGTGCTCAGGCCGAGGTGGCCGAGTTCGGAGTTAGACGTTAGCCGACCTGACGTGATCCCGAGGTCGGTAACCACCCGCTGCGTAACCTCCGCTAGTTCGTTGCGATCCTCGCGGGGACGTGATAGGAGTGTAGGATCCGTTAGTTACCACGTTGGACCTGGTCGGACGTGGAGTTAGTGGGTTTGAACAAGCACGCCCCTTTGTAAGCTATAAAAGCATCCCCACCGTGAAGGGGACAGACACATAACTTTTTCTGCACAAAGATATACACAAGCTGGAGTAGGGCTATTATCTCCTTCTTGAGAGGCCCGAACCAGGGTAAACTACAGTGTCTCTGCCTGTTGAAGCCCAGTGAGTCATTCCTCTGAGTATCTCATCACGCAAGAAGGGGTCGCGGTTAGTCCCTCCACCAACAAGTAAGCTCGGCGTGGGCCTGCTCCCCAATCGTCGACAGGTTTCAACAAAAAACCGATTGTGATAATGTAATCATTTATATCGGTCTAAAAAAGAACCTATTGTGATATTACACTTATCGCAATCGGTTGTAAGAGAAAACCAATTGTGATATGTGTAATATCACAGTCGGTTCCTAAAAAGAACCGACAGTGATAATGTATTATTAGTGTCGGTTAAAAACTGACTGTGATATATCTACCTTATCACTATCGTTGGACTTTGTATCGCCACCAAAACCGACTGTGATGACCAAAAAGAACCGATTGTGATGTACGGATCTGTAGTAGTGATCAGAATATCCGAATACCACTTCAGAACTTCCGATGACACTCAGAAAGAGAGCTCAACAAAACTTTCTAAGTCCAAATCGGAATGTCCGATGTGAATATCGGAACATCCGAACCAAACAGAGAGTTCCCAAACTGAGAAACAGCCACTTCGGAACTTCCGAAGTTAAACTTCGGACTGTCCGAACTAAACAGAGAGAACCCTTTTCGAGATCCAACAAGCATCGGAATATCCGATACAGAATATCGGAATGTTCGACCCTAACAACAAACTACGGACTGAAGTGCAACCACACATCGGAATGTCTGAATCTTCGGAACTTCTGATCTAACATCGGAATATCCGACAAGGAAATTGCAACTACCAAATTCCAATGCATGGGAGACTATTTAAACGCTCTCAAGAGACTGAAATCATTCATCTGAGCATATAGACCATCTCTAGACCAATTTTAACGCACCCCTCTTAATAGTACGGCAAACCTATGACTCAACAGATGAAAATTACATCCGCAGTTGCCGTTTTTCTTACTCAATGACGTCTGAGGATGCCCGATGATCGTAGATGATCTCTATTCAAAACATTTACCTATTCATAAGCTAGTTGAACTTGTTAGATTCTTTAATCGTTTGTCATTAATCAACCAAAACAACATTTAGGGGGCCTAGATGCACTTTCACCGGGTCCGCGGAGCGAACAGCGCTGGGGACGGGCCAGGAGGACTGCGAATGACCGAACTCCCACTCGGAGCCTCAGGGGGGAGCCGAGGGCTCAAGGTCTCCCGCGTCGCCACTCCCTTTCCTTTCTCTGCACTAGACATGGCGGCTAAACCATCGTCCGGGGCGCAGGGTGTCAGGGAGCCGCCCAGATCGTCCTCGAGTTGTTGGATGAACAGTCACTCCCATCGGATTTGGATCCTAGCAACGAATCACCGAAGGTGATCTCAGTGCTAATACCCAAGCCCAATCGAGACAACTCCAAGACACATCCTAACAATTCGACAACCATCTCGGTATTCCCCCGGTATGCGACCCGAACTCGCCCAGGATCGCCCCGCATACCGGTTCCAACGCGATATCAACTCAATTTGCGTAAAGGGGGCAACGAACTCGAAACTTTCGAACCAACACGCAAGCGGAAAACAACGACACAAAGACAAAACCGACAACCACCAAACCAAGATCAAAAACAACGCCAAGACTCTAAACTAGGTAAGAACGGGGAAAAAGACCAAGACTCCGAAATCAGAAAATTTCGGCATGACCTTTCTAGATTCTACGGACATCCACTCAGCAGACAAGGAAAACAACAGTTCATATATAAATATCCAAAAGTAATGCAACGACCACAACAGCCATACAACCACAAGTAGAGAAAGCAACTCACGGGACGACGATAGAGACTTGAACAACGACAAAACACAAATTAAAAGACTAACTATACAACAAAAGTGAATCAGATCGCAACACATAGAAAAATAAAACTACTCCGGAAGTGTTCTGCTCCTGAACACTTCCGGCGCAGGCGATGTCACGCTAAGCCTCTACTCGTGCCCCGCCTTGGCCACCGAGAGGCGAAGGGCAGAACTCGCATCCACCCACCGATCCTCACCGAAAACCACAAAGGTACATGAGTACGAAAGGTACTCGCAAGACTTACCCGGGGTCCATATATGACCGACTCCAAAGGTTATGCATTTGGATGTAGCAAAGAACCAGGCTGAAGGTAAAAGTGCAGAAAGCTTAACATTTGTTATATAAATTACCTAACTACTCAATTCACAAGTTAAACAGTTGTAACAGCGCCTACTTCAAAAATGAAGTTGCAATCTTTAATTCACAACAATTAATCTCATCACCAATTTATTTGGGCTCAAGCTCGACGGCGAACCTCGGTTCAAGTTCTTACTACGTGGATCAGGCGATGAAAGAGCTTGCTCATATCCGAGAGCTGCAATTCGAATTGCTTAATTAACCTGGCAGGGAAGCATTGATCGCACGACACTTACCAAAAGGGCCTAGTGTCAACCCCCTCCCAATCATACCCAATCGCTGAAGCGTCCTCCTGTGGCCCGAAAACCTAGCACCCCCTCGAGCAGCCCCAAGCCCGGCTTGGCGCTCGAGAGTCGGCCTAAGCCTCGCCTCAACCACGCCCAACCACAGGAAGTTACGGTTCATCGATTCCGTATGAGAGAAAGAGTGGCTTACCGTACCATAATCGGGCATGCGACCAACCGGTGTGCTCAATCAAAGGGCAACCATCGAATCGGTCCTTAATCGACTCAGACGGAACTACCACATCTGTCTCCTTACCCAATGTCCCAACCTTCCCGCCCGGTCTCCAATTTAACCTTTCCTTACATAACCGTACCCATTTCATTTCATCACAAGTAAAGTAATTGATCTCAAGCGGTGGACCATCCACCACTTGGCCCAACCCGACGCCTATGCAAACTAAGCAGGGACGCAATATAATACCCGTAGTCTAGCTCCAAAAGAGGTGTTTAGCAATTAACAAGAAGCGTATGTGCAACAAGTAGGATCTAGCCCTATTCAATTCCTAATGTAGACTTATTTCACCAATTAAGCAGTTTATTTACAAAAATACAATTAATACGGGTTCAAGATGCATAGGTGCTTGCCTTGTTCTTCTGCCTGTGGGTCGGCAACAGTCGGCTCTCCGGTAACACCCTCGGTCACCGCGGTGTCAGTCTCCGCGGGATTGCTCCCTACACGAGTACAATGCATAATGAGATGCATGCCATGCGAATGAAATGAACACAAAAGGAAAACCCCGACGAGACAACGCGACCGAACAACTCGACCCAATACAGACAGATCAAGTGAACCCGGACAGTCCGGGTATTTAATCCGACGGTCAGCCAACCCGGACATTCCGACCTTTTGTCCGACACTCCGGCCTAGGCGGACACTCGGATCGGGTCGTCCGACACTCCGGACCTGGCGAGTTTACCCAATAACTCGACGGATCGAGGTGCCGCCAAGTCCTATGGCATCACGGGGACCCGATCCACGACTTTCCTACACGTGGCCGAGCTAGAGAAGCTCCAAGCTAAGCCTAACCCACGACGAACGGGCTCATTCTTAACATCTCTAACCAACCCCAATCCGATGCTTAGAATGGCTCCATCTAACCCCGATCCACAGCCCTAATACCCAACATTGCCCAAACCAACCCACATCCAACCAACCCCAAAACCCTAACACTTCCAAAGTGTACCCCCAACCCCAAATCTACAACCCTAGCCCCAAAACCAACTCCTAAGGAATACCCTAGAACTCGAGGACCCACTAGCGGATTCCAAGAAAAGGTCTCACCTTCAATGGGGATGAAGGAGAGGGAAGGGAAGCCGGGTTGAGCTAAGAGGACGCCGGCTTGGGGAGGAGCTTGAGGCCACCGGAATGGGGAAGCCACCGGGGAGGAGCCACGGAGGTTCACTGGCCGGTGGGGCTCGCCGGAGTGGAGCTCGGGGTGGAGGAGACGCATGGGAGAGGTGGGAAAGAGACCAAGTGAGGTGGGGTGAGTGGAGGGCCACGAAATGGGACTTTTATATTAAACCCCCGCAAATACCGGACACTCCAGACTCTAACCCGGAGACTCCGGGTTGGGGTCTTCGGTGGGATCAACCAGGACACTCCGGACAATTGGTCCGGACACTCCGGGTTGGGGTGTTCGGCCACTTCAACTCGGATACTCCGGACATTTTGTCCGGACATTCCGGTTCTGATCCGGATACTCCGGATGTTTAATCCGGACTCTCCGGACATCCCAGAACTTTTGGAACTTGGGGCCTTGACACAGGGGGAGGAGACGGACTGAGGGAGACTTGCCCAGATACCTGCCTTCCCCTCTTAGTACTCGGAGCATCAGGCGAGGTCGAAGCCGATCTCTTCGAGCTTACCCCTAGGCAAGGAACACCTCCCGGGGAAGCAATTGAATCGGGGATCCCCTCTGACGCGGGCCGGCCAGGTCTCCTTAATCTGCTTGCCGGGAAGTCGGGGTACCCGGGGACCGGAGCATCGGAAAAGAAGGCTTCTCGCTCCTACAGAAAAGGACAATAATTCAGACCAAAGCAGCCGGAAATAGGAGCTTCGAAGCACTCGGGGAATTCGATAATCACCGGGGGAGGAGGACGGCCCAAGCGAAAAGACTTCGGGCATCTCCTGCAATCCAGCATGGTGCCAGGGGCAAAGAAATCGTTCAGCCACCTATCCAAACCTCCGTTGGAAGTCGTGCGGGTAGCTCCCGAGTGGGGTCCGACCTCCCCAAATATTCGAATCCTGGGTGAACCCGCTCTTTGATTGGTTGAACACAGCGAACGACGAATTTTGCGGCAATGCCCACCCCATGCAAACCGGCATTCTTTAGCTGCTAGGTGATGGCCATAAGCTCTCCGACTTGATCCTTGTCGGAGTCGGGAGGAGGCTTAGTCCAAGAAACCGATACCGAGGATCTCCGCCCGGTCAGCGCTGGGAGGCATGGCTCGAGGTTAGAGCAATAAAACCACTCCTGATGCCAGCCCTTATTAGAAGACCGGAAAGGAATAGCGAAATAAGATTTCTTCAACCCGTCCCACAACTGAAGGCCGGCACCCCCAACCAGATTGGGGGCATTCTTGTTCGGGAAGGGCTTGAGGAGAAAGAGGTGGAGGAAAAGGCTAAAGTGGGGGCGGATGCCAATGTAGGCCTCGCAAAGACAACAATTTGAAGAATGGAGTTGGGATTAAGATGGGTCAGCTCGATCCCGTAATAATGAAGAAGGCCACAAAAGAAGACTCTAGAGGGTAAACTGAACCCGCGCCAGAAAAAAGACTCAAAGATGACGAGCTCCTCAGGACGAGGGGTAGGGGAGGACTCACCTGCCGCCAGGCGGGCCCCAATCAGCACCAAAGGAGGAAGGACCTCGGCCGAAGCTATGGCGTCCAAACGCTCTTCCGTCACGACCGAGACGGCCCAATCTTGCGGTGAGGGCGACGTGTCGGGTCCGGTGGCGGCGGAGGATGCCATCCCAAAAACGGGAGAAGAAATGGCGGACGTTGGGTTGAGAGAAGAACCCTAAAGAGCGCCACACCAAAGGCGGCGGCAGGAAGACGGAGATTGAGGGAAAGAGAAACCGCCTCTTCCCCCAAAAACCATATTAAATATGTCGTGGGGTGCAAGAAACCTGCCTCCGAGCGGAAAGAGCGGGATTTCCTCCCTCGCAAAAGGAGCAATGTGGATCTAAAGGCGCATTTCCGATTCAAATCCAATTAAAAGGTTTCGGGTCCGAGCAAAGTCAAAGCTTCTTGCATATGCCTCTAACCGAGAGACAAGGGCGCCGGAAAGACAACAAAGGTGGGGCCGGGTGTAATTGTCATTCGGCCTGCGTCCAACTGGATGCAACCCAGGTGCGCCCCATGTCGGGATGATCACCAGCGTCCTACTGGATGCAACCTCGGTGCGCCCCAAGTCGGGCTGATCACCAGCATCCTACTGGATGCAACCTCGGTGCGCCCCAAGTCGGGTTGATCACCAGCGTCCTACTGGATGCAACCCAGGTGCGCCCCAAGTCGGGTTGATCACCAGCGTCCTATTGGATGCAACTTCGGTGCGCCCCAAGTCGAGTTGAACCAGCGGCATATCGGATGCAATGAAGGTACACTCCAAGTCGAGCTGGTCATTGGCCCGACACAAAGAGGTCTCCTAAAGAAGTTCGAGCAATAAATCGAGTCCTTTGCAAACTCCTTACCTGCTGTCAAGCACTCAGGTGATGTGAACAGAGGACCGGTGGGTCACGCCCTCTGCACAAGAACAAAAATCAAAGGCAACTCGATTGCAAAGCACTCGGGGGCTACTGTGGAGGATACAAAGATCGGGTATGCACGCATAGAAGGTTCTGGAGGACTGTTCACGAAGTGCGCGTCCGATCCATCCAACCATGTTGCAACTAAAAGGAAATATTGTAACCGTAAAGGAAGCTATCATAAAGAAGGAAGGATATGATCCCTTTGCTTGTAACCAACTCGGACTTATGTTCTAGTAACCGAGTTGGATTCTATCCCCTCCTCTCCGTATATAAGAGAAAGGGGAGGGAGAACAAAGAGGGAGATCATCATCATACGACACAACATATAATCCCAGAACACAGGACTAGGGTATTACCTCCACTGTTGAACCTGTATAATCCCTTGTCTTGTGTTTCCATCGAGATCCTGATTTAGCGCCTTGCCCCTCAAATTCACACCCCCCTAAGATTATTGCCGACATAAATGTCGACAAGATGAGTCTTAGTTCTAGGAGATCACTCCACTTAGACTTCTGGCATGCTTCTACATGGACCTGTCATCTTATGCTATAGATTGATATCATATTTAATTAGTTGTCTATCTTCTCTCTAATTTGAGTTCCCTCAGTTTTATAAATCTAGCAAGTGTTGGCCCCCTGGGTAGACTGGGCCTATGTGTACTCCCTAGCTCGAGTATGTAGAGTCAGTTTTCCTATGTTAGTCATATGGAGAAGATGAGAGTGAGTCTGAGCTATAGTGTTCTTCTCCATCTTATCTATGCTCCATAGTCCACCTAGACTATCAATTTCCTGACCTTCCGTTCACATCCTTTATTTATGTCTTTAGTTGAGTTTATTTGGAAATTTCTGAAATTAATTCTGCTAATAACTCAACTTAGATAAGATTTTTGCTTAAAATTGATTCACATGCTGAGGGGAAGTTTTGGTAATCTGATCATTATGCATTGCATATAGACTTATTTTCTATTTCGGAGCTTTGTCTATTATGCAATTAAATTAATTATGATGCTATGCACCTTGCTACTTTTATGAGGATCTTTGCTAGCTTAGTATTTTCTAATTAGTATTAATTCATCAAGCTAAGCATGCAGAAATTTAAAATTGAGCTTTAATGAAAACTTGATGACACTTGTAGCTTTTACTTGCTATATTTCCTCACTAGGTGCTTATGTTATGTTTTGTGTAATCTTGCGTTTCTACTAGAGTCCTAGAGCAACTTGGGTTAGCTATATTGTTTCATACTAGAATCCTTATTCTGCTCATAAATCTAAGTTCTAAAAACGATTAAGAATTGACTTGCATGTGCTAAATTGATTTCAACATCTTACATTCATGAGACTACTTCCCATTGCACTTGGGATGCATTGTGTATGATCAAGATCACTCTTTTAAGCATTATACTTAGATGGCCGACTATGGCTTGAGCCTATCAAAATTGATAGATGCAAACAAAATCAAAAGAAAATGTGGAAGAGAGTGAAGCCTAGGAAGCCTTTGTCGATGACTCCTAGATGAGGACATGCTTCACTAGGATAAGCTCTCTAAACCAATTTGTGGGTGTTAAATTCAAAAATTTGCATTTGAAAGATGACTGAGCAAGAGGGTTCTCTTATATACTTGTAGCTTCCCAAAGTGTTGAATAGGTTGAACTTTAGTAGATCCATTTGATATATGACTTGTCTTTGCTTCTAATCTTGAAATTATGCCAAATATTGCTTTTATTGAAATCATGCAAAATAGCAAATTTCTTTTAAAGCTTGCTAGTAAAGATATTGAGATATGCAATTGGATATGACTTAGTTTGACATAATCTGGATTTAAATAGCTTGGTGTCATACTTTGTCAAAATGATAACTTGGATAATCTTCAAATCTCTTTTAGGTTGCATTTCATGTATACATGCTCTTTTGATGCCTATATTGACAAAAGGGGAGGGGAGAAAACGTGGAAAAGGTCTTCAGGGGGGCAATAGAAAATAAAAAAATGCTTTCTCATGGTCATGTTATTAAATTGTTCTTTAATTTGGATCATAGGCAAAATTGAGCTTTTGTGGATTTTCCTTGATTTTTAGAGCATTTGTGAAAAACTTGTTCTTTCTCTTGATTTTCTGAAAAATTCATCTTACCTACTTGTCATGATCCTGCTTTCTCTTGCATTTGGAACAAGTATGGCTTTGCAATCAAATTGCTTTCTTCTTTCTTATTCAAACTCAAATTTGTGCCTTTTGGTGTTTATCAATATACTCATCAAGGGGAAAATTGAAAGGCCATGTGGAGGTTTGCCCATTTTGTAACGAGTAATTGACTATATTTTAAACCTTTAGTGTTTATGTTTAAGTTTACTTTGGAATAAGCAATTTGAGTTGTTGTGAGTTGCCAAGGACCAGAGGTCAGAGCCTTAACTGGTTGTAGCCTTGATAGGTCAGAGACTTGAGAGGTTGGGCCTTGGTAGGTCCGAGCTTTTAATGGTCGGTGCTTGACTGGTCGTGGTCTTAAGTGGTCATAGTCCTAAGTGGTCGAGGCACCCTTAAGTGGTTATGAGCTAAGGTGGGATCCTTAGTTATATGATAGCTCAGCTGATTATTGTTTGCATATTATTTTGAGCAATGCTATGTGATGCGTTTCCTTTATCTGTGATGGTTGCAGGACTTCAGAGCTAGGTCATGGTGAGGCAAAAGAGATCGGGACTAGGCTGGGAGAGCTGACATCCAGACAGTCAAGGTGTCGCTGTAAGATGACTCAGGTTAGGAGTGGCATGAAGCTGAGAGGACAAGTTGATGGTTGAGGTGTTAACTTGAGCCCTATTCAAGCGAAGGAGGATCGTAGGATCAAGGGTTCGTGGGTATGTTGTTGGGTTGCGGGTTAGCCCATATATGTATAAGAGAATGAATTTGAACCCTTGATGAGGTTTCTTGAGGGTCAGGAAGGTCATTTAAGGGTAGAGATTGCTTCCATTGTGCTATAAATAGAGGGGTGGGAGTATGCCCCCACCCCAAGCTTGTAAAAGAGGATTATTTGGTTTCTTAATAAAAGCTTTCCCATGTGATTGTGTGGCTTTGAAATCCTCCTTCTCCAAGTGTTGCAAGATTAATTTCCTTCAAATTCTGAAATTTACATTGTTGCAATTTTCTCTTATTGCACTTTGGATTTGACTCTCCTCCTTCTAAGTGCTTTTGTATCTTATGCCAAGGATGAAAGATTGCTGGATGAATCTTCCATAGATCATATCACAATCATCTAGGCAATTTACAACCCTTTCTTTTTAGTGTTTGCAAGAAATCGATCGTTGTGCTTGAAAGAAAAAATTCTTGTAGATCGTGTTATCTGTTTGAAGGTTGTTCTCTAATGTTTTTGCTTGCTGCGACTAGTGGGTTGTCATCTAAGATCATCTTGATCATCATTTTCCCACAAGCAAGCTAAGGGTGAAGTTTCTGTATTTGACCCAATTTTGGTGCAACCTTCACTGAACTAGAAAACGGGTTAGAACTTTGACGTCAATCCTTGCAATTAAAGGTTGTAATAGGTTCCTGACATCCATAGGAAGGTGCACACAAAGTTTTATGGGTTTTGCATCAACCGATCAAAAGTTATATATATTATTGTTTTAAGATCGTGCAATTTTACTATTTCTCCCGAACATCGTTCACCTAGCACTGTTCATCCAACCAGTCGAAGCATTGTTCATCCCAAACTGTTCACACTGAAAACTGTTCATCCAACTAGTTTGGAGTGCCAGTCGTCCCGACCAGCGTAGTTTTTTACTATTCATTCAAGCACTGTTCATTGGGGGGTGCTATTCATCCGACCTCAGCAAGTCGGTGGTACTGTTCATCCGACCACCGCTGGTTAGCTGTACTGTTCATCCGACTAGATGTTTGGACTGTACAATTCATTCGATCTATTTTTTTTGGTGGTTTGAATTTTAGGGGAGAAATTTTATTTCTCTCCTATTCACCCCGTCTATTCGCCTTTTCGGTCCTTCAACTACCCACCAGCTGTTGGCGCACGCAGTGCTGCATGCTGAAATATTAATTCAACTAAGATCAACTACATACCATAAAATTTCCCATTTGTAGATAGTACGTGGGAAAGAATCAAGTATTTTTCATCTGTGAAAATTTGTATGTGTTGTATACGTGCCAATCTCTCCACCACAACGCACCAACATGGGCCCTCACTGGAAGTAAGGACTATGTATGTTATGAAACTTTGTCAATTATTAAATACTTAGAGCTATGATAGGGAATCTGTATATGTTTCGGTACGCTGATTGTATGTTTGATGAGGATAATTTTCTGGCATCAGGAGGAGATAAATACCACATTAAAGAATATCGAGAAATAAATTAGAATGTCACTAACATTCAGTCCTTATATCCACATACAAAAGAATCAAAACTTAAAATTCGTAGGACAATAAATCTGCAACAAATAGCTAATAACCTAACATATGCCTTCACTGATCATAAGGAAATAACAAGACCTCATATACTTGCAGCAAATGCACATGAAAAGTGAAAAATACCCTATAATGATTTTGAATCTACTCTTGCCCCTCATGGTAAAAAGAGGGGAAGGTCTCCAAGTGCATGCAACACAATCTCATAGACGTCCGTAGAAACAAAAAACCAAACAAGTGAGAACACTACTCGAGATAGTGGAAGAAGCTTAACATGGTGTTGAGAAAATCCCTGAAGTGAGCCATCCTAGAGATGATAACATCCCTGAAGTGATCCATCTTGAAGATGATAAACTCAGCAAATCTAACACTGGGAAGTTGGAACACCTATACTCCATCGTTGTGGAAAATCACAAGGAGTTGGAAGAAATCAATAAAGAGATATCCACTAATTATATGAATTCATGAGAGTGGTACAAAAGAAAGACTATAATTATTGACATACATTTCATCTCAAAAATTGCTAAAACTCTTGAGATGGATCCAAAACCCAAAAAAAATAGAAAGTGTTAGAAGCGCTCCGATTGAGTCAAATAGAAAGAAGCAATTGAGATAGAGTTGCACTCGCTTAACAATAGAAAATTTTTGGTCTTATTGAGTGAATACCTTCTAAAATGTTCCATGTAGGATCAAAATAGGTTTTTATCTGAAAGAAAAATAAAAATAAATAGGTGGTGAGATATAAAGCGAGGCTTGTAGCACAAGGGTTCATACAGAGACCCAGCATCAATTACGATGACACTTACTCTCCTGTAATGAGTGGAATAATATTCTGATATTTAATATCCATTACAGTTAGCTTAAATTTATTAATGTAGTTGATGGATGTAGTGGAATTTTTTTATAAATAATCATTTTTTATTTGGATATTACAAAAATATACGTACATATTTTTTTTTTACAGAAGTGACCGCTTTTCGCGCCACGTCATCGCGAAATGGAGAGATTCGCGCCATGTCATCGCGAAATAGACAGATTCGCGCCACGCAGGCGCGAAATGGCCACGTGGCGGGCGCGGGGTGGCTTCGCACCACCGTGGCGCGAGGGCACCATACCGGGCGCGGTGGTGCGACGGCAGGAGGCCCTCGGGCAGCGTGCATGGCCTCGATGGGTTTCTTGTTGGCGTGGATTAGAGCAAGCATGCACCATGCTAATCTCGGCCGAGCCGGCCCTGCTCTACCTTTTTTGAAGAAACGAAATTGACCAATCCTGGAAACAAGCTGCAACACTTCCATCCCAAGCAGGTCTATTTCACTGCCTCTACATCTCTCCAGTTGTCATATTTGTCACCTTTTTTTGTCAAATGGTGCATAGTCGTAATTACACCCAGTAATAAATCAAGGGATCTTTCGGATTGTTTGAGAGGTACAACAATAACAACAGACTTGAGATCGAAGTCATGAAAGTGCCACAATTTTCTCTCCATGCATAACAGCTAGAGAGAGCAGATCCACAGATTCACAGCAAAGATTCTAAAGAAGTTAGTAAATAACAAAGAATCATATTTTTTTTTTAGCTTCTGATATAGCGATGCTTAATTCCTAAATCCGGAAAACAACAATAGAATTCCATTTCTTATGGACAAAGCTTTAGTTGGTCTGATCGCTAGTTCACATCCGGAAAGGCTACGGATATAATTTGTGAAGTGGACAAGCATTTAACGCCTTCATTACATAACCAAATGTGCAGCCCCAAACTATTTTTGTCACCAACTGACAATACAATACTCGACATCTAATTTTGCTTGGGTACAGATCATTTCACTTCTCTTATTTTGTCCAAGGGAAGCTCATTTCATTTGTTCTGCATATGAACCGACGGTCCCAAGCCACCACAAACAACCTCACATCGCTTCCATTACCCAAACGACAAAACATTGAGGAAACTAGTAGAGGGACGGCGAGCAGGTAGGTGACTCACGGGGAGCGAGATAAGGTCGAACTCGGCGTCGGCGAGGTCGGCGAGGAGCGCGTCGGCGGCGAGCTTGACGCCCCAGGCCGCGGCGACCTGCGTGGCCCCAAGCCGCAGCTGTGAGGAGCCGCCCAGATCGTCCTCGAGTTGTTGGATGAACAGTCACTCCCATCGGATTTGGATCCTAGCAACGAATCACCGAAGGTGATCTCAGTGCTAACACCCAAGCCCAATCGAGACAACTCCAAGAAACATCCAAACAATTCGACAACCATCCCGGTATTCCCCCGGTATGCGACCCGAAACACGCCCAGGATCCTCCCATACCGGTTAACAATGCCGTTATCAATTCAATTTGCACAAAGGGGGCAACGAACTCGAAACAGTCACGACCAAACGCGCAAGCGGAAACACCACGCACAAAGACAAACCAAGACGACCACCGACTCAAACCGAAAAACAGCCCACAAGGACCTACGACTAGCCAAAACCCGAAAATCAACCAAGCCATCAAAAACTAGAAAATTTCGGCATGACCTTCCTAGAATATACGGACATCCACTCAGCAGACAACAAAACACAGTTGCAGAATATATATATATATCCAAAAGTAATGCAACAACCACAACAGTAGTACGATCACAAGTAGAGAAAACAACCCACGGGATGACGATAGAGACTTGAACAACGACGAAACACAAATTAGAAGACTAACTATACAACAAAAGTGAATCAGATCGCAACACAAAACAAAATAAAACTACTCCGGAAGTGTTCTGCCCCTGAACACTTCCGGGCGTGTGCGATGCCGCGCTAAGCCACTACTCGGTGCCCCGCCCGGTCACCGAGAGGCAGTAAGGGCAGAACTCGCATCCGCCCACCTGATCCTCACCTGAAAACCACAAGCAGAAGCATGAGTACAAAAGGTACTCGCAAGACTTACCCGGGGTCCATATATGACCGACTCCAAAGGAGATGCATTTGGCGGTAGCAAGGTAAACAGGCTTAGGTTAAAGGTGCGGAAATGCTTAACTTTGTTTCAATTTTTGTCATCTACTCAAGTTTTTCTCAATATAGTTAGCAGTTGTAACAACACCTACTTCTAGCAGGATATTGTAATTAACAGAATGTAAAGCAAGTCATCTCATATCAAAATTTAGCTCAAGCCCAACGGCGAACCACAAGTTCAAGTTGTTTACTACGCAGAAGAAGTTCGGATCAAGCTTGCTCATATCCGAGAGCGCGGCAATTCGAATCGCTTAATTAACCCTCGCAGGAAGCATTGATCGCACGACACTTACCACAAGGGCCTAGTGTCAACCCCTCCCAATCATACCCAATCGCTGAAGCGTCCTCCTCGTGGCCGAAAACCTAGCACCCCTCGAGCAGCCCCAAGCCCGGCTTGGCGCTCGAGAGTCGGCCTAAGCCTCGCCTCAACCACGTCCAACCACAGGAAGTTACGGTCCAACGATTCTGTATGAGAGAAAGAGTGGCTTACCGTACCAAAATCGGGCATGCGACAAACCGGGGTGTGCTCAAACATATTCCACATACGGATCTGTCCTTAATCGACACAAAGCGGGGCTACACATTTGAGTCTCCATACCCAAATGAACCAACTCCCCGCCCGGTCCACAATTCATTTCTTTCCAAAACCTTTCCCAATTCCAAGTCCAACATAATGTAGTATGTGTGTAATAATAACAACCGCAAGTGACAGAACCCTCCGTCACTTGGCCCGAACCCCGACCTCTAAGCAAGACTAAGCATGGACTCATAGTATTACCCCTAAGCTAGTTCCAACGGAAGTATTCACAATTTCAACGGATGGATGTGCAGCAAGTGGGATCTAGTCCTACCCCAATTCAACTCCTAATGCAAACTTAATTCACCAAATAAGCAAGTTATTTCCAAAACTACAATTTAATACAGGTTCAAGATGCATAGGTGCTTGCCTTGATCTTCTGCTTGTGGGTCGGTAGTAACTGGCTCTCCGGTCGCACCCTCGGTCACCGCGGCGTCAGTCCCCGCGGGATCGCTCTCTACACGAGTACAATGCATAATGAGATGTATGCCATGCAAATGAAATGAACACCAAAGGAAAAACTCCCGAAGCGAAACAACGCGACCGAACAAAGTTAACGAAACCGACAGAATAGCCTAACCCGACAAATCAGGTTATTTGATCTGGACAGTCCGGATAACCCGGATACTCCGGACCTTGTGTCCGGATACTCCGGCCTAGGGCGGATACTCCGGGCTGGGTGTCCGGACACTCCGAACCTGGCGCATCTCACCCTACTACTCAACGGACCGAGGTGCCGCCAAGTCCCATGGCACCGCGGGGACCCGATCTATGACATTCCTACACGCGGCGAGGCCGGAGAAGCTTATAGCTAACCCAACTCCACGAGGAATGACACTAATCTATGAAATCACTAGCCAACTCCAAACGACCATCGGACCGGCATTTCCACTACCCGATCTACCTCACTAGCACTCACATTCATTTAATCCAAGCCCCAACCAACCCTAGAATCACTACACCCAAAACCCTAGAGCTCAAGATCCAAATCCAAACTCCCAATCCAAGCCTAAACCCTAACCCACCATGGATAGTCTTAGAACCCAAGAATCCCACGAATCAACCCCCAAGAGAAAGACCTACCTCCAAGGATGATGGAGGAGAACAATGCCGGGTGGAGGAAGGAGAAGTCGGCGTGAGGAGGAGTTCCCGGGGATGGAGGAGTCGCCGGGGAGAAGCCACGGAGGGTCACCGGCCGGTGGGAAGCTCACCGGAGTGAAGCTAGGGTGGAGGGGAGTAGCACCAAGGAGTGGGGAAACAACATGGAGGAGAAAGAATGGATGGGAGCCACGAAATGGGACTTTTATACTAACCCCCGCAAATACCGGACTCTCCGGACGCTAACCCGGAGACTTCGGGTTGGGGTCTTCGGTAACACTAACCCGGACACTTCGAACGTTTGGTCCGGACACTCCCCGTTGAGGCGCTCGGTCAGCCCAATCCGGATACTCCGGACATTTATCCGGACATTCCGGGTTGGATCCGGACACTCCGGATGCTGATCCGGATACTCCGGATGTCCCAGAACCTTTGGAACTTGGGGCCTTGACAGCGACCTGCTGCCGCCTGCCGGCCAGGCCGGCCCTTGCCGTCGCACCTGCTGGCGCTGAGTGCGCCCAGCCATTGCCGCCTCGCGCTACGGTGGCGCTGGTTACCCGCGCCCGCCACGTGGCCATTTCGTCCCTGCGTGGCGCGAATCTATCTATTTCGCGATGACGTGGCACGAATCTCTCCTTTTCGCGATGACGTGGCGCGAAAAGGGTCACTTCTGTAAAAAAAAATATATGTACGTATATTTTTGTAATATCCAAATAAAAAATGATTATTTATAAAAAAAATTCGGATGTAGTGACTATATATTTATATGGATCACTAGATATTGATATTTTTATGAGAGTCCCTGAAGGAGTCAAAATTTTGGATCCTAATAAAAGAAATCACAACATATATAGTGTCAAACTGCAAATATCACTATATAGATTAAAACAATTAGGGAGAATGTGGTACAATCGACTAGTGAGTTCCTCTTGAAGAAGGGATACTCCAATAATGATGATTGTCTCTGTATATTCATAAAGAAATCCTAGAATATATTATTTATCATCTTAGTTTATGTCAATGATATGAATATCATCGGAACCACATAGGAGATAAAGGAAGCAAATTCTTGCCTTACTACGGAGTTTAAGATGAAAGATTTGGGTAAAACCAAATATTACTTGGGCCTACAGCTAGAGCATTTCCTAGAATAATTTTTGTACACCAGTCTACATATACTAAGGCCCTGTTTGGTACGGTTCCAGAATCTAGTAGAAACATAAACGGTTCCAGATGCTTGGTAGAAACGTTTCAGGTAGAATCAGAATCACTGTTTGGAGACCGTTTGGCTAGCTGTCTAGATTCTGTGAATCGGTGTGGAACGGGGTTGAGAGCGATTCGGCCCCGACGTGGAAAAAGAAGAAACGTTCCGAGGAGAATCGTTCCAAGCTTTAGCCCGTTTGGGTTTCTCCCAGATTCTAGTAGAAACGACACGGTTCCAAGTTGCCAAACGGGGCCTAAGAAGGTATTAGAAAGATTTAATATGGAGACCCCATGATAGTAAAATCCCATGAAGTGGATAAATACCCTTTCAAACCGAGGATAGAAAATGAGGAAGTCTTAGGACCTACCTGAAGTCCCAAACATACGTGCCATTTGAGCACTTATGTATCTTGCGAATTGCACAAGGTTTGATATTGTATTTGCAATAAATTTGCTAACTAGACATAGTTAGGGATAGAAAAAAAGCTCGTTTGTGGGGCTCATTGGCTCGATTCAAAATTATTCTAATTATATTTGTTTGTTGGTTAAACATTGAATGAGTCACACTATAAGTCCCAAACATACGTGCCATTTGGTATGCTGTTGGTGAAGCGGGTGATACAATGGTAGATCGGGTCAAGAAAGATTTCCGTGTGAGTTATTTGCAAATATGACATTTGTAGACTTCTATGTTATTTATAAGTCTATGGAATGCAGGCTCGGTACACATATCCTGAAGGTGAAGGTTACCCGAATGACACTAGGGCGAGATGGGAGGCAACTTTAGAGGCGGCTTGCCAATACCATGCTGAGCAGCTAATATACAACACTCGAGTAGTAGCTGTGACCAAGTACTACAAGGATGTGTGTGAAGATGAAGACATTGACACAAGAGAGAATCCGTTGTTTCTCACTGCTGCTGAGTATGAGCAAGTCAAACCTGCATGGATCGATGATGAGGCTTGGGGGCATCTCATTACACAATGGTGTGATCCAGCATGGCAGCGTGTAAGTGAAATGAAGCGGAATCTTCGTGCCACTTCAGGGGCAAGGGTGAATCGAGGTCGATCTAGTTCTATTAGTCGAACCCAACAGGAAATGGTAATAGAAAGTCTTTGTATTTTCAAACCATCATTTCTAACATTCGGACTTAATACATTTTCCTTGTGTAGGATCGAAGTATACGAATATAGCAATCAGAGGGGGGGTGAATGATTGTGCGGAAGCTAAAACCAAATTCTAGACCTATTAAAAGTTCACCCCAAAACAGAACCAAATAATTGCCTCGTTTTCGACAAAAACAGAATGACAGAGGTTTGGTAAAATGAGAATTCCCGGAGATCCAACCGTCGAAACGATCTGAAATTTGGACACAAGAAACTAGATTCCAATACGAATCGAACCCAAAAAGAATCCGCTCGATCGGACTTACGGATCAAAAGTTATAAGCTTCGCAAGCTTGCTGATCCAGAACTTGACGAGAATCAATCTAATCTAAACTTCAAGATTAAACAAGAACGACAAAAGATTGATCAACTAGACTTTGAGAAACACTAGATCAATACCCTAGAGAGGTTTTTGATGGATCAAATCAAGATAAAACTTGAAGAACAAAACCAATCTAGAACTAGAACAAGCATGCAAACAAGAACCAAAACAGAAAATAATCAGAGCGAATGGTTATCAGTAGCACGCAAAAATCTTGGAAGAATTTATCTTTATTTCTTGTCTAAAATACTCTCATCAAAAGAGAACAAACCCTAAAACCAAGCTCAAGGCTTGATGCGCTCAGCTACGCTTGGTGCGTTTCAACAGAGACCCCCACCTATTTAAAGCACCAACCCACAAGGAGTTCTCGAATACGATTCCTATTCCTAGAAGGAATCCGTATCCAACTCAACTCTACTTGGCCCAACCAGGCCGAGTACAACTCTTGCACGCTGTATGGCAACCCTACCATACTCACGTGACTAACACTTTGCACGCTGTATGGCCACCGCCATACTCACGTGACTAACACTTTGCACGCGTATGACCTCCCCGCCATTCTCACGTGACTAACCATTCTTCATGTGCACCATTCTCTTAGCCCGAACGTCCCGCATGACATCCTTGACCACCAAGACCTCGGTTCCTCCTGAACCTAGTCCCGAACCTCAGTTCCTCCATGAACCTAGTTCCGGTCCCGTCATCGACCACATTCGTCTTCGAGCAATACCGCACATGAACAAACGACAAAACAAATCCGAGCACAAGTCCACGACTTGACTCAATGTCAATCCATGCAACTACTCACATGAGCATTGCATAAAGTCCACTTCAAAAGAAGCATCATGAAATCATCACAAATTTCATAATCTCAATTTCAAATTATTTCAAATCTGCTCAAAACCCTAATTGAGCAAAACACGCTTCTGACGGACAAACAAATGTTGTCTGGCGATAAGGAAAAAGTTACTCAAAAATCATTCACGACGGACAAACAAAGTCCATCCGCTGTACAAGGAAAATCTCTATTCCAAGAAGCCAACCAAACGCGGAAAAACACATTCACAACGGACAAACAAAGTTGGTCCGTTGTACATGCAAAAATGACTTCGGTTCATGATCTCAAAACATGTTCACAACGGACAAACAAAGTTGGTCCGTTGCAAACGTGCCACGCTCGGTTTCACAAAAGTAAAAACCCTAGAAAAATCCATTCACGACGGACAAACAAAAACGGTCCGTTGTACATGTGAAAATCTCGGTTCTTTCCTTCTTTTGCTGTTTGCTGAAATTTGACCTAGCCTTAGTTCTTTCCTTCTTTTGCTGTTTGGCTAGTCTAAAGCAAAAATCTATTAAGTGTCCATCTCTACCACAATGAGTGCAAGTGTACTTGACATGATGTTTAGCTTTAACAGTAAAAGCACATTTTGCATTCATCATAGTAGAAGATAAAAAACCAGCAGATTGAAAAGCAATTTTCTTAGGCTCATTAGATAACTCAATTTTGCAAGGAGCCTGAACAACAGTGCGAGGTTTGGTTTCATATGTGGCATAAGGATCAAAACCTAAACCTCTCTTGTTTATGCTAACCTTAGATTGATCCAAAATCATGTTCAACTTCTTCTTGCCATTAGTGAAACGTTCCAAAGAATTTTGCAAGTAATCAACTTTCTTAGCAAGAGTTAAACAATTATTGCAGGAACATCTACTTTTCCTTTTGCTTGCGACAAGTTGAGCATGAGAGAATTTCATGTGAAAGCAAATTATCGATTAATTGAGAAACCCTAGCATTTGCATCTTTCAATTTTAATTCAAGAGTTGAGCATTTAGAACAAGAAGTTGAACTATGCAAATCATCGATTGGAACCGCTAGCATGTACAACATGTTTCTCATTTTTCTCATTTAGATGCAACAAAAGAGCATGTTCTTTCCTAAGCAAGGTGAGCTCATTGTAAATTAAGTCACATGATTTGCAAGTATCATCACTAGGAATCAAAGTCTTAAGTCTAGCAATTTCAGCATTCAATGATTCAATAATGAAATCATGTTTCTTAATTTTCTTATCACTTTTGTCAAGCAACTTTCCAAGACGAGCAACAAAGAATAGCTAATTCATCATAAGAGGGATCTACCTCATTGAAGTCATTTGTCGTGATCGCCCTCGGTGAGGCTATCCTTGCTGCTTGCCATGAGACATAGTCCTATCAAATCATGCTTGCTTGGAGTTGCATCATCTTCGCCGCTCTCCGAGTCCACATCGCTCAAATTGACTTGTTCAAGAGCGGAAAGAACTCGTGAACCACCTTGCGTTGATGAAGCTCTTCTTCTTCCTATCATTTGACGAGAACCTTTTCTTCTCATTCCTTCTCGTCGTTGTCCTTCTCCTCCTTTGATGTTTTTCCTGCAAGCTTAGGACAATTTGTGCGAATATGGTTGAGGTCACCACACTCATAGCATCTTGGAGGACCACCTCTCTTTCTCATTCTCACATTCTCGCAAAGCTTTGTTAAAGCGAGAAGAGAGTAGTGCCAGATCTTCTTCAGAAACTCTTCAAGTTGCTCATCTGTTAAAGAAGACATGGAAGACAAGGCAAAGCTAGAAGAAGAATTTGCATTTGACATGTTAGGGTTAGAGATCAAAGCAATTGATTTAATGTTACCCTTCCTGGCAAGAACATCCAACTCATGAGTTTTCAACTTAGAGTAAAGAACATCTAATGTGAGTGTGCTCATGGTAGTAGATTCTTGTATAGGTGTTACTTTCATCTCCCACACCGACATGTCCAAAGCACTAAGCAATTGTCGAGCATTTTCAAGATCGATGTAGCTAACTCCAACAAAGACGTAGATTGCTAAGAATTTTATTGAAACGTGCAAAGAAGTCATCTACAGATTCACTAGGTTTCATCTCAAAACGCATGTATTCTTTTTGTAAATATCTTGGCGAACCTCTTTGACAGTGTTAGAACCCTCATGGTAATCACAAAGAGATTTCCATACCTCATATGCGGATCGAAGATGAACCACCACGATCAAAGTCATTGCGTCCCAAGCCTTGGATGATCAAGTTGCGCGTCTTGCTATTTGCTTCAACATGTGTGCGATTGGTGTCGTTGACGTTGTCGTTTGCAGGGACTTCATATGGCTTGTAGACCTTCTCCCAAATTGTGAAGCCCTGTGCTTGGATGAACGCCTCCATCTTGGCCTTCCAAAACTGAAAATCAACACCATCGAACACACATGGTTTTGTCGAATAACGATCCATTGATCTAATCACCGGTTAAGATAGATTAGAGAAACCAAAGCTCTGATACCACTTATAGGATCGAAGTATACGAATATAGCAATCAGAGGGGGGGTGAATGATTGTGCGGAAGCTAAAACCAAATTCTAGACCTATTAAAAGTTCACCCCAAAACAGAACCAAATAATTGCCTCGTTTTCGACAAAAACAGAATGACAGAGGTTTGGTAAAATGAGAATTCCCGGAGATCCAACCGTCGAAACGATCTGAAATTTGGACACAAGAAACTAGATTCCAATACGAATCGAACCCAAAAAGAATCCGCTCGATCGGACTTACGGATCAAAAGTTATAAGCTTCGCAAGCTTGCTGATCCAGAACTTGACGAGAATCAATCTAATCTAAACTTCAAGATTAAACAAGAACGACAAAAGATTGATCAACTAGACTTTGAGAAACACTAGATCAATACCCTAGAGAGGTTTTTGATGGATCAAATAAATATAAAACTTGAAGAACAAAAACCAATCTAGAACTAGAACAAGCATGCAAACAAGAACCAAAACAGAAAAAATACCGTAGCGGCGTGGTTCTCAGAGCACGCAAAAATCTTGGAAGAATTTATCTTTATTTCTTGTCTAAAATACTCTCATCAAAAGAGAACAAACCCTAAAACCAAGCTCAAGGCTTGATGCGCTCAGCTACGCTTGGTGCGTTTCAACAGAGACCCCACCTATTTAAAGCACCAACCCACAAGGAGTTCTCAATACGATTCCTATTCCCTAGAAGGAATCCGTGATCCAACTCAACTCTACTTGGCCCAACCAGGCCGAGTACAACTCTTGCACGCGTATGGCAACCCTACCATACTCACGTGACTAACACTTTGCACGCCGTATGGCCACCGCCATACTCACGTGACTAACACTTTGCACGCGTATGACCTCCTGCCATTCTCACGTGACTAACCATTCTTCATGTGCACCATTCTCTTAGCCCGAGCGCCCCGCATGACATCCTTGACCACCAAGACCTCGGTTCCTCCTGAACCTAGTCCCGAACCTCGCCTTCCTCCATGAACCTAGTTCCGGTCCCGCCATCGACCACATTCGTCTTGAGCAATACCGCACATGAACAAACCACAAAACAAATCCGAGCACAAGTCCACGACTTGACTCAATGTCAATCCATGCAACTACTCACATGAGCATTGCATAAAGTCCACTTCAAAAGAAGCATCATGAAATCATCACAAATTTCATAATCTCAATTTCAAATTATTTCAAATCTGCTCAAAACCCTAATTGAGCAAAACACGTTTACGACGGACAAACAAATGTTGTCTGGCGTACAAGGGAAAAAGTTACTCAAAAATCATTCACGACGGACAAACAAAGTCTGTCCGTTGTACAAGGAAAAATCTCTGTTCCAAGAAGCCAACCAAACGCGGAAAAACACGTTCACAACGGACAAACAAAGTTGGTCCGTTGTACATGCAAAAATGACTTCGGTTCATGATCTCAAAACATGTTCACAACGGACAAACAAAGTTGGTCCGTTGCAAACGTGCCACGCTCGGTTTCACAAAAGTAAAAACCCTAGAAAAATCCATTCACGACGGACAAACAAAAACGGTCCGTTGTACATGTGAAAATCTCGGTTCCAAGAAGCTATCTAAACCGAAAAAAAACGTTCACAACGGACGAAGAAAATCAGTCCGTTGTACATGCAAAAATGGTTTCGGTTCAGAGCTTTAAAAACATGTTCACAACAGACCCAAAAACATTGTCCGTCGCAGATGGGAAACTTACTGTTTCTTGAGAACTTTGTCCGGCGCTAAAGTGAAACTTACTGTTTCTTGTCAAATTATCAAACACATGCACAAGCACATTTTGCAAATCCAATTTTCAGTTCAAAGCCAATTTTTCAGCACATGATTTCACAATCTCCCCCTTGATGAAAACATTGGCAACACCACTTAGAATTGAACATTTGGCATTCACTTTACAAAAGATTTTGAAATTGAAAGGATCAAAGACCGAAGGAAGAAAACACAGAATTCCCCCTTTGTTAAGGAAAATGTGTGTGAATGTGCAATGTGTCCAAAAATTTCAAAATACTCCAAACTTCTCCCAAAATTCTCAAATTTCCAAACGAGGCAAAGTGATCAAGAGTTGAGACGTGAGCTTGCGAGCGTGCGGGATGAGACACCCCAAAATTTTGCTTTTCTTAAATTCATGTGTGATTTGGCACTTTGGTGAATTTTTGGAATTTTTTGGAATTTATTTGGATTTATTTGGAATTTATTTGAATTTATTCCATTTTGAAATAATTAAAGAATTAAATTTTGCAAATAAAATTTTGTTGGAAATATTTTATTTGAGTCCCAAATACCATAAAATATTTTCCAGAATTTTTCTGGAATTTTTCTGAGTCTTTTGATATTTTTAATGAATTAAATGAATTAATTTTAATTATTTTATATATTAAATCATTGGAAAATCAACTCGGTCGAGTATCGTTTCATCCGATCGAGTCGGAACCCGAAGTCGGACTCGAGTCCGACCGAGCCAACCGACTCGACCAAACCCGCCCTAACCCTACTCGATCCCGACCGTTGGATCGGGATCCAACGGCCCGGATTGGACCAGTATCGGTTCGAGCCGAAACCGGACCGGTCCGATCGTGCCATGCGATCGTGGCCGTCGATCGCGCCACGTGGGACGGTTCTTCGTCGCCGCCCCCGCCGAGTCCGAGCCGGATTCCTCCGCCGTGGCCGCCGTGTCTCGTTAGGGTTCCGATTTGTGCGCGCATCCGGTTATTTAATGCGTGAGACATCGCCGAGGTTGCCCTCTTCCGCGGCGCACTGCGTTCCCAAGCCATCTCGCTGAGCCATCGCTGCTTGCCCGCATTTAGCTCGCCGGAGTTGGAATTCCGTTCGCCGCGGCAACGCCGATTCCGCTGCCGTCGTCGCCGTTTCTCCGCCGCTGAGCCGATTCCGAACAGCGGAGTCAAGCCGCGTCGGTGAGGACCTTTCACCTCGCCGGAGCACGCCCCAAACGCCGTTCGTGTGGTCACCGTCCTCAGCGCCGGCAGCCGCAACTCCGCCGTGAAGCCATCGCCGACCCCAAGCTCCACCAACCGTCCGATCAAGATCCAAAGGCCCAGATCGCGCCACGTCACCCTCGGTGAGTTTCCCCGTTGAAAATCCTAGATCTAATCCCAACCGTTGGATCTAGATCCAACGGCTTAGGTTGCGCCACGTAGCAAGAACTGCACCAGGCTAGATTGGATCTGGACCGTTGGATCAAGATCCAACGGCCCACGATCGGCCACGTGCGCCCCAAGCACATGAGGCCCAAACCCAATCCTAGCCGTTGGATTTCAAACCAACGGCCACGATCGTGCCACGTGTCCAGGGAGCCGAACCGCCGCGCCACGCGGGCGTGCAGCGTGGAGTCAGCGACACGCCGCCCGCGTGTCGGCCGATCGCACCGCGACGTCACCCATGACGCCACAGCGGTCCCACCGCCAAGACCGTGGTGAGCCCCCGCCGACGCCGAATGGACGTCACCCGAGGGGGACCCACCTGTCAGTGACACGTGGAGCCGTGGACCGAGTCCACGGTAGACCCGAGCCGAGCGTGGACCAAGTCCATGGACCGGCTGATGTCAGCCAACCAATCAGAGGCTGACACGTGTCCAGGCTGACGCAATAATTAATTTCCGAAAAAGAAAATGATTTATTAATTCGAAATAATGATTTCAGATTTTGTTTCAAACTTCAAACGCTTATAACTTTTGCGTTTCAACTCCGATTTGAGTGATTCAAATTTCTAAATTTGTATAAAATTGAGACCTACCTAAATATGAATTTTATTTAATTTTTGGACTAAATTTTTTCTCTGTAAAATTATTTAATTGATTATTTAAACTTTAAATAATCATAACTTTTATGCTTTAACTCCAAATTTGATTTATTCCAGTTTCTAAAAATTCATAAAATTATGTTATCTCTGTTTATGGATTTTATTTGGATGATTGGATACTTTTTGCCTATTGTTTATTCGTGTATTTGCTATTTGCACGATTTACGAGTAGACGTTGAAGTGCCGGAAGGATTCGAAGGAGAAGTATTGACTCAGGATCCAACTCAAGACCAAGAACAAGTACTTTTTGAAGGCAAGTTGTGCTTTGACCATGTTGATCCTATTTCGAAATCTATTTTGATTTAACCTATTGCATGCTAGTTCAATTAGAAAAATACTTTATTTAAATATGGGGGTTAGATAAATACCAATTTGCTGTATGACACCTTGATTATTTAAATATGTGCCATGACCCTTGTCACCCTAGTTGTGGTTTACTAGTTGGACATTATTAACTTGCCAACATGGGTTTTAGACCGTTGTAGTAAAGCTGCTTAGACACCTTTCGTGCTCATGACATGATTTTGGACAAACAAATGTTAATATTGACTTAATGATATTTTGAACCTGTTTTGGAATGGTATCATGTGATGTTGATGGCACGTGGTGCATGGTAATCAACTGGGGTTTGATATATAGTTTTTCGACCGGGGCATGTGGCAAGAATAATCAGTGGGCCGGTTGTGGCATTGGGGATGTTGATTTGGTTCTTCGGGTAGTCTTGCCTGGTCACCCTAAGGACTTAACCTTGCAAGCCTTTGAACTGGGTCTAACGTGCAACCACATGTCCAGTAATGGGACGGACCTAGTTGACTAAGTTGCTAATAACGCACTGTGGGACCTCGGAGGTCAACTACACCCTTTGTGTAAGTTGTGCGGGGAGCGTCTGGCTGAGGCCAGGTACCCATCTAACGGTTGATTGGCCTAAACTTCGCCATAGCTAAGGGAAGGGTTAGTGTGCAATAACCGGGGAGGACCACTTGTATTGTTAGAAGTTTCCGAAAGACTTTGTTACGGGAACTCGCCTTTGTGGTGTTTGACTGTATCTTGTGGGTAAAGTGCATAACCTCTGCAGAGTGTAGAATCTATTCGAATAGCCGTGTCCGCGGTATTGGACATCGCTCGGGAATTACAGTCAAGGGTTAGATTTTCTCAAAAATAACTTGGATCTGAAAGGTTGGGTTGGATTAATAATGATGTTGATGGAAATGTGGATTAGGATGGGAAAGATGTTTCTTAAACTCCTTGAAAAGTTACCTATGCTATACTTGTTTCTACCGCTGAATCTACTTATGTTACTTGTCAAATGTCTTTATCGCAAATATACCTTGAGCTATTCCTTTGTACCAAGCCATGCATGTAGTATATTAGCTTGCATTACTGTGCATGACTTCTTTGAGTACCAAGTACTCACCCTTGCCACAATACAACACCAGTTGAAGAGGAGACTACACCACTTTGGAGGAGGAGCTCCAAGAGGAACCGTCTACTTAGGAAGCGAGCCCACTGGTTGCCTGTGGTATCTTGGATGGCGCCACGGTTACTTGATTTTCATTTGCTACTATTTCTCTCTTAATAAGTTTCGCCCTGCGAGGCATACATTTGTAACTTGACCATAAGGTCGAGTAACCAGTTTGACTATTTAAATAAAGTACTTTATTAGTATCGAGTGGTATGATTGTGATATTTACCGATGTTAAGATTGTGTGCACTAGCGCGTTCCTGGACTAGTGTTGAATACACAGAGGGTCCGGATTTGCAAATTCGGGGTCCCGACACTATGCATACGGGATTCACGGCCATGGCACAGTGGATGCAGGTAAAAAATAATTGGCATTTGTGTTAAATTTGAGATGTTCATAGTAGTCAAATGGTAACATTCTTGTTGGTAGGATTATGCTCTAGCAACCTCTTCAGGAAATCCACCTCCTCCGCCGCCTGTATTGAACTTTAACTTCAATGCATTCTCAACGCCTCAACATCAACCGAGACAAGAGGTATGTATATAACTCCATGTTGGGTAAATATATGAAACTATGCATTATTGGTACTAAATTGAAATTTTTGCTTAGGACACCCAAAACTCTCATCATGCTATTAACATTGGACAATCATCGAGGAATAGTCCAGGGGATGCCTTATCGGGTGAAGATAATGTTGGTGTTCCAAATAATGAAATAAACTGGTTTCCAGATGAGTACGTTTTACTTATATCGTGTTATATATGGATATATCGTGTGTGTGAATACGTTTAACTTATATGTCTTTTCTATAAATATGTAACCATGTATGATATTGAATGGAAATGACATAATATGTTTTATTCTTCAAATGTAATGTGTAGAGGATGAAGAAACAAGGGACCGAAGCTAATTGGATTCATCTAGCCCTCGAGGAGTGGTTTTGGATTTGGTATGGATGTGATATGTATTAAAACATACTATGTTTTAAGTATGTGAACTTCGTTTGTTGAACTTCGGACTTCATTTGTGATATGTGCACTTCGGACTTATGAATGTAAAAATGTTTGCGATATGTGCATTATATGTGAATGTGCGATGAATAGGTTATGTGTGTTGTGGATGTTGAATTGATATTGTGCATTATGGATGTTATGTTGTGAATTGTGGATGTCATATTGTGAATTGTGGATGTGAAACTGTGAACTGTTATGTTGTGGATGCAAAATGTTGAATTGATGTTGTGAATGTGAATATATTGAATATTTGAGCTGGTTGTTTGGTAGGGGAAATTATCTATCCCGAGAGTGCACTTGGCATAGCATGTCAACCTATCCCGAGAGTGCACTCGGCATAGAATGATAAACCTATACCGAGAGTGCACTCGGCATAGCATGATAAACCTATACCGAGAGTGCACTCGGCTTATACCTCAATATTGAGTGTGCACTCGGTTTATACCTCAATCCTGAGTGTGCACTCGCGATATCTCTATGCCGAGAGTGCACTCGGAATAGACGAGGTTTTCCCCGAGGGGACACTCGGCATAGGTGTTGACGTGTCACCACCGTACGACACGGGCGAAGGATGTTGTCTGGAATCGCAGCACTATACCGAGTGTGCACTCAGGCTGTATTTTTTTTCCAGAGAGTACACTCGGTGTAGCCTATTTTTCCCGATAAAATAACACCGAGTGCACTACGCCGAGTGTGCCCACTCGGGATACCCTATTCCGAGTGTTTCTGCCCCTATCCCGAGTGTGGGAAACACTCGAGCCAAAGCTGCAACCTTGTAGTGTCAATTTCGAATGAAATTGGAATTTTCTCTGTCTCGGCTCGTTAGCTCGATTCTAAAAATATTTCCAAACTATAAATAAAATAATATTAAATCAAAACTATGTCAATTTCAGAAAAAGCTCGAAAAAATGAGGACTTAGCTCGATTTCCACCCCTAGACACAGTGCAGCTCCAACCATAATATATTAGGTTGGTATCAAGACTTTACTCAGATATCTCCAAGGTATACAAGATCTTATATTATTTTACTGGAAGGACCAAGACTTAACCATTGTGGGATATATGAATGCCAACTATCTGTCTGACTCCCCTACTGTCGTGGCTAGCTTTTCAACGTGGGGGCATTAAGGTAATATCCCTGGTCAACTTCTCCCCAACCATTTCCTCTCTCCACCCAGCTCATTCCCCACTCTTCTTTTCTGTTCGTGCCTGCACCGACACCTCCGCTTTGGCGCTGCCGCCGCCACTCTCCTCCGTGGCCGCCCGCCATTCTCGCCTTCGCCGCCGTCTCCATCCCGGCCAGGTGTGCCCTCCTCCTCGCTGCGCCTGCCGGGCCGGCTGTTTTGCGCCGACGCCGCCTCCACCGGCGCCGTCCTCGCTGTTTCCACCGTCAGCGCCACCGGCCTCTTCTCTCGGTCGCTGCCGCCTCTCCCTCCACTTCTTGCCGCCGAGCCGCCCCTACCGCCTCCTGTCTTTGCAGGTTGCGGTGAGCCCCCCCTTTCGTTCCTCCTCTCCTCTCCTGGCCGAATGTGATTCTAGGCCTGGCCATGGCTTGGGTTAGGGTGCATTGGAGATTTTGCCCAATCTGGTGCTTGTGTGTTACGTGGTGTGCATGAAGGTGGTGCTATGAGGTTGTGCTTTGTGGATTGCACTGAGATTTGATCTTTTGGTCTAGTATATACCTAAGGTTTCGATTAGAACTCCTTTGCACGGAATCGTTGATGATGGTTGGGCGTGGGAGCTGATGAGTGGGTTGCTACTGGACTTCGATGAATATCCGTAAATGTTAAGTAGAGCATGATGGCAGTGGTACTTTCAGATTCAATACATGTAGATGGTTTGTGGGCTTACTTGCTTGAGATGAGAGAAAGGCAAGTTGAAGGAAGGAATAGGTGTCGTGATGATGGTGCTTGTGGTTGGCTTCTTGCGCCATCCTCCTAGAGTATGTGGTTGCCTTGTCTCTTTTAGATGTGCGTGGGCGTGGAAGTGTTGGTGTTTTGCTTTGGTTTTGTTTTACTCTCTAGTTGGCATTGCTCTACACATGGTCTTATGTACGGCTCGGTTTGGGATGATTCTAGAGTGGTTTAGCGAAGGTTGTTACATTGTTTTTGAGAACGATGTGATACTACGTTGGGAGGTTATTGCCTCCTCTTGGTCTGTGATGATCTGAGGTTGGAATAATTATACATTCAGATGGGTGTCGATTTGTGGAGTAATCCATTTGATACTATGATCATAAGGGTGAGCTATTGTCCTTGGAGTGCATGAAGGCTTATGTACAATAGGGTGAAAATGGCAAATGACAAAAATTGATACTATACTAGGTTTTGGTGTTCTTAAATGCTTAGTCATGGCGTGATGATCGTGGTTGATGTTTTTGGGTTACATGGTATGTGATAATGACTGATGCCATGCTCGGGAAGTTTATCTCCTCCTTTGGTTTGTGATGTAAAGACCACTAAAAGGTCTTGCAAGTTGGGTGGTGTTGTGTGTTCCCAATTTTATTACCTTGAGAACCTATGCGGCTAACTGGATACATAATGCAATCCTTGCATAGTTCCCCAAATACTGAGGCTAAGAATCCCATTCTTAGTAGTTAGGTCCTTACTGCTCCTTCTCGTCCTATATCATTTGCCCCTATTAAGAGTAGGTATTGTTCGTATGTTTAGTTATAAATTGGAATCGCCCAAGTTGGTTGAGTAGATGGAAGATACGTTCATTGAGTTTATGCCGTCCTAAGCGGTAATCCAGAGTAAGGATGATGGTTGGGGTATGGTTAAGTGATTCCAAAGGTTGCTGGGTTATTATTGTGAATCTCGCCTTGTATTTCGTTTTGGCTCGATGAATGTTTGCATTATGGTCTTTAATTGTCATTTCATTCCATATGCATAGCATGCATCTCATTTCATATATATATGTCGTGTAGAGAACGATCACGCGGAGGGTGGCGTGGCTGTGGTCGAGGGTGATCACGGTGAAGCGTGTGGTTACCGAGACTCCTGAAGCATCGAGCAAGCACCTAAGCATGTTCAACCCTCTATATATGTTTATTTTGGTGAATAAAATGCTTATTGAATGATTAGGTTTTGCATTAGGAGTCAAATGGTGGTAAGGGTAGTAGAACCTAATTGCTGCACACTCACTCCTTGACACTTGTTGAACTTTTCCTTTGGAGCTAGCTTATGGGTAAATACAATGTGTCCATGCTTAGTTTGCTTAGAGGTCGGGTTTGGGCCAAGTGGTGGACGGTTCCATCACTTGAGAGTACTAAATACTACACATGTGAACTATGTTGGAAATGGGTTCAGTCATGTTACTTGGAGGTAAATATTAATAAATGGCGACCGGGCGGGAGAGTAGGATCAATTGGGTATGGAGACTCAATTGGCGTAGTCCCGCCTGTGTCAATTAAGGACCGATCCGTTTGTGTGCCATGTTGATCGAGCACCATTAGGTTGATCGCATGCCTGATTATGGAGGGTAAGCCACTCTTTCATCACATGCCGTTCGATGGATCATGCCCTCATGCGGTTGGACGTGGTTGAGGGCGAGGCTTAGGCCGACCCTCGAGGGCCAAGCCGGGCTTGGGTCGCTCGAGGGGTGCTAGGTGCCCGGACCGCATGAAGATGGTTCAACGAATGGGTATGGATGGGAGGGGTTGACATGAGGTACTTTGTGGCACATGTCGTGCGATCAATGCTTCCCTGCGCAGGTTAATTAAGCGATTCGAATTGCCGCTCTCGGATATGAGCACGCTCGCGTCATCCGACACTCAACGTAGTAATAACTTAAATTCCTGGCTCGTCGTTGTACTTGAGCTTTAAAATGGTTGTAAATGCTTTACTTTAGTGTTGTTACCTTTCAACTTCATGTTAGAAGTAGGTGCGGTCAATAACTGCTTTAAATTTGTAATCGTTTTAGCTGTCATACTCATACTACAAATGTTAATGCTTTTCCGCACTATTACCTTCAGCTTTATTCCTTTCTGTACCCAAATGCATAACCCTTTGGAGTCGGTCATATATGGACCACGGGTAAGTCTTGCGAGTACATTCGTACTCATGCTTCTGCTGTGTGGTTTTCGTGTGAGGATCGGGAGGCTGAAGTTCTGTCCCCATCGCCTCGGTGCCGGGTGGGACACCGAGTAGAGGTTACTGCGATGTCACACACGCCCGGAAGTGTTCAGGGGCAGAACACTTCCGGAGATGCCGTATTTTGCTAATATGTTGGTTAACTCGCTTTTGTTGTATAGCTAGCTGTGTATTCCCTGTCCTGTGAGGCTTAAAGACTTGGTATTCCTCCTATTGATCGTGGTTGTGTTGTGATGTCCTTACCATGCTTGTTTGTTGCTTTTATCCTTTCCATATTATCATGCTATATCAACTGCTTTTTTCTTGTCTGCTGAGTGGATGTCCTAGAATCTAGGAAGGTCATGCCGAAATTTCGAATTTTTGTGCTACCTTGGTTAGGTTGCATCATCTTAATTATCTAGCATGTTAGTTGAGTTGTTTAGTTGTGTGGTTGTCGGGTTTGTCTTTGTGCTTTGGTTTAATCTTGTTGTGCTTCCGCGTTGCGTGTCCGGTTGTGGGGTTTGAGTTCGTTGTCCCCTTTATGCAAACTGAATTGATGTGGCAGTGGAAACCGGTATGCGGGGCGATCCTAGGCGAGTTCGGGTCGCATACCGGGGGAATACCGGGGCTGTGGTCGAGTTATTTGAATGGTTCCACTGTTATCTCATTTGGGCTTGGATGCTAGCATCGCGAGCGCCATCGGCGAATCGTTGCTAGCCTCCAATTCCAATGAGATTAACGGGGTGTTCCAATAGCTCGAGGACAGTCTGGACGGCTCCTCACACCTACAATAATGATTTTATGTTTTTTTGCGGTGGTTCATCCATTTCTTAGTGATTTTTTAAGCAGACCTTGATAGCTATTTCTACCACTAAGAGATTATAGTATTATATGAAGCCTCACGTGAGTGTATTTGGCTGAGACGTGTGATTAACCATATCCATAAGTCATGTGGTCTTAATACTGTTCATACCCCCACAATTATCTTTGAAGATAATGCTGCTTGTGTTACACAAATACAAATGGGTTATGTAAAGAGCAATATTATGAAGCATATTGCCTTTAAACTTTTCTATCATCACAAACTCCAGAAGAATGGTGAGGTAAAGATATTGCAAACTAAGTTATGTGAAAATCTAGTAGATTTATTCACTAAATCTTTGTCAAAATATAGTTTCTAAAGATGTGCTAGTAGCATTAGAATGAGACGATTTAGAGATATGCAGAGTTCATGGGGGGTGTAAATCACTAAACCATAACCCTTAACACGATCCTGAAGAATTTGCTTTAAATTGAGAAGATTATGAGTTGCACTCTTTTTCCCCTTAGTAGGCTTTCCTAAAGTTTTCTCACATGAAGGTTTTTACTTAGGCAACTTGTGTAACACAGATTGCAAGTGCAATGTACTTTTTCTCCATCTTTTTTCATTGAGTTTTTGGAGGAGTTTTTGATAAGACATGTTTATTACACGGTATTGTCTAAAGGGAGTGTTGAGATATAACTAAACTCTGAGTCCTAGTTCTCCAAATATGGTTGAAATCTATCTCGTTGTAGGCGAATCCGAATCCATCTCTTGTTAACTCATACTATAAATTTGGCAACACCTTGTACAAGAAAATCAATCTAATAAAGAGAGAATAATTTTACCTCTCTATATCGTATGTACTCCTATTTTATATTTACTATTCTCTCTGTATCTCATGTGCTCCTATTTTATATTTGCTATTCTATTTATTGTTTTACAACGGTATATAGTGGCGGAACCATCAACCTCACCTTGGAGCGCGCAATTGTGCAAATGCCATTTACCATCTATCAATCCTTTAATTTTTCAGGTCCCACTAAAAGGGTGGCAGTGGCAATTTTGATTACCGATGAAACAACCCCTGCACGAATCAGTTTCATCTCGAAAATCTATATATTGTTGAACTTATGCCGAGCATTATTAAGTTGCACGATGAATTAAAAAAAGAAGAAGATAAAATTGGCTACACACTACCATTTTGAGCCTTGGTAGGAGGATATATACTACACTCTTCGTGATTAGTTTTCATAAGACATTTCAACCAACATAATATCGTTTCATGTTGAACATATATAGAGAAAAATTTTAAAAATGACATTCGGTGCCCTGCCCAAACCATGCGACTAGCCCTAGGGCACAAGATTGAGCGTCTATATATAATATGGTCCAACTAAGAAAACTATAGGTCGATTGGAAAGACAAAATGAGCTTTTTACTAGTTTTCTTTCTTCTTCTCAGTCCGAAAACAACATTATATTGGTTAAATAACCATGAAAGTGCAGCGTTCACCGATAAATACACGAAATGAGAGTATTCTAAGACAAGTGCCACACATTTACATGTTATGTAGCCAGTAAAGAAAAAAAAGAAAGAAGAAGCTACGATGTTCGTCTCTCCTGAATCAGGAGTCCTGATACCTGACACGCTGGCCACTCGCCAACTCCGACCCTCGTCACTTGCCACCTCACACGCGCGCGTCACCGCACCACCTCGCGTGACCTCGCTCCAAAACTCGATCCTGTCCGTCCATCACCCCCGCACGAACCTCAACGCACGCTCCCCATCCCCCTACCCCTCTTCTTGGCCTCCGCCCCCGCTCTCTCGGTCTCTCCCCGTCTCCATCTCCGTGTCAAATCAATTCGAGCCCATCTCGCTCGCGTCTCCACTCCATTTCCCCCCAGGGCGCCGCCGCCGCCGCCGCCGCGACCTGAGAGCACCAACACCATGTGGCGCCGCCTCCAAACCCTGGCCCCCGCCCTCCGCCGCGCCGTCGCGGCTCCTCCCTCCATCAGCACCGCCCGCGCCGCCCCGCTCTCCACGGCTGCCAACGCCTTCCGCCGCACCAGCCCGCTCCTTTCCGGTAAAACTCACCCCATCCTTCCCGGATCTCGTATATTTGGCGGTTTCGGGCACTGATCGGTTGGTGGATTGGCGTGTGCTGCAGAGGACAAGCCGGCGGCGGCGAGGGTGGAGGATGTCATGCCCATCGCCACGGGGCTGGAGCGCGAGGAGATTGAGGCAGAGATCCAGGTGAGACGGCTTGGGGTTTGGAGCTTTGGGTTGGACTGCTCGTTTGGTTTGGTCCTGGGAATGGGCTGTGATTTCTCGATCT
This sequence comes from Rhipidocladum racemiflorum, assembly GCA_036346355.1. Classification (NCBI taxonomy): domain Eukaryota; kingdom Viridiplantae; phylum Streptophyta; class Magnoliopsida; order Poales; family Poaceae; genus Rhipidocladum; species Rhipidocladum racemiflorum. The sequence goes on along the minus strand of CM070569.1, from coordinate 1,546,245 downwards.
GGTTGTGATTTCGCAGGGGAAGAAGCGCTTCGACATGGATCCTCCCGTCGGGCCCTTCGGTACCAAGGTGAGGGGGTGGTCCTACTCGTAGGCTCACTTGTTGTTTCTATTGTTCTGACTCTGAGATCGGGATCATACATGCCGGCCATATCCATTAGGTTTATTGGAGTACTTTGGTGCCCCATTTATTGATATTTGATGAAATTTGTGGGTTTGTATACTTCTGAACTGTCGATGCTTTGGTAAATTACTTGCGACTTGATTTGCTTTGCGCTGCAAACAATTGACATTGGTGTGAACAATAAAAAAAATGCAGTTTTGTCTCACTGGTAGTCATGTTCTGCTGTCTGATTGTATCATGCTCTGATGCATTTTGGAGATCGTCTGCACGTGCTATTTATCAATGTGTCATTATTGTAGAAACTTATGCAATGTGTGACTGATGCCGATGTGTTTGGTGTCTGTTTTGATTGCATGTATACCATAGCATCAATGGTTGTTCCATGCTATTGTGTCAGCCGTTAATTGATTGTTAGTACTGTTTGTGCAAATCATTCATTTTTCCTTGTTAAATTGTTGCTGCAAACCTTCTTCACGGGGAATTTCTTTCCAGTTCTTGTTGTTTTAAACTTTTATGCATTAATCACTGACTCGTTATCGTTTACACATTGTATTCTACCTACTATCACATTTGGTTACAGATACAATTTGCCTTCCAAGTTCTGTATAATATCTGCCCATGTAACAGGACTGACTTGAACTATTGATGTATATACATACTAGCGTGCTGCCTTTTTCCGTTTTAAAATGGTTTTTGGATATGCCACCGGGTTACATATACTGTTTCACCAGCCATGCTGGAATGCTGAAATAAACATGTGTTGCTTAGAAACTGATCAAATTGTAAAATGCACTTGTCTGCTTTGAAACAATTGTACAAATAGACATTTATCTTGGGAATGTTGTCATCAGTGTTCTAAATAGCTAGCTATAGCTTTTTTGGACCCCAAACACGAAGCTACAGGCCAATGTTCCGCTATATTAGCTATAAGCGCTATAGCTAACAATTGCTCTACTATATGCCGTAGCTTGTAGCTGGCGATAGCTCTACTATCCTACATAGGTACCGATGGGCCAAAACGTTGGGTCTATCTTGAAATCTAACATTACTAAAAGGCCCAAATGCATCTCTTATAACCTTGAACTATGAGAAAACCTAGTTAAAGACCTCATCTCTCCCTTTTTCAATAATCCATCATTCATATTTCCTAGTGATTTAAGTACTTGTTAAAAACATTATGATATAGTTATCAATTATGGTCTTTGACAAGTATTAGAATGTTTGTTGATTCCGCAGTTTACTCATATTCTTATTATAAAATATTAGTACCTTCTAAAGTACTATGGTTTTATGATTTGTTTGGAGGTGACTTATATTATATGCATATTTAAATATTTAAATTTTTTAATACTGAAAAAGTGACGAAGGATAGCTTCCGCGAAAGCTAGCAATAGCTGCTGTAGCTTGTTTGGGGCCTTGCCGCAAAAATCGTGATTTAAAACCTTGGTTGTCATTGACCTGCCCTTTTCTAGAGCCATTCGGCACATTAATGCTGATAATTCTGAACTGTTTATAAGTATGAGAGTGTCTGTTAACTACATTTTGTCGTTGCATATTATACAGTGGACTACAAACTTGATACGTGTACATGCGTAAGCAGTGTAATGTGAAGGCTTTAAACCCTGATTGGTTCATACTTAAGGCCCCTCGTAGCTGGTGTAATTTTCTGGTCATGGTTGCTTTGGTTATGATCTATAGCTCAGCTTTAATATGAAAGCTTGTGTTTACAAGCAGAAGGTTCTGATTACCTGTTGTAGCATGCCCTTGTATATATTTAACTAAAAGTCAATTAATTCATTATTCTGTTCTATGAGCTGTGACATTATATTTTATTTCACTATCATGCCAATATTTGTTGATGGGGGTAACCCTCAATAGTGACCGAGCCCCTTATTGAATTTTTTATGCTAAAATATTTCATTTGCCATCTCAAAAATACAACGGCACACAGTACACTCCCAGAAAGAATGAACAACAAGCACCAGCTTGCATACTTCTTGAAGCATATTGGGCTATTGGCAGCTTGGCTCTCATTTGCAGCTGAGTTTTTTCTTCTTCTTTGGATGACTTGTTCTTTTGTTTCCTTCATCAAGTCTTTTCATGCCCTATTGAAGAAACTTTTCTTTCTCATATCAATGTCACGGTAGATTGTACATAGCTTTGTTGAGCTGTTGATGCAATTTTTGGAGAGCAAGTGATGTGATCATTAGAGAGTGTGGTGTACTTCCTCCAATCACAAATAGTTGTCGTTTTGGACATAGGTGCAGTCAAACTTGCAAAACTTTCTTCCCAGGCGTCGCGGAGGAGGTAGCCGGGTGCGCGCTGAGTCGACATGAGGCAGCGCCTCCATCCAGGATCCCGTCGCCTCCGCCCTCCAGCCCTTTGCCTCTAGATCCGGTAAGCCTCCAGCTCTCCACCTCTGTCACCGGCGTTGATTGCTGCTGCTAGCTGCTGCAATTCACCGAGTGTGGAGAGGACCGAGGGGTGAGGAACAGAGAGTTTATGGCTGCTTGCCGCATTGCTTGGAATGGGTTTGTATTGCCATGGAGATGAGCAGGGGCGCAAAGCTCCGTGTTTTTGTCTGGTGGGAGATGGAGTGTTGCTTTCCTCTTCTCTCATTCTTTATTTTGAAAATAATGACTGGCTGGTCAGCCTACTACAGCTGGCTAGAGGTTTGGGAACTTGCACCAGAGCAAGTGAGATCTTTTGTGAATAGATGTATATATTTCGTGTATACAATTTTGAGATCCTTTGTCTTGTTGTAGATGGCTACTCAAGTGTGCTGTTGTATTTTGTTTGGTTGCCTAATTGTTGCCTAGGCAGGCGCTTAGGCATCTAGGCGTCGTGAAAACCATGATTTAAATTGGATACATGAAAATCACATGTGTAGATTTGTCTTGAAAAATACTTTCATAATGTTATAATTTTATTGGGTTTTATAAATATATTATAGTATAAATTAGTGGACAAATGACTTAATAACATTTGTGACTGGAGGGAGTATTACAAAATTGAAGACATCTGGTGATTCGGATAACTTGGGAGAGATTAAGCTTTTGAATTATAGCCGTTAGAAGTAATATTATTAACTTGACTAATCCACGATTAGCCATCGAGTTAGTATATGGAGGACAACTAGGCTGCTCAACTCGACTGGAACGACTAGTCGGGCGACCAGACGACTAATCGTGTGTGGCTAGCCGTGCGACTTGATGACCCACTTTCAGATGGAGAGGTATGAGACATATGTACCAGTTGGAGGCTTAACCCTAGCAGGTCGATCCCAGCTACGTTGCCTCCAATGTCCAGATTGAGTGGAGCCCTAGGTTCCCCCCGCTGCCATTGAGGCCTAGCTGCCACCGCCTCCGTTCATCCACCGCCAGTGTGCCCTAGCCATCGCCGCCTCTGCCTCCGCCCGTCTTCGTCTTCGTCGTCATTGCCGTTGTCTGCTCGTCGCCGGTCAATGCATCCTCTTCCTGTCTCCTTTCCTTCCTTCCCTACTCTGCTCCATCTATGTCCGCTCCGCTTCCCTCTCCTCTCCTTCCCGTCCCGCTCTACTATGTTTTGTTCTGCTATGCACTACTACACTACTGTGCTGACTGCACTGCTTTGTGCTTTCTTTAATACTTAATTACTCAATCGATGTAGTGCTAGTAATGTAGTATGTGTGGCAGCGGTAGCAAGTCTGGGGACTAGTCGAGACAAGTCGCTCCTCTGGCGATTCGACTCGATTTTACGACTTAATAACCTTAACGTTTATGCAAATCCATATTCGTCAGTTCAGAGGTCATCAAATATTTGTATGTGCACATATTTAGACATTTTTCATGAATCTACTACATAAATGATGGATGTGAAGAAGGGGGCATGCTATGTGAAGCGTTGTCCAGTTTCTTGTAGTTTACTCCATTCAATTATACACTCTGTTGTCCTTCTGAGCCGGCCTCCTGTTACTTCTTTACCCGCTAGTGCTAATTATGTGTGTTTATTTACCCTTTAAACAACCACTTTGATGTTTGTTCATCAATTCATTTTGATGCTTTCCTGCAGGAGGCACCAGCTGTCATTGAGTCCTACTATAACAAGAGGATAGTTGGTTGCCCTGGTGGTGAAGGAGGTAAGTCAGTGTTGAACTGGCTCATCTAAACTCTAAATTGCTAGATATTACAAGACTTGTATAACAATTATTGTGTTTTTATAACTTGGTTTATTTTCAGAGGATGAACATGATGTTGTATGGTTCTGGTTGAAAAAAGATGAGCCACATGAGTGCCCAGTCTGCTCACAATACTTTGTGGTAATTGAAATTGGTTTTTGACATATTACTTAAATTTATGCAATGTTCTAAATAACGGTTAACGGTTAACGAACGGTTACCCCATCTTTTAGTGTTTATAGGGTAAGCGGCCTTGTAAACGGTTTTACTATTTAAAATTCAAAGAAATATATACATGTGTTTGCGATAAAATAAGCATATAATTCATCTTCTTTCACGTATAAAGAATGAAACCACCTGGCTATCACAATTGTCGACAACGGTCAGGTGAACCTTTCACGTATAAAGAATGAAACCACCATGCTATCACAATTGTCGACAATGGTCACATGAACAAAAATGTGACATGATGTGAATGCAATTAACGAATCATAATTGAATCAATAAACATCTCAAGTGGCAATGAAAAGTAAAACTAGCATTCATCTCATGTATGCATAATGTTCTATGTCATGTGGCAATCTTGCAACTTTACCCATATAAATGGCCCGAGAAAATGGATCTATTAAACGTTAACGGCTGTTAAACCGAATAAACGGCCTGATAAAATGGACAAACTTTGAAATGTCTATAATCGTAACGGGTAGGAGACCTTTACCGTTTTAGGGACCGTTATTTAGAACACTGAATTTATGCATTTGTTGACTATTTCCTTCATATAATATAGCACATGCTACCGAGCTGTGTTTATTTCTAGTGTTAAACTGTTCATTAAGAGCATCTCCAGCAAAGCCCCTAAACTAGCCCCTAAACTTTAAAATAGGGAGTGTAGTAAAAAAACAGATCCAGCAGGGCCCCAAGTCAAGCCCCTAAAATTAGGGGCCCCCTAAATTTGCCTCCTCAGCCCCAATTCCAAGAGGGTCCCAACTCAAGCCCCTAAAATTAGGAGGCTCCTAAATTTGCCTCCTCAGCCTCAATTCCCAGGGACACGAGTACAACCCATATTATTGAAGATAGGGAAATACATGAGAGGCTTCGAAAATTTTATCATGTTTTGAAAATTTTAAATTTAAATTTGAAATTTCATGTTTTTAAATTGTAAATGTTAATATGCTTATGTTTTATGTATTAAAAATATTTTTGATTGAATTTTAGTGGTGTCAAATGAAGATTATACATAGCGGATATGTCAAAATAGGAGAAAAAGTAAAATAGGGGCTGAGATTTAGAGGCTGTTGCTGGACTTGTGCTCTGAAAACAGGGCCTCAAAAAATAGAGGGAGCCCCTAAATCCAAAATAGGGACCCTGTTTTAGGGGCGCTTGCTGGAGATGCTCTAACAAACGTTTTGTTGCCTGCTTTATGCAGCTTAAGGTCATCGGTGATGGTGGAGATCCAGATGGGCATGACGACGACGACGATCATCACCACTAAGGATGCCTCGAGGTTCTGAAAATAAGAATTTGACGAGGCATATTATTTCATTTACACTTTTTAGCACCAGACTGCTCTGCGGCGTCCTTGTTTCTGAATATATACATTTGGCCATCAAGCAGGTGGTGGTTGTCGCCTAGGGATTTTGTCCAAACAAAAACTTTTTCCAGATTTGACCCTTGCTTTTCTTTTGGAGCATCATCGAATAAAAAATGACTGCATCGGATGTGTTTCCTTTTGCTACCTACTACCTAGTGGCCATCGGGTGTGATGAACCCGACCCATTCTATCATGCAGCAATTTATATTTCGCTGCTTAGTGTAACGGGCAGTTTGCAAGCAGCCTGCTAAATCTTTTAACAAGTTTCTTCTGCGAGCCTTGCTGATCATGTGATGACTATGGCAGCGCCTATTTGCAGTTTTCATGAATGTTGAACAATCACTTGTTCAGATATTTCGTTGTCTTGGCGCCGATTCTGGTACCCGGCCTGTGACAAAGCTGCGTTATGTCATTCTTCTAGGGCTGGTGAAACAGATTGCTAGGGCTCGAATTAAAATTGTTTTGATTATATCAGTTAATGGGTTTAAAATTAAAATAAGTTTATTTTGAGCGAAAAATGTTAATGAGTTTTAGCTCAACAGTACATTGTTAGCTTGAATTTAAAATAATCACTTAAATGATAAATAAAATATTTTTATATCAAACTATGTAATTTTGAAAGAAGTTCAATAATAACTCGATAGTCAGCCAGCAATGAGTCTTTTGTACCGTTCAGCATGTTAATAGCTTGAATTCGACTTTAAGCTGTTGGAGCGATACACTCGATGACGGTGCACAACGGCAACGTTCTAAATAACGGTGAACCAATTGTTATCTCATCTTTTAATGTTTATATGGTAAGTGATTTTATAAACGGTTTTATTATTTAAAATTTAGATAAATATATACATGTATTTGTAGTAACAAATTAAGCATTGTAGTAACAAAATAAGCATATAATTCACCTTCTTATGTATGAAACTATCAGCAATCAACAATTGTTTGCGACGGTGACATAAAGAAAAAAGATGACTTGATGTGAATATAATTATAGAATAATAATCGAACGATAAACAGCTCATATGGCAATAAAAAGCAAATGTTGTATTCATCTCATATATGTCATAATATTCTATCATATGATAATTTTGTAACTTTATTCAAATAAATATCCAAATAAGGGGTCAATTAAATCAAATAAATGGTCCACTAAAATAGATAAAACTTAAAATATCTATAAATATAACGGATAGAAAATTTTTTACCGTTTTAACGGCCATTTAGGAGCCTCCTACAAGCTTTATTTATAACACTGCACAAACGAATTTTTTTAAAATAATAATATTTTAATCAATATTTACAGAAATAATATACCGAAAATAAAAATAGCAAAACTACCCCCCTATGTCCATTTGAATTGGCGACAGGGTCCTGTCGCCATTTGAAATGGACATAGGAGCCATTTCAAATGGCGGCGAGGTAAAATCGAATAGAGCCCCACACAGCGGCGATGGGATGCCCCCTGCCGCCATTTGAAATGGACACAGGCTCCTGTGTCCATTTCAAATGGCGACAGGACCCTGTCGCCAATTCAAATGGACACAGGGGTAGTTTTGCTATTTTTATTTTCGGCATATTATTTTTGTAAATATTGATTAAAATATTATTATTTTTTTAAAAAAATTCCTGCACAAAAACTCGACCACAATCAACGACCGTACGAATGGGCCTTTGGCTTCAGAGTACCATTCTTCTTTTCTTTCATATTAAGATATCTTGACCGTACATTTAGATTTGTGTATCGGAAGGAAAGGTGATGTAAGGTTTCTGGTCAACAGATACCGGCCGATATCTTAGACTGTACACTTACGTTGCTAATGCGAGATGGCCTAGTCCAACTCGTACGCACGAACACAGGCATCGCTGCCCTTGGATTGGAATAAGATTACCGGCAGCGCTTTACAACACTGACCATACAGAGCATCGGAAGTACGAGAACTCTTTGAGTCTTGTCTTGACAGCATTCATCGGAAAGTGGTGTACCACCCGGCAGAGGAGGGTGAAGCCAAGGCGCTGTATGGCGTTGGCCCTGGCGGCAGAAGAGGGTGAAGCATTCGTGGCATGCCCTAGGAGTGTGTTTGGTATCTGCACCATTCTAGCTTGTTTCGTATGAGTCATTTAGACTAGCTTTGGCTCGACTGAGTGGATGCAAATTAAGTTGTTTGGTTGCTTGTTTGTGTATCTCACGGGCCTGCATTAGAGAGAAGTCTAATTTTTGTGTTTTCTCCATCCTGTATGAGTGGGTGCAATTGCATCCACCTGGCCAGGATGAATAGAAAACTAAACATGTGTCTAACAGATACAGTTGCATCCACTCATGCGATTCAGACACCATGCAGGCAACCAAACACACCCTAGATGTCTGCCCCGAGCAGAGGAGGGCCGTTTCACTTGTGCATGGCGCGTGCTGAATGTCAGTCCCGGGAGAATGTCTGTAGGGTCGGTCAGTTTTTAGGGGCCGGGATGAAATTACAAATGGAGGCCTCGGTATCAACTGAAAAGACAATGTTCAATGTATTATAGAAATTGTTACCAATAAATAAATGGAAGTACAAAAGTGACATTATTTACCTTAAATATTTTGTAGAGATCATCTTAGGAAATGTCTTCTAACATTTCTAGATGCAAAATCATCAATTATGGCCTCAACATTAATGTCATCCAATAATTTCTTCCCAATACATAAAGTTGCCAGACCATTTAACCTTTCTTATGACAATGTGGACCTTAAATAGTTTTTCAATATTTTCAATTTTGAAAAGCTTCTTTCAACTGATGCCATAGTTACCGGCATAGTAAATAAGATCCGATAAGTAACAATTCCACAGTAGCTGTACAGTTTTCCAGTTTTTAGATAGACACTGCGTGTTGTGTTCGGTCTCTGTCTCGGATGTGCTACAATACGCGCGATGAAAAATAAAAGTCCAGTCTAGTTTTGTTTCTATTTCTGCTTTGATGTGAAGCAGCCCAACTCTTGTAATTGAGTCTATATATTGCAATGAAATCAGAAAAGACGTGAGCAGTTTCCACATCGCAAAAACAAGTATGTTCTGTAGTTTTAGTTCGATTGTTGTTTTTTTCTCTGAAAACAACGTTCAAGTCTGAAGCTTTTGCTAGTTAGTTTCAGCCAAGAGTTGCATACGAACGTTTCAGCCGAAGCGTGTCTGGCCGGAGCATTTTCAGACAAGGAATATAAAACTTGTCGCGGCATCTAGTTCTTGGACTGATTGCCAACAGCGATTGCTCTCGGCTCTCGTGTAGATGCTAGTCTTCACATTAGGATGGATTCACGGAGAGGCCCCGGTAATTTGGGGGCCCGGGGTGGCCGCCCCGCTCGCCCCACCCCAGGGCCGGCCCTGAATGTCTGTCCGGTGCTGATTTATATCGTATTATTATGGCCTATCCACACGCTAAAAGCACCAACGGACGGTTGATTATCTTGTGCATGCTCTCCGAAGGGCGTTATAAATTACGAGGCTCATCGTCTACAAACATTAGAAGTTCGGGGAGAGAAACAAATCAGAGGAAGAGCATGAGAGTTCGTAATTTCTGAGTGCTCCGCAAGAACTGCGAGCCAGAAGAGAGGAGATGGGAGAAAAGAGAGGGAAAAGGAGGCCGAAAAAGAAATGTGGAATCGTAATTTTGGAGGAATTTATTCGGTATTCATATTTTGTAGAAATTTATTGTGAGCTATCTTATTTTTTCTAGAAATTGATTTGGTCATATAGTTCACAGAACATGCCAGAGGGAGGCAGCATACATTTAGTTACAAGTTGCCTCATAAGATATATCACACTGCTAGCACATCACATTGGCTCACTGGATGCCATTCTTGCACATGATCATAGTGAGCATGTGTCAACAACTGATGGCACATCAGGCCACCTGATTTCTGCTCTTATCTCTCATCTTACATCCATAGTTCACGAGTAGTCTAAGCAGTACATACCCAAAGGGTTGCAATGCCTATTCCTTGTAAACAATGAGCATTTCATGCTTTAGGAAATTGAGCAAGCATCTACAATGCACAAATTGAATTATATAGAAGCAACATGGGTTTCGATGCTATCTTGTTTGGAGAAAGGGACAAGAGGTCCCCTCAATTTCCTGCATACTTAACCCAATCCATGCAAGAGTTCGATTCATCTTTTGAAGCAACTTGCAATACACATACCCATGCAGCGCCTCCCGGGTGCTACTCTTGCTCCTCCGCGTGGGCCCATTGTTGCAGCGCTTGGGAGGCGCGGTTCACGCGTGGCAGTGCCTCCTAGGCGCGGTTCCTCCTGGTTTTAGCGCATCCTAGGCACGAAGAGGGCAATTTTTATAACTCTTCCTAAACATAGGCCATTTTTGTAAAAAAAAATGCAACGAGGCCAATATAATAAAAATTTCTTAACGAGATGCGTTGGATCGAGATCCAGTGTGTCACAAACTGTGTGGTTAGGGTTTGAGGCCAAGCGGGCTGGCGCGAGTTTTGGGCCGAATTGGACTGAGCCCGAGTGGGTTTCGGCCCACTTGGGTTTTAGGCATTTTCTGGCTTTTCTTAATTAAAATAATTCTAGAAATTAAAACAAAGCCATATAAATAGAAAAATACCCAAAAAATTCCAGAAAAATCATGGAAAATATTTTAAGGTATTTGAAACTCAAATAAAATATTTTCAACTCAAATTTATTTAAACTTTTGAAATTTTTAAATACATTTCACAAAAGGCTTAATTCAATTAAATTCCAAATAATCCAAATAAATTCCAAAAAATTCTCAAAAATAACAAATACATAATAAATCCAAGAAAAACAAATTTTGGGATGTCACAAACGTTTCCCCTTAATATAATCTTAACCTGAGATTCAAGGCTGATTAAGAAATAGGTTAGGAAACTCTAACTGCAGCTCCTCCTTACGCTCCCACGTAGCTTCACTCTCTGAATGATTGCTCCACTGCACTTTGCAAAAATGCACTGACTTATTCCTGGTCCTACGATTAGCTACATCCAAAATCTTGATTGGTTGCTCCTTATAAGTAAGATCCTCTTGTAGCTCAATTGACTCCAACGGTATGTGCTCTGCTGGCACTTGAAGATACCTTTTCAACTAAGACACATGAAACACATCATGCACTCCTGCCAACGACTACGATAACTCCAACAGATAAGCAACCTCTCCTCTGTGGCTTAAGATCTTAAATGGACCAACTATTTGGGTGCAAACATTCTTTTGGCGTGAAACTTTTTAACTCCTTTAAGAGGGGTAACTTTGAGATACACAAAATCTTTAAGCTCAAAACTTAATTCATGTCAACGATTTTTAACATAACTCTTCTATCTTGATTGGACAATCTTTAATCTTTCTCTGATCATAGCAACCTGCCCTTTTGCGTCTTTAAGAATATCTGGTCCAAAGACAAGACGCTTTCCTGTCACATTCCAATTCAACGAAGTACGATAGGAACGACCATACAACGCTTTAAATGGTGACATTTGCAAACTTGCTTGATAACTATTATTATAACTGAACTCAGCATACGGCAAATATTTATCCCATGAGGTAGCATAAGCGAAAGCACAAGCTCTCAACATATCTTCTAGAATCGGGTTGACTCTCTCAATATGACCATCTATTTGTAGATGATAAGCTGTACTGAAATTCAAACATGTTCCCATTGCTTCATGCAACTTATTTCAAAACCTTGATGTAAATTAGGTACCTCTATCCAACAATATCTTTTTTAGTACTCCATGCAAAGACACAATCCTTAACATATATAGCTCTGCCAAACAGTCTCCTAAGTAAGTGGTCTTAACTAGTATGAAATGGGCAACCTTGGTCAAGCGATCCACTATAACCCATATCGAATCATAACAACTCTGAGTTCTAGGCAAATCGATAATGAAATCCATACCGATCTCCACCCACTTCCATTCAGGTACTTTCAACGGCTGCAGCAATCCTGCTGACTTCTGATGCATTGCCTTCACTTTCTGACATATATCACACAAAGAAACGTGATCACCAACTTCACGTTTCATTTTGGGCCACCAAAATCTTTCTTTAAGATCTTGATACATCTTGGTACTTTCTGGATGAATAGAATACTTTGAATCATAAGCTTCCTCGAGAATCAACTGCTTTAGCTCCTTCTTATTTGGTACACAAATTTGACCTTTGATCCATAGAGTACCCTGATCATCCAAAGTAAAATCTTTGGCCTTACTTTCATCCATCTTGGACTTAATTCTTTTGATCTTAGCATCATTCTTCTGACCTTATCTGATTAGATCCTCTAAAGTTGACTTTACCTCCAAGATAACTAGAAATCCTTTAGGTACCACTTTCAATTTTAGCTTCTGAAACTCCTTACATAATCCACACTGACTCTCCTGAATTAACACGTTAGCACTGTAGCTTTTTCGACTCAAGGTATCGGCTAGCACATTAGCTTTTCTAGGGTGATAATGAATTCTCAAATTATAATCCTTGATCAATTCCAATCATATTCCCTATCTCATATTGAGATCCGATCTACTGAAGATATACTTAAACTCTTATGATCCGTATATATCTCACATCAATTTCCGGTGAGATAATGACGCCACAATTTCAAAGCATGCAATATGATAGCTAACTCCAAATCATGCATCGGGTAATTCTCTTCATGCGGCCTTAACTGCCTTGAAGTATATGAAACAACTTTTCTATATTGTGTTAACACACATCCAAGTCCTTGCCTTGAAGCATCATAGTAGATATCAAAACTACTCTAAATGTCCGGCAATACTAGCGCTGGTGCTGATGTTAGCCTTTTCTTCAACTCATGAAAACTCCTCTCGCACTCTGGCAACCAGGCAAACTTCTTTTCCTTCTTCAATAATTGCGTAAGGGGTCTAGCAATTATTGAAAATACTTCGATAAATCGATGGTAGTATCCCGCCATTCCAAAAAAACTACAAATCTGAGTCACTAACTTCGGTTACTCCCATTGCAACACTGTTTTGACTTTGCTTGGATCAACAGCTATTTCTTTAGCTATCATGACATGACCATGGAAAAGTTATCCGATGCTGTTGAAGTTTGATTCTCGCAAAAGAATCGAGTTTGAACTCGATTCGTGTTTGGAATCGAATTTGGTAGCAATTGGGGGTTTTCGAGTTCGAAGAGTTCGATCGTCGTGCAAAAGGGTGACCGCGTGGGACTTTATTAGACCGCGTGGGTTTTCTAGATGTTTATTAGACCGCGTGGGACTTTATTGTGCAAAAGGAATCAATATGTGAGTTGCCAATCTGTCGGTCCAATTCGATTTACAAAAAGTACCTTTTTGGGTTTTCGGGATAAGTTCGTGTTTCGAAGTTCCAAAATTGTGCGAATAGTTCATATTGGTCCCTAGTGCCATAGAGGTTCCATTGTCGCGAAGAAAATCGATCTTGGACTCCTTTCGAGTCAAAATTCAATTTTTTGTTGTTTTCATTTTCCATAAGATCAAAAGGGTGAATTTGAGCAAATGAGCTCGAAACGCTGCGAGGCCAACGTGAATGGGTCCCTAGCGTCGCTAGGAACCTAATCATGCCAGCGTCGCAAAGTTCCGAACTCAATTGCACGAAAACCCAATTTCCAAACCCTAGAATCCCTATAAGACCGGCACTACCGCCGTTATACGATCGGTACTGCCGCCCAAGCGGCAGTACCGGGGATATAATACCGGTAGTTAAAATCTAGAGAGTGCTTCTTGTGGCCTCTGGGAGGCCAGCACTACCGGTGCTTGGGGCCGGTACTGCCGCCTGAGCGAGCAGAAGTACCGTGGGAAACACGTCAGTAGTTATTTTCCAGAGAGCACTCCATTTTGGTCATCGACCGTCGGCACTACCGCCGATGAGGGTCGATACTGCCGGATGAGCAGTACTACCGGGCACTATTCTCTGGTATTGCCGTCGTGAGCTGTTGATTTTGGATCTTTTTAAACTCTTTCAATCTTCGCTTTCCGAATTTGATTCGTTCTTACGTTTGGTTCTTGATTGCTTTGTGTTGATCTGATGTTGTTGGTTTTATTGCTTTTCGCATAGACGTTGACGCATTGGTTTCAGCTGACAACCCCGATTACAACCCAGAGTCATAGTTCGTTGCAGAGAAAACAGGCAAGCACCCTCCTTTGACCATGTTGATCCCATAATTACAAAGTTAATTTCATTTCATTAAAACTATTATACATCCGTGTATGTTTCGGTAAAATTGAGGGTAGATGGTAGATAAACCCAATATTGATGGATTTCCTCAATTACAATTGAACTGAGAACCATGTTCAACCCTAAGGATGTGCATTAAACATTGTAATGAATGTTAAAAGGGTATTACTAAGTAGTATTTGCACATGCTTAGTCTTGCAGTAGAAATGATTGCCAAAGGTTTCGATTACAATCAATATTACGATACCTCTTGGATTAATCTTTGGTTTGGGATTGGTTATTGTCAGGAAGGTTGGAACTGGAAAGGTTGGTCTCAATGGGCGGGAAATGATTGTGATGGTGTATTGGGAAAATGGAAAACAATGTGTGATTTAGACACGGGCGAGATGTGTGGTGGATGATTGGATGTACAAGGAGGAGCTTGTATAGTGGTTTGGGTTCTTCGTTGGTCGTACAAGGAGGAGCTTGTACGTTGGTTTGTCTTGCTATGGGGAGGGCGTGGGCTCGTGAGAGCTCCGAGGGGCTGCTAGTGACCAACCTCTGGGCCGTAGCAAGTGGTTTTGGAAGATCTCGCCTGAGTCACCCTAAGGACTGAACTTGATGCTATCACTGAGTCAAAACAGTGCAACCACATATGCTAGTATGAGATAGCCTTGACTTAGTAAATTGGAAAGGATTTGGTCTTGCACCATTAGGAGGAAGAAGAGTTGGACACACTTGTGGTAGCGGTGTGTTCTAGGGACTCCATCATCGAGGCGTCGAGATGGATGTTTACCCAATACAACGGTGAATGCCTGGCTATGGCGAGGGCGAGGGCGAGGGCGATGTGGCATGAGCCCATCGTGAGCACAGTGGGTGCGATCTAGTGACCACTGCCGCCATAGCAGGAACGTACATTGCCGCCATAGCAGGAACGTACATTACGGGCTGGTGCAAGGGGTAAATCCCAACCTTTTGGAAAGTCTTGTCGCAATCTAGCAAAACGGATACGATAAGTATCGCGTGGCATAGTTGACATGATTGCTAGAATGTGCCATGTGGGTAAAGTGTATAATCTCTGCAGAGAATAAACCTAATCGATTAGCCATGCTCATGGACATGAGCAGCTTGGAAAGTACTATCAAGTATAGACTTTGGTTCTGGTTCTGGTTTTGGTTTCAGTTTTGGGGAAAAGTGTTGGAAAAGGGGTTGGTTCTGGAAAAGTAGTCGGTTATGGAAAATGGGTTGGCGGAATTGGAATGTGTTTTGGTTTGGTAGTATTCCAGTGGGATGGAATACGAGTGGTTGCATTTCTGTTGGACGGAATGCAAAGTATGGTCTTTACAAAGTTCAAGTGCAAATGTTCTCTTTACAAACAGCTATTGAAAATCCCGTTGATTTCGAAATTAGTATTCTACTGTGAACTAATCTTGCTTTGTGTTCAAACAGACTTAGTTTAGAAACCTGCATCCATTGTTGAAGCCTTGCATTTATATTAATGTTTCCATACACTAAAGTCTTGTGAGTACATACGTGTACTCACCGTTTGCTCTCACAAATTTTGGCTAGAAGAAGAAGGTGATGATGGTCAGCTCGACGAGTCGCAGAGTGCTCCTGAGTTCGACGAATTCGTTGAGGATTAACTGGGCCTTACCCCCAGTCGGTTGCCTTTGGGTGGTGATGGCACACCGCTAGCTCTTTTGGATTTCTGTTGTGTTGAATTCTCGTTTGGTTTGTATTTGGTCGGTCGGTTGTAAATTGTATACATAAGTAGCTGTAATAACTCTACTCTTCGATCATATATATCTGTGGTTGTGATGCATCTTAGTTGGTTTATGTGAGTGCTAGCTACTGATCCAGGGATCTAGCACTAGACACATATGCGGGAAGCTTGGATTGGTATCAATCAAACGACACACGAGTGCACACGACGCATGACTCACCAGTTGATTGGCCTTAATCCGAGTACAGTTTTAGATAAGTGATTGGATACTTTACAGGTTGCGTTATTATGCAGTCCAATGCAACAGTAATGATCCCAAATCACTGATCTGATTCTGGAGCCCCCACATTGTATCAGTAGGAGTCGTAGGATAAGTCCAAGTTAAATATGTGCGTATTACATAGCGTAGCGGGTGGATCAGTAGCACGAAGTGATAGCGGGTGCTTGAACTGATTGGCAGCTTCCTATATATATATATATATATATAGGAAAATGGTTGTATACTCTTGGGAGTACGTACTCCCACTCTCAATATACTGCATAAATGATGTTATTATACTTCTTTATCCTTTTGAATATACTCTAATACTAATTATAAGATACTCCAAAGTGAGTTTCACGAAAAATTTCATCAAAACCCACACTTTATAGCATAATTTGTTTATATACTCTTTTTATACATGAAAAACGGTATATAGCAAGAAATAAATGGTTCCGATGAATTTTTTTCAACAATGTCGTATTTTATTATCTTAGAATTATTATTAGAGTATACTGAAAGTGATAAAGGAGTATAACGTATTCGTTTAAGTGGTATACTGGAGGTGGGAGTACGTACTCCCAAGAGTACGGAAAAGGCTTCCTATATATATATATATAGGAAGCATTTTTCGTACGCCTAATAGTACATACTCCCACTCTCAATATACCGCTTAAATGATATTGCTATACCTCTTTATCGTTTTAAGTATACTCTAATACTGATTATAAGATACTCCAAAGTGAGTTCCACGAAAAATTTCATCAAAGTCCACCCTTTGTAGTATAATTTGTTTACATACTCTTTTTACATACGAAAAAGGGTATATAGCAAAAAATAAAGGGCTCTAATGAATTTTTTCAATAATGTCGCATTGTAGTATCTAAGAATTATTATTGAAGTATACTGAAAGTGATAAAGGAGTATAACACATTCGTTTACGTGGTATACTGGATGTGGGAGTACGTACTCCCCGGAGTACGGAAAGGGCTTCCTATATAATATATATATGGTATATTGAGAGTGGGAGTACATACTGTGGGAGTACATACTCCCATGAGTATGGAACCATTTTCATATATATATATATATATATATACACACACACACACACACACACACACTTAAATGATACTGTTATACCTCTTTATCCTTTTGAGTATACTCTAATACTGATTATAAGATACTTCAAAGTGAGTTTTACAAAAAATTTCATTAAAACCCACCCTTTATAGCATAATTTATTTATATAATCTTTTTACATATAGAAAAGGGTATATAGCAAAAAATAAAGAGCCCCGATGAATTTTTTTCAAAAATATCACATTGTAGTATCTTAGAATTATTATTGGAGTATATTGAAAGTAATAAATGAGTATAACATATTCGTTTAAGTGGTATACTGGAGGTGGAAGTACGTACTCCCAACAGTACGAAAAAGGCTTCATATATATATATATATATATATATATATATATATATATATATATATATATATATATATATAGGAAAATAGTTGCATACTCTTGGGAGTATGTACTCACATTCTCAATATACTGCATAAATGATGTTATTATACTTCTTTATCTTTTTGAGTATACTCTAATATTAATTATAAGATACTCCAAAGTGAGTTTCACGAAAAATTTCATCAAAACCCACACTTTATAGCATAATTTGTTTATATACTCTTTTTATACATGAAAAACGGTATATACCAAGAAATAATTGACTCCAATGAATTTTTTTCAACAATGTCGCATTGTAGTATCTTAAAATTATTATTGGAGTATACTGAAAGTGATAAAAGAGTATAACGCATTCGTTTAAGTGGTATACTGGATGTGGGAGTACGTACTCCCAAAAGTACAAAAAAGGCTTCCTATATGTATATATATATATATATATATATATATATATATATATATATATATATATGCCTTGTACTCATTGCATTCTGGTGGAGAAAAAAGAGTTGAATAACAGAGGGAAATAAGAAAACACGCAAGTTGAGTTCCCGTCAAAATCTTTTTGTGTGTGCCTAGATATTGCTCATTGCTTCCAACAGTTAAAAGGAAAATATGCCCTAGGCGAATGTGGGCTTTAGGCTGGCAATGTTCTGCCGTGCTCCAGCCTCCACCGCTCGTCGGACATCACATCAGCGGTGACGGCCCAGGCGAAAGCGACACGCAGGCAGTATTTCAGTACGAAGCAGCTGATCAGATTCTTGCCAAGGTGGGTGACCTCTCAAGTCTGAAATGAAATCAAACGTGGTCTGAACGTTGAATTATAGTGTCCATCTATGACAAGGATCAAAATCTCGCCGTAATCCTGCGAAATCTCGGATTTCAGACCCTCCCGAGTTTCATAATCCTGGTGAAATTTAAAAAAATTCGAAGTGCTACAGTAACCTATAATCTCGTCGAGATTTCGGTATATTTGACCAAAATCTTGGTGTTTTTGACCGAAATTTGATGAAAACTAGACCGGATATTGACCGGATTGTATTCTTCACGTCATTTCTCATGTGGGACAGTCGATAGATCATCCAGTTAGCCTATGCACATTAATTCTTGCGGTCATTAATTAAGTACCTCGGTTGTCAGAATTTTTAAAAAAATTTCAAGCGTGATCATCATTTGAAAATTTTATCAGAATATTATTGATGCATCAGAACCATCCAAAAAAAATTTCAAAACTTTCTAACATTGTTTGAACTATTTTTCATTCAGTTGAAATTTGTCGGTCACTCTCCAGTAACACTTTTTGAAATTTTGAAAATTCCTCAAGATTGATCATCATTTGAAAATTTTATGGTAATATTATGGATGTGTTATAACCATCCAAATTTTTTTTAAAGTATCTAACGTGGTTTGTACCATTTTCCATTCGGTTGAAATTTGCCGGTCAGCCTTTTATCAGGACAATAGCACTGTTAGATTTTTTTCAAAATTCCTCAGGCATGATCATCATTTGAAATTTTTATAGGAACATTAGTTTTGTGTCAGGATCATCCAAAAAAAATTTCAAATTTTTTTGACGTCGTTCGAACTATTTTTCATCCAGTTGAAATTTACTAAGATTTCGGCAATTTCGAACAAAATTTTGTTTTTTTGACCGAAATCTCGGAAATCTCGGTTCAAAAAATACCGGATTTGAATTTTGCTTTTTGAATTTCGTTCGGATTTCGTCCAAAATAACGAGATTTCGGATTTCGGAGGGCGACGAGATTTGACTTCTAAACAAAATTTGGAACCCTGATCTATGATATCTTAAACTTTTAGATGAACTGATTGATGTATGAAATTTATTATGATATCACACTTAAGAGGTACTGAATTCAAAACATAGCTAATGCAATATTAAAGAAAATAATAACTGTGGTCCACTTTGAATCCACGCCGGCTTAGACCTGATGGAACCTAAACCCTTTGTCTAGCTGTCTAATGTTCGTCCTTATGTATGGAACTTTTGTGACTACCGAGATTTAGTATTATAGTACTTTGTATATGCATTTGACATTTACTGTTGGAGTTTCAAAAAAGAAGGAAAAAAGAAAGAAGAAAGGACATTATTATGCCGGATTCTCCTATTCCTTAAGCTTCGAGCTAGTGTCTCAGTGATTCCCGCGGACTCCTGAGCTACACGTGCTCCTATAGTTTCTGTGTGTGGTTCACATTTTCAAAGAATATGATATTTATCTTGTCATGCCATGGAGTCTTGAGTCTTTTTCCTTTTAGGAGAGAAGCCATATCAGAAACAATTTATCTTGTCATGTCATAGACTCGAGTCTTTTTATTGTTAGGAGAGAAGCCACACCAGAAACTTAAGTGGTAAATGAGATAAAATTCCTTTTTTCCTTTGCTTTGGATGATATTGTAGTTAATGGAAGTGTGTACCATGCATAGTTTCTTTAGAGGAATGCTGAAAACATGTGGCACCGAAGGAGCACATAGAATGGCCGCACCCATGGATGGAATAAAATCCGATTTTTGAAACTTTGTTATGTGTGCTCATGTGAAAGCTTAATTTAAAGTTAACAATATTATATTTATAGCTTTTGATCTCATATTCCTTTTTCTTTCACATGCAAGAACATTTATCTAACAACTCAGGACGATCGAGCCGGATAAACAGAACTACTTTTGTTCTGGATTACTGAACGTAGATATCGGAGGACAATTAAGTTCTGCACTGAAATTCACTTTAAATATCTTCTACCTTCCAAAAACACTTTTTAAAGGCCTCAAAGTGTAGAAACCGAATAAAAACCACCAAATTAAGAAGCGAAAGAAGGTACGGAAGCATGTTTTACTCGACAATTTTCTGGTGAGATCGTGCATGCAATTGCAGCCGGCAGGAGGATTTGGAGTCTTTAGATGGCAATAATATTCTTTCTCGAGGCAATGGTGGCCTCAAATATCTCCCTTTATTTCTGCATCATTCCTTGCTGCATTTCGGTCGTTGACCTGTGTTAATTAGGCCTTGATGTGGACCCAAATCATACAGTAAGTCATCTTCCCGCTGTTTTATTCAGTGGGAGGTGATGAATCAGGGGACCGTACCTAACGACATGCATGCGCAATCAGAAGCCTTGTTGCAGAATACTGCAATGAGAATTCAGAAGTATTCCCTGAGAGAAAGGAAGAAGTGTATAGATGAAACCGCGTTGAACTGTGAGCATATCTTGCATGGTAATTTATTTCAGACCCACATAGACAATTTAAATAGCATATATATGTAGAGATGTCTGTAGAGTAATTTTAGAGAAAAATTGTGTGTTTCAGGATCTCTCTACCGTGCCCTAAAACCTCCACCACTATCATCCTTCTCACTGTCCACTAAAACCTCTGCTATCGTCAACACCAAAGCATCTCACCATTATAACCAGCACTCCCATTGCCAGTTCTTTGTCAACCATCACACCCACAGGAATATCACAACTCACGTACCTTTTCTCAGGTCTCTCCTCCAGTCCTGCATGCACTGCAGTAGCACATCATGCACACAAATTTTTCTCTCCTTCCTTTCATCTACACTTCTTTACCCACACAAGCACTAGTAGAAAGCCACACCAAATACCAGTACCACAACTCGTATCGACGACACAAGAACTAGTGGCCACGCAACAAGTCTTCTCCACTCTGCAAGCCCAACTCCCACTGCAACACCCGATCTTCTCTCCTCTCTCCATCTACACACCCCAATTACCGAACTATGCCGCACACCTTTATCACGGTCACAGCAAAGCCATCTCATGCAGCAATCACAACCACAAATCAATCCAGCAACAATACAACATACCATATCAACTCGAGCAGCACGAAAAATCTCCAATTTTTTTTTCTCTTCTCCCATCTGTAATAGCACTCTCTCTCCCTCTATGCACACCAGCACCACACATCAACTCCTCACCCTTTGCCTCTGTCTCTCCAATAAATAAAGCATGCAAGCAGCCACCGCCTCTATTCTACGCAAGTAGTCCTGGGAATTGGGCCGGGCTTCAGTAGGCCAGCACGAGCACGACCCGATTTTAATGGCCCGAACCACGACCCGGCACGAAAAAATGGGCTAGACTGGCACGGCCCAAATGGCGTGCCGGACCGAGCCTAAAAACCTGGCACGATGGGCCACCCGGCACGGCCCGATTGTATGGGCCGTGCTCGGCCCGGCACGGCCCGAATTGAAGCCCGAACCCGTAATTTGTATTTTTCAGGGTCTTTCTTTGCTCATATGAATTTATATTCTACATGAAAGTTGTAGATAATTTCGAGACGCATCTTTTTCATGTAGACAACTTTTTCATTTGAGCAACATATGAATTTATAAAAAAATATTTAGTGCGCTGTGTAGTTTTGGACCGACACCATATCTCTCGGTAATCTGCATTTTTGAGGGTCTTCCTTTTCTCATATGAATTTATAATCCACATGAAAGTTGTATAGAATTTCTAGACACATCTTTTTCATGTAGACAACTTTTCCATTTGAGCAACGTATGCATTTATAAAAAATATTTAGTGCGTTGTGTAGTTTCGGACCGACGCCACATCTCTCGGTAATCTGCATTTTTTAGGGTCTTCCTTTGATCATATGAATTTATATTCTACATAACAGTTGTAGATAATTTCGATACGCATCTTTTTCATGTAGACAACTTTTTCATTTGAGCAACGTATGAATTTATAAAAAAATATTTAGTGTGTTGTGTTCTCTCCCGTGCCGTCCTCGGGCCGGGCCGGCCCGACAGCAGCCCGGCGTGCCTTTGGGCCGTGCCGGGCCTTGATTTTTGTTGTCCGTGCTGGCCTGGCCTAGCACGAAGAAATGATCGGGCCGTGCAAGCACCAACACGCTGGCCTCTCATCCTCCTCTTCTATTCTCCTACCTCTCTCACCCCACCAGTTACCTAGCACAAGATTGAAGCTCCCATTCCCAAGAAGCAGAAGATCCCAGCCCTACTCCTCTTCTCCTCTCTCCCCGACGGTAGCCTAGTGACCCGATAGGTGAAACATCTCAAAATACCCTAAAAAGTATATAATATGTTTCAAAAATTTAATTGCTACATTTTCTAGCTTTATCCAAATTTTTCTGCATAAAAGAAATTATTTTTCCTATTTCCATCTGTTGTCTTTGTATCTTTTTTAAAAAAATTATTTAAGACCTATCCATAGCTTGAAAACATTTTATTTGGGTTTTAATAAATCTAAAGTGTACCTCTCCAAAACAAATTCAGAATTATTGGAGTTGCTTTGCAATTTATAAAATTCAAATTTTTTCTCTGCAATAAAATTTATTGGAAATATTTTAAAAATCAGATTCCCGTTCGTGGGCTGAATCTGTCCCTTCGGCCTGGCCCAATTGCTGTTCCAACCCATTTTTGGCCCACACACAATCCTTCCAAAAGCCACCAGTCGGATTCCATTTTCTCCTTGTGGAAGCATAATTTCCTCGAATCGTTTTCTCTCTTATCTCTCGTCTCTCTCGCTTTGACAACCTAGCCCCACCTTTTAGGATTCGTCTTCCACCTTGCGATCGCGTCACTCACCGCCGTGGCCGTGTTCGCTCATGTGAGGAAACATCTCAAGCTCACCTCTCTACCTCGTTGCTGACTCATGGGACCCCTCTACAGGCCCTACCGTCCACATCTCATATGTTCGCTATTCGCCCGACGCAGCCGCACCATACACTAACCATGCCATCCTAATTGGTCAACCTTACGTCTGCCCCCACCGACACGTCCTATCACCGTGCAACATCTCTTTTCCTTGTTCTCTTTCGTTGTCACCAGCGAGGGAGAGAATCTGAGCTACACGCATGTTGCTCTATCTCGCCAAGCCAGCGAGAACTCATGTGCTCTCACCGAGATGCTTGTCCCTACTTAAGCTCTAGTGATTGCATCACCGTCTCTTCAGCTTGCCACTCATTCCATTTTTGCAAAAATCCAAACTCCTTGTGCTCTGTTTTAGTGCGAACATGATCATCATCCCCGACGCTGGTGAGCATGCCACCATGCCATTGCGCACTAGTGAGCTTCCTTACCCGACATCTGTGTCATCCTCATCCTTGAGCCCCACACTTACCTCTCCTGTAATTAATGTCATAGTTGGAATTGAAGGAAGCCGCACCACCATTGTCTTCCTCACCTTCGGTAGATGCGTCCGAGCCAAGCCATCATAATCCGCTGTTCCGGTGAGCTCCTTCTCATTTCTTATATGTCATATCGTGTTCCACCATTTGCTTGTGCTAAACCCTCACTTGATTTCCCGGGATCACCACCGTCATTGTCTATCTCCTATGTTTTCCACCATCGATGCCATTATCATTGATATCTACTAACTTGGTGAGTCTCCGTTCGATTCATTGCATCTCTACCATGCTAAGTGTGTATGTGGGCTTATGTGCATCATCTTGTAGTCCCTCCTTCATCATAATGCGTTGTCACCGAGGACCTCACTGCCACTGTCCTTTGCTGTCCGGCCACCTCTGACCACCTCTGGTACTGTCAACTTCACCCTCGTGCTCATGGTGAGCTCTTGGTCCTTATGCGGCACTTGTTTTAGCTTAAGGTAGTGTCCTTAGCGGGTATCGCCGTAGCCGACCATGGCATCACTGTAGAGATAGTCTTTATCATCGCTCGGATGACCATTGGTCCCCGTGATTGTCATCGTAGCTTCACCTAGGTCCCCACTAGCCTACGTGATGACCCAGTTAATCTAAGCTGCTCTCTTTCGCTTCGCTCCCCATTTACCCAAAAGCCTTCGCCACCTCTCATCGTCGTGATATTGACAACCTTATTCCATTCTAGCCTCGCCCAATGTAACACCCCAATTTTTGCTTTTCATGTATTTAAATGTTATTTTGCATTTTTGAGAATGTTTGGAATTTTCTGGAATTTATTTGGATTTAATTTGAATTTATTCCCTTTTGAGATAATTAAATAATTAAACATTTCAAATAAAGTTTTGTTGGAAATATTTTATTTGAGTCCAAAATGTCTCAAAGTATTTTCCAGAATTTTTCTGGAATTTTTCTGATTATTTTGCTATTTTTCTTGAATTATTTGAATTTCTAGAAATTATTTTAATTATTAAATCGCTGGAAAATCAAGTCGGTTCCACTGTTCACCCGACCGAACCCGAGTCAGACTCGAGTTCGAGTCCGACTTGAGCCCGATCCGAGCCGGAGCCAAACCCTAACCGCGTGACCGTTGGATCGAGATCCAACGGCCACCGTTGCGCCATGTCACCGAGCCCATTCCCCGTGCGAACCCGCTCGCACCCGGAGCAATCCCAGCCGTTGGGCGTGGACACATGGACGGCCAGGATGGAGCCACGTCGCCTCCCCGAATCCCCGTCGGATTCCACCGCCGCAGCCGAGTGGGCCTCGATTTTCGTGGATTTCACGGACGCCAAGGCCCCTATGTAATGCGCCGCCGCCAACGTGGTCTCCTCTTCTGTACGCACGTTTTGCCCTAGGCCGTCGAGCTCCAGCCGCCGTAGTCTCGCCACAATCGCTCGCCGAAGTTGGAGGAAGAGTCCGCCACCTTTCTTCGTCGTTTCCCGCCGCGTCCGCCGTCCTCCGCCGTGAACAAGCTCAGATCCGGAACCATCGTGGCGAGACACGTCGGAGGGTACCACTCACCTCGCTGGAACTGCACCAAAACGCCGTCGAGATCGTCATCGTCTTCGTCTCCAGCAACCCAGCTCTGCCGTGGCCATCGCCGAACCCGCGAAGCTTCTCCGCCGTTGGATCTTCATCGCACGCCCAGGATTCGTCCACGTCACCTGTGGGTAAGTTCCACGTTTTAATTTTTAGATCTGTTATCAGCCGTTGGATCTAGAACCAACGCTCTAGATTGAGCCACGTAGCCCCTAGACTGCACCGTGCTAGATTCAATCTCAGCCGTTAGATCTAGATCGTACGGTTAGATTTAGCCCACGTTGTAGCGTTAGATGCAATCTCAGCCGTTCGATCGAGATCGAACAGTGTAGATTGAGCCACGCGTTGCACGCCGGGTCATGCCACATCACCCCCCAGTGACGCGGTGAAACCCGATCGGATCTTAGCCGTCCGATTCAAATCGAACGGTCCAGATTGATCGCATTATTTCCAAACGCGTGAGGTTAGATCTGATCTGGACCATTGGATTCCAAACCAACGGCCCAGATCGTGCCACGCGGCACGAGAGCCGAACCGATCACGGTCACGCAGCGGCGCGCCGGCCGTCGGCCCGGCGTCACGCGTGACGTTAGCGTGGGGCCAGCGTCGGCGCTCGATCCCGTCGCGGTGGCGTCACCCGTGGCGTCCGCCACGCCGACGCCAGTGGGGCCCACATGTCAGTCCGCTCGGTCGAGCCGTGCTGGCGTCACCCGAGTGGGTCCCGCGTGTCAGTGACACAAGCACCTGTGGACCAGGTCCACGGTGGACCGAAGTCGAACCGTGGACCGAGTCCATGTATCGCCTGTAGATACCGATGTCTCGTTGTTGACAAACCCTAGCAACACCTTGTGTTCAACCAGAAAGGTAAGAACCCCCTTTGACATGTAGATCTTATTTCATCATTGATGTCTCGTTGTAGATCTTATTTGATCTTATTTGATCCTATATTTCACTATTATGTATTTTGCGTTTAAAACTATTATACATGCATGTAATTTTGGTAAAAAGTTGTTATGTTAGTAAGGATGGTTGATATATCGAATTGTTGCAATTACCCTACCTTGACAAATTGATACCTTTACCATTGTTAGCATAGTAATACTATCCACTGCTCATAAATATTAAATGTGGAATTGTAGAGTAACAATGATCGTTAGATGCTTAGCCATGCTTATACTAATATTAGATAAATAGCTTGGATAATGGTCAAAATGCTCAAAAATAAGAAATACTTGTGATATGGACTAGAAGAGGTACCTATGACATTTTGGGTATAAATAAAACTGAAAAATATGTTTTAGACTTAGGCGAGTGATTGTTGAGATCGGTGCAGTTGCACGTGGGGAATGTGGAAGTCTCACCTAGGTTGCTAAGGATCGATCTATTATGCCATAGACCTGAGTATTTTTTGTACAACCACATATGCCTTTATGGAAAGGCCCTAGAATAATAAGTTGATGTGTTCTAGTAATTTAGACACAGGTGGTAGTTGATAGGTGGAAATTAGGCTAGTCAAGACTTCCATGTTCGTAGGGGCTTTTACGAAGTACACAAAGCTGATGAACACACCTATGAGCTATTAAGGTTGGAGGGTGCTCAGCACCTTGAGATGCAGATCATAGGGACATTAGTGCAGGAGAACTCATGACAGACGGTTTTGCAAACCGTCTGTAAAAATGGGTCAATGATGAAAGAAATCATCACAGACGGATTTTCAACCGTCTGTGGAAATATATATCACAGACGGTTATAAATAGGAACCGTCTGTGATGAGAGAACATCACAGATGGTTAATATTTAGAACCGTCTGTGATATAAGAATTATCACAGACGGTTCTAAATATTAATCGTCTGTGATGTGAGGTGATTGTTATAACCGGCAATGTAAAAGAAATTTCATGGAACTCTCAAATAGATACCTTCGATATCGCATGTCATGTCTGACATGATTGGATGTTTTTGTCGTGTGGGTCAAGTTGTACAACTTATGCATAGTGTAATCTATTCGAATAGTCGTCTCCCTAGTCATGGACATCACTTGGTTATATCCCATAATAAGTAGCTTTATGTTTTTGGAAAGTTTGTTAGAAAGTGTGTGATAGGGTGTCCATGCATGGTTTGATCAGCAAAAGGATTTTGACAAGAATTTAAATATTTACGGTAGCAATCCACCCATCTATTCATGTAACTTATGATCTATGACTACTTGTTATCAAATGTCAAATGCTCTTACAACCTTCCGATTGCAATCTACTATTCAATATTACAAATGAAAGCTTGCTTTATGCAAAACTGAAAAATTTGGTTTGATAGTCATTCCTTTAAAATAGCCTTGCATACTATATAACATTTGTTTAGAAGTACGATTTTTTTACTCACCGTTGCTTGTTGAACTTATT
Organism: Rhipidocladum racemiflorum; assembly: GCA_036346355.1. Classification (NCBI taxonomy): domain Eukaryota; kingdom Viridiplantae; phylum Streptophyta; class Magnoliopsida; order Poales; family Poaceae; genus Rhipidocladum; species Rhipidocladum racemiflorum. The sequence goes on along the minus strand of CM070569.1, from coordinate 1,518,683 downwards.
CAGAGAATGAGGAAGAAGACCCGTTGTACGGTTACTTTTACGCCGTGGGTTTCGACAATGAGGACGCTGATTTCTAAGGATCCTACCTCAATCAGTTGCTTATGGATGGGCTAAGGTACACTAGTTGGATTTTTTTGCCTCATTACTTTGCTTCACGATGATCTTTTGCCATATGAACTATTTGGCTCATTGGCCTTGTTGCAAAACTAGTCATGTATGACTTAGCTTCGAATGTTTACTATTATATGCTACTCTTTGTGTATTGGATGTGTGCTAGCTAGTGATCATGAGACTAGCACGATATACACACAGGGATTGGAATGTAAATTATGGGTTAGAACAGTGGGGCACGTCATAGTGGCCTGCAATGGTTTGCCGCCCTCTTATGTCATGCGGGGACCAGCACACAACCCAGCCGGCCACATCCGCTCCCGTGCGATGTGGTCCTGAAGGACCACATGTGACGCGACAACGGCGGCTGGTGGATCGACTGAGGAGTGACAACAACAAGATGTGCTCGATGACGATGTGATGAATGGGATTTATGATAGCTGCAGCGGTTCTGAGGCGAGGGTTTTGCTCAGATTAGGGTTTGAGGTGGATTGGCTCTGATACCGTGTAGAATAATTTGGAGAATTATGATGCGCACATCCCTTATTTATAATGCTAAGGTTACAAGCGGACACTATCATGCCAATTAATTTTAAATCTTGCATTGAAACAAGTCTCTTCATGTTGGACGAGTAGCGGATGAAACTTTCACACCATGCAAGCACTGACACAGTTCAGTTCTTTCGGCCTTTGACAGAGTGTAACAAGCTGGTTCGCAATACGTATCGCCTTTAACGGTCTCTTTCGGTGCTAACTCAGGTCTTATGCCCATATTGACTAAGTCAAGCCGTGCGTTGATACCATCCTTTGTTTTGCCCTTAATGTTTAGTAGGAGACCAATCAGGCTATCACAGATATTCTTCTCCACGTGCATGACATCGATGCAGTGGCGAACTTCTAGGTGCTCCCAGTAAGGTAGGTCCTAAAAGATTGATCTCTTCTTCCACAAGCTCTTCTCACGGGTCGACTTTGCTTTACGCCCCTTTCCATGTGTAACATCCAAATCCTTAACAAAGTCATGAACATCTCACCCGCTAAAAGGCCTTGGAGCTGAACCGTTTTCGTTCGTCCCGTCGAATAGTTTCTTCATCTTGCGGTATGGGTGTTTCCTCCCAAGGAACCTACGGTGACGCATGTACACGGTTTTATGCGAGTGATTCAGCCACACACTCTCAGTATCGTCTAGGCAATGAGTGCAAGCTTTGGTACCTTTTGTACTCTGGCCCGACAGGTTAGCAAGTGCAGGGTAATCATTTCTGGTGCAGAACAACAAGCAGTGCAAAGTGAAGTTCTCTCATTTGCATGCATCCCAAACCTGTACCCCAGGAACCCACAATGTTTTTAGATCTTCCACCAATGGAGCTAGGTACACATCAATATCATTCCCAGGTTATTTTGGTCCTTGGATAAGCACGGACAATAAAATGCACTTCCGCTTCATACACAACCAAGGAGGAAGGTTGTAGATACAGAGATTCACAGGCCAAGTGCTATGCTGGCTGCTCATGTTACCGAAAGGATTCATTCCATCTGTACTCACTCCAAACCTTATATTCTTCATCTCCGCAGCGAATTCTTCATACCTCCTATTAATGTTTCTCCACTGGGTGGAGTCAGCAGGGTGTCTTAGCATTCCATCGTTCTTACGCTTCTCGGAATGCCCGGCCGCAGTGATTTGCCTCCTTTGGGTTAGCGAACAAACGCTTCAATCGGGGAATTAGAGGCAGATACCATGCCATCTTAGTAGGAGTTCCTTTCTTCACCTCCTCATCTGAATGACTCTTACGCTTGTACCGGGATGCGTTACACACCGGACATACATGCAAGTTTGCGTACTCTTTGCGGTATATGATACAGTCGTTCGGACATGCATGTATTCTTTCTACCTCCATTCCCAAGGGACAAAGAACCTTCTTGTCTTTGTAGGTTGTTGTCGGCAACTTGTTTCCCTCTGGAAGCATGTCTGCCAATAGACGTAACAGTGTTGTGAAACTCTTGTCTGACCAACCGTTGCTTGCCTTCAATTTCAGCAGTTCAAGCACGGACGACAACCTTGTGTATTTCACCTTGCAACCAGCAAACAAAGGTTTCTTCGAGTCCTCCATCAAACCCACGAATTTTCCATATTCCCTTTCATCACGGTTCCCTTCTGCACCGCGCAGCATCTGATCCAGATTGTCATGATACAACATATCCTCGTCGGAAGCAAAATCGATGTGATCATCCGGCATATCGTTGACTTCGTCGAAGATGTTAACAGTACCACCTGCTTCTTGTATATTCTGCTCTTCGCCGTGACTGGTCCAACATGTATACCCCTTTTGAAATCTCGCATAATCAAGTGTGCTTCGATCTGCGCTGAGTTTCGAAACATCATCATATTCTCGCAATCGATGCATGGACAAGACATATACTGCACTCCCTTATTAAACATGTCCTCCTCTGCAGCTCTCCTAAAAGCGGAGACGCCATTAATGTACTCCACACTCAAATGCGGTTCTCAGCGTACATCCAGCTTCGATCCATCTACGCTACACATGTAATATTCGATCCAATTAGAACCCTCTTACATAACCAAGCTAGATATTGAATTAATATATATAATGCAATTATATATCCATTACTAACCTTAGATCTGAATTAATATATATAATGCAATAATATATCCATTACTAACCTTAGATCATAAGAATCACCTATTATATAGGCTGCCTTTCTCACAGACGGTTCTATTTCCCAAACCGTCTGTGATATAACGATCTTAAGATTCGATCCAGGCCGGTGACCAGAAAACTCGAACTTGCGCTCGGGCCTATATATAGGCAAATTTTATCGCAGACGGTTCTATGAAATAACCGTCTGTGATATACAGATAATCACAGATGGTGCTGTGTAAAAATCGTCTGTGATTATTACAGACGATTCTGTACACTAAACCGTATGTGATAGTCATGTATATCACAGATGGTTATTTTATAGAACCGTCTGTGATAATTTCAAACCGTCTGTGATGACAGACGAAGAATGGTCTGTGATAGTTTTACTGACGGTTGATTTATAGAATCGTCTGTGATGTTATATATTACAGACGGTTTTTGAAAACCGTCTGTGATGATGCGTCTAATATAAGCATTTCTGTAGTAGTGCACGGACCGTGACTTTATTTGGACCCTAATACTAACTCACACTAACAATGTCGAAAGCTTCCTGAAAAAATCAATGGGTATAATTGAAATACTTCGCGTCCTCCTGGTTGCAATCGCCTCGTCTCTCCTGATAGCAGAAGAGTTGGGAGTGTGCTGGAGGCCATTATGTAACTTTGGCATCGGGTAAGCTTTACTTCAAACCAACGAGGTTTTTTTTTTTATCTTGTGAAAGCAGTAATAATGTTTACAAAAGACATGTATCTTATAATAAAAAGTACCATATCTACATGAAACAAGCTTGAAATGCGAATAGATGTTCTGACATAATGCCTCTTATGGGGCTCCAAATGCAACTTCATTTCTAACCCTTGGACTAAAATGGTATTTTGAACCAGTACATTCACGAGTCATGTACTCAACCATCCACAAAGAGAAGAAGGACCAACTAGAATATTTGTGCAACTTTTGTTTGCCGTTACTATTTGCCGACAAACTGTTAGCTTGTCCGTAACGACGACATTTGTTGATATTTCACTCGTGCAGCCTTTTCAGAATATAACAATTCTTTAAAAACCTTGTGGATGCCTCACATTTCATAGGAGCACACGCGATTAGAACAAAGCTAGCTATGCTAAATCAGGAATATACAAGCTCCAAGCCCTATGACACAACACAATCATGGCCTATAATCTCCTACCAAGGAGTAAAGATTTGGTAGTTAATAACCTAGCTTGTCTCTAAGAGAAACTTCATCTAGCCCGGTAGCCCCCTATGCAACCTGATCTATTCTCTCAAGGCAATTAATAGGGACAAACATGAGGCGTAGCCCACATAATTTAGCCTGAGCTGCCCCCCTCACATTGTTAATCTCAATGAATAGACAATGCAGAGTTGCAGTGCATACGATTCTTGCTGTACCTAGTGGGACTGACACAAGAAAATCTTGGTGCAATCCTTCGCATTATTCGTCTGTCACAAACTCTTAGGGGTTAGTAGTTTAGATTTGACTTGGGGCTTTGTTTAATCCCTTTTAAATTTGCATCGTCGACAAGGGGATCGAAGCCTACCACTTCCGAAAGCTGTCGTGCAGCATTTGCAAAAGGCGCAGCACTTTCTTCGCAAGCAGAACCTCAGCATAGCGGTTTGTTGAAAAGCACACCTCGAACGAGAAAAAGGCGTGCTGCTGAGGAATATTTTGGCCGATCGTCGATGTAAACGTGACGAGATTTATAACGGAGATGTAGGCGCCACAAAAAGAATAGCGGCAAAGTGCGCAAAACGAAATTCTTCGAGAGAGGTCCTCGTAGTTCCTTTCAATGCGCAATCTTACGGTCAAGTGTTAGGGGCGGAGCCAAGCCGCGGACTGGTCTACTGACCTTAGGCCTATTTATATGGTGAATTAACTCTTGGGCCAGTTTTTTTAAAGGATTTTGCTTCGAGGCCTCGGGCCACAGCCCGGGTAGCCCGAGGCCTGTCTCCGCCCATAAGTGTTAATGTCAGTAATCACTTACCTATATATGCTTCATGGTGAGTACTGAGCAGTTCTGCAGTATCAATTCCTTCAAGAACCGTACTTCCATGTCTATGTTGCGATCAAACCTGCACTTCTACTACCAAGTTGGCCTGATATCTGTGTTGTGTCGGTGCCGATACCGTCCGATCGAGATATTTCTGGAATCTTCCTTGCTGCAGAATTCTTGACTGTACCTGCCTAGCAAAATAAACAGAACTACTTGCCGCATCATGAGCTCCTAGAGTTTCAGTTCCATGTCAAATTGCACCTTAAACACTACAGAAAATACCGGTATTTCCTTCAAGAACAAAAATTAACACCTGTGCTGTTGTGCATTTTTTTCATCCATAGGTGCTTTTGATCACAGAATGATAGGAGGGAATATGAAAAAACTAACATTTCTACCAGAAAAGGTGCCAAATGTGCTGCCTTTTCCTGCTAAATATGGGGTTTTGTTCACAAGAACCTTCCCTTAGCACTGAGACATTCACTGCCTTTATTTTCTTTCCTTTTCTTTCTTCAGAGAGAGAAGAAATAAAAGAAAAACCACTTATGCTTATTCCTTGTCATTTCGATTAAGGTTACATATATAGTATGCTAGGAATTGTGATGCTGAACTAGTGGGCATTAGTACCTTATCAAGATCACCATGATGATGACTCAAAAAAACAAAAAAAGATCACCAGGATGAGAAATTGGGTGGTTAGGAATTCGCTAAAAGGGTTCCTAAGTAGTATTTCTATATTTCGGTTCTCTCTCCACTCCCAAGGATGCATCTATTCTCCTGTGCCCCTGCCCAAATGCATGCCATGCCATGCCTATGCTACTATCCTCCTTTGCATGGAAATGGCTAAACATTGCGACATGTCCCCTGCCCACTCTGCTAGCCACCTAGCTTGTGCAAGCCTTCACACACACACACACACACACACCAAAAAAAAAAAAAAAAAAAAAAAAAAAAACTGCAGAGAGATTCTTCTACCTTGAGCTAGCAAAAGCTCCCAATCTTTTTATCCCATACTAAATCTCCTCTTCCCCTCCTGTCCTCTCCCTGACCGAGCTATACCGCTAAAGCCATCTAGCCTTTCCCTTTCCACGCTCCTGGGTTCTCCTCCGATGACAGCTTGCAGCGACGCATGGCGGCGAGCGGAGCCGCAAACTGTTACCGGATGCGGATTCAGCTGGCGGGGCGGGGCGCTGTTCGTATTCCCTCCGATCTCCCCCCGGGCTCGCACTATAAATACGCGTCAATTGGGGCTGTGCACATCGTACTTAATTCCACCGGTTTCCAGAGCAAGCCCTACACACAAGCTAGCCTGCCCCTGCTTGCAGAAACTGATCGAGCTGCTGATCGATCGCCATCCGTTCTTGCTTGCGCCGGTGGGCAGCACCTAGCCAGCTCTTGCAACACGCCATGAGCTACGGGAGCAGCTCGTCTGGTCTGTGCCCTTGCCGCCTCCTCTGTCTTCTACCTCCCCGGTCATTTGCCTGAACTAAGGTATCGATCCATGGAAAATGCAGGCGCGCGCGGTGGCCGACGAGTCGAGTACGGCAGGACCTACGTGGTGAGGCCCAAGGGGAGGCACCAGGCCACCATTGTGTGGCTCCATGGCCTAGGTGACAATGGTGCAAGGTAACTTAATTACCAATTACCATACATTGATACATGCTGCTGCTCTACGTACACTGCTATCTGTCTATCTCCTACTCACTAGGATGATATTTTCGGAAGTGAGCAAACTACAAAGTAGTACTAATCAGATAGATGTGAGAAGCCAGCTGGTTCTAGCCTGAACCCAACCTAGCTAGGCATGCATGTGAGCCACATACCGGTTGAGATGACATAGGAGAACTATAGGTTAGGCTGTCCAGACGTTGATGCACTCCATCGCTTTATTCCTCTCAACCGTCATTTGGTAGAAGCGATACGGCCTCACCATTTCTGGCATGCATATATTCCTAGTATCGCTTTACTCCAAAGTTGATAATTTCCTCCTACCAAAAAACATGGAATGCATATGTGCTCCTTTGCTTTCCTGTAGTACAAGGGAAAGAAGCGACGGGGAAGCGTGGGTAGATAGCTAGCTCTATGCTTTCCGAAAAGAAAACTGTATATATCCTAAAACAGACGGCCAGAGTTTTTCTTAATTACCACCTAACAGGCGTAGTTGATTCGGTATTTTTGTGTTTCTTCTCGATGGAGTGTAAAAGTGGGTGCTCGAAGAATGTCAAAAGCTTCTGTTGAAGGGCTAATACTCATTAAATATTGCAAAGCTGTGGGTTAGCTCATGCTAGGTTCTGTCTGCCAACAAGAATACATGGAGCACCTCAGTTTGTGATAGGGCATTAAATTACATAAGTTTTCTTGGTATTGTCCTCCCCTTTGAGTTGTGGGAGCAAAGAAAAGGATATGCCTGGCATGAATTTGCCTTTTTATGAGTTCAATAGGCATGTATCAAGTGTAAGATTCAATTGTTCTCCTCCCGCTTATTTGCTTTTCCAATCAATACTGACTAAATGGCCTGTTTCATTAGTAAGTTAAAACTATTTACTACCTGATGATAGGCTATGAGATTTCAGCCAAAAAAAAGAGAAAATAAATTATATAAATATACGATCCTGTAACCTAGTAGCTCCAGTAATTTTGTTCCAGTTTGTCATATGTCAAGTTTTATTAATTCTTTCATCACTCTTTACTTCTCTTCTTCCTAGTGCTTTCTGATAACATGCGATGTCGACATGATAATGTTATAAGAAGCTATATAATTTCCATGAGAAGCTAGAACTAAACTATCTACGCCAGTTGCTGACTAGCTAGATGTAATACTTTTCTTGAAACACTGACCTAATTTGTTTCTCTTTTTTTTCCCCATATTTTTGTCATTGCAGCTGGTCCCAGGTGCTGGATTCTCTTCCACTGCCTAATGTAAGAAACCATACTACACTATTACTTTTCAGTTGGGTCAATCATACAGACATGTATAATCCTATTCCCCTGAGTACTATAGTATATGTATAGCAGCTTGTTATCTTCATATTAATGAAACTTATCTGAATTACTAGGTTAGCCATAGCATTGTACCCTGCTAGTTCAAGTTTATTGACTCAAGCTTTTCTCATCCTTGTGCAGATCAAATGGATTTGCCCTACTGCACCAACACGGCCTGTCGCAGCTTTCGGTGGATTCCCTTGCACTGCATGTGGGTTTTCTGAACTATATGACTTGACTACAAAGCCAGAAACTTTGCTTTCCTAAGTTTCTAGGCTGTTCCTTTGATGCAACCTGGCTATAGATTCTGAGACATAATGATATTGCCACTTTTTTGGAGAGGTAATTGATTCGTTATTTTTACTGAAATGAAAACAGGGTTTGATGTGGAGGACACTTCGGTGGATGGCCGTGATGATATTGAAGGGCTGGATGCTTCAGCAGCGCATGTTGCAAACCTACTGTCCTCCGAGCCATCTGATGGTACTCATTTTTGATGTTGCAAACCTACTGTCGCCGGATGTTTTTGTCTTAAATAACGTCCAAATTTTGGATCGTAGGATTAAAAATTCAACCGTTAGATCAAATCATAGGATCGGATGTAATCGATACTCTCGAATCTCAACAATGATGCTCCCAGATTTAGGTGATTTCAGCAAACAAAATATTTGGATAATGTTTATCAAATCCCTTTACATTATAGCAACAAAATTTAACAGAAAAAAAACCGTTTGAATCATAATGCACATGTAGCAACTAATTGACCAGCGTAGATCAGTTGTCGACTTATTATTTTCTTTAAAATCTATGCAATTTTCTACTTAGTAGAGCATATAAACACTTTGCCAAGAAGAGAGAGATGTGCAAGCCATCATAGTATTACACTTCTCTCTTCATTAGTAGCCTTAGTAACGTTGATAAGTATTTCAATTTCAGTGAGGCTTGGGATAGGTGGTTTCAGCATGGGTGCTGCCACTGCCCTCCACTCTGCTGCATGCTATGCCCATGGGAGGTTCACAAGTGGCGTTCCGTACCCGATTATCCTCAGCGCTGTCATTGGTTTAAGTGGCTGGCTTCCCTGCTCAAGGTCTGATTCTTTGATCGTTTGGAAAAATAATATTGTTATTAATATATTGTCTTTGATGTCCTCATATGTGATGTTCTTGATATATTCTTGTTTAGGACCCTGAGGAGCAAGATGGAGAGCTCACAGACTGCTCTTAGAAGAGCTGGTGCCTTGCCAATCTTGCTCAGCCATGGAAGAGGTTGACATTGCTAGTGTTTTGCGGTAGATGTGTTAATATATGTTAAATCTCTTGAAAATTTTAAAATGCTAAAAACGGCTTGTGCCTTTGTGTTCTTGCAGCTGATGAGGTTGTCAACTACAGAAACGGTGAGAGGTCAGCTGAGATTCTGCGGTCCTCGGGTTTCTCACATCTGAATTTAAAAACCTACAACGGGTATAGATGAACATGCTTAATTTTCCACATGATCACTTTCTCTTTCATTTTCTGGAATTTAGAAAAACTAACATCATGTCATTTATGCAGACTGGGCCATTATACTATCCCTGAAGAAATGGACGATGTATGCAAGTGGCTCAGCTCAAGGCTGGGACTTGATCGATCTCGCGGCTAAATCAAAGACATGCTTGCAGTGCAAGGGCTTTGGTTGTGATATATATATATATATATATATATAAGGTATTGACAATATACAGGAGAAGGTTGATAGGTTATGTAAATTTTCTGTCATGGCTTGATAGCTTGTAACACTGTGTGATTTCCTCACGACTGCATTTCATGTTACAGTAGTAGTTTTGCTAGTAATGTGCCTTGTTACCGCTAAAGAGGATGCCTGTAATGTAGTATTGTATTGCTTGTTTGACTACATTAGTAATAATGCTCATTGAGTCTCGTTAATCTTGCAGTTATAATTAATATACTTGTGCTGTAGATCAGGTTAGTGTACCTTTTTGTTACATTTCATATCATCAGAATAACAGATTTCCCAAAACATCGAAAGACAAGATGAGAGATTCACGCTTCAAGGTTTGATCAAGTCTTACACTGAGCAGAGCTCATAACCAGAGAAGAAGTTGATCAGCTTCATCAAGCTCGACTTCTGCGGAAACCGCTTTGGCTACCATTGTTGACATTACATGCGTCAAGGTTTTGAGGGACTAACGTTTGAGTTTGGGTTATTAGGTGGCGATTCATCAGCCTGCGCAAACCCCTGATGTGTTTGGGGATTATGATTTATGAACACTGCAATATTTCTTTCGCCTTCCGTATGCGCTTCACATGTCTAGCTAAGTTGCATTCAGGCTAGCACCAGCTAGCTTCTGATATCTATATCTATCTGGCAGTACTTAAGTTGCAGCTTGTACACTTCTGAAAATATCATTGCAGTGAATAGATAGAGAGAAGATTGGAGCTGCAGCATGTATGGTTATCGGTGGTAACTATTACACCAATACCTCACAAAATCGGCATAACCGTATCTAATACGTATCGGATACAGATATGGTATGGATACTCTCTGATACGTATTCTGCATTTATCTCATAAATTTTGATTTTTCAAAACAAGAAAAAAATCTAATATCTCAGATACTTCTCGGATACTTTTCCGATACGTTGAATCCTAAACAAATCGTTAATCCTAAACAAGTCGTTACATAAGATGTTCTCTGTCCCCGTTTCCCAACCCACGCTGACCCCATGCAGCCGCTCCCCTCCCATCCCCCTTTCCCCCACACCGCCGCCGGTCCACCGCCACCTACCTTCCCTCCCCCGATCCCCCCATGCCGCCACCCCCTTCCCTCTCCCGATCGTCCCACGCCGTCGTAGCTCCCCTTCCTCTCCCAGTCCGCTGCCGGTCCCCTTCGGTCGTCTCCCAGTCCACCGCCGCTCCCCTTCGCCCCCCACGCCACCACATTTCCCTTCCCTCCACTGCCACGGTGATATCTCCTCTTACTCTTCTTAGTGTTCTTGCTGCAACTGCTACTGATTCTTCTGCTCTTCCATGCAGCGGCACAATGGAAACCATGAGAGCAAGAAAAGGCCAATGGTGTGGGATCTTGGGAACCTTATCAAGAAGATTATGTTGCTTCTTGCAAACTTTAATATGCAAGTAAGTAAGCAACCTGCTAAATTATACTACCTTTAATGTAATTTTATCTATCTGTGATTTTGTTATTTGTTTGTATATATGTACTCATTTATTCTCTAATTTATTGGCAATTGGTTCATTATATTGGTTTCATAAACTTGAATAAGGCAAACAACCAAGAGGGAGAATGGAAGAAGAAAGCACTTGGCTACATCAATATTAAGGTATTCTTAGTTTCTTATTTCCTTACAAGAACTCATTATTTTTTCTATTATTATCATCGTCGTCGTATTGGTGTTTTTGGAAAAATGATGTATTACGGTATTGACATATTCGATGCGTATCAGGGTATGGAGGCAAGGGTGGTAAGTTACCTTGCAGCATTGTGACCTAAGCCATGGAGGCATGGAGCCACACAATGGTGGTCTGGTACTGCCTCCCCTTTGGCCTCACCGCATTGGTCTTGCCGACGATGCTCGATGCGTCGGCTACTGCATGCCCCTGCATTCTTCAAGGAAAAACAAGCACTGATTGATCGACATGTGTGCTGTGCTGAGCTGCCTGATCATCATCAGCTCTTGCTTGCACAGGGCACCATCCAGCTTTTGCAGCAACAAACCATGAGCTATAAATATAGCCCAGCTCAGCTCAGCTCCATTCAATTCAGTTGCTGCTGCTGGAAGCAGAGGCTGTGGTAGTACCAAGTGCACAACTCCAACTAACCTACATTTATAACATAGTTACTGGATTCGCTATAAACACATATGAATTCGAACCGAATCCATCGACCTGAGCTGGTTTAGGGTACGAAACAGTAGAAATTTGAAGAAAAAGAGGTGAGCTGTGTAACTTCCTAAAATTTAAAAAAAATTATATGCTATGTTCCAAAGTCTCCTTTATGCATTTTTCATTTTTCTAAGATTTTCAGCATTTAAGAAAATTGTTTCTTTAAATCTAGCTATTGTTTTCAATTTTAAAATTTGCATTAAAACTTGTCCAAAGCCTGGAAATAATTTATTTGAGTTCTAAATAATCTCAGGAACCTCTCCAAAAATTTTCATAAATTTTGAAGTTGGTTTGATAATTTTAGAAATTCAAACTTAATTTATGCATTTAAATCAATTAAGAAAGGGATTAAAAATCAGTTCCTTGCTTGTGGACCAAATCCTGCCTTTCGGCTTGGCCCATCGCTGTTCAGCCCAACCCCAGCTGGCACGCCTTAGCTGCCTTCTCTTGAATTTTTTTTTCTTTAATATTTATTTTAAATCTTTTTTTTTTCAAAAATAATCAACGGAAGCAAAAAATTGCAAAAATAGGCTCCCGTCGCCCGGATATGGGGCGATCGCCCCATATTCAGCGATAGGGGGGTAATAACGGCTAGAAGTAACGGGCAGTTAGAAGTTTTTTTGTATCAAAGTACCTATCGCCTCAATATCGGGCGATAATGACCTAAATGTAAAAAAAAATTTGCATCCAGGTACCTATCGCCCGATATTAGGGCGATAGGTACCTGAATACAAATTTTTTTTTTTACATTGAGGTCCTTATCACCTGATATTAGGGGCGATATGTCCCCTAACAGCTATTAACGGCCATGGACGTCTAGCGACATCGTTTTTTTGCATTCAGGTCTCTATCGCCCTATATCCGGGCGACGGAAGCCTATTTTCGTAATTTTTATTTCCATTGATTATTTTCGAAAAAAAAGATTAAAAATAAATATTAAATAATAAAAAATTCGCCTTCTCTTTCCCGTTTTTCCCATGTGAAAGCATATTCTGTTGAAACCATTTCCTCTCTTAACTCCTCCTCATGCTCGCTAACATCCTGGCCCACTTGTCAGTCATCCTCTTCCACGCGCCCCGCCTGCCATGAGTCAGCGTCGAGAGCACTTTTGCACCCATGATATTGGCTTCGCCGCCCACTGTTTTTCCCCTGTGGCACCCGCCGCCTTGTTCCCTCCTCCAAGCCACAGATGGTGTACACTGCAAGCCTCTACCGCTTTTTGTTGCGTTTTCTCCTGCACTGCCGTCGATTCTCTCTAAGCAAAGCCGCTTCACAACTCATAGCCACCGCTAGTTGCCTGGGTAGGTACCTGGAGTTCCCAGGATGCTCATGCTCAATCGTTCAGCTTGTTTGAGCCATCTTGTGTGCCAGCTTCTTTTTGCTTATTCCATCGCCGCTCTTCACCACTGTCAGCTCGACTCCGACCACCTTGTGCTATACCTCCGCCACCAGTGACCTCATCGTCGACTCCATGACCCGTTTTGCCTATTCTCGCTGCCAAACCTCGCGACTTTCGCCACCGATGAGCCTAGCCAGAGACCTCCGTCGCTCTCCTCTATTTTCTTCTTCTATTCTCTTTTCTCTCTCTGTTATCTAGGGCCCACATGTCAGTCTTTTAAATCATGGTTAAGAAAATAATTTGTGTAATTAGTAACTAATGCGAGTACGATAGGAGAACTGCTATAGGAAGGGCTATATTAGACGCCTCATCACATGGTTTTTAGAAACCGTCTTTGTTAAAACTAATCACATATGGTTTTACTATCACAACCATCAAAGTTACATGATATGCTAAGAACTGTCTGTGACAAGCTGATATCACAGATGGTTCATCATCCCATGAACCACAGTTTATGGGATGAACTGTCTGTGATATGACTACATATCATAAATAGTTTTTTCAAAAAACCAACTATGATATCATTTATCAGTTAAATAATAAAAGGAGTTTACCCCTCCTCATCCAACCCATCTCATGCATGCTCCCATCAATTTACCCCGCTTGTCCTCCCACGGTCCCACCCACGTTGCTTTGCCTCGTACGTATCGCTTGAAAACTTCCTCTCCACATTTGGCAACCGTCATCCTCCTTTGAGAGAGTGTATAGGCATCTCCTGAATGTTTTGTCATAAATAACAAAATCCTCCTCTCCACAACAAAATCCAGTCAGTTACCATCTTCTTCAACTCCCATGCTTCCTCACATCTGATTTCCAGTCTCCCCACGGTGGTTGCAGATGGCACGGCAGCCTGGGTGGGTCGGCACGGTGGGTTGGCATGACGGAGCTAGCGTAGGGAGTCTCGGTGGCACGGTGGCTGCAGATGGCGTGGCTGCCTAGGCGAGGCGGCGACACTGCCGAAGGGCTTTGGCGGCGGCTACACAGTGGCTAGGGTTAGGGCGCCCCCTTCACCATTGCTATTTATGTTATGTCAAGCGTGGGCATCGAGTCTGACCCAACCATGGAAAGCATGCTAAGGCTGGCTTAGTTTTGACCGGCCAGGCCCAGCCTCCTTTCAAAGAAATACACTCAGCACTAGAGGTGGGCACTTGGGCCGGCCCGAAGCACGATGGGATGGCCCAGTGCAAAGCATGGCGACGCAGTTCCGTCTTGCGGCCGGTCGCGCCTGCAATCGTAGCTCGGGCCGTGCTGGGTCCGGGAACCAGGCACGACGGGCGGCACGGCATGTCACGGTAGTTTGGGTTCGTGTCGTGCCGGCACGGCACGAACGGGCAGAAAATCACGGATTAAGGCCTAAAAGTTGGCAGATATTGTTGATTCAGGGCATCTTCAAGTATTGCATTTATGTTTAACATTTTGTTGATGTGATTAGTCTCTTATGTAATTAAAATAGGTAGTTTAGTAGTAGTAATTTGTTTTATTTATTTGCTCGTCACAATAGTGAAAATGGGTCGGGACTGGGCCGGCACGGTACGAAGCAAGCACGAAGCGCAAATGGGCCGGGCTTGGGCTCGCCAAAAGTGAGTCCGACCGGCACAGCCCAGCACGATGGGCACGATGGGCCGTCGTGGCACGGCACGATTTCGGCCCGAAGCACGATGGGCTCGGGCTCGGACCGGGCCGGCACGAAACGGCACGACGCCCAACTCTACTCAGCACCATGGCCCTATCGGCTACCCCCTAACTGTTGTTTGCTCTCATTAGCCTCGTCCCATCGGTCTTTGCCATGTAAGCTCCTCGCCTCCTCTCATGCCTGCCAGGATTCCTAATTTGAGTAAATTTTGTAATCATCACTGCGAGTAATCAGCAGTGATGTTGTTGTCGTGCACTGCAACCCCCTGTAAACAGAAATGCATTACTAGTTGCTGAGAAATTTGGATCCTATCATTGTGAGGTAGTGGCTGCTGGCAGCCTGGCACTGCAGATATGTGTGATCAAGTTGCACATAACATCTTTGTTGAAATGCCTCACTGAGAATGATGATGTCCATTTAATGCGAGCATGTTTTCTGGTACGGTTTGTTTTGCTCCGGAGACTCCCAACACGCTTCCCTACCTCTCCCAATTGAAGCTCAGTGCCACTGTATTTCTCCATTGCCAGTGAGCTTCAAACTCTGGACCAAAACTCAACTCAAGCAACCGGTGATCCTCTCTTTAATTCAGTACGTCTGGAGTTTCCCTTTGAGTACCTGAGCTCGCTTCGTGTTTTTGTAGCAATTCCCGTCGATCGAGCAACCGCCGCATCGCCTCCCGTCTCCTTTAGCTCCGACGAACAGGCGCCGAGCCACTTCGGCCACTCACTGCAGTACCAAGGTATTGAAATGAGGTCTTCGCCATTCACTGATGCTTTCCCCCTTGTTTTTCGAGCTTAAGCAATCGCCTAGCGCCGCCACGGCTTGCTGCCACCGCCGCACTGTGCCACCGCGGACCTACTTCTAGCCACCATAGAGCTCAGCAGAGCTGCGCCTTAGGACCACCGTGCCACCACCTTGCTCCCCGTACTGCTGACTGCCAGATTCCAGCCATGTTCGCGCCGGCAAGACATGCCCGAGCGCCTCCCCTGCTCCGGGCCATTGACGACTTGACCCCACTCGTCAGCCCCTCACAGCCAAGCTATGCCATTGCCACTGAAGCCCCACCGGTCAGTGCATTCAATTGTTCGTAACTTTTGCATGTTAAGTCCGTGAGATAAGTTTCTAAATTCATGTTAAATTATGTTGTATCTACATATGAAAAAATATTTTGATTGTGACGTCTGTGTAAAATTTAAATTCAAATTTAAAGAGAAAGTTTGAAATATGCTAAACATAATTTTTCTGCAAATGAACTCCAAATCAAATGAAACAAGTTATTTTAGAATCCTTAGGTTATGAGCAACCCACATATGTAAAAATATTTAGGTTTCAACTTGATTTAGATCATTTTCTAACATGGGTTAGTTTCAATGTGTTGAATATTCAAAAGTGCATAACTTAAACAAATGAGCTCCAAAATGAATGCAACCATCTTTTATGTATAATTAAGATAGTACTATACTTGTTTATGCAAAGATACTTAGTGTGAAATATTGAGTTATGCATGTTATACCATACAGTGACTTAATGCCTTATTAATATTAATCCAAATAATTTTAGCTTTTTGAATTTGAAAATACACACATACTTATACATAATTTTAGCCTCTTGAATTTGTAAAATAAAAGTAAATAATCTACAAAAAAAAAAACAAGAAGCCTTGATTCAGTATAACCTAAGAGTTAACTAGTACTAAGTACTGGTAGAATTAAAAGACAGACTAAAATGCGCGTACATAAAATTACAAAACCTTAACCCTAAACCACACCTATTTTATGTAATGAGTTTTTATTTGATTTTCTATCTATATTCTTTTCGCCCTTATTGAAGCTTATTATTTGCTTTATCTCGTCGTACGATGCGTAGAACCAAACGTCACTGATATCGTTGTCGACGATCCCGACTTCGAGTTCAATGACAAATAGCAAGGCAAGAACCCCCTTGATCACATCAATCCCATCATTTCAAAAAAAATGTTTTGTTAAATTTTTTATGCATGCACTATGTTTAATAAACATTGCTATTTTGTGGGTTATGGTAGATATAACCTTCATTGATGGGATTACCTTAATTAATATTGATACGTGAACCTTGATAACCCTAGATCATAGATAGACACACGAAAATGTGAAATGGGTATACTTGATTATAATTACACATGCTTAGCCATGCTTTAGATTGGGAATACGAACATATCGTTGTACTGTTTGCAATGAATTTAAATGCTGGACATGATGGATAATGTGATCAATGGTATTTTAATAAAAAGGAAAATAAAACTATGGTTTTGACACAGACAAGCAATTGGCAATAGCCGAAAGTGCATGTGACTTGCACGTAGATAGGGAAAATTTCTCATCCGGATCGGATTAAGGACCGAATGTAGTGTTGTATGATCTAACAGTAATTAGTATAACTACGAGGGCTGGTATGTGTTGGGACCCAAATGTGCAAATCCAAACCCTTTGTGTATTTAGCACTAGTCTCGGATCACGCTAGTGCACACAGTCTCAACATAGATAAAATATCACAATCATACACAGCAAAATAATAAATAAAGACTTCATCTATTAATATAACCTATTTGGTCAACCTTATGGTCAACTTACAATAATATGCCACACAGGGCAAGGACTCAGAATAAAGAAAACTGCAGCAGAAAAGAAGACTCGTAGCAACCCATCAACTTACCACAAGCAGTTGATAAGGCTCTCACCCAAATTATTCAACTCCTCTGGAACTCCTTCTCAAGAGCTGGCGTATACTTCTCCTCAATTGGTTTTAGATTGTTGCAAGGGAGTGAGTCATAAAGCACTCAGCAAGTCATGCACAGAATGCAAGTCTATTAACTACATGTATGGCTTATTTCAAGTGAATGGCTGAAGTAGTTATTTTGCACAAAGCAACTTTTACAAATGATTAACATGTATAAATTGAAATGATTGTAAATCAAATACCATTACTAAATAACTTTCTCATTTATTTTTCAAGACTCATTGGCACACAGCTTAAACCAAATTCATTACTTCCAGTGGCACACAGCCTCCAATTCCCATGTTTAGTTTTCAAGATCTAACCCTTATGTGTGTTTGGTGCTGCCTCGGGGAAGGTACTCGGTTTTATGATCGGGGGGTCGGGGGTCGGTCCGAACCCAGAGAAGATCGAAGCTATCAAAAAGATGGATCCCCCGACCTCGGTGAAACAGGTACAAAGCCTCACCGGCCGTATGGCCGCGCTCAGTCGTTTCATCTCGAGGCTTGGCGAACGCGGTTTGCCGTTCTTCAAGACGTTGAGCAAGCACGGGGGCTTCGAATGGACGGCCGAGGCACAACGGTCCTTCAACGAGTTGAATACTTACCCCTCGAGCCCACCCCTGCTCACGACTCAATGACCAAGCGAGGAATTGCTGCTATACCTCTCGGTTGCAGCTCAGGCCATGAGTGTCGTCCTGGCCGCCGAGCGAGATGGTCGGCAACAGCCGATTTATTATGTCAGCGAGGTGCTCCACGGACCCAAGGAACGATACCCCCAGGTCCAGAAGCTGCTGTACGCCCTCCTCATGGCTTCACGCAAACTCCGGCACTACTTCCAGGCACACTCGATGGTCGTCCCGAGCGGATTCCCGCTCGGCGAAATTTTGAGGAACCCGTAAGCCGGGGGTCGGATAGTCAAGTGAGCCATGGAGTTGGCCGAGTTTGACATCAAGTTCGTGGTGCGCACGGCCATGAAGTCACAAGCGGTGGCAGATTTCGTGGTTGAGCAAACACCACAACCAACCCCCGAACCCGAGGTCAACAAGGAAGAGCCCTGAGTCATGTACTTCGACGGCTCGAGGTCCTTCGAACGCTCGGGGGCTGGGATCCTCATCATCACACCAAAGGGAGATAAGATGAGATACGTAGTTTGCTTCGGCTTCACGACCACCAACAACGGGGCGGAGTACGAAGCTCTCCTCGTCGGCCTTCGGGCCTGCAAGGCGTTGGGCATACGACGTCTGGTTGTGAAGGGTGACTCCCAACTCGTCGTCAACCAATACAACAAGGACTACCAGTGCACGGAGGACTCGATGGCCAAATACCTTGCAGAGGTATGCAAGGCGGAAAAATGGTTCCAGAACTTGGAGGTCAGGCACATGCCCCGAAAAGACAACACCAGCGCCGACCTCCTAGCCAAGCTCGGGTCCTCCGACGATGAAATACCACCAGATGTCATCCTCGAGACCTTGGCGTCCCCTTCGATCTCGGAATCAGAACCCTTGGCCGCCCTTCTCAAAGGGGGCCCAAACTGGACGAAGCCGATCTACGACTACCTCGAGCAAGGACGGTTGCCGGACGACCCTATAAAGAGGAGCAGGGTCAAACGCCGAGCCTGCTCGTACAAGATCGTCGACGGCCAACCGTACTATTGGGGCATATCAGGCATCCGGTCGAAATGCGTCTCCCCGGAGGAGGGCAAGTATCTGCTAAACAATATCTACTCCGGTCTCTATGGTGCACACTCCTCCTATAGGACGATGGTCGGGAAGGCCTTTCGCATGGGGTTTTACTGGCCAACGACGCTCCAAGACGCGTGCGACATAGTCCGCACCTGCCAGGCTTGTCAATTCCATGCCCGGAAGTTGCACCAACCGGCTTACACCCTCCAGACCATCCCACTCGCCTGGCCTTTCTCGACCTGGGGTTTGGACATTCTAGGTCCTTTACCACAGGCTGTCGGCGGGAAAAGGTTCCTATTCGTCGCCATCGATACCTTCACCAGATGGGTTGAGGCCGAGCTGGTCTCAGCAATCACTGTGCAGGCAGCGGTCAAGTTCTTCCGCTCCTCAGTGGTCACCAGATATGGAGTCCCTTGCAGGATTATCACCGACAATGGCACTCAGTTCACCAGTGAACTATTCCAAGAGTTCTATGAGAACATGGGAACCAAGGTGTGCTATGCCTTAGTGAGTCACCCCCAGAGCAATGGAGCCATAGAGCGAGCCAACGGACAGATCGTCCAAGGCGTCAAGAGGCGAGTTGCCCAACGGCTCGAGCAACACGATCGGTCCTGGGTCGACGAACTCCCCACCGTCCTATGGTCGATTCGCACCACGACCAGCCGCGCGACGGGGTCCTCTCCCTTCTGGCTCGTCTTTGGTACGGAGGCCGTCCTGCCTCCGGAGGTGATGCTGGGCTCTCCTAGGGTTAGCTTGGTTGACCAGGTCGACTTCGAGCAAGAGCGGTCACTCGACTTAACCCTAGCAGAAGAAGTAAGATGCCGAGCGCTGTTGCGATCGTCGCATTGCCTGCAAACTCTCCGCAGGCATGCGGCCAGATCGGTACAACCTAGGGAACTCCTTGTCGGGGACCTGGCTCTAAGACGAATCCAGAGATCGTCCAACACCAACAAGTTATCCCCACAGTGGGAGAGCCCTTACCGAGTCATCTCAACAGATCGCACGGGGGCTTACCGGCTGGCATTACCCGATGGCAGAGAGCTTGCGAGCTCGTGGAACATCGATTGACTTCGAAAGTTCTACGTGTAACCTCTTTTCGCTCTGCGAGTTCTAATAAAGATCAACGACGTTTTTTGTGGTCTTTGCTCGACGTTTACCCTCTTTATGCTCCTTAGGCAACTTTGCAGGTTTTAAAAGCAGGTTTTGCCCGAGGTCTCGCTCGGGACTGGGCATAGGGCTCTGTTCATGGTCGAGGGCAACTCCGCTTGACCCAGCG
The DNA here is from genome assembly GCA_036346355.1 of Rhipidocladum racemiflorum. Lineage (NCBI taxonomy): Eukaryota > Viridiplantae > Streptophyta > Magnoliopsida > Poales > Poaceae > Rhipidocladum > Rhipidocladum racemiflorum. The sequence goes on along the minus strand of CM070569.1, from coordinate 1,498,282 downwards.
ACTACAGGGCGCCTATTTAACTCGGTAAGCCCTGCAAAGGAGGGTCTCGAGTGGGCGACCGAGGTGGCCCGACCTAAATCGGCACGATCATTTACTTTCGGCCGGGACGCCAAGTATCAATCAATCAGGAAAACCCATGCACGACTTGCATCAAGTAAAAGAGAATGCTGAACTTTTATTCATATAATTTACATTGCTAAGGCTCTCCAGGCACATATAGAAACCCTATGAGGTACTCGGTCTTCGGGTCGTTTCGCTCCTGGAAGTCCGCGGGGTCCAACGGGAGCTCGATATGGTTCCGGGGATTCCTCCCCGACCTAGGCCGGAGGGAAAACCAAGAGCTCCTTGATTACCAGGTGGATCAAGAGCTCCTTGATTACCCGGCGGCGAGGAGAACGGCAGCACCACCAGCGCCGGCCTCGACGCGACGGTGGACTCCAAACTGCTGGAGGGAGATGGAACTCGGCGCTGAACGGCCATCACCGCGCCTTCCTTTTGCCACACCGTGCTGAGAGGTGGTGGATGAGGAAGCGCGTTCAGCTCCTTCTTCCTCTCCGGCGGCAAGGGCACCCCCTCAAAGGAGGTGCTGGAATTGCTGAGGGGAGGACCCCCCTTGCCCCTCCACCTCCATCCTCAGCAGCTGCTCTTCTTCCACCGCCTCCCGCTCGAGGGCCTCCCAGTCGATCTCATCGTCTGACAAGATGTTGATCACGGAGGGAGAGCGCGAGGGAGAAGCGGCCATGAGGACGAAGCGGAGAAGAGAAGAGAGGGGCAAAGGCAAAACGCGGGAGGGAGGTGAATGACATAGGTCACGGCCGGTCACGTCTATTTATAGAAGAGAAAGCAAGTCAAGGCGCATTGGAAATAGACATTTCCCTGACGTCATTCCCGAATTCCCAATAGACCAGCGCAAAAATCAAAGCGACGCAGAGGTGCAAACTTTTATTGCGACCAAGTCTGACTCCGCTCGACCTTGACCGCATCGGGGGCTGGGCGCGATCCTTTCTTGCGCTCAAGTTTGGTTTGCTCGACTCCGTTCGCGTCGGGGCTAGACCTTGGATCTGGTCCATGCTCTATGCCTCGCTCGACTCCAACTGCATCGGGGGCCGGACCTCAGATCTGGTTCGCACTCGACGTCCCGCTCGACTTTAACCGCGTCGGGGGCTGGACCTCGGATCTGGTTCACGCTCGATGCCTTGCTCGACTTCGACCGCGTCGGGGGCTGGACCTCGGATCTGGTTCGGATCTGGCTCTAACTATGCTCAACATCCTACACGACCTTGGGCTCTAACTATGCTCAACCTCCTACACGACCTCGACCGCATCCGGGGCCGGTTGAAGGAGAAAACCCCCATACGAACAACTAAGTACTCAACACTCAATTGTGAACTAGCTCGGTCACAGATGCATTGATTGCCATAATCAATCATTTACTTTTCCATTTCCCGTTTTATTTCATTACATTGTCCTACAAAATACAAACTTAAAAAACACTGTCTACAGGTCTGACATCTCGCGAGTAAGCTTTTCTTGCTCGAGCTCGGCAACCCTCGCCATAAGCTTGGTGACCTCACCTTGGAGGCGGAGCGCCTCAGCGGCAGTGTTGGTAGAACGCTCCCACTCCTCTTGGAGCTGGGCCAGGGCGTTTTTAGCCGCCTTCACCGCCCGCCCAAGCTTCTCCTTGAGGTTGGCGGCCTTCGCCTCGAGCTCGACTGAGGCCTTCGCCGGCGCGGCAGTTTGCTCGGCAAGCTGCTTCCGGAGCTCCTCCACTCTAGCACGCTCGGCCTCCAGTAGCGTAGCGGCTTCGGCGCGCTTGACCTCCAGAACCCTGGCGGCCTCGACGCACTCAGCTTCGAGGGTCTTAGAGGCCTCAGCCGGACGACTTCGAGCGCTCGGGTTGACCTGGCGCATTCATCCTCGACAGCTCGGAAGCCGTGCTCGCATTCGGTGTTCGCGGCCGCCTTTGCTTCGGCGGCATGAGAGGCCTTGAGGGATCTCATGGTGCCTTGAAGGGCGGCGAGTTCGGCCGCGTCCTTTCCCATCCTTTGCTGGGCCGCGGCTCGTTCGACCTCGAGAGTCCCCTCGAGCTGCACCAGGCGGGCCTCCCGCTCCTCGAACGAGTTCAGCAGGGTCCGGAGTACACCTACATGCTCCTTGAGACCTTGGAGCCCGTGGGCAACGTGATCCACGGCCTGAAGGGGACAAAAAGAAAGCACGTAAGAGTCGAGGGAGAATAGAAGCAAGGGAGAAATGGCGAAGTAGGGGCAAGGCAACTCATACCTGGCTGAGCCTGTTCTCGAAGGTGGCGCGGAAGGGGCCGACGTTCTTGCCGCTTATGGCCCCGAATGCGCCCTGCCCCTCCAACCCAGCCTGGATGAACGAGGGGCCTGCTTGATCCCCTTCGCCGGGTCCTGGGGTCGTTTGGGTCGCGTGACCTTCGTTGCCATCTTGGTCGGACTCGGAGTCCCGGATTGGGACGTCCTCGGCCCCCATGGCGACGTCGGGAAGGGGAAGGTCGGCATCGCCGGTCGATGGAGAGTTGCGGGGGCCACCGCCAGAAGAACCTCCTCTTCGGCGACCGGATCTGCCTCGACCCCAGCCGCCTCGGAGGTCCTGGCCGGGAACCCCTCAACCTCAGTCTGGGTCTCAAGGACCTTGACCTCGGGGTCGACCGCAGCAGCAACCGCCCCAGCGACACGAACCTCGAGGACGTCGACCTCGGGCCCGTCCACCTCGGCGACCTCGTCCTCGACCCCAACCACGGCCTCGCCCATCCTGGTAGTCCTAGTCTCGGGAGTCTTGACCTCCGGGACGCTCCCGGTCTAGCCCGACGTGATGGCTTCGGTCGACGGAGGCGGTCTGGGGAGGTCGAGTAGGTTCTGCTGGGAAGATTGTCTGGATGCTCGGTCCCTGAGCGACTGAGGTCGGTGGACCAGCTGGAAGTCGCCCCCCTCCTCCTTGGACTCCAACTCACCCTGGACAACAACCATTGTCAAGCCGGGCTGTGAACGGGCTTGAGCCCCCGATGTTTGCAGATAGGAATATTACTGGAACCGAGCGGGAAAGGTCTCAAGAACTCAGGAATAAGCTCGTGGGCGTACCTGAGTGGTGAGCCCTCTCCTCGAGGTCGGGCGTTGGGTGCTTTGCACCGCTGGCGCTGGCGATCGAGAGGGTCTCGGGGCCGCAGGAGGACTGGACCCCGAACCCCAGGAGCGAGGGCCTGAAGCCCCAGACAGGCTCAAGGCCCCCGCTGCTGTTGCTGTTGCTGCTGCCTGTTGCTGCTGCATGAGTAAAGAGAAGGTCGTAAGGATGGCAGGCCGCAAGAATAAAACAATCAGGAGCAGGCAAAGGAGGCTTACTCGTCCGATCTCCCCAATCGACATGGGGCCTCTTCGGGGCGCGGCCGCTCGGAACGTCCGGAGGCGGCCTCTTGCTCGCTCTCCTACCCCTGCCTATCCTAGCCAAGGGCAGCATATGTCTCGCAGCCCCGTGAAGCTCCTGGTCGTCCTGCAAGCACGCTCAGGATTGGCACGAGTCCAAAAATCTCGGGCGAGAATGTAAGGTCGGGAGGGGTTACCTCAGCGCTTCGGCGCAGCACGCTCCTTGGGACGGGGTTGTCCAGGGTGTAGTTGAGGGCTGCCCTCCCGAACATCTCGTTCATTTGGGCGGTAACCCAGGACTCCTTTGGCGCTGCTGAAAGCCATGAGGGAGTCAGCAAAAAAAAGGAGGGGGGGGAAGGAAGCGCAAATCGGCCCGAGCTCGCGGAGGCCTCGTTGGGTGGAAAACACTTACCGACGGGGGCTTCGCGGGTGGGGTCGTCCCGCCCCACGATCTCGAAGAACGGGTGAAGCCTCTTTCGTAGAGGACACACCAGGTTCCGCAAGAAGTTGCTGGCGATGGCCTGCCCGGTGAGGCCGCACGTGGCGCAAGTGTGGATCATGGCGATGGCCTCCTGGTTCGTCTCCAAGTCGCCCGGCTCCGGGGTCTGACGCTTGGTGGTGATGGGAGACCCGTCATAGGCGAGGGCGCCGTCCTCTCCCCTCAAGTAGAACCACCTCTCGGACCAAGGGCCAAGGGAGTCGTGAGGTCAGAACGGAGCGAAGCACCAAGGGAGCCCTGTCTGCAGCCGGAAGTAGAGGCACCCGACCACGAGGTCCTTCCCGGTGCGGAACAGGGAGAAGTAGCGGAAGAAGAGCGAGGGGGTGGGGACGACTCCCAGATACCCCTCGCACAAATGAGAAAAGACAGAGAGGAGAAGGATGGAATTTGGTACCTGGTTGATGAGCTCGATCCCGCATTGGGCGAGGACTGAGCCCAGGAAGTCGCTCTCCGGCGTCCGCAAGCCGAAGAGCATGTATTTCTCGGTGCTGACGAGTTCATCCTCTTGAGTCTGCGGCTCGATCTCCGCCCCAGGCAGCCGCCAAGTCATCGGGTCCACCAAACCCGCCTCCTCAAGCTCCCTCATCCTCACCGTGGTCAGGGTGCTCTTCACGAACTTGGCCATTGGGACTCGAAAGGTTTGGGCTCAAAGGAGGAGGAAGGTCCTGATCGGGAAGAAGAAGCGGTTCTGTCGGGGGTTCCGAGAGTGCGACGACAAGTCTGGAGGCTTGCCCCTGGAGAGATGTAACGGCTTGGTATACATAGGGCCGTGAGCCCTGTCGGACAGAAGTTATTACGCCTCAAAGAACGCGCTGGGCGCTTGGGAAGTTGTGCCAGCGCGGGATTGGCAACAGTACGGCTGGCTTAATTCGCTCAGGCCTTGATGGCGAGGCCTGGGAGTCCCCAGACGAGATCGGGGCATCTGGCATCGCGCCATATCAAGGAACACTCCCCTCCAAGGCTTTTTAGGCTCGAGGCCCTCTCTAGCAGTAGAGAGTAAACTCGAGCCTCGGGGGCTAGATGTCGAGGAGTGAGATGCCTACCCATTCGATGGGCTGGACAAACAAACCCTGGTTCGAGCTTGACCTTGGGGGTCGGGCTCGACCTCGAGCTCCTTATCCGATGGCCAGGTCAAGGCCTGCACGACCTCGAGCTGGGGGATCGAAGGCTATCTCACGACCAAGACCTACAGTCCGTCGAGACCAGGTCAAAGGCATGATGGTTCCTGAGATCCAGAAAGGCAGGACGTGGGCGCGGATTCCGGCTAATAGTTGAGATCCGACCGGAGTGGATCCAGATCTATCCCATCCGAAGATTGCTCCTAACCGCCTCTCAATGAACGGGAGGAGGAACCTTGTAACTGATATATAGGCATGAGAGAGTCCTTAGTAGGACATCTACACATACATCATTAGAAACACTCACTCTGTACTCAGGCGTAATCGAATCCTCCGCCTCAGGGTAAGACTAGAGTATAGCTATTACCCTGCTCGGGGGCTCGAACCAGTATAATTCCTGGTGCCCATTGCCCGTTTCTCAACACAATCATAGCAGGCAGCGCCATCGATCTCCTGGGGGACGATCTCAAGTCCTTGGGTCCCTCACACACAAACACACCAGACCTCATCTCTGCGGTTGGCGATCCCTGATCGAGTGATCGCCGACAGCGGTGTTGACATTTTCATCGGCAGGAACCTCATACAGGAGTTTCACCTTCTGCCACATCAGGAAGCCCTAAGTAGTGATGTATGACTCCATCCGTATTTTCCCAAATGGAAAATTAACTCTAGCAAAAATTGGAGCCTTCGTTGAGTACTTGTCTGTCGCCATGGCTCTCGAGACCGGTCAAGATATAAAGAGAGGAAAACCGGCTCTGATACCAATTGAAAGATCGATGCTTTCTCCAACACCAAGCCCCAAGAAACAAGTCAAAGAATCAAAACAAGGGAGAGACTCAAGAATCAAGAGTAAACATGGTCATCAAAAAGACAACAACACATCCCTCTAATAAAATTACCATGAAAAAAATCCATGGCTCATATGGTCATGGGAATTTTTTATCAGGTACTACTGGTTGTTGAGAGTCCAAAATAGGAATAAATTCAAAATCACCTTTAGAGAAATAGAGATAAATAAAACAAGATCTGTTGTTTCTGAAAAGCAAAAGTGAATTTCCAGCACAAAAGAAACTCAATGAAATGGTGACCTCTCCACATCTGTGACTAATTTGAATTTCAAATTTTTTGTCTAATGAGGTCATGGAGTCACAAAATAACCCACCAAAAATTAGATCCAGATCGAGTAAGGAAAATTTTTGATGAAAATAATAAGCTCTGCTACACGAAGAACTCAGACAGAACATTTAGGGCTTGGGAAAACTTACATAGCTCTTAAACCGTGGCTCTTAGGCCTATGAAATTTTTATAAGAACGACATATGGAAGTTAAAAATCCAACCCAACAATAATCACTTCAAAAACATGTCGGATGATTTTTCCTCAAAACAAACAAGGACTACTGCACAGAGAGAACATATTTGAGCAGGAGATCAAGAAAGAAACTTCAAAAACAAAACCTTCAAGATTTCTCAAAGATTGAACATAAGAAGTGAAGCCTAGAAGATTGTGATATGATCTAAGAAGATTCATCCATCAATCATTCATCCTTGGCTTAATAACCACAAGCATTTAGAAGGAGGGGAGACAAATATGCGGAATTTAAATGCTGAATTTAAATTACGTAAAGTAAAGACATAATGTAAATGCAGAATTTAAATTCACAAGAATAGTAAATAAACTCTTTGTATTTCTAGTGGGAAGGTTTTCAAAGCCTCACAACAAGTGGGCAAAGCTCAAAGGAGCATACAAAACCTTCAAGAGGGGAGGCTATCCCTACCCCTCTATTTATAGTGTCCATGGGTCATCCTCCACCCTTGGATGAGTTGCTTCTATCCTAAGCTACCCTCCAAGGATCAGAATTTGATCCCACACACTTACCCATTGGGCTAACCCGAAACCCAATAACAAAACAATTTTTACACATTTCTCAAAGCAAACTAAACTTAACCACTACTCTATCTTCTAGACGCATGATCCAATGGCTCTTCTTGATCCGAGCAGTGTTAAGATAGCATCTCCACTGTTCCCTTGCCTCCATTACTTGCTTCGGCTTCATCTCCGGCCATCTTCCGGTGATCCCCAACCATCCAAACCTCTGACACACCTCGACAAGTCCCGACCATTCTTCGCCTCACCATGACCACAATTTGAAGCCCTGCAATCATCAAAGACAATGAAACCCATCACATAGCATTGTCGAACAATAATATGTAATAATCATCACAAAATATTATATAGTTCATATAGCCGGTACTACTGCCTCCATAAGGCCGGTAGTGCCACCTGAATCTAACATAACTCAAATTGCTTCCTTTTGAAATCCAATTCAAATCAAACTCAAATCTGAGCACATCTTGCTCAAATAAAGTCAAATACTCATCACAAACATTGATGAACCTCCACATGGTCCTTCACCATGGTCATGGGCATGCCAAGCAAGCCATTCATAGATTAGATTTTAATATTACAAAAATTGAGTTTAGACAAATGTTGTTGGGATGGAGAGAGTCCATCATGGGAAAATTTGGATAGATCCTGGAGTAATTCCTCAGTTGAAAATATTTAAAATTGAAATCTTTAAAATTATGCAATTTGAAATTACTTAGAATATTTAGAAAATTGTTGCTTTATGCTAAAATCAACCCTATAGCTTCCTTTTGTTGCCCTTATATTAATAGTGCATATTCTGGTGTGATTTGCGGAGTACATCTGTACTCACCCCTATTTACTATATTGCTTCAGAGGAGGAGTTCTACGACGGTGAGGACTATTTGGACTAGGTCGCTTCCCCAATCGATTGCCTGTGGCAATTCAATTGAGCTCTTCTATTGTTCTTTATTTCCGCTGCCTTTATTTATTTGTTGGCCTGCGTGCCATTTCTTTTGTAATTTTGGATAATTGATATTAATAAAGTACGATTGGACATGATGTGATTTCACTTCTACTGTGTGTACTAGCTATTCCTGGACTATTAGAGGATACAAAGAGGATTTCGGAATTGTTTTTCTGGGATCCACATTAGATAGTGATGACGACTAGCTATCATGATCCGTTTTTGCCTGATAGAGATATAGCATTATCTATGTCGGTTCAAACCTCGGAACCAACCCAGAAGACATATTATCTATATCGTTCCAAGCTACAAACTGATAGAGATAATTAGTAATATGTATCAGTTTTTTGACCAGAACTGGTAGAGACGTACTTATGATCTCTATCGGTTCTTAGTGTCCAACCGATAGAGATTAGTGAATTATCTCTATCGATTGCACGCTCAAAACCGATATAGATTACATGTCTCTACCGGTTCTAATTGTGGAACCAATAGAGATAAATTGCAAATATCACCTTCACAATATATTCACATTCAAAATATATTCATATTCATAATATATTCACATTCATAGTATATTCACACTCACATATTGACAACTTTACAGCATATTCATAGATTGACAATATATGCACAATCGACAAATTCACAGCATATTAACATTCATAGTATACTAACATTCATAGTATACTCACAGATCGATAAATTCATAGTATATTTACATTCACTGTATTGTTCATAGCATACATACTCAATACATAAATCAGTAGCAGAATACTCTAACGTAACTCTCCTTAGGCGGCTTTGACGTCCTAGTAGAAGGCTCTTTGCCCCCAAGCAATTGCATCTAGAGTACCACAAATATTGTCCACTGAACATACTCAATGCAGAAATTGGTGGCACAATCCTTGTGGAGACCCTCCCAATGAGATCCCATATGCATACTGTACAGTCCCATGACCAGTGACTGGTACGCACATTTACAACATTATTACCACATCCATACACAAGCTCTTAACTTTATTGATATAACTTGGTTCGTACATAAGGCCATGAAGGCTCAATCAAAACCAGCGAAAGATACAGATACTTATCAGTAGGCCTTACCCATCTATCCCATAGGCAATTAACAAAGTTAAGCCCTAGAAATTTTTGTTGTCGTAATTCCCGTAATATGCATCATAAAGTGTTTCGTAGGGGTAATATGAATCTTCACCTAAAAAAAACAATAGCAAAGTGGAGTACCTTGTGTACTCAGCAAGACTTGTTGTCTATGCAAACCTATAAATACAGGCATGTATCAAAGGAAAAGCTTTTATGGTTATTTTGTATAAAGCCAATTTGAATTGTGAATACTGAATAACAGATTGCCAATGGGATTTTGCAAAATCAATTTGATAGATATATAAAATAACAAGTATGTAAGCATAAATATAGAAACCCACTATCCTCCATACGTGAGCAACTATTCGAATCATTCCCTGCCATCACATGGCATAACACCAGTCTTTACCAACACATGGCATAACAGCTGAAACCAAACTTTTCATGAACCTTTTCCAAATCAACTCATTTTATGAAAATATTAAAACTCTTACTAGTGTTGGCGCACCAAGACTCCCATGGCTGCGGGAACAGCTTTTCAAAAAGTTTTAATTCTATAGAGGTGTACATCTTTATCCACAAGATATTATCAATTCTTTTTTCCAAGCTATTTCATGCTTTCTTTGACGTGCAACAGAGATATCATGATATAACTATTACATCACCTAGTCCTATCTTTGCACCAGTCCGGTGACAACTAAACCCATACTATAGTGGCATAAGATATTTGTACAATGATTGTACTCTCAACAGTTCACTCCTGTTGAGTCCGCACTTATCCCCATAGCTTGCTATAGCGATAGAAGATATTTGTAGAATCATTGTACTCTCAATAGTTCACTCCTGTTAAGTCCCCACTTTCACCCCATAGCAAGGCGCACACCGTTATATTGGCAAGTGTTATTCACTCATATCTCTTAATCCTTACAAAAGTAATCATTTATTATGAAAATAGGCTATCTTTGTATATTATCAGTCATATCTTGGTATAATTGCTTGACATCGAATTAAATACTAGCTAGAAATATTTATGTTACCTCTATAAGCTTAGCTTTGGCTTCATCGAGCTAAGCTTTATCCCTGCACTCCTTAATGATGAGTGCATTGTTAACAAGTTCAATATCTTGTGAATTGTCATCTACGTCTTTCAGTTTTTGTTGCATGTCATCAATCTTTTATGTTAACTCATACTTTCCCTTCAATTGTTCTATCTCCACCTCTAGTTTTCACTTAGCATTCAACAGCTTTTCCATATCATCTATCTTGTTTGTAGGCTCCATTTTATATATGTGTGTAATTTGCAGTCACTGGGACATATAGGTTGGTTCAGCAATACTTTCTAAGCATACAGATTATGAACATATTATGAATAATAAAATAAAAGCAAATAATTAAAGCCTTGAATAGATTATGAACGGCCAAATTGAATACGAAACTAGATACTCAATATATATGATGAAGAAGCTCAAAGACAGCGAAATAAAAGCAATACGGCGGAGGACAGCCGATGGGTAGGGGCAATGCGGTGGCTAGATATGACGACGATGACCTTTAAGGATCGGATCTAGTGCTACATGAGATTGGGCGCCGACACCTTCCGGGGGCGCCACGGGAGTCCAAAGGGCGATACACTATTGGTTTGGACCTAAGAACCGATAGTGATGACTATGGTATCACTGTCGGTTCTAAGGTTAGACTGATAGTGTTAATTTGCACCATATTTTGTGCCCACACCGAGTTATCTATCACTACCAGTTTTTTCCTCAAAAGTTGGGAACTAATCCAGATGAAAAGATAGTGTTGTATAATTCTGTAGTAGTGAAACATACCTATGTTTTTTTTTTAAAAAAATAGCCAGAGTATTAGCATTTATTAAAGAAGAAGAAACAACTGTCAAACTACAAACGCGTGCGCACACATATCACACACACTCCCCACACACACGTTGCACATGAGTCGTGAGAGCCCGGGTTGAACCCGGGCTGGCTACTTGTGCCTCATGCATTCCAGCCAACCAAGCCGAGGCCTGACCTCAACATGCCTATGTTTTGAAGTTGATCAGTTTCATCAAGCTCAACTTCTGCCGAAACCGCTTTGTTTACCATTGTTGCCATTATATGCGTCATGGTTCGAGGTAGGGGTGGAAATCGAGCCAAATCGTTATTTTTTCGAGCTTTTTTTTGAAATTAACATAGTTTGATTTAATGTAATTGTATTTACAATTTGGAAGTATTTTTAGAGTCGAGCCAACGAGCCGAGCCGAGCCAGAGCAAAAACCAATTTCATTCAAAATTAACTCATTCAATAATTAATCAAAAAACGAGTGTAATTGGAGCAATTTTAAACCGAGCCAACGAGCCAAACAAACGAGCTTTTTTTCCAGCCTTAGTTCGAGGGACCCTGTAGCGTTGAGTTTGCGTTATTGCGGGGCGATTCATCAGCCTGTTCAAACCACTGATGTGTTTCGGAATGAACATTGTGCTGAAAGTAATCGCTACCTCCACAATGTTTGAGGAACATGTTCTCAAGGCCACCATCACTGCGCAAAGGAACAAATCATAACCATAGTGACTTATCCTAAATACAGTAATTTATAATCTATCTATTGGCCATAGGATTTTCATGCTACTCCAATGAAACAAGATAAATTGTAGAGCAACTATAAATAGATCGGCAAGAGGACTATCACACCAAACTGGTGTCGTTTTAGTTACCAAATTCAAAATTGGTTCGAAATTCACATTTTACTGTACTTGGAATAGCACAGGAGTACATCGCACTTGACAGCGATGTTAAAGACCAGAAACTTACCCCAGGGCTTCAACATTCCAAGGTCATACTCGCTTCTGTTGGCCAATAGATCTCGTTGTCCGTAACTGGCGCTGTTCCATCAGATGTTCCATTAGAATTGCCACTCTCATCGAACTGTTGTGTATCTGTTTCAGCCGTTGACATGCAAAAACAAATTTGAAGCACCAGAAAACAATAAAGAAGAAGAAGAAGAGGAGGAGGAAATACGCAGGACGCAAATCCGATGCGCTCACCGCCTTTGCTCCGTAACAATTGCCACACCCTCTGCACTTGCATCTGGCAGTGCACCCAACTTTGTTCTTCAAATCGCAAAGCAATCATAGGATTGAGCAATACAATTGTTACAAATAAACATCAACCGACAACACTTTGATACCTTGAAGCACTCGCAGTATCGCCTCTTGCATTCAGACTTGCTGCAAGTGCATCCCTTCACATGCCTCCTCGGCTCTTGTCCCTGGTGTTCATCCAAAGAAAGATAGCCATGAACAGCCTGATTCAGGTAAACAAGAAGCTAATGTGTGCAAACGGGCATCATTACCACGGTGGAGTTCGCAGCATCATCGGCGACCTTTGGCTTGAATGCCTCAGGCTTTTTCTTGAGTATAATTTCGACGCGCTCTTCCACCTCGTCTTCATTGTCTTCGGTGTTTCTGCAGCCCAGACACGAGTATTCTTCCGAGCAAAACCAAAGGGGAGGAAATTGTGAGCCAAACACACAAACAAATATGAACACAAAATCTGCATTACACAGGTAGTAATAGGGTTCATCGGCACCAATTCCTTACCGTCGGAGGCACTCGGCCTTGGAGCAACCACAAACCGGCCGTTTCCCTTCGTCCATACTGAAGAATTACAAAGTATTCGGGACAGATGCAGCCTCCAATCAAGTTTGCAACTGTGTCGCAACTCGCAAAGGATAGATCAATTAGAAATTGATACAATGAGCTATGACAAGAGAGTAGGTACGGACCAACTAGTAAACGCAATTTAATTCGTGTGACGCCAATCTTTCAAATGGATCAACTAGCAAACCCAAATTAATTCGTGTGGCGCCCAATCTTTCAAAATACCAGTATACTGTAGGTGATCTTCCTGTGCGTGCAACAGCCAAATAGCCAAGCTTTTCGGTACCAAACAAGCTGAGCCTATTCTATTCCAGCAGCACAGCAGCAATCACGACCCAAGTAATGGAATATAGATTCTCTGTTTACGCTAATCAAACGAGGTACGTAGATGCAAACCTGAGAAGAAACGAATCTACAAATTAACCGATCCTCAATGAACGAATTGTATATTTGATCCACCACGAACCAGCAGCAATTGAAGTACTAGCAGTCTCCAATTGGATGCACAATCAAACAAACCCTAGATGGGTTTTTGTGTAACATCCCTTGGCCTGAACTGAGTCTAGGCGTGAGATTCTCGAACGATCAAAGAAGAGAGCAAGATTCAGATACAGAGAAAAGGGAAGAACAGAGAGGAGCAGGTAGGACGTGGAGAAGAAGAAAGGGAGCACAAGATAAAGTGTTTGTATTTCTTTTCATGCTTACAATTGGCACTTCCTTCTCTTATAAGCTATCTATCTCTCTCTCTCTTCTCTTACATGTGGGTCCTTAGTAGGGGTGAAAATGGTACGGGTTAATCCCGACCGATCCGGTACCGAATCCGTTAAAAACCGTATCCGAGAAAAAAATTCCGTATCCGGCCGGATTCGGATCTGATCGATACTTGCTATCGGATCTGATACGGATCTGATGAGCGGGATATCCGACCGAATAGCTACGGTATATGGTAACCGGATATTATCCGACCGGATATCCGAATCAACAAAACAAGGGTACTCTGTACTCAAGTCAAGACTCAAGAGTCAAGGGCTTCCCATTTGATTCCCGCAAGCCTCAGTCTTTGCCTCCTCATTCGATTCCCCAACCCGAAAACTAACCCTAGTGCTTGAGCCTCCGCCGCCGCCACCGCATGAATTCAGTGTGTTGGCCTGTGGGCGAGCGGGACTTAGTTGTTCAAGTTATGTATGAATTTGATACCTTGTTATACTTGTGTTGTGTGAGTTGTCAAATTTATGTAATATATATGAATTTGTCAAATGTTTCAACAAGTATGTATCCGTTTGTATTATCCGTTTCCGAACCGAATCCGGTATGTATCCGCTCCGACATTACCATATCCGAAACTCCGAAATATCCATATTCGTATCCGTATTCGGTCTTACCGTATCCGATTCCGAATCCGGAAAAAAAATATGGGTTAGGATACGGGAACAGCAATATCCGACCGTATCCGATCCGTTTTCACCCCTAGTCCTTAGGGTGTTACATTACCGCCCCCTTGAAATTTTGCTTGCCCCCAAGCAAAATCATAGTTTGACATTGAGTCTACATATTTTTCCAGTTATACTGAATTGAATTTCCATGAGCTTCCCAGAACGACTTGAGTTATCATTTCTTAATGTCTTGCATTGCCAAAAAGCCTCAGTAATTGGGTTGGTCTGTAGCAATGGAGTGTGTTCCCAGTGGAAGGTCGAATTTGCCAACAAGGGTTGACAGCCACCAATCTGGACTGCAATATTTATGCACAATACCACCAGGATCCCATGGCACATGAAGTTCAACAGCAAGTTTTGTTAACTTGCCAGAGAAAACGCCACCAAATACAGGAGCACCAACCAATGTTATCCCTCGGTATTCAGCTTCGAATCTTTTCTTGAGTTCAGTCACGAATCCCGGAGAAAGTGAGGAAAAGAGAATGATGGATGTTCCAGCTGATAACACTGACACAACACCAGCATTCCCAAACCTGGCTTCACACAGCACCAACATTTCTAACAGTATCTGGAAACTCTCTTGACAAGCAGTATTAAAAAGAATCCCAGCTTCACAGAAAAATGACACTATGCATTCAATGTCAAATATTGTGAACTTGCCACCTCCTATGCTACTAACTGAGCCAGGAGCAATCTTGTCAATCACCTCAAGGCAGACAAAGCCAAAAGCAAACAAAGTATAGGAAGCAGTCCAACTGCATGAGGATTCTCTGACTGCTTCGGTCACAGCATCATTGGCTCCATTAGAGTGTTCTGTAGTGCTACTTCTTGGTTGATTCACGTCTGAACTATGGCCACAACGAAATTGTAGTAGAACTGAAGTGAACCATGTGGAATGCTCAATTGACAGCTTTCTCTGCTTTTCAGCATCAGATAGAATTTTCAATACTTGTGGTAGTCTCTCCAACTCCACATCAGTTAAGCTTCGATCACCAATCCCCACACTTTTACAAGTAGAATCAACTAATTTGTATGTGCCAGCCATGATGTCCATGATGAGGCCAGCTAATTGAGACATTAATGCCTTTGGATCGATGCCAGAATCCATCAGCTCTCTTGACCTTTTGACTGTTTCAGTTGTGTCTGATGACATAGCTACTTCCAGTAACAGGTAAACACTGACAATTTCCTCATTTAACATCTTTTTGAAGTCAATTTCAGCAGCAAGAATGTTGACAGATGGATCACCCAAAGCAAGTGCTTGCAGAACATAAGCAACAACAAAAGACTGACAACACAATAATCTTCCAGTTTGACGCAATGAATACAGTTTGGATAGACATTTCACCAAGTTCACCTGTTTCCCTTCATTTCCAGGACTGGATCTACTACACATCCATGCTGCCCTTTCCTGAAGCACCAAAAGGAAACTATTTATTTGAGAATTTCCCGGGCTAAACGTGTTCCTGCTCCATGGCGGCATTTTGCCAATTACCAAGCAAACACCATCCAGTCTGCCCCTTACTCCATGAGAGACAAACTCTTCCCTTCTGCCACTCCTTTCATGGCTAAGTTCGCCAACAACAAACTTAGACATCTCCTCATCCAAGGAAGTCACATTTCTCAGCACAGTATTCACAACTGAATTGAACAGATAGCCATTGTATACTTTGGATTTCAAGGCCAAGAGCCAGTAACACTGTGTTGAACCGATAGCCTCAAATGGTGATAGGAATCCTGCATTGCGATCTTTCTCAAATCGAATAGCTTCATGGTAAACTCTCCTCCCTGAGGCACCAGCATTCACGGTAACATTTTCTTCGCTCTGTCCCTTTTCCACACCATCTTGGTTACTTTCCATATCAATCTCATGATAAGTATGGTAGATATCAAGCTCTGCTAAGTCAATTTGAGATGGCATGGGAGTGATTCCATTTATATGACTCACATTTTCTAATATACCATCTCCTGTTGTCACTGATACAGCTTGAATGATGACCCCCTCTGCATCAGAACAATGCCGTCCTTCCTCAATGTCCATCCGTTTGGGAATTGTCAGTTGATCTGTTGCCACCGAAGTTGAGGTAGTTTGCTGCTGGTTTTTGCCAATGACTGGAGCCTCCAAATTGCAACCATCGGTAGCAACTTCAACTAAATCATCATCAATGGTAAAAGCTGGATTTATCTGAACTCCTTCATACACTGGGTACATGCCCTCTTCAACTACATCTCTAATGCCTAAATTGGCACACATGGTCCTCACTGCTGCCGTTGTCTTTTCCATTTGCTTTGCACAGTCCTGCTGGGAAGCAATTACTCTCGCCAGCAGCAAATCGGTGTGTGCCAGATACATGGCGGCGGTCGTGGTAGCAGGGGTGATCGTCGCCGTGGAAGACCACATGGTTGGTGTAGAGCCTGCGCTTTCGCGACTTGAGCTACACCTTGGTGGCCTTGTTGATGCTGTGGGAACTGTACTGATTGTGGATGAGTCGAAGCCGATGCCCGTGGTGGCGCCAGAGAAAAAGCTCGGCGTGGACGCAGCAGAGGAGGCGACGCCAAAGAGACTGAGAAAGGCCGTCGTGGAGGAGATGGTCGCCGCAGCGGATGCACAGAAGAGGGATGGAGCGGATGCGGCGGCGGGTGGAGGCTGCGATGGCGAGTACGACGAAGAGGTGCTTCGAGCGTGGGTTGAGGTCGCCGAACTCGGGGTGCTCCAGGAGAAGGTTGTTGGAGATCTAGGGAAGGCGGTGGCTCCCGGGCGTGACGCAGGCGGAGGCGAGGAGGCGAGGTCGAAGGGCGTGAAGCTGGATCCGGCGCGGCTGGAGATGAAGCGATCGCTGTAGCCGGTGGGGAAAGTGGGCGTTGGCGCAGATAAGGACGGGGAGGGGTGCGGCGGCGCGGAGGAGAGGTGGGAGGACGGCAACGAGGCGAAGCGCGAGGAGGATGCGAGGTTCTCCATCGGCGATGGCCCAGATGCTCTTCCACCGAGTTCACCCGGTAGAATCGGGACCGAGACTAGCTCTGATACCATGTTGTAACATCCCTTGGCCTGAACTGAGTCTAGGCGTGAGATTCTCGAACGATCAAAGAAGAGAGCAAGATTCAGATACAGAGAAAAGGGAAGAACAGAGAGGAGCAGGTAGGACGTGGAGAAGAAGAAAGGGAGCACAAGATAAAGTGTTTGTATTTCTTTTCATGCTTACAATTGGCACTTTCTTCTCTTATAAGCTATCTATCTCTCTCTCTCCTCTTACATGTGGGTCCTTAGGGTGTTACATTTTGCCCTCACGAACAAGGCTCGTCTTGCCAAGAAACGTCGGCGTTTTCTGTTCTCTCACGATAAAAGTTCTGACTGCAAAGGCTCACGACCCTGGCCGGTTATATACTCCCCTCACACGCACTCATACATAACCAACACATGCACCTATGCCCGACGCAAACACCAATTGGACTCAACCGCAGCCCATTGTTCCTAGTTAGGCCCAGTTTATTTGGATTTTTTCTTGAGCCTAAAAATCAAAGCCTAAATAAAGGGTTAGTTTTTTAACTATACTTTTTAAAAGTTATAAGCCTTCATATAACTAAATGCCAAAAACTATCAAACAGTTGCTTTTTTTTGGCTTATTTAGAATTGATTTTAGACCAATGCTTTAAAGCTAAGATAAAATTACTCACCTCTACCACCGATAAAAACGGACTAATTTTAAGCTGCTTAAGTCAAAAGGTTGACTTTAGACTATAAGCAAAAAATCTAAGCCTAAACAACCATGGCTTTGTACACATCCGGAAGGAAATAATGGATAGCTAAAAAGGAAACTGACACCCGGATCTTATAAAAAAAAAAGAAACGGCTTGTAAAATAGAAACGACTCAACAATTGTAAATAAGAACTAACATAGTTCTAATCTGAACTATCAGCGAAGTAGAATAAGCATGCGTTATATATTCTGATTCCACCTTAAACTCCACATGCCCTTCCTTTCGTCCCGGTGGGCCACAGTCCACCCAAAAAACTCTCAGCCTAAGGTCCATGATTGGAAAGAAAAAAAGAAAAAAAAAATTCTCCGTAAATGACGTTAACCAACTCTGTTTGCCCCACTGCTAAGTTGGACCACCTATACCCAAAATCCTGGATACGCTACTGCCCAACTCCCTCCTGGCTTCTCTTCTTTCCACAAAAAATAGTAGTAGCATTATTAGCATATATGAGCAAATTCTTCAATGCGGAAAGAAGCTAAACGCCATACGACAAAACTTCCACAGCAATACGATCAAAATCATCAACGCAGCAGAAAGAACATAAACGCCATACAGCAAATTCTCACTGTAAATAGGATCGAATTCTTCAATGCAGAAAGAATCTTTCAGAGAGAGAATTACAACGCAGCGAACTGAATTCACCAAAGTCCTAACCGCGGACATGACAAATACAACATCATCATTGATGTTTCTATTCGCTACAAATCCCAGCAAATATAATATAAAGGAGACTCAACTCCACCACGATTTTGAGCCCATCACTGCGTTGCTAATACCCTCAGAGTTGTTCTTGCACGTAGGCAGAATGTCCTACAACTAAACACCCATGTTTCTTCCCAACATGCGGCCCAGGATGCCTGGCGAACCCGATAGATAGCTTGCTGGTAAACTTTTCAGTCCAAGGGCACGACATGGCACCTCCTACCAGCTGCATCATTGCGCAGGGTCACCATCGACTTCTCCAACATCATGCTGAGAACCAGCAGATGCCTCTGTAGACATTGCCACATCATCAGCTTCCTCATTGTCAGGAGCAATGGCGTCAGCGTCACCACTGCCACTGCCGCTTGCTCCTCCTGCTGGGGAGAGTCCACCACCGAAGGCCGCCTCCCCAAGCAGAAGAATCGTTCTTGTTCGGCGGCCGGGAAGTGCTTCCTCGGTGCTACTTGTGTAGTGGAGAATGGACCTGCCTGACCGCACAATGAAGACCATTGTTATCGATGATGGGCCATGTAAGGTCCTCTCATTGATGTCCTCTTCACCTTCACCGACTCCAATTCCGTCCTCCCTGCTACTGAATCCCAAACGCAGCATGCTGAACAAGTCACCAAGATCACGCTGCTGCTCCATCCTGTGCCAATCTCGCTGTCGTTCAGGGTCCACCTGCGTCGGTCTCACAGTAGGATGGTCCTCCCTGGCGTGCTTCCTCAGCAGGTTGTATGCCCCTCTGAAGTCGCACGACTCCATGGTGCACGCTCGAACCTTCGAATTCATGAACTTCCGTGCATCGTAATCCTTGGTCCAATGGCTGACTGGCCCACGGCACAGTGGACATGACAGTTTCATCGGCTGCTGGCACTCACTGCATTCTGCCGCTGCAGGCGCCCCCAGATCCTTAGAAGACTCCTTAGAGGCCTTGCGGTACTGATCAAGGCAATTGGAGTGCCGGTAGCTCGTGTCGCACATGAAAGGGCGGCAGCCCTTATCGTGAGACGAGCAGACAAGCAGAACAGCATTGTGCGGGTGATCCATGCACACTGGGCAGCGGACCTCCTCCCATTTCGTGGCCTGCTTTGCCACAGCCACAGCCACAGCCGCTGCAGCAGACTCCTCTGACCGGTGAGAACCACTCCACCCATGCGACGAGTACGGCGAAACACGAGTTCGGCGGCGGCGGCGCTCGTATGAGACTGAACGGGTGCTCCTGTCCTTCGGCATAGTTACCACAAGTCAGTCAAATGCAAGTTGTTGGTTTGTTTGAAAATTCTCTGCAATCCAAAGGAAAGCACTACAGACAACAGAGATGCAAGGTTGATTTCTTTGTTTCCAACTTCAATCTCTGAAAAAGGAACACAGCAAGAAGCAAGAGAGTCTTAATCAGATCGCAACAGAGTCCAGTAGGCTACATCTCTATATATGCAAAAAAAGGATCGAGACAGTTCAGCACAAGGACACGTTTTCATATCCGCAAACAGCAATTCACTCCGAATCTGTCACCAAAACTAACTTTACTCCAAAAAAAAAAAAACATCTGCAAATGGACTTCCACCCTTATAAGGCAGAAGTTCCCCCAAAAATCACAACTCTTTTGGCGATCGGGCATAGCAGGAGTCCGTAATTAGTCCAGATTCCGGCAAGAATCAGAAGCAGCAGAGCTCAACAAAGTAGATAAAGAGTTCGACAACTAAATATCTGACAACGACAACCTAGCTCAAGAATTCACATATCAAGAACAGCGCTCACGACCGAAATCATCTCACACAAAACCATCCCCTCCATCGATCCACTCGAAAACCCGAACACGAAATAACAAATCCTTTGATAAAAAGACGCGCGCAGATACATGGGTCGCGTAGCCCAAGACGAGACTGAGCCGAATCGGGCGGGGGTCAACAGCGCGGGGGCCAGATCGGCGCCGCCGAGGTCGGGCTCCGGCGGGAGCGAGCCGTAGGAGGGTTTACCGAGTCGGATAGTAGGGGTACCGTGGCCGTGGCAGCCGGCAATCGTCAGCGGCGGCGGCGAGACCTAGTATTCGGCGGGATCGCGGCGAGACGGTAAAGAAGGCCGCAAGGGTGAGGTGAAGGAGAACGGGAAGAAGGTGGCCACGGGGGTGTTGTGTTGTAGGGGATACGGTCTGATATGGATTATCCTATTATAACCCGTATTTTTATCTTGATTTTTCGGATTCAGGCGTAGGTGGTTACGGATTAGTAACAAATAATTTATGGGCAGTACTTCCATCCGGACGTTCGATTTTTGCTTTTTTTCGGACGCCCTTGCAACATTTTTTGTGTACTCGTGAAACATTTTCTTTATACACATGAAACATTTTTTTTTAACATAAGAAACATTTTTTTTACTGTTTGTCGAACAAAAATGTTTCACACGTATAAAAAAATGTTTCACACGTACAATAAAAATGTTTCACACATACAGAAAAAATGTTGCAAAAAAAACAGGTGTCTGATTCCTAGCAATTGCCATAATTTAATGAATACTACACATGAAGCTTTAGTAAGGAAAGTATTAAATTATAGTACCTATTAAAAAATTATTTATCCTACTTAATAATATAAACATAACTAAATAATTAGATGAAGTGGCGGAGCCAGAAAATTTCAAAGAGGGGGCTTAAAAAAGAGACATTCAAATTGAACTACTATGACTATCGATATATTGTAAAATAGTTGAAATTTAAATTGTATATAATATAAGTATGTAATTATGAAAGGAGAAAAACGTACCATTCATTGCTTCAAAAGTGTTGACAATTGATATTTACGAGTTTTCATGTTCTGAAAACGTTGTAAGATATCTTCCATGTCTATCTTTGCAAACACATCTTGCTCAATGTAGCATACCATAAGATCATTCAACCAATCATCACTTATCTTATTGCGCAAATCTGTTTTAATAATCTTCATTGCCTAGAAAGCTCTTTCAACTGTAGCTGTTCCCACAGGTAAAATTAGTGCCAATTCAATCAGTCTATAGACCAATGGATAAACCATGTGCTTCTTTGT
Source organism: Rhipidocladum racemiflorum (assembly GCA_036346355.1). Taxonomy (NCBI): domain Eukaryota; kingdom Viridiplantae; phylum Streptophyta; class Magnoliopsida; order Poales; family Poaceae; genus Rhipidocladum; species Rhipidocladum racemiflorum. The sequence continues at coordinate 1,476,755 of CM070569.1, read as the reverse complement.
TTGAACCATCTTTACAGCGAAGCTAACAAGATCATCAGTACTTTGAAATTCATCTCTTGATTCTCTTCTCATGTCATCAACAAATAAGTGAAGTTGTTCTTCCAAAACAGCACGGTCATATGCTGAAAAATCATCAGAATATATTTCTGAAAGTCGCATAAGCTTGCCATGATCAAAGTTTGCAAATAAATTTCTCGGATCTAGACAAGCAATGCATTTCAAAAGCTCTGTAGAAGTTTCACTGAATCGACTCTCTAACTCTGTAGCAAGGGAATCAATCACAACAAGAAAAATATCAACATAATAATAATGATGATAAGTGAGAAATTGCCTTTCACGTCTCATATGACCTCTAGCATGCTTTCGATCTTCCATATTGGGCACTGGAATTTCTGAAGCACTACAAAACTTCTTTACTTCTTCTAAAAGTGGTTCCCATCCGTTTTCTCTAAATTGTTGTAGACGGGCTTTCACACTAGAAAGAAGTACCATGGCATTAACAATGTTTTGATCCTTTTGCTGCAATAGACGTGACAAATCATTTGTCATGTTTAATATTTTGATCATGAGATGCAAAATAAACACAAAGTCAAAGGTTTCCATTGTTTCCATCAATCCATTTGCTCTCCATCTTTGACTCATGTCAAATCCATCTTCATTAACATTCTTTAGAACTATCAACACTGAATCCCACATCGTACTAAAATGAATTAGAGTCGTAAGATGTGAACCCCATTTTGTTTCACCTGGCCTTACTAGAGAAGTCTCATGATTCTTGCCTTTTCCTGTAACTATCTCACCTTTCTTCAATTTCTCAACCATGCGCTCATGATGATCCTGGAGTAATGCATCTTTTCTTTTGCAGGAAGCTCCAACAATGTTGACAATCATAGTGACATAATTAAAAAAAATCACTAACAACTCGATTGCTCTTTGCAACAGAAACTACTACCAATTGTAGCTGATGTGCAAAGCAATGCACATAATGAGCATGTGGGTTCTCATTTAAAATTAGTGCCTTTAAACCATTAAATTGACCTCGCATGTTCGATGCACCATCATAGCCTTGTCCTCTGAGTTTAGATAGAGAAACCAAAGCGAGCAAATAACAAGTCCAAAGTTGTTTTCAGTGAAGCAGAAGATGTATCCGTAACATGCTCAACAGCAATAAATCTTTCAATTACTTGACCTCGCTTGTTAACAAACCTATAGGAAAAAAAAATAAGAATGAAAATCTTATATACTTAACACTTAATAGTAATAAAACAACTAACATTATTGATACACTAACCTCAAAATCACGGCCATTTGTTCTTTAATTGATACATCTCGTGACTCATCAACCAATAGAGATAAACAACTATCCCCAATTTCATCCATAATGACCTTTGTCACCTCATCAGCACATGATTTTACCAAGTCCTTTTGAATTGGTGGTGAAGTCATCAAATTATTTGCTAGAGCATTGTCAATTGCATGGCAAACCTCTGTAACCTCATTTTTATACCATTCTAATAGTTCCTTAAAGTTACCTTTATTTGATGAACTAAATGATTCATCATGTCCACAAAAAGCAAGACCTTGTGACAAAAGAAACCGAACAACCTTTGTAACAGCAGTTAAACGAGCTCTATATTGAACTCGCATATCATTCGTGCAAGTTTCTATCACTTGTCGAATACTTTGCTCTTGATTTTTGAAAGCCTCACATAAGCCTCTTGCGTTATTGTGAGAACTATTGACTCCACCAACATGTTTACGGAATGATTCCTTCGCCTTCTTCCAATTAGAAAAACCATCCTTTGTGAACACATCATTTGCAAAACAATCAAACCCCGGTTGTTTGAAAAGATAATAGTAAAAGCAAAATACCGCATCTTTCTCTATGCTACACTCTAGCCAATCAAAATCATAAAACCATGTCTTTTGGAAGCTTCTTGAAATATTTCCCTGCTATTTACTGGGAAAATTATGACCGACTGGTTGGCATGGACCTTTTAATAAGTATGACCTCCTCACATCATCTCTAATTTTGGACTCGTATTGTTCAATTGGTTTGCGTAATCCTGGATCGGCAACAATGTCAGTTGGGCTCAATTCAACATTAATACGAGCTTTCTTTTGTGTGGCAGAAGGATCCAAATCTCTTGGTTGAGATGGTGACTCCTCAGTCTCCTCTAACGGTCTTGATGTTGATAAGGGTTTAAAGAATCTCTTCATTGAAAGAATCCACTATTGTTTAGCCAATCAATTTATCAACCTGTAATATGTTCATCAAGAATCCACTATTGCGTAGCCAACTAGGGTTTGAATAAAAAAATAATTAATCTCCATATAGGTGTGGGCTACATAGGGTTTACTAATTATAGTTTGGGCTATATAGGGTTTACTAATTACTAATTATACGGGTGCAACAAAGGGTTGGATTTAAGAATTACCTTTTGTCGGGGATTGGTTATTTGGCAAAAGACCATGGTACCCTCGGGTTATTCTAAAGCCTGCCGACCATGCAATGCCAACCAGGGATGCTCGGAACGCACGGCGGGCATAACACCTCCCGAGCATATGTGCTCGGCCCTTCCCGCACGACCATTTCTACCGACCACGCCCAAGCAATGTTCGGGGATCCACATCGTATCCCGGGGTATGCTCGGTGGACTTGGTCACGCGGCGCTGATGGAAGGCTGCAACCAATCAGCCGGAGATCAGGGGAGATCTTACCCGATTTGCGGATTAGCGCGCGGAATAAGCACCGCAGATCTCGGACGTAACTGCATGGCGTAAATCCAGGAGGTAGTTACCTTCTTTGTACCTCTAAACTTGATATTTAATCCCCCCCGGACGTCTGTAAGGGGAGAGGCTCACAACTAGGGAATACAATACACTGGAGTAGGGCTATTATCTCGGAGGTGAGAGGCCCGAACCAGGATAAACACCGTGTCGCGTGTCCACCACCTGGCATCGCTCGAACGAGCTCCTCGATCCGCACGACGGGGCTCTGTTGATCCCTCAACTCAACAAGTAAGCTCGGCGGGAGCCCGTTCTCCAATCGCCGACAGTTGGCGCCGTCCGTGGGGAGAGACAGTTTTGATTCCCGTGCGGATCAAGATCCTCGAGGATGCCAAACTCAGGAGATACTCGGAATCTTTGCGTTTTCGACGACGTTGAAGACGAAGACATGTACTACGCCCGACGGCGGGCGTATTAACGTGACCGATCCCATCGGTCACACTGAGTCCGGGAGCTCTTCCCCGGACGCGGGAATACGAGGACAGGGCCTCCATTCCTCAGGCGCTGCCCTCGAGGTCTCCGATGATGACTATGATGGGCTCTACGACGGTCTGGACATACCTGACGATCTGGAGATCGATCGAGATCAAGGCCCCAAGGGGATACCATGATGTCTCCGTCGCATTCATCTCGCTCTCGCCATGTCAACATGGCCGGGGGCCGTTCCGAGCCCGAGATACGGTCCTCGGACGCTGCTAAGCGCGATCACTATGAAGCAGCCAGGCTCCACCTAGAGGAGTCCCTGGGCAAGACCCTCGCGAGCATACGCCGCCAAGCAAAGGAGAAGCGCGTGTCCGGGGAAAGAAACTCTCATGGGTATCGAACCCCCGATCGTGCCCAAGCATGTCGTCGGAGCTCGCCGCCGCCCGTTCGCCAGAATCGGGAACGGCTGCAAGCTTTGGCAGCGGTCGTGCGCGACCTTCGTAGCTTCCCCGAGCAAGTGGACTTGGAAGTCAGGGCGAAGTCTTGGCTGAAGATCTAGAGAGTCTTGCCGCCGAACTGATGGTCTCAGTCGCCCCTCGCGACCAGGATGCTCGGAGCACGTCCCGAGACCCTCGCAGACTCTCTCCAGTGCGCTCCCGCAGGGACGAATCTCGGAGTTATACTCGGAGGTCGCCCCAGGTCGCTAACTCGCGGGAGAGACCCCGGAACGGCTCCCGAGTGACCTCAGAGCGTCGGGTCAACGATCGACCAGGCCACGAGCGCTCCGAACGCTCCACGACCGAACGATCATTGGCACGACCTTCACGAGAGGTCTTCTCGCGTCTCGGCCCGCGAACAGGACGCTGGGCGGAAGATACGCATGGGGACCATCATGGTCGATGGTTTCGCCGCGAAATTCCGAGCTTCGGTTGCCCGGCTTTCACCAGCTCTCTCCGAAGCGTCGCATGGCCGAACAGATTCAAGCCCAGCCACATTGAAAGATTCAACGGGACCCAGAACCCGGACGAGTTCCTTTCGATATACACCACTACCATCCTGGCCGCCGGAGGAAATGAGGGGGTGATGGCGAATTATCTGCCAACGGTCTTAGACGGGGCCGCTCGTACGTGGCTCTTCAATCAAAGAGAAGGATCCATACGGTCCTGGGGGCAGCTCAGCGCCGCGCTTCGAGCAAATTTCCAGAGCTGTTACGTTCGCCCAGGGAAAGAACGCGACCTCGAGCGCCTGATCCAGACGGACGGGGAAACTGCGGCAGCTTGTCCAGAGATTCATCCAAGTCCGTAATTCGATCCCAAACATATCAGATGAGGCCGTCGTCCGAAGCTTTCAAGTTCGGGTACGAGGCGTGCAGCTTGATCGGAGATCTGGAGATCCATCCGACTGACGGCGAACGAAGCTTTTCCGAATGGCCGATCGATACGCCAACGCGGATGAAGCTGTCCAGTGGAAGAAAATGCTGGATGAGGGGAAGCTGCCACCTCAGCCCGGCCTAGAGACCTCGGCTAGCAAGAAGGGCTTGAGTTCCGTGGACAAAAAGATTAAGAAAAAGAAGAAAAAGCAACCCCGCCACCATGGTCGCCGGTGGAACAACAACAGCCTCGAGCAACCCAACCGCAGCGCCGGGGGTTTAACGCTCGGGGAAGAGGACAACCTCACAGGCCCCGAGAACGAGGCGACCAGGCAGATCAACGTACCGATCTCTACTGCCCGCTTCACCAAGCTCGCGGCCACGACCTTCGAAACTGCCGCACGTGGACCTACCGCCTGGAACAGTTTTACAGCGGCAGGGGTCCCATGCCGGCGCTCCCAGAGCAGGGCGAGAATAGCAAGGGTAAACGGCCCATCGAAGAAAGTGAGGACGACATGAGATACCAAGAACCAGAGAATCACATAGCGGTTATCTTCGGGGGCTCCTCCGCCTACAAGTCCCGCCGGGATTTAAAGGACGCCGCAAGGGAGGTGCACCACGTTACCCAGGGTAAACCTCCGGTACAGCAGCTAAAATGGTCTGAGATGTCCCTCACGTTCTCCAAGGATGATTGTCCCCTTGGAATGACCAAACCGCAGAAACTTCCAACGGTCGTGAGCCCCACCATCAGCAACACTGTTGTTGCTCGGGTCCTCGTAGACTCCGGAAGCTCCTTGGACCTCATCTCAGCCAAGGTCTTGGACGAGATGCAGATTCCCCGCTCGAAGATCAAGAGCATAGCCGTCCCCTTTTTCGGGATAGTCCCGGGCACCTCGGTCAAGCCTCTCGGCCAGGTCGTTCTTCCCGTAACTTTCGGCGGCCCGAGTAACTTCAGGACGGAGCTAATCACCTTCGAAGTAGTAGACTTCGAGTCGGCCTACAACGCCATCCTTGGCAGACCAGCCTTGGCCAAATTCATGGCCGCTTCACATCACGCATATCAGTGCTTGAAGGTTCCAGGGCCGAACGGGGTGATAACCGTGAAAGGGAACCACAAATCGGCACTGAGTTGCGACGAAAAGGCTTTGGACATGGTCGGCCAATTGCCTGTTCGCGGCCCCGAACAAGAGCCGAAGCATTCCCGACCTAAACTTGCCCTCCAACCAGGAGGAGAGACCAAGGCTATTCCGCTCAGCGAGACGGAGCCAGCAAAGGCCGTTCGTTTGGGATCTTCCTTAGATCCCAAATAGGAACTCGAGCTCATCACCTTCCTCCAGGCAAGCTCGAATGTGTTCGCCTGGGAACCATCCGACATGCCCGGGGTCCCTAGGGAGGTGATTGAGCACAGGCTAGCAGTTCAGCCTGACAAAAAACCAGTGCGACAGAAACTTAGACGTTTTTCCCCGGAAAAACAGGCGATCATCCGGGAGGAACTCAACAAACTCCTAAAGGCCGGCTTCATTAGGGAGGTCGAACACTCCGAATGGTTGGCCAATCCAGTCTTGGTCAGAAAGAAAGGAGGCAAGTGGCGCATGTGCGTCGATCATACGGGCCTAAACGCGGCATGCCCAAAGGACAACTATCCGTTGCCTCGCATAGATCAATTGGTCGACGCGACGGCGGGGTCACAAACCATGAGCTTCCTAGATGCTTACTCAGGTTATCATCAGATTAGCCTGTCGCGTGAAGACGAAGAAAAGACTTCCTTCATCACCCCGTTCGGTACCTTCTGCTACACGACCATGTCTTTCGGTCTAAGGAATGCGGGAGCAACCTTTCAGCGCCTCATGCAGAAAACTTTCGCAGACCAAGTAGGTCGAAATTTGGAAGTCTATGTCGACGACATAGTTGTAAAAAGCAAGAGCACTTCGGGTCACGTTGCTGACTTAGAAGAAACCTTCTGCAACCTCAATAAACACCGAATAAAGCTGAATCCCGAAAAATGCGTGTTCGGCGTGAAAGCTGGCAAGGTGCTCGGTTACATGGTCGGACCGCAAGGCGTCGGGGCAAACCCGGAGAAGATCGAAGCCATCGAGAACATGAGGTCGCCTACATGCGTAAAGGAAGTACAAGCTCTGACCGGGAGAATGGCCGCTTTAAGCCGATTCATTTCCCGGCTGGGAGAGCGAGGACTACCCTTCTTTAAAGCCCTCCGCAAGCACGATGGCTTCACGTGGACAGAGGAAGCTGAGCGCTCATTCAAAGAGCTAAAACGATACATTTCTGAACCGCCCATCCTCGTCACACCTGCAGCGGGGGAAGAATTGCTGTTATACCTGGCGGCAACCCCGCAGGCGGTAAGCGCGGTGTTAGCGGTAGAAAGGGGTAGTTCCCAACGACCTATCTATTATGTCAGTGAAGTACTTCATGGACCAAAAGAGCGTTACCCCGAGGTCCAGAAACTACTGTACTCATTGTTGATGGCTTCCAGGAAGTTGCACCACTACTTTCAAGCACACAAGATCGTGGTACCGACCGGCTTCGCCAGGAAATCCTGAAAACCAGGACGCCAAAGGGCCGACGCATAGCCAAGTGGGCCATGGAGCTTGCTGAATTCGAGGTAATATTTTCGGCCTGTACGGCGATCAAGTCACAGGTTCTGGCTGACTTCGTAGCGGAATGGTCGGCTCCAGCACCTCCGGCCTACGAAACCGCCGGATCAAGGAAAGACCGGTGGACCTTGTATTTCGACGGGTCCCGAGCATACGAACGCTCGGGGGCTGGCGTCGTTTTGGTCTCCCCTGATGGAGAGCAAATCCAGTACGCCATCCAACTACATTTCGCTGCGACCAACAACGCGGCGGAATACGAAGGCCTCTTGGCCGGACTCCGAGCGTGTAAAGCGCTAGGAGTCCAATGACTCACTGTGATGGGCGATTCACAGTTAGTCGTGAACCAGGTTAACAAGGAGTATCAGTGTTCCGATACCTCAATGGCGCTTTACCTGGTCGAAGTAAGGAAGATGGAGAGATACTTCAGGAATTTCGAAGTAATCTACATCCCCAGGAAGGATAATTCCCTGGCCGACCAAATGTCTAAGGTCGGTTCCTCTCAAACCACCGCTCCGGCGGGGGTGCTTGTCGAGCACCTATACAAGCCCTCCATTCCCTCTGAAGAGGAGGCGTCAGAGGCCGTCGGTAGGGTCTCCTTCCTCGAGCAATGCGCAAGTTGGATGACGCCATTCGTCCAATACCTTGCGCAAGGGACATTGCCCAAGGAAGAAGCCGAGCGTTCCCGGCTAACTAGGCGTTCCTCTCAGTACAAACTGATCGAGGGCGACCTATACCGAAAAGGCGCACTAGGAATCTTTTCCAGGTGCGTCTCTCAGGAGGAAGGCCAGTACCTTCTTCGTGATATCCATGGAGGGATGTGCGGAGCTCACTCGTCTTTCAGAACGCTTGTGAGCAAGGCCTTCCGTCTAGGGTATTATTGGCCTACGGCCTTGACGGATGCACGGTCAATTGTAATGACCTGCCAAGCATGCCAGTTTCATGCTCGCAAAGCCCGTCAACCAGCATATGCCCTGCAAACCATACCACTCTCATGGCCGTTCTCGACCTGGGGGCTCGACATCCTTGGACCTTTTCCCCGGGGGCAGAAAGGCTGCAAGTATTTGCTCGTGGCCATCGACACTTTCACTAAGTGGATAGAGGCCGAGCCTGTCTCAACCATCTCGGCCCAGGCGGCCAAGAGGTTCCTCCGCAGCAACGTGATAACGCGGTTCGGGATTCCCAACCGTCTCATCACTGATAATGGGACCCAGTTCACCAGCGAACTGTTCCAAAGTTACTGCGAGGAGGTCGGGACCAAAGTCTGTTTTGCCTCTGTGGCACATCCACAGAGCAATGGGGCGGCCGAACGAGCAAATGGGCAATTGGTCCAGGGCATAAAAAAGAGGGTTTTCGAAAGCCTCGAACAACACAAACAGCAGTGGGTGGACGAGCTCCCTGCCGTCCTTTGGTCCGTCCGCACCACGACCAGTCGGGCTACAGGCGAAACGCCTTTCCAACTCGTCTATGGTGCGGAAGCCGTCTTGCCCGCAGAAATTGTGTTGGGTTCCTTGAGGGTGCAACTGGTCGATTCCATCGACCAAGAGGTCGAGCGCCTCGTCGACCTAGACCTCGTCGAAGCGACACGCGATCGGGCGTTGCTCCGGTCTGCGGTTTACCTACAGGCTCTTCGTAGGCACGCAGCCAAGACAGTCCGACCGAGGGTCCTGCAAGTCGGCGACATGGTCTTACGAAGAGTTCAAGACCTATCAAAAGCCAATAAGCTGACCCCAAGGTGGGAGGGACCCTACACGGTCGTGTCTACAGCACGCCCGGGGGCTGTTCGCCTCGCGATGCCGGATGGTCGGGAGCTCACCAGCACTTGGAACATTGATCAATTGCGTAAATTCTACGTTTAGACGCGTATTACAATCGCACCCCAATTCCGTTCCCTTCGTTAAAACACTCTTCGTTACTCTGTTTTTATCCTCGCTTTATCAAAATAGCAATACCTGTTACCGGCTACCGACGTCGCAAGCGAGCTTAACCAACTAATATGTACACACCGCCCCCCCTTTTTTTTTTGGCCACCGGCCGGACACTCGCTCATCCGATCACTTTTCACAGTAGCTCTTCGCTGTATGTGTGGTCGGTCGCGAGCATCCACCAAAGCCCGGTTCGTCGCCTACTCGGGTTCGGCAACTCTACATATTTTTCGGTCTAAGCCTGACTTGCTTTACGCACATAGCAATCCTCGCGTTCGATACGATCAATCTATTTTCATCGCTCAGAGTCACGCTCGAAGAGTCCCTCTGTTTTTTCCATGAACAAGTTCGTGCTCGCAATATTAGGGGCACGACCCTTGTTCATGGCGGGGGCTCCAGCCGGCCGAGAGTTTTACCCTCGGTTAAGGACTCTTTTTCGCTCGTAATTCCTTCTTGCTCCGCGCTCTTTGCTCGGACTACTCATTTACTCGAGTTTTTCATCTTATTTGCTCGTGTTCGTACCCATGTGGAGGGACCCGGTCTTCCCCTTTGCAGGAGCATTTTTCGAGCAAGCACGCAGTGAAAGGGAAGGATAGGCAAGTCCTTAAACATTCATTAACTTCTTCTTTAATTCAAAAAAGATTGTTTTAACAGGTCTCGCATGAGCTGAAGGAGGAAGAAAGAAAAAGCTAAGTCCTACGCTCGGCCTGGAGGGCAGCGAGCTCGTCCTTGAGGGAGTCGACCTCCGCCTCCAAGTCCAGGACCTTCCGCCGGGCCGCGCGACCTTCGGTTGCGCTTTCCCGGAGGCGCTGCGCCTCCTTGAGCTGGGCTTCCTCGCGCTCCCGAGCTCGCTGAAGGTCCTGCCGAAGCTTCATCAACTCCTCGTCAAGCTCGGCACACTTCTGCTCTGAAGTGCTCTTCGCCGTCTCGCTCTGGAAGAGCTGGTCTCGGAGCCCGGCGATGAGGTTCCTCGCCGACTCCAGCTGCTCCAGGTCGGCCTCACGCACCTCGGAGACCCGACGCTCAAGATCGGTGATCTTGGCGTCTTGCTCGCGGTGGTACGACCAGTACTCTTCTGCTGAGACCGAGGTAGCGTCGATATCCTCCATAGCCTTTGCGGCAAACTTCGGGTAGAAAGATAAAAGAGAAGGGAAAAAAGCTGAGCAGACTCCCAGGAGATCGTTTCACAGGAAAAAAGAAGAAATAAGAAACTTACGTAAGAGCCCTACCGACCAGCCTTGTCCTGGCGCGGCGGTCGCTACGCCCGAAAGAAGGGATTGACCAAATCATCCCGGACCGGCGCGTCGGGGTTTTGCTCCTCCTGAGCACCCGGTGCTCCCAGGAGAGCAACAGCGTCACCACCTTCGACCAACCCCAGGACGCCCCGAGGCTGATCCTCTTCCACAGCAAGCAGCTCGTGGCCGCCTTCCTCAGTCGCCACCGCGCTCGGGGTCAGACGCCAACCACGACGCCGCCACTCCTTGCTCGCGGTGGAGGCGATTGGTCGTTAACGACCACCTCCGCCTCTTGTCCTCTCTGCGGCCGAGGCGGCAAATGCTCCGCGGTGAGGCGATTGGTCGTTGCGACCACCTCCGCTTCTTGTCCCTCTGCACCGGAGGCGACAACGCCCGCGACCGGAGGCAGTGGGTCGAGGGCGATCACCTCCGCTTCTTGTCCCTCCGCAGTCGGAGGCAACCGATGCTCCGCGGCCGGAGGCGTATGATCAAGGACGATCACCTCCGCCTCTTGCACCTCCGTGGCCGGAGACGCCTGGTGCTCCAATGCCGGAGGAGTTAGGTCGGGGACGACCTCCTCCTCTCCTTGGCTCACGGCCAAGGGCTGTTGGTCGGCAGCGACCAAGCTCCCTTCCTCGGGGCTCGGCGCCTGAGCCTCGCCCACAGTCGTCTCCTCATGAGGGACCAAGGCCATGGCGCCTTGGTCCTCGGCCCCTTGCGGGCCCTGCTCCTCTGCAGTCGGGGTCGTCACCCCCAGGGGAAGCTCGAACCCCTCCAGGGATGCGGCCGACTCCCCCTCGTCCTCGACCTCGGCCATCACCCGGTCGAAGACACGGTCGAGCTCGGCATCAACTGCAGAATTGAGAATCCCCTCAGCCATCCGATAGAAGTCCGGGGACGACATCCGAGCTTTCACGCCCACGCCTAGAGGGGTGGGGTTAGCTCGGAAAAAGACCAAGAACAAGAACTGGAAAAAAATCAACAAAGGGCTCGACCGAGACTTACCTTCCGCTCGGCGAGCAGCGGCCTCCTCCTCGGTCTCCTCGCTTTGGGCCGCGGGTGTCCTACCCGCGGCAGCCTCGTAGGCCTCGGTCACGGCCGCAACGCGCTCCTCCGCGGCGTCGCTGGAACGTGCCATCGCCGAGTCGACGTCGTCCATGTCGACCCCCTCCAGCGCCGAGGTCGTTTGAGAAGTCGACCTCCTGCTCCTTCTGACCAGAGCATAGGGGGGCTCCTCCTCCTCCTCCTCCTCCTCCTCGGAGTCGTCGACCACCCGAGCAAGCTGGTCCTGGAGGGCCTTGATCTGCCTCTCCAGCCGCTCCTTGCTCGGGAGGGACTTTGCCTCCTCTTCGGCCTTTCTCGCCTGCTCGGCGAGCTGTTCCAGGCGACCCATCAGCTCTGGCTTCTTCCGTTTGAAATCATCAAACCAAATTCGAGGCTCGCTTACCTCCCTCCTGTCAGCGTACTCAAGATGGCGCGTGGGGGGAGTCCCGGCCGAAGATCGGCGCCTCGACCACTTGGCGCGAGGAGGAGCGGTGGATGCTCGGCCACCTCGACCCGCCGACCTCTTGCGAGAACCTCTGGCCGGGGTATCAGCCCGAGGCGGAGGCGCAACGTTCGCCACGGCGATCTCGAGGGAGGCCCTCTCCTATAAGCAAAAACAGAAGGAGATGAGCACAAGAAGCTTCGACTTCGATCAGGAGCGAACTAAAGTACTTACCACTTCGCTCCGATCAAAAATATTTTTTGGGACCTGACGATTGGGCGTCAGCTCCTTCTCCCTCAGGGCGCCGAACATCTCGGCGACCCTTTCGTCCGCCCAGTCCCTCCTCGGGGCTGCAACACGACCAAAAAGTTAGAAGAAAAGGATAACAAATCTAACACCAAGAGAACAGCAGCGTGCAAGGAAGCGACCAAGAACGTACCTGCGTTGTCCTCACGGGTGATGTCGTGCCACCCGGTCACCTCGAAGAAGGGGTGCTCGCGGCGCCGCAGGGGAGATACCCGGTTGAAGGTGAAATCCCGGGCAACATCCCGACCAGTGAGCCCCATCTGGGTGAGCTCGCTGATCGTCCTTAGCACCCGCTCCTCCTCGGGCTGCACAGGTGGGGGCGCCGTCTCGAAAGGCGGCGGAAGTTCCCCGGTATAGACCAACTGGGAACCCTCCGCCTTCTTCTGGTAGAACCAGAGGTCGGCCCAACCCGACACCGAATCCTTCAGAGCAACAAAGGGGTACTCGTATGGTCGGTTGGGCCGGAGGCGAAGATAAATGCAGCCGGCGGAACCACCCCGGCCGGTGCGGAAGGGAGAGTAGAAGTGGAAGAAGAGGCTGGCCGTGGGTACTACGCCCACGTAAGCCTCGCAAAGGTGGGAGAAGATTGCAAGAGAAAGGATGGAGTTGGGGTGGAGATGAGAGATCTCGCACCCGCAGAAGGCGAGCACGGAAACGAGGAAGTCGCTCTCGGGCAGACGAAGCCCGTTGATGGCGTACAACTCGCAGGAGACGATCTCCGTCTCCCGCGGCGCCGGCGCCGCATCATCCCCGGGCGATCGACCCGAGCTTGGGTCAATGTAACCCTCGTCCGTGAGCACTTGGATCCTCCTACGGGTCATATGGCTGACTCCGAAGCGCGCCATGGCCAGGTGTGGGAGGAGGTCGAAGGGCGTGCTTGGGGCTCCAGAAGCTTTTGGAAGTTTTTGGCCAAGGACGAGCCAAAACGCAGTGAAAGCTTCGTCCTCTCAAACGGGCGGAGTTTAAAAAGGGCAACGAAGGGGCAGGTTAAAAGCCGCACCTATCGCCAAGTGACATCTGTCCGGCAAGAAGAGAAATCGCCCAAGAAATGCGCGTTTGAAATCGCTTTACTGCTACAGGAGGCTTCTCGAGGAAGGAATTGAAGAATAACCGAACAAGGCTCCAAAGACGGAATCGGGCGCGCGCGATGTAAGGTCGTGTCCCCGGCGTGGGATGGTCGTAAGCACGACCAAAGAGATATTTAACCCCTCCTTCAGGTCTTCTTAGGCTCAAGGGGAAGCCCGATAGTTCCCCGCTTGAACCTCGGGGGCTAGCTGTCGGGGATTGGTTATTTGGCAAAAGACCATGGTACCCTCGGGTTATTCTAAAGCCTGCCGACCATGCAATGCCAACCAGGGATGCTCGGAACGCACGGCGGGCATAACACCTCCCGAGCATATGTGCTCGGCCCTTCCCGCACGACCATTTCTACCGACCACGCCCAAGCAATGTTCGGGGATCCACATCGTATCCCGGGGTATGCTCGGTGGACTTGGTCACGCGGCGCTAATGGAAGGCTGCAACCAATCAGCCGGAGATCAGGGGAGATCTTACCCGATTTGCGGATTAGCGCGCGGAATAAGCACCGCAGATCTCGGACGTAACTGCATGGTGTAAATCCAGGAGGTAGTTACCTTCTTTGTACCTCTAAACTTGATATTTAATCCCCCCCGGACGTCTGTAAGGGGAGAGGCTCACGACTAGGGAATACAATACACTGGAGTAGGGCTATTATCTCGGAGGTGAGAGGCCCGAACCAGGATAAACACCGTGTCGCGTGTCCACCACCTGGCATCGCTCGAACGAGCTCCTCGATCCGCACGACGGGGCTCTGTTGATCCCTCAACTCAACAAGTAAGCTCGGCGGGAGCCCGTTCTCCAATCGCCGACACCTTTACTTTGTTGCAGCAGACAGCATACATGTTCACCTTTAAATCAACTCCTTTGCTGTGACAAAAATCAACACCATTATTCAAGGCATCAATAAGCTGCTGATTGCTGAAAGCCTGAAGGTTAGAAAGTATCTACGTGCATGGCGTGCATCAACTTCACTGAGCTCATGACTCCGTGAGCCGCCCATCGCCCGAACGCCCAGTCGCCGTAGATCGAGATCGCGAAGTCGCGAAGAGGAAGTCGCCGACTGCCCAACTCGCCGAGACGCGGAACGGCGGAATATGATTATATGAACTGTGTCGCGATTTTTTTGAAGACTGCGTAGACATGTTTTAATGTATACCATAACCGTATACGTATCAACGTCGTATTGCCTGGGCTGTGGGAGTATGGGCCATGGGCTTCGTCGCTTATTTTTTTCCAATGGCTTATGGCCGTATGGGTATCAAACTATCAAGTATGGCCTGCAATCTACAATTCTGCATGGTTGCATGTCTGCATGTGCTCGAGCCCCACCCAGCCCCACCGACGCCTTCGCCTCTGTTCCAAGTTCATCCCAAGTGCAATGGGAAGCAGTCTCATGAATGAAGAGTGTTGAGTTCAATTTTAGCACAAAAGAGTCAATTTGTATTTTCAGCACTTAGATTCATGAGCATTGTTGAGGATTCTAGAATGAAACAGTGTAGCTAACCCAAGTTGCTCTAGGGACTCTAGTAGAAACCCACAATTTCAATAAGCATGGCATAAGCATCTAATGAAGAAATAAAGCAAGTAAAAGCCAAGTTTCATCAAGTTTTCAGGAAAGCTCAATTTAAAATATTGGCTAGTTTCACATGATATACCAAATTGGATATGACCTATATTAGCAAATATCTTCAGAAAAGTAGCTAGGTGCAACATATCTCAATTTTACCATTTGCATAAAAGACAAAGCTCGGAAATGGAAACACGTCTATATGCAAGGCAAGAAAGTAAGTTCCAAACTCCCCCTTAACAAGTGAGTCAATTTTAAGCACAAATCTGATCCAAGTTGAGCCATCAGCAACTTTAAATTCCAAGAAAAAGAATTGAACTCAACTGAAACCAGAAACCAAAAGGAAAAGAGGAAACTGACACGAGGATAATCTATTAGCAAAGATAAGATGAAGAGACACGGACACTTAGACTCGCTCTCACCTTCCCCATATGACTTACACAGGAGTACTAACTCTCAATTCTCCAACTCAGGAGCAAACATAGACCCTGTCTACCCAGGGGCCCAACACCTGCTAGACCTACAAGACTGAGTGAGCTCGACCGAGAAGAAGAGAAGAATAGCAACCTATAGCATAAGGCGAGAGGTCCATGCCGAGGCATGCCAGAAGTCTAGGTGAAGTGGACTCAACAAAGTGAAAACCAACCCATAGATACCCAGAATGAAGAAAATGCTGAATATACATATAAACAAATAATACAAACCAGCTCACCCTCAAGATATGCCATAGGGGCTCATAATCCCAAGCTCTCCTATCAAGGCAACAAACTTGGAGCTATCCAAAGGCTTGGTGAAAATGTCAGCCAACTGGTGGTCACTCTCCACAAATTGGAGCACTATGTCACCCTTCTCCACATGGTCGCTAAGGAAGTGATAGGGAATGTCAATGTTCTTGGTCCGAGAGTGCTGCACTGGGTTCTTAGCAATGTGAATGGAAGACGTGTTATCACAGAAAAGTGGAACACAATCTGCTACTAACCCAAAGTCCTGCAAGTTCGATCCAGAGAACCTGGCTACATCAACTGGCTGTAGCAACATACTCGGCCTCAGCGGTGGACTGTGCAACACCGGACTGCTTCCTAGATGACCAAGAAATAAGAGAAGTGCCAATGAATTGGCAAGTGCCAGAAGTGCTCTTCCTATCTATCCTACAGCCGGCAAAGTCTGCATCGGAGAAGTCTCTTAGAGATAGACAGAAGGAAGAAGAGTACCAGATACCATAGTCAATGGTAGCTCGAAGGTACCTGAAGATGCGCTCCACCGCCTAGCGGTGAGAAACGCGAGGAGAAGCCTGAAATCGAGCACAAAGACACACAGAAAAATGTATGTCAGGTCTCGAGGCAGTGAGGTACAGAAGGGAGCCGATCATGCTCCGAAACTCCTTCTGATCAACTGGCTCACCATCCTCATCAGGCTCGAGGACAGCAGTGGTGGCCATAGGAGTCATGACTGGCTTTCCATCAGACATGTCAAAGCGCTTCAGGAGGTTTCGAGTGTACTTGCCTTGATGCAAGAATGTACCCTCCCGAGTCTGCTTAATCTGGAAGCCAAGAAAGTAGCTCAACTCGCCCATCATGCTCATCTCGAACTCAGTACTCATCACATCTGAGAACTGAGTAACGAGCGAATGCGAGGAACCACCGAAAATGATGTCGTCAACATAGATTTGGACTAGGATAAAGTCCGAATCAGAGTGTTTGAGGAATAGAGTCTTGTCCACTTGACCCGTATAAAAACCATGACTCAAGAGATAGGACTTAAGCCTCTCATACCAAGCTCGTGGAGCTTGCTTAAGTCCATACAAAGCTTTGGAAAGCTTGAAGACATGGTTTGGGTGCTTGGGGTTCTCAAATCCTGGAGGCTGTCTGACATACATCTCTTCCTCAATGAAGCCATTGAGGAATGCACTCTTGACATCCATTTGAAAAAGCTTGAAGCCCTTGGATGCCACGAATGCGAGCAGGATTCGGATGGCCTCTAGTCTAGTTACAGGGGCAAAAGTCTCCTCGAAGTCAAGACCCTCGACCTGAGAGAAACCCTGAGCGACTAGCCTAGCCTTGTTCCGAACTACAAACCCATCCTCACTCTGCTTGTTTTTGAACACCCATTTGGTCCCGATGATGTTGTGACCAGAAGGGGGCTCGACAAGCTTCCAAACTTTGTTCCTCTAGAAGTTTCCAAGCTCCTTATGCATGGCATTAATCTATGACTCATCAGATAATGCATGAGAAACATCCTTCGGCTCGAAAGAGGAAACAAAGGTAGAGTGGAGGCAGAAAGTGGACAGACCTGACATAGAGCGAGTGGCTCGCACAAATAGATCTCCAATGATCTGGTCAGGTGGATGAGCCTGCAGAATGTGGCGGGAGGTCCAGAAGCAGAAGTGACCTCTACTCTTCGCGTGGGAGAAGTAGGAACAGAGCCACTAGCTGCTGAAGAGTCTGAGGGTAAGGGCTGATCTCCCTGAGGTGCAGATATGGAAATGGGACGCACCTCGGGAGCAGGAATGGTGACTGGATCAGGCAAGGCGCCTTCATCTCCGTCATCAACTTCCTCTGAGAAGATAGACTGGGAAAGAGGAGAAGAGCCTGAAATGTCTGGTCTAGCACCGGGACTAGCCTCATCAAAGGTCACCTCACAGGTCTCTATGATCCTACCCAAATCTACAGCCCAAATCCTATAGCTACGGGCAGAAGTCGAGTAACCTAGAAAGATTCCGTCAGCTGAGCGTGACTCGAACTTATCTAGGTTCCCAGACTTCAAGAAGAAGCACTTGCAGCCGAAAACACGAAAATGTGACACACTGGGCTTTCGCCCATATCTCAACTCATGAGAAGTGCGGTGCAAGTGTGCCCTAAGAAAAACTCTGCTGGCAACATGGCATGCCGTAGCTACAGCCTCATCCCAAAACTTCCTAGGAGTACTGTACTCGTCTAGCATCGTCCTGGCCATCTCAACCAGGGTCCTGTTCTTCCTTTCCACTACGCCATTTTGCTGAGGGACGTATGGAGAGGAGAACTGATGCTCTAAGCCTAACTCCTCACAGAAGCTGCTAAAGTAGGAGTTCTTGAACTCCGTGCCATTGTCACTGCGGATCGCTCGTAAGGCACCTGGGAGCTCAATGGACAACCTACGGACCAAACCCCTGAAATGTGAAAAAGACTAATCCTTTGAGGCCATGAAAAATACCCAAGAGTACCTCGAAAAATCATCGACAATGACAAGAATATACCACTTCCCACATGCTGACTGCACTCGAGCTGGACCAACAGTATCCATGTGTAGCAGCTGTCCTGGTGCATCAGTCATCACTCGGGTGACTGGAGGATGGGAGGCAGCAACCATCTTGCCATGTCGGCAAGGAGAACATACAATATCTTTGACCATCTTGAGTTTAGGCAGGCCACGAATGAGATCATGACCGCTAACTCGAGTCAAATGATCAAAGCCAATGTGACCAAGTCTCCTATGCCAAAAGGAGAGATCACGGGACTCTGAAGCAATAAGGCAATGGAGAGAGTCTCTAGAGGAAGAAGAAAAATCAGCACGAAAGACTCCCAAAACGAGAAATCCCGCAAACAAACTCCCCAGAAGAATCGAGGATCCTACAAGAGCTCCTCTTAAAATTGACCTCGAAATCGTCATCAAGAAGGTGAGAGACAGAAAGCAAGTTGAAATGCATCTTACTAACTAAGGCAACATCCTTAAGAATGAAATGATCGTTAATGCAGACGATACCTTTAGCGATGACTCTACCCAACGCAGCATCCCCAAAGGTGATCACCTCATCACCGGGATCTCGGTCCAGGGAAGAAAACCAACAGGAGTCTCCGGTCATGTGGCGAGAATAGCCGGAGTCTACGATCCAAACCTCCCCCTTCCCTGTCCTACGAACCTGAATCAAAGAGAGCGAAAAGCAGATGTCTCAGTACTAGGATAGATCAGTGCAGATCTAGGAGCCCAATACTGAGGCAACTGTGCAGTAGATGAAACAATCAACGGAGTAGAGGAAACTCTGAAACTCAACATAAAGAACACCTCGACTGAAAACATTTAACCAAAATGGCAAACAACCACACCAGTTCAAAAGGTTTTAAACACCAGCTCAGCATGAATCCCACCAAACTTGTATTCCACTTCACTTACCATTTAAGCATTCAATAATCACTATTTACTCATCAAGAGAGTCCAACCGGATTTAACAAAATTTATATAACAATTTCTTTCTCTAGTTACCATTCCCAACACTTTTAATTAAGGTTTAAGATGCTTATCACAAAGGCACCCAACCAAGACTACATTAACATGCTCCCCACGGATCACCAAATCATAATACATCTTATTCTAAATTTGAAACATAGTACTTCAACAAATTTTTTAGCATGATCAACCTATAAATTTCATACCACCTATATGTTCATGTCTCGACAACCGAACCTCATTCAGTTAAACAACGACTTCAACATGCAAATATTATCTCCACAGGGAAGAATTCGTAAGTGAGACTCTATGTTATACTTTCATTAATGATAAAATCATTTATCATGTTAATTATCCAAAGCTCACTCCATCACAACATGTTAAAATTTTCCTCTATTTTAACCATGGTTTTCCAACGAGTAATCTAAACAGTTACCACCACTACTTAGTCATCAATAACAACAAATGGGCATAATCATCAACCAACAACATTACTTTTAGCCACCCTATACATAGGTGATAACAAAATTACCACCACACAACATACTCCAACTATTTAAAATAGATTGAATACTAACATTAACATTGCCCTTAACAACATCATTAACAATAAGTCTTATGTCTTCTCCATTGATATCAATACCAGCATTGTAGAGACACAACTACATACTTCCAAATATACTAGTAGGTTGCAACAACATAAATAGCAACTCTAATCAACTTTCAAATTAAAGCCACTAGTCAATATGATTAAATTTTTCTATTAACCCGTTAGATTAGAACATCTTTAAACAACCGGCAAGGTTTCTTTAACAATATCATTAATTTACATCATCTTAATGTTCTAACTTTGCATCAAGGTTTAAACTTTTAACATTAACGAGGATCATTAGTACTTTCAAAGCAAGGCAACAGATTCTAAGCATGTACATTAACCCATTTAATCATTCTCGCTACAGAGTAAACTACAACACTAGTAGTCTATTTATTCTTCAGCTAGAGATGATAATCACATTGAATTGTTTCAACTCACAAATTAACATAACAATACGTCATCCCATAAACCACATTGGTACATGCTACATAACATGCTAAACAACAATTTTTACTAGGGACAACCGATTTCAGTCAAAAGACTACTTACTTTGTTTGAAGCATTTTAGTTTTAAAACTCATCCCAAATTCATAAGGAAACTTGACTCTCAAAATTGCAATGAGACAAACCCAAACTTGGTCATGCAAAAGGAAGTCTCCAAAACACTTTTAAATCTCAAAGACTCCCACAGGAGGGAACCAAGCGATTAAATAAACCTTTGCGGACAAAGGCACAAAACATAAATCGACACAACTTAACTTTTTGCACACGCTTCAATAACTTCTTTTAAACTCAGAGTAAGACACACAAGAACTAAAACTATACTTTTCTTTGCAAGGCAACCAACAAAACCGGTGTCCAAGCCAAAAGGCGACTAAAAAAGGCGCAACGCTAAATTCCTCTTCTTCGTCTTCAACGAAGGAGGACAAAACCAAGAAACACCGAACGGACTCTCCGCGAAAATTCAATTCCAAACACTTTTCTTTTGATTTCAATCAACTAAAGTCAAGAAAACAACCAAAACCGACCGTTAGAACGGTAAAGAACATACGAAGGAATCCACCACTAACTCTTCTTTTTGTCTCCAGTCAACTACCCGATCTACGACAGAAAGGGTAAGCACTCTTCTCCTACAGGGGTTAATAGTTCTTCGGTGATGGCGCTAACCGGCCACACCGTCAAACCTCACCCTTACTATGAACAAAAGTGGTGACCGAAACCCTTCGGCACCACAACCCCACTTTATCACCACAACAAGCACAATTCACTCATTTATCTCATAGACATAGCAACATGCATTATCAAATGAAGCATTCAACATCAAAGCTTAAATACAACATTTTAAGCGTAAACAACGATACCCATACCCTTCCTACTGTGCATCCATTGTGTGTCAAATTTTAGATTAGTTATGCCACTTTTGCAAGTTTTAATGTTGCTATCCTATGACAAAATTTTAGTTAAGACCTAAGCCATGTTTCTAAGTTATTCCACATCACGTTTTAGTTATAACCTAAGGTATGACACTAAAAATACATATTCCAAGGACCTACAGCCCGCTTTGATACCAACTGTAACACCCCGGCATTTAATATGCCCGAATGCTATCAAACATAGGCTAAACAACATCTAAATACCATAAATTAAGATAAATTACAGCAAAGGAGTAAATGCTAGAACCGAAAATTTCGGCAGCATCTCCTTTGTTTTTCCGTGAATTGAAGCAACAACAATATGATCACAGGATATAGTATAAAGAATGACATCTAAATCATCAATAATAAGGGTTCTAGCAGCAGTTTAAGCCTAGAATAAAGATTCCAACCATCTCATGAGCCAAACGAGGTAAATGAGGAAACCAAGCACCCAAATTAACCATCACAATTAAAGGAAGGAACATGTCATTGTTTATATGTGTGATGCAAAGTGATGACGTGTGACTAGCTCCATTTCCCGCATGCCGGTTTCATGGTACCTAAGAAAAACAACATAAACACAAGCGTGAGTTCATCACTCAGCAAGTATATTGCAATGGAACAAGAAAATACATTCTAATACCTTCATCACCACTTTTCACATACGACATCATACACATCTCATATTCATAGTGTAAACATATCATTGACATCATCATATATCATCATCATGTAACATCCTCATATAATGCAATGCAATGCAATGCGATGCATATATCTCCTGGAAACTCATACCGGTATGGTTGAGTACACATCCGTCGGTGTGCACCCTCTCCCCCCTTCCATCCCGAAGATGGAGGGTGCCTACTCCTCGCTTCCATACACCGCGGTGGATAGAATCACGATGTAGGACTTACTCATTGGCTCTCCGGAATAGTCATAACTTTCTCACCGACCTTCCCCGGACTAGTTATGACTTTCTCACCGCCCGAGTCATGTATCATGCCATGTGTGCAAACATGCCAACATCATAAGAAACTTGTACATTAACACATGGCATCATAACATAATAAGCATATTCATCTTATCAATGGCAATCGTTAAAGCATGGCATGTGAACATATTATATATTCAATTTCAATCTCAACCAATCTAGCAAACTACAACCCGCTACCCATTCCAATACACTTGCCTCAACCACGGGCGATGGATTGGCGAGAAGTAGAAGGCACTCATGGGGTCACACCACCTGCAAATAGGTACCACACACTCACAATCATGTTCACAAAATAGTACGCAAACACTCTTCTACCCCGACATCGCAAACTACTCGCAAAACGCAAAAACAGAGGTTCTGTCCCGTCGGGACAGCAGCCTTACAAAAGGCATAACTCAGGTTCTAAGACTCCGAATTGAATAAACGAGTACATGCTCGCGTAGCTTAGGAAATTTCCTAACGTTTTCTAAGTATATGGAAAGACTGATTCGGACTCTAAAGTGGTTTAATCTACAGAATACCGCGATCTGTTCCAATCACGTCACAGATTTTAATACATTCGGTAAAACGATCATAACTTTCAAACGGCTGGGCGGAATTGGACGTTCTTTATACCCACTGAAAGGTATTGAAGTTACCTACAACTTCTTCAACAGGCGGCCGACCATATTCCGAATCTAAATTGGCGAAAACCAAAACCCTAGGTCGACTGCTCATGCTGCCCGCAACAGAGAACGTGGCAAACTCTAGATTTCATCTAATCTACCCAATTACAGCACCACCAATTGATCTAAAAACATGATATTAACCCTTAGAACAGATCCTAGACCAACCCCAAGGATCCCCGTGGCCATACCTTCGCCCGACGAACAAAAACCCATCGGATCCCCTCCCGGTTCGCGCGATCTCCTTCCTCGCTCCAAATCCACCGGATCTCCTCGTCGCGGAGCGCTCTAACGGACGGATCTTCGGGTTGGTGAGGTGGAGAACTCCCCTAGGGCAGCAAGGGGTGGTGGAGAGGGGAGGAGAGGGGCGCAAGGGCTAGGGAGATGGCGGCTAGGAGAGGTGGAGGCAAGGGGTGGAGGGGAGAGTGGGGGGGCTGCTAGGGCTTCCATGGGGGCGCAAGGCAGCAGGGTGGGGGTGCAATAAGGGCTGGGGGAAGCCCCCAACCAGGTCTCCTACTCCTATTTGGACTCAAACTCCTTCCCACCAAAGCCCACGACCCCTTCCCTTAGGCCCAAACTCCCCCGGAAAGGCCCAAACTCCCGGAATCGGCCTGGAAACGCAAATAAACCTCAAATTCCACATTCCATAATGTTTTTAACCTCAACATTCGCATTATATAAGGTACGACATTCCGTGGTGTCACACTTATTGAGTTACATTATGGTTTATTGCCTCGTTGGTGGTCATGATTAAATATTTATTCCTTTTTGGATTATGTGATGGTTAAATTATGTGTTGGACCTGAAATGTTGATGAAAACCCTGTTTGCTATGTTGTAGTTGTTTCCAATTACACTATTTTGTCATGATTATATTATTGATGCTTAAAACCATGGAAAAACATAGGATATGCTGCCGAAATTTTGTGTATACTATTAACGTAGTGTTGTAATGTAATGTTAAACTAGTAAGGTGCCCGTGCGTTACAACGGTATCTATATTTTGAACGATTGTCCTGCTATTACAATAACATGAAACAAGAAAATATGTTGTGCAAATAATACCTTATACAGTAGGACACTATTGAAGCAGTATTTTTATATTTCTATGTAAATGAAGCGTTCTGACGCTTTGTTTCTTGTGCCTAGAGTGGTTAATTAATTAAAGAGGTGGGTAATTAAAGAATGGTCTTGTGTGCTGTCTCCCATCCACGCCTGGAGTGGTTAATTAAAGAGGTGGGTAATTAAAGAATGGCAGAACTGGTAATTTTGATGAAATGACGTGGGAAGAAACTCTCACTTTATATAGTAGAGATATGTGTTTTTGGTTGCTTCTAGTATTGTTTGGGTGACATTCGCGGCATGCTAGGTGCCGGGGTGTTCCAAACCCTCTCACAGAAGCTAACTTGACCACTACTTTAGCTCTAAAGACCAACAACTCCCTATTCTTCTAGACCTAAAAAGCCCCAAGCTTAGCAGACACTTTGTCTCCTTCTCTCCTTGGACTGCATTGGTTCCATTTCCGTCCATCTTGAACCTCCAGCACCTCTTGCCTAGTTCCAGCCTCCCTTCGCCTCACCATGACCTCCATATAAAGCCCTGCATCCATCATAGACAAGGAAAACACATCACATAGCATTGCTCAAGAATAATATGCAATTTTTCGTCAAAACTCATCAGAACACAACATCTGCGATAGACCTATTTTTTAGTCCGGTGTCACTCACGACGGACCAAATAATTGGTTCGACGTACATGGGGACTAAAGCCTGGAAATTGCAGTTCATGTCGGACTGAAAAGTTGGTTCGGCGTCACTCACGATGGACCAAACATTTGGTCCGACGTACACGTTGAACTCTCGGTTAATTGAAAAACACGGTCCGACTCAAAAACCTCAAATTCACATTCACGGTGAACCCAATAAAATCGGTCCGACGTACATGAGATCAAACCCTAGAAATCGTAGTTCACGCCAGACCGAATAATTGGTCTGGTGTCACTTACGACGGACCAAACATTTGGTCCGGCGCAAATAAAACAGGTCATTTCAAACTTTGGTCCGGCGCAAATGGGAAACTTACTGTTTCTTGGTTTCTTTGGTCCGGCGCAAATGAGAAATTTACTGTTTCTTGGTTTCTTTGGTCCGGCGCAAAACAAAGTGCTTTCAATTTAAAATCCATTTAAAATCCAAATCAAATCAAACTCAAACCTGAGCAACCCAAGCTCAAAACATGTCAAATACTCATCACAAACAAGGATGGATCTCCACATGGTCCTTCAAACTCCCCCCTGATGAGTATATTGACAAATCACACAAAAGACATAATTTGATTTTGAATTTAAAGAAAGAAAGCAATTTGATTGCCAAAAATCATACTTGGTCCATTTGAAAGAGAAAGCAAGTTTATGACCAAGTAGATGAAACAAAATTTAGAGCTCAACCAAGAAAAGAACAATTTTCCACAAAAGGCTCTAAAATTCTTTGAAAACCTTCCAAAGCTCCAAATTTCAATCAAATTTGCTCATGACCCGAATGCAAGAACAATTGGTCAACATGATCATGAGTAAGCATTTTTTTAAATACCCTATTGTAACACCCCAAAATTTTCTTTTCATGAATTTAAATAATATTTTACACTTTTGGGAATTTTTGGATTTTTTTGGAATTTATTTGGATTTAATTTGAATTTATTCCCTTTTGGGATAATTAAATAATTAGAAATTTTAAATAAATTTTTGTTGAAAATATTTTATTTGAGTCTAAAATGTCTCAAAGTATTTTCTAGAATTTTTCTGATTATTTTGCTATTTTTCTTGAATTATTTGAATTTCTAGAAATTAATTTAATTATTTCATCGCTGGAAAACCCGAGTGGGTTTCACTATTCCTCCGACCGAGTCAGACTCGAATCTGACTTGAGTCCAACCGAACTGCGTCTGAGACGGACCGGGCTGGACCCAAACCCTAACCCGCGTGACCATTGGATCGAGATCCAACGGCCAGCGTTGCGCCACGTCGCTCGCGCGGGGTCAGATCGGATCCGTTCGCGCCCGAGCGATGCCAGACATCGAACGCGTGCGCGTGGACGGCTGGGATTGTGCCACGTCACCCAGTCCGAGCTCTCGTCGGATTCCGTCACCGCAGCCGAGTCGATCTCGTTTTTCGCGAGATTCACGGACGCCGAGACTCCTGTTTAATGCTCCGACCCCGCCGCCACCTTCTCCATTTCTGTGTGCGTCGAATGACCTAGCTACTTGCGCCCAAGCCGCCGCCGCCAGCCCGCAATCGCTCACCGTAGTTGGATTTGCGCTCCGCCGCAGTTTCCGTCGTTTTCCGCCGATCCCCGTCGTCCTCCGCTGTGACTGATCCCAGATCTGAAGTCCCCGAGCCGAGACGCATCGAACGCGACCATCCACCTCGCCGGAACTGCCTCAAAGCGCCGTTGGCTACGTCGTCGTCCTCAGCTCCGGCGTCCTCTGCTCCGCCGTGCCATCACCGGAACCGCGAGCTCCCTCCGCCGTTGGATCTTCATCGCACGACCTAGATTTGTCCATGTCACCCGTGAGTAATTTCCACGTTACAGTTTCTAGATCTAATCTTAACCGTTGGATCTAGATCCAACGCTTTAGATTGAGCCACGTAGGCCCCAGACTGCACCGTGCTAGATCCAATCACAGCCGTTAGATCTAGATCATACGGTTAGATTCGTTCCGCGTTGTAGCATTAGATGCGACCTCAACCTTTCGATCGAGATCGAACGGCGTATAGCGTGCCACGTATCGCCACCCGGGTCATGCCATGTCACCCCAAGACGCGGTGAAAACCCGATCAGATCTCGACCGTCCGATCTAAATCGTACGGTCCAGATCAACCACGTTAACTCACAACGTGCGGGGTTAGATCTGATCTGGACCGTTGGATTTCAAAACAACGGCCCCAGATCGTGCCACGTGTCCAGTAGCTGAACCGACGCGGCCCACGCGGGCGCGCTCGGTCGTCGCTGACGTCAGCGGTGACGTCAGCAAGGGCCTGCGTGTCAGCGAATCAGCCAAACCGCAATATGACGTCATCCGTGACATCATGATGACGTCACGGTGGGGCCCGCGTGTCAGCCCGTTCGGTCGAGCGTGCTGACGTCATCCGAGTGGGTCCCACGTGTTAGTAACAAGTGTACCCGTGGACCGGGTCCACGGTGGACCGAAACCAAACCGTGGATCGAGTCCATGGACCGGATGACGCAATGCTGACGTCATAATTGGATTTTTCAATAGAAAAATAAATGAATTAATCCAGTTTATTCTTTTATTTGATTTTTTTCAAACTTCAAACGCTTATAACTTTTGCATTTTAACTCTGATTTGGGTGATTCCAATTTCTAAATTTTTATAAAATTGTGATCTACTTAGTGGTGAATTTTATTTAATTTTTGGACATGAATTTTCCTCTTTTTATATTTATTTACTTGATTTTTCAAACTTTAAACGATTATAACTTTTGCGTTTTAACTCCAATTTGGACGTTTCAAATTTCTAAAAATTTATAAAAATGTGGTCTTTATGTTTATGAATTTTGTTTGAATTTTTGGACAATCTTTGTCTACTGTTTAATTATTTATTGCTATTTGCACGTGTTACGATTAGACGTGGAAGTACCCAAAGGCTTCGAAGGTGAAGTTTTGACCCAGGAGCCAACTCAAGACCAAAGACAAGTATTTTTTTAAGGCAAGTTATGTTTTGATCATATTGTTCCCACTTTTGAAAATTATTTTGATTCAATTTACTGCATGCTAATTTAATTAGGAAATGCTTTAATTATTTCTGGGAATTAGTTAAATGCCAAATTTGCTATATGCCACCTTGACATAAATAATTGTGTGCCATGCCATGGACCCTTTGTCACCCTAGTTGTGGATTATTTAGTTGGACATTATTAAATTGCCAACATGGGTAACTAGACCGCTGTAATATAATGCTTAGCCCTGCCACGTAGTCATGACATGATTTGGATAATCAAATATTAATGTTGACTTAATGAGATATGGAACATGATTTGGAAAGTGTCATGTGTTATTAATGATGACGTTGATGGCACGTGGTGCATGGTAATCAACTGGGGTTTGATAAAATGCTTTAGACTGGGGTAAGTGGCAAGTTTGATCAGGTGGGCCAGGAATGGTATCGGGAAAGTTGTTTTGGTTCTTCGGGTAGTCTTGCCCTAGTCAATTAAGGACTTAACCTTGCAAGCCTTTGAACTGAGTCATTCATACAACCACAAGTCTGGAGTGGGACAGACCTAGCTAATTAATTTGTTGATTCTAAGCTTTAGTACTATTGTGGTGGTGTGAGGCCCGGGTAGTGGTAACCAGTCCTCACACGGGTTGGCTCACGTGGCGCAAGAGGGGGGCCCTGGATGTGGTAACCAGTCCCACCAATGTTGAAACCTCAGCGAGTAGTACTGGGTTTAGATAGGCATTGGAAAGGCTTTATTATGGACACTAGCCTTTGTGGTGTTTGACTATATCTTATGTGTAAAGTGTATAACCTCTGCAGAGTGTAAAATCTATTCGAATAGTCGTGTTCGCGGCATTGGACATTGCTCGGGAATTACAGTCAAGGGTTAGACTTTCATGAAAATAACTTGGTTTGGAAAGTACTTGGGTCTGGAATGGTGAATTGGACTTAGGATGGGAAAATGCTTTACTTGTGAAAGCATTGTGAGAGTACTCTTCTTATTATTGTTTTTACTGCTTTGCAATCTATTACTGTATTTACATTTGCTGCTTTACTGCAATTAAACCTGTTAGCCATCCTTCGTAACAAGCCATGCATGTAGAGTATTAGCCTTGCATTCTGTGCATGACTTGCTGAGTACCAAGTACTCACCCCTTGCAACAATACAACAACAGTTGAGGAAGAGGCTACGCCAGCTTTGGAGGAGAAGCTATAGGAGGAGCCGTCTACTTAGGGGGAAGTCCAGTCAGTTGCCTGTGGCATATTGGTTGGCGCCACACGTTTCTTTATTTTTCCGCTGCAGTTATTTCTTTGAATAAGTTTTCGCCCTACGAGGTGTACTTTTGTAACTTGACCATAAGGTTGAGCAACCAGTTATATTTCCCTATTAATAAAGCACTTTATTATTTCATTGAGTATGATTGTGATATATGCCGATGTTGAGACTGTGTGCACTAGCGTGATCCTGGACTAGTACTGAATACACAGAGGGTCCGGATTTGCAAATTCGGGTCCCATCACCTATGGTGCTTTTTCTACGTTTTCTGCCCCTTTTGGAAATATAAGCATCAAGAGAGCAAATATGGATGAAATGCAACCTAGAAGAGCTTTGAGAATTATGCAAGTGACCATTTAGACAGTATGACACCAAGCTACTGAAGTTCAGAATATGTCATTCTAAGTCATATCCAAAGGCATATTTCAATTTTTTGTTAACTAGCTCAAAAGAAGTTATATTACTTTTTGCATGATTTCAACAATAGCAACACTTGGCGCAATTTCTAGACTAGAAACAAAGCCAATCCAAAGGATCATATGGATATACTAGAGTTCAACCTAGTCAACACTTTGGGAAGCTACAAGATCATTAGAGAATCCTCATGCTCAGACATCTCTTTTAAATGCAAATTTTTGATTAAAGCTTATGAGGCGGTATAGAGAGTTAGGCCTAGTAAAGCACATCCTCGACTAGGCTCCATCGACGAAGGCTTCCTAAGCTTCACTCTCCTCCGCAAACCTCTAGTTCATTTTGCATTTTTCAGTGTATTGACTCAAGCCATTAGCAACCATCTCAAGCAAGAAGATTAAAAGAGTGGTTTTGGTCATACACTCTTCATTCCAAGTTCATCCCAAGTGCAATGGGAAGCAGTCTCGTGAATGAAGTGTGTTGAGTTCAATTTTTGCATAAATGAGTCAATTTGTATCTTTCGCACTTAGATTTATGAGCATCATTAAGGATTCTAGAATGAAACAATGTAGCTAGCCCAAGTTGCTCTAGGGACTTTAGTAGAAACCCATTATTTTACTTAATCATGGCATAAGCATCTAGTAAAGAAATCTAGCAAGTAAAAGCTAAGTTTCATCCAGTTTTTCAGGAAAGTTCAACTTTAAATATCGGCTAGCTTTACATGATATACCAAATTGGATATGAACTAGACTAGCAATTATCCTCAGAAATGTAGCTAGGTGCAACCTATCACAATTTTAACATTTACATAATAGACAAAGCTCGGAAATGAAAAACAAGTCTATATGCACTGCAAGAAAGACAGTTTCACGAACCCCCCCTCAACAAATGAGTCGATTAAGCACAAAATCTGATTCAAGTTGAGTTATTAGCAATTTTAGATTCCAAAAAGACGAATTGAACTCAATTGAAACCAGAAAGACAGAAATGAAGAGAATGAATCAAGAAACTGACAAAAAGGTAATCTATGAACATGGATAAGATGAAGAGAAACACTAACACTCAGACTCGCTCTCACCTTCCTCATATGACTTAAATAAGAAAACTACACCTCCAACTCCAATCCAGGAGCAAACACAGACCCTGTCTACCCAAGGGGCCCAACACCTACTAGACCTAAAAGACTGTGAGTGAGCTCAACCGAGAAGAAGAGAAGAATAGCACCCTAAAGCATAAGGTGAGAGGTCCATGCCGAGACATGCCAGAAGTCTAGGTGAAGTGGACTCAACAAGGTGAAAACTATCCCATAGATACCCAGAAGAAGAAGGCAATGCTGAATATACATATAAACTGTCGATGATTGGGAAGTAGGCCCCCGCCGAGCTTACTTAGTTGATTGGGGAACCAACTCTGTCCGCTTCTCGCATGAAGGGTTGCTTCCGAAGGATGCCCGGTTCCATCGAATTAAGCACACTCATAGAACGACACAAGGATTTATTCTGGTTCGGGCCTCTCACGAGGGAGATAATAACCCTACTCCAGTGTCGCGTATATTATGTATGTATTGTCTGTGTGTCTCCCTCTCCTCAATGTTTGGGAGATATTTATAATTTACAAGGGTATCGTGTCCGTTACGGCCCACGTCACGAATGTCTGACCGTGTCCGACATGGTCATAACCGAATCCTATATTCATGCCACGTCCTTATCGTGGGCGCAACGGCCTTTCGAGGTGGCACGATTATCGCAGTTCTGTTTGTAACCGTTGGTCACAACCATCCGATCATGCAGCCCGAGCATGAGCAAGGGCCGAGCTAATCTAACCCTAACCCGAGCAAGCATGCTTGGGTTACGGGCTCGGGAATCAACCGGGCAAGGAGCTCGTACCGAACGGGCAGACCGGGCAATGATGCTTGATCTTTCTTGGGCCATCCTTGGGAACAACCTCCGAGGGTACCAAGGTCGGACCGAGCCCAGCCGTCGTGGCATTATGGTAATTACGAGAATTATCCAATCATCGACAGCTAGCCCCCGAGGCTCAAGTAGGGAAGCGCTTGAAGGGGACTTCCCTTTGAGCCTACTGACTCGAATGGAGGGATTGGAAACCTTGCAGCGAAACTTTGCTGCAGCATCCGAGCTTGATCCCTCCGAGGACGAGCAAGTGACTCGGCCCCATGACCATGGCATGCTCGAGCAAAAGAACATGAGCAGTTGTCATGGTTCCTTCTTGGAGAAGCCTGGTTGTGATAGTACGAGCCATTTTCTTGGGAACCGACCCACAACGGGACAGTTTTGGGTTTCGCGTCCACGTGTCGGCCCTGGAATGGTGAACTCCCCAACTGCTCCTGCGCCCTTAGGGCTTCCTCGATTACAACGGCGGGAAGTCTTTTCGTTTCCCCCCAAGATCGGGTATACTTGCCAACGTCCGGTTCAAGGACGCTTCCAGGTGGTTCTTGGCCGCTTCATAGCGCTGGAGGCGGGCATCTCCCGAGGGTTCGTCTTCGGGAACCCCGTCTCCTCCCACCATATTGACGTTACGGGATTGCGAGGATTGCGAGGGCGACATCACAGTGTCCCCTCGTGACACGGTCTCTTGATCAGGCCCGAGATGATCTGGAATATCTAAACCTTCATAGAGCCCGTCATATTCGTCATCCGAGAGGGCGTCGCACTGAGAGCGAAGGAACTGTTCTCGTGCGGCGGCCACCAGGGAAAGGCTCCCAGGCTCGGTATGACCTTCAGGGTCAGTGACACCAACGACATCACCACTGGCGTAATACAGATCTTCATCCCCAATGTCACTGAAAGTGCAGAGCTCCTGGTGGTCTTGGGAGTTCGGCATCTTCAGGGATCCTTCACGAAAGGAACTGTCGGTCCCCACGAATGGCGCCAGCTGTCGACGATTGGGAAGTAGGCCCTCTCCGAGCTTACTTAGTTGATTGGGGGACCAACTCTGTCCCCTTATCGCGTGGAGGGTTGCTTCCGAAGGATGGCCGGTTCCACCGAATTAAGTACACTCAGAGAACGGCATAGGGATTTATCCTGGTTCGGGCCTCTCACAAGGGAGATAATAACCCTACTCCAGTGTCACGTATATTATGTATGTATTATCTGTGTGTCTCCCTCTCCCCAATGTCTGGGAGGTATTTATAATTTATAAGGGTATCGTGTCCGTTACGGCCCACGCCGCGAACGTCTGACCGTGTCCGACGTGGTTGTAACCGAATCCTATATTCATGCCACGTCTTTGTCGTGGGTGCAACGGACTTTTGAGGTGGCACGATTATCGCAGTTCTGTTTGTAACCGTTGGTCACAACCATCCGACCATGTAGCCCGAGCACGAGCGAGGGCCGAGCTAATCCGACCCTAACCTGAGCAAGCATGCTCGGGTTACGGGCTCAGGAATCAACAGGACAAGGAGCTCGTACCGAGCGGGCAGACCGAGCAATGATGCTTGATCTTTCTTGGGCCGTCCTCGGGAACGACCTCCGAGGGTACCAAGGTCGGACCAAGCCTGGCCGTCGTGGCATTATGGTAATTACGAGAATTATCCAATCCCCGACATAAACATATAATACACACCAGCTCCCCCTCTATATATGCCATATAGGCTCATAATCCCAAGCTCTCCTCTCAGGGCAACAAATCTGGAGCTATCCAAAGGCTTGGTGAAAATGTCAGCCAACTGGTGGTCACTCTCTACAAACTGAAGCACTATATCACCCTTCTCCACATGGTCTCTAAGGAAGTGATATCTGATATCAATGTGCTTGGTCCTCGAATGATGCACTGGGTTCTTAGCAATGTAAATGGCAGAGGTGTTATCACAGAAAAGTGGAACACACTCTGAAGATAACCCATAGCCCCGCAGGGTCGATCTCATCCAGAGTACCTGGCTACAGTAGCTGGCTGTAGCAACATAATCGGCCTCTGCGGTGGACTGAGCAACTCCGGACTGCTTCCTAGAGGACCATGATACAAGAGACGTGCCAATGAATTGGCAAGTGCCCGATGTGCTCTTCCTATCTATCCTACAGCCAGCAAAGTCTACATCTGAAAAGGCTCTAAGGGATAGACAAGAGAAAGAAGAGTACCAGATACCACAGTCAGTGGTAGCTCGAAGGTACCTGAAGATGCGCTTCACCACCTGACGGTGAGAGATGCGGGGAGAAGCTTGAAACCGAGCACAAAGATATACAGAGAAATGTATGTCAGGTCTAGAGGCAGTGCGATACAAGAGGGAGCCGATCATGCTCCGAAACTCCTTCTGATCAACTGGCTCACCATCCTCGTCAGGCTCGAGGACAGCAGTGGTGGCCATAGGAGTCATGACTGGCTTCCTGTCAGACATGTCAAAGCGCTTCAGGAGGTCTCGAGTGTACTTGCCTTGATGCAAAAATGTACCCCCCCGAGTCTACTTAATCTAGAAGCCAAGGAAGTAGCTCAACTCGCCCATCATGCTCATCTCAAACTCAATACTCATCACATCTGACAACTGAGCAATGAGCGAATGCGAGGAACCACCAAAAATGATGTTGTCGACATAAATCTGGACTAGGAGAAAGTCCGAATCAGAATGTCTGACGAACAGAGTCTTGTCCACTTGACCCATACAAAAACCATGACTCAAGAGGTAGGACTTAAGTCTCTCATACCAAGCTCGGGGGGCTTGCTTAAGTCCATACAAAGCTTTGGAAAGCTTGAAGACATGGTTTGGGTACTTGGGGTTCTCAAATCCTGGAGGCTGTCTGACATACAACTCTTCCTCAATGAACCCATTGAGAAATGCACTCTTGACATCCATTTGATAAAGCTTGAAGCCTTTGGACGCCGCGAATGCGAGCAGGATCCTGATGGTCTCTAGTCTGGCTACAGGGGCAAAAGTCTCCTCGAAGTCGAGGCCCTTGACTTGAGTAAAACCTTGAGCGATTAGTCTGGCTTTGTTTCGAACTACAACCCCATCCTCACTCTGCTTGTTTTTGAACACCCACTTGGTCCCAATGATGTTGTGATCAGAAGGGGGCTCTACAAGCTTCCAAACTTTGTTCCTTTCGAAGTTTTCAAGTTCCTCATGCATAGCATTAATCCATGACTCATCGGATAATGCATGAGAAACATCCTTTGGCTCAAAAGAGGCAACAAAGGCAGAGTGAAGGCAGAAAGAGGACAGACCTGATTTCGAGTGTGTGACACACTCGAACAAATCACCGATCATCTGATCAGGTGGATGACGCCTTTGTATATGGTGGGGAGGTCCAAAAGCAGAAGTGGCCTCTACTCCTCACGTGGGAGAAGTAGGAACAGAGCCACTGGCTGCAGAAGAGTCTGAGGGTATGGGCTGATCTCCCTAGGGTGCATAAATGGAAGTGGGAGGCACCTCGGGAGCAGGAATGATGACTGGATCAGGCAAGGCGCCTTCATCTCCGCCATCAACTTCCTCAGAGAAAATAGACTGGGAAAGAGGAGAAGAGTCTGAAATGTCTGGTCTAGCACCAGGGCTAGCCTCATCAAAGGTCACCTCACAGGTCTCTATGATCCTACCCAAGTCTATAGCGCAAATCCTATAGCTACGGGCAGAAGTCGAGTAACCCAGAAAGATCCCGTCAGCAGAGCGTGACTCGAACTTATCTAGGTTCCCAGACTTCAAGAAGAAGCACTTGCAACCAAAAACATGAAAAATGAGATACACTAGGTTTTCTCCCATATCTCAACTCATAAGAAGTGCGGTGAAAGTGTGCCCTAAGAAAAACTCTGTTGGCAACATGGCATGTCGTAGCTACAGCCTCAGCCCAAAATTTTCTAGGAGTATTGTACTCATCTAGCATCGTCCTGGCCATCTCAACCAGGGTCCTGTTATTCCTCTCCACTAAACCATTTTGCTGAGGGACATATGGAGAAGAGTACTGATGCTCTATGCTTGACTCCTCACAGAAGCTACTAAAATAGGAGTTCTTGAACTCTGTGCCATTGTCACTACGGATCGCTCGTAAGGCACCTGGGAGCTCAAGAGACAACCTACGAACCAAACCCCTAAAATGAGAAAATGACTTATCCTTCGAGGCCATGAAGAAGACCCAAGAATACCTCGAAAAGTCATCGACAATGACAAGAATGTATCACTTTCCTCCCGCTGACTGCACTCTAGCTGGACCAACAGTGTCCATATGCAAAAGCTGTCCTGGTGCATCAGTCATCACTCAGGTGACTGGGGATGAGAAGCAGCAACCATCTTGCCATATTGGCAAGGAGGGCATACTACATCTTTGACCATCTTGAGTTTGGGCAAACCACGAATGAGATCATGGCCGCTAACTCGGGTCAAATGATCAAAGCCAATGTGACCAAGCCTCCTATACAAAAAGGAGAGATCGTGGGACTCTGAAGCAATAAGACAATGGAGAGAGTCTCTAGAAGAAGAAGAAGAAAAATCAGCACGAAAGACTCTTCCAAAACGAGAAATCCCGCAAATCAACTCCCCATGAGAATCGAGGATTCTATACCCACTAAACTTGAAGCTTACCTCGATATGGTCATCAATAAGATGAGTAACAGAAAACAAATTGAAATGCAGCTTACTCACTAAGGCAACGTCCTTAAGGACAAACTGATCATTAATGCGGACGATACCTTTACCGATGACTCTACCTGAAGCAGCATCCCCAAAAGTGATCACCTCATCACCGGGAGCTCGGACTAGGGAAGAAAACCAATGGGAGTCTCCGGTCATATGACGTGAACAGCCGGAGTCTACAATCCAAACCTCCCCTTTCCTTGTCCCTCGATCCTGAATCAATGAGAGAGAAAGGCAGATGTCTCAGTACCAGGACAGATCAAGGCTGATCTAGGAACCCAATACTGAGTCACCTGAGCAGAAGTAGAAGAAGTCAAAGGAGCAGTAGAATGCAATCTAGCGCCTCTCCTAGACTCAACTCTTACGAACTCAAAGACAGCTCGAGTAGAACGTCTGGAAGAAGGTGCCGGGTTGGTCTGCCGGCATGCAAAGGCCAGACCATCCACAACACGCTGCTCAGACCTCCTGCCTGAGGAAGCAAGCTCACGCCGCTGATATCCACCTCGATGGAAAAAATGAGGAATATCATAAGGACGGCGGAAAGACTGACTCGGAATAGCTCTGGGGCGAAAACCAAAAGAAGAAGCCTGAAAACCAAGCCCCATACGCTGTCTAAAAATAAGCAACTATGAAACCTTCCTAGAAGTTGTGTGTACCTTAGAAGCTCTCAGAGTCTGGGGATAACCCTGAATACACCTTAAGGGCACTAACACGCTCACGGCGAGTGATCTTGGCGTGTCTAAAACAGAAGTCAACCAGGTATCCATCATTTTGACAGAAGGTGCATGTATACTTCGCCTTGGAGGCCGAAGTCGTAGGAGCAGCATCCTTCTCGTCAGAGATCCCGTGGACCAGACCTGCTAACCTGAACACAGTGGTGCTCATCTGAGGAGCAACCACAATCTATCCACTCTTGGAGGCACGCACAACAGTAGGCGGATGCGCCCGTGCATGCTCCAAGGAATCAAATCCTAGACCTTGATTGAATCGACTAATTGTGGATTGGTCCAAGATGAGATTGAGCTTCTTCTTGCCTCCAACAAATTTCTCGAGGATGCTCATAAGGTACTGGCACTCTCGAAAAAGTGAGGCAAAAGAAGAACATGGGAAGGAGTAGAAGAAGAAAAGCTAGATGGAGAAGAGCGAATAGCACGAGCAAATCTCTCCCTGTAAACAGCGTCCTCAATCTTGAGGGACTCGCAAGACACACAGGGAGCATCCCTAATTCTACCAACCTAGGCCTCTAGCTTCTTCCTAAGCTCTTCGTGGACTTTGACCACGTCCTCCTTAACCCCAACACACAGCAAGCAACCAGTAGGTGACTTAACTAGTAAGTCCTTAGCAAATTTAGCACATTTGAGAGTCAAAGCATCATTGTCAAGTTTTAGTTGCTTACAGCCCTCACATGAGCTGACTAGGTCCTTAGAAGCATGCGATTCAAGTTCATCATTTCTAGCAGAAAGCTTCCTAAGATATGAGCTTATGTCATAAATTTCAGCAAGCAACTTAGGGCAATTATCACAAGATTCAGTCATGTGAGCATGAAGAAAACTAGCATCAGCAGGAATAGGATCAACAGAACATGTGCTAGCATCCTTCAACCTAAGAGCCTCAAATTCAAAAACCACACTATCATGTAGGGTCCTTAGGTTCTCCAACTCCACAAGCAAAGTATCGCAAAGAGTACAACTATCAGAGTCTTGGGAGGAACAAGATCTAAGTGAAGCTAACTCCCGAGATAAGGTACCTACTTCCTTCTCTAGATCCAAACACCTAGCTCTAGACTTGTGTGAAATCATGTGCTGAAAAATTGGCTTAATATTGGATTTGCAGGATGTGTTTTGTGCATGTGCATGTGTTTCTCTTCATACGCCGGACCAAATTCTAGAAAATAGTAAGTTTTGCATTAGCGCCGGACCAAAGTTTCAGAAAATAGTAAGTTCTCATTTTACACCGGATCGCTTGCGCCGGACCAAACTTTTAGTCTGGCGTGAACGGTATTTTGGATGTTGTACTCACATCAGCGCCGGACCAACTTCTCTTTGGCGCCGGACCAAACTAGACCATGTTCTTGCTTCAAGCGCCGGACCAAATTCACATTTGCGCCAGACCAATTCCTTGGTCCGTGGTGAACAGCATCTGCGCCGGACCATGTTTTCGCATCTACGATGGACCAAATCGTGAACGGCGATTTTAAGGTCTTTCTTCATATGTACGCCGGACTGATTTTTGTTTAGTCCGTCGTGAACATGTTTTGTGCCGGACCAAGTTTTACAAAAACAGTAAGCTTCTATGTTACGCCGGACCATGCACGCCGGATCAAATTCTTGGTCTGTCATGAATGCATTTTTAGCGTTGTTTTTGCATGTACGCCGGACCAAAAATTTGGTCCATCGTAAACGTGTTGTTGAACATGTTTTGCTTTGAATTGAACCGAGACTTTCGCATGTACGCTGGACCAAATATTTGGTCCGTCGTGAGAAGTGCTGGACCGGTGTTTAGTCCGGCGTGAATGGATTTTTCTAGGGTTTTGAGACATGTGTGCGCCGGACCAATGTTTGGTCCGGCGTGAATGGTTTTTGCCTAGTTAGGGTTTTGAGCAAATTTGGAATTGAATTTTGATTTGAATTTGAAATTATGAAATTAGTGTGAATTTCATGATGCATGTTTTGAAGTGGACTTTATGCAATGCTCGTGTGAGTAGTTGCATGGATTAATGTGAGTCAAGTCGTGGACTTGTGCTCGGATTATTTTTGTGTTTGTTCATGTGCAGGTGTTGCTCGAGGGCGAACGTGGTCGATGACGGGACCGAAACTAGGTTCATGGAGGAACTGAGGTTCGAGACTAGATTCAGGGAGGAATTGAGGTTTTGGTGGTCAAGGATATCATGCGGGACGTTCGGGCTAAGAGAACGGTGCACACGAGGAATGGTTAATCACGTGAGTATGGCATGGTGACCGTACGCATGCAAGAGGTGTTCGTCACATGACTATGGCAGGGTTGCCATACGCGTGCAAGAGTTGTAATCGTTTAGGGTAGCTTGCTTGTATTGGGCCAGGTTGGGCCAAGTGGACATGCATACGTACTGTAATAAGTTTTGCTCCTTTAAATAGGGGGAGGTGTTGTAACACCCTAATTTTTGCTTTTCATAAATTTAAATGTTATTTTGCACTTTTGGGAATTTTTGGAATTTATTTGGATTTAATTTGAATTTATTCCCTTTTGAAATAATTAAAGAATTAAAAGTTATAAATAAAATTTTGTTGGAAATATTTTATTTGAGTCCAAAATGTCTTAAGGTATTTTCCAGAATTTTTCTGGATTTTTTCTGATTAATTTGCCATTTTTCTCGAATTAAATGAATTTCTAGAAATTATTTGGAATATTTAATCGCTGGAAAATCGATCGGGTTTGCACTGTTCATGCGACCGAGCCCGAGTCAGACCCGAGTCTGAGTCCAACCCGAGCCAGCCGCGCACGCGGTTTGGTCTAACCGCGTCGCGCCCGAGCCCTAGCCGCGTGACCGTTGGATCTTGATCCAACAGCCAGCGTTGAGCCACGTCACCCAATCCGAATTGGATTCGGATTCCGCTGCCGCCACCGAGTGGGCCTCAGTTTTCGCGGTTTTCACGGACGCCGAGGGCCCTATTTATTGCGCTGCCACCCCTGCTATGAAGCCCTCTTCCGTGCACACCCGTAGCCCTAACCCACCATGCTCAAGCCGCCGCCGTTCGCCCGCTAGAGCTCGCCGTAGTTGGAGTTGCGTTCCGCCGCTGTTTCTCGCCGATTCTGCTGTCGTCCGTCGTCCTCCGCCGTGTTGGTGCTCAGATCCGGAACCGTCGCGATGAGCCGCACCCGGGGGTACCATCCACTTCGCCGGAGCACGCCCGCAATGCCGTCGGGCTCGTCATCGTCTTCATCTCCGGCCACCGAGCTCCACCGTGGACATCGCCGTGACCTCGAAGCTTTTCAGCCGTTGGATCTTCATCGCACAGCCAGGATTTGTCCACGTCACCGCGGGTAAGCCTCACATGTTAATCGTTAGATCTAATCTCAGCCGTTAGATCTAGATCCAACGCCCTAGATTGTGCCACGTAGCCATAACTGTACCGTGCCTAGATTGGTTCTCAGCCGTTAGATCTAGATCGGACGGTTAGCGTTAACCGCGTTGCTTCGCAACGTGCGGTTTTGGATCCAATCTGGATCGTTGATTTTCAAACCAACGGCCTAGATCGTGCCACGTGCGCGGGAGCCGGACCGTCGCGGTCAGCCGCGGTCACCGCTAACGTCACGCGTGACGTCACGGTGGGGCCCGCGTGTCAGCAGCTGGCCCAACGGCTCCATGACGTCACCAGTGATGTCATGCTGATATCACGGTGGGTCCCGCATGTCAGTACCGTGTGGCCGAGGCGCGGTGATGTCAGTGCTGACGTCACCCGAGGGGTCCCACACGTCAGTGTCACGTGCGCCGTGGGCCGGGTCCACGGTGGACCAGACCCGAACCGTGGACCGGTTCCATGCACTGGCTGACGTCATGCTGATGCAATAATCCGATTTTCAATAGAAAAACAATTCTATAGAAAATCAAATTCCGTGCTGACGTCATGCTGACGTAATTAATCGATTTTTCAATACAAAAATAAATGGAATAATTCGGTTTAATGTTTTATTTGAATTTTGAAACTTCAAACCCTTATAACTTTTGCATTTTAACTCCGATTTGGGTGATTCAAATTTCTAAATTTTTATAAAGTTGAGATCTACTTAATGGTGAATTTTATTAAATTTTTGGACCAAATTTTTTCTCTGTAATATTATTTAATTGATTATTTAAACTTTAAACGCTTGTAACTTTTGCGTTTTAACTCCGATTTTGACGATTCAAATTCCTAAAAATTCATAAAATTATGATCTCTCTGTTTATAGACTTTATTTGAGAGTTTGGACACTTTTTGTCTACGGTTTATTTATTTATTGCTATTTGCACGCGTTACGAGTAGACGTTGAAGTACCCGAGGGCTTCGAAGGTGAAGTGTTGACCCAGGAGCCAGCTCAGGACCAAGATCAAGTACTTTTTGAAGGCAAGTTGTGCTTTAACCATGTTGATCCCATTTTTGAAATTATTTTGATTTAAAGTATTGCATGCTAGTTTATTTAGAAAATGATTTAATTAATTTTGGGAAATTAGTTACATGCCAGCTTTGCACTATGACACCTTGATTATTAATTATGTGCCATGACCCCTTGTCACCCTAGTTGTAGATTATTAGTTGGACATTATTGAATTGCCAACATTGGGTATTTAGACCGTTGTAGTATATTGCTTAGACCTGCTACGTGCACATGGCATGATTTTGGACAATCAAATGTTAATATTGACTTAATGATATATTGAACTTGTTTTTTAGAGAAGTATCATGTGTTGTGATTGTTTATGGCACGTGGTGCATGGTAATCAACTGGGTTTGATAAATAGATTTAGACTGGGGAAAGTGGCAAGAATGATATGGTGGGCCATGACTGGCACCGGGGATGTCGTTTTGGTTCTTCGGGTAGTCTTGCCCTGGTCACTCTAAGGACTTAACCTTGCAAGCCTTTGAACTGAGTCAAACTTGCAACCACATGTCTGTAATGGGACGGACCTAGTTGTTTAAGTGACTAATAACGTACCTGTGGGACCTCGGGGTGTCAACTACACCTTTTTGCGTAGTTGTATGGGGGAGCGTACCGGGGCTGCGGCCAGGTACCCATCTAACGGTTGATTGGCCTAGACTTCGCCTTTGCTAAGGGAAGGGTTAGTGTGCAATCACCGGGGAGGACCACTTGTGATGTTAGAAGTTTCCGAAAGACTTTGTTACGGACACTCGCCTTTGTGGTGTTTGGCTGTATCTTGTGGGTAAAGTGCATACCCTATGCAGAGTGTAAAATCTATTCAAATAGCCGAGTCCGCGGCATTGGACATTGCTCGGGAATTACAGTCAAGGGTTAGACTTTCATGAAAACAACTTGGACTTGAAAAGTTTGGTTGGGTTTAATGTTGATGTTGATGGAAATGTGGATTGGGAATGGGAAAGATGTTTATTTAACTCCTGGAAAAGTTATTGATAATATATTGCTTCTACTGCTTTCGAATCTACTTATGTTACTTGTTAAATACTGTTTATTGCCAATGAACCATGAGCTATTCCTTTGTATTAAGCCATGCGTGTAGTATATTAGCTTGCATTCTGTGCATGACTTGCTGAGTACCAAGTACTCACCCTTGCCACAATACAACATCAGTTGAAGAAGAGTCTACACCAGTTTTGGAGGAGGAGCTCCAATACGAACCGTCTATCTAGGGAGCAAGCCCAGTCAGTTGCCTGTGGTATACTGGATGGCGCCACGAAGTCTATTTTATTCCGCTGCAGTTATTTCTCTTTTAATAAGTCTTCGCCCTGCGAGGCGTATCTTTGTAACTTGACCTTAAGGTCGAGCAACCAGTTTGGTTACTATAATTAAAATACTTACTATTTCGTTGAGTATGATTGTGATATTTACCGATGTTGAGACTGTGTGCACTAGCGTGATCCTGGACTAGTGCTGAATACACAGAGGGTCTGGATTTGCAAATTCGGGTCCCGACAGGTGTCCCCTGTTTTGTGAAGATTGCTTGCGCCAAGGGATAGAGCTGGTGCTTTTAGGGTTTGTACTCTTGTGTTTGGAGTGCTTTAGACAAAAAGAAATAAAGATCAATTCTTCCAGATCCTTGCGTGCTACAGTAACCGCGTTGCTACAGTGTTTTTTGTTTTTGGTTCTTGTTAGCATGCTTGTTCTGGTTCTAGATTGGTTTTTGTTCCTTGAGTTTGATCTTGATTTGATCCATCAAAAACCTTTCTAGGGTATTGATTTAGGGTTCCTTAAAGTTTAGTTGATTAATATTTTGTCGTTCTTGCTTAATCTAGAAGTTTTGGTTAGATTAATTCTCGTCATCTTTTGTCAAAGCAAGTTTGCAAGGTTCATAACTTTTGCTCCGTAAGTCCAATCAAGTTGATTCTTTTTGGGTTTGATTCGTATTGGAATCTAGTTTCTTGTGTCCAAATTTTAGATCGATCCGAAGGTTGGATCTCCAGGAATCTGCGATTTACAAAATGCATCTAATTTGTTTTTGTCGGATACGAAATGACTTTTTGGTTCAGATTTGGGGTAAACTTTTATTAGATCAAAGATTTGGTTTTAGCTTCCGCACAATCATTCACCCCCCTCTGATTGTTATATTCATGTATTTCGATCCTACAAGTGGTATTAGAGCAAGGTTTTTTTAATCTATCTTAACCGGTGATTAGATTAATGGATCGTTATTCGACAAAATCGTGTGTGTTTGATGGTGTTGATTTTCAGTTTTGGAAGGCCAAGATGGAGGCGTTCATCCAAGCTCAGGGCTTCACAATTTGGGAGAAGGTCTACAAGCCATACGAAGTCCCTGAGAACGACAACGTCAACGACATCAATCGCGCACATGTTGAAGCAAACAGCAAGGCGCGCAACTTGATCATCCAAGGATTGGGAAGAAGTGACTTCGACTGTGTGATTCATCTCAAGTCTGCATATGAGGTATGGAAATCTCCTTGTGATTATCATGAGGGTTCTAATACTGTGAAAGAGGTTCGCCAAGACATTTACAAAAAGGAATACATGCGATTTGAGATGAAACCTGGTGAGTCTGTAGATGACTTCTTTGCACGCTTCAATAAAATTCTTAGCAATCTAGGTGTTATTGGAGTTAGCTTTGATGATGCTGCTAATGCTAGATAATTGCTTAGTGCTTTGGACATGTCTGTGTGGGAGATGAAAGTAACATCTATACAAGAATCTACTACCATGAGCACACTCACATTAGATGTTTGTATTCTAAGTTGAAAACTCATGAGTTGGATGTTCTTGCCAGGAAGGGTAATTCTAAGTCAATTGCTTTGATCTCTAACCCTAACATGTCTAATGCAAATTCCTCTTCTAGCTTTGCCTTGTCCTCTTTAACAGATGAGCAAATTGAAGAATTTCCTGAGGAAGATTTGGCACTACTCTCTTCTCGCTTTAACGAAGCTTTGCAGAATGTGAGAATGAGGAAGAGAGGTGGTCCTTCAAGATGCTATGAGTGTGGTGATCTCAACCACATGAGATCAACTTGTCCAAAGCTTGTAGGAAAAGCATCAAAGGAGAAGAAGAACAACGACATAAGAAAAGAGAAGAAAAGGTTCTCCTCAAGTGATAAAAAGAAGAAAAGCTTCATCAACCACAAGGTGGTCCACCGAGTTCTTTCCTCTCTTGAACAAGTCAATTTGAGCGATGTGCACTCAGAGAGCAGCGAGGATGATGCAACTCCAAGCAAGCATGATTTGATGGGGTTGTGTCTCATGGCAAGCAGCAAGGATAGCTTCACCGAGGATGACCATGACATCGACTTCAATGAGGTAGATCCTTCTTATGATGAATTGGCTATTGCTATTGCTAGACTTGGTAAATTGCTTGACAAACGTGACAAGAAAATTAAGAAACATGATCTTATTGTTGAATCATTGAATGCTAAAATTGCTAGACATAAGACCTTGATTCCTGATTATGATACTTGCAAATTATGTGACTTAATTTACAATGAGCTCACCTTGCTTAGGAAAGAACACACCCTTCTGTTGAATCTAAATGAGAAAAATGAGAAACATGTTAAAAATGCCAGCTGTTCCACTGATGATTTGCATGGTTCAACTTCTTATTCTATATGCTCAACTCTTGAATTAAATGTAACACAGCGGCATCTAGTATGCCTGGATGTCACCAAACATAGACTAAACAACATCAAAATACCACAAATAATGGTAAATTACAGCAAAGGAGCGAATGCC
Organism: Rhipidocladum racemiflorum; assembly: GCA_036346355.1. Lineage (NCBI taxonomy): Eukaryota > Viridiplantae > Streptophyta > Magnoliopsida > Poales > Poaceae > Rhipidocladum > Rhipidocladum racemiflorum. Next base: position 1,432,226 of record CM070569.1, on the reverse strand, counting down.
TAAACTGAAAATTTCGGTAGCATCTCCTTTGTTTTTCCATGGTACGGAGCATCAACAATAATATCACAAGATATATCATATTGGGAAGCATCTAAACAGCGATAACAGGTGATGTAGCAGCAATTTAAATCTAACATATCGAATTTAGCCACACCATGAACTAAAACGAAGTAATGGATGTAAACAAGCACACAAATAAGGCATACTCCAAGTTCTCAACGCATTAACTTATAATCACAACTACGAATGGTAAAATTGTATATGTCTTAATGAATGAAACTTTGTGAAGATGTGCCACTAAGCCCCTTTCCCGCATGTCGATTTCATGGTACCTAAAAACAACATAAAACACAAGTGTGAGTTCATCACTCAGCAAGTATATTGCAATGATACAAAACAATAACAACTCACATACATACTTAATGCCATTCACATAACCTGAGAATCAATCTCATGAACTTCACTTATGCTCTCATATAACATCATCATAAACATCTCAAATAAACATCTTCATATGCACCTCATAGAACATCATTATCATATCATAAACCACATCATTCATGCAATGCAATGCACATATCTCTCTGAAGCACATACCGGTATTGCCGAGTGCACACCTGTCGGCGTACACCCCCTTTCCCCTTCCATCCCATAGATGGAGGGTGCCTACTCTTACTGACTCGCTCCCATGCACAACTGTGGATGGGACTACGAGGTAGGTCTTTCATGTTCACTACGTGTGAACACAGAGGCCCGCATCAGCATGGGACGCCTCTTCCATTATGAATGCACATATGACATAAACATGTAGATATTGGCATAAACATTTAATACAATGCATTCATGATCAATATGAAATCATGTTCATCATGTCATAGGCAAACATCAATCATGGCAAGTTAGTATATCATGTAATCACATTGAACCTAAGCAAGTCTAGCAATTCATACAACATCCAACCCATTCCAATACACTTGCCTTTAACCGCGGCGACGGATTGGCGAGAGGTTGAGGGCACTCCCGGGGTCACACCACCTGCACATAGGTACCATACACTCAAAACGTGCCCCCAAAACAGTACGCAAAAGCTCGTCTACCTCGACTTCACAAATTACTCCCAAAACCGAAAAACAGAGAATCTGTCCCCCCGGGACAGCAGGCTTCAAACTAGCATAACTTGAGTTCTAGGTCCCCAAATCAAGTAAACAAGTACATCATCGCAAATCTTAGGAAATTTCCTAACTTTCTCTAAGTATTGGGAAAAGCTGATTCGGCCTCTAAAATTGTTTAATCTACAAAACATTACGTTCTGTCCCAACTACGTCACAGATTTGAACACGTTCGGTAAAACGATCATAACTTCCAAACGGTTGGGCGGAATTGGACGTTCTTGGTGTCAAATTAAAGGTATTGAAGTTATATACAACTTCTTGAATAGGCGGATGACCAAATTCCTAATTTAAAATCGCGAAAACTCAAACCCTAAGTCGTGTGCACAATCTGCCCGAACCAGAGAATTAAGAAACCTCTAGTTTTCATCCAAACTACCCAATCGCAGCACCACCCCTTGATCTAAAAGCATCAAATCAAACTCTAGAACAGCACCTAGGCCATCCCAAGGTGACCACAATTCGTTACCTCTTCAAGAAGATCCGAAAGACGATGAAGCCTTCCTTCCCGCCGGCCGCTCCTTACTCCCGATCCTCAACGATTCGCCGGAGATTCCCAAATCCGGCGATCCTCCGAGCGGGACAGCGAAGAGCACCATGTGAGAGGACGTCGTGGGGCTGCTAGGGGAGAGGAGGGTGGCTTGGGAAGGGAGGGGAGGTGGTGGCGCAAGAGCTAGAGGGGAGGGGCGGCTAGGGGAGGCGCAAGGGGTGAGGGGGAGGGTGGCGGCTAGGGTTAGAGGGGGTGGGGGCTGAATCAAGGGGGCAGGGCAGCAGCCTTGCTGCCCCAAAAACCCCTCCACATGGGCCCGTACTTCCCCCACCTTCGGCCCAATTCATCCCCCTAAGGCCCAACTAGCTCCCGCTAGGCCCAAACTCCCGAAAACGGCCCGAAAACGCGATTAAACCTCATGCCGTAAGGGTTTTATCCCCAAATTCACATTTTATAATGTCACACCATTCCGTAGTGTCACATTCAAATTGAAAGATGCAAATACTAGGGTTTCTCAATTGACTGATAATCTGCTTACACATGAGGTTCTTTCATGTTCTACTTGTCGTAAACAGAAAGGGAAGGATGATATTCTTTACAACAATTGTTTAACTCTTGCTAAGAAAGTTGATTACTTGCAAAACTCTTTGGAACGTTTCACTAATGGCAAGAAAAAGTTGAACGTGATTTTGGATCAATCTAAGGTTAGCTCAAACAAGAAAGGTTTAGGTTTTGATTCTTATGCCACATATGAAACTAAACCTCGCACTGTTGTTCATGCTCCGTGCAATGACAAAATTGAGATTCTTAATGAGCCTAAAAAGATTGCTTTTAAATCTGCTGGTTTTCTTTCTTCTACTATGATGAATGCAAAATGTGCTTCTACTGTTAAAGCCAAACATCATGTTAAGTATGCTTGCACTCATTGTGGTAGAGATGGACATCTAGTAGATTTTTGCTTTAGGCTAGCCAAACAACAGAAAACATAAAGGAACAAGGCTAGGTCTAATTTCAAACAGGCACATTTCATTTTTCATTATGTGCCTAGGGTGAAGCAAACACCTTTTGTTACTAGAAACACGAGAAAGGGCAAATTTGATTTTGTGCATAATAATACTCGTGTTGTGCCTACTTTGTTGAGTCGTGTGTCTCAATACTGGATTCCCAAAAGTCTCATTTCTAACCCCAGTACTGAGACCTCGACATGCTTTGTTTCTATGTAGTCTTCTCGCGCGAGGAAGGAGAACATATGGCTAGTGGATTACGAATGCTCACGCCACATGTCCTGTGATAAGAATTGGTTCTCCTCCCTCACTCGTGCATCTCGTGCTGAAAGTGTTACTTTTGGATGTGACACTACAGAGTGTCGTAACCTTATTTAATGTGCATGATGACATCAAAGACATTATGAAAAGGTGAAATTAAGGTTAAAACCATACGCTTCGAGGTTTATTTGCGTTTCCGGGCCGTTTCCGGGGTTTTGGGCCTTTCCGGGGGAGTTTGGGCCTATTGTGGGCTTTGGTGGGATGGAGTGGGAGTCCATTTAGGACTAGGACTCTTGTTTGGGGCTGGCAAAAGGGGCTCCCCCTGCCCCTTGCGCCCCCATGCTGCCATATGTGCGCCCCCCACCTCTTCCCTTGCCCTAGCCGCCCCATCCCCCTTTGGCCGTGCGCCCCCACCTCCTTTGCCCCTTGGCTCCCCACCTCTCCACCACCTCTCCTCCACCCCTTGCTTCCCTAGGTTAGCCTCTCCACTCCTGCACCTCGGCGATCCATCCGTTGGAGCGAGGAGCGAGGAGCGAACCGGGAGGAGATCTCTTGGGTGTTCGTGCGTCGGGCAAAGGTATGTCCATGGGAAACCTTGGGGTTGATCTAGGTACTGTTCTAAGGATCATTATCATGTTTTTAGATCAATTGGTGGTGCTGGAATTGAGTAGATTGGATTAGATCTAGAAGTTGCCACGTTCTCTGTTTTGGGCAGCATGAGCAACCGACCTAGGGTTTGGTTTTTCGCCAATTTAGAGTCGGATTTTGGTTGTACGGCTGTTGAAGAAGTTGCAGATAACTTCAATACCTTTCAGTGGGTATAAATAACGTCCAATTCCGCCCAGTCGTTTGAAAGTTATGCTCGTTTTACCGAACGTGTTAAAATCTGTGACGTGATTGGAACAGATCACGGTATTTTGTAGATTAAACAACTTTAGAGTCCGAATCAGTCTTTCCATATACTTAGAGAAAGTTAGAAAATTTCCTAAGCTACGCGAGGATGTACTCGTTTAATTGATTCGGAGTCTTAGAACCCGAGTTTTGCCTTTTGGAAGGCTGCTGTCCCGAAGGGACAGAACCGCTGTTTTTGGGTTTTGCGAGTAGATGGCAATGTCGGGGTAGAAGGGGAGTTGCGTACAGTTTTGTGGGCATGATTGTGAGTGTGTGGTCCCTATGTGCAGGTGGTGTGACCCCGGGAGAGCCTTCTACGTCTCGCCAATCCGTCGCCCGTGGTTGAGGCAAGTGTATTGCAATGGGTAGCGGGATATGGTTCCTAGATTTTTTGAAATTGACTACATGATATGATCACATACTATGCTTTAATGATTGCTATGGATAAGATGAATATGCTTATTATGTTATGATGCCATTGCTATGGATAAGAAGAATATGCTTATTAAGTTATGATGCCATGTGTTATTGTACAAGTTCTTTATGATGTTGGCATATTTGCATACATGGCATGATGATACATGGCTCGGGCGGTGAGAAAGTCATAACTAGTCCGAGGAAGGTCGGTGAGAAAGTTATGACTATTCCGGAAAGCCAATGAGTAAGTCCTACATCATGATTCCATCCACCGCGGTGTGGGGAAGCGAGGAGTAGGCACCCTCCATCTTCGGGATGGAAGGGGGGAGAGGGTGCACACCGACGGGTGTGTACTCAACCATACCGGTATGAGTTTCCAAGGAGATATGAGCATCGCATCGCATTGCATACATGATGTTAATGATAATGTTGTATGATCATGAATGAGATGATATACATGTGGTAGTCATGTAATTGTTTATGTTTGTACCATTGTAATATACTTGCTGAGTGATGAACTCACGCTTGTGTTTATGTTGTTTATTTTAGGTACCATGACGCCAGCATGTGGGAAGGGACAATAGCTACACATCTTCACGCAGTCCAGCCACATTTTTCTAATGTTTAGTTAAGTTCATAATAAGTGCCATGAACTAGGAGTTTGGAATAATTTTTGTGTGCCTGTGATCCTTATTTGCTTAGCCATAGTTTATGGAGTGGTTGGCTTAGCATTATTGACTTTTGATGATACGTTATTCGGTTATATTGCTGCTTTAGATGCCTTATGATTTGCTATGAATTGCCTTGTTATTGCTATCGCTTCAATTCATGTTAACACAAAGGAGATGCTGCCGAAATTTCGGTTTTTAGCATATGCACCTTTGCTGTAATTTATGTTTAATTGTGGTGTTTAGATGTTGTTTAGTCTATGTTTGGTAGCATTCGGGCACACAAGATGCCGGGGTGTTACAGTTGGTATCAGAGCGGGCTGTAGGTCCTTGGAATGTGTGTTTTTAATGTCATACCTTAGGATACAACTAAAATATGATGTGGAATAACTTAAAAACATGGTTTAGGTCTTAACTAAAATTTTGTCATTGGGTAGCAACATTAAAACTTGCAAAAGTGGAATAAGTAATTTAAAATTTTGACACACTTGGTTGCACAGTAGGTTTGGGGTTTTGGTTCATCATTGCATCGCGCTTGATTATTTAACGAAGATTATGTCTATGATGATGTTTGATCTTTGTTCTTGATTATATGATGTTGTGTTTATGGTTATGTGATCGGATGGTTGTCTGTCTGAGCAACCATGCCGAGGGGTAGAGGCCGTGGTCGCCGTGGCCGTGGAGGCCAGGGGCGAGATTCCCAGGGAGTTGCTGAGTCCGTAGCTGAGGGTAGCGCTTCGCTCAATGCTCATGGGCTAGCGCAGGAGGAGCTCCCGGCGGCACAGTTAGGGGCTGAGGTACCCGCCGCCAATGCGGGTTTAGTTTAGGCTCTACAGAGGGAGATTTAGGAGCTGCACCAGCAGTTGCCGGCAGCCCCTGCTGTTGTGCCTCCCTGCAGCCGGCCCGATTGCTGCCCCGTATGTCTGGAGCCGAGGATGAGTCTCCGGGAGTGGATGTCCCTCCGTCTTGACACTTTTGACGGAGTGGGCACGCCGATCCAGTCCGCATATTGGCTGCGGTACATGGAGAGGCAGTTTGAGGTCCTAGAGTTGACCTCGGTCCAGAGGGCTCGCTTTGTGGCCTTTCAGTTGAAGGGCCAAGCTGATATCTGGTGGGAGGGGGTTCTGGCTGCTAGAGCCCCCAATCTTGGTCTGGTCATCTGGGAGGACTTTGTGGCTCGCTTCCGAGCCAAGTTCTACCCAGAGTCTTTCCTTGAGCGGATGGAGAATACTCTGACGACTCTTTCCCAGGGAAAGAGGTCGGTGGCAGAGTATGAGGTGGAGTTCAACAGCGTGGTGCGCCGTGCCGGTGTGGCGATCGGCAACGAGGGAGAAGGCGAGGAGGTTCCGTAGAGGCCTCAACCAGGAGTTCAGAGTGGTCATGGGGGCGACTGTCCCTCGCGACTTTTGCTCCGTGGTGGAGCAGGCGAAGGGCATGGAGCTTGAGTTGGAGCTCTCCCGGGATAGGCAAAACCCGGGTGGTTCAGGGGTTCCTGCGGCCCCAGGCGGGGGCCAAAAGAGGACCTTTGGTGGAGGAGGTGGGTCTTCTCAGCGACCCACCTTCAAGAAGTTCAAGGGGGGACAGGGCTCCTCCTCAGGGGCCAAGATGAGGCCGCCCCAGTCGTCTTCCTCGCGAGCGGCTATTCGTCCTGCGCCCGGGCAGGGCATGAAGTGTTTCAAGTGCGGTGGTGAGCACCGTGCTTCGGAGTGTGGTTGGATCGGGAGTTGCAACCACTGTGGCAAGCCCGGCCACATGGGACGAGTCTGCCGGATGAATCCCGGTAGCATCATCAAGGGATACGGTGCCTTCTCCTCCCACTCCAGTGGCATCTTTCAGAGGTTCGGTGCACATGATGGCGGCTCCTGCTCCTCAGCTGCCATTTGCGTGGTCACCGCCGGCAGCGTACTGGTGCCCGTAGCCGTTTGCTCCTCCTCAGTTGCCTCCTCCGCCCCCAGCTTTGTTGGGGCATCAGCCAGGTGTTGGGGCTCCTACTGTTCTGGCGCCACCAGGAGTGTACGCCTTGCCGACCGCCGAGTCAGCTGGGCATCCAGAGGTGGTTTCAGGTACCTTACTTGTGGATTCAGTTGATGCCTTTGTTCTCTTTGATTCCGGAGCATCCTATTCCTTTGTGTCGTCTGAGTTTGCTAGTAGAGCTAAGTTGGGAGTACAGCGGATCTCTGAGTCTGTGATAGTCAGTTCTCCTGGGGGTTTGATTGCTAGTTCTTTGGTTTGCCCCGGTTGCACCATTGCCTTTGATGATGAGGTTTTCTTTGCCAATCTTATGGTGATCCAGTTGGCTCCTTTTGATGTCATTTTGGGCATGGACTGGTTGCATCAGTACCGTGACAAGATCTGTTGCTTTTGTAAGACGGTTACCTTGCAGGCCCCGTCAGGGGTAGAGTTGACCTTTTAGGGAGGAATACCTTCCAGTTCCGTCTTTGCTTTGGCTAGTCTGTTTTCTGGTCGCCGTTTGAGGCAGTTTGGTTTCCTCATGTCCTTGTCTGAGAAGCCATCTTCTTCAGTTTCCATTGAGGAGATTCCTGTAGTGAGGGAGTTTGTCGATGTTTTCCCTGACGAGTTGCCTGATTTACCTCCTGTGAGGAATGTGGAGTTCCGTATCGATCTTGTTCTCGTAGTCCCATCCACGGTTGTGCATGGGAGCGAGTCAGTAAGAGTAGGCACCCTCCATCTACGGGATGGAAGGGGAAAGGGGGTGCACGCCGACGGGTGTGCACTCGGCAATACCGGTATGTGCTTCAAGGAGATATGAGCATTACATATATGATGATGTTTATGAGATGTATACCATGTGAATATGGAATGCTTATGATGATGTTTATGAGATGTATACCATGTGAATATGGAATGCTTATGATGTTGATTATGAGATGTAAAAGTGATGGTATTGAAAGCTGTTTTCTTATTCCATTTCAATATTCTTGCTGAGTGATGAACTCACGCTTGTGCTTTATGATGTTTTTAGGTACCATGAAACCGGCATGCGGGAAGGGGACTTAGCGGCACACCTTCACATAACTTCAATCACTTAGACAACAATCCTTTTACCATTCGTAGTTGTGATAATAAATTTATTGAGCTGAAACTTGAAATTTGGATTATGCTTTAAATGTGTGCTTGGTCATATTGTTTAATTCGTTTAGATCATGAAGTGGTTGAATTTATCAATCTGGGCTTAAACTGTGGCTATATCTCTTGTGATTGCTGTTTTAGATGTCATTCATTATGATATAACTTGTGTTATTCATGTTGCTGCTTCAAACCATGGAAAAACAAGGGAGATGCTGCCGAATTTTTTGGTTAAAGCATTTACGCCCTTGCTGTATTTTAATCTTAATTGTGATTTTTAGTTGCTATTTATTCTATGTTTGGTGACATCCAGGGAATACTAGATGCCGGGGTGTTACAGTTGGTATCAGAGCGGGCTTCAGGTCCGTGGAACATGTATTTATTGTCATACCATAGGTTCAACTAAAATATGGTGCGGGATAACCTAGAAACATGGCTTAGGTTATATTTAAAATTTTGCCATAGGATAGCAACATTAAAATTTGTGTAAGTGAAATAATTAATTAAAAATTTGACACACTTGGATGCACAATAGGAAAGGGAATGGGTATCGTTTGCTTTACGCTTAAATGTTGTATTTAAGCTTTGATGTTGAATGCTATATCTGGTAATATATGTTGCTATGTTCATGAAAGGAATGAATTGAGTTGTCATGTTATTTTGATTAAGTAGGGTTGTGGTGCCGAATGGTTTCGGTCACCTTTTTGTTCATAGTAAGGTTGTGGTTTGACGATGTGGCCGGTTAAAACCATCACCGAAGAACTATTAACCCCCTGTGGGGAAAGAGTGCTTACCTTTTCTGTCGTAGATCGGGTAGTTGACTGGAGACCAATAGAAGAGTTGGTGGTGGATTCCTTCGGATGTTCTTTACCGTTCTGACGGTTGGTTTTGGTTAGTTTTCTTGGTTTTAGTCGATTGAAATCAAAAGAAAAAGTGTTTGGTATTGGATTTTCGCTGATTGTTCCTTCGGCAGTTCTTGGTTTTGCCTTCTTTGGGTGGAGACAAAGAAGAGAGTTTAGCGTTGCGCCTTTATTGATTGCTTGTAAAGAAAATTATTGCTTTATTCTTGTCTTTGTCTTTCTCTGAGGTTGAAAGAAGTATTTGAAGTTTTATGCAAAACTTAAGTTGTATGGATATATGTTTTGTGACTTTTCAGATAAGGAATTACTTGTTCGTTTGGTTCCCTTTCTTGTGAAAAATCGTAATTCAACTTTTTTTTCCTTCGTGGAAGTCTTTAAGATTGAAATGTGTTTTGGAGAACTTTCGCATGACCAAGTTTGAGTCTTGTTTTATTGCAACTTTGAGAGTTAAGTTTCTTGTGTGTTTTGGTTGGGTTTCCTCGAAAGAAAAGAGATGCCGCAAACAACGTGAGTAATCTTTTGACTAGCATTATTTGTCAGTGATGAGAATTGTTGTCTGGCATGCTATTTAGTAGGAAATAATGTGGCTTATAGGATGATGCACTTCTAAGTTAATTTGTGAGTTGAATCAAATAAATGTAATTGTTATCTTTAGCTTAAAATTAAATAAACTTCTAGTGTCGTAAATTACTCTATAGCGAGAAGGATTAAGTGTGTTATGTACATGCTTAGAATCTGTTGCTTTAATTTAAAATGCCCATGACTATTGATAATGTTTAAAGCTTTAAACCTGGATGCATAGTTGGAACATTAAGATGATGTAAACTACAGTTAATGTAGTAGCAAATTGGTTGGTCATTTAAAGACATTTTTTAATATAAGGTCGGTAGAACAATTTAATCTTGATGGTGATTGACTCTAGCACATGATAGTCGACTAGAGTTATTATGTTTGCTGTTACGAAATTTTTGAAATAATTGGAGGTATGTATTGTCCTTGTGAAATGCTAGTATCGATGTCAACTGGGAAGACATAGGTTTTGTGGTTGCCTTAAGAGCTTTGTGATCGTTTAACTTATTCAACTTATTTTAAATAGTTGGAGTATGTTGTGTAGTGGCAATTTTGTTATAACCTATGCATAGGGTAGCTAAAAGTAATGTTGTTGTTTGATGATTATGCCCATTTATTGTTATTGATGACTTAGTAGTGGTGGTAATTGTTTAGATTACTTGCTGAAAACCATGGTTAAATGGAGGAAATTGTAACATGTTGTGATGGAGTGAACCTTGGATAATTAACATGATGTAAAATTTTATCCTTAATGAATGTATATCTTAGAATCATATTTACGAATTTTATCTTGTGGAGATAATATTTACTTATTGAAGTCATTGATTAATTGATTAAGTTTCGATTGTTGAGAAGTTGATGTATGCATGGTATAAAATTGATAGGTTGATCATGCTAAAGTATTTGTTCAAGTATTATGTTTTAAATTGAGAATATGATGTTATATGAAATGTGTGTCTGTGGGGATTAGGATGAGGTAGTATTGGTTTGATGTCATTTTGATAAGCATCATAAACTTTATTTATAAGTGTTGGGAAAGGTAACTCGAGAAAGAATTTGTTATGTAGCTTTTGGTTGATTTGATGGGGCTTCTCGATGAGTAAATGGTGAATATTGAATGCCTAAATGGTAAGTGTAGTGGAATACTCGTTATGGTGGGATTCATGATGAGCTTGTGTTTAAAACTTTTGGGCTGGTTTGGCATATTATTTTGGTTGAATGCTTTCGGTCAACGTATTCCTTATGTTGTGTTCCAGAGTTTCCCTAAACTTGTAGTGATTGGTGCCAATCTTTGGTTTTGGCTAATTTGTTTAGATTGTGCTATGAGTATGGATTTACACCCAAAAGTTTCTGAGTGGATCGCTGTAACACCCCAATTTTTGCTTTTCATGTTTTTTTAAATGTTATTTGTGCCATTTGTGAATTTTTGGAATTTTCTGGAATTTATTTGGATTTAATTTGAATTTATTCTCTTTTGAAATAATTAAAGAATTTAATTTTGCAAATGAAATTTTGTTGGAAATATTTTATTTGAGTCCAAAATGATCCAAAATATTTTCTAGAATTTTTCTGGAATTTTTCGGAGTGTTTTGCTATTTTTAATGGATTAAATGAATTTCTGGGAATTAAATTGAATATTTAATCGCTGGAAAATGGCGAACGGGTTTTACTGTTCACCCAACCGAGTCTGAGTCAGACTCGAGTTCGAGTCCGACCCGAACCACGTGATCGAGCCGAACCCACTCGGCCGAACCCTAACCGTGTGACCGTTGGATCTTGATCCAACAGCCACGATTGAGCCACGTCACCCGGACCCGAGCCCGACCGAGCCAGCCAGCTCACCGAGTCGGACCCGAGTCCAACTCACGTGACCGTTGGATCGAGATCCAACGGCTCACGTTGAGCCACGTCGCCCTCTCCGTGTCACCGCCGGACTCCGCCGCCGCCCGTGCGTGGGCCCTCGTTTTCCGCGCGTTTCACAGACGTCGAGGGGGTATTTAATGCGCCGCCACCCGTGTCGTGACACCGACTTCCGTGCGCACCCGTAGCCCTAGACAACGCCACCTGAGCCGCCGCCGTTCGCCCGCGGGAGCTTGCCGAAGTCGCTCGAGTGCTTCGCCGCGGTTTCGTGCGATTTCCGCCGCCGTCCGTCGTCCTCCACCGTCACTGAGCACGGATCTGGAAACGCGAGGACAAGGCGCGTCTGGAGGGACCACCCACTTCGCCGGAGCGTGCCCGCAGCACCGTCGGCCGTGTCGTCGTCCCCGTCTCAGGTGACCGAGCGCCGCCGCACGCCATCGCCGAGCCTCGAACTCCCTCAGCCGTCGGATCTCCATCCAAGGGCCCAGATTTCGCCACGTCATCCACGGGTAAGATTCACGTGCGAACCCTAGATCCAATCTCAGCCGTTGGATCTAGATCGTACGGCTAGCGTTAGCCGCTTTGTACGCGTTAGATTGGATCTCGACCGTCCGATCGAGATCCAACAGTCCGGATTAACAGCGTTCACCCCAAACGCGTGAAGCCAGATCGAATCTGGGCCGTTGATTTTCAAATCAACGGCCGAGATAGCGCCACGTGGCCGGGAGGCCGACCGTCGCGGTCAGCGCCCGCGCGTGGGATGTTTAGACACTTTTTGTCTACTGTTTTATTCATTTATTGCTATTTGCATGCGTTACGAGTAGACGTTGAAGTGCCCGAAGGCTTCGAAGGTGAAGTGTTGAACCAGGAGCCATCTCAAGACCAAGATCAAGTACTCTTTGAAGGCAAGTTGTGCTTTGACCATGTTGATCCCATTTTGAAATTAGTTTGATTTAAATTATTGCATGCTAGTTCAAATATAAAATGCTTTAATTGATTTTGGGAGATTAGTTAATTGCCTAGTTGCTATATGCCACCTTGACATAGATAATTGTATGCCACGACCCCTTGTCACCCTAGTTGAGGATTACTAGTTGGACATTATTAAATTGCCAACATAGGTATTTAGACCGTTGTAGTATATTGCTTAGACCTGCTACGTGCACATGACATGATTTTGGACAATCAAATGCTAATATTGACTTAATGTTATATTGAACCTGTTTTGGAGAAGTATCATGTGTTGTGATCATTGATGGAACGTGGTGCATGGTAATCAACTGGGGGTTTGATAAATAGATTTAGACCGGGGCATGTGGCAAGAATGATCAGGTGGGCCAGTTGTGGCATCGGGAAGGATGGTTTGGTTCTTCGGGTAGTCTTGCCCTGGTCAACTTAAGGACTTAACCTTGCAAGCCTTTGAACTGAGTTAATCGTGCAACCACATGACCGGAATGGGACGGTCCTAGTTGAGTAAGTTACTAATAACTTACATGTGATACCTCGGGTGCCAACTACACCTTTTGTGTAGCTTGAAAGGGGAGCGTACCAGTGCGATGGCATGGTACCCGTCCAACGGTATGTCGGTCCCATACTTCGCCTTTGTTAAGGGAAGGGATGGTGTATGGCAAAAACCGGAAAGGTTCACTTGTGTAGTTAGCCGTTTCTGAAAGGCTTTGTTACGATCACTCGCCTTTGTGGTGTTTGGCTGTATCTTGTGGGTAAAGTGCATAACCTCTGCAGAGTGTAAAATCTATTCGAATAGCCGAGTCCGCGGAAATGGACAATGCTCGGGGATTACAGTCAAGGGTTATACTTTCTTGGAAATCACTTGAACTTGGGAGGTTTGGTTTGGTTAAATGATGATGTTGATGGAAACGTGGATTAGGAATGGGAAAGATGTTTATTTAACTCCTGGAAAAGTTATTGATATTATACTTGTTCTTACTGCTTTCAAATCTACTTATGATACTTGTCAAATGTTGTTTACTGCAATTATGCCTTGAGCTATTCCTTTGTATTAAGCCATGCATGTAGTATATTAGCTTGCATTCTGTGCACGACTTGCTGAGTACCAAGTACTCACCCTTGCCACAAAAACAACACCAGTTGAAGAAGAGGCGACGCTAGCTTTGGATGAGGAGTATCAGGAGGAGGCGTCTAACTAGGGAGCGAGCCCAGTCAGTTGCTTGTGGTATACTGGATGGCGCCACGAAGTTATCTTATTTTCCACTGCTATTATTTCTCTTTTAATAAGTTTCGCCCTGCGAGGCGTATATTTGTAACTTGACCTTAAGGTCGAGCAACCCCGTTTGACTAACTACTTTAAGTACTTTATTATTTCGTTGAGTATGATTGTGATATTTACCAATGTTGAGACTGTGTGCACTAGCGTGATCCTGGACTAGTGCTGAATACACAGAGGGTCCGGATTTGCAAATTCGGGTCCCGACAGAGGTGGTATCAGAGCCAGGCTGACTGTAGGCTCAACCCATAGTTAGAATGGTCGTAGTGAGGATAAAACCTATTTTCTAAAGCTAAAAGTTTGTCAAGATAATAAATGAATTCTCGACTTACCCCTTCTCTCTTTCCTTACCCCCTTTGCAGAATTCTTTTGTCTCCTACTTTGATTTAAAATGATGCATTCTTACGCAAGTGTTTTGTGACAGATGGAGGGAGAGATCAACTATGTCGATCTTGAGGTTGGTCACGCCGCGGAACTTTGGCGTATGCTGCAGTTTCTCGAAGGTTTTGAGAAGCCGGAATACCAAGTGAACGTCATCAGACAAGCGGGACTGATTAAGGCTTGTGATGTGAAGATCACGGTACATGCCAGGAAGAAGGGCAAGGGCAGTCGTCCGATATACTGCACCGCCAGGAGGTCGACAATGCAGATGGGAATTCAGGAGGTATCACGACGAGCGATGCGACACATCACCCGCATCTACGCCAGCGAGCTGGAGGGCGCGGTGTACCGCTACCATCCACACAAGAACAACCTTCTTGACCCGAGACTGATACAGGATGAGAATGCCACGGTCACACAGTTGGCACGACTTGTCATCGCTCAGGAGGATTTGCTCGATGATACGAACCGAGAGCTACAGAAGGCTCGCGAGGAGGCCACGGTAGAGAAGAACCGATGGCGGGAGGCTCAAGAGCATGTGTCCCATCTTCTGCGAAGGATTGACGAGTTGGAGATGGCATTGTACGGACCAGGGCCAGAGCTAGTACTTGAGCCACACGAGCCGGACACGAAGGAGTCAGACCTTGAGGAGGACACCGCTTCTTCGACTACCACAGTTGCAGGGCATGGCGATTGTTTCGCGCTTATGCCACCGCACCTGCACCCAGGCAGTGGAGGTTTTCTCGACGAGTGAGCATAGGTTTTGTAGTGAGACTCCTTCGTTGAGTCGCGTTATAGAATAAAGAGTCACCTTTAGAGGCGTTGGATTTTCATTGCTTGCTGAGTGTGCAGTATGTGTTGCAAGGCCCTTAGGCGTTGTAAGCAACCATACCAAGTTATTATCATTAAGTTAATAAAGTTATATCTTGAGTTACACCTTTCGCCCCGCATAGTTTCTCTATTACTTGCCTACTCTTGTTCCCTCTCGTCTCTAAACCTTGGAGCAACCGACAGATGGTGAACACCCGCGGAAACCTTGGAGGCAATGGGAGTGGTTCTCGCCCAGCAGGAAACCCTAACAATGGAGCACCTGCACCCCATCCAGCACCGCAAGTTGACATGCAGAACTTCGGAGCTTTCCTTGCCGCACAGACCCAGCTGATGCATGCTATGATGCAGCAGGTCACTGCTCAGGCCGCCGCTAACCAAGAAAATCAGGGACAGCGACAGGGAGCGAAGTTGTCGGAGTTCATGAGGACTCATCCACCCATATTCTCTGGGAACGCCAATCCACTGGAGGCAGATGATTGGCTAAGGTCAATAGAAAGAAAGTTACACATTGCCCAATGCATGGGAAATGAGAAGGTGCTTTACGCCTCTCATCAGTTGGAAGGGACCGCCGCTGAATGGTAGGAAAACTTCTGCGCCACGCGGGAGAACCCACAGGATATCACATGGGAGGAGTTTACGGCTGCGTTTCGTCAGTATCATGTGCCAGAAGGGATCATGGACCTTAAGAAAGAAGAGTTCAGGGCATTGAAGCAAGGTAATCAACCGGTGTCAGAATATCTGAACAAGTTCACACAGCTTGCACGCTACGCACCTGAAGACGTAGTGATAGATAAAGCCAGATAGTCTCGCTTTATGAAGGGACTCAACTCAGGACTGCAGGTGGGACTGATCACTCACACCTTCCCAGATTTCCAGGAGCTTGTGAACAAGGCGCTTATTCTAGAGGACAAGCGCAAGGAATTGGATGAGAATAGGAAGCGCAGAATGCAGCACCAAGGATCACGTCAGGGAGCGCAGCAGCGTCTGCGGGTTGCGCCAAATCAGTTTTTCAGATTCCAGCCGCAGAATGCAGCAAGAACACCGTCGCCAGCACCGAGACCCATTAATCAGAATTTTCAGACTCCAGCCCCAGCCAGGAACGCCGCTGCAAGCAACCAGCAGGGCACAGTGAGGCGTTGCTATACATGCAATGAGCCAGGGCATTTCTCCAACAACTGCCCTAAGAAGATAGCAGGAGTGACCCCAGTTCACTTCAACTTAGGAACCACACCAGCTAGGACACCTGCACCAGGAGCAAACCGCGGAGCAGCACAGCCAGGAGCCGCACCCCAGACCGTGGTGAGAGGCCGAGTCAACCATGTCACCGCAGATGCACTTCAGAATGCCACGGACGTCATACTGGGTAAGATACTTGTCAACTCAGTACCTGCAACAGTTTTGTTCGACTCTGGAGCTTCGCATTCGTTTGTTTCCCGAAATTTTATTTCTAAGAATGATTTGGTGATTATGGATCTTAAATGCATGCTTATAGTTCAAACCCCTGGATCAGAACTCCGATCTCAAATAGGATGTTCTGGGGTGAGAATATTAATAGATGGGATAGAGTTCCTAGCGAACCTTATTATATTGGGAACTCAGACCCTAGATGTCATCTTAGGAATGGATTGGCTATCCAAGCACAAGGCCGTATTGGATTGTGGGCGAAGGATTATATCAGTTGAGAGCCCATGTGGAAGAAAAGTGGAACTTCAAGCGACCGCCGTTCATGAGGGACAGCTAATGGTCAACAGTGCGAAGGCAATCAGCATAGAGGATGTCTCAGTGGTGAATGGGTATCCGGATGTTTTTCCTGAAGATTTGCCGGGTATGCCGCCAGACAGAGACATAGAATTTGTGATTGAGTTAGTGCCCGGAACAGCACCAATAGCCAAGAGACCTTATCGGATGTCAACCGAAGAATTGTTAGAGATGAAGAAACAACTTAAAGAGTTGATGGAGAAAGGATTCATCAGACCGAGTTCATCGCCATGGGGAGCGCCAGTTCTGTTCGTCAAGAAGAAGGACGGGAGTTTCAGGATGTGCAAAGATTATCGTGCACTCAATGAAGTCACCGTGAAGAACAAGTATCCACTACCCAGGATCGATGATCTGTTCGATCAGCTAAGAGGAGCCAGAGTTTTCTCCAAGATTGATCTGAGATCGGGATACCACCAGCTGAAGATCCGATCGGAAGATGTTCCAAAGACCGCATTCTCGTCTAGATACGAACATTATGAGTTTACTGTTATGTCCTTCGGTCTAACGAATGCGCCAGCCTATTTCATGAGTATGATGAATAAGGTTTTCATGGAGTACTTGGATAAGTTTGTCGTTGTGTTCATAGATGACATTCTTGTTTACTCCAAGTCAAGAGAAGAGCACGCTGAGCATTTGAGGCTAGTTCTTGAGAAGTTGCGAGAGCAGCAGTTGTTTGCCAAGTTTGGGCTCACATGAGGGAGGGAGCACTTCCCGTTTCCGGGTGCCAATTAAGAAACCTAGCCTCATGTGTGTTTTCCTAGGCACCAATCGTCTTGTATCCGTTCCTTCATTACTGAAATCATATTCCAACCACTTATGTCCTTAAGCTCAAAACCGTTTTGATAGCTTAGTTAAATCAACCATTATTATGCGCGATGTGTCCAACACATCCCTATCATCTATTAAGATAGTCATTGATATACTACTTTGGCAGTCATATCAATAATGATCTAAATTCTTGATAGGTGCAACAATTGGATGGACAAGTATGATTTAAAATTTTAACTATAGGGATAAACAATATCTACTATGAACATGGCATCACATGCAATGAGCATAAAGAAAATAGCAAGGATTAAACACACATCCACATATAATCAAATTAAGATGTGAAATAGTATGGCCCTTAGCATTAGAATCTCCATCATCATGCTTGATTGTTCACCTAGCCATTATCTTGATTGTTCACGTAGCCACCATGCTTGATGCCACCATCTTCATCATTCTAGATGCAACTCCTTACAACTTTGATAACGAATATTACATGAGGGTTTGAAACATCACAAGTCGACACGCAGGTCGTTATACATTTTAGATTGAAATAGCCTTATGGCTTGACACGGCACGCAGGCCATGTAAATATTACATGCATCACATACACATAGGCCATACTATTTCACATAACATCCTGCAAAAACGAGTTAAACAAAATAGATTCTACGACAGCGGGGTTCCAAGGGGCAGCGCCCAAGGCGGGGTTCAAGGGGCAGCGCCCCTAGCGGGGTCTAAATTTTTTTTCGGAGGATTGTGTTCTGTTAAAAGAAAACGCCCTCAAAATCTCCACGGATCAATCAGATTGACCCAATCCGATTCAATCTGATTGGCTTGGTCCCATATGGTTGCGATTCGTAAACCCTGATGGCGGTAACCTGACTGGTAAGGGCAACGTCGTACCATGAATGGACTCACCCAAATCAAGATTGATTCAGTTTGCACTTTCCTCAAACCCTAAACCGATCGATCTCATCGACGGCTGCCTCCACCAATTCATCACATGAATAGGTTGAACATGTAATAGATCCAATCTACTATCCTCACATACCATATGTGCAACATCTAGATCACGAATCTACACGAGATGGCTCTGATACCACTGTTGGGAACGCGGTATGCTACACTAGCACAAATTAAAATTTCTACCGCAAACCAGAAAAGCTACTCGCAAGAAGGGGATCATAGATCTATTACCACTAGACGCGCAGTTGCGAAATCCTTCGCACGTCGTTGTAGTGGATCGTTCTCGGCGTGGATCGTCCTCGCCGCGGATCGTCCTCGCCACGCCGCAGTAGCAGCAGCGTCACCACAGCAGTCCACACGTCCGGGGATGGAATGCCGTGCGTCGGTGTGCAAGCACCGGGTCGCTCGGCAGGGGCAACGAGAGGAGGTGGCTAGGGTTTCTGGCGAAACACCTCTAAACCTCACGAAAGTGTATCCTGCGTCTAGCCTCCTCCCCTCCTTATATAGCCACGAGGTGAAACCCTAGGCAGTTAGGGCCCATCTACGCGCTTAGCCCACAAGGTCCATTAATTACGGATCCAATCCGAATTAATGCGTCCCAGC
Source organism: Rhipidocladum racemiflorum (assembly GCA_036346355.1). Taxonomy (NCBI): domain Eukaryota; kingdom Viridiplantae; phylum Streptophyta; class Magnoliopsida; order Poales; family Poaceae; genus Rhipidocladum; species Rhipidocladum racemiflorum. The sequence continues at coordinate 1,413,394 of CM070569.1, read as the reverse complement.
CCGTTAAGTGTGTGACCCTATAGGTTCATGCGCATTTGGACATGGATTCAGAAAACCCTTTTTCTAATCCAATAGTCGGTAGCGGCTCCTTGCAGAGCATGCCAACTCCCAAACGCATACGATTAAAGTACTGATGTAATAATCCCTTTGCCAAACTATATGAAGATCGAACTCAAGGCGAGAAGCATGTCATCCTTTGACAGTTCAATCCATCTCTCGTATCCGTGATATATTAATAAGTTGTGATTGACTTCTCAATCACGGCATGGCCATGCACTTCCTTAATCATATCACACGAGTGGCCTAGACATATATCTCCGTTACATTGGAGTGGCAAATTCCATCTTGACTGCTCACTTCCCTCTGCATGTTTCATAGTAAACATGAAAGCTACCTTTATAACTATCCGGTTAGAAAATAGTGTTTGGTAACCCCAAGGTAAACTATTACACATGTAGGGAATATGGCAATCTCAGGTCTAAGGATCCATACATCTACTATGTATGAGATACACTGATGACACATAAGAATGTAACATTCTCGCAGTGTCCCATTGTGGGTTTATCTAACACATGTTCTTCAACATGCGTCCACAATGTATTGATGATATCTCCATATCCCATGATCTATGAAACATGATCATCGAACAATACATGTGCTGATCTATTCATCGTTGTCCTATACGATGATATCCGATTAGAGATATTTATCGAATTATATCAATAGGTAAAGAGCTTCATAAACAAGTCACACACTTGTTGATCAAAACAATGATATACATTCATTGGACCAATAATCATATTATTATTCATAAACATAGTCATGTTACAATCATCCATATGATTGCCTCAAGGGCATAACACTAACACATAGCACATGATAGTTGACTAGAATTAGTATGTTTGCTTTTACAACTATTGAAATAATGGGAAAGATGTAATTGTGTTCTTGAAATGTTAATACAGATGTCAATTGAGAAGATATAGATTTTGTTGTTGTGTTAAGAGCATTGTGATGGCCTAACTTATTAAATTTATTTTTATAGTTGGAGCATCTTGTGTGATGGCAATTTTTGTCATAACCTATGGATAGGGTAGCTAAAAGCAATGTTGTCGTTTTATGATTATGCCAATTATTGATATTGATGACTTAGTAGTGGTGGTAATTGTTTAGATCACTTGTTGAAAACCATGGTTAAAATGGAGGAAATGGTAACATGTTGTGATGGTCCGTGGGGATCATCATGAGGTAGTCTTGGTTGGATGTCTTATGATAAGCACCATAAACTTTATTTAAAAGTATTGGGAAGGGTAATTAGAGAAAGAATTTGTTATGTAATTTTTGTTAAATCCTGATGGGCCTTCTCATTGAGTAAATAGTGAATATTAAAATCTTTAATGGTAAGTGTAGTGGAATATTAGAGATGGTGGAATTTATACTGAACTTATGTTTAAAATGTTTATGGACTGGTTTGTTTGTTGATACCTTGGTTGAATGCTTTCGGTTAAGGTATTCGTTATGATGTATTTTAGAGCTTCCCTAGACCTAGAGTGATTAATGCCAAATCTGGGTTAATTTCGAGGTTGGGAAATGAGGGTAAAAGAATGATTAAACTTGAAGTAATTTGTAGAGGTTTTGGAATGTTTTATTCCATTAAACAACATCGTTCTTTCGTCATTGCTAAGAAAATTACCTTAAGTTATGGATGCGAAATTTATGCTCAAGGATGTATGATTGGTTTGCATATGTTACTTTTCAAGGATGAGTTATCGACTGCATTGTTGGTTAAAAGAAGCTAAATCTAATGTAATGTTTTAAAAGTTTTTGATTTGGAGATTTGTACATTATTAGTTTGTCTACAGATAGATTTGATTAAAATGGGTGAGGTTTTGTGGATGCTTCTTAAAGACGATCCTTATGATTGTTTCATAAGTGACTTCTGCCAGTAAAGTAGTTTTCTATCGGGAAATGAGTTTTTCCTTTCCCTTAAATATATATATATATTGTGTGGAGGTGTTTGATTCCTTGATTTGTTTCTTCTTTCCGAAATGCTTGGCTTTGGATAAAAGAGAGATGATTTGTTTTGGGTAAAAGTGAAATGCTTTTGGAGAAGACTTCCGTGATGTTTCTCTTTTAAAATGGAGTTTCTCCCGAGGTAAATTTTGGTGTATTTATTTTATGGAGTTCCTCTTTCAAGCCGAGTTCTCATGTGTGTGAATTTTAGAGCCTTGGTTTAAAGGTGGTGATTGTCGTTCATGTGTTAAAGAGAACGAAGTCTCTGTGTGGATGATTATTCGGTATCGTTGTTACATGGTGAATGAATGGTGAAAATGAAACTTGACATCGTTTATCTATATTTATAACCATAAAAGAGTTGTTGAGCCAGGTCGGTGAGAAAGTCATATAGGGATATATATGACTAATCCGGAGTGCTCTTGAAAGGTTGGCATTCATGTCGTGAATCGAGCTTTTATTACTTTCTAGCATGAAAAGAAAGATTGAATAAGTTATGGCATTTTGGCTGTAGCGAATGAGATTTGAGTTTCCTTTGCGTTTTGGCTTAGGAAAATAAAATGATTGCTTTTTGGATGTTGTTGAGGTCTTTCCAAAGTGGATGTTTGCGCTTGGATTCAAATAGATGCACGTGGATCAATTGGGTTCAAAGGAATTGTACTTCTTTTGTATTCTTGATGGGGTTAAGAAAAAGAATGTTCGTAGTTAGAGTTGAGTATACCAAAGATTTATACTCTTGGTCTTGGATGCTTGAGTGAGAGATTGTGAGGGCGACACCCTCATGGGAAATGCACTAATTGTGGTTTGGTAAAGTTTTACGGTCCTAGCTTGGGCTAGGTGCTGGAGGTGAGTGAAATAAGGATGGATCATGATGGAGGTTGATGATGTCTGGGTCCAAACTTTTATTAAGAGTATTGGTTGGTGGTAGTGAAGGTGACGGTAATTTTGTTGATAAATGTTTTGTGGTAAACAATTGTCTTAGCTAGTTGTCTTTAGGTTTGAGATATGCCTGGGAGAGGATAGAATGAAATTCTAGCATGATTGCGAATTTGGAAAGACAGTTGTGCCTTTGTGAATTATTTCTTTCGATGGTGTTTCTTGGTGATAGTCCATTTGGTTGAAAGGGGAATCGTTTTGAGTTCATGTCGGGACCCGAATTTGCAAATCCGGACCCTCTGTGTATTCAGCACTAGTCCAGGAACGCGCTAGTGCACACAGTCTCAACATTGGTAAATATCACAATCATACTCAACGAAATAATAAGGTACCTTAAATAGTTAACCAAGTTGGTTGCTCGACCTTAAGGTCAAGATACAAATATACGCCACGCAGGGCGAAAACTTAATAAAAGAGGAATAACAGCAGCGGAAAATAAGATAACTTCGTGGCCCCATCCAGTATACCACAGGCAACTGACTAGGCTCGCTCCCTAGTTAGACGGTTCCTCTTGGAGCTCCTCCTCCAAAACTGGTGTAGATTCTTCTTCAACTGGTGTTGTATAGCGGCAAGGGTGAGCACTTGGTACTCAGCAAGTCATGCACAGAATGCAAACTAATATACTACATGCATGGCTTAATACAAAGGAATAGCTCATGGTTCACTTGCAGTAACAGCATTTAACAAGTAACATAAGTAGATTCGAAAGCAATAAAAACAGGTATAACATCAATAACTTTTCCAGGAGTTAAATAAACATCTTTTCCATTCCTAGTCCATATTTCCATCAACATCATTATTTAACCAAACCAAACCTCTCAAGTTCAAGTTATTTTCAAGAAAGTCTAACCCTTGACTGTAATTCCCGAGCGATGTCTAGTACCGCGGACACGGCTATTCGAATAGATTTTACACTCTGCAGAGGTTATGCACTTTACCCACACGATACGGTCAAACACCACCAAGGTGAGTGTCCGTAACAAAGTCTTTCAGAAGCTTCTAACCGCACAAGTAAACCTTTCCAGTTTTTGCCCTACACCATCCCTTCCCTTAACAAAGGCGAAGTATGGGACCGACATACCGTTGGACGGGTACCATACCGAAGCCCTGGTATGCTCCCCATTCAAGCTACACAAAGGGTGTAGTTGACACCCGAGGTATCACATGTACGTTATTAGCAACTTAGTCAACTAGGTCCGTCCCATTACAGACATGTGGTTGCAAGTTAGACTCAGTTCAAAGGCTTGCAAGGTTAAGTCCTTAGGGTGACAAGGGCAAGACTACCTGAAGAACCAAATCAACGCTCCCGGTGCCACAACTGGCCCACCCGATCATTCTTGCCACATGCCCCGGTCAAAATCTATTTATCAAACCCCCAGTTGATTACCATGCACCACGTGCCATCAACATCACAACACATGATACCTTTCCAAAACAGGTTCAATATATCATTAAGTCAATATTAACATTTGATTGTCCAAAGCATTTCACGTGGCAAGGCTAAACATACTACATCGGTCTAACTACTCATGTTGGCAATTTAATAATGTCCAACTAGTAATCCACAACTAGGGTGACAAGGGGTCATGGCACATATTTAATTAACCAAGGTGTCATACAGCAATTTGGCATTTATCTAATTTCCCATAATTAAATAAAGCATTTTCTAATTAAACTAGCATGCAATAATTTAAATAAAATTAATTTCAAAAATGGGATCAACATGGTCAAAGCACAACTTGCCTTCAAAAAGTACTTGTTCAGGCTCTTGAGCTGGCTCCTGGGTCAACACTTCTCCTTCGAAGCCTTCAGGCACTTCAACGTCTACTCGTAAAGCGTGTAATTAGCAAATAATAAATAAATAGTAGACAAAAAATGTCCAAACATCCAAATAAAGTTCATAAACAGAGAGAACATAATTTTATAAATTTTTAGGAACTTGAATCGTCGAAATCGGAGTTAAAACGCAAAAGTTATGGCATTTTGAAGTTTAAATAGCCAATTAAATAATATTATAGAGAAACACTTTGGTCTAAAATTTAAATAAAATTCACCATTAGGTAGATCTAAATTTTATACAAATTTAGAAATTTGAATCACTCAAATCGGAGTTGAAACGCAAAAGTTATAAGCGTTTGAAGTTTGAATCTAAATTTGAAATCAATAAACCGAATTAAATAATTAATTTCTTTTTCGGAAAATGATTTATTGCGTCAGCATGACACGTGTCAGTTCCTGATTGGTCCACGTCAGCCCTGCTGACGTCAGCACCGGACGGCTCCTGCGATGACGTCAGCATGACGTCATCAAGACACGTGGCGCTCTCTGGAGCGGCCACGTTGGCGCCGGCGCATGGACCCGGTCCACGCGGGCGCGGTCCACCGATGCCGTACATCGACAGCGGCGGGCCCGCCTGTCGGCCGCTCGCTCACGCTGGCGCGCCTGACACATGGGCCCTCTAACACGCGGGCCCTCTGACACGCGGATGACGTGGCGAAATTTGGGCCCTTGGATGGAGATCCGACGGCTGAGGGAGTTCGAGGCTCGGCGATGGCGTGCGGCGGCGCTCGGTCACCGGAGACAGGGACGACGACACGGCCGACGGCGCTGCGGGCACGCTCCGGCGAAGTGGGTGGTCCCTCCAGACGCGCCTTGTCCTCGCGTTTCCAGATCCGGGCTCGGTGACAGCGGAGGACGACGGACGGCGGCGGAAATCGCACGAAACCACGGCGAAGCACTCGAGCAACTTCGGCGAGCTCCCGCGGGCGAACGGCGGCGGCTCAGGTGGCATTGTCTAGGGCTACGGGTGCGCACGGAAGTCGGCGTCACGACACGGGTGGCGGCGCATTAAATACCCCCTCGACGTCCGTGAAACGCGCGAAAAACGAGGGCCCACGCACGGGCGGCGACGGAGTCCGGCGGTGACACGGAGAGGGCGACGTGGCTCAACGTGAGCCGTTGGATCTCGATCCAACGGTCACGTGAGTTAAATCATGTTTTTGGGCCATTTCCGGGTATTTGGGCCTTTCCGGGGGACTTTGGGCCTTGGGGAAACAATTTGGGCCTTAGGGGGATCCCACATGGGCCGAAGGTGGAGTTTTTCGGCCCATGTGGGGGAGGAGGGCAGCGTTTTCCTTCCCATGTGCGCCCCCCCTCCTTGTGCGCCCCCACCTCCTCCCCTCCAACCCTAGCCACCGCCCCCCTCCTCTCCTCCATGCGCCTCCCATCCACCCCTAGTCGGCCCTAGCTAAGATCCATGCCTCCCCTTGCTGCCACAACCCTCCCCTCCGTCGATCTCTCCATTGGGAAGCTCCGCAACCGAGAGGATCCGGCAGAATCGGCGCGTGGAAGGAGATCGGGGGCCGGGAAGAGAAGGTTTTCGACATTCGAGTGGTTCTTCGAGGGAGGTAAGGGTTCGCTGGTTAGGAGGGAGGATTTATGCTTCAAATCCATGTTTATGTGCTGCCATTAGAGGTATGGATTCGTTTATTAGATCTGTTTCGCGTAGTTGCCTCGGCCAATTCCAAACAGTCGGCTTCGGTCGCAGATTCGGGGATTTTAGAATCGGAATTTGGTCGGCCGACTGTTGAGAACATTGTATATAATTTAATTAACTTTCAGTGGACAGCAAGAACGCAAAATTTTGATCAGTCATTCAAAAGTTATGGCTGTTTTACCGAACGCTGTCAAATCTGTGACGAGATTGGGGCAGATCGTGTTCATTTGTAGATTAGAAAATTTTAGAGGCCGAATCAGTCTTCGCAAATACTTAGAAAAAGTTGGTAAATTTCCTAAGATTCGAGAAAATGTCCTCATTTACTTGATTTGGAGTTGTAGAACTCAAGTTGTGCTAGTTGGAAGCCCGCTGTCCCGATGGGACAGATTCTCTGTTTTCGGGTTTTGGGAGTAGATTGCGAATTCGGTGTAATTGACTGTTCTTGTGTGGTCTTGTGGGAATGTGGTTGAGTGGATTGTACCTATGTGTAGATGGTGTGACCCCGGGAGTGCCGTCATCGTCTCGCCACGTCGTGTCGCCAGGGTGAAGGCAAGTGTGTTGTGATGGGTTTTGATTGTTTGCATTATGAAATTGTAATTGACATGTTATACTAGCATGGTAGGAGAGTTGTTTGCTTTACCATGTGAATAGTTGTGGAATGAGACATGAATGATGAATGGATAAATATCTATGAATGAGTTTATGCAAATGCTAATTAAGGGTTGTAAGCTTTATTGTGTCATGTTTATTACATTTGTGCATTCATAAAGGAAGAGGCGTCCCATTCTGATGCGGGCCTCTGTGTTCACACGTAATGAACACGAAAGTCCTACCTCGTAGTCCCTTACACGTGGTTGTACGGTAGCGAGTCAGTAAGAGTAGGCACCCTCCACGGGATGGAAGGGAAAGAGAGTGCATACTGACGGGTGTGCACTCGGCAGTACCGGTATGTGCTAAGCAAAGAGACATGTGCATTGCATTACATGAGTGGAAAGTGTTAATGCTGATGGTTATGTGATGATGATGAGAAAATCCATTGATGATGGTTATGAGATGGTGATGGAAAAAGCTAATGATGGTGTTTATGAGATGTTGATGAAAATGTTTATGTATGACACTATTGTTGTTTTTTAATCCAGTGCAATACACTTTGCTGAGTGATGAACTCACGCTTGTTGTTTGATGTTTTCTTTTAGGTACCTTGAGCTCGGCGTTTGGGGAAGGGAGCTAGCGACATGATTCCACTTGTTTGCACTCACTTAGACAACTACACACTCTCATTAGTAGTTGTGATGATTACTTTGTTGAGTCAAAAATTGAATTACGCTAGAGCGTGTGCTTGGTTTTATTGCTCCCTTCGTATTGATTCATGAACATTTCAATTCACATTCTGTCGGAACCCGCAATAGGACACGGGCCCACCTGTGTTTACCTATACTAGTCCCTGGATCAATAGCTAGTACACACAGATCATAACAGTATGGATCATCACCATGCGATAAATCAAGTTTAATACAGAGTACTAGCCAACAAGGCCCATTATTACAAAAGTTGGACCCGTAGGTCATATAGCAGCGGAAATATTAAACTGTCAAGTTAACATGATAAAATGAAGTTCAGAAACACCACAGGCAAAGACTGAAGATAACGTGATCCTAGATGTCTTGATAATCTTCCTCTTCAAAGTCTTCATTGCAGATATCGAATGGTGGAACGCATGCCCTTGGGTAGCTATCTTTATCTTCCTGATCTGCTTCATGGAATAAGCAGCCCCGCAATAAAAAGCGAGGGTGAGTATGCAACATACTCAACAAGTCCGGTAAGAAATGCAATATGCAATTTGATTCAAGGGAAGGTATTGGTTAATTTTGCAAAAGCCAATTTTTAAAATTTTATCCTAGAATTTTTAATAGCATTTTTCAAAAGTATTTTCTTTTGATAAATCAGAGTTTAAACTTTTTGGGACACGGCTCCAACCGTGGAAATCAAAACAAGCATGGCATCGACCATGGTTTTATTTTAAGAATACTTTTGAAATCTTTTCCTCGTGGCTACAACCACAAATTTTATCAAATCATAACATTCACGGCTACAACCGTGCTTTTCTTTTGTAAAGTCTGATTTTGGAATCAAATAGAGAAAATCTACCTGGCGACAGCGCACTTTGTCCACCCTTGACCGTGGGTACGACTATTCGAATAGTTTGTTTACTCTGCAGAGCTTGCACGCTTTACCCGCGAGAGATATTTCACTCTTTTTGGTTATTTGCTTCCTTTGGCATATAACCCCAAGTGAAAATCACAAGGCCATTTCCCTAGCTACGTCTTAACTAAGTCACGCCCGCTGAGGTTTCACCGCCAAATGGCTACAACCAAGTTGGAAGCCCCCTCTTGCGCCTGTAGGACTACTGTGGCTACAACCACGCCCACTTCACCGTTTGGCATGCCTTAATTAAGTTTTCACTAGTTACTCAGCCAGGCCCGTCCCATACCGGAACCCGCGGTCGCACTATTGTACATTGTTTGACAATCACAAGGAATCGGTCCTTAAGGTGACTAGGGTGGCACATCCTCAAACCCGAGTCTCGTGCATTCAGCACCCGCCTTGCAACCTTCCACCCTATTCTTATTTTTGAAATTCCAAGTTTCTCTTTTCTTTTGTTTTACCAAACTGGCAGCACCAACTGCCCTTTTTAAAATAACATTTTTGCTCAATCCTTTGGAATTTCAAACAACAAGCTTTCAATCAAACATATGAATAGTATTTAGCATAACTAGGCACTACTAGTAGACTAAACAAGGGTGTTAAGCCATACAATTAATCATTCTAGGGCAACCAAAGGATAGATAGATTAATATGTAGCAAACATACATATTAACAAGGTATATAACTATACTCTATCATAACATATCATTTTATATAAACAACCATAGCATGCAAGTTAATAAATCTATAAAACATTTCAAAACATGGATCAATATGCTTCAAGGGAACTTATCGAAAACTTGCGGGGAACTTGCGGGAACTTGCCTTGGTCGGTGAGAAGAGGGTTGTCTCCCTGCGGTTCTGCGACGGAGTCGACGTCTAGCGTTTCTATTAAACGAAAAACAGCGAATAAACAATCATTCGGAAAATACGAAGAAACAAATAAAGTCGTAACCACATGAAAACTTCCGGATAATTAGTTTAGCATTTTATACGATTTATAAAATTTATTTTGGAATTTTTGAGCGTATAGTCTAAGAGCTACAAAACTCACAAGTTTAGACTTTCCGCAAATAATTTAATAGTATAAATTTATTTATAAAATTTCATAAAAATTACTGTAGAAAGGTATTAATTTATACTAATTAACAAAATTTGTTGCAAGTGATTCGGACTTATAACGAATTTGTAGCGAAAAAGACAAAATTCGCAATTTCTGGAAATGAACACGTACAACTCACTTGTAGTTTTCTTGCATGGCACTGTTGTGGCCATATATGTGTATGCTCTTGCGGTTTTTGTTTGGCTAGGTATTCACGCATGCGTATTGGTTACGTTGTATACACACTAGTATATTTATACACACGCGCACACAACCTAACATATACTTTCGGATACTCCTGCGTCTAGAAAATAAATATATATATATATACGTACTAACCATATACATGTACATCTAAAAACAAACATATATACGTCCATACATGCTTACCTCCTTTATATATATACGTATATATACCTACACAAATATACAAACGAGATAAAAACAGAAACAGAGCGCGTACGCGAGAAAGAAAAAGAAATACTACCGATCGGCGAGCAAATGACGGCGCGACACAAGGGAAGGCGACTACGACGACAGCGGCGTCGACGTAAATAGCGGCGACGGCAGTAGCACGGATCGTCGGCGCGGAAGAAGACGAGGCCGGAGAGTGCGCCAGCGGCGACGGCATAAACGAGGCGGCAACGACGATGGCGACGACGTCAAGGAAAATGGCAGGGAGACGTGGATGCAATGGAAATGGCTGGAAGTTTACTAGTGAATGGAGAGGATGGAATGTGAATGACTAGAAGGGAAATGCTTCATGCGTGGGAGCTAGAAACGTTCAGGACTTGCATTGCACTCTCTAGCAACACAACTCAAAATGAATTGCTTTAGAAGTCCTGAAGAGTATTGACGTTACTAGTGTGTGAGTAGGAGACGGAACGACCAAGACATGCAGGCGTTGCTAGAGTTGAAAGGTGCATGCATAGAAACGGCTGGCATCTAATGCATGGAAATGGCTGGCACTAATACGTGAAAACGACTGGAAAACAGCCACCAACTAAACTCAAACTCACGACCACTTGAACACAAGAGTAACATCCAACCAACTGAACCATCAAGCTCTTAGTGTATTGTTAGCTAATGCATGAAAACGGTTGGCAAAAGGAAACGTAAAGGAAGTGGAAAATGTGCATGCGTGGCTTAGTAAGTGAGAAACGGCTAGAAGGCTCACGTCCTGGTGCAAGCGAACAGGTATATACGCATATACGTTGCAAAGAGGTGTTGAGAAAAAAAAATAGAGAGGTTCTAAAAATCCAAAAAATTCCTCTAAAATACTAGGAACTAGTTGGAACCTAATGAAGTTGGTTTCGTAATTTTTCAATGTATAGATTTTTCGCAAAAAATCTTTTAGTAAAATCAGACACCTGTACAGATTTTGTAAAATCAACGAATCAAGTTATATAGCATGTTTTTCGAAAATATTTGAAGCGAACACTCTCGTCTACCAACTACCTTAATTATCAATGAAATTTTAGATTTTACGCTTATTCAAAAATGCCTGATCTTTATTTAATACGATTAGTTCAATAAACGTGAATCTGACTTACTCGCGAGGCTTCCAAGTAGATTCCGGAAAATTACAAATAATCCCATAAACACACTAAATATATTAAAAGCAAATTTTGGGATGTTACACATTCTGAGAACTAGAATTATGGATTAAGATTCCATGCTATTCATGTTTTAGATGTTCCTTGTTATAATTTTGTGCTATGATATTATTGCGAAAGTTTCAAACCTTGAGAAAACAAAGAAGATGCTACCGAGTTTTTGATTAAACTTTTAATGTAGGTGCTGTAATTTAATGTTGATTATGTGCTTAAGTTGTTGTTAGTAGCCTTTGTGGTGACATTCGCGGCATATTAGATGTTGGGGTGTCACAGAGAGTTAGGTGGGAGGAGAAAAAGTGGAGGGGTAAATTAGCCACTTCCCTTTTTCTCCCACGTAACCAAAAATCCCACTCTGCAACTCTCAAACAGGCCCACCACGCTCCCGATCGGAAGTTCTGAAATCTGGAGAAAGATCTGGAATATTACAAGTACAATCATGTATAGTTGGTAGTACAAATTACATGCATGTGCAGTAGTAAAAATATGAATAAGCAAGTAAAAGTTACATTTTTAATGGTAGTAAAAGGTTATAACCACGTTAGCAAAATCATGCATGTCCGTCAGTAACACACAAAAAATTTTGTTGATTGAGCGTTAGTAAAAAAGTTATTTCCATGATAGTAAATGGTACTGTTAGAGTTCGTAATATCATAAACCAACGATAGTACAGGTTTCTATCAATGATGGTGCCGGATTCAAAGACCATGGCAGTGCTGGCAAAAAGAGAGCGACAGAAAACACACAAAAGCTATCGTGGTGTTAAAGGGTAAGGTGCCCAAGTTCGTCACCACAAGCACAAAGTGTAGCGGGGCCCACGGACATAGCCTACCCTTGCTAACATTACACGTATCGCTCTGTTTGGAAGGCCAATCCCAATATGTTTGTATAAACAGTTACAGATGAACCTCCAGAGGCGATGTGGGACTAAATTCCTTTCGCCCATGCTATATATGACGATGTGTCTGATAAAATGGGCCTTTAGCCCATCGGCCTTATAGCATTCGCCAACATCCACATTATATTACTATAACTGACAGTTATAATTTTGCTCATGTAATGATAAAAACATATCTGCATAATCTAGTAAAAATCACTAGGTTGTTAAATACAAGTGGTGACGTGTAACCCAATGCAAATCGCACGAAAGAGGAAAAATCCCTTATTTTTTAAAACTCGTAATCAATGTAATAAATGCTCCTTGAATACCATTCTCTTACTATCCCAGCAGTGATATGTACTCACATAAAGTACATCTGGTAATCGCAAATAAATGCTCATAACATATATAGTAAGCCCTTGTTTAAAGTATCGCAATTAATCAAAATTAAACTTCACATATGCATCAGCATGTAAACACCATCAGCACACCTATATACAGTTTACTACATATATACTCGGTTGCTACAAGTTTGACTATTACGTAAACACCATATTACTTTCGATTATACATGTGATTACTACATTATATCAACGCCAAACTTAACGACCTATTCTACTTTACTCTTTTGTTCTACCATGGTTACTTACTTTATGTATATTTTTACAATCGTATGCAAACTACAGTGAAGAAATCATTGCATTCTATTTGAATCCACAATTCAGAACATACTGCAAAACAAAAATTACGATTGACATAATTTCATAATTATGCTGCAACATACAATACATGGTCTTTTTATAAATACCATTTAAGTTCCAGATCCATACCCATATTAGCTAGTTGATGGCGTTCAGTTGGGGTAATTAATGCCACACGCAGGGGTTCGATTAAATTGCAATACCTTAGAATAGCCTATTCTATACGCAGCTGTAGAATAACACACACAAACACACATACACACACACACGCAAACTCCTATCTTCAATATACCGATTAAATGATGTTTCTATACCTCTTTATCCTTTTGAGTATACTCTAATACTAATTATGAGATACTCCAAAGTGAGTTCCACGAAAAATTTCATCAAAGTCCAGTCTTTATAGCATAATTTGTTTATATAGTCCTTTTACATATGGAAAATGGTATATAGCAAAAAAAAAGGGCTCCGATGAATTTTTTCAACCATGTTACGTCGGATTATCTTAAAATTATTATTGGAGTATACCAAAAGTGATAAAGGAGTATAGCACATTCGTTTACATCTAATATACCACTTAAACGAATGTGTTATACCTCTTTATCACTTTCGCTATACATCAATACTAATTCTAAGATACTCCAATGAAACACGGTTGAAAAAATTTCATTAGTTCCCCTTATTATGGCTATATACCTTTTTCCATATATAAAAGGAGTATATACATAAATTATGTTATAAAGAGTGAACTTTGATAAAAAAAAATTCATGGAACTCACTTTAGAGTATCTTATAATCAATATTATAGTATACTGAAAAGGATAAAGAGGTATAAAGGTGTAACAACATCATTTAAGCGATATACTAATCATGGGAGTATTATATATATGCTATTATGTAGCTACATGTATAATAGACTATTCTACACTCGGGCTATTTAACCCAGTTAAACCGAGCATTCCAACGCTCTAAATAGCGCAACGGACTGCTCAGTTACTTGGCCAAACCAACTAATTAATGTGTTTCGTAGTTTGTACATACTATGTTTTTTCCTTGTTTTAGCCATAACATTTTATTAGATGCACTGATTCACCAAAGGTTTTCACCAGTAGTTTACTGATTATGAGAGCAACAAAATAATATAAATCTTGCCTTAAATAATTATTTTTTTGTCAGGTAACAGATTTTACTATCCGTATTGTGGGCACCTAGAAACACGAATCGGACCTCACTCATGCATTGGACTAGAAGTGACACCCATACTCTACTTAAGTGTATGCTCACTGCCACTAATAGTCCCGTGCATGGAATGTTAACCAGATAGCCCTCGCTCAAATAAATATGAGCCACCTGATTAGTACTGTACACACTTACGCATCCAAGAGAGTTCCGATTCTTTTCCAAAGAACCATACTAGGATTGAAACCAACCCTTCTGGGCATAGCACGTGCTAGCCGCCTTAGAACCTTGGTACCTCTCACACCCACTGAGGGGTGTGCATCGCAGTAGGCAAGGAACGACGGTCGGTTGCGTCCACGCGTCGAACGGTTGAGAACAATTTTGAGTACCCGCATATATGTCTAGTGCTTGTTCCCAAGATCAAGGCCCAGCGCCCATATATCCTGCATCTGAGATGAATCATCACACATACATACATGTAATTGATATAGCATAAAAGTAGTCTAGAACTACTACAACTACTTAATATTACAAGTTCATGGCCAACCAGCCAAATATAACACATAAGAGTAAAATTGCAATGGAAATAAAGTGTAAACCAAAAGCAGGACAGCGGTATGCCCATCCATAACCCAAAGGCAACCGAGTAGGAAAAAGGCCCAGTTCATCTGTCCAAGTAGTCGTCTGTCCCCGGTGCGAAGTATCATCAGGACTCTCTTCATTACCTTCGTCTAAACATTTTAAAGTGAGCAAACGGTGAGTACACGTATGTACTCGCAAGACTTTAGTGTATGAAAATAAATATACATGCATGGTTAGTCCAAAATAATTAAGCTTCTACACTAAGTTTGTTTTCAGTATAAGGTATATTTTATTAGCAAATGAGCAGTTTATCAAACGATAACGAAATTGTAAAGAGCACTTGATATGAAGCTAATAAAAGTAAATAAAGTTTAAATTCATCAATTTGTGATCCTCCATGGCCACGAACAGCAAGCATATCACAGCCAACCATAACTTATGAATGAATCCAACCCGTTATAACGCATTTTCCAAAATCTTTGCAAAAACAAAGCTATACTTGACATTATTTTCCAAAGTAGCTCTTGACCATGAGCACGGCTAATTAATTAGATTTAAATCAATATAGAGAGTGTACACTTTACCCACATAACGCATTCTAGCAACAATGTCAACCATGCCACGCAATACATACCGTACCCATTTTGCTAGCTTATGACAAAATCGTTCAACTAGCTAGAGTCTAACCTTGCACCAGCACCAGTGATGTCTAACCCTTGCTATGGCGTTGGAAATGTAGACCCGTACACACAGTATTAACGATGGTTTATGCCCCATCACATCCTTTAGAAATCCAGACTCATACACATAGTACTAACGATGGTTTACGCCCCATCTTGTCTTTTATACCATAGCAAGGCACACACTGTTGTATTAGAATGCTTTAGTGTAACACCCCGGCACCGCACGTGCCCTGAATGTTACACCATCAATCACCAACTAGCACATGACACTAGAAAATTTAGCAAAGCAAGCTAAAATACTCGCAAGCTACCGAATTTACTAGAAATTTCGGCAACACCTCCCCTAAAAGTAGGGCATCCACTCAGCAGACAAAAGGCAGCATTTTAAATCTATTAATAACATAAAGCAGCTTAAGATAACCAACCAAGCACAACATGGGTCATGGTAACAACTAACCATCATGACCCAACTAGCACATACAACTACCACATAAATTAAACTACAACACAAGAGCTCATTAAAATTAGAAACGATAGGATAACATGAAGCTATGGTGATGCAAATCGTGATCGTGCTACTACTCCCATCCATGCATACCAGCTTCAAAGTACCTACACATTAAATAACAAGCGTGAATCGAAGACTCCGCAAAGTGCATCCAACAAGCATATTATAAACAGTTAATGCATTTAAAACAACAACATACTTATAATTCTTTTATGGAAGCAGAATAGCGAGTACATTAAACATTTGAATACATATTATTTATCTCCTTTCCCTCATTAATTATATCAAGCACATACATCATTAAACCTTTCAGGCGGAGTCCACTACACTATCACGACATCAAACATCATGATTATCACAATAATCGATCATTAGAGATGCAATGCAACATGCATGCTCATGAATGCGCCTTTTCGATTCACGTACCAGTACTTTCGAGTGCACACCCGTCGGTGTGCACCCTCACGTCCCTTCCATCCCGTGGAAGGTGCCTACTCTTACTGTCTCACTCTCATTCATCTCGATGAATGGGACTACGAGGTAGGACTTTCGTGCTCACTACGTGTGAGCACAGAGGCCCACATCGACATGGGTCGCCTCTTCCTTTTATGAATGCACAGATGCAATTGTCATGAATGAAATGTAACCTTCATTCATTTCCAACAATAGCATAGCTGTAATTAAATGCGTAAATGAGAATGAATTGGATAAATTGCAAGTAACATCGAATTTGACCTTCACTTCACCATAATCCTATTCCTACACAATCACACCTATACAGCATATTCTTACATACATAATCTTAGCATTATCATCCTCCTAATCTGAAGGACCATGTAGAGGTCCATCCATATTTGTGATGAGTATTTGACTTTATTTGAGCAAGGTGTGCTCAGGTTTGAGTTTGATTTGACTCGGTATTGCATGTTTGAATTAATGATAATTGTGGACTAACATGCAGGAAGAAAAAGGTATGTGCAAAATGGTTTGTTCCTTGTGGTACAGGTTCCTGAGGCAGCTATGGTCGTTGGTGAGTACCAAGACTAGGTTGGGAGAACCGAGGTCTGGAGCGGTCGACGATGCCAACGAGATGGTTGGGCTCAAACCAGGATCACTTGGATGTCATGGAAATGGACATGAGGTGGCTCAAGGTTTCCGGTTCGGGTTGGAAGCTCGAAGAGGAGGAAACTGAGTGGTCAAGTCCGGCGGATGAAGGCCTGTTGCATCGGGTGGATCGAGTTGTGTTTAAAACCCATGTATGGCCAATGTGGCCCATGTAAAGCCCATGTGTGGGGTGAAATGAGAGGATTAATCCTAGCCCTTGGTGGAGTGCCCTAGGGCTTGGGACTCATCCAAGGGTGGTAGGTGGCCCTAGAGTAGTATAAATAGAGGGGGAGGGGTGTCCTCCCTCACTTGAAGGTTTGAGTTGCTCCTTTGAGCTTTCCTCACATGAAGTGAGGCTTTGTAAACCTTCCAACCAGAAAATACAAAGATTTTCTTTACATTTTTGTGAATTTAAATTCCGCATTTACATTATGTCTTTACTTTACGCAATTTAAATTCAACATTTACTTTCTCGCATGTAAATTCTCGCAATTTACTTTCTCGCAATTTGGATTTGCTCCTCTCCTTCTAAATGCTGTTGATCAAGGAGTTCTTGAGGGTGCTCATTTGGTTTTACATCTTTCTTGCACCCTAGGATAGACTAGAGATCAAGTTTCTATCAAGATTGCAAATCTTTCCTGAACTTGTTCTTCGCACAGCAGTCAGTCTTTGATTTTTAGAAAATTCTAGAAAAATCCTTTTTGATTGATTCTTGTTGGAAAAGGTGCTTGACTCATATATAAATCTTTGGAAAAATTTTGGAGTCCACTGGATGCACCATTTGGGATCTGTGAGGTGAAAACCAAGCCCCAAATTTCCTGATTGAAGATCCTGACTGTTCGTAGTTATTGATTTTTCCTGATTTTTGTATAAGGATTTTGGTGGTGATTTTTGGTGTAGTGCTTCATGACTCATCTTATCAGAGGTTGAAAAATTCCCAATTTTTTTGGAGCAACAAAAGTCCACCATCCACCTGCTCTAATTGAGGACAATTCCTGAAAAATCTGCTTTTGCTTTTCTAAAAGAGGCTTTTGTGTTTTGGCTTGATCTCTTTTAGAAAAGAAGTATTTGAATTGATCCCTCTTTACTTTGGACACTTGACAACCAGGATTGTGATTTAAAAATCCCTCACATGATTCATGGTTCTCATCCATGTAAGCTAGGGATACACATTGTTGTCTAGTCGTTCCCGATTTTGCGGGTTTTGCGATTTTGAGGAGCACCGAGTTTCTTTGCGAGATTGTTTGGAGTACGTTGAGTAGGGGATAATTTTATTTGGGATCATTCACCCCCCCTCTGATTGCCATCTCGGTCTTTCATAATCATAACCACAACCACAGTTATACGCATTGACATATTCATGCATCCACGAATTTAGCATTCGCATCACCATAATAAACTCATAATTATCAACATAATAAAAATCACAAGGTAAAGCATGACATAAATCCTTCTAGCATTTAATCTACATGATACACTTGCCTTTAACTTTGGCGATAACTGACGTCCCGTTTGCGGTATTAGAAACCTCCAACCCTGGTTATGGAGTTAACCTAAGATGGGGCATATATTGAGATCGTGACACATTGCATGAAAAATCAACCATACATGAACTTCTAAATTTTTTACAAATGCATAAGTAAGCACAAATTCAGGCAAACTATTTAAAATGCATGCCAATCTGTAATGACAAATTCAGGCAAGCTTGGTACTCATTGCAATATTGGCATAATAAATTCGTCATTTATATATGAACTTGAAAGCTCAAGCAGCTTGGAGATAATGCCGAAAGCTATTTTTGACATTCTCTATCTTCATGTTTCATTGAATATGCTAATTCATGAAACTTCTAAGGATTGTTATACTGTTGGAGCTTATCTCTATATGAGTATGTAATTGCTTTGCTTCACAAAATCAATAAGTTCCATGTATATATATTGTTATCAGCAGAAGGCCACCAACCCTACAATGTCTAATTTACAGAGAAGTCTCAGCATCTTACTCCATAACAAACAGAAGTACAAAAACACATAAGTAGTTGTTGCATGTATACACAAGGAATAAGCAGTGACAACTGATAATAGCTATAGCTCTACAACTTTGCACCGAAGCAAAATCACAATATCAATAAATTGCACCCTAGTTTATCTGCCATAGCATGTTACTAGCTCACTTAGATGAAGAGTGATTCTTTAAACTATCAGCTAAAAAAAAATATTTCACCCAACCTATTGCAGGCAATCCATCAAGCATTTGGTGTGCACAAACCATAAAACCCTAGCTTCATGAAGGTACCAAGGAGGGGGCATCACCGGAGCGGTAGGGGGGCTCGCCAGCTGTCGGGACCCGAATTTGCAAATCCGGACCCTTTGTGTATTCAGCACTAGTCTAGGATCACGCTAGTGCACACAGTCTCAACATCGGTAGATATCACAATCATACTCAACGAAATAGTAAAGTACTTTATCAAAAGGAAATATAACTGGTTGCTCGACTTTATGGTCAAGTTAAAAAGTACGCCACGCAGAGCAAAAACTTATTAAAAGAAATAATTACAGCGAAAAGAAAATAAACATTGTGGTGCCATTCAGTATACCACAGGCAACTGACTGGGCTCGCTCCCTAGTTAGCCGGATCCTCCTGGAGCTCCTCCTCCAAAGCAGGTATAGCTTCCTCTTCAACTGATGTTGTAGTTGCAAGGGGTGAGTACTTGTTACTCAGCAAGTCATGCACATAATGCAAACTAATATTCTACATTCATGGCTTAGTACAAAGCAATGTTTCATGGTTCATTTGCAGCAAGACAGCATTTAACAAGTAGCATAAGTAGACTTGAAAGCGGTAAAAGCAATTATAATATCAATAACTTTTCCAGGAGTTAAGTAAACACTTTCCCTTTCCTGATCCACGTCTCCATCAATGTTATCAATAACCAAACCAAACTGTTTTCATGAAAGTCTAACCCTTGACTGTAATCCCCGAGCAGTGTCCAATACCGCGGACTCAGTTATTCGAATCGATTTTACTCTCTGCAGAGGTTATGCACTTTACCCACAAGATACAGTCAAACACCACAAAGGCGAGTGACCGTAACAAAGCCTTTCAGAAACCGCTAACTATACAAGTGAACCTCTCCGGTTTTTGCCATACACCATCCCTTCCCTTAGCAAAGTAGAAGTATGGGACTGACATACCGTTGGACGGGTAGCATGCCGCAGCCCTGGTACACTCCCCCTTCAAACTACACAAAAGGTGTAGTTGACACCCCGAGGTATCACATGCAAGTTATTAGTAACCTACTCAATTAGGACCGTCCCACTCCAGTCATGTGGTTGCATGATTGACTCAGTTCAAAGGCTTGCAAGGTTAAGTCCTTAAGGTGACCAAGGCAAGACTACCCGAAGAACCAAATCAACTTTCCCGGTGCCACACCTGGCCCTCCCGATCATTCTTGCCACATGCCCTGGTCTAAATCTATTTATCAAACCCAGTTGTTTACCATGCATCACGTGTCATCATCGACATCACAACACATGATACTTCTCAAAAACAGGTTCCATATCTCATTAAGTCAATATTAACATTTGTTTGTACAAAATCATGTCAAGTGTGCGTAGCAGGTCTAAGCAAATAACTACAACGATCTAATTACCCATGTTGGCCATCCAATAGTATCCAACTAAATATCCACCACTAGGGTGATAAGGGTTCATGGCACATAATTAATTTAATCAAGGTGTCATAATGCAATTTGGCATTTATCTAACTCTCAGAAATAATTTAAACAATTTCTAATTGAATTAGCATGCATTAATTTGATTCAAACTAATTTTCAAAAATAGGAGCAATATGATCAAAGCATAACTTGCCTTCAAAAAGTACTTGTTCTTGTTCTTGAGCTGGCTCCTAAGTCAAAACTTCACCTTCTAAGCCCTCGGGTACTTCAACGTCTACTCATAACGTGTGCAAATAGCAATAAATAATTAAATAGTAGACAAAAAGTGTCCAAAAATTCAAATAAAACTCATAAACAGAAAGAGCACATTTTTATAAATTTTTAGAAATTTGAATCGTCCAAATCGGAGTTAAAACGCAAAAGTTAAAACCGTTTAAAGTTTGAAGAATAGATTAAATAAATATAATAGCAGAAAACTCATTTCCAAAAATTAAATAAAATTCACCATGAAGTAGATCTCAATTTTATAAAAATTTAGAAATTTTAATCACCCAAATCGGAGTTAAAATGCAAAAGTTATAAGTGTTTGAAGTTTGAAAAATCAAATAAAAGAATAAACCAAATTAATTCATTTATTTTTCTATAGAAAAACCCGAATTATGACGTCAGCTGACGTCAGCATGGGAATTGAATTTCCACCGAATTATTTTTCTATTGAAAAATCGAATTATGACGGCATGCTTGCGTCATCCGGTCCACGGGCTCAGTCCACGGCTAGGGCTCGGTCCACCGTGGACCCGGCCCACGGGTACAAGTGTCGCTGACACGTGGGATCCACTCGGATGACTTCATCGCTGACGTCATCGCGCTTGGCTAAATCGGTACTAACACGCGGGCCCCATCGTGACGTCATCATGTGTGACACCACGGAGTGTCGTAACCTTATAAAATGTGAATGTTGAGGGCAAAAACAATATGGAATGTGGAATTGGAGGTTGAAACCCTACGGTATGAGGTTTATTCGCGTTTCCGGGCTGTTTTCGGGAGTTTGGGCCTCTCCGGGGGAGTTCAGGCCCAAGGAGGATGTGTCGTGGGCCTTGGTGGGAGTATTTTTGGGCCCATGAGGGAGGGGGAGGCAGGTTATCCTGACTTGGGGGCGTCCTCCCCCTGCCCACATGCGCCCCCTCAACCCTAGCCGCCTCTACCTCTTCCCCATGCGCCTCCACCTCTCCCCCATGCGCCTCCACCTCTCCCCTCTCCTATCCACCCCCTTGCTGCCCTAGGGGAGATCCCCACCTCTCCACCCTGCTGTCCTCTCCGTTGGGAGGCTCCGCGACGAGGAGATCCGGCGGAATCGGCGCGAGGAAGGAGATTGAGCGAACCGGGAGAAGATCCGTTGGGTTTTCATTCGTCGGGCGAAGGTATGGCCACGGGGATCCTTGGGGTTGGTCTAGGATCTCTTCTAAGGGTTAATATCATGTTTTTAGATCAATTGGTGGTGCTGTAATTGGGTATATTAGATGAAATCTAGAGTTTGCCACGTTCTCTGTTTCGGGCAGCATGAGCAGTCGACCTAAGGTTTGGGTTTTTGCTAATTTAGAGTCGGAATTTGGTCGTCCTCCTGTTGAATAAGTTGTAGGTAACTTCAATACCTTTCAGTGGGTATAAAGAATGTCCAATTCTGCCCAGTCGTTTGAAAGTTATGCTCATTTTACCAAACATATTAAAAACTGTGACGTGATTGGAATAGATCACGGTATTCTGTAGATTAAACCACTTTAGAGTCCGAATCAGTCTTTCCATATACTTAAAAAAAGTTAGGACATTTCCTAAGATACGCGATGATGTACTCGTTTAACTGATTCGGAGTCTTAGAACCCGAGTTATGCCTTTTGGAAGGCTGCTGTCCCGACGGGACAGAACCTCTATTTTTTGGGTTTTGCGAGTAGTTTGCGATGTCGGGGTAGAAGAGGGTTTGGGTACTGTTTTGTGGACATGATTGTGAGTGTGTGGTACCTATGTGCAGGTGGTGTGACCCCGGGAGTGCCTTCTACTTCTCGCCAATCCGCCGCCCGTGGTTGAGGCAAGTGTATTGGAATGGGTAGCGGGTTGTAGTTTGCTAGATTGGTTGCGATTGAAATTTAATTTATGATATGTTCACATGCCATGCCTTAATGATTGCCAATGATACGATGAATATGCTTATTATGTTATGATGCCATGTGTTAATGTACAAGTTATTTATGATGTTGGCATGTTTGCATACATGGCATGATACATGGCCCGGGTGGAGAGAAAGTCATAACTAGTCCGGGGAAGGTCGGTGAGAAAGTTATGACTATTCCGGAGTGCCAATGAGTAAGTCCTACATCGTGATTCCATCCACCGCGGTGTATGGAAGCGAGGAGTAGGCACCCTCCATCTTCGGGATGGAAGGGGGGAGAGGGTGCACACCGACGGGTGTGTACTCAACCATACCGGTATGAGTTTCCAGGAGATATGTGCATTGCATTGCATTGCATTGCATTATATGATGATGTTATATGATGATGATATATGATGATGTCAATGATATGCTTACGCTATGAATATGAGATGTGTATGATGTCGTATGTGAAAAGTGGTGATGAAGGTATTAGAATGTATTTTCTTGTTCCATTGCAATATGCTTGCTGAGTGATGAACTCACGCTTGTGTTTATGTTGTTTTTCTTGGGTACCATGAAACCGGCATGCGGGAAAGGGAGCTAGTCACACATCATCACTTAGCATCACACATATAAACAATGACATGTTCCTTCCTTTAATTGTGATTGTTAATTTGTGTGCTTGGTTTCCTCATTTACCTCGTTTGGCTCATGAGATGGTTGGAATCTTCATTCTAGGCTTAAACTGCTGCTAGAACCCTTATTATTTATGATTTAGATGTCATTTTTTTATACTATATCCTGTAATCATATTGTTGTTGCTTCAATTCATGGAAAAACAAAGGAGATGCTGCTGAAATTTTCGGTTCTAGCATTTACTCCTTTGCTGTAATTTATCTTAATTTATGGTATTTAGATGTTGTTTAGCCTATGTTTGGTAGCATTCGGGCATATTAAATGCCGGGGTGTTACAGTTGGTATCAGAGCGGGTTGTAGGTCCTTGGAACATGTATTTTGGTGGCATACCTCAGGTTCAACTAAAATATGATGTGGGATAACCTAGAAACATGGTTTAGGTTATACTTAAAATTTTGTCATAGGATAGCAACATTAAAACTTGTGTAAGTGGAATAACTAATTTAAAATTTGACACACCTGGATGCACAGTAGGAAAGGGTATGTGTATCGTTGCTTTACGCTTAAATGTTGTATTTAAGCCTTGATGTTAAATGCTATCTTTGATAATGTAGGTTGCTATGTTTACGATTGACGGCTGAGATCACACCGGGCGCAAGCGGGTTCGCACGGCACGGGCTCGGGCGACGTGGCGCTATCACGGCCATTGGATCTCGATCCAACGGTCGCGGGGGTTAGGGTTTAGTCGGGCTCGGGTCCGGCTTGAGTCAGGCTTGTGTCCAGCTCGGTTGGTCTCGGTCGGACTCGAGTCAGACTCAGGTCGGATGAACAGTGCAACCCACTCGGATTTTCCAACGATTTAATATTTAAATAATTCTTGGAAATTCAAATAAATCAAGAAAAATAGCAAAATACTCAGAAAAAATCTGGAAAATACTTTGAGACATTTTTGACTCAAATAAAATAATTCCAACAAAACTTTATTTGAAACTTTTAATTATTTAATTATCTCAAAAGGGAATAAATTTAAAATAAATCCAAATAAATCCAAATAAATTCCAGAAAATTCCAAAAAATTCCAAAAATTCTCAAAAATGCAAAATTTCATTCAAATTCATGAAAAGAAAAAATTGGGGTGTTACAAACCTCCCCCTTAACAGAATTGTAACACCCCGGCATTTAATATGCCCGAATGCTACCAAACATAAGCTAAACAACATCTAAACACCACATTTAAACATAAATTCCAGCAAAGGTACATATGCTAAAAACCGATATTTCGGCAGCATCTCTTTTGTTTTTCCATGAATTAACACAATAACAAAATCATGGCAAAATATATCATAACACACGACATCTAAAACATCAACATAAATGGACATATCATCAAATTACGCCAATAATACCACGCTCAACCACTTCATAAACTATAATGAAGCAAATAAGGGATCACGAGCATGCTAAATTAAACCATACATTAAGTTTATGGCACAACTCTTAATATCATGTCTCCAAGTGATTAGTTATAGACTATGATGGTGGAGCTACGTGTAGAAGTGTAGCTGAACCCCTTTTTCCCGCGTGCCGATCTCAAAGTACCTAAAAACAACATAAAACACAAGCGTGAGTTCGAAACTCAGCAAGTATATTGTAATGGACAACAAGAACAATAACATGGCAAAAACATCTCCCATCATGTATATCATCTCAATCATGAACACTTAATAATATCATCATCAATATGCATGTAATGCAATGCAATGCTCATATGCTCATATCTCCTTGGAAACTCATACCGGTATGGTTGAGTACACACCCATCGGTGTGCACCCTTTTCCCCCTTCCATCCCGAAGATAGAGGGTGCCTACTCCTCGCTTCCATTCACCACGTGGATGGAATTACGATGTAGGACTTACTCAATGGCGTTCCGGACTAGTCATAACTTTCTCACCGACCTTCCCCGGACTAGTTATGACTTTCTCACCGCCCTCGCCCCATCTCATGACATGCATGCAACTATGCCAAATATCATATCTCATTTGTACATAAACATATGGCGTCATGTCATAGTACACATAAACACATGGCATCGAATCATGATAAATAAAGACACATAGCATCATATCATGATATTCACACTCATTATATCATTGGAAAACAGCAAGCATGGCAAGTGATCATAGCAAGTATTCAATCTTTCATCCAATCTCCACAAGCAACCTACAATTCCGCTATTCATTACAACACACTTGCCTCAACCACGGGCGACGGATTGGCGGGAAGTAGAGGGCACTCCCGGTGTCACACCACCTGCACATAGGCATCACACACTCACAATCATGCCCACAAAACAGTACACAAACCCCCATCTAACCCGACATTGCCCACTACTCGCAAAACCTAAAAACAGAGGTTCTGTCCCGTCGGGACAGCAGCCTTGCAAAAGGCATAACTTGAGTTCTAGGACTCCGAATGAATTAAACGAGTACATCCTCGCGTAGCTTAGGAAATTTCCCAACTTTCTCTAGGTATATGGAAAGACTGATTCGGACTCTAAAGTTGTTTAATCTACAGATTACCGTGATCTGTTCCAATCGCGTCACAGATTTTAACACGCTCGGTAAAACAGTCATAACTTTCAAACGGCTGATCGGAATTTAACGTGCTTTATGTCCACTGAAAGGTATTGAAATTATCTACAACTTCTTCAACATCCGTACGGACAGATTCAGATTCTAAATTGGCAAAAACGTCAACCCTAGGTCGACTGCTCATGCTGTCCCAAAACAGAAACGTGGCAACATCTAGATCTAACCCAAATTACTCCAATCCAGCACCTCCAATTGATCTAAAAACTTGATAAACACCTTAATAACAGTACCTAGATCAATCCCCAGGGTTCCCATGGTCATACCTTTGCCCGACGTACGAAAACTCCAATAGATCTCCTCGCTCTTCGCTCCTCGCACCTCGCTCCTCGCACCTCGCACCTCGCTCCTCGCTCCTCTCTCCTCGGATGGATCCATGAGGATGCAGGGGTGGGGAGGCCACCCTAGGGCAGCAAGGGGGTGGAGGAGAGGTGGTGGAGAGGTGGGGAGCAATGGGGCAAGGGAGGGGGAGGCGCACGGCCAAGGGAGGAGGAAGGCGGCTAGGGCAAGGGCAAGTGGGGGGAAGGGCGCACAAGGGGCAGGGGTAGACGTCCAAGGGCTGGTGGGGAGCCCTTTTATCAGCCCCCACACCCAATTCTAGTCCTAAATGGATTCCCACACCATCCCACCAAAGCCCACTTAAGGCCCAAACTCCCCCGGAAGGCCCAAAACCCCGAAAACGGCCCGAAAACGCTATAAACCTCCAAACCCTATGGTTTTAACCTTATTTCCACATCTCATAAAGTCTTTGACCTCATCATGCACGTTAAATAAGGTTACGACACTCCGTGGTGACATAACACTTCAAACGGCCCAAAAACGCGAGTAAATCTCATGCCGAAAGGTTTTATTCTCGAATTTCATGTTTTATAATGTCACACCAAACCGTAGTGTCACAAGAATCTCGACCCCGAGATTCAGAGCTAACTAAGAAATAGGTTCGGAAACTCTTTCTTCAAATCCTCTTTGCGCTCCCAAGTCGCTTCACTTTCCGAATGATTGCTCCACTGAACTCTGTAGAAACGGCTTGACTTATTTCTTGTCTCTCGATCCATGGTGTACAGAATCTTCACGGGGTGCTGCTTGTATGTCAGATCTTCCTGCAACTCGATCGATTCCAAAGGTGTTTGATCATCTGGCACTCGGAGATACTTCTTCAGTTGTGACACATGGAATACATCATGCACTCCTGCCAACGACTGCGGCAACTCTAACTGGTAAGCAACTTCACCTTTACGGCTCAAAATCTTAAATGGTCCAACATAGCATGGTGTGAGTTTCCCTTTGGCATGGAACCTTTTAACTCCCTTGAGAGGTGTAACTCTGAGATACACGAAATCCTCCGATTCGAAACTCAAGTCTCCGCGACGGTTATCAGCGTAACTCTTCTGCCTCGACTGAGCTATCTTCAGTCTCTCCCGAATCATGGCAATCTGCTCTTCGGCTTCTTGGAGAATGTCCGGTCCGAAGACATGTCGTTCACCTGTCTCATTCCAATTCAACGGTGTTCGACAGGGTCTACCATACAGAGCTTCAAATGGTGACATCTGCAGACTTGGTTGATAGCTGTTATTGTAGCTGAACTTGGCATACGGCAGACTCTTATCCCAAGAGGTAGCATAAGCCAATGCACAAGCTCTTAGCATATCCTCTAGAATCTGATTTACTCTTTCCGTCTGTCCATCCGTCTGCGGATGATAGGAGGTACTGAAGTTCAAACGGGTCCCCATAGCTTCATGCAGCTTATTCCAGAAC
Source organism: Rhipidocladum racemiflorum (assembly GCA_036346355.1). Classification (NCBI taxonomy): domain Eukaryota; kingdom Viridiplantae; phylum Streptophyta; class Magnoliopsida; order Poales; family Poaceae; genus Rhipidocladum; species Rhipidocladum racemiflorum. Next base: position 1,385,530 of record CM070569.1, on the reverse strand, counting down.
CTCGAGGTAAATTGGGTACCTCTGTCAGACACGATCTTCTTCGGCACTCCATGCAGACAAACAATCTTTGACATATATAGCTCTGCTAACTTGTCTCCTGAGTAGGTGGTCTTCATAGGAATAAAGTGGGCGACCTTAGTCAAGCGGTCTACTATAACCCATATGGAGTCATATCCCCCTTGCGTTCTCAGCAAACCGGTAATGAAGTCCATCCCGATTTCCTCCCACTTCCACTCAGGTATCTTCAATGGCTGCAGCAATCCTGCTGGTCTCTGATGCATTGCCTTGACTCTCTTACATATGTCACACAACACAACATGTTCAGCCACCTCGCGTTTCATGCTCGTCCACCAGAATCTTTCCTTCGGATCTTGATACATCTTGGCACTTCCCAGATGAATAGAATACTTGGAGTCATGGGCTTCTTCCAGAATCAACTGCTTCAGCTCCTTCTTGTTCGGCACACAGATGCGATCCTTAATCCACAACGTGCCTTGCTCATCCAATCTAAAGTCTTTTGCCTTGCCTTCCTCCATCTTGGACTTGATTCTCTGAACCTTGCAATCATCCTTCTGTCCTTCTCGTATCTGATCCTCTAGGGTAGGCTTTATTTCCAATGCAGCTAAAAATCCTTCTGGTATCACTTCTAATTTCAGTTTCTGAAACTCCTTGCACAACTCGTCTTGACTTCCTGCTATCATCATATTCACAGTGTGGCTCTTCCGACTCAAGGCGTCGGCTACCACATTAGCCTTTCCAGGATGGTAATGGATTCCGACATTGTAATCCTTGATCAACTCCAACCATCTCCTTTGCCTCATATTTAAGTCTGATTGGGTGAAGATGTACTTAAGACTCTTATGATCTGTATACACTTCATATCTGTTCCCAATCAGGTAATGACGCCACAACTTCAAGGCATGCACTACGGCTGCTAATTCCAAGTCATGCGTCAGATAGTTCTCCTCGTGCGGCCTCAACTGCCTTGATGCATAAGCAACGACCTTTCTGTTCTGCATTAGCACGCATCCAAGTCCCTGGAGCGATGCATCACAGTAGATATCAAAGCTTTGATTAACATCCAGTAGAACTAACACCGGTGCTGATGTCAATCGCTTCTTTAGCTCTTGAAAACATTTCTCGCATTCCGGCGTCCATGTAAACTTCTTCTCCTTTTTCAACAATTGCGTGAGAGGTCGCGCAATCGTCGAAAATCCTTCAATGAAACGGCGGTAGTAACCTGCCATCCCAAGGAAACTCTGAATCTGGGTCACTGTCTTCGGCTGCTCCCAATGTAACACAGCTTCTACTTTGCTTCGATCAACAGCGACTCCTTCTATTGTCATTACATGTCTAAGGAACTCCACCTTGTCCTTCCAAAAGTCACACTTGCTGAACTTGGCGAAGAGTTGATGTTCCCTTAGCTTCTCCAACACTAGCCTGAGGTGTTCTGCATGGTCTTCCCTTGTCTTGGAGTAGACTAGGATATCGTCTATGAATACAACAACAAATTTGTCCAAATACTCCATGAAAACCTTGTTCATCATATTCATGAAGTAAGCTAGCGCATTTGTCAGACCGAAGAACATAACAGTAAACTCGTAATGTCCATATCTTGACGAGAATGCGGTCTTCGGAATATCTTCTGACTGAATCTTCAGCTGATGATATCCCGATCTAAGATCAATCTTGGAGAATACTCCGGCTCCTCTCATCTGGTCGAACAGATCATCGATCCTGGGTAGTGGGTACTTGTTCTTCACGGTGACTTCATTGAGTGCACGGTAATTTATGCACATCCTGAAACTTTCATCCTTCTTCTGGACGAACAGAACTGGTGCTCCCCATGGCGACGAACTCGGTCTAATGAATCCATTCTCCATCAACTCTTCAAGCTGTTTTTTCATCTCCACCAATTCTTCGGTTGACATCCGATAGAGCCTCTTTGCTATCGGTGATGTTCCAGGTACTAACTCAATCACAAATTCTATGTCCCTGTCTGGCGGCATACCAGGTAAATCTTCAGAAAAAATATCAGGATACTCATTCACCACTGATACACCCTCTATGTTGATTGCCTTCGCACTGTTGACCATCAACTGTCCATCACGAACGGCAGTCGCTTGGAATTTCACCTTTCTTCCACATGGGCTCTCAACAGAGATGATCCTTCGCCCACAATCCAGCATGGCCTTGTGCTTGGATAACCAATCCATTCCCAAGATAATATCTAGGGTCTGGGTACTCAATATAATGAGGTTCACTAGGAATTCTACCCCATCTACCAATATTCTTACCCCAGAACATCCTACTTGCGATCGGAGTTCTGATCCAGGGGTTTGAACTATAAGCATGCATTTAAGATCCACAATCTTCAAATCATTTCTAGCAACAAAATCTCGAGAAACAAACGAATGCGAAGCTCCAGAGTCAAACAAAACTATTGCGGGTACTGAGTTAACAAGTAACTTACCCAGTACGACGTCCGTGCCATTCTGCAGAGCATCAGCGGAGACATGGTTGACACGGCCTCTCACCACTGCCTAAGTGGTGCCTCCAGGCTGCGCGGCTCCACGGTTCATTCGTGGTGCAGGTGCCCTTGCGGGTGTGGACCCTAAATTGAAGCGAACTGGGGTCACTCATGCTGTCTTCTTGGGGCAATTGTTGGAGAAGTGCCCTGGCTCATTGCATGTATAGCAGCGTCTCACTACTCCCTGTTGACTACTTGAAGTGGCGTTTCTAGCTAGAGCTGGTGTCTGATAATTCTGATTGACGGGTCTCGGTGCTGGCGACGGTGTCCTTGCTGCATTCTGCGGCTGGAATCTGAAAAACTGATTCGGCGCAACCCTTAGACGTTGTTGCGCTCCCTGGCATGATCCTTGTTGTTGCATTCTACGTTTTCGGTTCTCATCCAGTTCCTTGTGCTTGTCCTCAAGGATGAGCGCCTTGTTCACAAGCTCTTGAAAGTATGGAAAGGTGTGGGTGATCAGTCCCACCTGTAGTCCATAGTTTAGTCCCTTCAGGAAACGAGACTGCCTAGCCTTGTCCGTCGCTACGTCTTCAGGCGCGTAGCGTGCAAGCTGTGTGAACTTGTTCAAATATTCAGACACCGGTTGATTACCTTGCTTCAGCGCCCTGAATTCTTCCTTCTTTAAGTCCATTATTCCCTTAGGCACATGATACTGACAAAATGCAGCAGTAAACTCCTCCCAGGTGATATCCTATGGGTTCTCCCGTGTGGCGCAGAAGTTCTCCCACCACTCTGCTGCGATCCCTTCCAACTGATGAGAGGCGTAGAGCACCCTCTCATTTCCCACACATTGGGTAATGTGCAGCTTCCTCTCAATTGACCTTAACCAGTCATCAGCCTCCAACAGATTGGCGTTTCTAGAGAAAGTAGGCGGATGAGTCCTCATGAATTCTAACAGCCTTGAGTACGGACGTTGAGCTTGGTTCGCCTGGTTGACCTGGTTGGCTGCAGCTTGAGAAGTGACTTGCTGCATTTGCTGCATCACTGCATGCATCAACTGGGTCTGTGTAGCAAGGAAGGCTCCAAAGTTCTGCATGTCAACTGGCGGTGCTGGCTGGGGTGCAGGTGCTCCTTCATTGGGGTTTCCTGCAGGGCGAGAACCACTTCCATTGCCTCCAAGTTTTCCGCGAGTGTTCACCATCTGTCGAGTCTTCCAAGGTTTAGATACGAGAGGGAAACAAGCATAGACGAGTAGTAGAGAACTTATGCGGGGTGGAAGGTGTAACTCAAACCCAACTTTATTATTTATTCAATAATAACTTGGTATGGTTGCTTACAATGCCTAAAGGCCTTGCAACACATACTGCACACTCAGCACGCAATCAAAATCCAAATCGAACTAACACACTAGAGTCTAACGCCTCTAAGGGTGACTATTCTTAGACGCGTGTAATATCCCGAGTATTTCTATACTCGAGTCACTGTACATTTGTACTCAAACACTGTTCAATAATACACTATTCTTGTGTATTTCTGCATTTTGAGCTATATATACTTAAATGGGAATTAAAAAGAAGCCTTCAACTTAAGTAACCTAGCTCAAAAATAATTGCAAATTTATTTGGATAAGTGTTAAAGCGACCTAAGAACCTTCCAGAATATATAAGAATCGATAAAAATCAGTTTTGGAAGTTTAATTCTTCAAAACTTGACGCTTGACCAAAATGCCCTTGAGTAAGTGCATAGTGTTTTGCATGTGTTATAACCTCTCCAAAGCCAACCCAACAGCCAACTCACTCCCTCTCCTCTCCCTCTCACGACCAAGCATAGGAGAAGCCTCCCAAAACCCTAGCTCACCCAATCCACCCATTTGGAGGCGATCCGACCGGTGGAAATTGATCTAGAGGCGGGAATCGACCTCTCCATCGCGATCCCCATCTTCTAGACCCTCTCGGGTGAGTTTCTCATCGAATTTCATGGATGGATTTTGGAGTACCCATGGTGTTTTCGAAGTTTGAGTTGATTTCTCGGCTCCCGGGACATCCCTCATCACGTAGCTACGAGTTTCCCCTCCTGTAGCTCCGCATTTTAGCATGTCCCTCAAACCCTAGCCTAGGTCATGTCCAGGTGCCATGTGTTCGGAGCATTGCATGGCACTTGTGCTTTAGAATCTAGACTTAGGTCATCGTTAGGTCCATTTAACTCTACTGTTGACCTAGCTTTTGGCCATCTTCGAAATCTAGCAAGCTATCGCTAGGTTTTCGATTTGTCGGAGTTCTAGTGGAGCAAAGCATGGGTAGTATTTTTTGTTAGCACTTCTGGTAGCTGGAGCTGCTATCAGAAGAATCGGAATTCAATTCTGCCTAGCCGAAATTTATTTTATTCCTTTAGACATTAATTGTTTTTACAAAATTCTAGAAGTCCGAAGCATAGTTCGACAGCTCCATTATCTCTTCTGATAGCATTAATCGCGATCAGAAGAATCGAATCGCATTCCTAAGAAACACCTGCTAGCACTTGTCAGCTCTAGGTCACTAGTATTTTTGCAAAATGCTAGACCTCCAGGGCATGTAATAAGTATACCGTTAGTCTTCTTAGATGCTAAAAGGATTATTAGAATCGTTGGATTTGCGTTTTGCTAGCTCGCATTTTATTTTATTACTCTAGGTCCCAATTATTTTTATAAGATACCTAGGACCTGTAGCATGCATGGACATCACTGCTAGCCCCCCTGATGCTTGCAGATGAGCCTGTAAGAGCTAGATTTGCATTTTCCTAGCTTCCATTTTATTTTAATCATCATAGTGATCAAAGCCAATTAGAGCGTTTTCGCTTCCTTTAACTTCGTTTAAGGTCACTAAAGTCGATAGCATGCTTCCCGTGCTTTGGATCGCATTCAAGTCACTTTTCGGACTTTTGCCGCTTCTCGGGTAATTACCGACTTAAGCGGGCAATTGATCAAAAGTCGAGAAGATTAAATCATCTATGCCGGGAATAGCTCCGATAGGTCGCGTATCCCTAAGCAACTAGCCGAGGGCTTAAAACAAGTCTCGCGGCATTCCACTCAAACGGCCCTTTTGGGCGAGATTGCTCGTTCACGAGCAAAATAGCCATTTTGGCCATATTCCACAATTTAGGTTTATTCACCAGCTTAGCTATCTAATGAGTCATTTAGGGTCATATAAGCCTAGTGAAGTCGAAAACGTGCTCCTCGCGCAAGCGAATCGGGTTTGAGCCGTTTCGGACCTTGTGCGATCGGGAGCGTATTTAAGCGACCCAAAATGCGCTTCGATCGGATTGCTATAGGTTAAGTGAATTTCGGTGGGGTAAGGCCCAGATAGGTCCTAAATACCCTAGACTACCTGGTGGAACAGCCTGGAGAAATCGCAAATCGATTACGTGCGTTACGAACAAAAATGGCTTTTGCCCTATGGTGAATAGTGCCATTTTTCCTTTTCTGAATTTTTCACTTTCTCGATTTGGTTTCTTTGTTTTGGCTCCTGGCCGATCATTGTAATCCCAAACGAGTTGCTACAAGTCCCGTTAGGTGTGTTATACCTATTTCTAGGTGTTTAACTAAATTTATTTGAATTTTTCTTTATTTTAAGCATTTTATTCACTTTGGCGAGAATGTCACCGAAATCGCCTCATCGGGTCGCGATTGCGCCGTTTTTATTTTGATCGTTTCTTTTCTTTCTTAGTGTCTAGATGAGTTCCGTTTGGTGTTAAGTTGGTGTTTATGCGCTTGAGGTCGCTTTTTGCTAATTTATTGCTCTTTTCGCCGTTTTTGCTGATTTTGTTCGAATAGAGCCGAGCGGGTCGGGGATCGCCTCAAACACGCCAGAACTCATCCCGAACATCATCGAGGAAGAGCAACAAGGCAAGCACCTCCTTTGACCATCTTGAAACCTATATTTCACGATGTTTACTTTGATTTCTCAAACTATATGCATTGTTTATATTCAGTAAAGTGCTAGTTTGTGGGAATGGTAGATATACCCTGATTTGGTGGTTTTTCCTCAATTAAATTCCCAGAGTTCATTGATAGCCTTAGTAGGGTTGGACAATTAATAAAATGTCACTTGGGTATAAACGACTTAGTAAATGCATATGCTTAGACACTGCAATAGAAATGAGCAAAGTCAGTCATTTACCAAATGCTCAAAACTTATGATAATTGTAACTGGTTTTGGAAATGTTTTGGAAATGTGACTTGTAAAGGTAATTTGATAGAAATGTGCAGTGTCTAGTTGGTAATTAGACTTGGCGGGAGGTATAATATGTGCTAGTTAAACATGATGGCGATTGGTTGGCGAGTTAAGTGGAGTTCCCCGCTTGAGTCATTAGGCAAAAATATAAGGACCGAACTTGTGACGGTTTTTGAATGAACACCGTGCAACCGCGCAATGCTGGGATGGGGCAGCCTATTCTAGTACTTGAAGTGTGAGGGGATAGCCATGCCTGTTGGTAGGCCGAATTGTGGACCTTTTCTCTCGTGTTGAGCAGTCAAGCGCGGTGTGTGTGTCCTCACGACCCGCCGTATGCACCTTCGTGAGTGCGCTTGTACTTTTGCAGCGGGGAATCGCTCCAGTTCTTGTTTGTTGATACAACGGTGTACGCCTTGCTATGGGATAATACCGCGGCAAACAATTCGCCGTCGTCACGATGGATATTCCGTGGCCGCCTGAGTGGTGGTTGGCCTCTTATCGCCATAGCAGTGGGTTTTACCGTCACCGGTGCTGGGGTGTGGCTATAACCTCAACGATGGGAAAGAATAGATCATTCTTGTATATCGGATACCTCGTATCACGTGTACCTGGATGACAGGGATGCAAGTCTGAGTTGTGTTTGGGTAAAGTGCGCAAACTCTGCAGAGTATCAAATAATTCTAATCGATTAGCCGTGCTCACGGTTATGAGCAAATCTTCTTTAATCATATCAAGTATAGAAATTTGGTTCGGTTTGAAAATGAAAATCTATTTCGGAGTCTATCTAAAGCATATGGATCGATATGGTACTTGATGGATTTATGAATGAGTGAATATGGTATTTGGAGGATTTATGAATATATGGATGTCAATTCGTATCTCAAGCTGCGATCATGGATGGTGGCGCTTGAGAGACTCAAATGTTACATATATTGTAAATATGTTTTATTCAAAATGTCAGTCTTTCAAATTATGTATTACATTTCGATGAACTGTTTCAAATCCTGCTACAATAGACTTAGTGTAGTAGCCATTTCAATCGTATCACCGCATATTAATTATATTTGCATACACTTAAGTCTTGCGAGTACATACGTGTACTCACCGCTGTCGCTAACCCCTTTTTCCTCGTGAGGAAGGTATTGATGATGTCGGATGATGGCGAGCCCCACCTCGCGAAAGTGTTGCGGCTTCAGAGGGTCTTCCCTCCACAAGAGCTTTGTGGGGTGGTCAAGCACCGCTGGTTGTCTTTCTTTTGTTTCCGCTGCCGCTTTACTTCTTTTGGATTCTCGTAATACACTTGTACAAGATTTATACCCGATTATGTAAATTAAATTAGTTTATCTTTTCGTGCATTGATACTCGGGTTGTGGAGTACGCGATCTTGGAGCTCTTGATCCAGGGATCCGATGCTCGGATGCGTCTGAGCACCGGTCCGGTTAAGTGTTCGATCCCGTCGATCGAATTTTTAGATTCGGATTTTCTGTCGAGGCTTCCTGTTGTTATACGGTGCTATACGCTACAAGAGACGGCGTCTGATGACGGTATAGGAAGAGGGGGTGCTCACAGCGTTGGTATCAGAGCCATTGACTGCAGGAAGACTTAGTTAGCCTGGTCGTTAGACTTAGGAACAGATTTTTCTTCTCAAAATTTATTTTGAAGTACAAAACTCTATTTTGAAAGTGTAGAATGCTATTCTTGTCCATTCTATAGCTTTTCACTTATCTACTCTTCAAAATGAATCTGATCTTAATCCAAATTTCAAAATTTGTTTCCTTCTTCTATCTTGTTCAAAAGAATTAGGAGGAACGCGGGTTTAGCTCAGAATGGGTTAAGGTTAGATATCTGTGATTGAAATTAGGGATTATTTTGTCGTTTCCCTGAGTTGGTTTTTGAATTGGTTCTTATGCTTCTTTGAATGAATGCTTTTAGTATGTTTGTGTTTATGAGTGCATCCTTTGGAATCAATCATTCTGCACTTGTTTTGCACGCTTAATTGACTCAATCACAAGATTTCAGGATGCCTCCCTGAGGAGAGAAGCGGTTCGTGCGCTTCCAAAGAAATTGATGATCTTTGAGGGCGTGGCAAGCGATGGAGTGCGGGGCCCAGCGATCGCAGTCCCTACTGGGTCACTGGGGCTCAGTCTCAGCTACATGCCCAGAGCGAGGAGATCCCTCCACCTCCTCCTCGCTCCCGACATGGCTGCACTCATGTTGCAGACTCGGCTCATGGAGCCGATGGTCCAGTCGCTGTTCGAGGGCAGCAATGCGAATAAAGAAGTTAGCCTCGGTTGTCGGAGTTCCAGCGAACTCGACCGCCGAGCTTTTCTTCAGCTACAGATCTGATGGAGGCAGAGGATTGGCTTAGCGACATGGAGGGGAAGTTGGAGTTAGTCGGTTGCACCGATGCGGAGAAGGTTCAGTACACCGCCTACTACCTCCAGGGACCAACAGCTTCGTGGTGGAGCAGCTTCAAGGCTGTTCGCCCTGCAGATCAGGTCACCACATGGGCAGAGTTCAAGACTGCCTTTCGCTCCTTCCATGTTCCAAATGGGCTTGATCGATATCAAGAAGCGGGAGTTCTACGACCTTCGCCAGGGATCTATGACAGTGATGGACTACCTCCACCGCTTCAACCATTTGTCACGCTATGTTGCTGATGAGGTGACCACTAAGGCTAGGAGAGTGACATTGTTCAAGGAGCACCTCACCGAGGAGATCCGTTTCCAGCTCGCCGGTTATGACATTCCTAGCCTGCAGGTCTTGGTGAGCAAGGCCATTAGCATTGAGGATGGCACCAAGGCGCTTATGGAGAGCCGCAAGCGCAAGTGGGCAGCTCAGCGGCCAGTCAGTGGCGGACCTTCCAGGACTCGCACCTTCACTCGATCGGCTTCCGGCCTTGGCCGCCGCTTGATTCAGAGGTCCCAGGGCTTGCCTCCTCGCCCTGCCCAGAGTTCGGTGCAGTCACCTAGCCGCCCAGTGCAGCAGTTGGGGTCCCAGAACCCATTTGGCCATATCACTTGCTTCGCCTGCGGCCAGAGGGGCCACTTCGCCGCTGCTCGGTCCGAGCAGCAAAGAAGCGACAGCTTCGAGGTGCACCAGCCCGTCCCGAGTCGATCACGGTGGGCATGGGAGTGGGCAACAGACGCCCGGTTCCCGAGCAGCTTCAGCTCGGGCCGTGGTCGCTGAATGTGGCCACCGCAGAGGAGGCGCAGCGGCTCAGATGTGGTGTTGGGTACGTTGTCTGCTCATTCCGTACTCCGCCTTGGTATTATTTGACTCGAGCGTCGCATTCGCTTATTTCTTCACGCTTTGTTGCTCAAAGATGAGGTCTCGTTCTTTGTACCTCGAGAAGTACTTGTTGATCCGTTCGCTGGATCTGCTTTTGACCGCCGAGCTCGTGAGTCCAGGGATTAGAATTGAGATCAACGGGTAGATTTTCGGGTGATCTTATCAACATTGAGACATCAGGTCTTGATGTGATTCTCGGTATGGATCGGCCGTCCAAGCATCAGGGCATATTGATTGTGCCAGAGATCCATTTCATTAGTCAACCCCGATGGCATTGCCGTTACCTTTTCTTCTCGCTCCAAAGAAAGGCAGCCTTTGCTCGGTGCTCTTTACATTCGGGGACCACCAGTACGGTGATATGTGAGTACCCCGATGTGTTCCCTGATGAGTTGCCAGGTTTGCCACCTGATCGTGATTTGGAGTTCATCATCGATCTCTTGCCTGGCACTTCTCCAATTTCTAAGCGTCCGTACAGGATGCCTGCCGATGAGCTGATTGAGTTGAAGACTCTGCTCAAGGAGCAGTTAGAGAAGGGGTTCATTCATCCCAGTTCTTCTCCCTGGGGCAGTCCAGTTCTGTTTGTGAAGAAGAAAGATGGCACTCTTCGCATGTGCGTTGATTACCGGTCTTTGAATGAGGTCACTGTCAAGAACAAGTATCCTCTCCCTCGGATCGACGATTTGTTTGACCAATTAGGCGGAGCTCGAGTCTTCTCCAAAATAGACTTGAGATCCGGCTATTTTCAGCTCAAGATCCGTCCGGAGGATATTGTGAAGACTGCATTCACTACTCGCTACGGTCTGTACGAGTACACAGTTGTTTCATTTGGCCTCACCAATGCACCAGCCACCTTCATGAATCTGATGAACAAAGTCTTCATGGAGTTCCTTGATAGATTTGTGGTTGTGTTCATTGATGACATCCTCATATACTCTAAGGATGTTGATGAGCACGCACTTCACTTGCATATGGTGCTTAGCAAGCTTCGCGAGTATCAGTTGTATGCCAAGTTCAGTAAGTGCGAAGTTACGGCTCAAGCAAATGAAGTTTCGGGCATGTCCTGTCGAAGGTGGGGTATCAGTTGATCCACGCAAGGTACAGGATGTACTCAGTTGGGAGCAGCCCCGCAATGTCCCCTGAGATTCGGAGTTTTCGGTCTTGCCGGATACTATCGCCGGTTTATCGAGAACTTCTCCAAGATTGCTAAGCCAATGACAGCGCTACTCAAGAAGGAGAAGAAATTGAGTGGTCACCTGGTTGTGAGTCCAGGTTTTGAGGAGTGAAGAATAGACTCACCATCGCACTGATGTTGGTCCTTCCCGACATTCACAAGAACTTTGATGTCTATTGTGATGCATCCCGTCTTGGACTTGGTTGTGTGTTGATGCAGAGGGCAAAGTGGTTGCTTATGCTTCTCGACACCTAAAGCCTCATGAAGCCAATTACCCGACGCATGATTTGGAGCTTGCAACGTTGTTCATGCTCTCAAGCCGTGGCGACATTATCTCATAGGAAGCAGATGTGAGATCTACACCGACCACAAAAGCTTAAAGTACTTCTTTCGCAGCCAGATCTGAATTTGAGAAAGCGTCGATGGCTAGAGCTGATCAAAGACTATGATTTGGGTATTCATTACCATCCTGGCAAGACGAATGTGGTTGCAGATGCCCTCGCCGCAAGCTGCACACGCAATGCCTTGGGTGTCATTGGCCGCCTCACTGGTTGAAGAGTTTCGTAAGCTCAATCTAGAAGTGGTTGAGTATGGTTACATTTCTGCTTTAGCCGTACAACCCACTCTAGAGTCTCAGATTCAGGCAGCTCAACTCCAAGATGATGCTATGATTGAGATTAGACGCCAGTTGACTGAAGATGGTGCATCTCCAGGTTTCTCTGAGGGGTCCAATGGGCTGATCATGCATGGGCAGCAGATGTATGTCCCAGATGATATAGAGATCAAGGAGTTGATCCTGTCAGAAGCCCATGATACCCCTCTCTCTGTTCATCCTGGCAGCACCAAGATGTACCAGGACCTTCGCAGGCAATTCTGGTGGCCAGGTATGAAGAAGGAGGTCGCGGCTCATGTGGCACATTGTGATGTGTGCCAGCGTGTCAAGGCTGAACATCAAAGGCCAGCCGGATTACTTCAGCCATTGCAGATCCCTGAGTGGAAGTGGGAAGATATTGGGATGGATTTCATTACCGGCCTACCGAGGTCCTCCGCCGATCACGACTCTATTTGGGTGATCATTGACCGTCTGACCAAGGTAGCTCATTTCATCCCAGTTCATACCACCTATTCTGGAGCCAAGCTAGCGGAACTCTATTTGCAGAATATTGTTCGGCTCCATGGAGTTCCAAAAGTCATAGTCTCTGACCGTGGTTCAGCTTCACCTCCAGATTTTGGGAGAGTTTGCAGTCCATTCTTGGCACTAAGCTATCCTTCAGTACTGCTTACCATCCCCAAACTGACGGACAGACGGAAAGGGCAAACCAAATCCTTGAAGACATGCTAAGGGCTTGTGTGCTGTGCTACAGCAAGTCGTGGGAGAAATGCTTGCCATTTGCTCAGTTCTCCTACAACAACAGTCATCAAGTCAGTCTTCAGATGTCTCCTTTCGAGGCTCTTTATGGCAAGAAGTGCAGAACGCCACTGTTTTGGTCCGAGGTTGGTGAGAGGCAATTCTTCGGGCCAGCCATGATTGAAGAGGCTGAAAGGCAAGTCAGCTTGATTCGGGACCGGCTGAGAGAAGCTCAGTCTCGTCAGAAGAGCTATGCTGATCGTCGACGCCGCGAGTTGAGCTTTGAGGTGGGTGACTTTGTCTACCTCAAGGTCTCACCACTCCGCGGTACTCGCAGATTCCAAGTCCGCGGGAAGCTAGCCCCGCGATACATCGGTCCGTTCCGGATTCTTGAGAAGGTTGGTGTTGTGGCTTATCGGCTTGAGCTACCGCCACATCTTTCGGACGTTCACGATGTGTTCCACGTGTCCCAATTGAAGAAGAGTCTTCGGTTCCATCGAAGTTACCCAATTGGACCATCTTGATTTGCGGCTGATCTTTCGTATCGAGAGTATCCATCCGTATTCTCGAGACACCGAGCGTCACACTCATGATCGAGGTTATCAAGATGCTCAAGGTCGATGGAGCAACCATTCGTAAGATGAAGCCACGTGGGAGCGTGAAGACCATATTCGACGAGAATACCCGACTTTCTTCGAGAGGATTAGCAATCTCGAGGACGAGATTTTTGTAAGGGGGTAGATCAGTAATATCCGGAGTATTTCTATACTCGAGTCACTGTACATTTGTACTCAAACACTGTTCAATAATACACTGTTCTTGTGTATTTCTGCATTTTGAGCTATATATACTTAAATGGGAATTAAAAAGAACCCTTCAACTTAAGTAACCTAGCTCAAAAATAATAGCAAATTTATTTGGATAAGTGTTAAAGCGACCTAAGAACCTTCCAGAATATATAAGAATCGATAAAAATCAGTTTTGGAAGTTTAATTCTTCAAAACTTGACGCTTGACCAAAATGCCCTTGAGTAAGTGCATAGTGTTTTGCATGTGTTATAACCTCTCCAAAGCCAACCCAACAGCCAACTCACTCCCTCTCCTCTCCCTCTCACGACCAAGCATAGGAGAAGCGTCCCAAAACCCTAGCTCACCCAATCCACCCATTTGGAGGCGATCCGACCGGTGGAAATTGATCTAGAGGCGGGAATCGACCTCTCCATCGCGATCCCCATCTTCTAGACCCTCTCGAGTGAGTTTCTCATCGAATTTCATGGATGGATTTTGGAGTACCCGTGGTGTTTTCGATGTTTGAGTTGATTTCTCGGCTCCCGGGACATCCCTCGTCGCGTAGCTACGAGTTTCCCCTCCTGTAGCTCCGCATTTCAGCATGTCCCTCAAACCCTAGCCTAGGTCATGTCCAGGTGCCATGTGTTTGGAGCATTGCATGGCACTTGTGCTTTAGAATCTAGACTCAGGTCATCGTTAGGTCCATTTAACTCTACTGTTGACCTAGCTTTTGGCCATCTTCGAAATCTAGCAAGCTATCGCTAGGTTTTCGATTTGTCGGAGTTCTAGTGGAGCAAAGCATGGGTAGTATTTTTTGTTAGCACTTCTGGTAGCTGGAGCTGCTATCAGAAGAATCGGAATTCAATTCTGCCTAGCCGAAATTTATTTTATTCCTTTAGGCATTAATTGTTTTTACAAAATTCTAGAAGTCCGAAGCATAGTTCGACAGCTCCATTATCTCTTCTGATAGCATTAATCGCGATCAGAAGAATCAGAACTGCATTCCGGCAAAACCTGCTAGCACTTGTCAGCTCTAGGTCACTAGTATTTTTGCAAAATGCTAGACCTCCAGGGCATGTAATAAGTATACCGTTAGTCTTCTTAGATGCTAAAAGGATTATTAGAATCGTTGGATTTGCGTTTTGCTAGCCCGCATTTTATTTTATTACTCTAGGTCCCAATTATTTTTATAAGATACCTAGGACCTGTAGCATGCATGGACATCACTGCTAGCCCCCCTGGTGCTTGCAGATGAGCTCAGAAGAGCTAGATTTGCATTTTCCTAGCTTCCATTTTATTTTAATCATCATAGTGATCAAAGCCAATTAGAGCGTTTTCGCTTCCTTTAACTTCGTTTAAGGTCACTAAGGTCGATAGCATGCTTCCCGCGTGCTTTGGATCGCATTCAAGTCACTTTTCGGACTTTTGCCGTTTCTCGGGTAATTCACCGAGTTAAGCGGGCAATTGATCAAAAGTCAGAGAAGATTAAGTCATCTATGCTGGGGAATAGCTCCGATAGGTCGTACGTATCCCTAAGTAACTAGCCGAGGGCTTAAAACAAGTCTCGCGGCATTCCAGCTCAAAACGGCCCTTTTGGGCGAGATTGCTCGTTTACGAGCAAAATAGCCATTTTGGCCATATTCCACAATTTAGGGTTTATTCACCAGTTAGCTATCTAATGAGTCATTTAGGGTCATATAAGCCTAGTGAAGTCGAAAACGTGCTCCTCGCGCAAGCGGAATCGGGTTTGAGCCGTTTTCGGACCTTGTGCGATCGGGAGCGTATTTAGCGACCCAAAATGCGCTTTCGATCGGAATTCGTTATAGGTTAAGTGAATTTCGGTGGGGTAAGGCCCAGATAGGTCCTAAATACCCTAGACTACCTGGTGGAACAGCCTGGAGAAATCGCAAATCGATTACGTATGTTACGAACAAAAATGGCTTTTGCCCTACGGTGAATAGTGCCATTTTTCCTTTTCTGAATTTTTCAAATTTTTCGATTTGGTTTTTGCTGTTTTGGCTCCCGGTCGATCATTGTAATCCCAAACGAGTTGCGACAAGTCCCGTTAGGTGTGTTATACTTAATTCTAGGTGTTTAACTAAATTTATTTGAATTTTTCTTTATTTTACGCATTTTATTCACTTTGGCGAGAATTTCACCGAAATCGCCTCATCGGGTCGCGATTGCGCCGTTTTTCGCATTTTGATCGTTTCTTTTCTTTCTTAGTGTCTAGATGAGTTCCGTTTGGTGTTAAGTTGGTGTTTATGCAGTTGAGGTCGCTTTTTGCTAATTTATTGCTCTTTTCGCCGTTTTTGCTGATTTTGTTCGAATAGAGCCGAGCGGGTCGGGGATCGCCTCAAACACGCCAGAACTCATCCCGAACATCATCGAGGAAGAGCAACAAGGCAAGCACCTCCTTTGACCATCTTGAAACCTATATTTCACGATGTTTACTTTGATTTCTCAAACTATATGCATTGTTTATATTCAGTAAAGTGCTAGTTTGTGGGAATGGTAGATATACCCTGATTTGTTGGTTTTTCCTCAATTAAATTCCCAGAGTTCATTGATAGCCTTAGTAGGGTTGGACAATTAATAAAATGTCACTTGGGTATAAACGACTTAGTAAATGCATATGCTTAGACACTGCAATAGAAATGAGCAAAGTCAGTCATTTACCAAATGCTCAAAACTTATGATAATTGTAATCGGTTTTGGAAATGTTTTGGAAATGTGACTTGTAAAGGTAATTTGATAAAAATGTGCAGTGTCTAGTTGGTAATTAGACTTGGCGGGAGGTATAATATGTGCTAGTTAAACATGATGGCGATTGGTTGGCGAGTTAAGTGGAGTTCCCCGCTTGAGTCATTAGGCAAAAATATAAGGACCGAACTTGTGACGGTTTTTGAATGAACACCGTGCAACCGCGCAATGCTGGGATGGGGCAGCCTACTCTAGTACTTGAAGTGTGAGGGGATAGCCATGCCTGTTGGTAGGCCGAAGTGTGGACCTTTTCTCTCGTGTTGAGCAGTCAAGCGCGGTGTGTGTGTCCTCACGACCCGCCGTATGCACCTTCGTGAGTGCGCTTGTACTTTTGCAGCGGGGAATCGCTCCAGTTCATGTTTGTTGATACAACGGTGTACGCCTTGCTATGGGATAATACCGCGGCAAACAATTCGCCGTCGTCACGATGGATATTCCGTGGCCGCCTGAGTGGTGGTTGGCCTCTTATCGCCATAGCAGTGGGTTTTACCGTCACCGGTGCTGGGGTGTGGCTATAACCTCAACGATGGGAAAGAATAGATCATTCTTGTATATCGGATACCTCGTGTATCACGTGTACCTGGATAGACAGGATGCAAGTCTGAGTTGTGTTTGGGTAAAGTGCGCAAACTCTGCAGAGTATCAAATAATTCTAATCGATTAGCCGTGCTCACGGTTATGAGCAAATCTTCTTTAATCATATCAAGTATAGAAATTTGGTTCGGTTTGAAAATGAAAATCTATTTCGGAGTCTATCTAAAGCATATGGATCGATATGGTACTTGATGGATTTATGAATGAGTGAATATGGTATTTGGAGGATTTATGAATATATGGATGTCAATTCGTATCTCAACTGCGATCATGGATGGTGGCAGTTGAGAGACTCAAATGTTACATATATTGTAAATATGTTTTATTCAAAATCTTTGTCTTTCAAATTATGTATTACATTTCGATGAACTGTTTCAAATCCTGCTTTTCGCAATAGACTTAGTGTAGTAGCCATTTCAATCGTATCAGCCTGCATATTAATTATATTTGCATACACTTAAGTCTTGCGAGTACATACGTGTACTCACCGTTGCTGCTAACCCCTTTTCCTCGTGAGGAAGGTATTGATGATGTCCGGATGATGGCGAGCCCCAATTCTCGCGAGTGTTGCGGCCAGAGGTCTTCCCTCCGGTCGAGAGCCTGTGGGGTGGTCGGGCCACCGCTTGGTTGTCTTTCTTTTGTTTCCGCTGCCGCTTTACTTCTTTTGGATTACGTAATACACTTGTACAAGATTTATACCCAGTTATGTAAATTAAATTAGTTTATCTTTTCGTGCATTGATACTCGGGTTGTGGAGTGCAGCGATCTTGGGCTCTTGATCCAGGGATCGATGTCGAGATGCGTCTGAGCACCGGTCCGGCTAAGTGTTCGATCCCGTCGATCGAATTTTTAGATTCGGATTTTCTGTCGAGGCTTCCTGTTGCTATACGGTGCTATACGCTCTGATGAGACGGCGTCTGATGCGGTATAGGAAGAGGGGTGCTCACAGCGTTGGTATCGAGCCATTGACTGCAGGAAGACTTAGTTAGCCTGGTCGTTAGACTTAGGAACAGATTTTTCTTCTCAAAATTTATTTTGAAGTACAAAACTCTATTTTGAAAGTGTAGAATGCTATTCTTGTCCATTCTATAGCTTTTCACTTATCTACTCTTCAAAATGAATCTGATCTTAATCCAAATTTCAAAATTTGTTTCCTTCTTCTATCTTGTTCAAAAGAATTAGGAGGAACGCGGGTTTAGCTCAGAATGGGTTAAGGTTAGATATCTGTGATTGAAATTAGGGATTATTTTGTCGTTTCCCTGAGTTGGTTTTTGAATTGGTTCTTATGCTTCTTTGAATGAATGCTTTTAGTATGTTTGTGTTTATGAGTGCATCCTTTGGAATCAATCATTCTGCACTTGTTTTGCACAGTTAATTGACTCAATCAAGCATTTCGTGATGCCTCCCGGAGGAGAAGCGATTCGTGCGCTTCCAGCGGTGATGATCTTTGAGGAGCGTGGCAGCGATGGAGTGCGGGGGCCCAGCAGTCGCAGGTCCCTACTGGTGGGTCAGCTGGGGCTCAGTCTCAGCTACATGCCCAGAGCGAGGAGCTCCCTCCACCTCCTCCTGCTCCCGACATGGCTGCACTCATGTTGCGGCAGACTCAGCTCATGGAGCTGATGGTCCAGGCTGTTCAGGGCAGCGGCGGCAGCGCAATAAGAAACGCGCCTCGGTTGTCGGAGTTCCAGCCGAACTCGACCGCCGAGCTTTTCTTCACTGAATCCGATGGAGGCGGAGGATTGGCTTAGCGACATGGAGGAAGTTGGAGTTAGTCGGTTGCACCGTCACGGAGAAGGTTCGATACACCGCCTACTACCTCCAGGGACCAACAAATTTCGTGGTGGAGCGGCTTCAAGGTGTTCGCCACTGCAGATCAGTCACCACATGGGCGAGTTCAAGGCGCCTTCGCTCCTTCCATGTTCCAGCGGGCTTGATCGATATCAAGAAGCGGGAGTTCTACGACCTTCGCCAGGGATCTATGACAGTGATGGACTACCTCCACCGCTTCAACCATTTGTCACGCTATGTTGCTGATGAGGTGACCACTAAGGCTAGGAGAGTGACATTGTTCAAGGAGCACCTCACCGAGGAGATCCGTTTCAGCTTCGCCGGTCATGACATTCCTAACTGCAGGTCTTGGTGAGCAAGGCCATTAGCATTGAGGATGGCACCAAGGCGCTTATGGAGAGCCGCAAGCGCAAGTGGGCAGCTCAGCGGCCAGTCAGTGGCGGACCTTCCAGGACTCGCACCTTCACTCGATCGCTTCCGGCCTTGCGCCGCCGCCAGAGGTCCCAGGGCTTGCCTCTCCTCGCCTCGCCAGAGTTCGGTCGCGATCACCTAGCCGCCAGTCTGCAGCTTGGGGTCCCAGAACCCATTTGGCCATATCACTTGCTTCGCTGCGGCCAGAGGGGCTACTTGCGATGCTGTCGGCCGAGCAGCGGCGTGACAGCTTCGAGTGCACCGGCCGTCCCTCGATCACTGGTGGGCATGGGAGTGGGCGATCAGGGCGTCCGGTTCCCGAGCAGCTTGGCTCGGGCGTGGCCGCTGAATGTGGCCACGCGAAGGAGGCGGCGGCGGCTCGGATGTGGTGTTGGGTACGTTGTCTGTTCATTCCGTACCCGCCTTGGTATTATTTGACTCTGGAGCGTCGCATTCGTTTATTTCTTCACAGTTTGTTGCTTAGCATGAGGTCTGTTCTTTGTACCTCGAGAAGTACTTGTTGATCCGTTCGCCTGGATCTGTTTTGACTGCCGAGCTCGTGAGTCCAGGGATTAGAATTGAGATCAACGGGGTAGATTTTCGGGGTGATCTTATCAACATTGAGACATCAGGTCTTGATGTGATTCTGGGTATGGACTGGCTGTCCAAGCATCAGGGGCATATTGATTGTGCCAGGAGATCCATTTCATTAGTCAACCCTGATGGCATTGCTGTTACCTTTTCTTCTGTTCCAAAGAAGGCGGCCAGCCTTTGCTCGGTGCTCTTTACATTCGGGACGATCAGGTACCGGTGATATGTGAGTACCCCGATGTGTTCCCTGATGAGTTGCCAGGTTTGCCACCTGATCGTGATTTGGAGTTCATCATCGATCTCTTGCCTGGCACTTCTCCAATTTCTAAGCGTCCGTACAGGATGCCTGCCGATGAGCTGATTGAGTTGAAGACTCAGCTCAAGGAGCAGTTAGAGAAGGGGTTCATTCATCCCAGTTCTTCTCCCTGGGGCAGTCCAGTTCTATTTGTGAAGAAGAAAGACGGCACTCTTCGCATGTGCGTTGATTACCGGTCTTTGAATGAGGTCACTGTCAAGAACAAGTATCCTCTCCCTCGGATCGACGATTTGTTTGACCAATTAGGCGGAGCTCGAGTCTTCTCCAAAATAGACTTGAGATCCGGCTATTTTCAGCTCAAGATCCGTCCGGAGGATATTGTGAAGACTGCATTCACTACTCGCTACGGCCTGCATGCGAGTACACAGTTGTTTCATTTGGCCTCACCAATGCACCAGCCACCTTCATGAATCTGATGAACAAAGTCTTCATGGAGTTCCTTGATAGATTTGTGGTTGTGTTCATTGATGACATCCTCATATACTCTAAGGATGTTGATGAGCACGCACTTCACTTGCATATGGTGCTTAGCAAGCTTCGCGAGTATCAGTTGTATGCCAAGTTCAGTAAGTGCGAGTTCTGGCTCAAGCAAATGGAGTTTCTGGGGCATGTCCTGTCAGAAGGTGGGGTAGCAGTTGATCCACGCAAGGTACAGGATGTACTCAGTTGGGAGCAGCCCCGCAATGTCCCTGAGATTCGGAGTTTTCTCGGTCTTGCCGGATACTATCGCCGGTTTATCGAGAACTTCTCCAAGATTGCTAAGCCAATGACAGCGCTACTCAAGAAGGAGAAGAAATTCGAGTGGTCACCTGGTTGTGAGTCCAGTTTTCAGGAGCTGAAGAATAGACTCACCACTGCACCAGTGTTGGTCCTTCCTGACATTCACAAGAACTTCGATGTCTATTGTGATGCATCCCGTCTTGGACTTGGTTGTGTGTTGATGCAGGAGGGCAAAGTGGTTGCTTATGCTTCTCGACAGCTAAAGCCTCATGAAGCCAATTACCCGACGCATGATTTGGAGCTTGCAGCTGTTGTTCATGCTCTCAAGCCGTGGCGACATTATCTCATAGGAAACAGATGTGAGATCTACACCGACCACAAAAGCTTAAAGTACTTCTTTTCGCAGCCAGATCTGAATTTGAGACAGCGTCGATGGCTAGAGCTGATCAAAGACTATGATTTGGGTATTCATTACCATCCTGGCAAGGCGAATGTGGTTGCAGATGCCCTCAGTCGCAAGCTGCACACAGTGAATGCCTTGGGTGTCATTGGCCGCCTCACCGGTTGAAGAGTTTCAGAAGCTCAATCTAGAAGTGGTTGAGTATGGTTACATTTCTGCTTTAGCCGTACAACCCACTCTAGAGTCTCAGATTCAGGCAGCTCAACTCAAGGATGGTGCTGTGATTGAGATTAGACGCCAGTTGACTGAAGATGGCGCATCTCCAGGTTTCTCTGAGGGGTCCAATGGGCTGATCATGCATGGGCAGCAGATGTATGTCCCAGATGATATAGAGATCAAGGAGTTGATCCTGTCAGAAGCCCATGATACCCCTCTCTCTGTTCATCCTGGCAGCACCAAGATGTACCAGGACCTTCGCAGCAATTACGGTGGCTGTATGAAGAAGGAGGTCGCGGCTCATGTGGCACATTGTGATGTGTGCCGGCGTGTCAAGGCTGAACATCAAAGGCCACCGGATTACTTCAGCCATTGCATCCCTCGAGTGGAAGTGGGAAGATATTGGGATGGATTTCATTACCGCCTACCGAGGTCCTCCGCCGATCACGACTCTATTTGGGTGATCATTGACCGTCGACCAAGGTAGCTCATTTCATCCCGATTCATACCACCTATTCTCGAGCCAAGCTAGCGGAACTCTATTTGCGAGAATATTGTTCGGCTCCATGGAGTTCCAAAAGTCATAGTCTCCGACCGTGGTTCGCAGCTTCACCTCCAGATTTTGGGAGAGTTTGCAGTCCATTCTTGGCACTAAGCTATCCTTCAGTACTGCTTACCATCCCCAAACTGACGGACAGACGGAAAGGGCAAACCAAATCCTTGAAGACATGCTAAGGGCTTGTGTGTTGTGCTACAGCAAGTCGTGGGAGAAATGCTTGCCATTTGCTCAGTTCTCCTACAACAACGATCATCAAGTCGGTCTTGAGATGTCTCCTTTCGAGGCTCTTTATGGCAAGAAGTGCGAACGCCATGTTTTGGTGCGAGGTTGGTGAGAGGCAATTCTTCGAGCCACCATGATTGAAGAGGCTGAAAGGCAAGTCAGCTTGATTCGGGACCGGCTGAGAGAAGCTCAGTCTCGTCAGAAGAGCTATGCTGATCGTCGACGCCGCGAGTTGAGCTTTGAGGTGGGTGACTTTGTCTACCTCAAGGTCTCACCACTCCGCGGTACTCGCAGATTCCAAGTCCGCGGGAAGCTAGCCCCGCGATACATCGGTCCGTTCCGGATTCTTGAGAAGGTTGGTGTTGTGGCTTATCGGCTTGAGCTACCGCCACATCTTTCGGACGTTCACGATGTGTTCCACGTGTCCCAATTGAAGAAGAGTCTTCGGGTTCCATCAGAAGTTACCCAATTGGACCATCTTGATTTGCAGCCTGATCTTTTGTATCGACAGTATCCAGTCCGTATTCTCGAGACAGCTGAGCGTCACACTCGCAGTCAGGTTATCAAGATGCTCAAGGTCCAGTGGAGCAACCATTCAGAAGATGAAGCCACGTGGGAGCGTGAAGACCATATTCAGGCAGAATACCCCGACTTTCTTCGAGAGGATTAGCAATCTCGAGGACGAGATTTTTGTAAGGGGGGTAGACTTTAATATCCGGAGTATTTCTATACTCGAGTCACTGTACATTTGTACTCAAACACTGTTCAATAATACACTGTTCTTGTGTATTTCTGCATTTTGAGCTATATATACTTAAATGGGAATTAAAAAGAACCCTTCAACTTAAGTAACCTAGCTCAAAAATAATAGCAAATTTATTTGGATAAGTGTTAAAGCGACCTAAGAACCTTCCAGAATATATAAGAATCGATAAAAATCAGTTTTGGAAGTTTAATTCTTCAAAACTTGACGCTTGACCAAAATGCCCTTGAGTAAGTGCATAGTGTTTTGCATGTGTTATAACCTCTCCAAAGCCAACCCAACAGCCAACTCACTCCCTCTCCTCTCCCTCTCACGACCAAGCATAGGAGAAGCCTCCCAAAACCCTAGCTCACCCAATCCACCCATTTGGAGGCGATCCGACCGGTGGAAATTGATCTAGAGGCGGGAATCGACCTCTCCATCGCGATCCCCATCTTCTAGACCCTCTCGGGTGAGTTTCTCATCGAATTTCATGGATGGATTTTGGAGTACCCATGGTGTTTTCGAAGTTTCCCCTCCTGTAGCTCCGCATTTCAGCATGTCCCTCAAACCCTAGCCTAGGTCATGTCCAGGTGCCATGTGTTTGGAGCATTGCATGGCACTTGTGCTTTAGAATCTAGACTCAGGTCATCGTTAGGTCCATTTAACTCTACTGTTGACCTAGCTTTTGGCCATCTTCGAAATCTAGCAAACTATCGCTAGGTTTTCGATTTGTCGGAGTTCTAGTGGAGCAAAGCATGGGTAGTATTTTTTGTTAGCACTTCTGGTAGCTGGAGCTGCTATCAGAAGAATCGGAATTCAATTCTGCCTAGCCGAAATTTATTTTATTCCTTTAGGCATTAATTGTTTTTACAAAATTCTAGAAGTCCGAAGCATAATTCGACAGCTCCATTATCTCTTCTGATAGCATTAATCGCGATCAGAAGAATCAGAACTGCATTCCGGCAAAACCTGCTAGCACTTGTCAGCTCTAGGTCACTAGTATTTTTGCAAAATGCTAGACCTCCAGGGCATGTAATAAGTATACCGTTAGTCTTCTTAGATGCTAAAAGGATTATTAGAATCGTTGGATTTGCGTTTTGCTAGCCCGCATTTTATTTTATTACTCTAGGTCCCAATTATTTTTATAAGATACCTAGGACCTGTAGCATGCATGGACATCACTGCTAGCCCCCCTGGTGCTTGCAGATGAGCTCAGAAGAGCTAGATTTGCATTTTCCTAGCTTCCATTTTATTTTAATCATCATAGTGATCAAAGCCAATTAGAGCGTTTTCGCTTCCTTTAACTTCGTTTAAGGTCACTAAAGTCGATAGCATGCTTCCCGCGTGCTTTGGATCGCATTCAAGTCACTTTTCGGACTTTTGCCGTTTCTCGGGTAATTACCGGACTTAAGCGGGCAATTGATCAAAAGTCAGAGAAGATTAAATCATCTATTCTGGGGAATAGCTCCGATAGGTCGTACGTATCCCTAAGCAACTAGCCGAGGGCTTAAAACAAGTCTCGCGGCATTCCAGCTCAAAACGGCCCTTTTGGGCGAGATTGCTCGTTTCCGAGCAAAATAGCCATTTTGGCCATATTCCACAATTTAGGGTTTATTCACCAGTTAGCTATCGGAATGATTCATTTAGGGTCATATTCGCCTAGTGAAGTCGAATACGTGCTCATCGCGCAAGCGGAATCGGGTTTGAGCCGTTTTCGGTCCTTGTGCGATCGGGGCGTATTTAGCGACCCAAAATGCGCTTCGATCGGAATTCGTTATAGGTTAAGTGAATTTCGGTGGGGTAAGGCCCAGATAGGTCCTAAATACCTAGACTACCTGGTGGAACAGCCTGGAGAAATCGCAAATCGATTACGTGCGTTACGAACAAAAATGGCTTTTGCCCTACGGTGAATAGTGCCATTTTTCCTTTTTCTGAATTTTTCAGCTTTTCTGATTTGGTTTTTGCTGTTTTGGCTCCCGGTCGATCATTGTAATCCCAAACGAGTTGCGACAAGTCCCGTTAGGTGTGTTATACTTAATTCTAGGTGTTTAACTAAATTTATTTGAATTTTTCTTTATTTTACGCATTTTATTCACTTTGGCGAGAATTTCACCGAAATCGCCTCATCGGGTCGCGATTGCGCCGTTTTTCGCATTTTGATCGTTTCTTTTCTTTCTTAGTGTCTAGATGAGTTCCGTTTGGTGTTAAGTTGGTGTTTATGCAGTTGAGGTCGCTTTTTGCTAATTTATTGCTCTTTTCGCCGTTTTTGCTGATTTTGTTCGAATAGAGCCGAGCGGGTCGGGGATCGCCTCAAACACGCCAGAACTCATCCCGAACATCATCGAGGAAGAGCAACAAGGCAAGCACCTCCTTTGACCATCTTGAAACCTATATTTCACGATGTTTACTTTGATTTCTCAAACTATATGCATTGTTTATATTCGATAAAGTGCTAGTTTGTGGGAATGGTAGATATACCCTGATTTGTTGGTTTTTCCTCAATTAAATTCCCGAGTTCATTGATAGCCTTAGTAGGGTTGGACAATTAATAAAATGTCACTTGGGTATAAACGACTTAGTAAATGCATATGCTTAGACAACTTTGCAATAGAAATGAGCAAAGTCAGTCATTTACCAAATGCTCAAAACTTATGATAATTGTAACTGGTTTTGGAAATGTTTTGGAAATGTGACTTGTAAAGGTAATTTGATAAAAATGTGCAGTGTCTAGTTGGTAATTAGACTTGGCGGGAGGTATAATATGTGCTAGTTAAACATGATGGCGATTGGTTGGCGAGTTAAGTGGAGTTCCCGCTTGAGTCATTAGGCAAAAATATAAGGACCGAACTTGTGACGGTTTTGAATGAACACCGTGCAACCGCGCAATGCTTTGGGATGGGGCAGCCTACTCTAGTACTTGAAGTGTGAGGGATAGCCATGCCTGTTGGTAGGCGAAGTGTGGACCTTTTCTCTCGTGTTGAAGCGATCAAGCGCGGTGTGTGTGTCCTCACGACCCGCCGTATGCACCTTCGTGAGTGCGCTTGTACTTTTGCAGCGGGGAATCGCTCCAGTTCATGTTTGTTGATACAACGGTGTACGCCTTGCTATGGGATAATACCGCGGCAAACAATTCGCCGTCGTCACGATGGATATTCCGTGGCCGCCTGAGTGGTGGTTGGCCTCTTATCGCCATAGCAGTGGGTTTTACCGTCACCGGTGCTGGGGTGTGGCTATAACCTCAACGATGGGAAAGAATAGATCATTCTTGTATATCGGATACCTCGTGTATCACGTGTACCCTGGATGACAGGGATGCAAGTCTGAGTTGTGTTTGGGTAAAGTGCGCAAACTCTGCAGAGTATCAAATAATTCTAATCGATTAGCCGTGCTCACGGTTATGAGCAAATCTTCTTTAATCATATCAAGTATAGAAATTTGGTTCGGTTTGAAAATGAAAATCTATTTCGGAGTCTATCTAAAGCATATGGATCGATATGGTACTTGATGGATTTATGAATGAGTGAATATGGTATTTGGAGGATTTATGAATATATGGATGTCAATTCGTATCTCAACTGCGATCATGGATGGTGGCAGTTGAGAGACTCAAATGTTACATATATTGTAAATATGTTTTATTCAAAATCTTTGTCTTTCAAATTATGTATTACATTTCGATGAATCGTTTCAAATCCTGCTTTTATAATAGACTTAGTGTAGTAGCCATTTCAATCGTATCGATTTGCATATTAATTATATTTGCATACACTAAAGTCTTGCGAGTACATACGTGTACTCACCGTTCTGTTGCTAACCCCTTTTTCCTCGAGAGGAAGGTATTGATGATGTCGGATGATGGCGAGCCCCAGTGCGAGTGTTGCGGCCGTAGGTCTTCCCTCGATCGATGCTTTGTGGGGTGGTCGGGCGGTACCTTGGTTGTCTTTCTTTTGTTTCATTTGTCGCTTTACTTCTTTTGGATTACGTAATACACTTGTACAAGATTTATACCCGATTATGTAAATTAAATTAGTTTATCTTTTCGTGCATTGATACTCGGGTTGTGGAGTACGCGATCTTGGGCTCTTGATCCAGGGATCGATGTCGGATGCGTCTGAGCACCGGTCCGGCTAAGGGTTCGATCCCGTCGATCGAATTTTTAGATTCGGATTTTCGGTGTCGAGGCTTCCTGTTGCTATACGATGCTATACGCTACAGTAGACGGCGTACAGTACGGTATAGGAAGAGGGGGTGCTCACAACGCGACTCGGCGAAGGAGTCTCACTACTCATCAATCCAACCTCCACTGCCTCCTTTTGGTGGGGCGGTGGCATCGGTGCGAAACGATCACCGTGCCCCTCAACAATGGTAGCAGATGAAGCAACATCCTCCTCCGGCTCTGGCTCTGGCTGTGGTGCTGGTGGTGCCTCCTCTGGGTCCTCCTTAGGGTCTAGGTCGTGTAGCTCCAACACCGTCTCTGGTTCAGGTCCATACAACGCCATCTCTAGCTCACGAACCCACTGAATAGAGTGAGCTAGGTACTCTCGAGGTTCTTGTAGTTGTTTCTGGACATCCTTGACTTCATCGCAAGCCTTTTGCAACTCCTGAATCGTATCGTCGATCACATCCTCCTGAGCGAGGACAAATCTCGCTAGATGAGTGGTCGTGGCATGCTCGTCTTTTATTGGCTCTCGATCAAGGCGGTTGTCTCTGCGCGGGTGGTGACGAAACACAGTGCCTTCCAACTCCCTGGAGTAGGTGCGAGCAATCTACCGCATCGCTCGATGCGACACTTCCTGGATCCCAATATGGAATGTAGACCTTCTGGCGGTGAAGTGAAAAGGAAGGCTGAACTTCGTCTTCTCTCGAGCATACACCGTGATCTTGACATCCCATCCTATGACCAGTCCTGCCTTTATGATGGTGGTTCCTCGGTAGAGCGGACTCTCAAAGCCTCCCTGTAGCATACGCCACAACTCAGCGGCGTAGCCTCCCTCACGCTCAGCGTAGTTGCTGCTCATCTTCATCTGCCAAAGACACTCACGTGAGAACGCAGCATTTTAAGATCAAAGTGAAGACAACAAGATTTCAGCAAGGGTATGAATCAAGAGAGAAGGGGATAAGTCGGAGTTCATTCATTATCTTGGCAACTTTTAACTTTAGAAAATAGTTTTTATCCTCACTACGACCATTCTAACTAAGGGTAGTCCTACAGTCAGTATGGCTCTGATACCACCTCTGTCGGGACCCGAATTTGCAAATCCGGACCCTCTGTGTATTCAACACTAGTCCAGGATAACGCTAGTGCACAAAGTCTCAACATCGGTAGATATCACAATCATACTCAACGAAATAGTAAAGTACTTTATTAAAAGGAAATATAATTAGTTGCTCGACCTTATGGTCAAGTTACAAAAGTACGCCTCGTAGGGCGAAAACATATTAAAAGAAATAATTGCAGCGGAAAGAAAATAAACATCGTGACGCCATTCAGTATACTACAGGCAATGACTGGGCTCGCTCCCTAGTTAGCCGGATCCTCCTGGAGCTCCTCCTCCAAAGCAGGTATAGCTTCCTCTTCAACTGATGTTGTAGTTGCAAGGGGTGAGTACTTGGTACTCAGCAAGTCATGCACAGAATGCAAACTAATATTCTACATGCATGGCTTAGTACAAAGGAATGTTTCATGGTTCATTTGCAGCAAGGCAGCATTTAACAAGTAGCATAAGTAGACTCAAAAGCGGTAAAAGCAATTATAATATCAATAACTTTTCCAGGAGTTAAGTAAACACTTTCCCTTTCCTGATCCACGTCTCCATCAACGTTATCAATAACCAAACCCTTTTCGAGAATATTTTGGCTCTTGCTCATTATGGTATTGCATTTGTGAAATAGGCTTAAAAGTTTCTTGTCATCTGTTGAAAGGCTAGAGCTGATTAGAAACTATGTGTGAGCTTTTTGTTGGACTTCAAATGATCATTATGAGTCTCAAGCAAAATCAGTGTTTTAATGTTAAAAGCAAGTTGAAAAAGATGCAAGCAAAAGCTACTTGGCTAAACACAAGTTTAGTACAATGTGCAGCTTCCTTGCCAGGGATTTAAATGCAAAAGATGCAAGAAAAGGCTACTTGTCTAAACAAAAGTTCAGAACAATGTGAAGCCACTTGCCAATTTAAACTGAGAAAGATACAAGAAAGAACTACCTACTTATACACAAGTATGGGCTAGTGTGCAGTTACTTGTCATCCCTGTTGATCACAAAGCAAAATTGTCAAACTTGCTAAAAGAGAAAAAGGAAATTCAAATGGTTGAAAAAGGCTTGAGACAAATATTAGTGAATTTGAAAGTCTCTCTATGCTCATGATAGATTTCTTTTTCGTTTTGGCAAAATCAGTTTATGACATTTTACTTGTTTGCTCTAATTTGCTTATGCAATAACTATTCTATGTGTTAGAGCCTCCATATTCTCACAATTTGCTTTCTCATTGGATAAATTGATACAAAATGAGAAAGTTCTCCTAAAAGCTCTCCAAATGCTTTACTTTGATTATATACCTTGAATATACTTCAAAGCTTGAGATACTGCATTCATTAAGGGGGAGTTTTGAGATCTTGATGACTATTTTGTCAAAAAGGGGGAGAACAAGTCAAGGAGGTTTTTGAATTGTTTTTTTTTTGGTCTTTTGGTTCTTGCTCAATCTCTTGTCAAATCTTATATTGTGTTTTGTCAAATTACTCATCAAGGGGGAGATTGAAGGATCGTTATTTTTGATCCATTTGATTTTGATGATGAGTATTTGAAAAAGATTTGAAACCAGTTTGATATTTCTATAAGATTTATTTTTTGGTTTCTTTATTTGAAAAGATCTGAAATCAGTTTGATTATTTTAAAAGCTTTTTGATTTTTGCAAAGGTTTTGGTTCGTGTTTTGAAATCGTGTTCTTAGAATATTTAATGCAATGCACTCCTGTGAGTGGTTGCATGGTTTTATGTGAGTCAAGTCGCGGACTTGTGCTCGGAATCGTTTTGTGGTTTGTTCATGTGCAGGTATTGCTCGAGGGCGAATGTGGTCGATGACGGGACCGGAACTAGGTTCATGGAGGAACTGAGGTTCGGGACTAGGTTCAGGGGGAACTGAGGTCTTGGTGGTCAAGGATGTCATGCGGGACGTTCGAGCTAAGAGAATGGTGCACATGAAGAATGGTTAGTCACGTGAGAATGGCAGGAGGTCATTCGCATGCAAAGTGTTAGTCACGTGAGTATGGTAGGGTTGCCATACGCGTGCAAGAGTTGTACTCGGCCAGGTTGGTCCAAGTGGAGTTGTGTTTAATACATACTCTTTCTAGGATTAGGAGTGGGAATCCTTCTAGGATTAGGAATCCTTCTATGATTAGGACTCCTTCTAGGATTAGGTGTGTTTGCTTTCTTTAAATAGAGGGGTTGTCTCCTGTTGAAGGCAATCAAGCTTTGAGCAAGCTTTAGGGTGGTACTCTTTGGTTTGGAGTACTTTAGACAAAAGAAAAGAGAAATAAAGATCAAGTTCTTCAAATCTCTCGGCGAGCTACAATTTTAGTTAGATATATTCTCGTCATCTTCTGTCACAGCAAGCTTGTGAGGTTCATAACTTTTGATCCGTAAGTCCGATCGATCTGATTCTTTTTGTGTTTGATTCGTATTGGAATCTAGTTTCTTGTGTCCAAATTTTAGATCGATCCGACGGTTGGATCTCCAGGAATTCCGTTTTACCAAACCTCTGTCATTCTGTTTTTTCGAAAACGAGGCAATTATTTGGTTCTATTTTGGGGTAAACTTTTAATAGATCAAGAATTTGGTTTTAGCTTCCGCACAATCATTCACCCCCCCCCCTCTGATTGCTATATTCGGTCCTACACAAAGACTTATTAAAAGAGAAATAACTGCAGCGGAATAAAATAGATTTTGTGGCGCCATCCAGTATACCACAAGCAACTGACTGGGCTCGCTCCCTAAGTAGACGGCTCCTCCTGGTATTCTTCCTCCAAAGCTGGCATCACTTCTTCTTCAACTGTATTGTTGCAAGGGTGAGTACTTGGTACTCAGCAAGTCATGCACAGAATGCAAGCTAATATTCTATATGCATAGCTTATTAGAAGGGATAGGCTAACAGGTTTATTTGCAGTAAAATTGCAATTATAAATATGGTAATAGATTGCAAAGCCATAAAATAATAATGTAAATAATAACTTTCACAATAATTTGTACAAGTAAAACATTCCACAATCCTAAGTCCAATTTCAACATTCCAAACCCAAGCATTCCCTAAAGACCAAGTTATTTTCATAAAAGTCTAACCCTTGACTGTAATCCCCGAGCAATGTCCAATGTCGCGGACACGGCTATTCGAATAGATTTTACACTCTGAAGAGGTTATGCACTTTACCCACAAGATACAGCCAAACACCTCAATGGTGAGCGCCCGTAACAAAGTCTTTCGGAAACCTCTAACTGTACAAGTGGGCCTCCCCGGTTATTGCACACTAACCCTTCCCTTAACAAAGGCGAAGTCTAGGCCAATCAACTGTTACATGGGTACCTGGCCGCAGCCCCGGTACGTGTAACACCCCAATTTTTGCTTTTCATGAATATAAATGCTATTTTGCACTTTGGTGAATTTTTGGAATTTTCTGGAATTTATTTGGATTTATTTGGATTTAATTTGAATTTATTCCCTTTTAAAATAATTAAAGAATTAAAAGTTGCAAATAAAGTTTTGTTGGAAATATTTTATTTAAGTCCAAAATGTCCCAAAGTATTTTTCAGAATTTTTCTGGAATTTTTCTGAGTATTTTGCTATTTTTCTTGAATTAAATGAATTTCTAGAATTTAATCGGATTATTTAATCGCTGGAAAAATGGATCGGGTTTGCACTGTTCATCCGACCGAGTCCGAGTCCGACTCGAACACAAACCGCACCGCGTCAGAGCCGGACACGGTCCGCCGAGCCCTAAACCGTGGACCGTTGGATCAAGATCCAACGGCCCACATTGAGCCACGTAGCACATGTGCGCCCGCACCGCTCTAACCCCCTAAACCAAAACCGATCCGGACCGTTGGATCTAGATCCAACAATCAGGATTAGCCCATACCGCTTCGGCCGGATCCGGTCCGGATCCGATCTCGCCCGTGCATCGTGGCCGTTGATCACGCCATGTGGACGGCCGTCCGTCGTCGTCTCTGTGACACCACGATGTGTCGTAATCTTTTACAATGTGATTGTTGAGGACGAAAACTTTATGGAATGTGGAATTTAGGTTAAAACCTTTCGGCTTGAGTTTTACTCACGTTTTTGGGCCGTTTGAAGTGTTATGTCGCCACGGAGTGTCGTATCCTTAATTATTGAGCATGATAAGGTTAATTACAGTATGAGGTGTGGAAATAAGGTTAAAACCATAGGAATTGGAGGTTAATAACGTTTCAGGGCCGTTTCCGGAGTTTTGGGCCTTTCCGGGGGATTTTGGGCCTTAAAGAGGAGGTTGTGGGCCTTGGTGGGATGGATTAAGAGTTCTTTTAGGGCTAAGATTTAGTTTAGGGGCTGGTAAAAGGGCTCTCACCCCTGCCCCTTGCGCCCACCCTAGCCTTGGTGCGCCCCCTCTCCTCCCCCCTAGCCCTAGCCGCCCTTGCTCTCCTCCCTTGGCCGTGCGCCCCACCTTCCCTTGCCCCCTTGCCTCCCCACCACTCCACCACCTCTCCTCCACCCCTTGCTGCCCTAGGGTGGCCTCCCCACCCATGCATCCTCATGGATCCATCCGAGGAGCGAGGAGCGAGGAGATTTATTAGAGTTTTCGTGCGTCGGGCAAAGGTATGATCATGGGGCTCCTTGGGGATGTGCTAGGTACTGTTATTAGGGAGTTTATCAAGTTTTTAGATCAATTGGAGGTGCTGGATTTGAGTAATTTGGGTTAGATCTAGATGTTGCCACGTTTCTGTTTTAGGGCAGATTGAGCAGTCGATCTAGGGTTCGAGTTTTTGTCGATTTAGATTCCGAGTATGTCCATACGGATGTTGAAGAAGTTGTAGAAAATTTAATTATCTTTCCGTGGACATAAAGCACGTTAAATTCCGATCAGCCGTTTGAAAGTTATGGCTGTTTTACCGAGCGTGTTAAAATCTGTGACGTAATTGGAACAGATCACGGTAATCTGTAGATTAGACAACTTTAGAGTCCGAATCAGTCTTTCCATATACCTAGAAAAAGTTGAGAAATTTCCTAAGCTACGCGGGGATGTACTCGTTTAATTGATTCGGAGTCCCAGAACCCAAGTTATGCTTTTTGCAAGGCTGCTGTCCCGCCGGGATAGAACCTCTGTTTTTAGGTTTTGCGAGTAGTGGGCAATGTCGGGTTAGACGGGGTTTTGCGTACTGTTTTGTGGGCATGATTGTGAGTGTGTGATGCCTATGTGCAGGTGGTGTGACACCGGGAGTGCCCTCGACTTCCCGCCAATCCGTCGCCCGCGGTTGAGGCAAGTGTGTTGTAATGAATAGCGGATTGTACGTTGCTTGTTGAGATTGGATGAATGATTGAGTACTTGCTATGATCACTTGCCATGCTTGCTGTTTTCCAATGATATATTAAGTATGATTATCATGATATGATGCTATGTGTCTATATTTGTCATGATTCGATGTCATGTGTCTATATTTGTCATGATATGATGCCATGTGTTTATGTGTACCATGACATGATGCCATATGTTTATGTACAAATGGGATATGATAATTGGCATAGTTGCATGCATGACATGAGATGGGGCGAGGGCGGTGAGAAAGTCGTAACTAATCCGGGGAAGGTCGGTGAGAAAGTTATGACTAGTCCGGAACGCCATTGAGTAAGACCTACATCGTGATTCCATCCACGTGGTGAATGGAAGCGAGGAGTAGGCACCCTCCATCTTCGGGATGGAAGGGGGAAAAGGGTGCACACCGACGGGTGTGTACTCAACCATACCGGTATGAGTTTCCAAGAAGATATGAGCATTGCATTACATTGCATGCATATTGATGATGATATTGTTAAGTGTTCATGATTGAGATGATATACATGATGGGAGATGTTATTGCCATGATATTGTTCTTGTTGTCCATTACAATATGCTTGCTGAGTTTCGAACTCACGCTTGTGTTTTATGTTGTTTTTAGGTACTTTGAGATCGGCATGCGGGACAAAAGGGGTTTAGCTACACTTCTACACGTAGCTCCACCATCATAGTCTATAACTAAACACTTGGAGACATGATATTAAGAGTTGTGCCATAAACTTAATGTATGGTTTAATTTAGCATGCTTGTGATTCCTTATTTGCTTCGTTATAGTTTATGAAGTGGTTGAGCGTGGTATTATTGGCGTAATTTGATAATATGTCCATTTATGTTGATGTTTTAGATGTCGTGTGTTATGATATATTTTGCCATGATTTTGATATTGTGTTAATTCATGGAAAAACAAAGGAGATGCTGCCGAAATATCGGTTTTTAGCATATGTACCTTTGCTGGAATTTATGTTTAAATGTGGTATTTAGATGTTGTTTAGCTTCTGTTTGGTAGCATTCGGGCATATTAAATGCCGGGGTGTTACAGTTGGTATCAGAGCGGGCTGTAGGTCCTTGGAAGGTGTATTTTAGTGTCATGCCATAGGGTACAACTAAAATATGATGTGGAATAACTTAGAAACATGGCTTAGGTTTCAACTAAAACTTTGTCATAGGATAGCAACATTAAAACTTGCAAAAGTGGTATAACTAATCTAAAATTTGACACACACTGGATGCACAGTAGGGAAGGGTATGGGTATCGTTTTCTTTACGCTTAAATACTGTATTTAAGCTTTGATGTTGAATGCTTCCTCTAACAATGCATGTTGCTATGTCAATGACTTAAATGGTTGAATTGTTCTTGTTGTTGTGATTAAAGTGGGGTTGTGGTGCCGAAGGGTTTCGGTCACCTCTCTTTTGTTCATAGTAAGGGTGAGGTTTGACGGTGTGGCCGGTTAGCACCATCACCGAAGAACTGTTAACCCCTGTAGGGGAAGAGCGCTTACCCTTTCTGTCGTAGATCGGGTAGTTGATTGGAGACAAAAAGGAAGAGTTAATGGTGGTTTCTTTCGTATGTTCTTTGCCGTTCTGATGGTCAGTGTTCGTTGCTTTTCTTGGCTTTAGTTGAGTTGAACCAAAAGAAAAGTGTTTTGTATTGGATTTCCGCGGATCGTTCCGTATGCGGTGTGTGGGTTTGTCTTTCTTGGTTAAAGACGAAGAAGAGGAGTCTAGGGTTGCGCTTCTTTCGGGCGCCTTTCCAGTTTTAATGCTTAGTTCGTTGATTTCTTTATGGGGAAGAAGCATTCGATTTATTCCTGTGTTGTCTTTCTCCGAGGTTAAAGGAGTTTTGCGGAGTTGTGCCAGACCCGACTGTCAGGGCTGAGGTTCTGTGGCTTTGTAGTAGTAAGTGGTGTTTGATTTCGTCATTTTACTGGGTTGAGAAATCATCTTTCAAAGCCCCTCTTGAGTCGTGAAAGTTAGGGGTTTGGTGTTAAGGTTTTATTTGAAAAGGTTAATGGAGCACTTAGTTCCCTTTCGAGAAAAGTTGTCTTCCAACCAGTTT
This sequence comes from Rhipidocladum racemiflorum, assembly GCA_036346355.1. Classification (NCBI taxonomy): domain Eukaryota; kingdom Viridiplantae; phylum Streptophyta; class Magnoliopsida; order Poales; family Poaceae; genus Rhipidocladum; species Rhipidocladum racemiflorum. Next base: position 1,350,303 of record CM070569.1, on the reverse strand, counting down.
CCTCTATGGGAGTCTTTGAGATTTAAAAATGTTTTGGAGAATTCCTTTGCATGACCAAGTTTGGGTTTGTCTCATTGCAATTTTGAGAGTCAAGTTTCCTTATGAATTTGGGATGAGTTTTAAAACTAAATGTTGCAAACAAAGTAAGTAGTCTTTTGACTGAAATCGTTTGTCCCTAGTAAGAATTGATGTTTAAGCATGTTATGTAGTAGGTAACAATGTGGTTTATGGATTGATGTGTTGCTAAGTTAAATTTTGAGTTGAATCAATTCAATGTGATTAATATCTCTAGCTTGAGAATAAATAGACTACTAGTGTTGTAGTTTACTCTTAGCAAGAATGATTGAATGGGTTGATGTACATGCTTAGAATCTGTTGCCTTGCTTTCAAAGTGCTTATGATCCTCGTTAATGTTTAAAAGTTTTAAACCCGGATGCATAGTTAAAACATTAAGATGATGTAGACTGTTGTTACCGTTAAAGAAACTTTGCTGGTTGTTTAATGATGTTTTAATTTAATGGAGTAGTAGAGGAATTTAATTGTGTTGCCTAGTGACTTTAATTTGGAAGTTGATTAGAGTTGCTATTTACGTTGTTGCAAACTACTAGTATATTTGGAAGTATGCAGTTGTGTCCCTTCAATGCTGGTTTTGATATCAATTGAGAAGACATAAGACTATTTGTTAATGAGGTTGTTAAGAACATTGTGCTAATCTAATTTATTAAATTCAATTTAATAGTTGGAGTATGTTGTGTGGTGTAGGTTTTGTTATAACCATTGTATAGGGTAGCTACAAGTAATGTTGTTGATTAATGATTATGCAAAGAATTGATATTGATGCTTTGGTAGTGTGGTTAACTGTTGGAAACTATTGATCCAATAGAAGAAAAAGGTGTAAAATTGTGGTATTATGTCAAGTACATGTTGTGATGGGATGAACAATGGATAATAATCATGATGCAAGATTTTAATCTTAATGATTGCATATCTTAGAATTCTATTTGCGAATTTTATCTTGTAGAGATATTACTTAATTGTTGAAATCATTTTATAGATTGAACAAGTTTCAATTGTCAAGATTTTGATATAAGGTTGGTATATAACTGATACGTTGATCCTGCTTAAGAATCTGTTGAAGTCGCTTGTTAATTGAATAAGTTTCAATTGTCGAGACGTTTACATATAGGTGGTATGAAAGTTATTGGTTGGTCACGCTGAAAGTTTTGTTGGAGCACTTGTTTCAAATATAGAATATGATGTTATTTGTTGTTGGTCAGTGGGGATCTTGTTGACTTAGCCTTCGTGGGATGTCTTTTCGTAAGCATCATAAGCTTTATTAATTGGGAAGATAATGAGAGAAAGAATTTGTTTTAAAGCTCTTGTTGCAACCTGAGAGGTTTCTCGATGAGTAGAAAGGTGTAATTTGAATGTTTAAAAAGGATAAGAATAGGGTTTCATGTTGAGCTTGTGTTTAAAACCTTCTGGATTGGTTTGGTTGGTTGCCATCTTGGTTGAATGCTTTCGGTTGAGGTGCTCCTTATGTTGAGTTTCAGAGTTTCCCCAAAACTCGTAGTGTTTGGTGTCGACCTTTGGTTTGGACGAATTTGTTTAGTTCGTGTTGTCAGTTGAGTTTACATTCAAAAGTTTTTGAGTGGATCGCGCTCCTTCGCGTCCACATTGGAATATCTTTGGAATAAGTTTTAAAGGAAACAGATAGATACAGTGGGTTGTGTTGGAAACTCTTGAGATTTAATTTGTAACTCTTTTTTGCTAGAGTTGGAGTTATTTTGAAAAACGTGTGTGATGTTTGCGAGTGCTTCAAACAGGTGGATTTTATGAATGTTTTACAGAGTGATTTTGTTAGTGATGTGTTCCCCTTTTGGAAATGAGTTTCCCTCTTCTTGAGAAAATTTGTGATGGTTGTGGGAGCAGATGCTCGACTTGAAATTTTGATGTTCTCTTCCAAACTGTTGGATTTGAATGAAATGCAATGATTTGCAAGTTCAGTTTTCAATTGATGTGGGTTCTTTTACGACATGGTGTTTTACTATCATTTCTGCTGCCGTCATAGCCTCTATGAATTTCCGCAACCTTCAATGTTAATTGTGTTTCCATTATTTGATACCGAGGAAGAAGTCATTCGGCGAATGACTATTCGGTACCGTAGTTACATGATGAATGAAGGGTGAAAAAGGAAAACGAGACATTGTTTATGCATAATTAATCACAAAGGAGTCGACGAGCCAGGTCGGTGAGAAAGTCATATAAGGATATATGACTAATCCGGAGTGCTTTTGAAAAGTTTGCATTCATGTTGTGAATCGAGATGTCCATTTCTTTCTAGTATGAAAAGAAAGAATAAAGAATTTCTGGTATGTTGGTTGTGATGAAGGAAATTTGTGTTTCCTTTGCATCTTGGTTTAGAAAGTTAAACTGAATGCTCTTGGGTTGTTATCGACTTAAGCATTAGGTGTTGTTAGTAGTGGATCGTAAATGGTTTAAAGGTGAGGAGTAAAGGAAGGTTGAGTTTGACTCAATTCAAACCTTCTTGGAGAATTGTGCCGTTGATGTATTCCTCGATAGGGTTGATTAAGTACTAGTGGACCACTTGGTGGTTGCTAGTAATTGCTTTTCCTTTTCGAAGTGTATTGGTCTTTTGTAAAAGATAAATCTTTTGCATGGTTTTAAACCCCGTTTGTTCAAATAGTGGGTTGTCTTGGTGTGTAGTGTCTCTCTTGGCTCGCGTCGTCTTGATTACGGCGAACCATAGTAGAGAGGTTGATGTGTGGAAACACTTTTGTGTGTGGGAGCTGAAGAGGGTTCTAGCGGTTGAAGCCGTGTTCTTCTGGAGAGTAGCATTGCTTAAGAGATCAGGCACTTTAGTGCCAAGGAATGTATCAAATGAGGTGAGACCGTTTTCTTTCGTGGTCTTTTTGGCAATTGAGGTGATGGAGGAACCGTGCGAGGTTGCACTTTGTTGAGCTAAATCAACATTTCCTCACCAAGGGTTGATTTTGAGAACTTGCTTATCGTTTGTTCCGGTTTGAGTCTTTGTGTGAATGTTTTATGTTGTAAGGAAGTCTTTTGTCCCTCGGGGACTTTGTTGTTGATTTTTGGCGTTCGTCGGATTTGAGGTCGAATCCTGTTTAAGGGGGGTAGAATGTGACACCACGATGTGTCGTAATCTTTTACAATGTGATTGTTGAGGACGAAAACTTTATGGAATGTGGAATTTAGGTTAAAACCTTTCGGCTTGAGTTTTACTCATGTTTTTGGGCCGTTTGAAGTGTTATGTAGCCACGGAGTGTCGTATCCTTAATTATTGAGCATGATAAGGTTAATTACAGTATGAGGTGTGGAAATAAGGTTAAAACCATAGGAATTGGAGGTTAATAACGTTTCCGGGCCGTTTCCGGAGTTTTGGGCCTTTCCGGGGGATTTTGGGCCTTAAAGAGGAGGTTGTGGGCCTTGGTGGGATGGATTAAGAGTTCTTTTAGGGCTAAGATTCAGTTTAGGGGCTGGTAAAAGGGCTCCCACCCCTGCCCCTTGCGCCCACCCTAGCCTTGGTGCGCCCCCTCTCCTCCCCCCTAGCCCTAGCCGCCCTTGCTCTCCTCCCTTGGCCGTGCGCCCCACCTTCCCTTGCCCCCTTGCCTCCCCACCACTCCACCACCTCTCCTCCACCCCTTGCTGCCCTAGGGTGGCCTCCCCACCCATGCATCCTCATGGATCCATCCGAGGAGCGAGGAGCGAGGAGCGAGGAGCGAGGAGCGAAGTGCGAGGAACGAGGAGCGAGGAGCGAGGTGCGAGGAGCGAGGAGCGAGGAGATTTATTAGAGTTTTCGTGCGTCGGGCAAAGGTATGATCATGGGGCTCCTCGGGGATGTGCTAGGTACTGTTATTAGGGAGTTTATCAAGTTTTTAGATCAATTGGAGGTGCTGGATTTGAGTAATTTGGGTTAGATCTAGATGTTGCCACGTTTCTGTTTTAGGGCAGATTGAGCAGTCAATCTAGGGTTCGAGTTTTCGTCGATTTACAATCCGAGTATGTCCGTACAGATGTTGAAGAAGTTGTAGACAATTTAATTATCTTTCCGTGGACATAAAGCACGTTAAATTCTGATCAGCCGTTTGAAAGTTATGGCTGTTTTACCGAGCGTGTTAAAATCTGTGACGTAATTGGAACAGATCACGGTAATCTGTAGAATAGACAACTTTAGAGTCCGAATCAGTCTTTCCATATACCTAGAGAAAGTTGGGAAATTTCCTAAGCTACGCGAGGATGTACTCTTTTAATTGATTCAGAGTCCCAGAACCCAAGTTATGCTTTTTGCAGGGCTGCTGTCCCGCCGGGACAGAACCTCTGTTTTTAGGTTTTGCGAGGAGTGGGCAATGTCGGGTTAGACAGGGTTTTGCGTACTGTTTTGTGGGCATGATTGTGAGTGTGTGATGCCTATGTGCAGGTGGTGTGACACCGGGAGTGCCCTCGACTTCCCGCCAATCCGTCGCCCGCGGTTGAGGCAAGTGTGTTGTAATGAATAGCGGATTGTATGTTGCTTGTTGAGATTGGATGAATGATTGAGTACTTGCTATGATCACTTGCCATGCTTGCTGTTTTCCAATGATATATTAAGTATGATTATCATGATATGATGCTATGTGTCTATATTTGTCATGATTCGATGTCATGTGTCTATATTTGTCATGATATGATGCCATGTGTTTATGTGTACCATGACATGATGCCATATGTTTATGTACAAATGGGATATGATAATTGGCATAGTTGCATGCATGACATGAGATGGGGCGAGGGCGGTGAGAAAGTCGTAACTAATCCAGGGAAGGTCGGTGAGAAAGTTATGACTAGTCCGGAACGCCATTGTGTAAGACCTACATCGTGATTCCATCCACGTGGTGAATGGAAGCGAGGAGTAGGCACCCTCCATCTTCGGGATGGAAGGGGGAAAAGGGTGCACACCGACGGGTGTGTACTCAACCATACCGGTATGAGTTTCCAAGAAGATATGAGCATTGCATTACATTGCATGCATATTGATGATGATATTGTTAAGTGTTCATGATTGAGATGATATACATGATGGGAGATGTTATTGCCATGATATTGTTCTTGTTGTCCATTACAATATGCTTGCTGAGTTTCGAACTCACGCTTGTGTTTTATGTTGTTTTTAGGTACTTTGAGATCGGCATGCGGGACAAAAGGGGTTTAGCTACACTTCTACACGTAGCTCCACCATCATAGTCTATAACTAAACACTTGGAGACATGATATTAAGAGTTGTGCCATAAACTTAATGTATGGTTTAATTTAGCATGCTTGTGATTCCTTATTTGCTTCGTTATAGTTTATGAAGTGGTTGAGCGTGGTATTATTGGCGTAATTTGATAATATGTCCATTTATGTTGATGTTTTAGATGTCGTGTGTTATGATATATTTTGCCATGATTTTGATATTGTGTTAATTCATGGAAAAACAAAGGAGATGCTGCTGAAATATCGGTTTTTAGCATATGTACCTTTGCTGGAATTTATGTTTAAATGTGGGATTTAGATGTTGTTTAGCTTATGTTTGGTAGCATTCGGGCATATTAAATGGCAGGGTGTTACAGTCTCCGCTCGAGTCCGGGTCGGACTCCTCTGCCGCGTAGCCACCGTGTTCGTTAGGGTTCCGCGGAATTCACACACGTCGAGGCTGTGAAATCATATGCTGAAAAATTGATTTAGAATTGAATTTGCAAAATGTGCTGGTTCAGTTAATTATTTGATATGCTTGCGATAGCATGATCATTATTTTTGCTTGCTGCAATACGCTCGTGTGAGTGGTTGCATGGACTGATTTTGAGTCAAGTCGTGGACTTGTGCTCGGAAAATTGTTTGTGGTTTTTCATGTGCAGGTGTTGCTTAAGGTCGAACGTGGTCGATGATGAGGATCGGAACTAGGTTCTGAGATGAATCGAGGTTCAAATTATTGGGCCAGATATATTTGCATATAGGTGCTTAATTAGAGATAGGAAGTTTTAGCCATTTCTGTCTGTACGAGTCTGAGTTTTGTTCGGCTAGGAAAGTCAAGTAAGAGTCTTGTTCGGACAGGATCACTTGCGTATGCAAAGTCGACTCGGACGTGCGTGGAGCAATATAAAAAGGGAGGAGTCACGGCGGCTGGAACATACGGCAGAAGCGAAGCACTTCTCGACAATGGTCGAGCAAAAGAAAAGGCGACCAGGGCGACAAGTTGAAGTATTGCGGTGCGCCGCGGAACAAAAGGAAGAGTGGCGGCGTTGTTCACCAAGAAAAGACGGCGACGAAGCCATCCTAGCAAAAGCAAGCGGCAGAGTCAATTCAAGGTTCCAGTACCTCGTAGCTACAAGATAATTGTTAGCTACAGAACTCGAGATTTCCTGTTGGTACTGTGTTGCATAAGCGATTGCTTGATCATTTGTTTTGATAATCTGGTTCGTTTCATGCACGTTTTGATTATAGATTGGTTTATTATTTCTCCGTGATATTTTGATTTGATCTATTCCAAACCTTCCTAGAGCATCAATTAATTGATCTAAAAAGTTTGATTGGTTAATTCCTCATAGATTTTGTTTAATCTCGTAATTAGGGTTCAATCTATTTTCGGTATTATTGACACAGTCAACTTGCGAAGCCCATAACTTTTGCTCCGTAGATCCGATTGAGTCAATTCTTGTTGGGTTAGTTTCTAAATTGAATCTAGTTTCTACAGTAAAAATTTCACATCAATTGAACGGTTGGATCTCCGGGAATCCATGATTTAATGAATATCTGCTAATCTGTTTTTGCGTTAAACCAAAGCAATATTTTATATTTTGTTTAGGGGGTTTAAAGAATCACTAAAAATTTGTTTTAGCACTCGCTCAATCATTCACCCCCCTCTGATTGACGTCATCCGATCCTACAAGTGGTATCAGAGCCAGGTTAAGGTATGGCGTCAGATAAGTATGT